>OZ038392.1:35186390-36386390 GCA_964036045.1 Eutreptiella sp. 'Long Island Sound 2002'
CCTCAAAACCTGAAAAAAGTGGGTTTCAAGTGGGGGGGGTCTGGGAGGTCCGGACCAAAAACTCATTGGGGGATGCGTTTATTGGACAAAATAATGATTTTACAAGGGGTTAAACTAACAATTCAACCCCTTGGGGTAGGGTACGCGAATAGGCCCAAAAAGCCCAAATGGGGGGGTATGTGGCGTTTTCCCCATATATACGCCTGCCTGGCTTTGATCTAACAACCTCTGCGAGGTGATTTTTTTTCATTCCCCTTGCCAACATAGCATCCCTCCCCGCCCAGGCGGTGGAGCACCCCAACGCTATACTTGAACCCAACCTTGACTCTAACACCCACCCCAACCCTCAGCCTGCTCCATGACCCATGACCTTAACCCTACCCCTACCCCTACCCCTAGCCCTAGCCCTAGCTCTCACCCATGAGGGAGGGCAAGGGGAGGTAACGGGAGCGTATGCCCCTCCCCCCACTGCCCCAAATTGCCCCACCTGGACCCCCCCCCAACCGACCCTCCCGACCCCCCCCCCATCGCCCCTCCCTGAACCCCCCCCCCATCGCCCCTCCCTGAACCCCCCCCCCCATCGCCCCTCCCTGAATCCCCCCCCCCCCCCAGGGGGCCTTTGGCCCACTTCTACTGGGGGGGGGAGTCGCGTACAAAAGCGAGGAGACGGCCCACCCGTGGGAGAGGGTTTAGCAGAGGTCTAGTCAGGTCTGGCAAAGACGCGGTGGCCTAAGGGGTTACTCTACAACAAAGGAGGCCTCCGGTCTCGGTCCCTCTTGCTTCAAGGCCCATGCCATGCCATGGTGCGTTCCGGGTCGCGCGTTTGTGCTGGGCACTGCGCTGAACATGTTGCACCCCGTCACCTTGATGCCATCGGGACTTTGCGACCATGTGCGTCCACGCACCTTTGTCACCCGAGGCTGGGGCTTTGCCGCTTCTCCCATGGCTTCCGGCTTCTACTCCTTGTACAACGGGATGCCTACTTGCTCGGCAATCATTTGCCTTGTGCAAGTTTTGCATCAACCTCGTCGTGTCCTCCACTGTGAAGTTGATGCCCTCTGATGAACACTTCCGGCTCCCAACGTCTCACCTCCGGCACCCACACACTTGAGGCTAGCACTTGTACTTTGCACACCTGGTCCGGTGCCAATAAGTATGTATTGCTTTCGGCCTCTGGGTAGTCCGAGAACCACCCTCTCCTCCTTTTCTCTGTGAGGATCCGGTCCGCTTGGATGGCGCGGAGGTTGTGCGTGTGCCACCGGAACCTCTCATGGAACGTGCGGCGCCGTGTCCGTTGCATTCCAGATCCCGGTGGCGGTTCCCCCCTTTGGTGTACCCTCACCCCAGCTAGCCCCCATTCCGCTTGCATGTTCGCAACGGCCGGGCCTTCTGCTTCTCCACAAGTGGGGGGGGGCGGACCAAAAACTCATAGGTTATCGGTTGTCTGCCAATTCCCTGGGAACCCCGGGAAGCGCTCGTCCCACTCCGCCCCATACAAAACCCCATGGAGTCGGAAACATTTTTTCAGCTTAAAATCGAAAAAACCGAAAGATTCATGATTTTGGACACAAAAAAAGGGGGGTCTGGGGGGTCCGGACCAAAAGGTTGGACGGAATGAACCGGCGGTTCGGCTCGGCCGGTTAGGTTCCGGCGGTTCGGCTCGACGGCGTTGTCGGCCGGCCGGACTGCCGGGCGGCACTTCGGCTGGCCGAGTCGGCCGGCCGGACCGCCGGGCCGTTCCGACGCACCCCCCCCCCCCCCCCACCACCCCCCAAGGTTCCCCGGGTTAGGCACCCTTTTTTTTCACCCACCTACACCCCTTGGGGACCGAGAATGCAAAGGTCCTAGGAGCATCATGGTGTCCTACGTTACGTTTTGACTTCTGATTTTGTCCCCTTTGTTGGGGACCCCCGAGAATGCAGGGGTGATGTAGCATTTCCGCCCTCTTTTGGGCCCCAACCTTCCGGTGCTATTGAGGAAACCTGGACAATCTTTGAATCCACGCTTTGTTGCGTGGTGCATCATGGTGACCCCCGGCTTAGGTTTTGAGTTTTGATTTTGTTCCCCTTCTTTTGGGGATCCCCGAGGATGCAGGGGTGATGTAGCATTTCCGCCCTCTTTTGGGCCCCAACCTTCCGGTGCTATTGAGGAAACCGGGACAATCTTTGAATCCACGCTTTGTTGCGTGGTGCATCATGGTGACCCCTGGCCTAGGTTTTGACTTCTGATTTTGTTCCCCTTCTTTTGGGGATCCCCGAGGATGCAGGGGTGATGTAGCATTTCCGCCCTCTTTTGGGCCCCAACCTTCCGGTGCTATTGAGGAAACCGGGACAATCTTTGAATCCACGCTTTGTTGCGTGGTGCATCATGGTGACCCCCGGCTTAGGTTTTGAGTTTTGATTTTGTTCCCCTTCTTTTGGGGATCCCCGAGGATGCAGGGGTGATGTAGCATTTCCGCCCTCTTTTGGGCCCCAACCTTCCGGTGCTATTGAGGAAACCTGGACAATCTTTGAATCCACGCTTTGTTGCGTGGTGCATCATGGTGACCCCCGGCTTAGGTTTTGAGTTTTGATTTTGTTCCCCTTCTTTTGGGGATCCCCGAGGATGCAGGGGTGATGTAGCATTTCCGCCCTCTTTTGGGCCCCAACCTTCCGGTGCTATTGAGGAAACCGGGACAATCTTTGAATCCACGCTTTGTTGCGTGGTGCATCATGGTGACCCCCGGCTTAGGTTTTGAGTTTTGATTTTGTTCCCCTTCTTTTGGGGATCCCCGAGGATGCAGGGGTGATGTAGCATTTCCGCCCTCTTTTGGGCCCCAACCTTCCGGTGCTATTGAGGAAACCGGGACAATCTTTGAATCCACGCTTTGTTGCGTGGTGCATCATGGTGACCCCCGGCTTAGGTTTTGAGTTTTGATTTTGTTCCCCTTCTTTTGGGGATCCCCGAGGATGCAGGGGTGATGTAGCATTTCCGCCCTCTTTTGGGCCCCAACCTTCCGGTGCTATTGAGGAAACCGGGACAATCTTTGAATCCACGCTTTGTTGCGTGGTGCATCATGGTGACCCCTGGCCTAGGTTTTGACTTCTGATTTTGTTCCCCTTCTTTTGGGGATCCCCGAGGATGCAGGGGTGATGTAGCATTTCCGCCCTTTTTTGGGCTCCAACCTTCCGGTGCTATTGAGGAAACCGGGACAATCTTTGAATCCACGCTTCGTTTCGTGGCCCCTTGAGTTGGGGTTAGGGACTCACAATCCACGCTTTGTTGCGTGGCCCCTCGAGTTGGGGTTAGGGACTCACAATCCACGCTTCGTTGCGTGCCCCCTTGAGTTGGGGTTAGGGACTCATAATCCACGCTTTGTTGCGTGGCCCCTCGAGTTGGGGTTAGGGACTCATCATCCACGCTTTCTGGCGTGGCCCCTCGAGTTGGGGTTAGGGACTCCGAGAACCTTCCGGTGCTATTGAGGAAACCGGGCCAGTCTTTACGTTATTACGTACAATATATCACTTTCTTTCTACGTTTCGTTTTTGTGTTGGTACATGTCATCTGTGCCGTGAAGTTTTACCTCTCTTTTTCCTTTTTTTTTTACATAAGTCGTTCAAGGGGCGGTTCCCCTTCGCAAAAGCATTCCCAACACAGTGCCCAAACCCAAACCTGTGAGTGCCCAAACCCAAACCACCAAAAGCAGACGCCGCAGAGCGATGGGAGTAGGCACCCAAGGCAGGATTCGCCGCAGAGCGACGGGAGTAGGCACTGTGTTGGTTGGTACCCTAAAAGTGATAAATTGTGTGCACAGCCGTCGATGTCTCTCGATTTGCAACGGTGTGGCCTCTGTGAAAATACATTGCGTTTCCTTTAACAGTTCAGATGCCTCATCGGGTCACTGTCCCTATTGATACCACCACCTCCACGGGTGTGCAGCAATACGCTTGCCGCGATTGCGATGATTGCCTGGGCAAACACTACGTTTGTGACAGTTGTGGGAACGTTACAAAGAAGCCGGATCACATGGTTTCACACCTGGTTATGTGCCGGCGGAAAAAGGCCCTTGGGGGTGCTGCACCTGATGCTGAACAAGCAGCACATGTACCACCGGTGCCCAGCATAGAACATTGGAAGAGAGACCAATATTGTCCCGTTACCGGTGGCAATTTTAGGAAATCTGTACCGACGTGCATGCGATATGCTTCGGTCCGCCGCTTTGAAGTTTTCGAAAACCCTTGGAAAGATGCTCGGAAGGTTTGGCAGCCAGATTGGCCCCCCAAAACGCAACCGATATCGGTAGGAATGTTCCATGGACTTCCCAGCCGACCGTGCCCGGGGAGCTCGGAAGAAATTTTTTAGCCCCAACCTAGTGGAACTTTGGTTGGATGCTTGGTGCCTACCTTGCCTGCAAGATGCCATGGAGAACAGTACGTTGAAGCTAATGTTTGTCTACCCTTTGTCTGCTTTGCCTACAAAATTGCATGGAGAACACTGTGCTCAAGCTTATGACTGCTTCCCCTTTGAGCTCCTTTGTGAATTTGGACTTTTGCTTTTGACATGTGCAATGCCAGTTTGATCCTTGGTGCCTGCTTTGCCTACAAACTTGCATGGAGAACACTGTACTCAAGCTTATGACTGTTTGCCCTTTGTGCCTTGTAAAGCTTTGCCTGCTTTTGTGGTTTTCTTTTTGCATGTGTGCTTTTTCACCTTGGCCCCTTTGAGTAGACTCACTATTGTATTCCCTTCTTGTGCCCAGAACATTTTTTGTCACCTGCAATAGACATGTCTGGTAGCCAAGGTAGTGAGCCAATGACAAGTGCACACTCTGTGGATCTCAACTCATGTCACTCAACCCTCTAATCACCTTTGTGCACTGGAAGGACACGCATGCGTGTTAGTACATCCCCTGGGATTCCAATGTGCCCAAGCACATCCGAGTGGCATAGGTCAGAGGTGAATTCATTCGCTATATCAGGATCTGCAGCCACCCACATCTGTACCAGGTATGTTGTCGCAGACTGGTCTCAGCGTTGCGCTGGCTTAACTACCCGTGGGAGGTAATCCGGTGTAAACATATCCCGTGGGGTGAAAGAAACAGGTTCAGGACGCTGAGACGTGATGTTGTGCCCTCTAGGGTGGCAAATGAACCTATGTCATTGTCCCAATCTGAAATGATGAGTTCCAGGCATAATTGTGTGATGGGAGGTGGGCGGGAACCTTTTGGACAGGTGCATGGATTTTGCCCCCCCCCCCCCCCCCAATATCAGACTTGTGCTCCGCCCCCTACATCAGACTAGGGGGGGCGGAACCCATGAGGGAAACCGGGCACCCACAGCCCATAGTGAACCCCCACGGTCTCGTGAAGGGAGGTTTAGGGTAACAGGCAAACCCTACTCCTCCATGCTCTTGCCCATGCCCCTGCCCCTGCCCCAGCACCTGCCTCTGCAGGTATGTGTCGGGAACAAGGGCCACGCGGTGGGGCCATCCGCCCGTCTTTCGGGAATCAAGGGCCCTGCGCCCGGCCGTTTGTGGGATTGTGGGGCTGTCAAAGGCCTTGCACCTCCCTCTAGGGCAGGGCCAGGGCCAGGGGCAACCAGGGCTAGGGGCCCGTCCTTGTGTGGAATTAAGTAAATTGGGTAAGTAGTTACCCAAAGGGCCGTGGGCCCGTCCCTCGTTGGCAGGTTGTGGTCTAATTACCGTGCCAATCCTTATTTTTTGCGGAAATAATTAATTCCCGGTCCAACGTGTTGTTTTGCCGCAAAAAAAAACCGCAAAAAAATCAATTTTTGGCCTTGTGCCCTTCGCAAAAATGGGTTCCGCAAAAAAAATCGCAAATTTTTTTTTGCCCCTGTTCCCTTTTGCAGAAATACCACAATTGCGGGACGGATGCTGTGTTTGCCCCACTGCTTGCTGCCCCCCCCCCCCCCACCCACCCTTCTGTTTCTCAGACACCCTTCTGCTCCTTGCTGTGCTGTCAGAGAATGTATTATGAAGCAGGGTAACCACACAGGTATTGTGTGAGCACGTTGGACATATTTGAATTTGGATATTGCTGTGCCCCAAAGCACATAAAGGGGCTAGTTTTCGCAGATCCGGATACCTCAATTTTGATGTTGCTGTGCCCCAAAGCAGATAATGGGGCTATTTCTGTGCAGCTGGGGTCCATCGTTATTTGATTTTCGTTGTTGACAGGTAAAAAGGAGTAAACCCGCGGGCCGAGGGTTTCTCCTGGGGGGAAGACAGTCCCACTTGCCCAAACCAAGGTAAACAAAACGCGACCACAGGGGTGGCTCGCCAGGCGCACGTAGGTGGTGTTAGAACCCCTTGGGTTCTGGACCACCCCGGGGTCCTAACCAAGGGTCTTGTCCCCCAGGCGGGTTCGCTCACACCTTGCGGTAACCACACCTTGTTGCTTGCTTTACAAGAATAAACAACTGCCACTCGCTCACTTATCCACCTCTGTCCTTTTCGTTGAGTGCTTGTTTGCTCACAATGACGTCGCCGCCAATGGGGGGGATGGTCTTTGAGGGGGAAAAAAAAGGGGCAGGAATCACCTACATTTCTCCCACAAACGTGACACTTACCCCACAAGAGGGTCGCTCCATGATTTGTGACTATGGTCCATTAATCTACTTAAATGGGGTAGAAAAAATTGTCAACAACGAACCACCTGCACCAAGATTATCCTAAGTTTAAGAGGGAGGTAGAGGGTTTGCCGCGTCGCATCTGCCTCCCTAATGAGGCTCAAAATGCAATTGCAACTCCAGCCCAGCTGCGTGCTGCTTTGAAGGATATCTATGATCGTTTTCAAGACCCCCTAGGTGGGGCTATTGAGCCACGCCTGGTTCGGGGCGCTGCATTTGCGCAAGGTGCTACGTTTTCCGTGTGTTCCGCAGTGGGTGCATACCTATCTACCGGGCAGCCCGTGGATGTTGATTTGGAGGGTTTGGTGGCCCGTACTGCCCAGAAGGGTATACTTGCAACTGAACAAGCCATGGGTGTATGGGACTATTACTTGGACATCTCCGATGAATATTTGGATGCACTTTTGCTAATTCGCGAGTGTCCAGCAGATGCAAGCCCTGGTACTAATTTGGACGAGTCGTACCATTCCGTGCTTTGGCGCAACCCTGCTTTGAAAGGTAGGAAGAGCTTTAACACCACTGAAATGGAAATTGACATGACAGCTCGTCGTTTCACTCATGGTGTTTTGGAGTCTCAATTCCTTCCCTCCAATGATGCAGGCCCTGACAACGAAGCAGGTGCGCCTGCCCACAAGCGCCGACACCGCATTTGTAGATGCGATGTCTCCATAAAGGTTATTGCTTCCGCTTTGCGGGGTCTGGCGCAGGGTGGGTCCCAAGATTTGTACTCCGATCAGAAACGAAATTTTCTGCTATGCAGGCCAGTAACTGGCCAGATACCGACTATGCATCTCTGCAGGCGCGCGGCTTTTCTCTCCGCATCAGTTCCCGTAGCCCTTTGACTGAGGAGGAGAAGGCCACCGTTAAAGATGCTATTATGTCCCTTGCAACGGAAGGCCCATCCGTGATGGGCAAATACAAATATGTTGCAAATTGGGTGTCAGTGGTGCACCTCGGTGGTGGTCGCAGCCGCTTGCAAGTTTCCGCTTTCATTTGTTCTTTGGTTAAGGAGTGTCATGCAAAAGCGTTGGAGCGCGGTGCCACTGTACACCCGGTTCCCACTTCTTTGTTGTTGACTCAAGATGTTGAGGCCAATGCAGAGGTTGAAGCCGACAGAGATGACGCACCGGAGCCGGAAGAGTATGAATACGACTCCGATGAGTTTTTCTAGAGAGTGCATTTGTTTTGGCCTCTCCATCGTGTAACATACATCAACCACGGGTGTACTTCACCCGTGCGTTTGTCCTTTTGCTGTTCCGTACAGCATACAACACTCTGTGTGTTGTGCTAGCCATGTTTTTCGTCCCGCCCCATGGAGCGACCGCGTTTCGGTTTGTCGGTTCGCCCGCCGATGTGCAACATCTGCACTCATGAGTAATGCTTCTTAGAGCACCCACACTTCAATTCAGTTTGTGGGATCGCCCCCTATTTTGCCACATGCACTTATACTTGTCATGCTTTTTAGAGCGACCACATTCCAGTTTGTCGGTTCGCCGCAGTTGTGCAACCTCTGCATTCATGAGAGAAATGATTCTTAGAGCACCCACACTTCAATTGGTTTTGTGGGATGGCCCCCTATTTCAACACATGCACTTTGCAACCGATACCAGATTTGGCACACTTCGCATGCTTGGTTCCGTTCAGCTTTGCTCTTTGTCTGCTATCCAGATTACGTGTCGGTTGGGGTCAGGGGTTTGGCTGTGATATTATTTAAGGGGCCACAGGCAAGATGGTACACACCCAACGCGGTGCCTACACAAGGCGGCGCACACAAAAAGGCGGCCTGTGGCCACCGCAGGAGTCATGTTATTAAAGGGGCCACAGGCAAGATGGTACATACAAAACGCGGTGCCTACACAAGGCGGTGCACACAAAAGGCGGCCTGTGGCCACCGCAGGAGTCATGTTATTTAAGGGGCCACAGGCAAAGCGGTACGCACGGAACGCGGTGCCTACACAAGGCGGTGCACACAAAAAGGCGGCCTGTGGCCACCGCAGGAGTCATGTTATTTAAAGGGCCTAAGAGGGGGACTTTGCATTTTCAAGAGGCACATGGGGAGGGGGGGGTATCGGAATGAGCCGGCAGTTCGGCCGGCCGGAGCGCCAGAACCTACTCGGCCGGCGGTCCGGCCGGCCGAACCGCCGCCCGGCGGTGTTGGCCAAATTTTTGGCGGAAATCCTCCGCGGCGGTCTCAGCCGGCCGAACCGCCGCCGAGTTTTGCGGCCGAGGACCGCCGCCGATCCCCACCGCTGTTTCATTCCGATCAGCTGGACCAAAAACTCGTCGGGGGATGCGTTGATTGGACAAAATAGTGATATTGCAAGGGGTGAAACCAACAATTCAACTTTTTGGGGTAGGGTACGCAAATAGGCCCAAAAAGGCCCCAAAGGGGGGAGGGTATGTGGCGTTGTCCCATACATACGGGCCTGCCTGGCTTTGATCTAACCTCTGCAAGGTGATTTGCAACACACTTGATCCCCTCCCCCCCTGTTTACATTCAAAATGCTCACAATGAGTTAGGGAATGCCGTGCCGCGGGTTTTCTTCTGCTGGCTGGGAAGCCTTGCTGATTCACAGGTACATCTGTTGGAGAACGGTACTGAACTGAACTGCAGACCCCCCCATGCTGGAGTTGGCTGGAAATGTGATTTTTGGGCGATCCCGAAAAGCCCCTGAACAGCCGAGGAGGGAGCATCTCCAAGACCCAGAGCATTGCAAGGGCGCCAGGATGGGCCATCCTGATTTCATGGATGTTGGTTCATTAATTGCAGGTTAGGGTCAGGTAGGTTGGTTATTAGTTGCAGAGTTTCCGCCAGTTCACCAGCTTTGGTGTGTTAGTAGCCCAAAAACTGAGCAGTCACCATCAAAAACTATCATTTTTATCCTTTCATCTGCCCTTCGATCACCTTGAAGGATGGTGTGTGATCAGGGACCAGGGGCAAGCTGTCAGTGAGAGCGTCAACCGGCCCCCCTCCCGTGCACAGACACACTTTGAGGTTTCTTGCCAGTTGCAGGCTCGTGTTTTTCTACAGCCATCCAAAGCGGCACGTGCGCAATGCCCAGCGCCAGCTGAAGATGCTGCAGCGACGGGCCCAGCAGGACACCGAGGCGGCTGCTGGTGGTGGTCCTGCTCCCGAAATCACCGAGGATCCTGCCGTGATGCATGCGTCTGCAGGAACATTTCAGGGCAGCCCTTACATGGGCCCTGGGGCTGGTACACCAGCTTTCAACCCGCCTGTGATGTCTGCACCTGCGTGAAGTGGTCAGGCAGGCGTCTGAAATCTGAGGGAAGCGGTGGCACCAGTGGAGGATTGTGAGAAGCCAATGACGTGATGCTGTGGGGTTGCGTGGAGGAGAGGAGCAGCCAAAGTGGACTTTTGGTGGATATTTGGCTGAGTGTGAATACGGTAGCCCCAAACGACCTGGTCGTTTGAATAGTTCGATTGGTGATTGGTCGCACAATATCTGTCAGTCATTTGTCAGTCCCCTCCCCGTCTGTCAACCTTTCCCAGGGCGGTATTTTTCGGAGGCTGTTTTTGGGCAAAAACGCTTTTAAGACCGCCCGGGTTTGATTGATGGCGTTCGGCGCTGCATGGAGCGTGGTTCATGGGTTACCGAGGGTGGTTGCCCGGAACCCGACAGTAGTTGCTCGTCTACCGATGCTCGCTGGAGGTTTGGGCGTTCAGCAGTTTGAGCGCAGCAGCTTTTGTTTGCGCCTGTGCATTGCAGACCGCCCGCCCACTCTGTGTCTCCCCGATTGCTGAGTCTGAGAGCCACGACAGTGGCTGTTGTAATTTCTCCAGCGTGCACGTTGGGATATTTGTGCCGCACAAACAATGTCTGGCCCTAGGTCAGAAAGTGAAAGCAGGGCTGAAATTGCAATCCCCCTTCTGTGGCAGAGGCAGGTACATTTCGCAACCAGACGTCTTCAGCCGCTCCAGGTTGGGTGGAGTGGCACGTGATGTGCTACAGGCAGTTGTATTTCGTTCGGTCCAGCCTTGCTAACCCTGACACAAATTAGTTTGGAATTTCTGACCTCTGCCCCCGTACGCTGCATGCGTGCTCCCACACAGATCAAAGCTTGTCTGGTCTGCCCCTCCGCTTTTTTTTACAGTTAGGCAGTGGTCACAGTGCGCGCACGATGCGAGTAGTGCAGGAGGAACCCCCCATTATTGCTGGCTTTTTTCAATGGTATTCTACGTTTGTAATTCGCCGTTTTGCACTGGTATTTGTGCAATTGTTGGGCATCCCTTGCATTAGTGGCACCCGCTGTTTTGCAAGGTCTCCCCAGCCCCTCTTTGCTGGTTTGTGCAGTTCTTGCCGCGCATTACCGTTTTTCATTTTTGCCGGTGCGTTCCAGCACATGTGTTTTCTTTTTGGAGCGCACTCTAAATAGAGCTGATCCTGACCAGTCTTTCAATTGACAACACCCCATTGGAAACCACGAATGATTTTTCATTCATCAAATTCTGCGCAGATCATTTTTGCGTTCCATAACGCATTTCAGGGCAATTCACCCAAAATTGTACCATACTGTTCGGGCATGTTCAATACTGTTGAACAGATGAGACCAATCAAAAAGGTCTCTGCTCAACGATGACTTCCCATCGAATCCATGTGTGATCAGCCGAAGCGAAATGGCACGTGGGTTCAGTTTTATGAACAGCATTTGACTGTCGTTCTTGATATTTGCTTGCATGTATGGAGCTGTCATTCTGGTATTCTGTTGCATCAAGGGAATGGGTTATCTTCATACAAAGGAAGCATATCTTCTGGGCAGTGAGGCTCAGGTGGACAGCAGTGCCCCAGCCCCCTGAGCCCTGCCTCCTACAGCCTTGCAGCCGGAGTTCTGGTGGTGTTCCCCCCTCCAAATGATCCTCAGCGAGCCGAGCCTTACGACGTTGATGCGCAACCATGCTGCAACCGGCTCATACAGCCCGAGGCTTCGTTTTGGGGTTCTGTGCGGTTTGCCGCAGCTGTGAGCCCCCCCCCCCCCAAAAAAAAAGCACATGTATCTTCTAAGTGTCTCGGCGTCCTGCAGCACACTCCAGGTTTGGAGGTTCACGGACCCCTATGTTGCAAAATCCGGGTTTCCCAGAGCCTCCAACAGTAGCCTGTGACTTTTTTTTTGTAAAACTATTTGATTTAAGGGTTTTGCAGACGGAGGCCATCTGAAGGCAGAACAATGAGGCGTTTCCAGCAGTATTCTTCACAAGGTCGTCGTTGGATGCTGCCCTTCAACATCAATCGACGGGAGCCTTGTGTTCACAGGTGCACTCAAGACAATGAGCTTGCAGACAGAAACACGGTGCAATTATTTGACAGTGGAAGTTCGAGGTGTCCAGGGCATACTGGATTTCCAGACCGGCTGGTCTGAGACAGTCGTTTTGGCGTCCCGCCGTTTGTAAAAGGCTCCCAGTTGTGCCCCAGTGCACTGAGCATACTTCTTGCTGCACTTTTTTTTGCATGCACGTCTGCCACTGAAATGGGCAGATGGTAGATGGTAAATCCCAGAGTTTGCATGGGGTAGCCATGTTCTGCCATTGGTCAGGGAACCCCGGGAGCAACCGGGCCACTGAAACCCGAAAGCCACTGTGCGTGAGGTTGTTGAGGTGTGGGCTCGTGTTTCAGTCCAATATCGATGTTCTTTGAGTAGTTTATATATCCAGGGGCACATCCGCGAAGGCATCGATATTTGGTCAGATGTTAGAGTGCCTGGGGGTTGAAGCATCCACCCGTAAAACCGGCACAGTCACCCCTTCTCGAGGTGGGGTTCCAACTGGGGTGGGATTTAAGTCCCTCCACGGAAATACTAGAGCCACAGTTGGACTGGAGGAGCCCCCCTCCCCCCTTTTCCCTGCCCCTTCCCTTCCCTTCCCAGACCGACCCCTTTTTAAGTGTTGTCTTGGTTCAGCTTCCCCGCCCCCCCCAGCCCCCACCACGCTCCCCTTGAACTTGACAAAGTTCATGACCCCAAACTGCCAACAATTCGGACTGCAAGGTCCCGACACACTGCACACTTGTTCTGATCATACCTTTACAAACCACATACACATGCGACGCTGCACTGCAGTGCAGGGTTGCACAACAGACTACTCGTGAACATGTACATGCAACATGCAATATCCAGCAACCACACGCGATGCGTTTGTGTGCTTTGGATGGCCGAACGTTCAATTGGCACAGTTCAGGGTTTCGTGTCAGGTCCCACATGATGCACGTGATTTAAGCATGACACAGCTGACACTGTACAGCACATGCATGTCATTATTTTCACAGGCACATCCACACCAACCTCAAGAACATGGTATTGCATCACTGCGCATACATTGGGCATGTTGTCATCATGTGCTTTGTCTTTTACCAGAAGTGAAACACAACCATGAAATCAAGAAATTTTACATGTTTCCTCAATCAACCCTGGCATCAGGAAGTTGTTTATCGCTAGCTGGCCAATATGTGCATTTTTGTCAGTTTGTTCAGTGGAGGGCTATTTCCAGGGAATGCCATGCATGCAGTGCGCACACAATGCGAAGTTTTGGATGTCGGCAAATACTCGAACCCTAGTTTCGGCCCCTTTTCACAAGTTTTTGGTTCCGTACCAGGGTTTTTTTTATCTTCCTAAGCATTTAGGATGTGGCATATTTGAATTGTCAACCATTTTTGCCCATTTTTCAACCATTTTCCCTATTTCCTCCCCCTCACCCTTGCCATGTATAATGGACAGGACCTTGGACGAATGGACTGTTTGCTGAAGGACCATGGAAGTATGTCTTGCACTTTTTGTTTGTGTCGGACACCTGACATGACAATCACTATCACTCCCTTTTCTTCCACCTAGGCGGTACTGGGTATTGGGAGGGCAGCATTCTTCAGCCAGTTGTCTGCAAATTCGGAAACACCTGATCAATTAACAGCATTACAAACCCGATTAGTTTCAAGATAGGTATAAACACGTCCTTGGGCGTATCTTGCCAGTCGACACCAGCTTGGAGGACTGTTAGGCTGCAGCAGGGGCTCATCAACGTTCCCAACACAACACACAGGAGCAGACTATTGTGGATCTGGTGGGGTATTTGAATGGGGTCACATGTACCCTGTCCCCCCCTTGCAAACTCCCCCCCCTTGCAATCTCCCCCCCCCCCCCCCCACCCGGGAGACCGTCACTTCCATGTTTTTCTAGTTAACATGTATTGTGCTGGTTTGTGTTGCCCATCTGGTTTACGCATGGCCTTGCATTGCTTTCCCATTTTTTCAAAGTGTGTTATTCTCGTACCCAGATCTTCTTCACCGTTCCTTTGGGTCCTCGATAACATTAGTGTTGGATGAAACACATTGGCACCCCATCAATGCGAAAGTCGCTTCACACGTGTTCTCTTTGCTTGCATCGGTGGAGGGCACCACAGTTTGCCTTGAAATACCCTTGCAATCTCCCCCCCCCCCCCCCCGGGAGACCGTCACTTGGCGACCGTCTCCCCCCCCCACCCGGGAGACCGTCACGCGCTAACCCGGGAGTTTGCAAGGGGGAGAAAGGGTACCACCGGTGGGCTTTGCTTCTTCGCCATGCTACTGGACAGGTGACGGGTATTCTTGGGTGAGTATCCCAGCCTCTGCGTGCGCAGTACGCACGCAGTGCACACGCAGTGCAAGAACTTGGCCCCACATACAATTCTCACCCAGGCAAAGGGTTCAAGGGTTCAGGGAAGGACAGAGGCGCTGCCAGCTGCAGACAGCAACACAACCAGGTCATGCCACCCCTCCCCCCCCCGGGCCCCCTGTACCTCCAATTTTCATTTCCATCCCAATTCCTCACTCTCCAAGTAGGTCCCCCCCCCTGAGCCCGTGCAGGTGGCTGTGTTTAACAGGGTAAGTCTACCAATGGTTCCGTCTGCACTTTCGCTTAGTTCATCTGGTTCAGGTGTTAACCCCCCCCTCGCCCGCATTGTTTTCATGATGAATGTCAAGAGTCGCTGGTGCTGGTGCTTTTCCAGGGTACGAAATGAATGCCCACCGCAACCCTGTCTATGACTTCCACATTTTCTACCCGCAAGGTCCAAATGCATTCTAAGGCGGCTGCTTTCACTGGTGCACCGCAGACACCTCTGGAGATTTGCTTCAAGAAGGAGCTATCGCGATTGAAGTTGCCGGTTCCAGAGCCCTGGACCATGAGGCTGCGTTTCAAAAGAATCCAAGGATTGTGTTGTTGCTATTTACACGGCAGTTGGTTTGAGGCCACCACATAATGGTGAAGGCCACAACACGCCCTCGCACCACCAATTTCATTTTCCCCCGAGTCTTAGTGCTGCACCCTAGGATCTCAATCGGCAACAACATCAGCCTCAACATCCACAACAACAGGCACATTTATCACGCAACAGGAACGAGAGTTGAAGCAGACCAGCCTTTCCAGCCCATTTTCTGCATTAATTTGAAAACATTTTGGAGCCCGTTCCTCACGCACCCTGCAGAGGAAAAGGGCACGAGGGATTGATTTATCGATTTCAAGTCAGTTGCTCCTGGGTGGTCACAATTGTGCGGCATTTGGTTGACAGTGTGTCACACACAGGGAACGTTTCTGGCCCATTCCACATCTATGCTGATTTCAGCATTATTATGGGTCAAGTTCAGGGATCTATGCCCACATCTGTGTCCACCTCCTCTTTTTTGGTCAATGTGGGTTCTGGAAGGTGTTGCCATCTCGTGCGGATATTTTGCAGCAGTCTGCTGTGTGGCAGCAAGGACAATTCTGTCAAACGTATTGTGCATGTGTTCAAACGTATGGTGCCTCTGTTCGTATCAGAGAATCCGAGCACCGCATTAAATTTCTCATTGTTGGGAGCATCAGCATCAGCAACATTGTAGGGCAGTGGGTTTTGGCTTGCAAAGAATCCAGATTTCTATGCAGATTGCAATGTTGTGAACACTGCAGGTGCAGTTGAGGCTGGGACAGTGATTCCGTGACGATTTTGTATTCCAGAATAACCTTGTTTGCATACAGTACCATGTTTCAAGTAGACAAATGCACACCTTGAATTGCATTGCCAGTGATGTTGTCAAGATCAACCTGGCTATCACAAAGCATCCTGGGCATTTTGAGGGGAATTTAGTTCAGATTTGTCACTGTGCATTTTTGTTTCCTCCAGAGGGCAGGGTCGGGTAGCCATTTTTGCAGTGCATCCGTGCTTCCCCCAGGTTATCTCAAACTACCCATTGATGGGAATGAGTCGCCATGATGGACGAATGACCCCCCCCCCCCCTCCACCCCGTTCACTTTCTGAGTGTCTATTTTTTTTCGGTGACATTCTTTGCACAATGTCAAGGGCCACAGTGGCCTATTGAATTATGTCACAAAGCAAACTGCCTGCTGAGCTCACTGAACATAGCAGCAACGAGGCAACTGCCTCGTCCACTTCCGCCCTAGACCAGTCGCCGCACGAGATCGCAGCTCACCGCATCGGAGGCCACCTCCCGCACTTCCTGGACCCGGATATCGTTAAGACCTACAAGCCGGTGTACCTGGTGGCTGACTATCTCTACCCGACAACGACACGGGCGAACTATTTGTTGAAATACACCATCTACAAAGTTGTGCTGCCCTTCGACTACTTTTGGATTTGGAGAATGTCCGCCTGGCACACCCCAGAGCAGACCTTCGTCATACTCCAAGAAGTGAGGCTCAATCCCGCCCTCCCTCAATAAATGTCTGACGCTGAGATGCAAGTCGACGACCCTGTCGATAGGGGACTCCAACTCTCTGCTGAGCACAATGTCGTTGAACTGTGTGCGCACATCGCTCATCTGGACAAACAGCTTGAAGGCCTGCCTGACGTCCCTGACAATCAACAATCGAGATCAACATTGGTAAGCACTCGTGCGGACTCGCTTCTGGCTTTGCGCATGATCGCTAAACAATTTGATTCTGAGAAAGATTCCCCACTTGGTGTTGCCTGTGGCCAACTATTCGAGCTAATTTCTCAACTACAAGAAGTTGAACAGCAGTACACCGCCATAAGTCACAACGCATCGCAAAAGGCCAAAGATCAATTAAAGGCGCAATGGGACATGCTTACGACACAGGTTGCCACCTCGGAGAATAGTTTGGTGCAGCTCATCAAGTCCAACGAAATTTCTATTGTTTATTTCTATTGTCGAATATCTTGAGCTTCAAAAGGACATCATACAAAATCAACATCGCATCTTACGCGACCAGAGGAAACAACTCAATGCGCACATCGGCAAGATTGTGTACACCCCCACGCGGGACCCGAAGCGCTCTAAAGCTGCAGTGGATGATTCCGCTGAGTCCACCCAAAATCTGCTACATAGTGGATATGATGGATACTGCTGTACCTAATGCAAATAGCCACGACGATGCCGGCAGCTACGAGGTACCTATGGTAACGTCGGAGAGTGTCCTTTTCGCACTTCCTACCGCCAATACGGTGGTTCTTGCCATTGACCCGCCAACTAGCCCCTATGATGCAGACTCCACTGGAGACTCGGATGTGCATAACCAAGGCTGTGAGGTACCTATGGCAGCTGTGAGGTACCTATGGTACCGCTGGATGGATAGTGTGCCCTATGCATCTCCTACCACCAATACGGTGGTTCTTGCGAGTGACCTACCAACTAACCCCGATGATCCGAACTCCACTGGAGAATTCACGAGCCCGAAGGTTGACGATGAGCCAATGACGGCTCAAGGTCGCCTCACCCAAATTACCACAAACAAGGTGCCTAGCACCCGAACATATGAAATGACCTACTAATGGTTGTCCGCTGTCCCGATTGGGCTCCGTGAACTTGACCCCACACCCCCTGCGGCACCCCTTCGTGTGTGTGTAAAAAGAGGCGTGTTCATGGTATGGTTGGTTGTGTTTTGCATCCAACGCCCACCACTCACAGAAACTTGCATCCCCCAAAAAAAAGGCACTTCCAAAAAGCCGCAAGAAGGTGGTGGCCAGTAGTGATACCAATAGCGACGCAACTGTCTCCACGCCTGCTTAGAAGGCACCCAGTGATGGTGGGTCCGAGTCTACTACTGTTGCTACACCCATGGAGGTGCATCGGAGGAATCGGCATTGCCTAAATCTCTTTTGGCCACCCTATGTGTGTGGCCAATGTCACAAGACCGTGTACCTGTGGTGCATGCATTGTGAGGGGTGTGGCTTTTGCCCGCACACTTTGGAGTGTCAAGGAAATCTTTAAGAACAAACACTCATGTCGTATCACTTTTACCATTTCTTCCCTGTCTTGGTATGAGGTACGACATGATCGGGTCGAGTCCGAGGGGTTTGCCCCCCCCCCCCCCCCTGGGGTGGCGGTCAAAACCTGCCCAATGTTTACCTGCGGACGCCACTTTTGAAAGAGCCACTTGTCCGTGTTAGGGTGGGCCCTTCCACAAACTAGGCGGCTGGAGGCCTGAGCCACGACAACATGAACACACTGGAGAAAATGCGAAAGGCCCAAGCCGACACTCTAAAACCTGATGAGGAAGATCCACTGCACACGGATGAACAAATGCAGCTCATGCTACAATTTGGCTGGGACCAGACACCTCCCACAGTGTTACAGTCCTCCGTAAGATTCACCACTGAAGGTAAGCTTCAGTCATGGGAAGGTCTCGATCAGATACCGGCTGATTTGCTTCCGTGTGTTCTGCCTAGCAACGAACTGAATCTGCTCATCTCGCTCAAAGATTCGGAGATATCACAGTTCTCTAAAATTTTCTCTTCCAAACTCTACTCATATGGCCCCCTGAAGCAAATCGACTTTCTCATTGAATTTCCAAATCAATCTTTCTCTTTTCAGCAATGGTCCGAAAAACTGCATGAACGACTACCTTTATCCTTCGCCTCCATCAACCGCCTCTCTCATGCGGCTGTCTCTGCCTGCGGTACAAAAAGGCTTTATGTCATTGCCAGTGTTACACAAAAGTTTGTATCATTACAACTCAAACCTTTGCTGAACTCTGTCCGACTCATGACCAGGGGAGTCTCGCTGGAACGCCAGACCATCTCCCTCCCTGAGGCTGCGCCCAACACGCGGGCTATTCATGTGCACGAAAAAGACGTCGCGTTTATTTTTGGGAAATTGGGAATTACCGGAAAAAACTGTCGAAATGCTCTTGGTCCTGTCAATGTGCGTCCTACAACCTCCTCCCCTGGAGGGAGATCCAAAGTGTTCTGTTACGACATGGATGAGGTCAAGCATGCTAATTTGATTGGTGATTTTTCAAAGCTGGCTTTCTTTGCATCAATACCCATCTCAGTCTATGAAGGAGAGCCCTACGGGGATCGTGAGCTCGTTTTGGAAGTGTTTTACAAAAAAACTCACAAGGAGCAATATGCCACGTCCTTTTGGGCCTATGTTCACAAAGTCCTTAAGGACCACCGTATCGATCAATCCCTTTTCCCACTGCAAGTGGCAGGTTTCAACAAACTGCGCCTTGGCCTGCGCGATGATAATACCGTGGCAGCCTCTCTGGCTGGCCCACTAGTCGAATTTCGTGCAGCAGGCATCCTTTTGAAAAACGAAAAAACGGGGGAATGGTTCAACGGTCTGAGCAGCTCTGACTCGGAGTCCTCTCTCTCTACCTCTTCCACCTCCTCCAGGCAGTCCACCGTCACACAGGATATGGTCGTTTACAACGTACCGATCCGTTTCAATGACGCTGAGTTGTTAAAATTCTTGAATGACGCTGGTGTCCCCGCCCAAACTGTCGCCCCAAGCATCTGGAATCCGGGGAAATTTAACTGTACCGCATGGCGCATCCAGGGCGAGTTCCCTGATGACTTTTCCAATAAACTGTTATGTGACGCATCAAAAAATATCACAATGACAATTGTGTCCATGTCAGAGTATCAACGCATGCGCAAAGACTCTCAGTCCTCACGGCAGAACCGCTCGGACAACAGATCTTTCACCTATGCCAATGCTGCACATTCTAACACCTAGCAACCATGACTACGCTCTCAATGTGTCTTTCACCCCCCCCCACTGTCCAAGCCCCGTGCACAGAGCCCCCCACCGTATTCCTTTTCAGGCGCTAAATTTTGCACTTTCAATGCGAATGGTATTTTCACTAAAGACTCCGTCACTGAGGTATCTCGCCATATTGAAATCACCAGGTTCTTTCACGGAAACAACATCCAGGTTATGGGGATACAAGAGCCGCATCTCTAGACACCAGATGATGTTGCAACCGCAATACAGCGCTTTTCGGACAAAAGCATCAGCTTTATCTGCAATTCACAGCTCTGTGGCACCCCCCGTGCCCGCGGGGCTGTAGCTCTCTTATACCACAAAAACTGGACCTTGATCAGCTCATGGTCCTTCCACCCACGGTTTTTACATGCAAGCCTGGCTGACCTAGATGGCAATGTTCATATCTTCCTGGTTTCGCATTTTCATCATCAAGCAGACATCCGCCTACAACAGTGGGAGTAGGTGACGGCTCTGTCGCCAGGCTGGCTGCACGATGACACTATTTTTCTGTCAGACCATAACTCCGTCATGCTCCCTATTCGTGATGTCGCCTCGCCACACCTGGGGTCTGAGCCCCTAGACACTGTCAAGGCGCGTGTTGCAGAGGCAGAATTTGTCAGTAGTCACCACGTGATTGATGCCTATTGGGCGCTCCATGAAGGCCGACTCGACGACCTTCCCTTCGAAGGCTACACTTGCGGTTTTCCACGGCTGTCTCAGGCCCCCTCACATCCCGACATCTCTCCTAATGAAAGCGCCGTTCTGCCGGATAGACGGAGACACATTGATCGAATTTTGCTCCCCTCTTCCTACCTTCAGAACCTACTTGATTGCTATTGCACATTTTCGGGCGGCTCCGACCACAAAGTTGTTGTTGCCCGCATCGCGCCCCTCAAACATCACGCCAACAAGCTGAAACGCGGTCCAACCGCATTTCTGTCCTGTGCCGTCACAGTTTCAGCCGTTGGGGAGAAACTAGAGGCTATCCCCACGGAAGGTTACGCACGCTGGGCCGATGCGCTCTCCCTCATACGCTCTTGTGCACTCCACTTTGAAGCAAAGCACAAGGGAGAGCACGGTTTTTCTGAAATTCAAGCACTCCTTATGGACTCTACAGTGCAACACCCCTCGCCAGGTGCCTGGGACTTGCTTCGCTCGCGAGGCTACAACACCACATCACCATCATCCGCCTACTCCATCCTCACAGCACTTGCTGAGCAAGAAAATACAGACAGAACAAGTCAAATTGTGCTGCAAAAGCTGAGGACTGTGCTAGACGATCCATACACTCTGCATCCTTGGAGAAGAAAACAAGACGCCTGGAGGCTTGTCAAGCAGCTTCAGCACAAACGTAAGTTACACAACTTGAGAAACAAATACGGACACATCATACAGGATTCAGAGGCACTCGCCGCAGAGATAGTCCAATACTGGCAGCAGACCATGCGAGCAGAGGGTGCATCCGTCCCGGAATGCAAACGCTACCTCTTGCAATTTTTTTCGACAAAAACATGCCTCTCATGGTGAGCATGCTGGTACGCTCCCCGACGCAAGACCTAGTGGAGGCCGCACTGGACGGCCTCAACAAAAACTCTGCACCAAGTGCAGATGGAGCGCAGGCCTCCATCTACTCAGCCTTCCGAGAGTTTTTTGTTCCTCTGATGCATGACATCTATCAGCATATTTTAAACAGGGGAGAATTGAACCCAGAGTGGTCTCAGGCCATTCTCAACCCCATCCCCAAAGCATTGGGCAGTGTGGGTGTTGCAGACCTCAGGCCGCTAGTCCTGCAAAACTGCTGCCACAAGTGGACATCCGCTATCCTGCTTTTGCAATTGCAAGACCTTGCTTCTGCTGTCACACCAATGCACCAGTCAGGCTTTATCAAAGGTCGTTACATCCGGAACACAGTTTGGCAGGCGTTTGACTCATGGTCGTCCATGACACAAGGCTGTTTCGTTCCTATTGACTTTCAGAAAGCCTTTGATTCGGTCCCCCACGCCTATGCTCAGGCCTTTTTCGAAATGATGACCTTGCCTGCAGATGTCACACGATTATTACTTGCATTGTTCACGGCTCAGATCATACCTGTCATACACGGCATACCCTTCAAGCAATATCCCATAAACACAACATCGGAGGTGAGACAAGGCTGCCCACTCTCCCCCTCGATGTTCGCCATGCTCATTTCGCCTCTGGCTCTGAAACTCATTGCTATTTCACCACATGTCTCCATTCTTTTATATGCATACGATTTACTTATCATCATTACACTGCCGCCTGATGAAGCTCACGCAATTTTGATACTGATCATGTCGGAAATGTCTTGCTTAACTGCACATACCGGCTTAAAAATGAACAAAGTCAAGTCAGCCATTCTTCTGAAAGGGGAATGGCCTCCACAATTGCAGGCTGCACTCACACAGTTGGGCCTACCTATCCAGAAGACAAATATCTGGGGATCCTGCTGGGACATGTCACCCCGGAACAGTCCTTTTCCCTCGCACTGAACAAGGCATCGGGCAGAGCCTACTCCATGCGTTCATGGGAACTGTCCCTCCCGGAGCGAATAGAGCTCTTGAAGCTCTGGATACTTCCCCTGTTGGTTCACCTTCCAGGGCAGTCTTTGCTGATGATAACGTTATCTCTACACTCACAGTCATCTATCACGTATCTCTGCATCTCAATTCCTGGGGCATCACGCAACCAATTCTCTCCCTCCCCAAACAGCAGGGAGGCTATGCGCTGTCTGCACCTAAGGAATTTCCAGATTGGCAATTTTGCACGATTTTTGCACGCTTCCAGAACAATTCTTCACTCATTCCTTCAACTATTGTCAGCGGCTTCTAGCCTTTTCGGATCAAACATGGAATCGTCCTCGACACCACGTCTACAGTCACTTTCCAGATGGGGATTAACATGGTGTGGAACACCATGCCATACCTAGCTTGGTCTGCCCGCGCGTTTTCGTTGCTCAAGCCACACATCCCACAAGCACCCCTTTCCATGCTCGCCTACACCACCCCGCTCTGGCACCATCATTCATTTCGCAATCAGCACAATCAAACGTACTATTGCCCACAGCTAATCCGAGGTGGCATCCTAACAGTGGGCAGCCTGCTGAAGGAGGACACCCTTTTCTCCCGGCTTGCACCCAGTTGGCAACCCATCTACCGGGCGGCCATCCTGCGCCTAGCTACATCACAGCCACCGTTGCCACCGGCGTATCCAGACAGATACCCAGAACTCCCAGACAGATCGTACTAGGTCAAATTGACACTAAGCTCCTGAGCTATGTATCCTATCCCTATGATTTTGAGCCTAGGCAGGAACAGAAAGTATGGAAAGCATGGTGGCGCTGCAATCTTCCTTCAGATTTGAAAGACTTTGTCCATGCCCTGTGGGAGCGCCTGCCAGTCGGGCACAGACAGGCAAACTGGAAGCCACTCGAAAACTGTTGTCCCCTGGACGGCTCCCTAGAGACAGTACGGCACTCCCTGCTACACTGTCGGTACCTACCAGTGGCCTATGACACCATAGCCAAATGCTTCCCAGATTGGGGTTCGGGAGTCCTAGGCATTCAACGACTGATTGACAGTGAACCAGCCAGTTCACTTCAAACCCCTGTTGGCAGCCTTGCGCGGACTGCTATTTATGCCTCATGGTTGGTCCGTTGCATTGTAAAATACCATCCGGAGGCACGTCATACCTTCCAATTCTTTTTAAAACGCTGGTTGGTGGTGCTGCGCTCACTTGCACAAGCGCGGTGCTATACACACATTTCTGTGGATCAAATAAAACTTTTCATTGCGGGCATTCAATCTTTGCAACATGGAGCCCTCGCACACCCATCCCTCATCATCACCCCCCCCCCCCTCCCCCGCCCCCACCGGCGGCGGCCAAGGCTCAACGCCGACTAGAACGCAAACAAGAACGAGCATCAGAGCTGAAGCAGTTGCTTCCCACACTTTCAAATGAAGGCTACACGCTAGTCTTCACCGATGGCTCGTCCGAGTTAGTTCCTGGCATTGGTAGAGTAGCAGGTTATGCAATTCTCTCCTCTGATTTATTGTTGATCCCCGCCACGGGTGGGCCGTCTCCTCGGTCCAGGTACGCAACCCCCCGCCCCCCCCTCCGGGCCCACTTAGTTACCAAGGGTCAATGGCTACTAGCCATACATAGGGTGGCGCCGAACGCGTCAAAAATTTTGTCCACTTTGCTGGGGACCCCCGAGAATGCAGGGGTGAGGTAGCATTTCCGCCCTCTTTTGGGCCCCAACCGTCCGGTGCTATTGACGAAACCTGGACAATCTTTGAATCCACGCTTTGTTGTGTGGTGCATAATGGTGACCCCCGGCTTAGGTTTTGAGTTTTGATTTTGTTCCCTTTGTTGGGGATCCCCGAGAATGCAAGGGTGATGTAGCATTTCCGCCCTCTTTTGGGCCCCAACCGTCCGGTGCTATTGACGAAACCTGGACAATCTTTGAATCCACGCTTTGTTGTGTGGTGCATCATGGTGACCCCCGGCTTAGGTTTTGAGTTTTGATTTTGTTCCCTTTGTTGGGGACCCCCGAGAATGCAGGGGTGATGTAGCATTTCCGCCCTCTTTTGGGCCCCAACCGTCCGGTGCTATTGACGAAACCGGGACAATCTTTGAATCCGCGCTTTGTTGCATGAGATATGTCTTTGCCGTGTTTCTTGCCTCCTCCTCCTCCTCCTCCTCCTCCTCCTCCTCCTCCTCCTCCTCCACCTCCTCCTTCTCCTCCTCCACAGAGGCATAATCAGGTGCACAGCGCACACGCCCTTTGGAGAGTGTAGGACAGCGCAGGAAAGTGGAGTTGTCATGCACACGGCCCAGAAAGCAGCGAAATATAAGTGTCTCTGATTCCGACTCGTCGTCGGAGGGAGATCTTTTTAAGTGAGCCGTGGGCGAAATGGAAAAAAAAAGGGACGGAACGAGGTGTATTTGTGTATATGGCAAAGGAAAAAAAAACCTACTACTATAGAGCGGTACTTGTGTGTACGGCGAAGGAAAAAAAACTGATTGCCATAGAGCAGTACTTGTGTGTACGGCGAAGGAAAAAAAAACCTGTTCCCATAGAGCAGTACTTGTGTGTACCGCGAAGGAAAAAAAAACTAATCGGGTGCTTCGTAGGCCTGGGCAACCTGCCAGGCACCCAGCCGCTCTCCAGTGTGACGGGCCGTGTCGGAGAGGACAGCATATATAAACGGCCCTCCCAAGGCAGGGGGTGTGGGCGCCTACAACCACCTTTGCATTGGTGAGGAGGTAGAGTGGAGGCCGCCGTTGTCGTAGAGTAACCCCTTAGGCCACCGCGCCTCTGCCAAACTGAACTAGACCTTTGCTAACCCCCTCCCCTAGCCCCCCTCCCCCCCCGGCAACTAGCAGCGACTAGCAAGTCCCTTAGAGAAGCCCTCCTCGGCGGCTAGCCCCCCCCCCCCCCAAGCCCCCCCCCCCCCCCCCCCCCCCCCCCAGGGGCCTTCGGCCCACTTCTACTGGGGGGGGAGTCGCGTCTAAAAGCGAGGGGACGGCCCACCCGTGATCTCCGCATACCTTCCAGTTCACCTACGTCAAACCAATAACACAGCAGAGCTCTTTGCAGTGCTCCGCGCTATTCAATTATTGCCGCTTGGGCGGTATGCCTTTTGTTCCGATTCTTCCTACGTAATTCTAGGTGCGAGCGGTGCGGATAGGCGCTGGAAACTGCGCGGGTGGCGAGGCTCCTCCGGCCCAGTGTCCAATGTCGAAATCTGGGAGCAACTCCTCCGCGAACTAAGCCAGCCAGACAAAACCATTAAATGGGTCAAAGTCCTGTCCCATGTCACAGTGGAGGGCAACAACGAAGCAGACCGGCTGGTGGACCTAGGCCGCCTCTCCAGCCCACTACACCCCATACTGCACACACCAAGCACCTTTTCTTATTTTTCAGCACCACTGTTCACTCCTCTCAAGAAGGCACGCTTTGCAGCTACGTCAACTCATGATCTGTGAGAAGTCTCACGACAAATTATCTTTCAATCTCCAGCAGCAGTACGTCTTTCCTCCGTCACGGCAAATGACATCCTCAGATCACTAGACCTGGAGCCTTTATCCGACTCTGACGAGTCGGGTACCATATCAGATTATAGCGACTCTGACACCATCACCGCCGACGACGACAGTGACAATGAAAGTGCCTACAGCACTGACGTTAGCGATACGAGAAAACGACGTCTCAGCCTGTAGACTGCTCACTCAGTTTTGAATGTTTCCCCCCACAAAGATAGTATGGGAGGCAGTGTGGTATAGTGGTTCCCTGTCAGCTGTCGTCACGTAATTCGCCGGTTCCAAGCCGGCCTGTAGCAGTGCTCCCCCCCACCAGCCTCGCCCGACCGGGGACTGGGGCCCCTCCCGCTTATATCTTTTTTTATTATTCACATTGGCCTGATCTATTTTCTTACTGAGCTGCTATAGTATCGTACACCATGATCCACAAGCAAAAATGTGCCCGGGCACCTGCAGCAGTGCGCCCTGCCCCCGCCCACGCCCGATGGGAGGCTGCCACCCCACCTGTTGCTTGCCTTTGCCCGAGCCGCCGCTCCGCTTAATCCGGTTCTAGCGGCTCGGGCAGTGGGGATCGAACTTGGGACCAGCGAAGCTGGAGTCCAGGGTGCTTCCACCGAAGCACCGGGCACCTCAACCGACATATGGTCCCACAAACACATAGCTATCATGCTATGCAGCCTAGTCAGCTCGCACGTAACACAATGAATGTCTACCTCCCCCTTTTCTCTCCAGCAGGAGAACAGAAAGCCGTATAGTTAGGCCGAAGGAGTGCATCAGGCTATACGGCCCTGTGAATCACTGCGGCACATCAACATTAACGCAGTTTGAGGGCGTGGCCGTTTTTCATGCACCATCTAGCCCAGCAACACACAGGTATTGATCTTTAGTGGTTCGCCGTCCACAGGTTATATAACAAATGCAGCTGCCACTGGCACCGCTGATTGAAACCTTGTACCTACTTGTTGTACATTGAATAGTCGAGCACCCCAACCAAGAATGGGACACGGGCATTCGAGAGTGAACCTCTGGACTAATGGCTGAAAGTGTCTATGGCGGGGACATTCAGTCGATCAGCACCGACCATTTATCCCCCGTTCACAGTCCCTCTTTGATGGTCCCTCTGAGTATGGGGACCCGAAGAAAATACCCCGTTTTTTTTGTATCCGCTGGAAACATCCGCTGCTCCGTCAATGGTGGTTTTGGCCCTAAATCATGTAGTTTTAGCTGCAATTTGTATTTCAGATTATTTCTTTGATTTTGGGTGTGCCTGAAGCTCGCCCACCCGCCCATCCTATTTTGTGAATGCAATGTCACCATTTGGGTGAATTCTGGATACTGCGCCCTAAGGAATTCTCCATTACATTGAGTTGAATGGTTTTGTTGCATGTTTTGGGGGAAAACCACTATGGGCGGTATCCTCCGCATGTGTATTCTCAATATCCGAAACAAAGGCGAGGCTTTCCGGCACAAAGGATACTAAGGGTACTCATTTTCACGGTAATGTGGTTTTGGGGCTGCTTCGGCACCTCGTTGCACACCGTTAGGAGTAGGTTTTGTTCATTTTGAACTAACATGTCTTTGCATGGCGTAAACTACGGTTTGGCATTGGGAGGTTTGTGTGCCACACCGGGTTTGCGTGAGCGCGCTTTGCCCCATGCAAGTGACCTGTGCAGCCTAACTAGATTGTGACGTCCTCCAGTCTTTTTTGGTTTTCGCGGGCTCTGTGTTGCCATCATAACACTCCGCCATGACATGTCCCGTTAGCACTAGACAAGGCTGTCGGTTTTGCGACGGCTTCATTCTCGTTGTTTAATGAACGCTTGGGCAGGGCACTGACGCGGTTGGCCGTGAAGGAGTTTGTGCAATGGGCGAAATGGGCGCCGGGGATCATCAAGCTGGCCATGGAGATTGCAGGATCCGTCGACTTTGCCGGGGCGACCAAACTGCTGGCCCTAAGCGAGGTGTATGTGAGAGTGCCGCTCGATTTCACCATGAAGATGTACCTGGGGGCTCCAGACACGAAAATGGACCCCGCAATCACCGACAGCGGCTATACGAGCTGCCCGAGAAGCAATCAACACAGGCCCCCCAAGGGAAACGCTACAGCAGCCTGAAAGCGGGGACAGCCGGGCACGTGACACCACTCGCAACCAACACCTCAGCTATCAACCAAGGCATTCAAAATTGTTCGGAAGAGGGCTGATTCCCCCATTTGGACCGAGAGATTCATGAAATCTGTTGAGAAGGAATTACGAGGCCTAGGCGACGCAGATCCTACCCTAGTGGCCCAAATTAAAGTCAATATATTTAATATCTGGCCAAAAATTAACACGTTAATCTCAAGTTTCACTTTTTTTAGGGGGGGTCAGGGGGATTGCCGTGAAAATTATGACCCCCATGGGTTGCCTTATGGGCTTGGGTGTCATTCCCCCCGGGGGTTGGTTTGGGGGGGTCCTACCCATGTGGTTGTTTGAAACTGTTAAAATGGCTCTCGGCTTTAATTTTTTTTTTCCTTTTTCCATTAAGATTTGAAAAGTTCAAAATTAAAGGGTCGCCGGCATTAATATTAATCTCACAAAATATTAGCTCATTTCCCCAAATATTAACCCTCCTAACAATGGCACAACGCAACATGTAATGCATCATGTGCGTGTTTATGTTTCTTGTCCATGGCCATTGTGGCCCCTTGGGTCCCTATCCGGGCCTTCATACCTCGTGGGACCCCGTAGTGGGGTCCCACATCTTTGCGGGTCCGGATGGGGGGTTAGTAGGGTTAGTGGGGTGGTTGGGTTAGTGGGTTCGGTGGTAGGGTTTGCGTCCGGGGGGTTAGACGCTTCGTTTGCGGGGGTGGGGGGTTTGGCCTTCTTTTGGCTCGCCGCTTGGGCCTCTTCCCGGTGCCGCTCGGCCTCCTCGGGGGTGGGGAAGAGGAGGGAGCGGCTCACCTCATTGAGGGTGGTGCCGCCCAGGTATTCCACCCAATCGGCACCGTTTTTCCGCCCTTGGATAGCACGGACGGTGCCCCTCTCTACCCCTTTGGGGTAGGGTTCGTGGACGACCGTCCCGATGATCGGATCCCCGGGACGGTCGTCCTTCTTCTCGGCACCCTGCAGGGTGTCGGTCTTGGTGGGGGGGAGTTGTGGTGGCGGTCTTGGGGGGGTTGGTGGGTTCGGGGGCGGGGACGACCTCCGTAGGCCGTGTGGTGGTGGTGGTGAGGAGGGGGGGGGGGGGGGGGTTGGGCCTTTTGGGCCGGGGGATGGCCCCATCGTCGCTTTCGTTGGACGACTCGAAAGAAAACTTTCGTTTGTTGGGGGCGGGTTTGGGGGGGGGGTTGGGCTTCGCTTGGGGGGGGTGCGGGGCGGTGGTGGTGGACGCCTCCCCCCCCCCCCCTTCTCCCCCTCGCTCACCCCGCCCCCACCCATGCTCCCCCACATCTCCTCATCCTTCCCCCCCCGCGTACCCCACCTCCTGCATCCGAGCCCACTCCCCGGTCCAGAAGTGGCGCGGCGCCACCCATACGCCGGTCACCACGCGCGAAGTCTCCAAGCCGTGGAGACCGCGCAAGAGAGCAAGCCCCAGGGGTGGATCCCGGGCCACGATGCGATGGAGGGCCCCCAAGGGCACTTCCGGGGAGCCCTCAGCGTCTCGCCAGCCACCCGGATGGGCCTGGAATTCGTCGCGTTGACCACAACGTCAATCACCTGCAAAAAAAAAAGGAAAAAAAAAGGAAATTAATTTTTTCGGCGACATTTTTAATTTTTCGTCTTTCATATTAACTCTTAACCACCCACTCACCAAGGAGTTGGGAGACCAAAGGATCCCGCAAACTCTTGGCCCCGCTCAAACGCACGAGCGTCATGTTAAGTCGGGTAAGGGTGTCCCGAGAGAAAGGCATAACAAGGGCTATACAAGGAAACATGGTGGTGTGGAGGGGGGGGGGATGCGGGCAACTGGAGCGGGGGCCCCCAAGACACCCACCAACACAACATTGGAACCTCACTACTATACCGTTGTGCAACAATATACCATGTAACACCCCTTATAGGTCCGCATATGTGCCTGGAAAAATGGGTATAAAATGCCCAACCGCAAAAAATTGACTTTAACCTCTTAATATTTGCGAGGTTAATATATTAAAGCCTTCATATATCAAAAATTAAAAATTAACATATTGACTGTAATTTGGGCCACTAGGGTGTACCCCCCCTGGCGCCGCGGATGTGGAGGACTGTTTGCAAGTGCGACGCGGATGCACCACTGGTTTTCAAAGACAAATACAAGGAGAGGAAGGAAAAAGAACGAAAGCAACACAAATAACAAAAGCATTGGAAAAAAAGGGGCAGCAGGCGATCAGAAGACCCCGAGAGGTCGTCTAGCGACAACGATTTGTCCAGCTTCGGGTCGTGTAGCTTGTTGTCAGAGTAGGCCCCATCGTTGTGTCCTTCCTTATGCGCATGTGTGACATCATACATCAAAATGACGAGTTCTGATTTGCAAAACCACTCTTGACTTTGATGGCCCGCAGCTGCTCCGATTTTCTGGGGCGATTGTCGCTGTTGGCTGGAGAGGTTGCAACCTCGTAGCGGAGCATGCCCCCTTCTTTCCTTACCTTGAAGCTGTGGTTTCTTCATGAAGGCCAAAACCACAAGCCTTGCTTTTCACAACCGTGGGAGGAGCAAAAAGCGCAACATGTGTTGGCGAACATCCAGAAAGTCAGAGGGGTGGAACGTGCTGCAGCCCTGCCTCATGAGTATCATACTCCCCCCCCCCCCCCGTGCGCATGCACATGCATGCGCATGCGCAGTCAGCAACCACCTGGTGTGGTACAGACCTGGTCTACGCCGCAGTGCAGCAAGCATAATACTGAACAATGTGGTTATGACCATGCGCCTGTGACACGGGGGCGTATGGGAACCCAGTTTTCGTTGCCTCATGGCCCCCGTTCGCATGCACACTGAACAATATGGTTATGACCAGGCGCCTGTGACACGGGGGCGTATGCCAGCCCAGTATCCGTTGCCTCATGGCCCCCTGTGCATGCATGGCCTTGTCTAAGCACAGGGTGGGCGTTGAACCGCCGGTTTTGAAAAAATTTTCGGACTGCTGTTTTTGCGGTCCAGAATGGAGGAATGGGTGTTTTGTGGAGCGTTTGTACACGGAAAGAGGGGCACAGTCATGTTTGTGACAGTGCATTGTGTGAACAACATCATTATACGCCGCATTGCAACCCAACGCTGTTTTTTCTGATGTGATTTTCAGCCATGGGTAACAATGTTATTCCCGAGTAAGAAAATTTACATTTGCATTAAGGATGCCCAGCTTCATTGTGTCTTTCAATGTACCCACGACAGGCAGACAGACTGATAGGTAACGGCGATACCATTTCAGATTCACGCGGGCACATGACAGTGCGTCATTTCACGCAGGATAGAGGTATTCAAGAATGGCGCTCTTTGAGATAATTGCAGATATCGCCTTGTTTTATGCTGTACAGTAGTGACCGACAAATGATGCTGTTTTTTGTGATACTGTGAATAGAAATCGGCGCGCATGGCTTCGCCATGCTTGTGCATTGTGTTGTCTTTCCTTGTCATACCGGTTGCTCCGACCTGCCAAGCAGGCGGTCCCGCCTCCACCTGATGTAGCTGCAGTGGGCTCGAGTCCACAAGCGGCACTGCCGGCGGGGCGAGCGGCAGCGCCCAGCAATTTGTCTCAGCGCGTAGATGCGCTAACTTCCCCGGATGCACCTCTAGGATGGGCTCCGCCGTCGCCGTTGCCCCCGGTGCAGATGGAATACACCTCGGAGGAAGGGCCCTCTACCCCGGAGGTCTTCTCCTCGTTGTCCTCGTGGGAATCGGAGCCCATCAACACCGGGGGAAGCTACCGACAGAAAAGTTTATAGTGTTTTCAGCACTGTGTTTTTGCTTCTCCTGCTGCTTGTTGTTGCTGTAGGGTGTCCCGCTGCTTGTTTTGGATGATGAAAAGCTTTTGTTTGTTGAAATACAGTAAAGCCAAGTCAATCCAGGATAGCCCAAGCCAATAGTATGCAAGGAGAAGGTAATTCAGGATCAAAGCATGAAGGGCTGCAGTGTGAACAGTGAAAGCTGATTGGATATTCACAGAAACTGCAACTCAGGTCACAAATGAATGCATATTCACAAAGATAGCTAAAATGTTTTGGGAAAAGAGTTAGAAAACTGCCTCAGGATCACTCTCTCTCCATAGTGCCATCTTAGGAGATGTGCACTCTTTGTTTTGGGTCCCATATGTGCTGAGGTGGCATGGTATGTGGCGATGAGGTCACTGCCATGTCACATGGGATCTTCCTACTTAGCTAGGCTGACCAGGAATTGAACCCAGGACCTCTCAAAAAGAGGTGCCCAGCCCCCTAGGGTGCATACCACTAGGGCAGATAAGTATTCATGGAAAACATAGATAAATTCATAGGCTCTACCTTAGGTATATCAGTGCTCAGTCAACTCAGGAAAAGATGTTTTACTTCACATTGAAAGGGGATTGAGGGGTCCACTCCATATCCTGATTGGGTGTTTGGTTCCATAGGTCAAAATGTGCTATCACCAGTTTTGGTTGGACCAATACTAAGATTAAAATGCAAGGATGCTCAGTGCATCTCTAGTACAACTAGAGCATGCCTCAAAGCAATGGAAAAGCACTTTTTCTTACTCTCCCCTTGTGCTGTGGTGGCCACCACTGTCGCATTTTAGGAAAAAGGGAATTTTTCTTGGCCTTTCCTTGGTTTCCACATCTACTTTAAAATACCTACAGTCTCCCTCACACTGAAAAATGGGCGCTCACCATGGCTGGCGTCCTTTTGCTGCTCTGATTGTACAGTTTCCTACAGAAGACTCAGCGCTCATGGCGCTGCCGGGGCTCCTGTGGCTTGGTTGGGTTAGTATGGGAGCATGCCAAACATGTGCATATGCATCCCTCCCTCCAAGACGCAGCGTCGACACAACCCAAACGCAAGACACATTATACACACTCGCATGGGTTCTCGTAAACCTGCTGGCGACCTGTGACCTGTCTTAGGGCGTAGGGAGTCGAAAGAAAATTAAAATTGCCCCTTGGTGGGGTCTTGGTTCTGCTCAGTCTCTCCAGGCACCTGCGTTTCGGGCCGAACACGGCCTACTCAGCGAGGCTGCGCGTGGGTATCTGCAGAGGCAGGAATGGGAGAATTATGGACGAATCCACGCAAAAACGAATCGACGACACCAAAATCCGTCAAATGACGGCGTAGAATTTTTCTGAAACGACACACCTGAGCAGAATCCAATTGTGCATCAGGAGCACATTTTTATAGAAATTATAGTCATCTCTGGATATTTTAAATCCAGAAATTCATACGCATAAAATGGCGGCGCGCAGGAGCGGCTCCTAGTGAAGCGCCGGAAAATGGAAAAATAATGGAATTATAAACGTATGTATCACGTAGTCTTGAAAATGACGAGACACACATTAATAAACAAACATACAGATTCCACCCACACTAATAGAAGATTCGAAAATTCAAGAATTCGAAAATCAAACGAAAAGACTTCAATGAATCAGGTACAAACTACAGGTATGCTCGTCTTGCATGCCGCATACACATTGCTCGTCTCGTGTCTCCGTGAACGAGTCTTGTAGCAGCGCCAACAACGATAACAACGATAGGACGCGCTAGAGGGATTGATTAGAAAGATTGCAGATGATTAGCGGTCAGATCAGAATGATTAGACATACACACAAGTGCATAGCAACGTTCTTCGCGTGCGCCCCTTTTGTACTCTCACCTTGCTTCACTTCCCAGCGGTAGGTAAGGTAGGTACGCCCAGGCGGGGCCACCCCCTGGTGGAGTCAAGATTGACGCGTAGATGGGCAGGTTTGCCCACGACCCTGTCGCATACTCGTGCATGCACACACGCATTAAAGGCTAGGCCACGCGAAGTGCACAAGGTAAACCTTGTTTAGGCTACCCAGGGGCTCCTCGGTACGTTCTTTAAGAGAACCTGAGGAGTCCCTTAACGCTTGCTTGCTTGACAAGGGTAGCTGGACTTCCAGCGTGTTTGCGGACAGTGTATTATAGGGCACACTGAGAAGGGTATAATACCTGGAGTGTGCCTTGGTTCCTCCGCCGCAAACGCCCTTTCATTTGCCTTTGTTTTACAGGTGGGCAGGTAGGGTGAGTGGTGCAGCAGCATTTTTTTATGCCCTGCTAAACAAGGGCGCAGATCACACAAACAAGTAACTCCGCTCCGCCTGTGGCAGAGCAGGGAGTCCGACTTCATCGACATCCGCGCCTTGCACGCGAGAGCACTCCTTCCCTCCAAGCCCTAACAGGGGAAACGCGTTGTGGCGTCCCCTGTCAGGCCACAGTTGCTTAGTAGCGCTGTGTTCTCTTGCCATTTCACAGGAGGGTCGCTAGGACCCAAGAGACCTTCATCTTCGCAACGCCCAGTAGAGTGTGCGTGTAGGAGTGGTAGTCCTGAGTGGGGGCTAGAGCCAGTTGCCCAGTGCTCGCCCACCAGGATGGTGCCACTGTAGGGTGTGTAGGACCTGTAGGGGGTGTGTCACTGTCCCACCCTTTTCCTGCAATTTTAGCGGGGTTGGTGGGCTGTGGCAGTGGTTAGGTCAGTGTTTTGGCCACATAGCAAACAGGTGTTTTGCATGCCTTCATAGCTTTTGGCCATACCTCCCTGTAGTAGACAGATAGGTAGGGAAAACAATACCTGGATTAGCACGCTGGGTATTCCTCCAAGGTTTTGCGCCAGCACAGAAATTGGGCGCATAGGGGAGGGGAGACCCGGGGCGTACCCCGTGGCATCAATAAGCCAACCCTCCAGGTTTAGCAAGGGCGCAGACTTGGGTATAATTAGGACACCACTTCTGCGGCTTGCGCTCAGGACCTTAGGACTAGCACACTCACACATACGCTTTGGCAGGTAAGGGTAAGGTTCAGTCCCTAGCTTTAGTCTTGGAGGCAAGCGTCTCAGCGAGCCTCAGCAACTCACCAAGGTTGTTCTGGGACAAGTAGTCAACCAGAACTGAGTTTAGGCGTCCCTCAGGTAGAACAAATGCAGAGAAAGGCTCCCAGGTGGCCTCTTCGACTCCAAACCCTTCCCAGAGGGTGAGGAAGCGCCAACCCTGGCGATAGCGGTGGCGTAGGACAGACTTCACCATGTAGAAGCCCTCCTTAGCCATCTCCTCGGTGTTCATGTCGGGGAGTTCACCTTCGACTTCCATAGGGCTGGCAGCCCCTTGTAGGTCCAGAGCGGCGATTTCCTCGTCGTTCAGCTCCCACTCCTCCCCACAGAGGTCTTCAGGATCATGGTAGCGCTTCAGGTGTTGAGCAGCGCACACCAGGGTCCCCCCTAGACGGGGAGAACACCGCACAGTGATACGGTGTCCATCCACAGATAGGATCTTGTACGGCCCGAAGTATGGGTCATCGCTGGTAGAGCGTGGCCAGGCGGGTAGTCGACTGTGGTGCACCAGCACCCAGTCCCCCTCTTGGTAGGTGGCCGGTACACGGTGCTTGTTCTTCTTGTTCCACTGACGCTCCCTCACTCTCTGGAGCATAGCCTTGGCCTTGTCCACCTTCGCTTGTTGCTCTTGGACCCATTCACCCACAGAAGAATGGGTGTCCTCTGGATAGGGGGCATGTAGGAACCATGCCGGGCGCCCCATGAATAGCTCATATGGCGAGTAGCCAGTAGCTGAACTCTCTTGGGAGTTCATCATCAAGGATATGACGGGGAGTAGTCTCACCCAGTCTCTGGTGCGTTCAGTTTTGCACCATATCCTGACGTTCTCCTTCAGGACACGAATCTGTCGCTCACATAGGGGGTTGCTCGTGTGAGAGTAGGGAATCCCCGTAGACACCTGGACATTGAGGGATCTCAGGACCCTCTTGTACCAGCCAGTATCTGAGGGTACTCGTACGTCCTCATCGGAGTTGATCTCCTTGGGCGCCCCATAGACACAAAACCACTCCTCCAGGAGTATCTTGATAGTCTCCCCTCCGGTAATGTGCTTGGTACATGGGAATACCCTGGTAAACCTGGTCAACCCACAGGTTACCACGAGGGCGAAGTCATAGCCCCCGAACTTCGGCATCTCCGTGTAGTCCACGTATAGAACACTGTTAGCACAGTGAGGGATGGGCAGGGTCGAGTAGAGACCTCTGTCCCTGATATCCCCTGGTTTACAGGACCTGCACGGGCACTTGTCCACGATAGGCTGGAGTGTCTTCCGCAGTTGGTCGTCAGTCCACGTAGTGTGGAACCACTGCTTGAACAGCCTCAGGGTACGGTCAGCACCCACATGACCACTGGACTCATGGGTCCACTTCAGCAGCGCTGGGACTCGGTCACTAATTACCACGATGCGGTCCTCGTGCCAGAGGTAGCTCTTGTCCCGCTTCCACTGGTCTTGGTTGACCAGGAGGGGTTCAAGGTGTTTCTCCAGGCGCCGGTAGATATCCCCAAACTCCTGTAGGTACTCCGATTGTTGGAGTCCATCCAGGGGGCGTATCATGGTCATGTTCAGGTCCAGATGTACGTCCATACTGCTGAACGCCTCCTTAGCCAGCGCTTCAGACCGGGCACCAATCAGGGCGTCGAAGTTGTTGCGGCTGATGTAGTCGGCACACTCGTTCTTCACTCCCTGGATATGGTGTACCCTCAGCCGTAGTTGACTGAGGTAGGTCCACCAGCGACGTAGCTTGGCCTTCTCAGGTGGGGGGCCCTTCTGGAAACTGCGGACCGGTTCTTGGTCGCATAGCCAGACCACAGGGTTACTCCCCAACAGTCGTGCTTGTGAGGATAGCACCAGCATACCCGCGAGCAGTTCCTGCTCATAGGTGGAGTAGTTCCCCCTGGCCTGGTTCCACTTCCAGTTCCAGTGGCCCAGAGGTACTAGTACCCACTTGTCGTCAGGGTAGCTGTGCTTGAGGATTCCATCTCGCTTGAGACCTTCCGTCCCCCATTGGGAAATGGCCGAGTCGAACTCCTCCTTCTCTAGTGCTTGCCATTGGAACAACGTTCCACCACCGCCCACATTGCTGGCGTCGGTCACCAGGATAATCTCCCCTTGTGCCCTAGGCACGCCCAAGCACTTAGCGTTGGCTACCTTGTCTTTGAGCTCGTCAAACGCTTGTTGCTCTTGTGGGCCCCAGCGCCAAGTAGTACTCTTCTTGATCAAGTCAGTCAGTACAGCGATGGTGTAGGTGAAGTTTTTGATGTGGCGGCGATAGAAGCTGCACGCCCCAATGAAACTGCGTACATCATGAAGTCCTTTCTTGAGGTCTTCGTGTCGTACCTTGGCATCCATCAGGGGTTTGGCCTTAGAGGCCGCTGGGGTCCACCACCCATAGCCAACGTCAAACCCCAAGTACTGCATGGTCTCCTGCATGAACTCACACTTCTCCAGCTTGAGTCGAGTGTGGTTCTCCTGGCAGACCGCAAAGAACTCACCCAAGAGGATTAGGTGATCCTCCTGGGTATTGGTACCGAGGCATACATCGTCGATATGAGCCTCCATCTGGGCACCACGGGATATGAGCTCCTGCACCTTAGGTCTCCTTCGTAGGATGGACAAGATCTTGTTCATCAGCTCTTGGAACAGAGCGGGTGCGTTAGCCACGCCGAATGGCATGACCTTCCATTTGAATACCCTCCCCTGAGGGGTGATGAAGGCCAGTAGTTCCTGCGCGTTGGGCGTCAGGTCCACTTGCCAGAATCCACTTCGCTTGTCCATCTTGGTCTTGTAGCGACAGGAGGCTATCTTCTCCAGGGTAGACTCCATATTGGGAATGGACCCTGAGTGGTTCAGCGTCTTCTTGTTCAGCTCTCCATAGTCCACTACCAGCCGTTTGGCTGTAGACCCAGGTTTAGCCACCAGGAAACAGGGGCTGCAGTGTAGGGGGTAGTCCCCGTCCTTGTACTCCAGGACTAGGCCAGCGTCGATACATTCTTGTATCTGTCGCTCGATCTTGTCGGCCTGCTCTTTAGGAGCTGGATAGGGTCTCCTCCGAATCTTATGACCCACGAACTCGGGTTTTAGCTTGAGGTCCATCTGTACCAGCTTGTCGCATGAGGCTGGAGGGGGTAGTTCTCCGAACACCTCCAGATAGGTCCTTATCAGCTTCTGTACCCGCGGGTCCAATACCTTGATCTTGTCCTCCATGTCCTCGTCGGAGTGTAAGTTGCTTGCCCCTTGAATAGACGTCGGGAGGTGGTCCTCCACCGACTCTTCGCCCGCGGTAGCATCCTTCAGCCCTTGCTAGGCATATAGAAGGTCTTGCTCGACCATCTCCGGTGGACGATGGCAACATAGGCACGCTCGAGGGGGTTCACATACACATTCCTCCGAGAGGTCGTACTCCTCGGGGGTCCTCACATGGGCGCCCCACACGCTCTTCATGAGCTTGAGATCTACCTCCCTTTGCCAGGTGGTGATCTTCTGTTCGAGGTCCTCCTTCAGTTGGGATAGGTCTCCCATACGTCCTTGCTTCAGTGGCCATGAGCTGCGGGTAGGCTTCGCGTAGCATAGCTTTTTCGCCACCAACTTCCTCTTGGAATCCACATACTCCCTGAGCCTGGATCGAGGGTCCAGCTCTTCATCCACGGGGTCTTCCACCCTCATGGAGAGTAGGGGTTTTAGTGGGGCGACGTACTCGGCGTTCTCCACTTCCTCCACCGCAGTCTGCACGAAGAAGGCGTCGTGCTCAGTTTCGTCGTCTGAGTGGATAGAGCTAGGTAGCTCAGATAATCCACACTCAGAGACTCCATCAGAAACAGGTACATGACAGGGAGAGTTGGGGGCGTTGGTGTCAGTCACGACGTACTCATCTCCTCCGGGTGTAGTTTCAACAGCATCTTGAGGTCGTAGGCGATCCTTCAAGTCACCCAAGGCGAGTCCATCGCTTTCTCGTTGTATAGCCTGGACCAGAGTAAGGTCCAGGTCTTCCCAGGGGATGGTGGTAAGACTTCCGTCCACCACGCTGAGCATACTCCCCCATCCGGGCTTCCCAATGGGCGTCTTGCGTCCCAGAGGCACGTAGATGGCCTCATCAGGTAATCGCACCGAGCTGATAGTCAGCTTGTCAAGGAGGGTTCGCCAGTACTCGTTGCCCCCATGGGCTCCCCAATCGGGGGAACACAGGACCATACGGGAACGTTCCAAGGCCACCTTGGTCAGCACCTTCCCCAGTTCACTGAATCTGGGGTTCCCGTAGGCCATCCCGAAAGAGGGCCAGTAAAATTTGTAGCTGCAGTTCTTCCCCTTGCTGCAGTATAGGTCCAGTACATGCTGCTTGTCGCTGGCGAACAGCTCCACATTTAGGTCTTCTCGAGAGTAACCCAACTCCTTCAGACCTTGGTCTAGGACTTCCCCCAATAGTTGATAGTCCTCAGTTTTGGAGGCCGCCATCATGTTCGAGGGCTCCTCCTTCGATAGTCTCAGGTAACTCGAGGTATGTTCCGACTGCTCCAGTGGCACAGACTCTCTGCCACTGCCGTGGTCCACGTACAGGAGGTAGGGCGCTTGCAGCGTCAGGGATTGTATCTGGGAGTGCTGCACGAAGAAGTCAGTACCCAGTACAAAGTCGAAGGCCTCAGTGTCCATCACATAGAACCGATGGGCGATAGTTCGAGAGCCCATAGGTACCTCCACTTCACAGTCCCCGCAGCTGTGCACCACATGTCCATCCCCCATGCGTATAGCGGCGGTGGTCATGGTGTTCTTCAGGCTCCCACAAGGTAAAATTTTCTTGGCCACTATAGATATTGTGGCGCCAGTATCCAGTACCCCCAGGTATTCACGTCCCCCTAGTCGGATACGTACCCAAAACACCAGGTCTTGGGTGCCACCAAAGCGTCCCCGTCAGAATTCCGCGGGACAGGTCACCTCGAACCCCTTGTTCCGCAATTTGCGGGCCATCCTCATGAAACGGATTCTCTTCTTGGCGTTGCCGTCATCACCACCTTCATGCTCACGCTTGGCTCCTTGTTCTTGCTGAGCCTGCGTCTGTGAGCGTGTGGTTGGTCCAGACTGCCCTCCAAAGGGCTCGGAGTTCCCCCCTGGATTAGGGTTGGGGTTACCTCCGTTCTTGTCCTTGTTCTTGCTGTCGTTCTGGCGGTTAGCGCCTCCTCCTCGTCCACCTTGACCCTTGTCTTGACCACCTTGACCACGTCCTTTCGACTTGCCCTTGCCGGAGTCGTTGTCTTTGGCCTTGCCTCCACCTTTGCCTGAGCTTTTGCCAGGATCTTCCCCCTTAAGCTTCGCCGATAGGCGTTGCTTATGGTAGCACTCATCCTCGTAGTGCTTCCGCTTACTGCAGAATGCACACGTGATGGTGCAGCGGTAATGATCCGGCAGCTTCACTTTGGCGCCGGTGATCTTCTCCTGCTGCTTCCCCTGGACGACGAAGCAGTCTCGCTGCTCGCAGTCAGAGGCGTGCTGCAGGTGGCCCTGCTCATCTCTGGCATCACACCAGAATAGCTCCTTCACGTTCTCCATTAGGCGGGCGTGGGCGTGTTTGGGGGTAGTCCCCTGCCCAGGTCGGGACCCTTGGTACCCTTTGCCTCCAGAACCTCCACCAGGACGGTAGTTGTTCAGGTGCTGGTCGCTCTCCTTCTCCAGCGCCATCTCCAGGAGCAGCACGCATAGATCCTCGTAGCGGAGGGATCTAGCCTTGCGCTCAGCCGTCAGACGGCACTCGTCCCATAGCTCTCGGGGGAGCTTGGCGCACAACCAGAACAGCAGGTCGTCGCTGCTGTAGGAACCGGGCGTCAGTCGTCCAGCCCAGTGATCCAAGTCCGCCAACAGCTCGGAGACCCTGCCAGGTTTGGGGTTGTTGGGCAGCACGGGAAGGTTCTGGATCTCGGCCCTGATGGAGAGGTCGGTCTCGTAGGTCGGGTACTGCCTCTCCAGGGCAACCAACACGTCGGCAAAGGTGGCGGAGTTAGTGACGATCTGCCTGACCTGCTTCTCCAGGTACTTGGTCTTGCAGCACTGCAGGAGCAGATCGCACTTCACTCGCCCACTCGCGTGGGTTTGGCCGGTCAGTCGTAGGAACCGGCCAAAGTTCTCAGCGAACTCGCTGAGGTCCTTGCCTGTGAACTCAGGCAGGTTCACCACTATCTTGGAGGTGGCAATAGCCTTCGCCTCCTGAGCTCGGCGTCCTTCAGGGCGTCGGGTCTTCTTCTTCTTCTTCTTCTTCTTCTTACCCTTGGGGTCCTCGGGGTCCTCAGGGTCCTCGTCGTCTGAGGGCGAAGAAGAGTCCATCGACGGCGGCCCGTCGTCGGAGGGGTCTCCGCCTAGATCACTGGAGCCATAAGGCTCCACGTCCACCATAGCCCTTAGGGCTGTCAGCCCCAGCTGGTCCAGCTCGGCCCTCGTCGAGTTCGTCACGTGGCTGTAGGGCGGCTGGGCCGTTCTCGGGACGAATGGACTTCTCGGTACTGCTGCAGGAGTCGGCATCTCTCGGCTCCTCAGGCTCCCCAGGGTATTTGTCAACCCTGCTGCCAGGTGGTTAGCCTGGACTCGGTGGGGTGACATTCCCACCGTCGTAGGTGACGCATGGGACGGGATCATCAGGGGCTCCAGTTTCTCCCTGATCTCTTGCGTGAGGTCGCTCACGATTTGCGAAGTGGCTCCTCGGAGCACCTCGTTGATCTCCGACCGCGTCAGGGACCTGTTGGAGGATCTTCCCGATCCTCTACTCCTGCCTCCCAGAGACTCTGGTCCTCTCCTCAACCCACTCAGGGGTGCATACCCAGGTGCATACCCAGGAGCATACCCAGGAACTTCCATGTAGGTTCCAGTGGCGTGGAGTGGATGGGGATGGTCAGCCGCATACCATCGCGGCGCAGAGCTGGAAGCCACCGGCTCACTGGCAGTAGTTGCCTCAAGGAGCGCAGTGGTAGGTGGGCCCATGCCATAGGCGGGGTAGTGAGGCATGCCAGTAAAGCCTGTGCCCTCTGCCATAGGCGGGTTGGTTGTGGAAGTGGATGTTGCTGCGGCTGGGAGTGTGGTGGTTATGGGAGAGGGTGATGCGTGGAGGCCAGAAGCGCTTGGTGCGCCTTCGAAGGTAGGGTTATGCGTCGGGTCTTGCCCTTGTTCCTCTCCTTCGTCTGCTCCTTCTCCAGCATCCTTCTCGCTCTCGTTCTCTCTCTTCCTCTTCACAGGCTGAGGCTGAGAGACCACTTCCTCGACCGTCAGGGCCCCGAAGGCCGTCTGGAGGCCATCCAGGGAGTCCTCCGCCGTATCCACTGGCCCATGTAAGGGCTCCACCGAAGGTACAGCGTCAGGCGCCGGCCTTGCCGGTGCCTCTGGCGCTGGCGCTGTGTTCACATCGGCGTCCACTCTTCCTGGGTCCATCTTAATCCGCCCTTCTGCTTATATTTGCCTGCTGGGAGCACTGGTTGTACGGCGCGGGGTCGCTGCCGGTGCACAGAGACAGGCTGCCTCTGCTACCAGAAAGGTTTATAGTGTTTTCAGCACTCTGCTTTTGCTTCTCCTGCTGCTTGTTGTTGCTGTAGGGTGTTCTGCTGCTTGTTTTGGATGATGAAAAGCTTTTGTTTGTTGAAATACAGTAAAGCCAAGTCAATCCAGGATAGCCCAAGCCAATAGTATGCAAGGAGAAGGTAATTCAGGATCAAAGCATGAAGGGCTGCAGTGTAAACAGTGAAAGCTGATTGGATATTCACACAAACTGCAACTCAGGTCACAAATGAATGCATATTCACAAAGATAGCTAAAATGTTTTGGGAAAAGAGTTAGAAAACTGCCTCAGGATCACTCTCTCTCCATAGTGCCATCTTAGGAGATGTGCACTCTTTGTTTTGGGTCCCATATGTGCTGAGGTGGCATGGTATGTGGCGATGAGGTCACTGCCATGTCACATGGGATCTTCCTACTTAGCTAGGCTGACCAGGAATTGAACCCAGGACCTCTCAAAAAGAGGTGCCCAGCCCCCTAGGGTGCATACCACTAGGGCAGATAAGTATTCATGGAAAAACATAGATAAATTCATAGGCTCTACCTTAGGTATGTCAGTGCTCAGTCAACTCAGGAAAAGATGTTTTACTTCACATTGAAAGGGGATTGAGGGGTCCACTCCATATCCTGATTGGGTGTTTGGTTCCATAGGTCAAAATGTGTTATCACCAGTTTTGGTTGGACCAATACTAAGATTAAAATGCAAGGATGCTCAGTGCATCTCTAGTACAACTAGAGTATGCCTCAAAGCAATGGAAAAGCACTTTTTCTTACTCCAACGAGCGACAGCGGGGCCCAGAAGCGGCCCAGCGCGGTCCTCACCGCCACACGCAGTGCCCCGCACACGCGCTCCCAGGGCCCGATCCGTTCACCGGTCAGGGAACGCGGCGCTGAGGAAGTCATGGCGTAGGGCACCACCTGCACGGGTCCGAGGGGTCAAAAGGCGGCAGTAGGTCACAGAACGGCCGGTGAGCCCACGGCGCAAGCGACCCCAGCTACAGCAAGGGGATGCGCGGTCACACACGGCCCTGGAGGCCCCAGACCATCACGGGAGCCCAGCCGGAGCCCCCCTCCCCATGTCCAGGCATGCGCTCTCATACCTACAACTCACAGGAGCTATCACTCCTGAGGGTGCGTCACGCATAGTGGTGGTAAGCACCCCAGAGGGGCAGCGCACCCCACTACCGACACGCAGCTCGGAGCAGCCTCCACACGAAAAGGGACGCGACATCTCCCCGGGGATAGCAAGGATGTTGCAGCAGATCCGGATGCCCCCAGCAAGGCCACAACCGCTACAGCCCCGAAGGGAACCACGGCCCAACGAGCGGACTTCACGCACCCCCGTCCTGCCCACCGGCCCTCCGATGGGGTTCAACGTAACTAGCACCCCGTCTCCGCGGGTGCTGAGCAGGCCAGGGCAATTCTCGCCATCTCCGGCATGGTCGCCGGCGGTGACCGCCAGTTGGCACTCCGTGCGGCACGTGACCCCGGAGCATTGGTCGCCCGCATGCACACCAGGGGGGGGGGTCTAACCGACAGCAGGATTCACCTCACCTGCCCCCTGTCCTGCTGGCGCCCCTATTTGAGAGCGCAATGTCTACCCCGCCAAGGGACAGCACTCAGAGTGCGTCTGATGAGGACGTGCAACAGTATGCCGTCCGGTGTTCTACCCCCCCCGATCTGCCCCCCGCCCTGCTGGCGCCACTTTTTGAGAGCGTGATGTCTGCCTTGCGAGCGGGCAGCACTCATCGTGAGTGCGATGAGGACATGGGTCAGTATGAAGTCCAGTACTCTACCACACCCTCCATGGGGGAGTGGCCCCCTAACCCCTTTACCTTTCCCTCTCTTCGCGGAGCACAGCGTCTCTGCACGGAATTGCCTGGCATGGCCCGACAGGGCCAGGGATGGGTTCGTGACCCCCATGCACGACACTCCACCATGCTGTACAGCATGCAGGAAGGTGCTCTGTCTTCCAACAGCACGGAGGGGCTCATGAAGCATGGACGGGCCTCACGTGAGGCAACCTAAGGGACGGAGGGGGGAGCCTCTTGTCATACAGGGCGGCAGCTCTCCAGAAACCCGCGCGACTTGCCCCTTGGGTGAGTCTGGGGGCTGGAATGGGTAGAAGTCCCATGGACTATTGCTTGATTTCCTTCCTGTTGTCTTTCCTTGTCATCATGTTGTATTGATGTATATTACATGCACGCTTTTCCTTTTGTAGCCTATGGGTCGGGGGATCCAGGATGTGTGGGTTTGAAGACCCATGTTGCATGCTCGGGGATTGGGGATTGGATATCGGTTGAATGATGGTTGAAGTACTGATTATGTGTTTATGGATCGACTACGGATGGAGTGTTTGATTATTATAAAGTTTGATCATCGAGATTGTCAATGGGGTATATGAACTTGAAGGTCGCGAACATTGTGTTGTCTCCCCTTTTTCCTTTTTTGTGCTATGCTTGCATAGGGATGTTTGAGTGGATGTTTTTAATGAAATCTTTTTTATGAATCTTTCACTTTTGTTCCTTTGGAATGTAGTATAGAAGTCAAGTAGATATGAGCCCATTATTTTCAATAAGGAGTTTGATGCCCAAACATACAAGGGATGTATCCAAAGAGATGCAAGAATCACTCTTTAGCACTTTTTTTTTCCTGGTAGCAGAGGCTTGGTAGGGCCACGAGATCTTACCTTTCCTCGCGTTTTTTATTGGTTTACCTCTTTGAACTTTGTATGAAGCACTTTAGGTCGGGCGAATAATTTTTACACAATGAAATCGACAAAATGTCGTGACCACAAATATGGTCTACGACTCAACACTCCAGTAAGCTAGCCAACTGGGATATCTTCCACTCCCCTTGCATGTGATCTCCATCATGAACAACATGTCATGCGGCTTGAAGTTGAAGTCCGGCGTTGATGTTGTTCTCTCGTATGAGTACAACTCGGGCGAACTCAACACCGTGGTAGACATGCTCATTGCGACAGAGATGCCCGCACCACACGTTCAAGTGTGGACGGCCACCGCCTTCTGTTGGGCGGGATAAAAATGCAAGGTGAGGCGATCATGGCAAGCACAACGACAAGCACAACAATGTGCGCCATGACCAATTAGCCGGCACCCCACGCTTGGCGGACGGCTACCGCCTCCTCTTGGGCCGGGGACAAATGCAATGTGACCCGAGTATGATACCTAAAACGACATGTTCATCGTTACCCAGACGCCGGCACCCCATGCTTGGCGGACGGCAACCGCCTTTTCTTCGGGGGGATATAAATGCAATGCGAAAAACGAGAGGACTCGTTCTTGATAGTAGAGACGCCGTGACCCCACGCACTAGTGGTGGATGGCCACCTCCTCCTCTTGGGCGGGATACAAATGCAATTTGATGAGCAAGAGGACTCGCTCCTGAAGTTAGAGATGCCGGCACCCCACGCTACAGTGGCGGACGGCCAGCTTTCTCTTTCAGGTTTAATTCCTCCCTTGTTTGTTTGTCAAGTTAATCCGCCTTAGTCACTTTGGGTGCCTTTGTTTGAGCATTGATAAATTTTAGGGGCATTGCAGTTCGGTTGTAACAATGAATTGTAATTGTGTAGTCTCCTCCTTCCTCATGTGTTCTATTTGCCGTCTTGTAGGCGTGGAGCATAAGCAGGTTCCCAATTTTCAAGGTGGGCAAATCCATGATGGAAAATTCCCGCTAAGCGGTTAGGAGATTGTCGCCAATTTATGGAGCATGTCCATTTTGTTTGCACTATTGTTGCCATGAACTTAGGATATCTAATTGCCAAGTGTGTTCGGAGGGCGTTTGGGTGCAATGGTCATGATGCTTTGTGAAGAGACACAGGACCGGGTCGAAAACAAAGACTACAAGGAGTCAAGCAGCTATGCTTCAGTAGTCAACGTCTCAAAGCTGTACGCTGCATTCTGCCCAGACTCTCGTATGCATGCATCCACCTGTCCGAAGCACATGGGCTTTCGCAGGTGACTTGGTGGTGCAAGAGAAATCTTCTTCAAATCAAAGACAAACAAACCTTTATAGGAGGAGTCCAATTCCCAAACCACTCTCACTAGAAACTTTGGAATAGCTCCAAGACATGCCGCGACATGGGAGCACTTCCGATCAAAAACAGGCCCCTGACTTTGCCACCTTGGTCGGGTCCCTTCTTCCCACTACAGTTTACAAAACATACATATCTAACAAGACCATGCATGCACGAGCGAAAGCGCACAAAAATACTGGCAAGTGCGCAATCACATACAAAAATTTGCGGAAGCGTTCAAAAACATGCACAAATGCATGCACACGTCCACTAGCACGATAGCACAGTTAAACAAGGGCAAGCATTCAAAGACATGCACCTACGAAGGAGTGCACATAGAAACTTAAATGATTGAGCAAGACCAAAACGATGCATGCACGTGGAGCTGATGGAGGAACAAGAGCGGGTATCATGTAGAAGCAGTCACCAATTCGCATGAACAAACACAAACATGCGCCCCAATATGAAGACATGCACGAAAATTCAGAAACGCGCACTCCCACTTGGTTATGCATTCATGCACCACCAAATGTACAATGTGTTGTTCTTTGAACATACGAACTAAAGCATCATGAAAGATGGTAACAGAAGGGTGAGCGAATCACGCGGTGCGTTCACTAATGCAGGAGAGAGTATGTGTGAGCATGATTAGGTGCAAGGACGGCGTGCTTTCACGTGTGAGTCCTTAAGTACATGCATTAGAATCTCTTCCCGTCCCAGGAGACTGCAATTTGCCACTTTCAGAAGTGGCAACTCACCTATCCGATGAAGAAAAATTAATTGGGTCATTGCTGAATTAGACCGCTACGTGTATGTTCCATGTGTCCGTCGCGGAAGCTGTCTGGCGCACGGGATGCTTACGTGAATGCATGCATATACTGCTTGCATTTGAGAGTGCAAATTTATGCACCGTGCCGCAGATTTGTTTTTTTTCTTTGTGGGGTCATTGTGCAGGTGAACACATCCTTTGATGACAGATAGCTCGGAACCTTAATTCCGAGAAGTACTCTGGAGCCTTTGTGTGGGTGTGAATGCTTGCATTCATATGTGCGTGCATGAAGGTGTGGAGACGCCAGAGAAGGCGCCCCGGGACACTTCGCTGAGTGATCAGGTAGAGTTGGTGAACCCTCTTACTTTTCGTCAATGCTATGTTTCTGAGTGAGTCATATTGTTCAATACACGACCTTCCCTCAATGGCCGGGGCCACCTTGTCTTGTAGTGCAATTGAACGTGCGGGTCCGAAAGGCCAGAATGATGCGCCCCACAGGGTGCGTCTTACCATGTGCAGGTTTCTCTCGCAATTCAGTGGTGGAAGAGTATTTGTGAGAGACCTCCATTCATTCTTGATTTGCCGCCAAAGCTATTTCTGCACGAGGAGTTTCGCTCCTGGAGTGCCTGCACGGCACCAACGTCTGTGAAGCGCTAGCAATTCTTTTCTTGCAGGTTTGTGCACGTGGACTGATTGCCAATGTGGCGTCTGTGTGGCAGAATGGCAGGTTGACATAAGAAGGGATGTCCGACGTGCTGTGAATTGAGTATTGGACAATATCCTGGCTGGTGTTCTGGTTACTTCATGTGAGTGTGGGCATTGCTGTGTGGAGGAAGGACGTTTTGTTTTTGCCGCACAATATCGATGGATGGCACAGCAACACGCACCAGGTGAATGTCCGACAATGAATGTGGACCTGGAATATGCCGTTCCGGCCTTCGAGGCCGTCCAGCCCGGAGCTGTGGGTGTTAAATGAATATACGCCTCAAATTCATTTTTTCAGGTCTCTGACAGCAGCGAAAGGACGCGCTGGACCATATATGGGCATCTTCTTGAGTGTGCATTTCCCCTCACCACCTCTTGCACTGCAGTGAGACCACTGCCCCAGACCCCTGCCAGGGCTGTGAAAGTTTACAGTGCGGGAGGGTGTACAGTAGCCAACTATACAGTCCCATACATTTTTGAACATCCACGCAACCTGTTGTTAGATCCGGTCCCACTACGCCTCAAGGTTTGGGCTTGACTGTACGTCCTGCAGCAACACGTACAAGTGGCTGCTTTTGCCATTAGGTAGTTCAACTAGCCATGCCATGACGTAGGGATAGAGACTGGGCCTGTTGGGATTTCCGGATCACTGCAGCATGGTTCACTGGACAGTGCTGCTACTCTGTCCATTTGGAGCCCGCCTCTTGAATTCTCCTCCCATTGTAGATATCCCATGTATCCTATTCCCCATACCGCTGAACCCTCTTACTTTTCCTCAATGCTATATTTCTGAGTGTGAGCTATATTGTTCAATACACGACCTTTGCTCGATGAAAATGGTACCGACATACCCGGGGCCACCTTGTCTTGTAGTGCAATTGAACGTCCGGGTCCGAAAGGCCAGAATGATGCGCCCCATAGGGTGCGTCTTACCATGTGCAGGTTTCTCTCACAATTCATTGGTGGAACAGTATTTGTGAGACACCTCCATTCATTCTTGATTTGCCGCCAAAGCTATTTCTGCACGAGGAGTTTCGCTCCTGGAGTGCCTGCACGGCACCAACGTCTGTGAAGCGCTAGCAATTCTTTTCTTGCAGGTTTGTGCACGTGGACTGATTGCCAATGTGGCGTCTGTGTGGCAGATTGGCAGGTTGACATAAGAAGGGATGTCCGACGTGCTGTGAAGTGAGCATTGGACAATATCCTGGCTGGTGTTCTGGTTACTTCATTTGAGTGTGGGCATTGCTGTGTGGAGGAAGGACGTTTTGTTTTTGCCGCACAATATCCATGGATGGCACAGCAACACGCACCAGGTGAATGTCCGACAATGAATGTGGACCTGGAATATGCCGTTCCGGCCTTCGAGGCCGTCCAGCCCGGAGCTGTGGGTATTGGATGAATATACGCCTCAAATTCATTTTTTCAGGTCTCTGACAGCAGCGAAAGGACGCGCTGGATCATATATGGGCATCTTCTTGAGTGTGCATTTCCCCTCACCACCTCTTGCACTGCAGTGAGACCACTGCCCCAGACCCCTGCCAGGGCTGTGAAAGTTTACAGTGCGGGAGGGTGTACATTAGCCAACTATACAGTCCCATACATTTTTGAACATCCACGCAACCTGTTGCCAGATCCGGTGCCACTACGCCTCAAGGTTTGGGCTTGACTGTACGTCCTGCAGCAACACGTACAAGTGGCTGCTTTTGCCATTAGCTAGTTCAACTAGCCATGCCATGACGTAGGGATAGAGACTGGGCCTGTTGGGATTTCCGGATCACTGCAGCATGGTTCACTGGGCAGTGCTGCTACCCTGTCCATTTGGAGCCCGCCTCTTGAATTCTCCTCCCATCGTAGATATCCCATGTATCCTATTTCCCATACCGATCAGCGGAAAACGGTTTTTGGGGCGCCGGCGTGGCATCAACTTCTGTAGAATGCTATCAGTGCCTTTCTTGCAAGTTTGTGTGCACAGTTTGACTGCTGTGAGGTTTCTATTTTGCAAGGTACCTCATCTGTGAAACGATGTCTGTGGCCTAGTGTAACCTCCTGCCTGGACAGGATGCTGTTCACTCTATTTGACTGTGGGTATCCCACTGAGGAAGAAAATCATGGGGTTTGGGGCTCTAGCCTTGGTGGCCGTCGAGACCTGAGCTTTGGGTGACAGATGAATATGTGTGTCGCATTTTCATAGTTTCAGGGCCATGATCACACTAAAAGGACACATTGTGCCATATCTGTACTGCCCCTGGTGTCTCCATTTCGCATTATCACCGCATGCGCTGCAGTGAAGCAATTGCGTCAGTCCCCCGCCAGGGACTTGGAGGGCCGGAGGATGTGCAGTAGCCAAGTGTGCGGCCCGAAATGAACTTGCCTTGGCCAGACTTGGTCTCAACTGTTGAACAGTGCCAAGGAGATTCAGGCTCTTCAAGTGTGTTGTATTAATGTGTGAGGTTGCAGGCTGTTGGTAGATCGGGAAGACAGGGACATAGGGAAGACAGGGACGTAGCATTGCGTCGCGCGCGATTGCAGCAGAGATAAATAAAATACCAAGAAAATGACGCACAGCCAGAAGAAATAAATGGAAAAATCGTTTTTTCCGACCTCAGAAACCCCCCAAAAAATTTTACGCCGCTGTTTTGGCAAGGTCAAAAATTGTAGGACACTCCCAGAAAACCACGAACACAAGAGCCGCCAAGACAGCAAAGCTGAACGTTGCGTGCCCCAAAACACTTAGTAAAGTGCATGCAGTAGGAACTAGGGACTTGTGCTCGCCCCAACACCCAAAAGAAAAGCAAAACAACAAGACAGCATGGATTAGACGCCACAAGAAAATGCCGGCCGCCGAAACAAGTATGTTCCACGTTAGCTACGCTACCTAACGTAGAAAGGGAGCCGTGGCGCGCAATGCACAAGGGACTGCCACAGGGATATGTTCCTGCGCTGCTTCATCTGTTTCAAGCGCCAATCAAACTCCTCCTACCACAAGGAATCATGCATCTGCATGGATACTCCCCCACCTCAGGAGTCAGGCAGGGCTGCCCTCTCTCAGCCATCTTGTTCTCGATGCTCATTTCACCAATAATTGCCCATTTGCGCTCACTGAACCACGACATCCGCTCACTTTTGTATGCAGACGATTTACTGATTATTCTACCCTTTCCGCAGCATCTCTGTGTGAAATTGATCCATGGAGCTCTGCAGAAGCTTGTCCTCTTCACCAGGATCACGGGGCTCAGGGTGAATTTCAACAAGTCGGCAATTCTGTTGAAAGGAACATGGAGCTTGCATCACAAATCACTCATCAACTCTCTCCCGGTTGCCATCAAACCATCCGCTAAATACCTTGGGGTACCTGAGGATTACATTCAGTCTCAGGCATCGCAGGACAGTCTATTCACGGTATCAGGGAGTGAAAACCATTCGGTCCCGCGACCAACCAAACGCAGGCATTTCAACACGCCTAGCCCGGTGCCATCAAGCCCCGCCTCAGTGGAAATACACTCACAAGGCACAACCATGTACTCACCCAGCATGCCGGCGCGTTCCAAGAGACAGCCTGTATACTCGCCACGACAACCCGCATCGCCTCTGGCGCCAGACACGCCCAATTTCTGGCACTGCTCAATTTGTGACACTGATTGCTCAGGGCACTCCACACCAGAGTCACCTACCACCCCGGACTCTGGCTGTTTTGAGATGTAGGGGCCTTCTCCCATGCCTGAATGAACAAGCAAGTAAGCACCTGGATTGTGCAAGTTTTGAATTATTCCCCCCACAAAGACAGTATGGGAGGCAGTGTGGTGTAGTGGTTACCATCGTCAGCTGTCGTCACATAGATCGCCGGTTCGAACCCGGCCTGCAGCAGTGCTCCCCCCCACCGGCCCCGCCCGACCGGGGACTGGGGGCCCCTCCCGTTGCTCACTATTTTGTCACATTGGCCTTATCCATCTTTTCCCCACTGAACTGCTACAACTACCTTCACTTACATCAATAAGAAAAATGTGCCCAGGCGCCTGCAGCAGTGCGCCCCGCCACCGCCCACGCCCGATGGGAGGCTGCCACCCCACCCGTTGCTTGCCTTTGCCTCCCGAGCCGCCGCTCCGCTTGATCCGGTTCCAGCGGCTCGGGCAGCGGGATTCGAACCTGGGACCAGCGAAGCTGGAGTCCAGGGTGCTTCCACTGAAGCACAGGGCATCTCACCCGCACTATGTTTCCTCCGACACACAGCCACATGGCACACGTGCATTTGCCACGCCATTTGATACTTCTGAATCTTACTGTACATTTCTCCCTGACATGGGATTTGTTTCCCTGTGCTGGTCACGGCCATGTACATAGATAGTGGAGCACCCCAACCAAGAAGGGGACACATGGAGCCTGTGTGATTGAACAGCACATGCATGCACTAATGTGATGAACTTATGGATGTACGACAGGCGGTGGTGGACGTCTGTACGTTTCAGCAAACCACCTTCATGGCCTTGGGGTACTGTTAGGCAATGCGACACCCGAAGAGTCATTTGCTCCGGCACTGCAGAAGGCTCTCCACCGAGCGGTGCGCATGCAAGAATGGGGACTGACACTCCAGCAACGCATAGAACTACTCAAGCAATGGGTATTGCCTGTACTGACGTACCAGCACGCGTCATCTTCCCCACAAAGGCGATTTGTGCCCAACTGGCGGACGTGTACCGCATTGCACTCAAATTGAACCCGTGGCGCATCACTCTCCCCATCCTGGGGCTACCTGTATCAGAAGGGGGTTTCTCACTGATGCCCCGGAAATCCTTTCTGATGTGGCAACACGCCTCCATGTTTTTGCAGTACGTCAAAGAACCAGCGACAATTTCCAACATCCTAGCGGTGCCCTTCAAGCACTGGGCCCAGAGATACGGAGTGCACTGCACCTCGGTAACCCTTCCTTTCTTCAGCATGGGACCTGTTCCTTACAGCACCATGCCTACCATGGCCTTTGCCGCCAAGGCATACTCAGTCACCATGAATTTGGCTTCACCCACTCTGCCAGCAATAGAACCGGCCCTGCTACCACTGTGGCACAATCGCTTGCTTGCAAAGTCGTCAGGCAGGACCTACTACTCCCCATCGCTGCTTCGTAAAAATGTGCCATTTCTCAGAGACGTCGTCCAGAGTCCGGAACTGTGCGAAGCACTACCACACACGTGGAAATCTGTGTACCGATTACACAAGCGAAAGCTGTTATCACTGCGCAGTTCCCCCCCTGCAGTACAACATGTGCCGAGCTTTTGGTTCCATTGGAAATCCTCGGCCGTGTCCAGGGAGCTAGCCAAGCCGAACAATTTCTGCACCAGACAATCCAGGGACACATGGAAGGCCCTCATGGCCCTACAGTTACCAGACACGGACAGGCATTTCCTTTACAGGGCATTATGGCGTAAACTCCCGACGGGACAACGCCAAGCAAGAATGAACCCGGGACAGACCAACTGCCCCTTTGATGGGGTGCCTGAAACCCACAAGCATCTCTGCACGGACTGCCGCTTTTGGAAAATTGCATTTGACTGCATCAACAAGGCGTATGCGCCCATTGTGATTGAAGGTAACCCCATCTCTTCTGTGTCCACATTGGTCTGGGATACCCCCTCCCTTAGCTTGAGTACTGCACCAGGACTTCTGGCCTGGTCGGCCATCGTGGTCAACTGGGGTCTGCGAACATCAGCCCGGATTAAGGGTTTCACCGTCACGTGGGAAAACTTCCTGACTGGCTGGGTGAAAAAACTAGCCACTTGGCAACAATACCCTCTGAGGTGGCTGTCCACTGCTGAGCTAAGTATATTCACGGACTGCATCCTGCAGCTTTTAGAGGAGGGTAAGCTGGTTCACCCCAACCTCTCCTGTTCTGCTAATTTGCCGAGGCCACGACGCACGGGCAATAACGCCAAGATGGCCAGGAAACTGGCTGCAAAGCAAGAGTTTGCCTCCCAACTGGAGGGAATCGTGGCACAGGGGCTGACTCAGATATATACGGACGGCTCATCAGAAAGGGTCCTGCCCGTAGGGTATATTGGTGGATACGGAGTACATGTGCCGAACACACTGCATCTAGGGGCACCTATGCCTGCACACCTACCTCAAACAAATAATGCTACTGAGGTGTACGCAGTGACTCAGGGACTAAAATTTTTTCCACAAGCAAACTTGGCCCTGATGGCAGACTCTGCCTTGGTCTACCTCGGGGCCACCGGCGCAGCGCGGATCTGGAAAATCCGTGGCTGGCACAGATCACACGGCCCCATACTACACCCCGAACTATGGGAAGAGCTTCTACAGCTCATCGCGGACCACCGAGGTATACTGAGTTGGTACAAGGTCCCATCACATGTGCAGATAGAGGGTAATGAACGTGCCAATGATTTGGCAGAATGGGGACGGCAGCAAAACCCGCTATACCCTGAACCCTCCGGGGACAGAGAGGAGGGCAGGGCAGGCAAGGAAGCGAACCACAGCAAAGTGATCATTTTTTCACACAAGCACCCATCCCCCCCTGAGCCCGCAGTACGTGCAGGTTCACCCCGACCCCCAGTGGTGCAAGAACCCTCGACACCGCCGTGTGCGACACCGTCCGCTCCCATGTCAGGCACACAGTCAGATACACACAACATGGTGACACCCCTTGTGACACCTATTAGAGTACCGGTCAGTGCCTCCCCATTGTGCAGAGATACACCCGCCTGCCTGCTTTTGAATGATCTGGATTTATGCCTCATGGATGAACCTGTAAGTTGTCAGAGTGGCTACCTCTCAGAAACCACCGTATCTTTCGCCTCCACAGAGGATTACATTCAGTCTCAGGCTTCGCAGGACAATCTACTCACGGTATCAGGGAGTGAAAAATATTCCGTCCCACGGCCAACCAAACGAAGGCATTTCAACACGCCTAGCCCGGTGCCATCAAGCCCCGCCTCAGTGGAAATACACTCACAAGCCACAACCATGTACTCACCCAGCATGCCGGCGCGTTCTAACAGACAGCCTGTATACTCGCCACGACAACCCGCATCGCCTCTGGCGCCAGACACGCCCAATTTCTGGCACTGCTCAATTTGTGACACTGATTGCTCAGGGCACTCCCCACCAGAGTCACCTACCACCCCGGACTCTGGCTGTTTTGAGATGTAGGGGCCCCCTCCCATGTCTGAATGAACAAGCAAGAAAGCACCTGATCCGCAATTGAATTCGTGGTGACGATAGGGTCTGATTGTCTTTGTACCCCGTCACGCTATGCCCTTGATTGAGGCCCACCAAATGCCCCCAAGAGGTCCCCCCCGGGGGACCTTATGCAAAGTCCAATTTGGCTCCGGTGCCAGTGGATGCTCTGCGGCACGGAGCCATTGGCCTACGAAGCTGACAGATTGGCGGACCAGGGAAGGCTCTCCCACCCCAGATGTCCGTGCTCAGGACCCCGTCACGTGTTTTCACCGTGGCCACTACACCCCCCCTCCACCAAGCGTCAGCGCAGGGACACGGCCACCGAGCTGGACTCGGTTGTGCAAGTTTTGAATTTTTCCCCCTACAAAGACAGTAAGGGAGGCAGTGTGGCATAATGGTTACCATCGTCAACTGTCATCGCATAGATCGCCGGTTCAAACCCAGCCTGCAGCAGTGCTCCCCCCCAACGGCCTCGCCCGATAGGGGACTGGAGCCCCTCCCGCTTTTCCATCTACTTTTTGCTTTTGCCTTATCTATTTTTTCCTATCGAATAGCTTCAAAAATTGTGCTTTACACTTGATCAGAAAAAATATGCCCAGCCACCTGCAGCAGTGCGCCCCGCCACCGCCCCCACCCGTTGCTTGCCTTTGCCCGAGCCGCCCCTCCGCATGATCAGCGGCTCGGGCAGTGCGGTTTGAACCTGGGACCAGCGACGCTGGAGTCCAGGGTGCTTCCACTGAAGCACAGGGCACCACGCCCATACCATGACACCGCGAACACACAGCAGGATACCAAGGATAAGAGTCTATGTCAGCAATGTTTGCACTTGCCCTCCAAGCCAGGCCAAGACTCCCTTCCTATTGTATGTTTCACCCTGCACTTCACCCCATGCCCCCAAGAGGTCCCCCCCCGGGGGACCTTATGCAAAGTCCAATTTGGCTCCGGTGCCAGTGGATGCTCTGCGGCACGGAGCCATTGGCCTGTTCGACTATTGTGCCCAGTCACGAACATGTACACGATGTCCAGTTCAGCTCAGACGTCAGTACTACCAGGGTGCGAAGGTTGTAGACCTACACACATGCTGGTGACACTGTCACTGTGGCTGGTCACGGCTATGTACATAGATAGTGGAGCACCCCAACCAAGAAGAGGACACATGGAGCCTGTGTGATTGAACTGCACATGCACGCACTGACGTGATGAACTTATGGATGTACGACAGGCGGTGGTGGACGCCTGTACGTTTCAGCAAACCACCTTTATGGCCAACACCGAAAAGAAAAGCAAAACAACAAGACAGCATGGATTAGACGCCACAAGAAAATGCCGGCCGCCGAAACAAGTATGTTGCACGTTAGCTACGCTATTTAACGTACAAAGGGAGCCGTGGCGCGCAACGCACGAGGGAAACAAAACAACGACCGCGCCGCCACCAACAAGAGAGCACGCCCGCAGATTCCCCGCACGCATAGGACGAGGACGCCATGAGACAAGCAAGGTGTGTGAAAGCAACAAGGGGACGAGGGCCCCAAAACACAAAGCGCAACACGGAAAATCACAAAAGGCACACCACACCACAAACCACACGCAAGAGCGCCCGCGGGCGCCCAGCGGCCAAGAGGTATGCCCATGCACGCACGTCGTACGAACCGCCGCAAGCGCAACAAGGTATAGCCACGGGGGCCAACGCCGGAAGGGACACAAGCGAACCACCACACACCGACGTGCCCGCCGCCGAAAAAATAACCGCCACGAGCATCAAGCCGCCGCCCTACCACCCACATATGCTTTCTAGGCCGTCCACACGGAAAGAAGTATGGCATGAGGGACACCCGCACGTAAACGAGAGAAGGGAGCCACACGCCACCGGAGTGCACACCACCGCCACAAAAAACACGTACCACAAGCCCAAGGGCACAAGATGAGCAAGAGTCCTAGCCCGCCGCCGCAAGCGCAACAAGGTATGGATGTACGAAAATACACAACGAGGGCCGCCGCTAAAGGAGACACAAGCGAACCGACACGCCAACGCGCCCACGGACCAAGTAACCACCACAAGAACCACTCTCCTCTCCCTCTCTATAGGCCGTCAACGCGGAAGGAAATATGGACACCCCCAGAGAACACACGAAGAGCAAGAGGCCACCAGCACCGCGGAAGGGAGCATGGGTGGTATGAGGAAATATTTAATCAGCAGTCCACACGCCACGAAGTGATGGTACGAGGAACACCCGCAGGAAAATGTGAGGAGGGAGCCACACGCCACCGGAGAGCACACCACCGCCACAAAACACACATACCACAAGCCCAAGAGCACAAGAGGAGCAAGAGGTGGTATGCCCACACACGCTAGCACAAACAACGCAAGGTATGGCGAGGGACCAAGACTCCTAACCCGCCGCCGCAAACGCCACGAGGATGGAAGGACCAAGAATGGAGTAAGAAAGTACACAACGAGGGCCGCCGCCAATGGAGACACAAGCGGGCCGCCACGCCAATGCGACCACCGACCAAGTAACCGCCACGAGAACCACCCTCCGCTCCCTCTCTATAGGCCTTCAACACGGAAGGAAATACGGGAACACAACAAGCACACAATGAGCCTGAGAACACACGAAGAACAAGAGGCCGCCAACACAGCGGAACGAAGCATGGTATGAGTGCACACCGCCGCAGCAAAACACGCACACCCCAGAACACAAGAAGAGCAAGAGGTATGGCCGGTGCCCACACACACGCAAGTACAGGCAACGCAAGGTATGACAAAAGGCAAGGACAAGTAAGGCAAGGACAATGTACTCGTTCGTGAACAAGCCGAGCCATCCCACCACCCTGTCCACACGCACGCTTTCTAGGTCGCCAACGCCGTGAATGTGGTATGGACGAATGGGAAAACCGCGACACCGCCACACACACACACAAACCACACTAGGTAGGCCAAAGGGATACCGCCACCGCCGCAGCATAGTCATCACCGTCAGCGATTGCATCGTCGTTGTTGCACGCACTGTCATAACCGCCACCCCCGCAACGACCCACACCCATGTCCATGGCTCACAGGACCACGAAGGAGCAGACAAGAGGGGAACGTAAAGGTGAAAAGCCGTGGCCACACACGACAGAGAGGACCAAGAGAACGAGGAAGTAGGCAAAGGAAAAAGCCGAGCCACACACAGGGACACAAGGGAGGCAGGGCAAAATGCGTGCCAGGGAGGAGGGCCGACCTGCAGGGGGTAGAGGAAAGGGTAAAAAACGCCGCAACGAGTAAAGAAGAAGGAGGGTACCGCACCAGCAAGGCAGTGGACGCACAAGAGCGAGGGGCACAGCCACAAGCCACAGCACCACCGCACGCACAACAGCACGAGGCAGAGGGCGAGAGGGGGGCACGGGAGCGACCGAAGAAGAGAGCACCACGGCACACACCGCACCACCACGCACCCACACAAACACCCAGACACCACACAGACACCACGCACACGACACACACCAACACCCGGCCGCCCGCCCCACAGACGGGCGGCACAGCCACACCCACACACCCGCGCCCACAGCAAGTGAGCGGCGGGCCCTAGCTGCCCGCCCCACGGGCGGGCAGCCGGGGGAGGGCGAGCGCCTAACCCCAGGCGCTCCCTCACAACGCCACCCCCCCCCCCCTGGGAACTGGTCTACGCTGCAGTGCAGCAAGCAAAACACTGAACAATGTGGTTATGACCATGCGCCTGTGACAGGGGGCGTATGCGAGCCCAACTTCCGTTGCCTCATCCCCCCGTCCCCCCAAGGACGCCCTCCCGCCACCCCCACAGCGCGCAACGCCGGCTCGCAAGAGCGCACGCTGTGGGGCCGCTACTTGGTCCCCACGCCCACACCACCCGCGCCAGGGAAACACGGGGAAAGGGGCCTGACTGCCCGCCCCCAAGGACGGGCGACCGGGAGAGGGAAAGCGCCCCACACCAGACGCCCCTCACAACGGTGAGAGGTTGCCCCCCCCCAACCCCTGGGACGACCTCCCGCCATCCCCGCAGCGCGCAGCCTCTTGCAGGGCACGCACACCAAAGGGACAGTGCCGGGCCCCCACGCCCGCACACCCGCGCCCATGGCACGTGGGCAGCGGACCCTGACTGCCCACCCTGAGGGCTGGCAGCTGGGGGAGGACAAGCGCCTAACCTCCAAAGCCCCTCACCACGGCACGAGGGGACCCCCCCGAGGACGCCGTCCCGCCACCCCCACAGCGCGCAACGCCGGCTCGCAAGAGCGCACAGTGTGGGGCCGGTGCTGAATCCCCACGCCCACACCGCCCGCGCCCGGGAAACACGGGCAACGGGGCCTGGCTGCCTGCCCCTAGGGACGGGCGGCCAGGAGAGGGAAAGCGCCCGACACCAGACGCCCCTGACAACGGTGAGAGGTCACCCCCGGGACGACCTCCCGCCACCCCCGCGGCGCGCGGCCCCTCGCAGGGCACGCGCGCCAAAGGGACGGTGCCGTGCCTCCACGCCCGCACGGCCGCCCCCACAGCACGTGGGCAGCGGACCCCGACTTCCCGCCCCGAGGGCGGGCAGCCGGGGGAGGACGAGCGCCTGACCTCAAATGCGCCTCACGACGGCACCAGGCACCCCCCCCGTGGACGCCCTCCCGCCACCGCCAAAGCGTGCAACGCCGGCTCGCAAGAGCGCACGCTATGGGGCCGATGCTGGGTCCCCACGCCCACACCGACCGCGCCCTAGAAACACGGGCAACGGGGCCTGGCTGCCTGCCCCCAGGGACGGGCGGCCGGGAGAGGGAAAGCGCCTGACACCAGACACCCCTCACAACGGGGAGGATGACCTCCTGCCACCCAGGCGGCGCCTAGCCCCCCGCAGGGCACGCACGCCAAAGAAACAGTGCCGGGGCTTCACCCCTGCACACCCGCCCCCACAGCACTGGGGCAGCGGACCCCGACTGCCCGCCCCGAGGACGGGCAGCCGGGGGAGGACGCGCGGCTGACCCCAGACGCCCCTCACAACGGCGCGAGGCACCCCCCCCCGGGGACGCCCTCCCGCCACCCCCTCAGCGCGCAACGCCGGCTCGCAAGAGCGCACCATGTGGGGCTGGTGCTGAATCCCCACGCCCACACCACCCGCGCCTGGGAAACACGGGCAACGGGGCCCGGCTGCTTCTTCCGCGAGAGGGAGAGCGCCTGACACCAGACGCCCCTCACAACAGTGAGAGGTCACCCCCCCGCTGGGACGACCACATGGCGACTGACCGGGGAAAGTGTGTCACGGCTGATTGGAAAAGTCTACTTGTTGGACTCTGGAATGCCTCCAATGTTTGTGATCTCCGAGGCGGACTATGAGGCGCCGAAAAGGCGTATCACGGACCGGCTCAAGAACACAGATGACGCAAAGACACGCAGGCAAGGCCTAATCACGGGTGGTGAAATTGCCAAGGCCATGGAGTTGGACGACCAAGTCAACAAGGTCATCAGCTTTCTCAAACGCAAGCGGGACTTGAAGGAGGATGAGGTTTCGTCGTCCAATGGAGTAGCACGATGACGTCTGCAGCCAGCATCCCTCTGAGCAGCACGCTCAGAGTACTGTCCCAAAATATCAATGGATTTCAAACCCAAAATAACCATGAGAAAGCGTAAGCAAAAGCGCATAGTGGCCCTACGGTCACTGCTGCGGTCCCTGGAGGTGGACTTCTTCGCCATCCAAGAGCCCCACTTCCTCACTGTGGAGGATCGTCAAGCGGGCATGCAATGCTTATCGAAGTACGGGTAAGGCCTGGACGGACCACTTCATGCAGAAGGACGGGGAGGAGTGGCACTGGCGTGGAAAACATCCAAGTGGACGTTACAATCAATGAAGTTCTTGTCTCCCAAGGCGCTGAAAGCCTCACTGTCGAGTGGTCCACTGGAGATCACTTTAGTGGTGGCCCACCTCCATCACAAGCACAGGCGACGACAGTCGCAGTGGAAAGACATCGCCAAGGAGTTACATGGACCGAACCTGTTTTAATGTGTTGATCACAATAGTCTAGTGGTAAGACACAGGGACGCCTTTGCGCCCCGAGAGTTTGAGCATGACACGTCTTTACGTGCCCGAGAACAGGAGGTGACAACCCTGGCAAAAGCGGGTCTGCAGGATGTGTGGGTGGACATCCATTGTCCAAGTCTGACGGACATCAAGGACAAAGAATCATCATGCCCGACGGGCTTCACATACGGCTACCCTCGAGAAGGAGAGCGGCTTGAACCGCAGAGATTACGTTGTATTGACCGCATACACACGACACCTGACTTGTTGAGCCTGGCAACCAGCGTGTACCCCATGTTTGCTGCCAACTCGGACCACAAGGCAATCGTGGCTGAATTCACACCCCCATCCTTCGAAACAGAGGACGCAGTTCCTAGATTCTACTGCCCAGAGACCATCCTCCAAGACTCAGAGGCAATGGTAGATCTGGAGACCTCTCTCAAGTCTATCACCTCGACGAGAGATCAATGGTGGGAAGATGCACTGGGCTGCATCCAAAAGAAGGCGGTCAGCTACCAAAGGGAGCACAAAAACAAAAAGCAGTCGGTTGAATTACAAGCCCTACGGCTCTTACGTGGCTCCAGAAGGGACTCCGTCACACCAGCGGTCTATCAGTTTCTTTTATCACTGGGGATTGCAGCGACAGACGCGGCAACGGCTTACACCCTCCTGGTGGGGGTGTATGAAAAGGCACAGCGTGACAGAACGGGCATGGAAACACTCTCCAAGCTCAAGGGGGTGAATACGTCGGAGGAAACCTCAGGGGATCTGAGAACGCGAAGAAACGAGTTGTACAGGCTAATGCGGGAGCTGCAGGAGCGCAAGAAACTTCACCAGCTAGTGTCCCGGGCAGGCACAGCAATACACGGAGCAAAGGCGGTGGCAAAAGAGCTGGTGGAACATTGGGATCAAGTGTCCACCCCAACGGGAGCCACGGAGGAAGAATGTGTGGCCTATCTGAAAGCGTTAGGAGCGGAACAGCGGCTGTGCAAGGCAGGTCGACTCCTTTTCAAGCAACTTTCCCTGGACATAGTACATGAAGGCCTTAAGAGGCTAAACAGCAACAGCTCCCCTGGATTGGATGGTTTCTCGGCAAAATTCTTCAAGAGGTTCTCAGAAATTTTCGAACCTCAAATGTATGAGTCACTGAAACGCTTCCTCGACGTGGGTATAATGCCGCAGACATGGACCTCGGGAGTGGTGACAATGATCCCCAAGACAAAAGCAATACAGACGCCAGACTCACTCCGACCGATTGCACTGCAAACGACAAGGCAGAAGTGGCTCACCAACATTCTCCTGATCCAGTTAGAGGATGTACTTTTCCACTGCATCCCATCACAGCAAACGGGTTTTCTTCGTCACAGAAGTATCCTCCGGCATGTCTATGGGTCACGGGCACTTTGGGATGGCTTACGTGAAGGAGCGGCGTTGTCAGTGGACTTCAGAAATGCGTTCCCCACGATGTCTCACGAGATGGTGTCGGCGGCACTGGGTCTAATGTGCATACCGTTCCTGTACATCCCACTGATACTGCATCTTTTACGTGCACCGTATCTGTACTGAGTTGGTAAGGGATATGTTCCAGGGGTCTATCACCATCCGCGTGCAGCCACGCGCCAGGGAGACCCACTCTCCCCGGCACTGTTCTCCATGGTGGCATCCTTTGTGATTTTCCCGCTACAAGACCTGGGTCCAGGGCTGACTATCATGATGTATGCGGATGACCTCATCATCTTCTTCGATGGACGTGCCAACCCACAGCTGCTGAGGAGGGTATGGGAAGTGGTGTCTTGTTTTGGACAATTTTCTGCGCTAAAGGTCAACCTGAATAAAACGGCGGCGATAGTTCGCAACTGTGGGGGAATGGAGTGGGCGAGGTGCTTTCGGGACATTGGGTTGGACGTCAAAAAATTCGTCAAGTATCTGGGTGTACGCTTGGGGAATGTACGGCAGCACCATGATGACCAAGGATGGAGGCTGACGATAGAGCAGGCTTTCGCAGCAGCACTGCAAGAGGCCTTTCGTCGCGCACGGGTGGTATCCACGCTGCAGTTGTTGATGGACGAACGTGCATTCATGCTGACATCATGGATCCTGCCGGTTGTGGCCTGGGTATCCAGAGCATACTATGCCCCAACCTCAGTGGTCAGACAACTGAAGTTGGTGTACCACGTGACCATGGGTACCAACACTTGGGGAATTACTCTGCCAATCCTCTCACGGCCAAGAACGCAAGGGGGACTGGCACTGCCGGAGCCAGAGCTGTTTCTCATGCACCAGGCAGCAGCTCCGTTTGTCAGCCTTTTGGGGGCGCCTCACAAGTATCCCGACAAGGCAGTGGAGACCTTCTATGCATGGGCGACAACCATGGGGTTCACACCATCCAAAGACAACCTCCCATGTATCCAGCTTGGCATGGTCCGGACGGCGGAACTGACGTTCTTGGGATGGTCGGCAAAGGCACACTCCAATATCCAACGGGTGGCCCCACAGGTGGCCCCCCGGGCAAACCGGGACCAACTGCCACTGTGGCACTCTGTGTACTTCCGAAATGAGTTCAACTGCTCCTACTACAACACGAAAATGATCCGACAGAAAGTGTTGACGTGGGGTCAATTGCAATCCTTGGAGGACGTAAGGCTGTTGAATGCACTGCTCTGAACATGGAAAGGGGTGTACAATCATGGTGGACGACTCCTCAATAAAGTCCCGTCACAAGGGGGGTTTGATACCCCCGCAGTCCACGCCCAAAACTGGACTAGGGCATGGCTGCTCCAGTTCTGCGCCTCTCAGCCAGGGGTCCGCGACCCACAAACATGGGAACCATGGGCACAAGCACAGCTACCGCCGAGGGCTCGGGACTTTGCGCAAAAAGTGCTGTGGCACAATCTGACCGTGCATCCAAGAGTCTACAAGAGGTCGGGCACGGACAAGTGCCCGGTGTGCTCACAAAAGGAGACGGTCAAACACCCAATGGTCGAGTGCCCAATGTTTAAAGCGGCGGCAGCACTACTATGGCCTGGTGGAAACAGGTAACGGGAAGTCGGCAGTCCGAGACATGATGGAGTCTGACCACCGAGAGTGGTTGCTGAACACGAACCAAGGCTGGGCAATGTGGTCAGCAAGAAGTGCCCACTGGCGATACCCATGCAAAGTCAAAGCAGAAGCATCACCAGTGCTCACATCATACCTGACAACCTGGCTAAGGGAGCGGTGTGAATGGGTGGGATTTTACTCAGGAGAGCGCAGGGCACAGTGGAGAGGCTTCAAGCAGTCACTGGAGCAGTTTCGAGATACCGGAGTGCAGCCCGACAAGGGGAAGTACGAGTACTGGGGGATTGAATGCATGGTGGCAAACACACACAGAGTGCTTCACGCAAGAGGGATCAGCCGACAAACACAGTTGGCATAGGGAAACGGAATCACGCCCAAAGCGCCCGAGGCAAGCAGGCCCGAGAGTGCTACAAGGAACGCAAGATCTGATTGCAGAACCGGTGGCAAAGGGTTACAGGATTGTGTACACGGACGGGTCGTCAAAACGACTGAGCCACAAGGACATGCGCAGGGCCGGGGGCTTTGGCGTGTTCGCAGTGGAAGATGAGCAAGGACCAGAGGTGCGCTCTTACGGCTACGTACCAACACGCCACAGGGAAACAAATAACGGAGCGGAGCTTTGGGCAGCCCTGGAAGCCTTACACTTAGGCGTCACAAGTTGCCCACCCTCTAGGACCCCGTATACGCGCCATTTGATAATATTCTACATTTCTACTTTGAGTATGTTATTTGACGTATGTGACCGAAGTTGTTGGCAGAGCTGTGTGACACCCGTTGAAATACGTGTTGATGTGTTAGCCTTGTGTACCCCCGTCTTCTAGTGTGTTGTATTTGACGTTATTCTGAAGCTGGCCGAAATCTCGGCCAGGTTTTGGGTAACATTGCAAACAACTATGTGTATATGCAGTTTTTGACCCTTCTGGCCGAAATTTCGGCCAGCTTTTTGGTTTCCTGGTGAATAGGCATAGTTATTTTCATTTTTCTTAGGGCTGGCCGAAATCTCGGCCAGCTTTTTGGTCTTATCACTATTCAAGCACTTATATTCTGGTTTTTGGGCGGTCTGGCTGAAATTTCGGCCAGTTTTTCCTATTTTTGAACATTTAAGCAATTATTTCCCCTTTGAACACACCTGGCCGAAATTTCGGCCAGCTTGCAATTGTCGTTGTTCATGAGTATTACACCATACACTCCTACATAAACGTTTTCTTGTCTCGACATTGATGTCTTCTGCTATTACTGTCAATGTTGTACATGCTGCAGTTACTGGTGCTTTTGCTACTACAGCCAAAGGGCTGTTGCGAAATGCATTACGTGGTGGGACTCTGCAAAAGCTTTTGCAATTCTGCCTCTTTTTGCGGAAGAATCGCAGGAGCCGGCACTCCCTGACACAGTTGAAGGCTGCCACCACTGATAAGAAGCCCCCACGATGGTACATGACATTTTTGTCACAGTTCCATGCCCTATACTGCCTGCTGCGTCGTATGGTCCTCCCATACTGTAACTGTTGGTGTGGTTACAACTGGGGTATTATGAAGCCGTTCGGACCCCCGTGGCCATCTTGGGGTCACTTGGGGTGCGTATCTATGTGCCGGCAAGCCGCCATTGACTGATATCATACTCTCCCATCCACCTGACCTAACCCGATGTGATAGTGTGATAGGTTTGGCCATTCCAGCTATGAGCGGCCATATTCAGTACCGAGGCACCGCCAGCGGAGATTTATATATCGGAATATCAGGAATCAACAGGGTTTTATTATCATAATGTTTCCGTAATTTTTCAGCCTTTCGTTCTGATGGTCAATGTATCGGCGACTGTCAGTTGGCTCGCGATTTTGCGTTAACCGATTGGTTAACTGTTATTTCCAGATATTTTGGCGGATACTCCGTTGAAGGGTCAGATTTCATCAGCAAAGGGTTCGTTGCTTCCGCAACTCTCTAAATAAGCACTCGAAATTTTAATCTGAATTTTTCGCGATGTCGAAATCGGATTTTCGACTTCGACATTGCCGCACTTGATTTGGACTTCTTCGAGTGGTCATACTCCTTTCCCTATGCCCGAATCAGGTTTCCCTTATACTTGCCACCCATTTGACTTGGAGATATAAGGGAAACAAAAGCGAATCGTGGGACCACTTTGAAAGACCATATCTACGCGCGAGTGTGAGTAAAGAGAATAAGGAAGGTTGGGTTGCAAGCGCCTTGGTCTCAACTTAATTTAGGAAGCATCAAACGCCTTTGGTGCGTACACATGCCCGGTGTTGCAAGGGATAATGGTCAAGAGGGTATAAATTGATATATAACTCTTGGACCGTGCAACCGGATATTTTAATGCGACTTTCGAGTGTACCGCATGAGTGTTGGGGTTGCATAGATACTTTCCTTGGGTTCCTACGCATTTTTAACGTGAAGTTATGTCCATGGAGGGACATGGCATATCATGGTGGGAGCCACTTTTGAGGGTATGTTTTATATGCATGGTATATGTCTTGATATGCTCACGCCCATGTTATATATCTTCGTGTGGCCGAAGAGATGGGGAGCCATACGTGACAAGGGTTTTTCCCATGTCCCAATTGTGGAATTCAAAGCGCTAGACTAAGTCTACCGCATATGTATCGCTCATGGTATGTTGGACAAAGAGATTCATGAGTGCACTCCCATTTTCATGGGGCATGTAGATATGAGTGGCGAAGGTATCTCCATGCGCCCGATTGGGGATCCAAGTGGGGGAATTGTTCGCAAATGGTTCCAATCATTTGTGTATTGAACCATGAGCGGATATCATGGGTGAGCATAGAGATATACTATCATGACAACTTTGTATTTGGTCATATTTTGATGTTTTTGACCTCAATTTTTGCTCATTTTTGCATTTTGTGTACTTACCTGGTCGGCAAACAGCCAGAAGCCTATGGAGAGTCGAACCATGGTATGTTGTTCATATGTTGGCATATGCTTTGGAGTTGAACACCACCATATGCCGGATCGCGTACTCCATTTGGCTCGGCGCACGAGAGATTACAAGAATTGGTCTCAAAATCATGGGCTGACTTGGGCAGTGCGTGGCGCCCATATTCGAAGGGGTTTCGAGGGTAAAGTGGGGATGTACATGGGCATTGGCCTTTGGTCTCTATCCTCCATGAATACTAGACTTCGATTCAATGCATGCTTTGAGCCTTCGGATAAGTAGTAACTTCAATTTTGAGCATATTTTTGATATATGGCCAATATGGTGTGAATTGGCAGTTTTTTGACATGTTATGAGTTCAAACTCATAGGTCATTTCTCTAAGCCCATTCGACTCCAAGTCCAACCGAGGTTATGTCAGGGTAGGGCATGGTCCTGAGTGCCACTCTAGGCCATGACACGCCACCTCCCCTATTGGGCTAGGATTTAGAGGCTTGGGAGTGAACACATTTTTGGGGTTCATGTAGTGAATTTTCACACATGGCATTTAGCCATCTCATTTGACCTGGTTCAGGGCAATATGTTGGTGAGTCAAGGGAAGGTCTTGAGTCCAGGGAATGAGGGGTATATGGCTGTGAATGTGTATGTTTACCTCTATCCCCAACTTTGCTTTATTTGTGTTCATATGCCAATTTCAGGGCTTTCTTCCTTGGTGCAATTCTTGTACATGCCCGCCATCGTGAGACAATCGATGTGCTGAACGAAAGCCCGCAGCCTGATTTGGATTGTGAATTGGGTTATTGCTGTACTTGTGGGATCTGGTTGCTATTCAGGGTTGAAGGAGGATTTTATTTTCTATATTTTTGGATTTTGGACCCTGGACTTTGAGAAATGCAAGCATTGATCCGGAGCAAATCAGCAGGGATTACAGGCGGAAGGGGCACAGCGGGGGCCGGTCCTGGTAGGGACCTTCTTTATGGTAGCAGAGGCTTACCTGCTGCCCCTACCAACCGCCGACCCGGGGACTTGGGCCCTTATGAGCCCTGCCCAAGTACGCCCTGGGTGCGTATTGTGGACTCGGTGGAGACCACGCCGGAGATTAGAGCCATAGAAGAACCGAGACGTTCAAGAGCATGGCGAACTCCGGAAGTTGAAGCCCGAAGAGAAGTACGACATTCGGGAAGAGGAGGACGTGACATGGAGGAACTGGTCTCCATGTGCAAGCGTCGCTGCCGAAAGGCATGCAACCTCCGCTCCGCCGCGGAGGACTCTGATGAGGATTGCCATTCAGGCAGCAGTGGAGGACGGGCCCGGCGCTACCGGAAGCGCGGGTCACCCAAGCCCGCGGCAGGGGACGCCGGGGCTATGGATACGGATCCCAGCCCGGTCAGGCTGTGGGACTCCGAGCACTCCGAGGGCTATCGGACAGCTTATGAGCCACCCTCGGAGTCGGAGGAGACGGCCAGACCGCCCACAAGGGCGAATACGGCCCCCGAGCCCGCCCTGCAGCACGACGCCGAGGGCTTGGAGAGGCCAGCCAGGGCCCGGACGGCACCTGTGCCCCGGCACACGGGACCAGAGACGGACGCCATAGGCGATACGCCCATGGGCGATGAGTCTGAGGTGCCGGGAACCGCGGGATGTGCTGAATCTGGCGGAAAGCACGCGGGGTGCCACTGCGAGCACGTGTCCTTCCTCATGGGCAAGTACCCGAAGATGGGGATGGACGCCATCGTGCATCATCTTGACCGCCTGGACAACGCCAAGGACGCTCTAGAGGCGGACGTCGCGGGGATCCTGGACGACCAGTCGGCCGCGGAGAACCACATGGAGGAGCTGCGAGCGGATCAGGCCCGGTACCGGGAGAATCTGGAGCTGGCCCTGCAGAAGCAGCAGCAAGTGGTGGACAGCCTCCTCCACTTAGTAGAGGACATGTCGGGACGCCTGAAAAGGCTAGAGGAGCGACAGCCCCTCGCCTCGGGTCCGGAGCTCCCGGCAAAGCCGGCCGCGGTAGAGCTGGTGGAGCGGGTTAAGACCCTCAGGAGCGCCATGGAGAAACCCATGGGCGGCCCTGCAGAGGCACCATACGCGCCTCCGCGTGTTGACCCGGGTGCGCTGCCGTTTGTTCCCATGTTCAGCGAATCAACAATGCTCGGGGAACACACGGCACCGGCTGGGTCCATGCGGGAAGGGCACGTAGCCACGGACCCGAGGAGCCTGACAGTGCAGATGTCCCATGCCGCCCAGGATGTACCGATCACGACGAATATGGTGGTATATGCGGAAGACGTGATCCAGAGCAAGACCATGCAGGGGCGAACCATGGGAGGCGCCGACGGACATGGTCGAGGTCATCCAGGCGGAAACCTGTGGGCGAAGGACCCCAATACGGGGATATGGACGGCCGATGGAGCAAATCCTTCCCGCATTCCAAACCCCATGGGTTCAGGCCCAACTGGACCGCACTCCATGGAGGAGAGGGATGTACGGGGAGTGTACTCACACCCCCCGGCCACAGGTGGTATCCGTCTCGGTGGAGTGGTGGCGGGAGACGTCGGAGACGCCATCAGGATCGACGACCTCAGGGGAATCAAAATCCCCTATTACGACGGGAACCCCTTCAACCTGGATGACTTCATCCTGGACTGGGAGGACTTCGCCGAGGAGGTCGTCGGCGAGATGCGGGGAGCGCCGCGGGACAAGTGGGTATGCCGGACATTCCCACACCGGCTGGCGCAGGACCTCAAGGAGGAGCTGCGGGATCAGATCCGGGAAGGATTGATCCGCACGGAGCAGGCCTGCCTCCAGTGGTTGGAGGACGAGGAGCGTGTGGACGCTCCGAACCAGAAGCTGGAGGACCTGTGGTCCATTCCACTGCCGCTGGACCGCGGTGAGTTGCGGGTCCGGGAGTGGAACCGGTATCTGCGGAAGTACCGCAGATGCCTCAAGCTGTTGGAAGACTGGAACGAGGCCAGTGAGATCCGCTACTTGCTGAAGGACATCCTCCCCGGCAACTGGAAGAGGCGAGTGGAGGACGAGGAGAAGAAGCGCGCCAAGAAGCGGGTGGCGGTGCGGATCATGGCGGCGGAGGATACCCACGCGGGTATCATGGAGTTCTTCAGGAGGAACCTGGGCGAACCCAACCGGATGTTGGGCCTGAAGAACGCCGTGTACGTGGAGGTGTTTGGAGACTCCATGGGGCAAAGGTTGCTGCGCCTCAATAACGTGGAGTGGAGGCGCGGGGAGCCGCTGAGGATGCAGGTCATCTTCGCCCGCATGAGCCTGGACGAGATCGTGAAGTACATCACGGTGGAGTTGAAGCTCAATGCGAAGAACGAGGCCCACGTGCAGGATCGACATGGTCATGGACAACGAGGCCACCGAGAAGACCGCCACCATCGGGAGATCCAGGAGGACACGGCCAACTCTGCGGAGGATGGTAGTGGAAGTGGCCAAGACCACTGGTCCCGGGAGGATCACGAGGAGGCCCATTTCTGCGCGTTCGTGTCGCACAACGTGAAGAACCATGGGCAGGATCGGTCCAGATGGAGCCAGGTGGGACCCAGGAAGAACAGAGAAGGACCAAGGAGGATCGGGAACCCACCGCTCTCGTTCCGGGAGTACAGATCTCAGCACGACGGGTGCTGGGTCTGTTATGGCAAGGGAAACAACCATGCACACGACCACCGTCAGTGCAAGGTGTATGAGGCGGACAAGAAGGCCTACTTCGCAGCCCACCCCGAGAAGAAGCCCAAGGAGCAGCGGTTTTCCGATTGGAAAGCGAAGGGCGGAGACGAGGGAAAAGGCCAAGGCAAAGGCCAAGGAAAAGGCGGAGGAAGAGGCTATGGTGGTGGACCTGGCCAAGACCGACGAGTGAGGTCGATCGAGGAAGTTGCTGAGGACATGTTGAGGACATTGGAGGAACTCAAAGCCCAGCAACGTGGTGGACAAAGTCCTGGCGGATCGCAGCCGGAAGGGGCTGCGGGAAGCCAAGTCTAGAGGAGCCTGCACGGGAGTGGGACCTCGGAGGTCTCTCCTCCGAAAATCAGTGGAATCCCAGAGAAAGTGAAGGCACATCGGGTGCCGAAGAAGGCTCCAGAAGAGCCAAAACCACTGAGTTTCGCCACTCCCAACCCCTGGAGCGCCCTGCCAAGGGAAGTACATGTGGGTACGGGACATGGCAAGAAGGAAGGAGCGACCACGGAGAGCCCCGTGGACGGGCAGGACCAACCCAAGATCTACACCATCCGCGACCATACCCTTGAAGTCCTGATGCACCCAGACGTGCTAGAGTTGCATGCCGTGAGAGTCGTCCATACACCTCATGGCGATGAGCGGCAGTTGCACTTGAAAGTGCGAGTACGGTGCGGACGAGAGGAGAAGGTGGTGGATGTGTTCGTGGATACGGGTGCCCAGGTGAGCCTGGTCCGGAGAGGGTTGTTCAAGGAGGAATTCCTGCAGCCCAGCCGGAGACCGGTCCGCCTGAAGGTCGCCAACGGAGAGATTATGGGTGGAGGCACCCATGAGGCCACCATCAGTATGGAATTCTGGGAGCATGAGCGCTTGAACCGCCCTGATCAGGCGAAGAGAAGCACTCTATCCGGGAACTTCTATGTGGCCGACATTACCGATTGGGATATGATCATCGGGTATGACTTCATGGTGGCAAACGCCATTGGAGCCCTTCCCCATCGTGCCACGCTGGTCCGGGAGGATGATGAATGCCTCACATGGCTGTCCACGGACTATGCATGCGGATCATCCCAATGGAATGCTGAGGAAGAGGATCGGATCGTCCAAGCGGTGCAAGCTGTGGGTGCCAAGTCCAGAGGAGACCGTGGAGTTCAGCTCACGGAGTATGGAATGGCGCCGCAAGTGTACGCCAGGATGATCCAGACGCTGGGAGCCGAAGCGCCCGAGACGGACGTCTTTGCTTCCCGGGATGCCCCACTTCTGCGGAAGTGTAGGAGGCATTGGCATCGAGGAGACTCAGCCTGGCATGGGCATTGGGGTTTGAAGGAGTGGGGGCCCATGTATTGGCATGGCTCCCCGGACAATACCAGACGTACGGTGGAGAAGATCATCGCGGATAGGGCGAAGGGGGTCCTGGTCATAACCGGTATAGGATCCACCCCATGTCCGCTGGAGGGTCTCAAGTCGACGCTGGACTCCATCACCCTGAACGAGATGTCATTCGGGCCAGAGGAGGAGTTGTTCATCGACGCCAAGGGTGTATCAATGCCCTCCCCGGGTCAAGCGTGGGGTACCAAGGCTTTCCTGGTGGATGGGGCACAAGCCCGGCCCACGGGTGATGAAGCATTCATCCGTAGGGTGGAGGCGGTGCCTATGAAGGTCATGTTTGAGCCCAAGGAGGGGACGGATCAGCCAGTGGATGGCATTGACATCCTGTCCCACTCCGAGATCGACGACGTCGTCAACTACATGCGAATGGGGATGCACGACCGTGTGGCAGCCAAGAAGAGGCGGGCCATGGTCACATCTCCGCATTGGTGGGATGACAAGATGTTGGTCACCGGCAAGTACGAGAAGGATGAGTTCGTGGCGAGGGTCATGGATCACATCGCGGACCAATACGATGGTCCGGTTGGGTCGGACCCACCAACGTGGGGTTTTCCAAGAGTGGGAACCGGTAGCGACGAGCACCAGCCCGAGGCTGCAAATTTTCGAAGATTATCGGTGGGAAGCATGCCCCACGACGATGAAGACGGCATATCGGACGAGGAGAAGTCGGAATCGGACCCAGAAGAGGCCTATACCGCAGTGCGTTCGGTTGTGTCTATACCGAAGCAAGCGGCTGAAGAGGCCCAGGAGAACCCGAAGGTCGCCGAGCTGAAGGAGAGGCTGATAAAGGCCTATCCGCGGCTATTCAGTGGCGTCGCCAACAAGAACCCTCCAGATCGCGGGAGGTTTGGTACAGCGAAGATCAAGCTGAAGCCGAACCCGAAGATCTATCGTCATCGGGAGTACCAACTTCAGGGTGATCGGGCCGAGGCCATGAAGAAGTTGTTGGCCGAGTTCATTGAGCGGGGATGGATCGAACCCTCCGACAGTGAGTGGGCCAGCCCAGCCTTCATCGTGCCCAAGAAGGAGAAGGGCGAGTGGAGGTTGGTGGTTGATTACAGAGGTTTGAACGAGCAGACCGAGCACGACTCGTACTCGCTTCCTCTGATCGACTCCATTCTCCAAAAACAACAGAAAAAGCGGATTTTCACGGTGTTGGACCTGAAACACGGTTACCACCAGATGCCGCTACACCCGGACTCCAGGCCCTGCACAGCGATGTCGACGCCGCTGGGGCCCATGCAGTGGAAAGTGGTGCCTATGGGTGCCAAGAATGGCAACGCCGCTTTCCAGCGCATGATGGAGGACCTACTCGGTCCTGTCCGGGACTGTGCCGATCCCTTCGTGGATGATATCATCATCGGGTCCGGCACGGAGAACATGACTGAGGACGAGCTCATCGACGCGAATGAGAAGGATCTGCGCCGAGTGCTCAGCGAGTTGGACAAGCACAACATTGTGTGCAAGCCCACCAAAGCCTCACTCTTCGTGAAGGAAGTGGAGTTCGCGGGTCACGTGGTTGGTCACGGGCAACGCCGTCCCATGCCTGGGAAGCTGGCGTCCCTGCACCACTGGGAGAAGCCCCAGACCATCAGCGAACTCCGGTCCTTCATTGGGTTCTGCAATTACTATTCGGGCTACGTCCAGATGTATGCAGAACTCTCGGGGCCGCTGCACAAGATGCTGCAGGTGGGGAAGTTCGATGGCCGGAAGGGGAGCAAGAAGAAGCTTGCCTGGACCCCTGAGGCTGAAGATGCGTTCAACAGCCTGAAGGAGCGACTCCTGGGGCAGTTGGGGCTGTTCCTGGTGGACCCGGACAAGGGATTCGTGCTACGGACAGACGCCTCGGACTATGCCGTGGGGGCAGTCCTCGAGCAAGTCCGGGACGACGGGACTCATGTTCCCGTGGCGTTTTGGAGCAGGATCCTGGCCGAGGGCCAACGCCGAACATGGACCGCGAGGGAGAAGGAGACATACGCCATTGTATGTGCGCTCAGGAAGTGGTCTGGCCACATCGGACTGCAGCCGGTGGTGGTTTGCACGGACCACCAGTCCCTACAGAGCTGGCACAAGGAGCATGTCGACACCCCCTCAGGACCAGCGGCTAGGAGGGCCCGATGGCACGAGACGTTCGCCAAGTTCGACCTCAGCGTGGTATACGTCCCGGGGAAGGACAACACTGTGGCAGATTGCCTCAGTCGGTGGGCCTACCCCGCGGGCAAGGCTTGGATGGACATATCCAGCCATGGAGACGCCGAGGAGACCGAGGAGGCCAAGCGCATCATGGAGATGGAGAAGGTCATGGAGCAAGAGGGGGTCAAGTGCTTTGTGGTGATGGCGAACCGTACGGACCTAGCCAAGTTCCGGGGTGCCCGCGTCCAAGCTATTCGAGAGGAAACCCTCGAGCAATGGATGGTGGCCCCTGTATAGCTAGTCAGGTCGGTGCTCACAGAGGATTGGTCGGATGACTACGCGGCATCCGAGCACTGAAGCAAGTACTGGAATGCCGTGAGCGCCCCGTCGGACGACGAGTGGCCTGAGGGCTTGACCGAGGATGGGGACAAACTGTTCCTCAAGGACAAGGTGCTGGTGCCCGAGAACCGAGTGGAGGAGCTCATTGACCACTGGCACAACGCCCAGCTCATGCACCCTGGCCGAGACAAGATGCAGCAGGACCTGGAGTGGCGTTTCAAGTTCCCTCCGGGGTACTATGCCATCCTGGATAGGTACTGCAGCGACTGTGCCGTGTGTCGGGCCACGAAGAGCCCTAACCACTCCACAGCGGGCAACCCGGTGTATACGGCTATACCAGAGGCCCCTATGCGGTCCGTGGCCATGGATGTGTTCGCCATGCCTGAGGTCACCGTGGACGGAGAGACCTACGACTGTGTCATCCTGGCGGTGGACAGGCACAGCGGGTATATCGTGGCAGTCCCGGGCAAGAAGTCCAAGAAGAAGGACAAGAAGGACAAGCATGGAGTGGGGCTGCAGGCCAAGACCGTCGCTAATGCCATGATCAGGCATTGGCTGACGATTTTTGATGTCCCAGCTGTCATCTGCAGCGATCGGGCCAGTCAGTTCGTGGGGACGTGGTTCAAGACGATGTGCAAGCACATGGGGATTCGGCATGCCAAGACCGTGGCGTACCACAGCCGGTCGAATGGCCGTGCTGAGGTGGCCGGGCGGCAGATGTTTCGAGAAGTTCCGCCAGCTGCACATTGACGAACCGGGCCGGAACTGGTATAATTCGCTGTGGAGAGTGCTCCAAGCGTATCACGACCTTCCGGGACCCACTGGACTGTCGCCCCATCGCATCCTGTTCCTACGGGATGGAGTGTCACGCACTCTCCCGTGGATGAACCATGGCAAAGTGGCCCGGGATGCGAATGCCATGATGGCTGAGGCGGACGACACGGCGGCCAAGGTGTGCAAGGCACTTCAGGACGAGCATGACAAAAGGGCCAAGTACTTCAAACAAGGGAAGGTCCAGAAGTATGCTCTCCAAGACACCGTGTGGGTGGAGCGGCACCACAAGGATGTCCTGTCCAGGCATCGGCAGGCATCTTGTTATGTGCCGGGGTTGATCGTGCGGAAGGTCGGACAGGATGTGTATGCGGTTCGTGTGGGGGATAACAAGATCCTGGACCGCGACCACACGCAGCTTCGTCCCCGAGCACCAGACCCCAGCGGACGTCCCGTCACCTTCGAGTTCACGGCCGGCGATGTGGACTCGGACGACGAGGGTGAGGACGACGACTTCACCGCTGAAAAGATCTTGGCGGACAAGCCGGACCCGGGGACGCCTGGGGGTAGGCTTTATAAAGTCCGTTGGAAGGGATTCGCCGCATCCAGGGATTCGTGGGAACCTCCGAGCAGTTTCGTGCCGAGGTATACCACGGTCTGGATGGACTACCTAAAGAAAAAGAATATTTCTTTGGATGTCAAGGACGTGTTGGTCCATTTGGTTGCTGCTGTAGCACCGTAATGGATCCCCCCTTGGCATTTTGTTTGTTTCTGTGCTTGGGGAGACAGGTGAGGGCGTTCATCCGGGGAGTTTTCGGCCTTGATTGGCCATATACCCCCTTCACTCGATCTCCACATATATATTTCATTGTGGTATACTTATTTAGGTCGACCGACGACGTTTTTCTATCTTTGATCCCCTTGGTCCATGTTGTAGATCAAGAGGAGACCGGATATGGCGTAGGGCACCGATTTTCAGTGTCCTCACCCCTCCCTTGGGGCATGGGGGACGCCTACGACGTGTGTGGGGCCTCCATGTGTCCTTGGGACATGGAGGGGGGGGTTGGAGCCCATTGGGGTCCTCCCGTCCTCTCTTCAATGACTTCCGAGCGGTAACAACGCTCTGAGAAGGGGGGTGAAGCCGGTTCGGACCCCCGTGGCCATCTTGGGGTCACTTGGGGTGTGTATCTATGTGCCGGCAAGCCGCCATTGACTGATATCATACTCTCCCATCCACCTGACCTAACCCGATGTGATAGTGTGATAGGTTTGGCCATTCCGGCTATGAGCGGCCATATTCAGTACCGAGGCACCGCCAGCGGAGATTTATATATCGGAATATCAGGAATCAACAGGGTTTTATTATCATAATGTTTCCGTAATTTTTCAGCCTTTCGTTCTGATGGTCAATGTATCGGCGACTGTCAGTTGGCTCGCGATTTTGCGTTAACCGATTGGTTAACTGTTATTTCCAGATATTTTGGCGGATACTCCGTTGAAGGGTCAGATTTCATCAGCAAAGGGTTCGTTGCTTCCGCAACTCTCTAAATAAGCACTCGAAATTTTAATCTGAATTTTTCGCGACGTCGAAATCGGATTTTCGACTTCGACATTGCCGCACTTGATTTGGACTTCTTCGAGTGGTCATACTCCTTTCCCTATGCCCGAATCAGGTTTCCCTTATACTTGCCACCCATTTGACTTGGAGATATAAGGGAAACAAAAGCGAATCGTGGGACCACTTTGAAAGACCATATCTACGCGCGAGTGTGAGTGAAGAGAATAAGGAAGGTTGGGTTGCAAGCGCCTTGGTCTCAACTTAATTTAGGAAGCATCAAACGCCTTTGGTGCGTACACATGCCCGGTGTTGCAAGGGATAATGGTCAAGAGGGTATAAATTGATATATAACTCTTGGACCGTGCAACCGGATATTTTAATGCGACTTTCGAGTGTACCGCATGAGTGTTGGGGTTGCATAGATACTTTCCTTGGGTTCCTACGCATTTTTAACGTGAAGTTATGTCCATGGAGGGACATGGCATATCATGGTGGGAGCCACTTTTGAGGGTATGTTTTATATGCATGGTATATGTCTTGATATGCTCACGCCCATGTTATATATCTTCGTGTGGCCGAGGAGATGGGGAGCCATACGTAACAAGGGTTTTGCCCATGTCCCAATTGTGGAATTCAAAGCGCTAGACTAAGTCTACCGCATATGTATTGCTCATGGTATGTTGGACAAAGAGATTCATGAGTGCACTCCCATTTTCATGGGGCATGTAGATATGAGTGGCGAAGGTATCTCCATGCGCCCGATTGGGGATCCAAGTGGGGGAATTGTTCGCAAATGGTTCCAATCATTTGTGTATTGAACCATGAGCGGATATCATGGGTGAGCATAGAGATATACTATCATGACAACTTTGTATTTGGTCATATTTTCATGTTTTTGACCTCAATTTTTGCTCATTTTTGCATTTTGTGTACTTATCTGGTCGGCAAACAGCAAGAAGCCTATGGAGAGTCGAACCATGATATGTTGTTCATATGTTGGCATATGCTTTGGAGTTGAACACCACCATATGCCGGATTGCGTACTCCATTTGGCTCGGCGCACGAGAGATTACAAGAATTGGTCTCAAAATCATGGGCTGACTTGGGCAGTGCGTGGCGCCCATATTCGAAGGGGTTTCGAGGGTAAAGTGGGGATGTACATGGGCATTGGCCTTTGGTCTCTATCCTCCATGAATACTAGACTTCGATTCAATGCATGCTTTGAGCCTTCGGATAAGTAGTAACTTCAATTTTGAGCATATTTTTGATATATGGCCAATATGGTGTGAATTGGCAGTTTTTTGACATGTTATGAGTTCAAACTCATAGGTCATTTCTCTAAGCCCATTCGACTCCAAGTCCAACCAAGGTTATGTCAGGTTAGGGCATGGTCCTGAGTGCCACTCTAGGCCATGACACGCCACCTCCCCTATTGGGCTAGGATTTAGAGGCTTGGGAGTGAACACATTTTTGGGGTTCATGTAGTGAATTTTGACACATGGCATTTAGCCATCTCATTTGACCTGGTTCAGGGCAATATGTTGGTGAGTCAAGGGAAGGTCTTGAGTCTAGGGAATGAGGGGTATATGGCTGTGAATGTGTATGTTTACCTCTATCCCCAACTTTGCTTTATTTGTGTTCATATGCCAATTTCAGGGCTTTCTTCCTTGGTGCAATTCTTGTACATGCCCGCCATCGTGAGACAATCGATGTGCTGAACGAAAGCCCGCAGCCTGATTTGGATTGTGAATTGGGTTATTGCTGTACTTGTGGGATCTGGTTGCTATTCAGGGTTGAAGGAGGATTTTATTTTCTATATTTTTGGATTTTGGACCCTGGACTTTGAGAAATGCAAGCATTGATCCGGAGCAAATCAGCAGGGATTACAGGCGGAAGGGGCACAGCGGGGGCCGGTCCTGGTAGGGACCTTCTTTAATTACGTCCTGCCGCCAACGCCGTAAGGTAGGAGTCCTTGGTCAGTGTAACACTAAGCAGGAGTCCATTCACCATCGTGCTGGACTAGCAGAACACAACTTGTGGAACACCATGCACCGTAGGCAAGTTTGTATATTGAAGCAGTACCCAGAACCCCATGGCTAGGGTAAGGCATACAACCGGTCTCCGGTCCACTAACCTCATGCACGGAAGGGAAGACCGGTCTCCGGTCCACTAACCCCATGTACGGAAGACGCCCGTTGACGCCCGGTGCGAGCCCGGCGGGAGCGGGTTCCGTGCCATAAAGCCCCGCATCGGCAACCGATGCGTCACCAGCGGAGATTTGTATATCAGAATATCAGGAATCAACAGGGTTTTATTTTTATATTGTTTCCGTCAATTTTTACGCTTCCGTTCTGATATTCACTCTTTTGACAGCTGGCGGTTAGCTCGCGACTTTAGCGTAACCGCCAGTTTAACTGTTATATACAGATATTTTAGCGCAAATCGTGACGAAGACTCTAAAGTAATCAGGAATTGCATTGATGCATCCGCAATTTTCACATTCTACACTCGCAACCTTAATCTGAATTTTTCAGGATGTCGAAATCGGATTTTCGACTTCGACATCCCCGCACTTGATTTGACCTCTTTCTAGTGGACCTACGTGCTTCCCTATGCACGAATCAACTTTCCTTTTATTTTGCCCTCCATTTGTCTTGGAGATATGGGCAAAACAAAGTTGATTCGTGAGGCCACTTGTGAAGGTCATATCTCGTGCCGCTTGCGAGGAATGACAATAAGGAAACGTGGGATGTATTCACAATACTCCCGACGTAATTTAGGAAGCATTATACGCCTTGCGTCTCCACACGTGCGCGCTAGCGTAATGGATCATGATCAAGAGGGTAGAGCTTGCGTTGTAACTCTTTGGCCATGATATTGCGTGCGTTAAGATAACTTTCGAGTGTAGCGCGCGAGTGTTGGTGTTGCATAGGAACTCTCCTTGAGTTCCTATGAGCGATTGACACAAAGTTATGCCCTTGGAGGGGCATGACATATCGTGGGGGGAGCTACCTTTTTGGGCAATATGGAGTATGTGCCTTGTGTTGTGTTGCGTGCCCATTTGGCGGGTCCGTCGCTCCAAGCCAAACCCGCCAATGGACCTCATATTGCGCAAGCCCCTTCCCCATACTCCCTACGATCAATTGCAAGCCTAACCTTCGTGGAGGGAAGCTTGTGTGGCGATCCCAAAGCGATGCGTTGGGAACAAGGTGTGTGTTTTGCAATTTTCCAAAATTTCATGTGCCCACTTGGGAAGTAGCGCTCCTGACCTTTCAAAGCGTCCCAAGTGGAGCACATATGTGGAATCGAAGGTCATTGGTGTCAAGTCATTGTGTTTAGAAGGATTGGTCGATTACTCAGTCCAAGCCGAAGATATTATAATATAATTGTGCACCTTTCAAGGCACTTTTGTGTGTCTTATCACCAATTTTGCTGTTTTTTGCCCGTCATGATGTCAAGTGGCGACCGTGTATCTCAACGTTGCGCCCAATTGACATCATGACCCAAGTATGTGATGAGGGTACATACTTCGGTGCCCAACGTATCTTGGACCCGGCGAATAACTCCTCTTGGGCTTGGCCTACCGTGGCTGCCATGTTGGCGATTTGGGACTATCCCAAATTATGGGCTCACTTGGCGACCCTGCCATTCGCAATACCGGAGGAGTTGGGCAACGCCCAAAAGATATGTTGGACACATATGACTTGATACCAATCCTATGGCACACTCTGGTCCAAGTCGGGCATGTGCCTCATTTGCCCCAACCATGAGTGTGCGCATTTTCGGCCATTTTGAGCAATTTTCCACATTTTCTGCCCGCCGTGCACTATGTTCAGCCCACCCGTGCACGCCGGACGCATGGACCAATGGACCATATATGACATGGGTGTTACGCATATTGGTCCCCATGGTTCACACACCACGTGGGCGAAGCGGAGCAACCTTCGTTAAGGCGCTAGCCCAAAGTGAGTGTGGGCAATTTTGCCATTTTGGCATTTGTGGACCCAATTGGGATTGTCACCACGCCGAGTGGCATGGGGATTGTTTGAGAGCGGAGAGCATGGGAGTCTCCATTGGACTCCCGGTGGATCGCGTATGTAATGGCGGATCCGATCTCCAAGCCGGCGTGGAGATATACTATTGGGAGCACCCCGAATTTTGGCTCATTTCCAGCAGCCAAAATGACCCCCTTTTGGGACCCCAATTTTAACCCCCCGTGTGGTCAATTGGCGGTCCCATATGTCTCTGCCCACAGGGAGCCCGGACCTGATTCCAAGTTGTACACTCAGATATAAGTCCTAGGTCCTGCCTCCTACCCTGTGAGCCATTGGCCTTGCCCTGGCCGGGCGAGCCACGCGTAAGAATGATGCCAATTTTGGTGATTTTGGCATCATGACCCCACTTGACAAACCCGTGGTGCCCTGATGCCGGGACCTCAGAGGGAACCAGGTTGGGTGAGGGCTCCAGGGAGTTTGTATTCGAAGGGCATAGGGTCTGTTGCCTCGTCCCTACCTCTGACTGGTCCGGACGAGGGGTCAATTTTGGAGATTTTTGAGCTAATATCAGTTTGGGCTGAAACAGCCCATTTTCAGCTACCAACTCCAGGGTGATAATGGCGGGGCCATATCTCTGGCTCAGAGAGGAGTTGGGACCTGCTGTTAAGGGAGCATAGGGAGCCACTGCCGGTTGGCCTTGGAGCCCCTTGGTTCCCAGGAAATCACCTGTGGCTGGGCGGGACACCTCCCCTATTGGCAGGGTTTCAGGGTCCGGACTGAGCAGGGCATGGGTTGTGTTTGAGCCCCCGCCCCCACCAGCCACTGAGAGGGTCGGACCTGGGATTGGAATATGAGTTAGGACTGAGTGTCTATTGTCCTGTGATGCCCTTACCCCAGTCCAGTCTTAACCCCATGTGTACATATCCTGATGTGTTGCTGTACATACTTTTGTTCCCTTGTTTCAGAGTGGCAAGGATCCTGAAACGCTTTGTCACATGACACGAGCGTATTGATGCCCTTGTGAGCGTAGTGCTTTGCCTGCCTGCTCACCTGTGCGTGTCACCGCAGCGTCCCGTGGCCGGCCCCCCACGGGAACGCGTCAAAAGCGTTTCACTGCCGCGGGGTTACCCATCCCTCGCGTGCCACTCCGGGCCACCAACCCCGAGCAGCGCGGCGCAGCAGCTCGCAGCTCGCAGCTCGCAGCGCAGCGCAGCGTCTCGCAGCGCCGCCCAGCGACAGCGCCGAGTTCGTCACGGAGCCCGCAGCGCCGTCCAGAGCATCGCCCCGACCGCGCCGCGACCGTGAAGGAGGTGCACAGACCAGGACTCCTGCATCAGCGAGTCCCATCGGCCGACCAGCAAGGCCGCGTCAACCACCTCCACAACCACCGGCTGACCAGCACCAGCCGCACTCCCAGTCCGGTGCTGCAGCACCTGCCTCAACAAACACCACCAGGACCAGTTCGTTGAGTGGAACGAGTGCACACCAAGGACCTCAAGACCAAGTACGCCCCCCCGCTGCCATGGTAAACTGGCAAGAAGCGGGTAAGACGTGGCCGCGGCCCCAGCCCCATGCAGCGCACCTACTGCGTGGGTTGGTTTGGGACCAGCACTACCGCCACAGCCACCCCCAGTGCGAAGGCGGCATGCCCGGGAGCTTCGAGCTCCGCACAGACATGGCCCCCGACCGCCTGCAGGCCATGGAGGACTGGCTGCGGGCGGACGGGTTTGCCTTCCGCTTCCAGCAGAGGCGCTGGAGGACCTGGACCCGGCCGGACAGGCCCGGCGAAGGGCTGCGCCCCGACGAGATTGAGGAGGACGAGAACTCCAACGAGTACCCGTCGGGCGCCTCGATCAATGTCTCCATGTGGGACATGATCGAAAAGAACTTCCCGGAACCGGGGAGCGAGCGCAGGCTGCAGGGCAGCAGCAGCGCGTCTCCGGGGAAGGAGAAGCGTTCCGCCGGGGACAGGAAACGGGACCGGAAGTGGCGGGAGTACCAGGAGTCCCTGGCCGCCGAAGCCGCCCAAGGCGCCAAGGGCGGAACCCCAGCCCCCAGTCCCCAACGGGCCAATGGCGGTCACCACCCCGGCCACGCCACCCTTGGCGACTTCATCCAAGTCGCCAAGCAGACCCAGGCCAAGCCCCGTCCGCTGCTCCTGAGGAAGTCAGGCCCCAGCAGCGACGTGGAGTCGGCCCACCGCGCGAGGATGCCGGCCGACCAGGCCAGCTCCAGCAGCAGCGTCGCTCCCGACCATAGGGACGTGGCGCGCGCCTGTGAGCGCGCCTGTGGGGTGCCCTGCAACCTTCGGGTTGCCCGGCAACGGGCCAAGCAGCACAGCGCTGCCGTGGAGGGCGCCGTCGGCATCGCCCAGGAGGAGGCTGCGGAGTGGGCGCATGGCATGGCCATCCACGCCCAGACCGTGGCGGCCATTGCGGCCGGACTCACGGCCGTAGCCGCCCATGGGTCAGCGACTGCCCAGGTCAACGGTGAGTTGGCGGCAGCCGACGAGGAAGCCCGCCTGACGCAGGAGGCCATTGCCTGCAAGGAGGCCGAGGTGAGGGCGCTGGAAGAGGCGCTTGCCCAAGAGAGGGCAAAGAAGGAGGCGGAGGAAAGGGCCCACGCCGAAGCGACGGCTAAGGCCCAGGCGGACGCCGCCAAGAAGGACGCCATCGAGGCCGCACGACGGGAGGTTGCTGAGGAGAGGGCCAAGACGGAGGCGGAGCTGGCGGCGTAGGAAGCGGAGAAGGTGCGGCTGCAGCAGAGCCGGGATGCCGAGGCGGCTAGTGCTCGAGAGGAAGCGGATGTGCGGGCTGCCGCAGCCACCGCCGCCGCAATGGAGGAGGCAGAGGCCAAACTCCGCCGCGAGACTCCCCCGGGAGGATCACGAGTGGAGACCCTTCGAAAGCTTTTCCAAGGGGACGCCCCCTCCAAGATGACGCTGGACGAGGCCGATACGGGCAGCAGTGGGAGCAGTGGCCCCAACGCCCACCGACGGAGGAAGGGTAAGGGGAAGACCCCCGAGAGGCCACGGAGGCCAGCGGGCGGACACCCCCACGACAGTGACCCCTTCTTCACCGCCAGCGACGGGGATGAACGAGGCCGCCGACATCGCCAAGTGGTGGCTTGGACGGGCGGAGGAGACGGAGACGTCCCCATGGAACCGGAAGGTGAGGATGAGGATCTCCCTCCTCCCTACCGGAGCTCGGAGTCTTCCGAGACCGAGACGCCCAGGTGGGGCGACATGGACGAGGATGACGACATGGACTTCGGCATCACGAAGAAGCGCCCATCCTCGGACCCACCGAGGCGACCCGGCGGAGACCCACCGGGACCCCCTGGCGGAGGACCATCAGGACCCCCTGGAGGACGCCCACCAAGTGGGGGCCCTGGAGGCGGACCGGCGGGCGGGGGAGGACCCCCTGGACCGGGCGGACCCGGCGGAGGCCCTCCTCGAGGACCCCCTGGGGACCCCGACGACCCACCAGGGAACGGCGACCCGGATACCACCTGGCGGTGGATTGTCTACCTCCGCAGGAGGGTCCAGTTCCTCGAGCGCGAGGTAGACACGGGCAAGGGCGAGATGACTGGCATCGCCAGGGTCGCCGCGCGCGCGCAGAGAGAGCTGGACATCGCCAGGGGCGAGACCAAGTCGCTGAACAAGGTCATCAGCGGGCTGCAGCAGAGGCTGGACGCGCTGGAAGCCCGTGGGAGCGTCGGCAGCGACCACCCACCCCTGGAGTCTGGCTCGTCGGACGACGGCTGGGGACCCGGACCAGGTCCAGGCAGACCCCATGCCCCCGGCGGAGCCCCCAGGAGTCGCCCCAGCGCCAGTGCCCCCTCTCTCACCGCCCCCTCTCACCACAGCGCGGGCCGCCGCAACGAGCGCGTGTCGCCCGGCAGTCGCAGTGAGGATTGGCGTGATGAGTGGCTCAGTTCGGACTACCACAACCGCCGTGCTCCACCGCGGACGCCTGTACGCCCCCGACGCCCGGCACCAGCCCCGGAGCCAATCCCAATGGCTGGAGGACGTTATGGTGGACTCAGGGATGAGGTCCCCGGAGGAGACGTCGAGTGGGACGTCTGCGGAGGTGAGGACCTGGATCTGGACCTGGAGGAGTTCGACATCGGCCCGCCGCGTGGTGTACGACGGGAGGCGGCTGAACGCAGCCGCGGGCGCCGTGATGAGGAGGCATACATGGAAGGAGTACGGCGTGAACATCTGGGTTCAGCGCACATGGAGGAACCGCGGCGTAGCCACAGGGATTCCATGGAGGAGATGGACGTGGCGGCCGTGGGAGTCCGTGGGAGAGGCCGATGGGAACCTCGGTCGACCTCGCGGCCGGCGTTCATGGTCTCTAAGGCCGCGGATGCCGCCGTGTGGGAAGACTTGAAGGACATCAAGCCCCCCATGTACGACGGCAACCCCCTCAACCTCGACCGCTTCTTGAGAAGCTGGACGATTGGGGGGTAACCGTTACTGAGGACATGCATCCCGCTGATGCGGAGAAGTATGTCTTCAGACGGTTCAGGTACCGCCTGCCGGAAGTGCTCGGAGAGCTATACTTCGTGGCAACCAAGGAGGGAAAATCAAGACCCTCAAGGAAGCCAAGAAATGGCTCAACGAGCAGGAGCGGGTGGACGCTCCGCAGGTGGCTGCCATGCGGTGGAAGTCCATCAAGCCCTAGCATGATGGACGGCAGATTCGCCTACGGGACTGGCGAGACTTCCGAGGGCATTACACCCTCTTCCGCCGCAACGTGGAGGACTGGAACGAGGGTGACGAGCAGGCTCGCCTGCTCTCCATGCTGCCGGAAGCATGGATCAAGAGGGTCACCAAGGAGGAAGCCAAGAGGGCCAAGTCCAACCACACGGTCAAGATGATGCTCCCCAAAGAGTATCATACGAACGTGGTGGCTTGGACGAGGAAGAACGTGGCCCGGGATGTCAAACGGCACTCCCTGCGGAACGCTCTCCTCATCACCGTCTCGGGCGATCGCGAGAAGACCGCGATGTGGCGCCTTGACGAGTGTGAGTTGAGCGGCCAGACCATCCGTCTGCAGGCCATCCCGGCGCGGATGAGCTGCGACGAGATCCTGGAGTGGGTTGGCGAGGAAGTACTCAAGGAGTACCGAAACCTCCACCACACCCGCGGGTTGAGGCCCCGCGACCGCGACGTCAACTACGTTGGCGAGGGACCTGGCGGGGAAGCTGCCATGGACCCAGCGGGAGCCGGCGGCGATGAGACTCTCGTCGACGATGACGACGACGATGAGCCCGCCGAGGTGGATGTTTGTGCCTTCGTGGCCAACAACCTGAGCGCGGGGAGTAAACCGGGAAACTGGAAGCCCCTACAGCAGGGTTGGAGGAAGAAGGAGAAGAGGCACCCTCGCCGCATTGGCGACCCTCCGCTGTCCTTTGGGGAGTTCATACGAGCTCACTCTCAGGGCTGTTTCGTGCGTTATGGGAGGAAGAAAGGCTTCAACCATGACCACCGAAAATGCCCCATCCACCAGGCCGACACGGAGGCCTACAAGAAGGCGCACGGGTCGAAGAAGCGTGCACCTGCGGGTATCCGGGAGGCCAAAGTGGAGGTGGACAAGGACGAGCTCTCCAAGCTGGTGTCGCAGGGGACCGAGTTGGCCAAGGAGATCCAGGAGATCAAGAGGAACTGGGTCCCCAGGTCGGACAACAAGAGCAAGGAGAACACCCAGAATGACCAGAACAAGGACAAGGACAAGAAGCCTGGGAGTAGGAGGAGTAGGAGGAACAAGGGTGTCAACGAGGTTGATGCCGAGGAGACTACTCCTACCTCCACAGCCGACGCCCCCTAGCGGAGCCCCTGCAGCCAAGGGCCCCAGCTAGGGCGGTCGCAGGATGGTGACGTGGGAAGCGCCGAACCATCCCAGTCGGGAGTCCATAAGCACAAAGGGACTACCGCTGGCGGAAGGCCCGGTCCGGCACCCAGTCGCGGAGGCGGGGTGAGGGCAAGTGAAGGCACGAACCCTTGCACCCGTCCGTCCTTCGCGACCAAGAATGTGTTTGATGTACTTCAAGATCTATCCGAGAGTATCAGAGGATCACCCGGACCGCAGCTGGATGGTGCAGATGGGCAGCCTGAGCCCATTGTCCACGACGTGCACCAGTCGCTTGTCGAGCTTCTGGAACGGCTGGAGATCCTGAGTTTGCACGCCGTGCGCCGTGTCCGTCGCGAGCGGCAGTTGCATCTTAAGGTCCGTGCCCTATGCGGGGAAGTGGAAAAGGTTTTTGACGTGTTGGTTGACACGGGCGCTCAGGTCAGCTTGGTCAAGGCTGGCCTACTTCCGCCAGAGTGTCTGACCGACAGTCGGAAACCTGTCAGGCTGAAGGTGGCGAACGGCCAGTACATGGTGGGAGGCACGAAGGAAGCGGCCATCGGGCTGCAGTTCGTGAACCATCGTGAGCTGAGCCGCCCAGACCTCGGCAAGGAAATCCTCCTGCACGGTCGCTTCTACGAGGCCGAGATGGACTGGGACATGATCGTTGGGTACGACTTCATGATGGAGACGGACCCCGGCGTCCTCCCGGCCCAGGCCTCCATGACCCTGTACCAGGACGACCAGCTCTCGTGGCTTTTGTCACCGGAGCACCATGTGGAATGGCAATGGATCCACCCCGAACGCAATCAGCTCGAAGTGGCCGCGCTGGACACTGAGCCCACTGGGCCAGCAAACCAGGAGTACGGCGTAATGCCGGAAGTGGCGAACCGAGTGGTCGCGGACCTGGGAGCGTGGGATCTGGCCCTGGATGCGTTCTCTTCAGGAACCTCCGCCCATCTTCGGGTATGTGAGAAGTACTGGAGCGCACAGGACTCCGCGTGGAAGAAGCACTGGGGTCCGCATCAGGGTTTGATGTGGATCCATTGCCCTCGATGGGACATTCCGAGAGCGATAGCAAAGATTCGCAAGGACCGCTCCAAGGCAGTGCTGGTTGTTCCTATGGGATGCACCGAGGAGGAAAGTACCCGACATTGGGTAGCCTCATTGACCAACATGACCTTAAACAAGGTCGTCCTACCGGCTGGAGAGAGTTTCTATCAGGACGCTAAGGGACAGCCCATGCCACCCCAGAGATGGCCAACAGAATTCCACTATGTGGATGGGGGCCTTGATCAGACGGACGCGACGGATTTCGTGTGTGTCAACCGCATCGTAGCGGAGCCTTGGAGGCAATGCTTTGCGGTTCCCCCTGTTGACATCGGAGAATCGGAAGACCCCCTCACTGAAGAGGAGCTGGATCTGGTTCAGGGGTATATGGATCAGCCCTTTCACGACTGGGGAAACCAGCGTGAGGGCAAGGGCCAGGACAGAGCCTGGTGGGAAGTGGACTCCATCGTCTCCGGTTCCTATGATGGGAATACCTTCGTACAGAGGGTGCTGGATCACATGTCCAGCCAGGACGAGCCGCCTGGCATAACCCACCCACCTATGGCGATCTATTCCGAGGCAAGACCAGAGATGGCCCTTTGGGCCACCTGGGAAGACCGCCTGAGCCGAAGACGAGCGGGGTTGCTACCCCTCAAGTAAGCTCCGTGGTCCAGATGCCCGGAAGAGCCAAGGCGGAGTCCGATGATTGCCTCAAGATTCAGGCATTGAGGGCCAGGCTGAAGCAGAAGTATGGTGATACCTTCTTCAGCGGTAAGCCTGTGTTTCCCCCACCGGTGCGTGGACCGTATGGCGAGGCCAAGATACGACTGAAGCAGGACCCCCGTGTGTACCGGCACCGGGAGTTTGCCCTGAGGGGCGAGAGGAAAGAGGCCATGGAGAAGATCCTCCGTGACTTCATCGAGAGAGGCTGGCTTGAGCCGTGCCACTCAGAGTGGGCCTCTCCGTGCTTTGTCGTCCCCAAGAAGGTGGCCGGTGAGTGGCGGCTCGTGGTCGACTACCGCGGCCTATGCTCAAACGCAGCACGACAGCTATACGCTGCCCCTCATTGAGGACATGCTGCAAAAGCAACACCGGCGGAGGATCTTCACGGTGATTGACCTGAAACATGGTTATCATCAGATGCCTCTCGCCGAGGAGTCCCGTGCCTGCACAGCCATGAGCACCCCACTTGGACCTCTCCAGTGGAAGGTGATGCCCATGGGCGTTACCAACGGCAATGCGGCTTTTCAGCGGATGCTGGAGAACCTGCTTGAGCCGGTGCGTGACTGTGCGGACCCCTTCGTGGACGACGTGATCATCGCGTCCGGGGACCCCAGTATGAGCTACGAGGAGCTCCTGGAGGCACATGAAAGGGACGTCACTCGAGTGCTGGACCTTCTGGTTCGGCACAAACTCACGGGCAGCAGTGACAAGGCCACCATTGCGGTAAGCGAGGTGGTCTTCGCTGGCCACGTAGTCGGGAACGGGCAGCGAAAGCCCATACCTGGCAAGGTGGCTGCGATTGAGCACTGGGAAAAGCCCAAAACGGTCTCTGAGCTACGGGCGTATCTGGGGTTCTGCAACTACTACTCGGGGTATATCAAGATGTATGCCGAGTATGCAGCCCCCATGACGACCATGCTCAAGGGCAACCGAGAGGAGACCAAGAAGGGGTCCAAGAAGGCTCTGGTCTGGGATCCTGATTCCGACCGTGCCTTTGAGGGGATGAAGCAAGCGATGCTATCCGCAGTGGGTCTGCACCTCGTGGATCCCGACCAAGGGTTCGTCCTGCGCACCGATGCTTCCGACTACGCCGTAGGCGCTGTGTTGGAGCAAGTGCTTGACGATGGGAGGCACGTGCCCGTGGCCTTCTGGAGCCCAGTCCTGGCAGAAGGCCAGAGACGGACGTGGACGCCCCGAGAAAAGGAGGCGTATGCCATCGTCATGGCTCTCAGGAAATGGGCTGGGTACATAGCCCGCCATCCCGTCACCGTCTGCACCGACCATCAGAGTCTGCAGTCGTGGCACAAGGAGCACGTGGACACACCCTCTGGTCCCGCCTCCCGACGGGCAAGATGGCATGAGACCTTGGCCAAGTTCGACCTCACGGTTGTGTATATTCCTGGTAAGGATAACACCGTGGCGGACTGTCTCAGTAGGTGGGCCTATCCCGCCAGCAAGGGCATGACGAATATCTCTGCCCATGGCGATGAGGCTGAGACCGCTGAAGCCAAGAAGATCATTGAGATGGAGCGCCTGATGGAGGAGGAGGGTATTAAATGCTTCGTCGTCATGGCTGCGGATGCCCCCCTCAGAAAGAGGGTGAGCAGAGCGGTCAGAGTACTCGCCCCTGAGGGAGCTGAGTCCGACAAGCACCTCTTCCCGGAGTCTTGCCTCCAGGACGACTGGACCAACGACTACGCCAAGTCTGAGGCCTTTGCGGCCGAGTATAGGGCTGTGACCGACCCTGATGATGGGCAGAAGTGGCCAAAGGGGCTGACTGAGGAAGATGGCAAGCTCTACCGAAATGGTAAGCTGCTAGTACCGGAGTCCCGGGTGCTCGAGCTATGTGAAGCTTGGCACCACCACATGCTGCACCCCGGGGTCAAGAAAGAAGCCCTTGACATGCAGCGTCGGTTCGAGATCGACCATATCGTTCTCTACACCGCCATCAAGAAGGTCAGGAAGGGTTGCTCGGTCTGTCAGGCCTGCAATTCTGATAACCGGAACGTCAAGGGGGAAGCCCAATGGACCCCGGTTCCTGACCAGCCCATGGAGAGCGTGGCCATGGACGTCTTCTCCATGCCCGAGGTGCACATTGGCAAGGAGACCTTTGACTGTGTGGTTCTCTGTGTGGATCGCCACAGTGGCTACGTAGTAGCCGTTCCGGCACGCAGAAAGGGGTTGCTTGCCAAGGAAGTGGCAGTCATGATGATTCGTCATTGGCTGACCGTCTTTGACATCCCCCGCACCATTTGCAGTGACCGAGGGCCCCAGTTTACTGGTGGCTGGTTCAAGGCTATGTGTTCCCTCATGGGAACACGTCATGCCAAGAGCGTCGCCTATCTCAGCCGGTCTAACGGCCGAGCTGAAGTGGCTGGACGGCAGCTGTTGGAGAAGCTGCGCAAGATTCACATCACCAATCCACGGCGGAACTGGTTTGAGGAGATGTGGCCTGCTCTGAAGGCCCATCATGACACCCCCACACCGGGTGGTTTGTCCCCTCACCAGATTCTGTTCGGCAGGGACCCCCTTGGTCGGGGACTTCCCTTGTCTGGTGATGGTATGGCCATGGACGCCAAAGAATTCTTCGCGCGGCAAGAGCAAACGGCGCGGGACATCCGCCAGCAGCTCGAGAAGGAGCATGCTGAGCGTCAGAAGTCCGCCCCGAGCCCGACAGCGCAGAAGTTCAGGGTGGGAGACCCGGTGTGGGTGATCAGACCCCGCCCCATGGGCACCCACCGCACCAAGACCTGGTTCACACCCGGAGAGGTGGTCCGCAGGATTGGTGAGGACACCTACCGCATCAAGGTGGGTCACGGACAGTTCCGGGAGCGCCACGAGAGTCAGCTCCGTGTGCGGGAACCCGACCTCTGTGGTCAACCTGTGTCCCTGAGCTATGCCGCACATGAGGCCGATTCGGACGACGACTATGCTGAGCAGGACGACTATACTGTCGAGAAGATCCTGGCTCAGCGTCCGAACGCCTCGGCAGCCGGAGGTCTGGAGTTCAAGGTTCGTTGGCGAGGCTATGGGCCGTCCCACGACACCTGGGAACCCGTCTCCTCGTTCGTGCCGCGGGTCAATACTCCCTTCATGGAGTACATTCGCAAGCACAAGACCAAGATCCATGTCTCGGACTTGGCAGCACTCACCCGGGCGATTGCAGCCAGGGGTGTCTGAACAGCGCCCTGAGCTCTCCCCTGATGCATCTTGAGCGCTTATGAGGCCGACGGATCGTCCCTTGCTTGCTTGCTCTATTACATCTTTCGGTGACCTGCCATCAGAGTGGCCATATAACCCCCCCCTGCTGAATCCAGAGGAGGATGGCCCCTCTCTTCAACTTCTATTCGTCACTCCCCCCCCTGCTGAATCCTTGGGAAACCAGGTAGGGCGACTGACCTATTTTCTGAGCTCTTGGGGCCTTGAAGGCCATACGACGTTGAGCAACGGATGCCGCTGTCATCGGCATTGCGATGTTTTGGTGTGTGGTCTGGTTCCATGGCACTTGCGGAATCCAGACCAGTCTACGTGTGTCAGCTGACTATATATGGCCTGAACTCAGGCGTTTTCCTGTCCACCCTCCTGCACATGCCTTATTCTAACCAGGGCGTGGTTTGGCGCTCTGTCCAGAGTGTTTTTACACGCCTATTACCCCGCTTATTGCTTGTCTTTCTGTTCCCCAAGATATGTGCATCTGTATGTCAGCCCATCACTGAAGTGTGGACTGTTTTCCCCCCCCGACGGGATGTGAATCGACTACGAAGGCGCCCTGAGTCGCCGTTTACATGTTCTTACATAGGGTCCAGCTTGGGCCAGTACCTAAGTACAGATTCTTCTGTTTGAGTGCCCGTGATACCGTGTGCCCTATTCGCTGTGATGTGGAGATCCTGATGGCGCCAGGCGGGAAGCCCAGTTGCCTGACTACACTCCCAGCAGTCCGCCACTGTCAGTCCCAGTGTAAGCCTGCCGACTCGCAGACGCACTTGCAGTCGGATGCCGGCCTCCGGTGCTCCTGACCTCGGTCAGTCTGCCTGGGAAACTGGTGGTTTGAGGAGTCGACGCCTCCGCCGACACTGCATGAGGACTCCCTCATGTATGGCCTTCGTGGTAATAGGGCGAGGGGAAAGACGGCCTTGATGCCTGATCCCTCAAGGAGGAGCTCGTTCGGCTGTACCACTCTGGACTCGCGTCGTATGGATATGGACATGGTGCGCCCGAGGAAGGACACGTGGGGACTCTCCCCCAGCCGGCGGGCCTTGGGAAGCTTGGGGTAGCCTGATGGATCTTTGTGGTCGCTCTTGACCTGTGGGACCAACTCGGTCGTCGTGTGACGCCTATGTTGGCCGTGTATGCCACTGCCACTGTGGTGGTGACCGTAGCAGCCGGCACCCGGTGCGCCTGGTATGGGTTAACGGGTCCTTTGAATGCCGAACAATCGCCGCCAGGACCCGGGACTTGATATTTGATACTATACTTGCAGTTACTAACAGCTACAGCACCGTACCTGTCTTACTGTGGGATTTGGGCAGCCTAACCTGCGAATCAGCCTGAAGTGAGGATGTGACAACCCCCCCCCTTCAGGAAATAGTCCTGGGTACCCGCTGCCATGCGTGGGTGTTATCGAGCCCCCCCCAGGGTTTGCTCTAAGCAGGGGGGTGAAGCGGTACCCAGAACCCCATGGCTAGGGTAAGGCATACAACCGGTCTCCGGTCCACTAACCTCATGCACGGAAGGGAAGACCGGTCTCCGGTCCACTAACCCCATGTACGGAAGACGCCCGTTGACGCCCGGTGCGAGCCCGGCGGGAGCGGGTCCTGTGCCATAAAGCCCCGCATCGGCAACCGATGCGTCACCAGCGGAGATTTGTATATCAGAATATCAGGAATCAACAGGGTTTTATTTTCATATTGTTTCCGTCAATTTTTACGCTTCCGTTCTGATATTCACTGTTTTGAAAGCTGGCGGTTAGCTCGCGACTTTAGCGTAACCGCCAGTTTAACTGTTATATACAGATATTTTAGCGCAAATCGTGACGAAGACTCTAAAGTCTACAGGAATTGCATTGATGCATCCGCAATTTTCACATTCTACACTCGCAACCTTAATCCGAATTTTTCAGGATGTCGAAATCGGATTTTCGACTTCGACATCCCCGCACTTGATTTGACCTCTTTCGAGTGGACCTACGTGCTTCCCTATGCACGAATCAACTTTCCTTTTATTTTGCCCTCCATTTGTCTTGGAGATATGGGCAAAACAAAGTTGATTCGTGAGGCCACTTGTGAAGGTCATACCTCGTGCCGCTTGCGAGGAATGACAATAAGGAAACGTGGGATGTATTCACAATACTCCCGACGTAATTTAGGAAGCATTATACGCCTTGCGTCTCCACACGTGCGCGCTAGCGTAATGGATCATGGTCAAGAGGGTAGAGCTTGCATTGTAACTCTTTGGCCATGATATTGCGTGCGTTAAGATAACTTTCGAGTGTAGCGCGCGAGTGTTGGTGTTGCATAGGAACTCTCCTTGAGTTCCTATGAGCGATTGACACAAAGTTATGCCCTTGGAGGGGCATGACATATCGTGGGGGGAGCTACCTTTTTGGGCAATATGGAGTATGTGCCTTGTGTTGTGTTGCGTGCCCATTTGGCGGGTCCATCGCTCCAAGCCAAACCCGCCAATGGACCTCATATTGCGCAAGCCCCTTCCCCATACTCCTTACGATCAATTGCAAGCCTAACCTTTGTGGAGGGAAGCTTGTGTGGCGATCCCAAAGCGATGCGTTGGGAACAAGGTGTGTGTTTTGCAATTTTCCATAATTTCATGTGCCCACTTGGGAAGTAGCGCTCCTGACCTTTCAAAGCGTCCCAAGTGGAGCACATATGTGGAATCGAAGGTCATTGGTGTCAAGTCATTGTGTTTAGAAGGATTGGTCGATTACTCAATCCAAGCCGAAGATATTATAATATAATTGTGCACCTTTCAAGGCACTTTTGTGTGTCTTATCACCAATTTTGCTGTTTTTTGCCCGTCATGATGTCAAGTGGCGACCGTGTATCTCAACGTTGCGCCCAATTGACATCATGACCCAAGTATGTCATGAGGGTACATACTTCGGTGCCCAACATATCTTGGACCCGGCGAATAACTCCTCTTGGGCTTGGCATACCGTGGCTGCCATGTTGGCAATTTGGGACTATCCCAAATCATGGGCTCACTTGGCAACCCTGCCATTCCCAATACCGGAGGAGTTGGGCAACGCCCAAAAGATATGTTGGACACATATGACTTGATACCAATCCTATGGCACACTCCGGTCCAAGTCGGGCATGTGCCTCATTTGCCCCAACCATGAGTGTGCGCATTTTCGGCCATTTTGAGCAATTTTCCACATTTTCTGCCCGCCGTGCACTATGTTCAGCCCACCCGTGCACGCCGGACGCATGGACCAATGGACCATATATGACATGGGTGTTACGCATATTGGTCCCCATGGTTCACACACCACGTGGGCGAAGCGGAGCAACCTTCGTTAAGGCGCTAGCCCAAAGTGAGTGTGGGCAATTTTGCCATTTTGGCATTTGTGGACCCAATTGGGATTGTCACCACGCCGAGTGGCATGGAGATCTTTGAGAGCCAAGTACATGGGAGTCTCCATTGGACTCCCGGTGGATCGCGTATGGAATGGCGGATCCGATCTCCAAGCCGGCGTGGAGATATATTATTGGGAGCACCCCGAATTTTGGCTCATTTCGGGCAGCCAAAATGACCCCCTTTTGGGCCCCCAATTTTAACCCCCCCGTGTGGTCAATTGGCGGTCCCATATGTCTCTGCCCACAGAGAGCCCGGACCTAATTCCAAGTTGTACACTCAGATATAAGTCCTAGGTCCTGCCTCCTACCCTGTGGACCATTGGCCTTGCCCTGGCCGGGCGAGCCACGTGTAAGAATGATGCCAATTTTGGTGATTTTGGCATCATGACCCCACTTGACGAACCCGTGGTGCCCTGATGCCGGGACCTCAGAGGGAACCAGGTTGGGTGAGGGCTCCAGGGAGTTCGTATTCGAAGGGCATAGGGTCTGTTGCCTCGTCCCTACCTCTGGCGGGTCCGGACGAGGGGTCAATTTTGGAGATTTTTGAGCTAATATCAGTTTGGGCTGAAACAGCCCATTTTCAGCTACCAACTCCTGGATGATAATGGCGGGGCCATATCTCTGGCTCAGAGAGGAGTTGGGACCTGCTGTTAAGGGAGCATAGGGAGCCACTGCCGGTTGGCCTTGGAGCCCCTTGGTTCTGAGGAAATCGCCTGTGGCTGGGCGGGACACCTCCCCTATTGGCAGGGTTTCAGGGTCCGGACTGAGCAGGGCATGGGTTGTGTTTGAGCCCCCGCCCCCACCAGCCACTGAGAGGGTCGGACCTGGGATTGGGATATGAGTTAGGACTGATTGTCTATTGTCCTGTGATGCCCTTACCCCAGTCCAGTCTTAACCCCAGGTGTACATATCCTGATGTGTTGCTGTACATACTTTCGTTCCCTTGTTTCAGAGTGGCAAGGATCCTGAAACGCTTTGTCACATGACACGAGCGTATTGATGCCCTTGTGAGCGTAGTGCTTTGCCTGCCTGCTCACCTGTGCGTGTCACCGCAGCGTCCCGTGGCCGGCCCCCCACGGGAGAGCGTCAATATGGTTTGATAACCTGAGGCGTTACAGGTCGGGAGCTGATCCCCATTCACCCGACTTAACCCTAAACTGTACAGCTGTTGCTGTTTTGCACACTACTGCCCTACCTGCATACCGGGGTCTGCCGGAGCTGGCCGAAATTGGGGCCAGGGTACCAAAGGTTGCTGATGACATCTTTCGCTCACATAGAGCATTGTCTGATCGTATTGATGTTGCCAACCAAGGTGTTCAGAGAGTTTGGGTTCGTACTCCTTTGGATATTGACAGAAAAAATGTTCGTTCCCTCAACTGGAGACCCTTTTTCCTGTCTGACCTCCGCTCCGGCACACACAAAGAGCTTTTGCAACTTGTGGTTGATTTGTCATGTGTGGAACACCGCACCAGACACTGTGTTCCGCTGCTTGTGGACATGAAAATACACTTTGCCCTACTTAAGCTGTGTTATAGTGCTGCTTATGTTCCCTGGAATGTACGGCAATTACTGTTGGGTTTTCCTTTGGTGTACGGAGTATGGCATAGCTATAAGTATTGCGTTGAATTGATCTACAGGGCGTTCCTGCCGTTCATTAAGTTTTTGGAGCAGGGGAATAGCCTTCAGGTTGGGTCTATCCTCCCTCACAAGGTCAAGGTCATCCATATGGAGAAGACGTTGCTTGGACTCATGCTAGCCACATCGTCCAATAGAGGCAGACTAGATGAGCGCGTCACTTCCCTGCTCAATAGCCAGCGGGACTTGACACCCATTCAGCGCAAGGGTTTGCGAATGTTATTAGCCCTTAAGACTTTGCTGTACACATACTATCCAGCTGCTTTTTTGGTTCGTGAGTGCAACTGGGAGGGACGGGGGGCAGGTTCCGGTATTGTAGCTAAGCAGGCACTTGAGATGTCCCTACTGCTCATGCTGAACATCCTAAAGCCCGAGGAACAGTTAACCACGGAGTATGTGAAAACCACCGCTGTTGCTCTTTTGTTTTGGAGTCAGTAGCATTCCGCCTCCCTAGGGTGTATCCACTTTGAGGAGCTGGGTGAGGCACTTCTGAGTCGGTTCTCAGCCCACTGTCGCCGCAACACTGCCTGTACTAGTGTCCAACAGTCGTCTAATTTATTTTTGACACTTCCCCCTGTCCAACCGGGAGAGAAAGTTTTGCGTGGTGTGCTGACTGAGAGATCCGTGGCAATGTTCTCTGCCAATCTTAAACAATTCATCTTCACAGCCCATACACAGAGCCTGCCCATTTGTGTTCCCGTTCCGGACTATAAAGTTGAGGTGAGAAGACTGGATGCAGTTGAGGATTTGACGTTCCCCGGTACCATGTCTAGGACACGAATCACCACAGACCGTTTAAAAGTGGTTCTGTTGCATGCAATGCAAAATCTGGTTGCCCGTACCAGGGTTCCTGAGGGTGTTGAGGAATTTTTACAGACCAATGCACCTGCCCGCACTGCTGCCGAGCAAGGGGTGTTGCGTACTGCACATGCTTCTATCCGCACTGCCAACCGTGCACCGCCTGCTGCTCCTGGTGGAATTGCCTTGCCCCCAAAGCCACCCCCGAAGCCCCGAGCCAGAGGCCCCCAGTACCCCCCCCGCCCAGTACCCCCCCCCCCCCCGCCCCTGATGATTCCATTGCTGTCGACTCTTGTGATAGTGACCAGGATATTGATTGTGATGCAGACAGCGTTGCCTCCTAGATGAGGCGGAACACATCGGTGTGGATACCCAGGACTGGGACTGATTTCTGTTTGCAGCTGTGTTTGTCACTGTGGTATGGGTTCTGCCACGCATTGCCAGTGATTTTGGTGTGTCCATTTGCTGTTTCATGTTTTTCTGGGGGAAATTTCGGCCAGACTTGTTGTTTTGTCATATGGCTACCCCCAGAACACAAATGACATAAGGTTCCGGCCGAAATTTCGGCCAGCCTCTCAGAATGGTATTTGTACACAGTGGTTTGACATGCAGAGCAGTGCTGGCCGAAATTTCGGCCAGGTTATCCGATTTTCCTGTCAGGCAGTCCTTTTTGGTCCTTTTTTGGTTGATCTGTGCTTGTTATTTGCTATCTGGGAACTCTCCCCTTCATGAAATGTTGCCCTGTAGCCCTTTATTTTATGACTGAGCCTGGAGGGGTATCACAGGACATGGCTGTTTCGCCAGATGGTGAGCCTGCAGCAAACAATGGGCAATCTCAAGTGCAATCCTAGTCTCAAGTGGACCAGGCGAGCACAGAGGGACTTCAAAAGAAGCCTAAGGCCGTACCAAAGAAAAATTCATCATCCTCCATCAAGTTATCCGACCGGGTTACGTCAACGACGAAAATAAGGGTACGGTGGGATCAGATTATTGTCGACCACGACCGAAAATCTGGGCAGGTCCGTAGGATTTCGGATCGCGTGCAACGCCGCTACGACGATCTGAAGGCAGCCCCGCCTGTGGATTACATCCAGGATCTTCTTTTTTATAAAGTCACTCGTATGTGTGTTGTGGTATTCTTCTCGATAGTACTGTTTTCGCGTCTGAATTTTCGACCCTGCAGTTCCGAATATTCCTGTTGCACAGCCACTCAATGGGTTCTGTTGGGGGGTCAGCATGTTTACACTGCTGCCCAAAAACACAAGACCGAATTTGAGATGAAAAATATGGAGACTCCGGATTGGACCCTGGTATTTGGTGGTTATGAAGTCAAATAGGACTGCCCCTTGCGGACTAGGCGCCGGCTTGCAGGGTTGCATCAAATCCAGACCACTGCTGGCTCAGCATCCACCTCATCGGAGCAAATGTCCCTACTCCTGGATAGGCTGGAGGATGAGGATGCCAATGAGTAAACCCTGTACCATCACATTACTGTTATGCTTGAAGAGTGTGGTGTTACTGCTGAGGAAGGCACTGTGGTGTGTTTCGTTTATTAATTCGGTTTTGTCGATCGACCTGGCCGAAATTTCGGCCAGCTTCTGTGTTCCACATGTTCTCCTGTGCAGAGTGCTGTTGCCAAACGGTGGGGTGGCGTTGGGCGTTTGGTGAAATTTGTGGGTATTGCTTCAATAGACGCCATGGCAGCCATGGAAAAGCATGGACTACATCCCGCATTGGGTACGTTCAAGGAAGTGGAAGGCATCACGCCTGACCGACTTCGCGACATCATAGGTTACATGGATGGGACAAAAAGTACCCTACCTAGTCTCAAAAAAATTATAAAAGATGTTAAAAAGGCACAGATGTGGTCCTGGCACATTCTTCATCCCGAGTCGGTTACCAATTAGCTTGTGAACAACACCAGAGGTATGTTTTGGTCAAACAGGGGTTTGTGTTTGAATAAATCGACCGACCTGGCCGAAATTTTGGCCAGCTTGTGTGTCGTTCAATGAATGCACAATAGGAGCCCACCCTGTGACACCACCTCTCTGGAGCTACACTTGGTACTATCGAGATGGCCAAAAGGCAGTGCGCTATTGCATCACACCTGAAGGTAGCCTATGGCAGTTGGACCTGGACTGAAGAAAACCCCTGGCCCCCGTGGTCAGCAGTAATTAAGGCCCCTCTTTGGAAGGAAACCAAATATGAGGGGTTGCGGGGATTGTTGCAGAAGCCTGTTGCTAAGCCTGTTTGTGAAAAATCTGATACTGGTCTGGTCAGTATCCAGTGTGCTAGGGAGTCCCTCGTTGAGTCCAGCACAGGCAAACTCATTGCAGAGTCAGGCCGTGTGGAACTGATGGCAATGCGTTGTGGAGTCCCTGTTCCCAGTATCATTATTTCACTGCCCTTTGCTGCTTGTGTCATTGAGGTGCCCCGCCTCTATACAGCTGGTTTGCATAAGCTGGTTGCGCAGCTGCTTTTGTCTGGTGTGCCTGTGTTCATTGCGGGTGAGTCTGCTGATGTGAAAGCCACTGTTGCTGCTTTGAAGGCCACTGTGGCTGAAGATATGCATCAGTGTGATGCTGCAATTTACAATTTGTCGAGCAAGGCCCCGCTGTACACTTCTACGTCCCATCTGGTTTCCGTTTGTTCTGCCACTGCCTTTGATAACAGGCTGCCCCGTTACGTGGCTTTTACTGAAGGACCCATGTCGTCTGTGATGCCTGTTGAGATATTCCCATTTCTTTTGAGCCTGGTTCTGGGACCAGAACCAGGCTCAAAAGAAATGAGAATATCTCAACAGGCATCACAGACGACATGGGTCCTTCAGTAAAAGCCACGTAACGGGGCAGCCTGTTATCAAAGGCAGTGGCATAACAAACGGAAACCAGATGGGACGTAGAAGTGTACAGCGGGGTCTTGCTCGACGAATTGTAAATTGCAACGTCACACTGATACATATCTTCAGCCACAGTGGCCTTCAAAGCAGCAACAGTGGCTTTCACATCAGCAGACTCACCCGCAATGAACACAGGCACACCGGACAAAAGCAGCTGCGCAACCAGCTTATGCAAACCAGCTGTATAGAGGCGGGGCACCTCAATGACACAGGCAGCAAAGGGCAGTGAAATAATGTTACTGGGAACAGGGACTCCACAACGCATTGCCATCAGTTCCACACGGCCTGACTCTGCAATGAGTTTGCCTGTGCTGGACTCAACGAGGGACTCCCTAGCACACTGGATACTGACCAGACCAGTATCAGATTTTTCACAAACAGGCTTAGCAACAGGCTTCTGCAACAATCCCCGCAACCCCTCATATTTGGTTTCCTTCCAAAGAGGGGCCTTAATTACTGCTGACCAAGGGGGCCAGGGGTTTTCTTCAGTCCAGGTCCAACTGCCATAGGCTACCTTCAGGTGTGATGCAATAGCGCACTGCCTTTTGGCCATCTCGATAGTACCAAGTGTAGCTCCAGAGAGGTGGTGTCACAGGGTGGGCTCCTATTGTGGATTCATTGAACGACACACAAGCTGGCCAAAATTTCGGCCAGGTCGGTCGATTTATTCAAACACAAACCCCTGTTTGACCAAAACATACCTCTGGTGTTGTTCACAAGCTAATTGGTAACCGACTCGGGATGAAGAATGTGCCAGGACCACATCTGGGCCTTTTTAACATCTTTTATAATTTTTTTGAGACTAGGTAGGGTACTTTTTGTCCCATCCATGTAACCTATGATGTCGCGAAGTCGGTCAGGGGTGATGCCTTCCACTTCCTTGAACGTACCCAATGCGGGATGTAGTCCATGCTTTTCCATGGCTGCCATGGCGTCTATTGAAGCAATACCCACAAATTTCACCAAACGCCCAACGCCACCCCACCGTTTGGCAACAGCACTCTGCACAGGAGAACATGTGAAACACAGAAGCTGGCCGAAATTTCGGCCAGGTCGATCGACAAAACCGAATTAATAAACGAAACACACCACAGTGCCTTCCTCAGCAGTAACACCACACTCTTCAAGCATAACAGTAATGTGATGGTACAGGGTTTACTCATTGGCATCCTCATCCTCCAGCCTATCCAGGAGTAGGGACATTTGCTCCGATGAGGTGGATGCTGAGCCAGCAGTGGTCTGGATTTGATGCAACCCTGCAAGCCGGCGCCTAGTCCGCAAGGGGCAGTCCTATTTGACTTCATAACCACCAAATACCAGGGTCCAATCCGGAGTCTCCATATTTTTCATCTCAAATTCGGTCTTGTGTTTTTGGGCAGCAGTGTAAACATGCTGCCCCCCAACAGAACCCAGCGAGTGGCTGTGCAACAGGAATATTCGGAACTGCAGGGTCGAAAATTCAGACGCGAAAACAGTACTATCGAGAAGAATACCACAATACACATACGAGTGACTTTATAAAAAGGAAGATCCTGGATGTAATCCACAGGCGGGGCTGCCTTCAGATCGTCGTAGCGGCGTTGCACACGATCCGAAATCCTACGGACCTGCCCAGATTTTCGGTCGTGGTCGACAATAATCTGATCCCACCGTACCTTTATTTTCGTCGTTGACGTAACCCGGTCGGATAACTTGATGGAGGATGATGAATTTTTCTTTGGTGCGGCCTTAGGCTTCTTTTGAAGTCCCTCTGTGCTCGCCTGGTCCTCTTGAGACTAGGATTGCACTTGAGATTGCCCATTGTTTGCTGCAGGCTCACCATCTGGCGAATCAGCCATGTCCTGTGATACCCCTCCAGGCTCAGTCATAAAATAAAGGGCTACAGGGCAGCATTTCATGAAGGGGAGAGTTCCCAGATAGCAAATAACAAGCACAGATGAACCAAAAAAGGACCAAAAAGGACTGCCTGACAGGAAAATCGGATAACCTGGCCGAGATTTCGGCCAGCACTGCTCTGCATGTCAAACCACTGTGTACAAATATCATTCTGAGAGGCTGGCCGAAATTTCGGCCAGAACCTTATGTCATTTGTGTTCTGGGGGTAGCCATATGACAAAACAACAAGTCTGGCCAAAATTTCGGCCAGAAAAACATGAAACAGCAAATAGACACACCAAAATCACTGGCAATGCGTGGCAGAACCCATACCACAGTGACAAACACAGCTGCAAACAGAAATCAGTCCCAGTCCTGGGTATCCACACCGATGTGTTCCGCCTCATCTAGGAGGCAACGCTCTCTGCATCACAATCAATATCCTGGTCACTATCACAAGAGTCGACAGCAATGGAATCATCAGGGGCGGGGGGGGGGTACTGGGCGGGGGGGGGGGTTGGGTTGGGTTGGGTCAAGGCCTCATCCGGACCTCCGGGACCACGGACATCGCCCTTCCCTGCGCGTCACAACTGGTCCGGCGGGTTCACGGTTGTCCGGTCTCAAGGCCTACCGGACTGATGACCGCCCCCGTACCCCGCGGTGGCACACGCAGGAGGGAGATGCCGCCGTGCCTGTGTGTGTGGGGCGCGCGTGCTGCCTGGGAAAGTGTGTCGCCTGGTGCTCCAGGCCACGGTGGGGAGGCTGGAGGAGCCTGACACTGAGCCCAACGGGGGAGTTGTCGGCCTGGACACGCCACCTCCAGGTCTACCGACATGCCGCTGGTCGCCCACTACTGCCGATGGCAGGGGGTGGCCATGCTCCACACACGACTGGGGGCGGTCCGCACTCCCTGATTGCACTGGCACGGGTGGTGCTGCTCTAGGCTGGACCTGCCTCTCACGGTGACGGGGCGGGCGGTTGGAGGGGCCCCGGCACGCGCCGAGCGCTTCCTTACCCCGGGGTCCACCCCGGGCCAGAGGTCCGGGCGGCGGTGCAACTGTCCTCGTAAACGGGGGGGCCCGGAGGGCACACCACCCGAGTGACCGCTCCTTTGGCGGGGGGGGGGGGGGGGGGGGGTACTGGGGGGGCCTCTGGCTCGGGGCTTCGGGGGTGGCATTGGGAGCAAGGCAATTCCAACAGGAGCAGCAGGCGGTGCACGGTTGGCAGCGCGGATAGAAGCATGTGCAGTACGCAACACCCCTTGCTCGGCAGGAGTGCGGGCAGGTGCATTGGTCTGTAAAAATTCCTCAACACCCTCAGGAACCCTGGTACGCGCAACCAGATTTTGCATTGCATGCAACGGAACCACTTTTAAACGGTCTGTGGTGATTCATGTCCTAGACATGGTACCGGGGAACGTCAAATCCTCAACTGCATCCAGTCTTCTCACCTCAACTTTATAGTCCGGAACGGGAACACAAATGGGCAGGCTCTGTGTATGGGCTGTGAAGATGAATTGTTTAAGATTGGCAGAGAACATTGCCACGGATCTCTCAGTCAGCACACCACGCAAAGCTTTCTCTCCCGGTTGGACAGGGGGAAGTGTCAAGAATAAATTAGACGACTGTTGGACACTAGTACAGGCAGTGTTGCGGCGACAGTGGGCTGGGAACCGACTCAGAAGTGCCTCACCCAGCTCCTCAAAGTGGATACACCCTAGGGAGGCGGAATGCCACTGACTCCAAAACAAAAGAGCAACAGCGGTGGTTTTCACATACTCCGTGGTTAACTGTTCCTCGGGCTTTAGGATGTTCAGCATGAGCAGTAGGGACATCTCAAGTGCCTGCTTAGCTACAATACCGGAACCTGCCCCCCGTCCCTCCCAGTTGCACTCACGAACCAAAAAAGCAGCTGGATAGTATGTGTACAGCAAAGCCTTAAGGGCTAATAACATACGCAAACCCTTGCGCTGAATGGGTGTCAAGTCCCGCTGGCTATTGAGCAGGGAAGTGACGCGCTCATCTAGTCTGCCTCTATTGGACGATGTGGCTAGCATGAGTCCAAGCAACGTCTTCTCCATATGGATGACCTTGACCTTGTGAGGGAGGATAGACCCAACCTGAAGGCTATTCCCCTGCTCCAAAAACTTAGTGAACGGCAGGAACGCCCTGTAGATCAATTCAACGCAATACTTATAGCTATGCCGTACTCCGTACACCAAAGGAAAACCCAACAGTAATTGTGGTACATTCCAGGGAACATAAGCAGCACTATAACACAGCTTAAGTAGGGCAAAGTGTATTTTCATGTCCACAAGCAGCGGAACACAGTGTCTGGTGCGGTGTTCCACACATGACAAATCAACCACAAGTTGCAAAAGCTCTTTGTGTGTGCCGGAGCGGAGGTCAGACAGGAAAAAGGGTCTCCAGTTGAGGGAACGAACATTTTTTCTGGCAATATCCAAAGGAGTACGAACCCAAACTCTCTGAACACCTTGGTTGGCAACATCAATACGATCAGACAATGCTCTATGTGAGCGAAAGATGTCATCAGCAAACTTTGGTACCATGGCCTCAATTTCGGCCAGCTCCGGCAGACCCCGGTATGCAGGTAGGGCAGTAGTGTGCAAAACAGCAACAGCTGTACAGTTTAGGGTTAAGTCGGGTGAATGGGGATCAGCTCCCGACCTGTAACGCCTCAGGTTATCAAACGATATACAAACTTGCCTACGGTGCATGGTGTTCCACAAGTTGTGTTCTGCTAGTCCAGCACGATGGTGAATGGACTCCTGCTTAGTGTTACACTGACCAAGGACTCCTACCTTACGGCGTTGGCGGCAGGACATAATACCCCAGTTGCAACCACACCCACAGTTAGAGTATGGGAGGGCCATACGATGCAGCAGGCAGTATAGGGCATGGAACTGTGACAAAAATGTCATGTACCATCGTGGGGGCTTCTTCTCAGTGGCGGCAGACTTCAACTGTGTCAGGGAGTGCCGGCTCCTGCGATTCTTCCGCAACAAGAGGCAGAATTGCAAAAGCTTTTGCAGAGTCCCACCGCGTAATGCATTTCGCAACAGCCCTTTGGCTGTAGTAGCAAAAGCACCAGTAACTGCAGCATGTACAACATTGACAGTAATAGCAGAAGACATTAATGCTGAGACAAGAAAACGTTTATGTAGGAGTGTATGGTGTAATAATCATGAACAACGACAATTGCAAGCTGGCCGAAATTTCGGCCAGGTGTGTTCAAAGGGGAAATAATTGCTTAAATGTTCAAAAACAGGAAAAGCTGGCTGAAATTTCAGCCAGACCGCCCAAAAACCAGAATATAAGTGCTTGAATAGTGATAAGACCAAAAAGCTGGCCGAGGTTTCGGCCAGCCCTAAGAAAAATGAAAATAACTATGCCTATTCACCAGGAAACCAAAAAGCTAGCCGAAATCTCGGCCAGAAGTGTCAAAAACTGCATATACACATAGTTGTTTGCAATGTTACCCAAAACCTGGCCGAAATTTCGGCCAGCTTCAGAATAACGTCAAATACAACACACTAGAAGACGGGGGTACACAAGGCTAACACATCAACACGTATTTCAACGGGTGTCACACAGCTCTGCCAACAACTTTGGTCACATACGTCAAATAACATACTCAAAGTAGAAATGTAGAATATTGTCAAATGGCGCGTATACGGGGTCCTAGAGGGTGGGCAACTTGTGACGCCTAAGTGTAAGGCTTCCAGGGCTGCCCAAAGCTCCGCTCCGTTATTTGTTTCCCTGTGGCGTATTGGTACGTAGCCGCAAGAGCGTACCTCTGGTCCTTGCTCATCTTCCGCTGCGAACACGCCAAAGCCCCCGGCCCTGCGCATGTCCTTGTGGCTCAGTCGTTTTGACGACCCGTCCGTGTACACAATCCTGTAACCCTTTGCCACCGGTTCTGCAATCAGATCTTGCATTCCTTGTAGCACTCTCGGGCCTGCCTGCCTCGGGCGCTTTGGGCGTGATTCCGTTTCCCTATGCCAACTGTGTTTGTCGGCTGATCGCTCTTGCGTGAAGCACTCTGTGTGTGTTTGCCACCATGCATTCAATCCCCCAGTACTCGTACTTCCCCTTGTCGCGGCTGCACTCCGGTATCTCGAAACTGCTCCAGTGACTGCTTGAAGCCTCTTCACTGTTCCCTGCGCTCTCCTGAGTAAAATCCCACCCATTCACACCGCTCCCTTAGCCACGTTGTCAGGTATGATGTGAGCACTGGTGATGCTTCTGCTTTGACTTTGCATCGGTATCGCCAGTGGGCACTTCTTGCTGACCACATTGCCCAGCCTTGGTTCGTGTTCAGCAACCACTCTCGGTGGTCGGACTCCATCATGTCTCGGACTGCCGACTTCCCGTTACCTGTTTCCACCAGGCCATAGTAGTGCTGCCGCCGCTTTAAACATGGGGCACTCGACCATTTGGAGTTTGACCGTCTCCTTTTGTGAGCACACCGGGCACTTGTCCGTGCCCGACCTCTTGTAGACTCTTGGATGCACGGTCAGTTTGTGCCACAGCACTTTTTGCGCAAAGTCCCGAACCCTCGGCGGTAGCTGTGCTTGTGCCCATGGTTCCCATGTTTGTGGGTCGCGGACCCCTGGCTGAGAGGCGCAGAACTGGAGCAGCCATGCCCTAGTCCAGTTTTGGGCGTGGACTGAGGGGGTATCAAACCCCCCTTGTGACGGGACTTTATTGAGGAGTCGTCCGCCATGATTGTACACCCCTTTCCATGTTCAGAGCAGTGAATTCAGCAGCCTTACGTCCTCCAAGGATTGCAATTGACCCCACGTCAGCACTCCCTGTCGGATCATTTTCGTTTTGTAGTAGGAGCAGTTGAACTCATTTTGGAAGTACACAGAGTGCCACAGTGGCAGTTGGTCCCGGTTTGCCCGGGGGGCCACCTGTGGGGCCACCCGTTGGATATTGGAGTGTGCCTTTGCCGACCATCCCAAGAACGTCAGTTCCGCCGTCCGGACCATGCCAAGCTGGATATATGGGAGGTTGTCTTTGGATGGTGTGAACCCGATGGTTGTCGCCCATGCATAGAACGTCTCCACTGCCTTGTCGGGATATTTGTGAGGCGCCCCCAAAAGGCTGACGAACGGAGCTGCTGTCTGGTGCATGAGAAACAGCTCTGGCTCCGGCAGTGCCAGTCCCCCTTGCGTTCTTGGCCGTGAGAGGATTGGCAGAGTAATTCGCCAAGTGTTGGTACCCATGGTCACGTGGTACACCAACTTCAGTTGTCTGACCACTGAGATTGGGGCATACTATGCTTTGGATACCCAGGCCACAACCGGCAGGATCCATGATGTCAGCATGAATGCACGTTCGTCCATCAACAACTGCAGCGTGGATACCACCCGTGCGCGACGAAAGGCCTCTTGCAGTGCTGGTGCGAAAGCCTGCTGTATCGTCAGCCTCCATCCTTGGTCATCATGGTGCTGCCGTACATTCCCGAAGCGTACACCCAGATACTTGACGAATTTTTTGACGTCCACCCCAATGTCCCGAAAGCACCTCGCCCACTCCATTCCCCCACAGTTGCGAACTATCGCCGCCGTTTTATTCAGGTTGACCTTTAGCGCAGAAAATTGTCCAAAACAAGACACCACTTCCCATACCCTCCTCAGCAGCTGTGGGTTGGCACGTCCATCGAAGAAGATGATGAGGTCATCCGCAAACATCATGATAGTCAGCCCTGGACCCAGGTCTTGTAGCGGGAAAATCACAAGATGCCACCATGGAGAACAGTGCCGGGGAGAATGGGTCTCCCTGGCGCGTGCCTGCACGCGGATGGTGATAGACCCCTGGAACATATCCCTTACCACCTAAGTACAGATACGGTGCACGTAAAAGATGCAGTATCGGTGGGATGTACAGGAACAGTATGCACATTAGACCCAGTGCCGCCGACACCATCTCGTGAGACATCGTGGGGAACGCATTTCTGAAGTCCACTGACAACGCCGCTCCTTCACGTAAGCCATCCCAAAGTGCCCGTGACCCATAGACATGCCGGAGGATACTTCTGTGACGAAGAAAACCCGTTTGCTGTGATGGGATGCAGTGGAAAAGTACATCCTCTAACTGGATCAGGAGAATGTTGGTGAGCCACTTCTGCCTTGTCGTTTGCAGTGCAATCGGTCGGAGTGAGTCTGGCGTCTGCATTGCTTTTGTCTTGGGGATCATTGTCACCACTCCCGAGGTCCATGTCTCCGGCATTATACCCACGTCGAGGAAGCGTTTCAGTGACTCATACATTTGAGGTTCGAAAATTTCTGACAACCTCTTGAAGAATTTTGCCGAGAAACCATCCAATCCAGGGGAGCTGTTGCTGTTTAGCCTCTTAAGGCCTTCATGTACTATGTCCAGGGAAAGTTGCTTGAAAAGGAGTCGACCTGCCTTGCACAGCCGCTGTTCCGCTCCTAACGCTTTCAGATAGGCCACACATTCTTCCTCCGTGGCTCCCGTTGGGGTGGACACTTGATCCCAATGTTCCACCAGCTCTTTTGCCACCGCCTTTGCTCCGCGTATTGCTGTGCCTGCCCGGGACACTAGCTGGTGAAGCTTCTTGCGCTCCTGCAGCTCCCGCATTAGCCGGTACAACTGGTTTCTTCGCGTTCTCAGATCCCCTGAGGTTTCCCCCGACGCATTCACTCCCTTGAGCTTGGAGAGTGTTTCCATGCCCGTTCTGTCACGCTGTGCCTTTTCATACACCCCCACCAGGAGGGTGTAAGCCGTTGCCGCGTCTGTCGCTGCAATCCCCAGTGATGAAAGAAACTGATAGACCGCTGGTGTGACGGAGTCCCTTGTGGAGCCACGTAAGAGCCGTAGGGCTTGTAGTTCAACCGACTGCTTTTTGTTTTTGTGCTCCCTTTGGTAGCTGACCGCCTTCTTTTGGATGCAGCCCAGTGCATCTTCCCACCATTGATCTCCCGTCGAGGTGATAGACTTGAGAGAGGTCTCCAGATCTACCATTGCCTCTGAGTCTTGGAGGATGGTCTCTGGGCAGTAGAATCTAGGAACTGTGTCCTCTGTTTCGAAGGATGGGGGTGTGAATTCAGCCACGATTGCCTTGTGGTCCGAGTTGGCAGCAAACATGGGGTACACGCTGGTCGCCAGGCTCAACAAGTCAGTGTAAGTGCGGCTAACCCCCATCTGCTCAGATTTTCGCAGATCTGCCCCAGATTGGCTACATTTTGGCCATTTTCTCTGCTTCGGCGGAATCGCCGCCCCGCAGCTCAGTCTCAGGATCAGACCTATATATTTCTGATGTGCCGGATCTGATTCCGCGGTCCATTCATGGTAAATCCGCCGTGTTCTGATCATTTACCCGGAATCGCCATTTGCCGCTGACGCGCGTGCGCGAGCCAGATCGGCCAAATATTTTTTCACAATCGGATTTATATAAATCTTTTCAGATAGATATGGACACTCAGATGTACTTAGGATTATCCGCATCAATTTTCTTCATAGACTGGGATTTTTTGCCGGATAACAATCAGCATGGATCTTGTCTCCGTTGTCGCCGCTCTTGCCTCCGTTGGTGTCCGTGTATCCGGTTCTGCCCCCAACAGCAGCGTTCAGGTCGACTCCTCGCGTGCCTGCCCCCCCGGTCTTGCCGGCCCTGAGCCCTCCGGCACCATCCACGACCTAGGGCAGCACTTTCATGGTAGCAGAGGCTACCTGAATGTTGCTTCAGTGGCATCCCAACCACAGCCCGCTCCCCAGTACGGCCCCGTAGACCCCGCCGCTTCTGGAGAAGTAACGATTACACTGCCTTGGTGCTGTGCGAACGAGGCCTTGAGAGGAATGCCTTGCGCAAGTCCAAGCTGCCCAAGAAGGGCGCACATCAGCAGCTGTGGAGACCCAGATTACCATAATCCCAGTGGAACCTGGCCATCGAGCAGCTGGAATCCGCCATCCTACGACGATGGCAATGCTCCGGTGGAGCTTACGGAGCTGACAGGTACCAACATTCCTCACGCGTGTCCAACATTTGAGACCATTGACGCCGATCTGAACGACATTGAGATGGGCGGTCCAGGTGAGGTACCTAGCTATAATCGACCAGCCTCTTGGGCACACTGGGACGACCATTTGTCCTCAGAAGTGACCCGTAACCTTGAGGCCCTTGAGGCCCTTTGTTACTTAGCCTCGTCTAAGCTGATCGAACAAGAAAGAATCACCTCTGATTTTTTAACGGAATATTTTTTCCTCCTTCAGGACGAAATTAATACCAGGATGTGGTGGCGTTCTCAAGAAGATGACTCTTTTGCCATTTTTTTGCAGATCTGGGAGGCAAGCCCCTTCCCGAAGGAGAAGGTCCGGGCACCTGTTCCCGGGCCCTCCGCCCCTCATCCCCCTGTTTCCATCCGCGACGATCTAGCCGCCGCGGTTGAGGAGGGAATTTTAGAGGCGGCCAGGCAGGCAAGCCTAGAAATCAGGGCTGAAGGAGCTCCCCAAGTGGACTCCTGGCTGCGGAACACCGAGATCAGCGGTCCGACAGCCTGCTCAGGCCCTTCAGGACACGGCATGTACTGTCCTGCCGACTGCTCCTGCAGATTCCAGCGAGATGCTGAGCTCCAACAGCTCAAAGATCAAATGCACCTCATCATTCAAACGCTGGGAATAAAAAATCTTTTCAAGACGCACATGCGGTCTGAGGGCGCCTCATCGGTGGGACAAGCAACAGAGCCATCGGAGGAGGCGACAGAAATTTTTTGAATTGCTCCTTCGGTGGACTCCAGGACCACCGATGCAAGGATCAGCAGGACCAAGCTAAAGGAAAGGGTTAAAATCTCTCGTTCTGAGAGTAGGACGGCGAAGGCTAGGACTGAGGCTCAGAATGCCAAGCGAACTGCCTCCCGTACTGCCCCTCCTGCTGCTGATTCCAACACCTTAGCCCAGCTGTTGCTCGCCCAGACCCTCGCCGGAGCTGGTGTGGCGAATGATGCCGCCAAGGTGTCTGCCATTACGGCCGGTGTTGGGCTGGATTCGCTTCTTAATCCTACTTCCTTGCGACTTCGTCAGGTTGCCAAGCAACCGAAGTATAATGGGAACCCCCGACGTTGGCCTCAGTTCCAACGGGAATTTAAACTGTGGGTTAAGACTCAAAAACTCCAAGATGATCAGTTCCTGATGGCCCTCTTGGATTGCCTTGAGGGAGCGCCGGCCAACACTTGGCTCAGGACTTGGAGTGATCGCGAGGATACAAGTTCCCCCCTTACCTTTGATGAGGTGTGGGAACAGTTGGAGGTACGTGGATCCCGGCTGCCAGAGGACCACTACCACCAAATGTTGAAGAATTTTCCTTCATTCTCGCGATTAATTTTGCACGAAGTGCAAGACAAAAAACAGCGCTTCTGGAATCTAGTGGAAGAAGCTGAACATTCAGGCGAAAAATTTTCTAGTGCCGAGCTGAAAAGTCTGATTTTTGACAAGATCCCCTCAGAAACTGCCGCCACCCTTCGGAACAAACAGTCCGAAGAAAAGGTCAAGACCTGGTGGGCGGAGGTGGAAGGCTTCGATGCCTCTGCCAACAAGTTTTCCGTCAGGGAGGCACTTCAAAAGTGCTCCCCCACGTCCTTCTCCAAGGTGAAATTCACTGAGGAGACGTGGAAAATCAAGTTTCATGAACACGAGGATCGGGACTTGTCTGTCCAAGTCCTCAACAGGGGAGTCAGCTTCCATGGCCATCGCCTGAAGGCCAAAAACTGGGTGTTTTCGTACACCCCGAAGGAACTCTGGGAGGAGGTTGAGCGGCTCGCCGACGCCGCCAATCAGAATTTCCATGAGGGTCTTGGGGGAAACAAGAATACCCAGCAAAACACCCAAAATGGGGCCCAAAAGGGCAACAAAAAGGTGAATGACACCCGGAATGTTCAGCAGCACTGTAGCATCTGCCTTCTTTTAGGTTCTACGAACCGAGCTAAGACGCATTCTACTGATAATCACCGATGGTCTCCTTAGGATCACAAGGTGATTGGTGAAAATATCAGTAATTCGCAGAATTCAGACAGGAATGACAGACAGGTGCACGGTGGGAAGGCTGGAAAAGGGAATCCGACCCCCTCTGGTGGAAACAAAAATCCTGGAGGCCCTGGCGGGTCCCAAGGCACAGGAAATCGGACTCCATCCGGCTCCGGTGGGCAGCCGAACGGCCAGAAAAATCCCAATAGCAACGCCGGAGGCGGAAATCGAAATCCAGGCCAAACCCCTCAATCCGGTGCAAACAAGGGAAATGCTCTAGGATCCCAGGGTAAAGGTAAGGGAAATCCTTCGGGAACCCCTTTCTCTGGTAAGGGCAGAGGGCGTGGCGAAGGTGGAGGTCCATCATCCGGCGGCCGTGGCCGTGGACGTGGAAAGGGCAACCATCGTGTGGATCAGGTCTCAGGTGCAGATCAGGTGTCCGATGCGGACCGAGATTATGAATTAAATGCCTTGAATCCAGCAGATGATCCGCTCCAAGATGAGTGGGTCGACGAATCAGGGTGTGTCCATAATGTTAACGCAGCCACTGGAGGTCAGAACGCCTAGGGGAGCCACGAAAATCGCCCCTCCCCAGGCAATTTCAGGCATGATCCCCAGATTCCTTCTCGACCACTACTTGATGTAGGGTCGCTTGTCTCCTCTCCCCTGGATCCGGCAGCGGATCCTTCTGTTGTAGTGGACGAGGTTGGTGTACAGTCCAAGCACAGGGCCCGTCAGTTTGTCACAAAGCTGTGGGTCTCTGATTGCAAGGGCAATTTCCACCTCGCCACTTGTTTGTGTGACAATGGATCGGAGGTAAATCTCCAATCCAATTCTTTTTTGCCTGACGACTGCGTGTGTGATTCGCCTCATCCTGTTACCCTCGAGGGAGTTTCTGGACATTCTCTCGCAGGAGGACAACGCGGTTGTTATATATCAACTCATTTGGTCGCTCAAGACCTTTGGGAAGATGGCAATGTGGAGGAAGTTATCCTTAAGGATGACTACTTCTATTGTGCCGACATAAAGTATGACCTTTACTTGGGCCATCCTTGGCTTCGCAAGAACAGGGTGGCGCCCGTAGGTCATCGGCGTTGTTTTTTGCTGGAGTCAGGTCCCTTGGAGCGTCCTGAATTTCGTTTTTTGCACGCAGGGTTTAAAAGTGCAGAAGAATTTTTGAAGCAAAAGGTTACACCAAAGTTTGGCGAAGATGTCACCATTGCAGAGGTGAATGGGAGTGCCGATTACTCCCGAGAGTTAGAATGTCTTCGTAGGGACTCCCAGCCACGACGCCCTTCGCGCTGGCATTCTTCATCCTACAGAGTTGTCGACAAATGGCGCGATACAATTTGTGAATATTTTTATGAACACCATTCCTTTTGGCCACAGTATGATGCCTTTGCTAACCGCGAGAACAAGCGCTTTGACAAGCACTTTCGCGACGCTTGGACCCATAAATGGGACAGGAAGTTATGGATTAATCCTCCGTTTCACTTAATCCAGCAGGTCATCCACAAAATCAAGCAAGATAAAACCCAGGCGATTTTAGTTGTGCCCTTGTGGGACGACAAGCCTTGGTTTCAGGAATTGCAAGACATTTGTGTAGATTACATCGAACTTCCCAGGAAGATTAAGCTGTATGCCAGGGACGACACAGGTCCCCTGCCACAGCGGCCCTGGAGTTCGCTTGCATTCCTGGTGGATGGAAAGCTTTCTGACTCTGATTCTGCTGATTCTAGTACTGATTCCTGTGTTGGGTCTGAATCTGAGGTTGAGCGTGGTACTGATGATGAATCTATTTTTTCTGATTTTTGTCCGTCAGATGCCCAAGGTGATCCAACGTCAAATGGATCCGCCTCGTCTCCCTCTTCCCCAATACGATCTACATCCAAAAGAATCTACGGCGCACGGAAATTTTCTTCACGCCGCAAATTCAGAGTTTTTTTATGAAAAACCCAGTGTGGAAGCTTTCATAGATCCTTTCGAGGAGCTGGATCACGAAGAGAATCTCTGGAATGTCGACACTCGACCCACCTATCTTCAAGAGGCAGTTGATACGGACCTTTTTAGGGACATCCGTAAGAAGATTCTTCCTGCCAAGGCCGAAGAAATCGCCAAAGTCTTTTCGACAGTAATTCCTGGCGATCAGGTGGACACTGAGTTGTGTTCCAAGAAAAGAGACAAGATTTTTGAGGAACGGAAGGACACAACCCTTTCGGGGAAGTTGATCAAAAACCCCCCTGTCCGTGGGCAGTTCGGTGAAGCCTTCATCGAGCTTCGTGAAGGGTACAAGGCGAAGAAACAGCGTCCTTATGAGAACCATGGACAGAAACATGAGATACTCAGAAAAATAATCGAGAGAAATCTCAGGGAATTTGGTTGGCTTGAGGGTTGTATGACCAGCGAGTGGTGCTGTGCACCCTTCACAGTCCCGAAGCCGCCGCCTGAAGACCAGAACACTATTGATGGTTGGCGAATGGTTGTTGATTTTCGCAATCTCAACGCCGAAACCAAGGCGGATTCACACCCCCTGCCCCTCATTGAGGAGGAAATCGCCAAGAGGGCAAGAGGTCGTTTGTTTTCTGTGCTGGATCTCCGTCACGGCTTTCACCAAATGCCGTTGAGGAAGGACAGCCGACCTCTCACCTGTATGTGCACGCCATGTGGCCCAGTCCAGTGGACGGTCATGCCCATGGGCCTGAAGAACGCCCCTTCGTTTTTTCAAAGAATGATGGAGGATGTGCTTTTTACAGCTCATCCTGAGCTTCGTGCCTTCGTGAGTGTGTACATAGATGACATAATCATCGCGACAGAGGGGGAGGGACTGACCGAAGCCGAGCTGGTGGCCCTACATGAAAAGCAGCTGAACCAGGTTTTGGACATTCTTGATGCCAATCAGCTGATTTGTGGGCCAAAGAAGGGAAAACTATTTTTAAAATCAGTCGAATTTTGTGGTTCGCTCCTTGAGAATGGCACCCGACGACCCAGTCCAGGGAAGCTCCTCGCTATTCAGAAGTGGAAGCGCCCTGAGACGATCACGGAATTGAGAGGATTCCTGGGTTGTTGCAATTTTTACCACACTTTTGTGCCGAATTATGCCAAATTTGCTGCCCCCCTCACTGAACTATTGAAGGTAGGGAGAGATGCGGGCAAGGCAGGTTCAAAGTATCGTGTCAAGTGGACTGACGAGTGCGAGGAGGCCTTCCATCACTTGAAGGCGGCCCTCTGCGAAGTCGCCACGTTGCATGTGCCGAAATTCGACCGACCCTTCTACATAAGAACTGACGCTTCTAGGTACGCGATCGGGGCTGTCCTTGAACAGGTTGATGAAGCCACAGGTGATCATTACCCTCTTGCATTTTGGTCTCGGAAGCTAGCTCCACGCCAGATGCAATGGTCACCGCGTGAGCAAGAGACGTATGCCATAATCTGCGCTCTGAAGAAGTACCAATCGTGGGTTGGCACCAATCGAGTCGAGATCCTGACGGATCATCGATCTCTGGAGTATTGGGCCACCGAACACATTGATACCATCGCGAGCCCAGCTGGTCGACGGGCCAGATGGCATGAATTTCTCAGTTTGTTTGACCTCCATGTGTCGTATTTGCCTGAAAAACACAACACCGTAGCGGATGCTCTGAGCCGATGGGCTTACCCCGCTTCAGAGGGGCTGCAAAGTACCAACATCCATGGTACGGAGCAGGACCGCCACGTCGTAATCGAGTGGGATCAAGAAGAAAAAAAGCTCATTCGACGTGAATGCATGCAATGCTCTGTTAAACAGCATGCATTACCGTGTCATGATATCACGGCCTTCTCAGATCCGGCGCATGCTCATGAAATTATCACCAAATCACTGAAAGTCGTGGAGAAAGTCACCGATTCCTCCTCAGGGAGTGTGAAACGGTTCGAGTATACCCGACCTGTAAGTGGATTTCGGTTGATTCAGGGCATTAAGCGTCGAGATCCGGCCAAAACTCCACCCCTGCCGAAAGATTCCCTTATCATCCGTGACTGGACGAACGATTATCTGCATGATTCCATGTTTAAAGAGGTCCTTGAGAATCTCAAATCCAAAGATGCTCACAAGGATGGAATTTAGGCTGAATATTCGTTGGATGGGGGGAAGCTGTGGATGGAGGGTAAATTGTGCGTACCGGACGCCCTGGCCCCCCGAGTGTTAAACTGGTGGCACAAATGGGAGTCCCCCCACGCACATGGCCGTAGATTATGGTCGATGATTAAACATAGGTTGTTCGGCTCAAGGCTATATACTCATTGTATGAAAGTAGCCGCCGGATGTGCCCAATGTGCTGTCTCGACGCCCCCCAGCGCGAAGAAGCACGGCCATCTGAGGCCAAACCCTATTCCGGAGCGCCTCTTTAACAGAGTCACCAGCGATTTTTTCCATCTTGGTGAACTCGACGACGAAGAGTGCCATTGGACCAACAAAAAGGTCAATGGAGTGCTCCTTATACAATGCCGTCTTTCTTGCTACATTCAGGTGTTGCCTTGCAACGTCGAGTCAATGACTGGCAAGGCTGCCGCCAAATGGTGCGCGCAGACCTGGATGGGAGGTTGGGACGTCCCATCCGAGGTGGTTACGGACTCAGGCAAAGAGTACACCTCCGAATGGTGGAAAGAATTATGTGCTCGCCTTGGAATCCACCACCTCAGATGTGAAATCCACTCACATCGAGCGCTGCCTGGCGAAAGAGCCGGCCGCTCTATTATAAATATGCTTCGTAAGGAGCTCGCCAGTGAGAAAGACTTCCATTGGCTTGAAGTTCTCTTCGCATTGCTTCGCCGTTACCACAACACGCCATTGTACCATGGCCTTTCTCCAAATGAAATTGTCTTTGGACGAAAGAAGTGTTGGTGGAACATGCCGTTGAATAATCCTCGCCCTTGTAAAGATGCTTCGTTGTTTTTGGACGAAATCCAACGAGCAGAAAAAACTGTCTCGAAATTAATTGATAAGCATCAAGCTGACTGGCTTTGGGTCCAGAATCAAGGCCGAAAAAACCCCCACAATTTTGAAGTCGATGATCGAGTTTGGCTTCGAAAATCCGAAACCACCCTGGACGGAGATGATAAGCTTCTTCACTTGTGGGAGGGGCCATTCGCTGTTACAGCGCGTCTAGGTGAGAACAGGTGGAGGATTCGTGTGGATGTCAGCAGGGAAATTGACGTTTCGGGCGATCGCCTCAAGAGAGAGATCCCCTCCCCCAAGGATCGGGTTAAACCCCTTTTTTGGACTTCGAAATTTTTGTCCGATCGGGTCATCGAAGGGGGGAAGTACGAACTCAAGAGGATTTTAGAAGCAAGACGTGACGAAAAGGGCGAATGGGAATTTCTATGTGAGTGGAGGGGCTTTGATTCCAGTCACAACAACTGGGAACCAGCCCATTCTTTTGTCCATGGGTACACCAAGGGGTTCATCGACTTCCTCAAGAAGCACCCCGAAATTGGCGTACTCCTGACAGACTGTCTGTCGAAACCAGACAGACAGGTGGAGAGCGACAGAAAAAGACCTGTGGTGAATCGAGATCCAGCCTTTTACGGCCCTCAGCAGCCACGTTCCAGGGCTGATCCGTCGATCCCCCCTCCTGCGGTCAGGCCAGCCCAGGAGCCAAATGAGGACCAAGCTTCGAGTTCGGCCGCTGATCTACAGCGCCCAAGCCGTACGAGGGCCCCACCAGACAGGTTGGTGGTCACATGTATTCGTGCTTGGCCGAATTGAGGGAGATCCGTCGTGACTTGAGTCGCCGACGCCATAATCTGGGTAACAGTCGTCTAGTCCAGGGCGTCATGGCACTCGTCGCTAGGGCTCAAGGGTGTAGGTTCGAAACCCTTGCATGTCCAACTCCTACAAAAGCTCCAGCCTCGCCCCGTCGACCACTTATTCCAATGTGAGTGTTCTGACGACTTGAAAAAACCACATTCTGCTCAATCCACTGTTCATTCTTCCTGATTACGACATGATGTGGAGAACTGCGAATGTTTGATAATTTGACGTCAATCAACTTTTCTTTGGTCTCCGTTCGGCAGACAAGGCGTAGATACGCTGCCGAAAGCCACGGAGTGTGCTGCCGTGTTCAGAAAAAACCAAACTCAGGCTTAATTCAGGCAGATTCGGGGTAATCTTGTCTCTGTTGGTCTGTGCATCTTTGGAAATTTGGCTACTCGTGCAGATGGAAGCAAATGTATATAGTAAAAACGCTGGCCAGCGACAGTCGCCCCTACAGCGACATTCACCCCTACAGGCACCCCCTGTAGTACTGGCTGCACTAGATGCGACGCCAGGAACTCAGATCTTACCTTCATTTGCCGTGATGCTGAAGCCAAAGTCCAGATTCAGATCCACATTCCTTGAATTTACCTTGAATTCCTCAGGTTTGTCCATCATTCTGCGCAACAGTGCAAAACCCCGACGTCAATTGTTCAGACAACCAAAATACACCGAAGTACACCGTGTATTTTTGGCACACGCCAATGTGAGCTCAATCCGACCTGAAACTGTGGAAAATGGTGAATCCAAGTGTCTTGTGGGACTCAATCGAAAGATGGGCCTTGTCCAAGTCGATTGACACCGCCGCCACTGTAAATAAAGGACTATGCGGTGTCTCTCAGTTATATACTGTCAGTAAAGCGCCTTCAGCGAACCTTCGGCGCGTTACATGCCAAGGATCCAGGGCCATCATGTCCCATCATGATGCATCATCACATGATCCACATTTTCATGGAATCTGTTGGATGCTAGCGAACCAACGTGCCGGAAAGCACAATTCAGCTGAATAAACGACAATATATATTAACTCTAGTCTAAACGAAAGTGTTAGTAGTTTCAGTTCTAGACATTCCGCTTCACTTCACCTTCATCTTAGGGAATTTCCTCATTTTAGGACAGTTTAGGTTGATTTCCTTGTCATCTCCTCTCATTCCTCGAAGATCTGTTTACGGCCTTGCCTAACTTCGTTGACGCTGATGTTTTTCTGTTCACTTAGGGCCTGCAGACTACATTTGTATTTGTTTTCCCTCTCTGTGATTGTTTCATCTCCTTCATCTCTGCTCAAATTGATTCTCAATCTTGCTGAATCTTGTGATCATCCACCAGATGCGCCAAATCTGAAGCACACGCTGCACTTTTCAGAACGGGAAAAGCGGGAGTAACACGATGTAGAGTACGTGGAGGACACCGTAGCGTGCCCGCGACAGCTAAACTGTGTCAGAGCGCCGAGATGTCACTCCATTTCTTGATTCTCCCACTCAATCCACCAATAATCTACCTCATTCTCAACCAGGGCATGGTTTGGTATCGATTCTCGATACGTTTACATGCTTTGTAGCCCTTAACCTAATGTTTTACTGCCCGGAGGACTGTTCGTCACTCCTCATTCTGTCTCATTTCAGGTTCATCCATCCTGATTTAGTGCCAGATCAGCCCAAATCAGGTCAGATCAAGCAGATTTCGCCCCATCGAGGCTACATTTCTATTTTTTTCTGGGACCTACCCGCACTACGTTCTTCGTTGACGTAGCGACACACCCCAGTGTGTTTTTGGAGGGGGAGTGTAAGTGCGGCTAACCCCCATCTGCTCAGATTTTCGCAGATCTGCCCCAGATTGGCTACATTTTGGCCATTTTCTCTGCTTCGGCGGAATCGCCGCCCCGCAGCTCAGTCTCAGGATCAGACCTATATATTTCTGATGTGCCGGATCTGATTCCGCGGTCCATTCATCGTAAATCCGCCGCGTTCCGATCATTTACCCGGAATCGCCATTTGCCGCTGACGCGCGTGCGCGAGCCAGATCAGCCAAATATTTTTTCACAATCGGATTTATATAAATCTTTTCAGATAGATATGGACACTCAGATGTACTTAGGATTATCCGCATCAATTTTCTTCATAGACTGGGATTTTTTGCCGGATAACAATCAGCATGGATCTTGCCTCCGTTGTCGCCGCTCTTGCCTCCGTTGGTGTCCGTGTATCCGGTTCTGCCCCCAACAGCAGCGTTCAGGTCGACTCCTCGCGTGCCTGCCCCCCCGGTCTTGCCTGCCCTGAGCCCTCCGGCACCATCCACGACCTAGGGCAGCACTTTCAGTCAGCTGTCCTGTATATGCGGTCAATACAACGTAATCTCTGCGGTTCAAGCCGCTCTCCTTCTCGAGGGTAGCCGTATGTGAAGCCCGTCGGGCATGATGATTCTTTGTCCTTGATGTCCGTCAGACTTGGACAATGGATGTCCACCCACACATCCTGCAGACCCGCTTTTGCCAGGGTGGTCACCTCCTGTTCTCGGGCACATAACGACGTGTCATGCTCAAACTCTGGGGGCGCAAAGGCGTCCCTGTGTTTTACCACTAGACTATTGTGATCAACACATTAAAACAGGTTCGGTCCATGTAACTCCTTGGCGATGTCTTTCCACTGCGACTGTCGTTGCGTGTGCTTGTGATGGAGGTGGGCCACCACTAAAGTGATCTCCAGTGGACTACTCGACAGTGAGGCTTTCAGCGCCTTGGGAGACAAGAACTTCATTGATTGTAACGTACACTTGGATGTTTTCCACGCCAGTGCCACTCCTCCGAGTCCTTCTTCATGAAGTGGTCCGTCCAGGCCTTACCCGTACTTCGATAAGCATTGCATGCCCGCTTGACGATCCTCCACGGTGACGAAGTGGGGCTCTTGGATGGCGAGGAAGTCCACCTCCAGGGACCGCAGCAGTGACCGTAGGGCCACTGTGCGCTTTTGCTTACGCTTTCTCATGGTTATTTTGGGTTTGAAATCCATTGATATTTTGGGACAGTACTCTGGGCGTGCTGCTCAGAGGGATGCTGGATGCAGACGTCATCGTGCTACTCCATTGGACTACGAAACCTCATCCTCCTTGAAGTCCCGCTTGCGTTTGAGGGAGCTGATGACCTTGTTGACTTGGTCGTCCTACTCCATGGCCTTGGCCATTTCACCACCCGTGATTAGGCCTTGCCTGCGTGTCTTTGCGTCATGTGTTTTTGGGCCGGTCCGTGATACGCCTTTTCCGCGCCTCATAGTCCGCCTCGGAGATCACAAACATTGGAAGCATTCCAGAGTCCGACAAGTAGACTTTTCCAATCAGCCGTGACACACTTTCCCCGGTCAGTCGCCATGTGGTCGTCCCAGCGGGGGGGTGACCTCTCACCGTTGTGAGGGGCGTCTGGTGTCAGGCTCTTTCCCTCTCGCGGAAGAAGCAGCCGGGCCCCGTTGCCCGTGTTTCCCGGGCGCGGGTGGTGTGGGCGTGGGGATTCAGCACCAGCCCCACATGGTGCGCTCTTGCGAGCCGGCGTTGCGCGCTGAGGGGGTGGCGGGAGGGCGTCCCCGGGGGGGGGGTGCCTCGCGCCGTTGTGAGGGGCGTCTGGGGTCAGGCGCGCGTCCTCCCCCGGCTGCCCGTCCTCGGGGCGGGCAGTCGGGGTCCGCTGCCCGAGTGCTGTGGGCGCGGGTGTGCAGGGGTGGGGCCCCGGCACTGTCCCTTTGGCGTGCGTGCCCTGCGGGGGGCTAGGCGCAGCCTGGGTGGCGGGAGGTCGTCCTCCCCCTTGTGAGGGGTGTCTGGTGTCAGGCGCTTTCCCTCTCCCACCCGCCCGTCCCTGGGGGCAGGCAGCCAGGCCACGTTGCCCGTGTTTCTAGGGCGCGGTCGGTGTGGGCGTGGGGACCCAGCACCGGGCCCATAGCGTGCGCTCTTGCGAGCCGGCGTTGCACGCTTTGGGGGTGGCGGGAGGGCGTCCACTGGGGGGGCTGCCTCGTGCCGTCGTGAGGCGCGTTTGAGGTCAGGCGCTCGTCCTCCCCCGGCTGCCCGCCCTCGGGGCAGGAAGTCGGGGTCCGCTGCCCACGTGCTGTGGGCTCAGGTGTGTGGGCCTGGAGGCACGGCACTGTCCCTTTGGCGCGCGTGCCCTGCGAGGGGCCGCGCGCCGCGGGGGTGGCGGGAGGTCGTCCCGGGGGTGACCTCTCAGCGTTGTCAGGGGCGTCTAGTGTCGGGCGCTTTCCCTCTCCTGGCCGCCCGTCCCTGGGGGCAGGCAGCCAGGCCCCGTTGCCCGTGTTTCCCGGGCGCGGGCGGTGTGGGCATGGGGATTCAGCACCGGTCCCACACTGTGCGCTCTTGCGAGCCGGCGTTGCGCGCTGTGGGGGTGGCGGGAGGGCGTCCTTGGGGGGGTCCCCTCGTGCCGTGGTGAGGGGCTTTGGAGGTTAGGCGCTTGTCCTCCCCCGCCTGCCAGCCCTGCGGGTGGGCAGTCAGGGTCCGCTGCCCACGTGCCGTGGGCGCTGGTGTGTGGGCGTGGGGGCCCGGCACTGTCCCTTTGGTGTGCGTGCCCTGCGAGAGGCTGCGCGCCGCGGGGGTGGCGGGAGGTCGTCCCAGGGGGGGGGGGGGGGGCAACCTCTCACCGTTGTGAGGGGGGTCTGGTGTGGGGCGCTTTCCCTCTCCCGGTCGCCCGTCCTTGGTGGCGGGCAGTCAGGCCCCTTTCCCCGTGTTTCCCTGGCGCGAGTGGTGTGGGCGTGGGGACCAAGTAGCGGCCCCACAGCGTGCGCTCTTGCGAGCCGGCGTTGCGCGCTGTGGGGGTGGCGGGAGGCGTCCTCGGGGGGGTCCCCTCGTTCCGTGGTGAGGGGCTTTGGAGGTTAGGCGCTTGTCCTCCCCCGGCTGCCAGCCCTCAGGGTGGGCAGTCAGGGTCCGCTGCCCACGTGCCGTGGGCGCGGGTGTGCGGGCGTGGGGGCCCGGCACTGTCCCTTTGGTGTGCGTGCCCTGCGAGAGGCTGCGCGCCGCGGGGGTGGCGGGAGGTCGTCCCAGGGGGGGGGGGGGGGCAACCTCTCACCGTTGTGAGGGGCGTCTGGTGTGGGGCGCTTTCCCTCTCCCGGTCGCCCGTCCTTGGGGGCGGGCAGTCAGGCCCCTTTCCCCGTGTTTCCCTGGCGCGGGTGGTGTGGGCGTGGGGACCAAGTAGCGGCCCCACAGCGTGCGCTCTTGCGAGCCGGCGTTGCGCGCTGTGGGGGTGGCGGGAGGGCGTCCTCGGGGGGACGGGGGGATGAGGCAACGGAAACTGGGCTCGCATACGCCCCCGTGTCACAGGCGCATGGTCATAACCACATTGTTCAGTGTTTTGCTTGCTGCACTGCAGCGTAGACCACTTCCCAGGGGGGGGGGGCGTTGTGAGGGGGCGCCTGGGGTTAGGCGCTTGCCCTCCCCCGGCTGCCCGCCCGTGGGGCGGGCAGCTAGGGCCCGCCGCTCACTTGCTGAGGGCGCGGGTGTGTGGGTGTGGCTGTGCCGCCCGTCTGTGGGGCGGGCGGCCGGGTGTTTGTGTGTGTCGTGTGCGTGGTGTCTTTGTGGTGTCTGTGTGTTTGTGTGGGTGCGCCGTGGTGCAATGTGTGCCATGGTGCTCTCTTCTTCCCTCGCTCCCGTGCCCCCCTCTCGCCCTCTGCCTCGTGCTGTTGTGCGTGCGGTGGTGCTGTGGCTTGTGGCTGTGCCCCTCGCTCTTGTGCGTCCACTGCCTTGCTGGTGCGGTACCCTCCTTCTTCTTTACTCGTTGCGGCGTTTTTTACCCTTTCCTCTACCCCCTGCAGGTCGGCCCTCCACCCTGGCACACATTTTGCCCTGCCTCCCTTGTGTCCTTGTGTGTGGCTCGGCTTTTTCCTTTGCCTACTTTCTCGTTGTCTTGGTCCTCTCTGTCGTGTGTGGCCACGGCTTTTCACCTTTACATTCCCCTCTTGTCTGCTCCTTCGTGGTCCTCTGAGCCATGGACATGGGTGTGGGTCGTTGCGGGGGTGGCGGTTATGACAGTGCGTGCAACAACGACGATGCCATCGCTGACGGTGATGACTATGCTGCGGCGGTGGCGGTATCCCTTTGGCCTACCTAGTGTGGTTTGTGTGTGTGTGTGGCGGTGTCGCGGTTTCCCCATTCGTCCATACCACATTCACGGCGTTGGCGACCTACAAAGCGTGCGTGTGGACAGGGTGGTGGGATGGCTCAGCTTGTTCACGAACGAGTACATTGTCCTTGCCTTACTTGTCCTTGCCTTTTGTCATACCTTGCGTTGCCTGTACTTGCGCGTGTGTGGGCACCAGGCATACCTGTTGCTCTTCTTGTGTTTGGGGGTGTGCGTGTTTTGCTGCGGCGGTGTGCAGTCATACCATGCTTCGGCCCGCTGTGTTGGCGGCCTCTTGTTCTTCGTGTCTTCTCAGGCTCATTGTGTGCTTGTTGTGTTCCCATATTTCCTTCCGTGTTGAAGGCCTATAGAGAGGGAGCGGAGGGTGGTTCTCATGGCGGTTACTTGGTCGGTGGTCGCGTTGGCTTGGCAGCCCGCTTGTGTCTCCATTGGCGGCGGCCCTCGTTGTGTACTTTGTTACTCCATTCTTGGTCCTTCCATCCTCGTGGCGTTTGCGGCGGCGGGTTAGGACTCTTGGTCCCTCGCCATACCTTGCGTTGTTTGTGCTAGCGTGTGTGGGCATACCACCTCTTGCTCCTCTTGTGCCGTTGGGCTTGTGGTATGTGTGTTTTGTGGCGGTGGTGTGCTCTCCGGTGGCGTGTGGCTCCCTCCTCACATTTTCGTGCGGGTGTTCCTCATACCATCACTTCGTTGCGTGTGGACTGCTCATTAAATATTTCCTCATACCACCCATGCTCCATTCCGCGGTGTTGGTGGCCTCTTGCTCTTCGTGTGTTCTCGGGGGGTGTCCATATTTCCTTCCGCGTTGACGGCCTATAGAGAGGGAGAGGGGAGTGGTTCTCGTGGTGGTTACTTGGTCCGTGGGCGCGTTGGCGTGGCGGTTCGCTTGTGTCTCCTTTAGCGGCGGCCCTCGTTGTGAATTTTCGTACATCCATATCTTGTTGCGCTTGCGGCGGCGGGCTAGGACTCTTGCTCATCTTGTGCCCTTGGGCTTGTGGTACGTGTTTTTTGTGGCGGTGGTGTGCACTCCGGTGGCGTGTGGCTCCCTTCTCTCGTTTATGTGCGGGTGTCCCTCATGCCATACTTCTTTCCGTGTGAACGGCCTAGAAAGCATATGTGGGTGGTAGGGCGGCGGCTTGGTGCTCGTGGCGGTTATTTTTTCGGCGGCGGGCACGTTGGTGTGTGGTGGTTCGCTTGTGTCCCTTCCGGCGTTGGCCCCCGTGGCTATACCTTGTTGCGCTTGCAGCGGTTCGTACGACGTGCGTGCATGGGCATTACTCTTGGCCGCTTGGCGCACGCGGGCGCTCTTGCGTGTGGTTTGCGGTGTGGTGTGCCTTTTGTGATTTTCCGTGTTGCGCTTTGTGTTTTGGGGCCCTCGTCCCCTTGTTGCTTTCACACACCTTGCTTGTCTCATGGCGTCCTCGTCCTATGCGTGCAGGGAATCTGCGGGCGTGCTCTCTTGTTGATGGCGGCGCGGTCGTTGTTTTGTTTCCCTCGTGCGTTGCACGCCACGGCTCCCTTTCTACGTTAAATAGCGTAGCTAACGTGTAACATACTTGTTTCGGCGGCCGGCATTTTCTTGTGGCGTCCAATCCATGCTGTCTTGTTGTTTTGCTTTTCTTTTCGGTGTTGGCCATAATGGTGGTTTGCTGAAACGTACAGACGTCCACCACCGCCTGTCGTACATCCATAAGTTCATCACGTCAGTGCGTGCATGTGCAGTTCAATCACACAGGCTCCATGTGTCCCCTTCTTGGTTGGGGTGCTCCACTATCTATGTACATAGCCGTGACCAGCCACAGTGACAGTGTCACCAGCATGTGTGTAGGTCTACAACCTTCGCACCCTGGTAGTACTGACGTCTGAGCTGAACTTGACGTCGTGTACATGTTCGTGACTGGGCACAATAGTCGAACAGGCCAATGGCTCCGTGCCGCAGAGCATCCACTGGCACCGGAGCCAAATTGGACTTTGCATAAGGTCCCCCGGGGGGGGACCTCTTGGGGGCATGGGGTGAAGTGCAGGGTGAAACATACAATAGGAAGGGAGGCTTGGCCTGGCTTGGAGGGCAAGTGCAAACATTGCTGACATAGACTCTTATCCTTGGTATCCTGCTGTGTGTTCGCGGTGTCATGGTATGGGCGTGGTGCCCTGTGCTTCAGTGGAAGCACCCTGGACTCCAGCTTCGCTGGTCCCAGTTTCGAACCCCACTGCCCGAGCCGCTGATCATGCGGAGGGGCGGCTCGGGCGAAGGCAAGCAACGGGTGGGGTGGCAGCCTCCCGCCGGGCGGGGGCGGTGGCGGGGCGCACTGCTGCAGGTGGCTGGGCATGTTTTTTTCTGATCAAGTGTAAAGCACAACTTTTGAAGCTATTCGGTAGGAAAAAATAGATAAGGCAAAAGCGAAAAGTAGATGGAAAAGCGGGAGGGGCCCCAGTCCCCTATCGGGCGAGGTCGTTTGGGGGGGTGCACTGCTACAGGCCGGGTTCGAACCGGCGATCTATGCGATGACAGTTGACGATGGTAACCACTATGCCACACTGCCTCCCTTACTGTCTTTGTAGGGGGAAAAATTCAAAACTTGCACAACCGAGTCCAGCTCGGAGGCCGTGTCCTTGCGCTGACGCTTGGTGGAGGGGGGGTGTAGTGGCCACGGTGAAAACACGTGACGGGGTCCTGAGCACGGACATCTGGGGTGGGAGAGCCTTCCCTGGTCCGCCAATCTGTCAGCTTCGTAGGCCAATGGCTCCGTGCCGCAGAGCATCCACTGGCACCGGAGCCAAATTGGACTTTGCATAAGGTCCCCCGGGGGGGGACCTCTTGGGGGCATGGGTTGGACCTCGATCAAGGGCATAGCGTGACGGGGTACAAAGACAATCAGACCCTATCGTCACCACGAATTCAATTGCGGATCAGGTGCTTTCTTGCTTGTTCATTCAGACATGGGAGGGGGCCCCTACATCTCAAAGCAGCTAGCGTCCGGGGTGGTAGGTGACTCTGGTGGGGAGTGCCCTGAGCAATCAGTGTCACAAATTGAGCATTGCCAGAAATCGGGCGTGTCTGGCGCCAGAGGCGATGCGGGTTGTTGTGGCGAGTATACAGGCTGTCTGTTGGAACGCGCCGGCATGCTGGGTGAGTACATGGTTGTGCCTTGTGAGTGTATTTCCACTGAGGCGGGGCTTGATGGCACCGGGCTAGGCGTGTTGAAATGCCTTCGTTAGGTTGGCCGTGGGAGCGAATGGTTTTCACTCCCCGATACCGTGAGTAGACTGTCCTGCGAAGCCTGAGACTGAATGTAATCCTCTGTGGAGGCGAAAGATACGGTGGTCTCTGAGAGGTAGCCACTCTGACGACTTACAGGTTCATCCATGAGGCATAAATCCAGATCATTCAAAAGCAGGCGGGCGGGTGTATCTCTGCACAATGGGGAGGCACTGACCGGTACTCTAATAGGTGTCACGAGGGGTGTCACCATGTTGTGTGTATCTGACTGTGTGCCTGACTTTGGAGCGGACGGTGTCGCACACGGCGGTGTCGAGGGTTCTTGCACCACTGGGGGTGGGGGTGAACCTGCAAGTACTGCGGGCTCGGGGGGGGATGGGTGCTTGTGTGAAAAAATGATCACTTTGCTGTGGTTCGCTTCCGTGCCTGCCCTGCCCTCCTCTCTGTCCCCGGAGGGTTCAGGGTATAGCGGGTTTTGCTGCAGTCCCCATTCTGCCAAATCATTGGCACGTTCATTACCCTCTATCTGCACATGTGATGGGACCTTGTACCAACTCAGTATACCTCGGTGGTCCGCGATGAGCTGTAGAAGCTCTTCCCATACTTCGGGGTGTAGTATGGGGCCGTGTGATCTGTGCCAGCCACGGCTTTTCCAGATTCGCGCTGCGCCGGTGGCCCCCAGGTAGACCAAGGCAGAGTCTGTCATCAGGGCCAAGTTTGCTTGTGGAAAAAACTTTAGTCCCTGAGTCACTGCGTACACCTCAGTAGCATTATTTGTTTGAAGTAGGTGTGCAGGCATAGGTGCCCCTAGATCCAGTGTGTTTGGCACATGTACTCCGTATCCACCAATATACCCTATGGGCAGGACCCTTTCTGATGAGCCGTCCGTATATATCTGAGTCAGCCCTTGTGCCACGATTCCCTCCAGTTGGGAGGCAAACTCTTGCTTTGCAGCCAGTTTCCTGGCCATCTTGGCGTTATTGCCCGTGCGTCGTGGCCTCGGCAAATTAGCAGAACAGGAGAGGTTGGGGTGAACCAGCTTACCCTCCTCTAAAAGCTGCAGGACGCAGTCCGTGAATATACCTAGCTCAGCAGTGGACAGCCACCTCAGAGGGTATTGTTGCCAAGTGGCTAGTTTTTTCACCCAGCCAGTCAGGAGGCTTTCCCACAGGACGGTGAAACCCTTAATCCGGGCTGATGTTCGCAGACCCCAGTTGACCACGATGGCCGACCAGGCCAGAAGTCCTGGTGCAGTACTCAAGCTAAGGGAGGGGGTATCCCAGACCAATGCGGACACAGAAGAGATGGGGTTACCTTCAATCACAATGGGCGCATACGCCTTGTTGATGCAGTCAAATGCAATTTTCAAAAAGCGGCAGTCCGTGCAGAGATGCTTGTGGGTTTCAGGCACCCCATCAATAGGGCAGTTGGTCTGTCCCGGGTTCATTCTTGCTTGGCGTTGTCCCGTCGGGAGTTTACGCCATAATGCCCTGTAAAGGAAATGCCTGTCCGTATCTGGTAACTGTAGGGCCATGAGGGCCTTCCATGTGTCCCTGGATTGTCTGGTGCAGAAATTGTTCGGCTTGGCTAGCTCCCTGGACACGGCCGAGGATTGCCAATGGAACCAAAAGCTCGGCACATGATGTACTGCAGGGGGGGAACTGCGCAGTGATAACAGCTTTGGCTTGTGTAATCGGTACACAGATTTCCACATGTGTGGTAGTGCTTCGCACAGTTCCGGACTCTGGACGATGTCTCTGAGAAATAGCACATTTTTACGAATCAGCGATGGGGAGTAGTAGGTCCTGCCTGACGACTTTGCAAACAAGCGATTGTGCCACAGTGGTAGCAGGGCCGGTTCTATTGCTGGCAGAGTGGGTGAAGCCAAATTCATGGTGACTGAGTATGCCTTGGCGGCAAAGGCCATGGTAGGCATGGTGCTGTAAGGAACAGGTCCCATGCTGAAGAAAGGAAGGGTTACCGAGGTGCAGTGCACTCCGTATCTCTGGGCCCAGTGCTTGGAGGGCACGGCTAGGATGTTTAATATTGTCGCTGGTTCTTTGACGTACTGCAAAAACATGGAGGCGTGTTGCCACATCAGAAAGGATTTCGGGGGCATCAGTGAGAAACCCCCTTCTGATACAGGTAGCCCCAGGATGGGGAGAGTGCTGCCCCACGGGTTCAATTTGAGTGCAATGCGGTACACGTCCGCCAGTTGGGCACAAATCGCCTTTGTGGGGAAGATGACGCGTGCTGGTACGTCAGTACAGGCAATACCCATTGCTTGAGTAGTTCTATGCGTTGCTGGAGTGTCAGTCCTCATTCTTGCATGTGCACCGCTCGGTGGAGAGCCTTCTGCAGCGCCGGAGCAAATGACTCTTCGGGTGTCGCATTGCCCAACAGTACCCCAAGGCCATAAAGGTGGTTTGCTGAAACGTACAGACGTCCATCACCGCCTGTCGTACATCAATAAGTTCATCACGTCAGTGCATGCATGTGCTGTTCAATCACACAGGCTCCATGTGTCCCCTTCTTGGTTGGGGTGCTCCACCATCTATGTACATGGCCGTGACAAGCACAGGGAAACACATCCCATGTCAGGGAGAAATGTACAGTAAGATTTAGAAGTATCAAAGGGCGTGGCAAATGCACGTGTGCCATGTGGCTGTGTGTCGGAGGAAACATAGTGCGGGTGAGGTGCCCCGTGCTTCAGTGGAAGCACCCTGGACTCCAGCTTCGCTGGTCCCAGGTTCGAATCCCGCTGCCCGAGCCGCCAGAACCGAATCAAGCTGAGCGGCGGCTCGGGAGGCAAAGGCAAGCAACGGGTGGGGTGGCAGCCTCCCATCGGGCGTGGGCGGTGGCGGGGCGCACTGCTGCAGGCGCCTGGGCACATTTTTCTTATTGATGTAAGTGAAGGTAGTTGTAGCAGTTCAGTGGGGAAAAGATGGATAAGGCCAATGTGACAAAAAAGTGAGCAACGGGAGGGGCCCCAGTCCCCGGTCGGGCGAGGCCGGTGGGGGGGAGCACTGCTGCAGGCCGGGTTCGAACCGGCGATCTATGTGACGACAGCTGACGATGGTAACCACTACACCACACTGCCTCCCATACTGTCTTTGTGGGGGTAACAATTCAAAACTTGCACAATCCATGTGCTTACTTGCTTGTTCATTCAGACATGGGAGAAGGCCCCTACATCTCAAAACAGCCAGAGTCCGGGGTGGTAGGTGACTCTGGTGGGGAGTGCCCTGGGCAATCAGTGTCACAAATTGAGCAGTGCCAGAAATTGGGCGTGTCTGGCGCCAGAGGCGATGCGGGTTGTCGTGGCGAGTATACAGGCTGTCTCTTGGAACGCGCCGGCATGCTGGGTGAGTACATGGTTGTGCCTTGTGAGTGTATTTCCACTGAGGCGGGGCTTGATGGCACCCGGCTAGGCGTGTTGAAATGCCTGCGTTTGGTTGGTCGCGGGATCAAACGGTTTTCACTCCCTGATACCGTTAATTGACTGTCCTGCGATGCCTGAGACTGAATGTAATCCTCAGGTACCCCAAGGTATTTAGCGGATGGTTTGATGGCAATCGGCAGAGAGTTGATGAGTGATTTGTGATGCAGGCTCCATGTTCCTTTCAACAGAATTGCCGACTTGTTGAAATTGACCCTGAGCCCCGTGATCCTGGTGAAGAGGACAAGCTCGTGCAGAACTCCATGGATCAATTTCACACAGAGATGCTGCGGAAAGGGTAGAATAATCAGTAAATCGTCTGCATACAAAAGTGAGCGGATGTCGTGGTTCAGTGAGCGCAAATGGGCAATTATTGGTGAAATGAGCATCGAGCACAAGATGGGTGAGAGAGGGCAGCCTCTGCCTGACTCCTGAGGTGGGGGAGTATCCATGCAGATGCATGATTCCTTGTGGTAAGAGGAGTTTGATTGGCGCTTGAAACAGATGAAGCAGCGCAGGAACATATCCCTGTGGCAGTCCCTTGTGCGTTGCGCGCCACGGCTCCCTTTCTACGTTAGGTAGCGTAGCTAACGTGGAACATACTTGTTTCGGCGGCCGGCATTTTCTTGTGGCGTCTAATCCATGCTGTCTTGTTGTTTTGCTTTTCTTTTGGGTGTTGGGGCGAGCACAAGTCCCTAGTTCCTACTGCATGCACTTTACTAAGTGTTTTGGGGCACGCAACGTTCAGCTTTGCTGTCTTGGCGGCTCTTGTGTTCGTGGTTTTCTGGGAGTGTCCTACGATTTTTGACCTTGCCAAAACAGCGGCGTAAAATTTTTTGGGGGGTTTCTGAGGTCGGAAAAAATGATTTTTCCATTTATTTCTTCTGGCTGTGCGTCATTTTCTTGGTATTTTGTTTATCTCTGCTGCAATCGCGCGCGACGCAATGCTACGTCCCTGTCTTCCCTATGTCCCTGTCTTCCCGATCTACCAACAGCCTGCAACCTCACACATTAATACAACACACTTGAAAAGCCTGAATCTCCTTGGCACTGTTCAAGAGCTGAGACCAAGTCTGGCCAAGGCAAGTTCATTTCGGGTCGCACACTTGGCTACTGCACATCCTCCGGCCCTCCAAATCCCTGGCGGGGGACTGACGCAATTGCTTCACTGCAGCAAATGTGGTGGTAATGCGAAATGGAGACACCAGGGGCAGTACAGATATGGCACAATGTGTCCTTTTAGTGTGATCATGGCCCTGAAACTATGAAAATGCGACACACATATTCATCTGTCACCCAAAGCTCAGGTCTCGGCGGCCAGGACTGCTAGAGCCCCAAACCCCATGATTTTCTTCCTCAGTGGGATACCCACAGTCAAATAGAGTGAACAGCATCCTGTTGAGGCAGGAGGTTACACTAGGCCACAGACATCGTTTCACAGACGAGGTACCTTGCAAAATAGAAACCTCACAGCAGTCAAACTGTGCACACAAACTTGCAAGAAAGGCACTGATAGCATTCTACAGAAGTTGATGCCACGCCGGCGCCCCAAAAGCCGTTTTCCGCTGATCGGTATGGGAAATAGGATACATGGGATATCTACAATGGGAGGAGAATTCAAGAGGCGGGCTTCAAATGGACAGGGTAGCAGCACTGCCCAGTGAACCATGCTGCAGTGATCCGGAAACCCCAACAGGCCCAGTCTCTATCCCCACGTCATGGCATGGCTAGTTGAACTAGCTAATGGCAAAACCAGCCACTTGTACGTGTTGCTGCAGGACGTACAGTCAAGCCCAAACCTTGAGGCGTAGTGGCACCGGATCTAACAACAGGTTGCGTGGATGTTCAAAAATGTATGGGACTGTATACTTGGCTACTGTACACCCTCCGGCACTGTAAACTTTCACAGCCCTGGCAGGGGTCTGGGGCGGTGGTCTCACTGCAGTGCAAGAGGTGGTGAGGGGAAATGCACACTCAAGAAGATGCCCATATATGATCCAGCGCGTCCTTTCGCTGCTGTCAGAGACCTGAAAAAATGAATTTGAGGCGTATATTCATCTAACACCCACAGCTCCGGGCTGGACGGCCTCGAAGGTCGGAACCGCAAATTCCAGGTCCACATTCATTGTGGGACATTCACCTGGTGCGTGTTGCTGTGCCATCCATCGATATTGTGCGGCAAAAACAAAACGTCCTTCCTCCACACAGCAATGCCCACCCTCAAATGAAGTAACCAGAACACCGGCCAGGATATTGTCCAATGCTCACTTCACAGCACGTCGGACATCCCTTCTTATGTCAACCTGCCAATCTGCCACACAGACGCCACATTGGCAATCAGTCCATGTGCACAAACCTGCAAGAAAAGAATTGCTAGCGCTTCACAGACGTTGGTGCCGTGCAGGCACTCCAGGAGCGAAACTCCTTGTGCAGAAATAGCTTTGGCGGCAAATCAAGAATGAAAAGAGGTCTCTCACAAATACTCTTCCACCACTGAATTGTGAGAGAAACCAGGACATGGTAAGATGCACCCTATGGGGCGCATCGTTCTGGCCTTTTGGACCCGCACGTTCAATTGCACTACAAGACAAGGTAGCCCCGGCCATTGAGGGAAGGTCGTGTATTGAAAAATATGACTCACTCAGAAACATAGCATTGACGAAAAGTAAGAGGGTTCACCAACTCTACCTGATCACTCAGCGAAGTGTCCCGGGGCGCCTTCTCTGGCGTCTCCACACCTTCATGCACGCACATATGAATGCAAGCATTCACACCCACACAAAGGCTCCAGGGTACTTCTCGGAATTAAGGTTCCGAGCTATCTGTCATCAAAGGATGTGTTCACCTGCACAATGACCCCAGAAAGAAAAATAACAAATCTGCGGCACGGTGCATAAATTTGCACTCTCAAATGCAAGCAGGTAGGTAGGTAGGTATCTTCGGGAGCTCGGGATGCCTCCTTTGACGGTGCAGGAAGAAGGTCTTACCAAGGGGACGTCCTGTCCCTCCCACTGCCCTATGTTAGGTGCCTCTTGAGCCGCTCCCGCATGTGCTTGGGAAGGCATTGTCGCGGCCACCCGGTCCATGTGTCCCAGGTGGGAGGGTGTCCCCACATGTGTCCATGAGTAGGGCCACATGCCCCCTCCTCCGAATTAAAGTTCCGAGCTTTCTGTCATCAAAGGATGTGTTCACCTGCACAATGACCCCACAAAGAAAAATAACAAATCTGCGGCACGGTGCCTAAATTTGCACTCTCAAATGCAAGCAGTATATGCATGCATTCACGTAAGCATCCCGTGCGCCAGACAGCTTCCTCGACGGACACATGGAACATACACGTAGCGGTCTAATTCAGCAATGACCCAATTAATTTTTCTTCATCGGATAGGTGAGTTGCCACTCATGAAAGTGGCAAATTGCAGTCTCCTGGGACGGGAAGAGATTCTAATGCATGTACTTAAGGACTCACACCCGAAATCACGCCGTCATTGCACCTAATCATGCTCACACATACTCTCTCCTGCATTAGTGAACGCACCGCGTGATTCGCTCACCCTTCTCTTACCATCTTTCATGATGCTTTGATTCGTATGTTCAAAGAACAACACATTGTACATTTGGTGGTGCATGAATGCATAACCAAGTGGGAGTGCACGTTTCTGAATTTTCGTGCATGTCTTCATATTGGGGCGCATGTTTGTGTTTGTTCATGCGAATTGGTGACTGCTTCTACATGATACCCGCTCTTGTTCCTCCATCAGCTCCACGTTCATGCATCGTTTTGGTCTTGCTCAATCATTTAAGTTTCTATGTGCACTCCTTCGTAGGTGCATGTCTTTGAATGCTTGCCCTTGTTTAACTGTGCTATCGTGCTAGTGCACGTGTGCATGCATTTGTGCATGTTTTTGAATGCTTCCGCAAATTTTTGTATGTGATTGCGCACTTGCCAGTATTTTTGTGCGCTTTCGCTCGTGCATGCATGGTCTTGTTAGATATGTATGTTGTGTAAACTGTAGTGGGAAGAAGGGACCTTACCAAAGTGGCAAGGTCAGGGGCCTGTTTTTGATCGGAAGTGCTCCCATGTCGCGGCATGTCTTGGAGCTATTCCTAAGTTTCTAGTGAGAGTGGTTTGGGAATTTGACTCCTCCTATAAAGGGTTGTTTGTCTTTGATTTGAAGAAGATTTCTCTTGGACCACCAAGTCACCTGCGAAAGCCCATGTGCTTCGGACAGGTGGATGCATGCATACGAGAGTCTGGGCAGAATGCAGCGTACAGCTTTGAGACGTTGACTACTAAAGCATAGCTGCTTGACTCCTTGTAGTCTTTGTTTTCGACCCGGTCTTGTGTCTCTTCACAAAGCGGCATGACCATTGCACCCAAACGCCCTCCGAACACACTTGGCAATTAGATATCCTAAGTTCATGGCAACGAGAGTGAAAACAAACTGGACATGCTCCATAAATTGGCAACAATCTCCTAACCGCTTAGCGGGAATTTTCCATCATGGTTTTGCCCACCTTGAAAATTGGGAACCTGCTTATGCTCCACGCCTACAAGACGGCAAATAGAACACATGAGGAAGGAGGAGACTACACAATTACAATTGATTGTCACAACCGAACTGCAATGCCCCTGAAATTTATCAATGCTCTAACAAAGGCACCCAAAGTGACTCAGGCGGATTGACTTGACAAACAAACAAGGGAGGAATTCAACCTAAAAGAGAAAGCTGGCCGTCCGCCACTGTAGCGTGGGGTGCCGGCATCTCTAACTTCAGGAGCGAGTCCTCTTGCTCATCACATTGCATTTGTATCCCGCCGAAGAGGAGGAGGTGGCCATCCACCACTAGTGCGTGGGGTCACGGCGTCTCTACTATCAAGAACGAGTCCTCTCGTTTTTCGCATTGCATTTATATCCCCCCGAAGAAGAGGCGGTTGCCGTCCGCCAAGCATGGGGTGCCGGCATCTGGGTAACGATGAACATGTCGTTTTAGGTATCATACTCGGGTCACATTGCATTTGTACCCGGCCCAAGAGGAGGCGGTAGCCGTCCGCCAAGCGTCGGGTGTCGGCTAATTGGTCATGGCGCACATTGTTGTGCTTGTCGTTGTGCTTGCCATGATTGCCTCACCTTGCATTTGTATCCCGCCCAACAGAAGGCGGTGGCCGTCCACACTTGAACGTGTGGTGCGGGCATCTCTGTCGCAATGAGCATGTCTACCACGGTGTTGAGCTCGCCCGAGTTGTACTCATCCGAGAGAACAACATCAACGCCGGACTTCAACTTCAAGCCGCATGACATGTTGTTCATGATGGAGATCACATGCAAGGGGAGTGGAAAATATCCCAGTTGGCTAGCTTACTGGAGTGTTGAGTCATAGACCATATTTGTGGTCACGACATTTTGTCGATTTCATTGTGTAAAAATTATTCGCCCGACCTAAAGTGCTTCATACAAAGTTCAAAGAGGTAAACCAATAAAAAACGCGAGGAAAGGTAAGATCTCGTGGCCCTACCAAGCCTCTGCTACCAGGAAAAAAAAAGTGCTAAAGAGTGATTCTTGCATCTCTTTGGATACATCCCTTGTATGTTTGGGCATCAAACTCCTTATTGAAAATAATGGGCTCATATCTACTTGACTTCTATACTACGTTCCAAAGGAACAAAAGTGAAAGATTCATAAAAAGATTTCGTTAAAAACATCCACTCAAACATCCCTATGCAAGCATAGCACAAAAAAGGAAAAAGGGGAGACAACACAATGTTGGCGACCTTCAAGTTCATATACCCCATTGACAATCTCGATGAGCAAACTTTATAATAATCAAATACTCGATCCGTACTCGATCCATAAACACATAATCAGTACTTCAACCATCATTCAACCGATATCCAATCTCCAATCCCCGAGCATGCAACATGGGTCTTCAAACCCACACATCCTGGATCCCCCGACCCATAGGCTACAAAAGGAAAAGCGTGCATGTAATATACATCAATACAACATGATGACAAGGAAAGACAACAGGAAGGAAATCAAGCAATAGTCCATGCGGCTTCTACCCATTCCAGCCCCCAGACTCACCCAAGGGGCAAGTCGCGCGGGTTTCTGGAGAGCTGCCGCCCTGTATGACAAGAGGCTCCCCCATCCGTCCTTTAGGTTGCCTCACGTGAGGCCCGTCCATGCTTCATGAGCCCCTCCGCGCTGTTGGAAGACAGAGCACCTTCCTGCATGCTGTACAGCATGGTGGAGTGTCGTGCATGGGGGTCACGAACCCATCCCTGGCCCTGTCAGGCCATGCCAGGCAATTCCGTGCAGAGACGCTGTGCTCCGCGAAGAGAGGGAAAGGTAAAGGGGTTAGGGGGCCACTCCCCCATGGAGGGCGGGGTAGAGTACTGGACTTCATACTGACCCATGTCCTCATCGCACTCACGATGAGTGCTGCCCGCTCGCAAGGCAGACATCACGCTCTCAAAAAGTGGCGCCAGCAGGGCTGGGGGCAGATCGGGGGGGGTAGAACACCGGACGGCATACTGTTGCACGTCCTCATCAGACGCACTCTGAGTGCTGTCCCTTGGCGGGGTAGCCATTGCGCTCTCAAATAGGGGCGCCAGCAGGACAGGGGGCAGGTGAGGTGAATCCTGCTGTCGGTTAGACCCCCCCCCTGGTGTGCATGCCGGCGACCAATGCTCCGGGGTCACGTGCCGCACGGAGTGCCAACTGGAAGTCACCGCCGGCGACCATGCCGGAGATGGCGAGAATTGCCCTGGCCTGCTCAGCACCCGCGGAGACGGGGTGCTAGTTACGTTGAACCCCATCGGAGGGCCGGTGGGCAGGACGGCGGTGCGTGAAGTCCGCTCGTTGGGCCGTGGTTCCCTTCGGGGCTGTAGGGGTTGTGGCCTTGCTGGGGGCATCTGGATCTGCTGCAGCATCCTTGCTCTCCCCGGGGGGATGTCGCCTCCCTTTTCGTGTGGAGGCTGCTCCGAGCTGCGAGTTGGTAGTGGGGTGCGCTGCCCCTCTGGGGTGCTTACCACCACTATGCGTGACGCACGCTCAGGAGTGATAGCTCCTGTGAGCTGTAGGTATGAGAGCGCATGCCTGGACATGGGGAGGGGGGCTCCGGCTGGGCTCCCGTGACGGTCTGCGGCCTCCAGGGCCGTGTGTGACCGCACATCCCCTTGCTGTAGCTGGGGTCGCTTGCGCCGTGGGCTCCCCGGCCGTTCTGTGACCTACTGCCGCCTTTTGACCCCTCGGACCCGTGCAGGTGGTGCCCTACGCCGTGACTTCCTCAGCACCGGGTTCCCTGACCGGTGAACGGATCGGGCACTGGGAGCGCGTGTGCGGGGCACTGCGTGTGGCGGTGAGGACCGCGCTGGGCCGCTTCTGAGCCCCGCCGTCGCTCGTCGGTAGCTTCCCCCGGTGTTGATGGGCTCCGATTCCCACGAGGACGACGAGGAGAGCACCTCCGGGGTAGAGGGCCCTTCCTCCGAGGTCGATTCCATCTGCAGCGGGGGCGACGGTGACGGCGGAGCCCATCCTAGAGGTGCATCCGGGGGAGTTAGCGCATCTACGCGCTGAGACAAATCGCTGGGCGCTGCCGCTCGCCCCGCCGGCAGTGCGGCTTGTGGACTCGAGCCCACTGCAGCTACCTCAAGTGGAGGCGGGACCGCCTGCTTGGCAGGTCGGAGCAACCGGTATGACAAGGAAAGACAACACAATGCACAAGCATGGCGAAGCCATGCGCCGTGATTTCTATTCACAGTATCACAAAAAACAGCATCATTTGTCGGTCACTACCGTACAGCATAAAACAAGGCGATATCTGCAATTATCTCAAAGAGCGCCATTTTTGAATACCTCTCTCCTGCGTGAAATGACGCACTGTCATGTGCCCGCGTGAATCTGAAATGGTATCGCCGTTACCTATCAGTCTGTCCGCCTGTCGTAGGTACATTGAAAGACACAATGAAGCTGGGCATCCTTAATGCAAATGTAAATTTTCTTACTCGGGAATAACATTGTTACCCATGGCTGAAAATCACATCAGAAAAAACAGCGTTGGGTTGCAATGCGGCGTATAATGATGTTGTTAACACAATGCACTGTCACAAACATGACTGAGCCCCTCTTTCCATGTACAAACGCTCCACAAAACACCCATTCCTCCATTCTGGACCGCAAAAGCAGCAGTCCCGAAATTTTTTCAAAAATGACGGTTCAACGCCCACCCTGTGCTTAGACAAGGCCATGCATGCACAGGGGGCCATGAGGCAACGGATACTGGGCTCGCATACGCCCCCGTGTCACAGGCGCCTGGTCATAACCATATTGTTCAGTGTGCATGCGAGGGGGGGCCATGAGGCAACGAAAACTGGGTTCGCATACGCCCCCGTGTCACAGGCGCATGGTCATAACCACATTGTTCAGTGTCTTGCTTGCTGCACTGCGGCGTAGACCAGGTCTGTACCACACCAGGTGGTTGCTGACTGCGCATGCGCATGCATGTGCATGCGCACGGGGGGGGGGGGGTATGATACTCATGAAGCAGGGCTGCAGCACGTTCCACCCCTCTGACTTTCTGGATGTTCGCCAACACATGTTGCGCTTTTTGCTCCTCCCACGGTTGGGAAAAGCAAGGCTTGTGGTTTCCGCCTTCATGAAGAAACCACAGCTTCAAGGTAAGGAAAGAAGGGGGCATGCTCTGCTATGAGGTTGCAACCTCTCCAGCAAACAGCGACAATCGCCCCAGCAAATCAGAGCAGCTGCGGGCCATCAAAGTCAAGAGTGGTTTCGCAAATCAGAACTCGTCATTTTGATGTATGATGTCACACATGGGCATAAGGAAGGACGCAACGATGGGGCCTACTCTGACAACAAGCTACACGACCCGAAGCTCGACAAATCGTTGTCGCTAGACGACCTCACGGGGTCTTCTGATCGCCTGCTGCCCCTTTTTTTCCAATGCTTTTGTTATTTGTGTTGCTTTCGTTCTTCTCCTTCCTCTCCTTGTATTTGTCTTTGAAAACCAGTGGTGCATCCGCGTCGCACTTGCAAACAGTCCTCCACATCCTCGGCGCCAGGGGGGGTACACCCTAGTTGCCCAAATTACAGTCAATATGTTAATTTTTAATTTTTGATATATGAAGGCGTTAATATATTAACCTCGCAAATATTAAGAGGTTAAAGTCGATTTTTTGCGGTTGGGCATTTCATACCCATTTTTCCATGCACATATGCGGACCTATAAGGGGTGTTACGTGGTATATTGTTGCACAACGGTACAGTAGAGAGGTTCCAATGTTGTGTTGGTGGGTGTCTTGGACGCCCCCGCTCCGGTTGCCCCCACCCCCCCCCCTCCACACCACCATGTTTCCTTGTTTAGCCCTTGTTATGCCTTTCTCTCGGGACACCCTCAACCAGCTTAACATGACGCTCGTGCGTTTGAGCGGGGCCAAGAGTTTGCGGGACCCTTTGGTCTCCCAACTCCTTGGTGAGCGGGTGGTTAAGAGTTAATATGAAAGACGAAAAATTAAAAATGTCGCCGAAAAAATTAATTTCCTTTTTTTTCCTTTTTTTTTTGCAGGTGATTGACGTTATGGTCAACGCGACGAATTCCAGGCTCATCGGGGTGGCTGGCGAGACGCTGAGGGCTCCCTGGAAGTACCCTTGGGGGCCCTCCATCGCATCGTAGCCCGGGATCCACCCCTGGGGCTTGCTCTCTTGCGCGGTCTCCACGGCTGGGAGACTTCACGCGTGGTGACCGGCGTATGGGTGGCGCCGCGCCACTTCTGGACCGGGGAGTGGGCTCGGATGCAGGAGGTGGGGTACGCAGGGGGGGGAGGATGAGGAGATGTGGGGGAGCATGGGTGGGGGCGGGGTGAGCGAGGGGGAGGAGGGGGGGGGGGGAAGGTGTCCACCACCACCGCCCCAAACCCCCCCCAAGCGAAGCCCATCCCCCCCCCAAAACCCGCCCCCAACAAACGAAAGTTTTCTTTCGAGTCGTCCGACGAAAGCGACGATGGGGCGATCCCCCGGCTTAAAAGGCCCAACCCCCCCCCCCCCCCCCCCCTCCCCACCACCACCACCGCACGGCCTACGGAGGTCGTTCCCGCCCCCGAACCCACCAATCTCCCCAAGACCGCCACCACAACCCCTCCCCCCCCCCACCAAGACCAACACCCCCAAGGGTGCCGAGAAGAAGGACGACCGTCCCGGGGATCCGATCATCGGGACGGTCGTCCAGGAACTCTACCCCAAAGGGGTAGAGAGGGGCACCGTCCGTGCTATCCACGGGCGGAAAAACGGTGCCGTTTGGGTGGAATACCTGGGCGGCACCACCCTCTATGAGGTGAGCCGCTCCCTCCTCTTCCCCACCCCCGAGGAGGCCGAGCGGCACCGGGAAGAGGCCCAAGCGGCGGGCCGAAAGAATGCCAAACCCCCCACCCCCGCAAACGAAGCGTCTAACCCCCCGAACGCAAACCCTACCACCGAACCCACTAACTCAACCACCCCACTAACCCTACTAAACCCCCATCCGGATCTGCAAAGATGTGGGACCCCACTACGGGATCCCACGAGGTATGAGGGCCCGGATAGGGACCCAAGGGGCCACAATGGCCATGGACAAGAAACATAAACACACACATGATGCATTACATGCTGCGTTGTGCCATTGTTAGGAGAGTTAATATTTGGGGAAATGAGCTAATATTTGTGAGATTAATATTAATGCCGGCGACCCTTCAATTTTGAACTTTTCAAATCTTAATGGAAAAAGGAAAAACAAAAATTAAAGCCGAGAGCCATTTTAACAGTTTCAAACAACCACATGGGTAGGACCCCCCCACCAACCCCCGGGGGGAACGACACCCAAGCCCATAAGGCAACCCATGGGGGTCAGAATTTTCACGGCAATCCCCCTGACCCCCCCTAAAAAAAGTGAAACTTGAGATTAACGTGTTAATTTTTGGCCAGATATTAAATATATTGACTTCAATTTGGGCCACTAGGGTAGGATCTGCGTCGCCTAGGCCTCGTAATTCCTTCTCAACAGATTTCATGAATCCCTCGGTCCAAATGGGGGAGTCAGCCCTCTTCCGAACAATTTTGAATGCCTTGGTTGACAGCTGAGGTGTTGGTTGCGAGTGGTGTCACGTGCCCGACTGTCCCCGCTTTCAGGCTGCTGTAGCGTTTCCCTTGGGGGGCCTGTGTTGATTGCTTCTCGGGCAGCTCGTATAGCCGCTGTCGGTGATTGCGGGGTCCATTTTCGTGTCTGGAGACCCCAGGTACATCTTCATGGTGAAATTGAGCGGCACTCTCACATACACCTCGCTTAGGGCCAGCAGTTTGGTCGCCCGGGCGAAGTCGACGGATCCTGCAATCTCCATGGCCAGCTTGATGATCCCCGGCACCCATTTCGCCCATTGCACAAACTCCTTCACAGCCAACCGCGTCAGTGCCCTGCCCAAGCGTTCATTGAACAACGAGAATGAAGCCGTCGCAAAAGTGACAGCCTCGTCTAGTGCTAACGGGACATGTCATGGCGGAGTGTTATGATGGCAACACAGAGCCCGCGAAAACCAAAAAAGACTGGAGGAGGTCACAGTCTAGTTAGGCTGCACAGGTCACTTGCATGGGGCAAAGCGCGCTCACGCAAACCCGGTGTGGCACACAAACCTCCCAATGCCAAACCGTAGTTTACGCCATGCAAACACATGTTAGTTCAAAATGAACAAAACCTACTCATAACGGTGTGCAACGAGGTGCCGAAGCAGCCCCAAAACCACATTACCGTGAAAATGAGTACCTTTAGTATCCTTTGTGCCGGAAAGCCTCGCCTTTGTTTCGGATATTGAGAATACACATGCGGAGGATACCGCCCATAGTGGTTTTCCCCCAAAACATGCAGCAAAACCATTCAACTCAATGTAATGGAGAATTCCTTAGGGCGTAGTATCCAGAATTCACCCAAATGGTGACACTGCGTTCACAAAATAGGATGGGCGGGTGGGCGAGCTTCAGGGACACCCAAAATCAAAGAAATAATCTGAAATACAAATTGCAGCTAAAACTACATGATTTAGGGCCAAAACCACCATTGACGGAGCAGCGGATGTTTCCAGCGGATAAAAAAAAAACGGGGTCTTTTCTTCGGGTTCCCATACTCAGAGGGACCATCAAAGAGGGACTGTGAACGGGGGATCAATGGTCGGTGCTGATCGACTGAATGTCCCCGCCATAGACACTTTCAGCCATTAGTCCAGAGGTTCACTCTCGAATGCCCGTGTCCCCTTCTTGGTTGGGGTGCTCCACTATTCAATGTACAACAAGTAGGTACAAGGTTTCAATCAGCGGTGCCAGTGGCAGCTGCATTTGTTATATAACCCATGGACGGCGAACCACTAAAGATCAAAACCTGTGTGTTGCTGGGCTAGATGGTGCATGAAAAACGGCCACGCCCTCAAACTGCGTTTGTGTTGATGTGCCGCAGTGATTCACAGGGCCGTATAGCCTGATGCACTCCTTCGGCCTAACTATACGGCTTTCTGTTCTCCTGCTGGAGAGAAAAGGGGGAGGTAGACATTCATTGTGTTACGTGCGAGCTGACTAGGCTGCATAGCATGATAGCTATGTGTTTGTGGGAACATATGTCGGTTGAGGTGCCCGGTGCTTCGGTGGAAGCACCCTGGACTCCAGCTTCGCTGGTCCCAAGTTCGATCCCCACTGCCCGAGCCGCTAGAACCGGATTAAGCGGAGCGGCGGCTCGGGCAAAGGCAAGCAACGGGTGGGGTGGCAGCCTCCCATCGGGCGTGGGCGGTGGCAGGGCGCACTGCTGCAGGTGCCCGGGCACATTTTTGCTTGTGGATGATGGTGTACGATACTATAGCAGCTCAGTAAGAAAATAGATCAGGCCAATGTGAATAATAAAAAAAGATATAAACGGGAGGGGCCCCAGTCCCCGGTCGGGCGAGGCCGGTGGGGGGGAGCACTGCTACAGGCCGGGTTCGAACCGGCGAATTACGTGACGACAGCTGACGATGTTAACCACTATACCACACTGCCTCCCATACTATCTTTGTGGGGGGAAACGTTCAAAACTTAGTGAGCAGTCTACAGGCTGAGACGTCGTTTTCTCGTATCGCTAACGTCAGTGCTGTAGGCACTGTCATTGTCACTGTCGTCGTCGGCGGTGACGGTGTCAGAGTCGCTATAATCTGATATGGTTCCCGACTCGTCAGAGTCAGATAAAGGCTCCAGGTCTAGTGATCTGATGATGTCATTTGCGGTGACGGAGGAAAGACGTACTGCTGCTGGAGATTGAAAGATAATTTGTCGTGAGACTTCCGACAGATCATGAGTTGACGTAGCTGCAAAGCGTGCCTTCTTGAGAGGAGTGAACAGTGGTGCTGAAAAATCAGAAAAGGTGCTTGGTGTGTGCAGTATGGGGTGTAGTGGGCTGGAGAGGCGGCCTAGGTCCACCAGCCGGTCTGTCTCGTTGTTGCCCTCCACTGTGACATGGGACGGGACTTTGACCCATTTAATGGTTTTGTCTGGCTGGCTTAGTTCGCGGAGGAGTTGCTCCCAGATTTCGACATTGGACACTGGGCCAGAGGAGCCTGGCCACCCGCGCAGTTTCCAGCGCCTGGCCGCACCGCTCGCACCTAGAATTACGTAGGAAGAATCAGAACAAAAGGCATACCGCCCAGGTGGCAATAATTGAATAGCGCGGAGCACTGCAAAGAGCTCTGCTGTGTTATTGGTTTGACGTAGGTGAACTGGAACGTATGCAGAGATCACGGGTGGGCCGTCCCCTCGCTTTTAGACGCGACTCCCCCCCAGTAGAAGTGGGCCGAAGGCCCCTGGGGGGGGGGGGGGGGGGGGGGGGGGGGGGGCGGCTTTGGGGGGGGGGGGGCTAGCCGCCGAGGAGGGCTTCTCTAAGGGACTTGCTAGTCGCTGCTAGTTGCCGGGGGGGGAGGGGGGCTAGGAGAGGGGGTTAGCAAAGGTCTAGTTCAGTTTGGCAGAGGCGCGGTGGCCTAAGGGGTTACTCTACGACAACGGAGGCCTCCGATCTACCTCCTCACCAATGCAAAGGTGGTTGTAGGCGCCCACACCCCCTGCCTGGGGAGGGCCGTTTATATATGCTGTCCTCTCCGACACGGCCCGTCACACTGGAGAGCAGCTAGGTGCCTGGCAGGTTGCCCAGGCCTACGAGGCACCCGATTAGTTTTTTTTTTCCTTCGCGGTACACACAAGTACTGCTCTATGGGAATAGGTTTTTTTTTCCTTCGCCGTACACACAAGTACTGCTCTATGGCAATCAGTTTTTTTTCCCTTCGCCGTACACACAAGTACCGCTCTATAGTAGTAGGTTTTTTTTTCCTTTGCCATATACACTAATACACCTCGTTGCGTCCCTTTTTTTTTCCATTTCGCCCACGGCTCACTTAAAAAGATCTCCCTCCGACGACGAGTCGGAATCAGAGACACGTATATTTCGCTGCTTTCGGGGCCGTGTCCATGACAACTCCACTTTCCTGCGCTGTCCTACACTCTCCAAAGGGCGTGTGCGCTCTGCACCTGATGACGCCTCTGTGGAGGAGGAGGAGGAGGAGGAGGAGGAGGAGGAGGAGGAGGAAGAGGAGGAGGAGGAGGAGGAGGAGGCAAGAAACACGGCAAAGACGTATCTAATGCAACAAAGCGTGGATTCAAAGATTGTCCCGGTTTCGTCAATAGCACCGGACGGTTGGGGCCCAAAAGAGGGCGGAAATGCTACATCACCCCTGCATTCTCGGGAGCCCAACAAAGGGAACAAAATCAAAACTCAAAACCTAAGCCGGGGGTCACCATGATGCACCAGACAACAAAGCGTGGATTCAAAGATTGTCCAGGTTTCGTCAATAGCACCGGACGGTTGGGGCCCAAAAGAGGGCGGAAATGCTACATCACCCCTGCATTCTCGGGGGTCCCCAGCAAAGGGGACAAAACTTTCGGGCGCCTTCGGCGCCACCCTATGTATGGCTAGTAGCCATTGACCCTTGGTAACTAACTGGGCCCTGAGGGGGGAGGGGGGGGGGAGTCGCGTACCTTGACCGAGCAGACGGCCCACCCGTGGCGGAGATGGACAATAAATCAGAGGAGAGAATTGCAGCACCTGCTACTCTACCAATGCCAGGAACTAACTCGGACGAGCCATCGGTGAAGACTAGCGTGTAGCCTTCATTTGAAAGTGTGGGAAGCAACTGCTCCAGCTCTGATGCTCGTTCTTGTTTGCGTTCTAGTCGGCGGTGAGCCTTGGCCGCCGCCGGTGGGGGCGGGGCAGGGGGAGGGGTGATGATGAGGGATTGGTGTGCGAGGGCTCCATGTTGCAAAGATTCAATGCCCGCAATGAAAAGTTTTATTTGATCCACAGAAATGTGTGTATAGCACCGCGCTTGTGCAGGTGAGCGCAGCACCACCAACCAGCGTTTTAAAAAGAATTGGAAGGTATGACGTGCCTCCGGATTGTATTTTACAATGCAACGGACCAACCATGAGGCATAAATAGCAGTCCACGCAAGGATGCCAACAGGGGTTTGAAGTGAACTGGCTGGTTCACTGTCAATCAGTCGTTGAATGCCTAGGACTCCCGAACCCCAATCTGGGAAGCATTTGGCTGTGGTGTCATAGGCCACTGGTAGGTACCGACAGTGTAGCAGGGATTGCCGTACTGTCTCTAGGGAGCCGTCTAGGGGACAACAGTTTTCGAGTGGCTTCCAGTTTGCCTGTCTGTGCCCGACTGGCAGGCGCTCCCACAGGGCATGGACAAAGTCTTTCAAATCTGAAGGAAGATTGCAGCGCCACCATGCTTTCCATACTTTCTGTTCCTGCCCAGGCTCAAAATCATAGGGATAGGATACATAGCTCAGGAGCTTAGTGTCAATTTGACCCAGTACGATCTGTCTGGGAGTTCTAGGTATCTGTCTGGATACGCCCGTGGCAACGGTGGCTGTGATGTAGCTAGGTGCAGGATCGCCGCCCGATAGATGGGTTGCCAACTGGGTGCAAGCCGGGAGAAAAGGCTGTCGTCCTCCAGCAGGCTGCCCACTGTTAGGATGCCAGCTCGGATTAGCTGTGGGCAATAGTACGTTTGATTGTGCTGATTGCGAAATGCATGATGGTGCCAGAGCGGGGTGTCGTAGGCGAGCATAGAAAGGGGTGCTTGTGGGATGTGTTGCTTGAGCAACGAAAAGGCGCGGGCAGACCACGCTAGGTATGGCATGGTGTTCCACACCATGTTACTCCCCGTCTGGAAAGTGAATGTAGACGTGGTGTCGAGGACGATTCCATGTTTGATCCGAAAAGGCTGGAAGCCGCTGACAATAGTTGAAGAAATGAGTGAAGAATTGTTCAGGAAGCGTGCAAAAATCGTGGAAAATTGCCAATGTAGAAATTCCTTAGGTGCAGACAGCGCATAGCCTCCCTGCTGCTTGGGGAGGGAGAGAATGGGTTGCGTGATGCCCCAGGAATTGAGACGCAGAGATACGTGATAGATGAGTGTGAGTGTAGAGATAACGTTATCATCAGCAAAGACTGCCCTGGCAGGGTGCACCAACAGGGGAAGTATCCAGAGCTTCAAGAGCTCTATTCGCTCCGGGAGGGACAGTTCCCATGAACGCATGGAGTAGGCTCTGCCCAGTGCCTTGTTCAGTGCGAGGGAAAAGGACTGTTCTGGGGTGACATGTCCCAGCAGGATCCCCAGATATTTGTCTTCTGGATAGGTATGCCCAACTGTGTGAGTGCAGCCTGCAGTTGTGGAGGCCATTCCCCTTTCAGAAGAATGGCTGAATTGCCTTTGTTCATTTTTAAGCCGGTATGTGCAGTGAAGCAAGACATTTCTGTCATGATCAGTATCAAAATTGCGTGAGCTTCATCAGGCGGCAGTGTAATGATGATAAGTAAATCGTATGCATATAAAAGAATGGAGACATGTGGTGAAATAGCAGTGAGTTTCAGAGCCAGAGGCGAAATGAGCATGGCGAACATCGAGGGGGAGAGTGGGCAGCCTTGTCTCACCCCTGATGTTGGGTTTATGGGATATTGCTTGAAGGGTATGCCGTGTATGACAGGTATGATCTGAGCCGTGAACAATGCAAGTAATAATCGTGTGACATCTGAAGGCAAGGTCATCATTTCGAAAAAGGCCTGGGAATAGGCGTGGGGGACCGAATCAAAGGCTTTCTGAAAGTCAATAGGAACAAAACAGCCTTGTGTCATGGACGACCATGAGTCAAACGCCTGCCAAACTGTGTTCCGGATGTAACGACCTTTGATAAAGCCTGACTGGTGCATTGGTGTGACAGCAGAAACAAGGTCTTGCAATTGCAAAAGCAGGATAGCGGATGTCCACTTGTGGCAGCAGTTTTGCAGGACTAGCGGCCTGAGGTCTGCAACACCCACACTGCCCAATGCTTTTGGGGATGGGGTTGAGAATGGCCTGAGACCACTCTGGGTTCAATTCTCCCGTGTTTAAAATATGCTGATAGATGTCATGCATCAGAGGAACAAAAAACTCTCGGAAGGCTGAGTAGATGGAGGCCTGCGCTTCATCTGCACCTGGTGCAGAGTTTTTGCTGAGGCCGTCCAGTGCGTACTCCACTAGGTCTTGCGTCGGGGAGCGTACCAGCATGCTCACCATCAGAGGCATGTTTTTGTCGAAAAAAATTGCGAGAGGTAGTGTTTGCATTCCGGGACGGATGCACCCTCTGCTCGCATGGTCTGCTGCCAGTATTGGACTATCTTTGCGGCGAATGCCTCTGGATCCTGTATGATGTGTCCGAATTTGTTTCTCAAATTGTGTAACTTACGTTTGTGCTGAAGCTGCTTGACAAGCCTCCAGGCGTCTTGTTTTCTTCTCCAAGGATGCAGAGTGTATGGATCGTCTAGCACAGTCCTCAGCTTTTGCAGCACAATTTGACGTGTTCTGTCTGTATTTTCTTGCTCAGCAAGTGCTGTGAGGATGGAGTAGGCGGATGATGGTGATGTGGTGTTGTAGCCTCGCGCGCGAAGCAAGTCCCAGGCACCTGGCGAGAGCTGTTGCACTGTAGAGTCCACAAGGAGTGCTTGAATTTCAGAAAAACCGTGCTCTGCCCTGTGCTTTGCTTCAAAGTGGAGTGCAGAAGAGCGTATGAGGGAGAGCGCATCGGCCCAGCGTGCCTTAACCTTCCGTGGGGATAGCCTCTAGTTTCTCCCCAACGGCTGAAACTGTGACGGCATAGGACAGAAATGTGGTTGGACAGCGTTTCAGCTTGTTGGCGTGACGCTTGAGGGGCGCGATGCGGGCAACAACAACTTTGTGGTCGGAGCCGCCCAAAAATGTGCAATAGCAATCAAGTAGGTTCTGAAGGTAGGAAGAGGGGAGCAAAATTCGATCAATGTGTCTCCGTCTATCGGGCAGAACGGCGCTTTCATTAGGAGAGATGTCGGGCTGTGAGGGGGCTTGAGACAGCCGTGGAAAACCGCAGGTGTAGCCTTCGAGGGGAAGGTCGTCAAGTCGGCCTTCATGGAGCGCCCAATAGGCATCCATCACGTGGTGACTGCTGACAAATTCTGCCTCTGCAACACGCGCCTTGACAGTGTCTGGGGGCTCAGACCCCAGGTGTGGCGAGGCGACATCACGAATAGGGAGCATGACGGAGTTATGGTCTAACCGAAAAATAGTGTCATTGTGCAGCCAGCCTGGCGACAGAGCCGTCACCTACTCCCACTGTTGTAGGCGGATGTCTGCTTGATGATGAAAATGCGAAACCAGGAAGATATGAACATTGCCATCTGGGTCAGCCAGGCTTGCATGTAAAAACCGTGGGTGGAAGGACCATGAGCTGATCAAGGTCCAGTTTTTGTGGTATAAGAGAGCTACAGCCCCGCGGGCACGGGGGGTGCCACAGAGCTGTGAATTGCAGATAAAGCTGATGCCTTTGTCCGAAAAGCGCTGTATTGCGGTTGCAACATCATCTGGTGTCTAGAGATGCGGCTCTTGTATCCCCATAACCTGGATGTTGTTTCCGTGAAAGAACCTGGTGATTTCAATATGGCGAGAGACCTCAGTGACGGAGTCTTTAGTGAAAATACCATTCGCATTGAAAGTGCAAAATTTAGCGCCTGAAAAGGAATACGGTGGGGGGCTGTGTGCAAGGGGCTTGGACAGTGGGGGGGGGGGTGAACGACACGTTGAGAGCGTAGTCATGGTTGCTAGGTGTTAGAACGTGCAGCATTGGCATAGGTGAAAGATCTGTTGTCCGAGCGGTTCTGCCGTGAGGACTGAGAATCTTTGCGCATGCGTTGATGCTCTGACATGGACACAATTGTCATTGTGATATTTTTTGATGCGTCACATAACAGTTTATTGGAAAAGTCATCAGGGAACTCGCCCTCGATGCGCCATGCCGTACAGTTAAATTTCCCCGGATTCCAGATGCTTGGGGCGACAGTCTGGGCGGGGACACCAGCGTCATTCAAGAATTTTAACCACTCAGCGTCATTGAAACGGATCGGTACGTTGTAAACGACCATATCCTGTGTGACGGTGGACTGCCTGGAAGAGGTGGAAGAGGTAGAGAGACAGGACTCCGAGTCAGAGCTGCTCAGACCGTTGAACCATTCCCCTGTTTTTTCGCTTTTCAAAAGGATGCCTGCTGCACGAAATTCGACTAGTGGGCCAGCCAGAAAGGCTGCCACGGTATTCTCATCGCGCAGGCCAAGGCGCAGTTTGTTGAAACCTGCCACCTGGAGTGGGAAAAGGGATTGATCGATAAGGTGGTCCTTAAGGACTTTGTGAACATAGGCCCAAAAGGACGTGGCATATTGCTCCTTGTGAGTTTTTTTGTAAAACAGTTCCAAAACGAGCTCACAATCCCCGTAGGGCTCTCCTTCATAGACTGAGATGGGCATTGATGCAAAGAAAGCCAGCTTTGAAAAATCACGAATCAAATTAGCATGCTTGACCTCATCCATGTCGTAACAGAAAACTTTGGATCTCCCTCCAGGGGAGGAGGTTGTAGGACGCACATTGACAGGACCAGGAACATTTCGACAGTTTTTTCCGGTAATTCCCAATTTCCCAAAAATAAACGCGACGTCTTTTTCGTGCACATGAATAGCCGGCGTGTTGGGCGCAGCCTCAGGGAGGGAGATGGTCTGGCGTTCCAGCGAGACTCCCCTGGTCATGAGTCGGACAGAGTTCAGCAAAGGTTTGAGTTGTAATGATACAGACTTTTGTGTAACACTGGCAATGACATAAAGCCTTTTTGTACCGCTGGCAGAGACAGCCGCATGAGAGAGACGGTTGATGGAGGCGAAGGATAAAGGTAGTCGTTCATGCAGTTTTTCGGACCATTGGTGGAAAGAAAAAGATTGATTTGGAAATTCGATGAGAAAGTCGATTTGCTTCAGGGGGCCATATGAGTGGAGTTTGGAAGAGAAAATTTTAGAGAACTGTGATATCTCCGAATCTTTGAGCGAGATGAGCAGATTCAGTTCGTTGCTAGGCAGAACAGACGGAAGCAAATCGGCCGGAATCTGATCGAGACCTTTCCACGACTGAAGCTTACCTTCAGTGGTGAATCTTACGGAGGACTGTAACACTGTGGGAGGTGTCTGGTCCCAGCCAAATTGTAGCATGAGCTGCATTTGTTCATCCGTGTGCAGTGGATCTTCCTCATCAGGTTTTAGAGCGTCGGCCTGGGCCTTTCGCATTTTCTCCACTGTGTTCATGTTGTCGTGGCTCAGGCCTCCAGCCGCCTAGTTTGTGGAAGGGCCCACCCTAACACGGACAAGTGGCTCTTTCAAAAGTGGCGTCCGCAGGTAAACATTGGGGAGGTTTTGACCGCCACCCCAGGGGGGGGGGGGCGAACCCCTCGGACTCGACCCGATCATGTCGTACCTCATACCAAGACAGGGAAGAAATGGTAAAAGTGATACGACTTGAGTGTTTGTTCTTAAAGATTTCCTTGACACTCCAAAGTGTGCAGGCAAAAGCCGCACCCCTCACAATGCATGCACCACAGGTACACGGTCTTGTGACATTGGCCACACACATAGGGTGACCAAAAGAGATTTAGGCAATGCCAATTCCTCCGATGCACCTCCATGGGTGTAGCAACAGTAGTAGACTCGGACCCAACATCACTGGGTGCCTTCTAAGCAAGCGTGGAGACAGTTGCGTCGCTATTGGTATCACTACTGGCCACCACCTTCTTGCGGCTTTTTGGAACTGCCTTTTTTTTGGGGGATGCAAGTTTCTGTGAGTGGTGGGCGTTGGATGCAAAACACAACCAACCATACCATGAACACGCCTCTTTTTACGCACACACGAAGGGGTGCCGCAGGGGGTGTGGGGTCAAGTTCACGGAGCCCAATCGGGACAGCGGACAACCATTAGTAGGTCATTTCATATGTTCGGGTGCTAGGCACCTTGTTTGTGGTAATTTGGGTGAGGCGACCTTGAGCCGTCATTGGCTCATCGTCAACCTTCGGGCTCGTGAATTCTCCAGTGGAGTTCGGATCATCGGGGTTAGTTGGTAGGTCACTCGCAAGAACCACCGTATTGGTGGTAGGAGATGCATAGGGCACACTATCCAGCGGTACCATAGGTACCTCACAGCTGCCATAGGTACCTCACAGCTGCCTTGGTTATGCACATCCGAGTCTCCAGTGGAGTCTGCATCATAGGGGCTAGTTGGCGGGTCAATGGCAAGAACCACCGTATTGGCGGTAGGAAGTGTGAAAGGGACACTCTCCGACGTTACCATAGGTGCCTCGTAGCTGCCGGCATCGTCGTGGCTATTTGCATCAGGTACAGCAGTATCCATCATATCCACTATGTAGCAGATTTTGGGTGGACTCAGCGGAATCATCCACTGCAGTTTTAGAGCGCTTCGGGTCCCGCGTGGGGGTGTACACAATCTTGCCGATGTGCGCATTGAGCTGTTTCCTCTTGTCGCGTAAGATGCGATGTTGATTTTGTATGATGTCCTTTTGAAGCTCAGAGTATTCGACAATAGAAATTTCGTTAGAGTTGATGAGCTGCACCAGACTATTCTGTGAGGTGGCAACCTGTGTCGTAAGTGTGTCCCATTGCGCCTTTAATTGATCTTTGGCCTTTTGCGATGCGTTGTGACTGATGGCGGTGTACTGCTGTTCAACTTCTTGTAGTTGAGAAATTAGCTCGAATAGTTGGCCACAGGCAACACCAAGTGGGGAATCTTTCTCAGAATCAAATTGTTTAGCGATCATGCGCAAAGCCAGAAGCGAGTCCGCACGAGTGCTTACCAATGTTGATCTCGATTGTTGATTGTCAGGGATGTCAGGCAGGCCTTCAAGCTGTTTGTCCAGATCAGCGATGTGCGCACACAGTTCAACGACATTGTGCTCAGCAGAGAGTTGGAGTCCCCTATCGACAGGGTCGTCGACTTGCATCTCAACGTTGGACATTCATTGAGGGAGGGCGGGATTGAGCCTCACTTCTTGGAGTATGATGAAGGTCTGCTCTGGGGTGTGCCAGGCGGACATTCTCCAAATCCAAAAGTAGTCAAAGGGCAGCACAACTTTGTAGATGGTGTATTTCAGCAAATAGTTCGCCCGTGTCGTTGTCGGGTAGAGATAGTCAGCCACCAGGTACACCGGCTTGTAGGTCTTAACGATATCCGGGTCCAGGAAGTGCGGGAGGTGGCCTCCGATGCGGTGAGCTGCGATCTCGTGCGGCGACTGGTCTAGGGCGGAAGTGGACGAGGCATTTGCCTCGTTGCTGCTATGTTCAGTGAGCTCAGCAGGCAGTTTGCTTTGTGACATAATTCAATAGGCCACTGTGGCCCTTGACATTGTGCAAAGAATGTCACCGAAAAAAAATAGACACTCAGAAAGTGAACGGGGTGGGGGGGGGGTCATTCGTCCATCATGGCGACTCATTCCCATCAATGGGTACTTGAGATAACCTGGGGGAAGCACGGATGCACTGCAAAAATGGCTACCCGACCCTGCCCTCTGGAGGAAACAAAAATGCACAGTGACAAATCTGAACTAAATTTCCCTCAAAATGCCCAGGATGCTTTGTGATAGCCAGGTTGATCTTGACAACATCACTGGCAATGCAATTCAAGGTGTGCATTTGTCTACTTGAAACATGGTACTGTATGCAAACAAGGTTATTCTGGAATACAAAATCGTCACGGAATCACTGTCCCAGCCTCAACTGCACCTGCAGTGTTCACAACATTGCAATCTGCATAGAAATCTGGATTCTTTGCAAGCCAAAACCCACTGCCCTACAATGTTGCTGATGCTGATGCTCCCAACAATGAGAAATTTAATGCGGTGCTCGGATTCTCTGATACGAACAGAGGCACCATACGTTTGAACACATGCACAATACGTTTGACAGAATTGTCCTTGCTGCCACACAGCAGACTGCTGCAAAATATCCGCACGAGATGGCAACACCTTCCAGAACCCACATTGACCAAAAAAGAGGAGGTGGACACAGATGTGGGCATAGATCCCTGAACTTGACCCATAATAATGCTGAAATCAGCATAGATGTGGAATGGGCCAGAAACGTTCGGTGTGTGTGACACACTGTCAACCAAATGCCGCACAATTGTGACCACCCAGGAGCAACTGACTTGAAATCGATAAATCAATCCCTCGTGCCCTTTTCCTCTGCAGGGTGCGTGAGGAACGGGCTCCAAAATGTTTTCAAATTAATGCAGAAAATGGGCTGGAAAGGCTGGTCTGCTTCAACTCTCGTTCCTGTTGCGTGATAAATGTGCCTGTTGTTGTGGATGTTGAGGCTGATGTTGTTGCCGATTGAGATCCTAGGGTGCAGCACTAAGACTCGGGGGAAAATGAAATTGGTGGTGCGAGGGCGTGTTGTGGCCTTCACCATTATGTGGTGGCCTCAAACCAACTGCCGTGTAAATAGCAACAACACAATCCTTGGATTCTTTTGAAACGCAGCCTCATGGTCCAGGGCTCTGGAACCGGCAACTTCAATCGCGATAGCTCCTTCTTGAAGCAAATCTCCAGAGGTGTCTGCGGTGCACCAGTGAAAGCAGCCGCCTTAGAATGCATTTGGACCTTGCGGGTAGAAAATGTGGAAGTCATAGACAGGGTTGCGGTGGGCATTCATTTCGTACCCTGGAAAAGCACCAGCACCAGCGACTCTTGACATTCATCATGAAAACAATGCGGGCGAGGGGGGGGTTAACACCTGAACCAGATGAACTAACCGAAAGTGCAGACGGAACCATTGGTAGACTTACCCTGTTAAACACAGCCACCTGCACGGGCTCAGGGGGGGGGACCTACTTAGAGAGTGAGGATTGGGATGGAAATGAAAATTGGAGGTACAGGGGGCCCGGGGGGGGGGGGTGGCATGACCTGGTTGTGTTGCTGTCTGCAGCTGGCAGCGCCTCTGTCCTTCCCTGAACCCTTGAACCCTTTGCCTGGGTGAGAATTGTATGTGGGGCCAAGTTCTTGCACTGCGTGTGCACTGCGTGCGTACTGCGCACGCAGAGGCTGGGATACTCACCCAAGAATACCCGTCACCTGTCCAGTAGCATGGCGAAGAAGCAAAGCCCACCGGTGGTACCCTTTCTCCCCCTTGCAAACTCCCGGGTTAGCGCCCCACTGCTTGTTGCCCCCCCCCCCCCCACCCACCCTTCTGTTTCTCAAACACCCTTCTGCTCCTTGCTGTGCTGTCAGAGAATGTATTATGAAGCAGGGTAACCACACAGGTATTGTGTGAGCACGTTGGACATATTTGAATTTGGATATTGCTGTGCCCCAAAGCAGATAAAGGGGCTAGTTTTCGCAGATCCGGATACCTCAATTTTGATGTTGCTGTGCCCCAAAGCAGATAATGGGGCTATTTCTGTGCAGCTGGGGTCCATCGTTATATGATTTTGGTTGTTGAGAGGTAAAAAGGAGTAAACCCGCGGGCCGAGGGTTTCTCCTTGGGGGAAGACAGTCCCACTTGCCCAAACCAAGGTAAACAAAACGCGACCACAGGGGTGGCTCGCCAGGCGCATGTAGGTGGTGTTAGAACTCCTTGGGTTCTGGACCACCCCGGGGTCCTAACCAAGGGTCTTGTCCCCCAGGCGGGTTCGCTCACACCTTGCGGTAACCACACCTTGTTGCTTGCTTTACAAGAATAAACAACTGCCACTCGCTCACTTATCCACCTCTGTCCTTTTCGTTGAGTGCTTGTTTGCTCACAATGACGTCGCCGCCAATGGGGGGGATGGTCTTTGAGGGGGAAAAAAAAGGGGCAGGAATCACCTACATTTCTCCCACAAACGTGACACTTACCCCACAAGAGGGTCGCTCCATGATTTGTGACTATGGTCCATTAATCTACCAAATGGTGGCCCCTTGAGTTGGGGTTATGCACTCACAAACCAGTGGCTGCCCCTCTGTGGCACCCTTGGTCTGCTTCGTACTACTTTTGGTTTGGCTAAGGGGCATGAGGAGGACTACGTGCTGAGACCAAACAACAGCGATTACACCAAATAAACAATGTCCCAGATGGTATGGGACTATTGTGCGAAAGTCACGGTTTCTACAAGTCCGAAACCACAGCAATAAGTTGGTGGTGATGGCACTATTACATGAATACCAAGCTCCACTTGTTCCTTGATGCCGGGGCAATGGGTTTTAGCTGCTATCCAAACACGCAACTAGACCTCCCCATTCCTCCCTCCAGACAACAACAGGTGCACTGGGACTGGTGTTAGGTTCTGGCACCTTTGGATGTTGAACTCTTAAATGGGGTAGAAAAAATTGTCAAAAACGAACCACCTGCACCAAGATTATCCTAAGTTTAAGAGGGAGGTAGAGGGTTTGCCGCGTCGCATCCGCCTCCCTAATGAGGCTCAAAATGCAATTGCAACTCCAGCCCAGCTGCGTGCTGCTTTGAAGGATATCTATGATCGTTTTCAAGACCCCCTAGGTGGGGCTATTGAGCCACGCCTGGTTCGGGGCGCTGCATTTGCGCAAGGTGCTACGTTTTCCGTGTGTTCCGCAGTGGGTGCATACCTATCTACCGGGCAGCCCGTGGATGTTGATTTGGAGGGTTTGGTGGCCCGTACTGCCCAGAAGGGTATACTTGCAACTGAACAAGCCATGGGTGTATGGGACTATTACTTGGACATCTCCGATGAATATTTGGATGCACTTTTGCTAATTCGCGAGTGTCCAGCAGATGCAAGCCCTGGTACTAATTTGGACGAGTCGTACCATTCCGTGCTTTGGCGCAACCCTGCTTTGAAAGGTAGGAAGAGCTTTAACACCACTGAAATGGAAATTGACATGACAGCTCGTCGTTTCACTCATGGTGTTTTGGAGTCTCAATTCCTTCCCTCCAATGATGCAGGCCCTGACAACGAAGCAGGTGCGCCTGCCCACAAGCGCCGACACCGCATTTGTAGATGCGATGTCTCCATAAGGGTTATTGCTTCCGCTTTGCGGGGTCTGGCGCAGGGTGGGTCCCAAGATTTGTACTCCGATCAGAAACGAAATTTTCTGCTATGCAGGCCAGTAACTGGTCAGATACCGACTATGCATCTCTGCAGGCGCGCGGCTTTTCTCTCCGCATCAGTTCCCGTAGCCCTTTGACTGAGGAGGAGAAGGCCACCGTTAAAGATGCTATTATGTCCCTTGCAACGGAAGGCCCATCCGTGATGGGCAAATACAAATATGTTGCAAATTGGGTGTCAGTGGTGCACCTCGGTGGTGGTCGCAGCCGCTTGCAAGTTTCCGCTTTCATTTGTTCTTTGGTTAAGGAGTGTCATGCAAAAGCGTTGGAGCGCGGTGCCACTGTACACCCGGTTCCCACTTCTTTGTTGTTGACTCAAGATGTTGAGGCCAATGCAGAGGTTGAAGCCGACAGAGATGACGCACCGGAGCCGGAAGAGTATGAATACGACTCCGATGAGTTTTTCTAGAGAGTGCATTTGTTTTGGCCTCTCCATCGTGTAACATACATCAACCACGGGTGTACTTCACCCGTGCGTTTGTCCTTTTGCTGTTCCGTACAGCATACAACACTCTGTGTGTTGTGCTAGCCATGTTTTTCGTCCCGCCCCATAGAGCGACCGCGTTTCGGTTTGTCGGTTCGCCCGCCGATGTGCAACATCTGCACTCATGAGTAATGCTTCTTAGAGCACCCACACTTCAATTCAGTTTGTGGGATCGCCCCCTATTTTGCCACATGCACTTATACTTGTCATGCTTTTTAGAGCGACCACATTCCAGTTTGTCGGTTCGCCGCAGTTGTGCAACCTCTGCATTCATGAGAGAAATGATTCTTAGAGCACCCACACTTCAATTGGTTTTGTGGGATGGCCCCCTATTTCAACACATGCACTTTGCAACCGATACCAGATTTGGCACACTTCGCATGCTTGGTTCCGTTCAGCTTTGCTCTTTGTCTGCTATCCAGATTACGTGTCGGTTGGGGTCAGGGGTTTGGCTGTGATATTATTTAAGGGGCCACAGGCAAGATGGTACACACCCAACGCGGTGCCTACACAAGGCGGCGCACACAAAAAGGCGGCCTGTGGCCACCGCAGGAGTCATGTTATTAAAGGGGCCACAGGCAAGATGGTACATACAAAACGCGGTGCCTACACAAGGCGGTGCACACAAAAGGCGGCCTGTGGCCACCGCAGGAGTCATGTTATTTAAGGGGCCACAGGCAAGGCGGTACACACAAAACGCGGTGCACAAAAAAAGGCGGCCTGTGGCCACCGCAGGAGTCATGTTTTTCAAGGGGCCACAGGCAAGGCGGCACACACAGAACGCGGCGCCCACACAAGGCGGCACACACAAAAGGCGGCCCGTGGCCACCGCAGGAGTCATGTTATTTAAGGGGCCACAGGCAAAGCGGTACGCACGGAACGCGGTGCCTACACAAGGCGGTGCACACAAAAAGGCGGCCTGTGGCCACCGCAGGAGTCATGTTATTTAAAGGGCCTAAGAGGGGGACTTTGCATTTTCAAGAGGCACATGGGGAGGGGGGGGTATCGGAATGAGCCGGCAGCTCGGCCGGCCGGAGCGCCAGAACCTACCCGGCCGGCGGTCCGGCCGGCCGAACCGCCGCCCGGCGGTGTTGGCCAAATTTTTGGCGGAAATCCTCCGCGGCGGTCTCAGCCGGCCGAACCGCCGCCGAGTTTTGCGGCCGAGGACCGCCGCCGATCCCCACCGCTGTTTCATTCCGATCAGCTGGACCAAAAACTCGTCGGGGGATGCGTTGATTGGACAAAATAGTGATATTGCAAGGGGTGAAACCAACAATTCAACTTTTTGGGGTAGGGTACGCAAATAGGCCCAAAAAGGCCCCAAAGGGGGGAGGGTATGTGGCGTTGTCCCATACATACGGGCCTGCCTGGCTTTGATCTAACCTCTGCAAGGTGATTTGCAACACACTTGATCCCCTCCCCCCCTGTTTACATTCAAAATGCTCACAATGAGTTAGGGAATGCCGTGCCGCGGGTTTTCTTCTGCTGGCTGGGAAGCCTTGCTGATTCACAGGTACATCTGTTGGAGAACGGTACTGAACTGAACTGCAGACCCCCCCATGCTGGAGTTGGCTGGAAATGTGATTTTTGGGCGATCCCGAAAAGCCCCTGAACAGCCGAGGAGGGAGCATCTCCAAGACCCAGAGCATTGCAAGGGCGCCAGGATGGGCCATCCTGATTTCATGGATGTTGGTTCATTAATTGCAGGTTAGGGTTAGGTAGGTTGGTTATTAGTTGCAGAGTTTCCGCCAGTTCACCAGCTTTGGTGTGTTAGTAGCCCAAAAACTGAGCAGTCACCATCAAAAACTATCATTTTTATCCTTTCATCTGCCCTTCGATCACCTTGAAGGATGGTGTGTGATCAGGGACCAGGGGCAAGCTGTCAGTGAGAGCGTCAACCGGCCCCCCTCCCGTGCACAGACACACTTTGAGGTGTCTTGCCAGTTGCAGGCTCGTGTTTTTCTACAGCCATCCAAAGCGGCACGTGCGCAATGCCCAGCGCCAGCTGAAGATGCTGCAGCGACGGGCCCAGCAGGACACCGAGGCGGCTGCTGGTGGTGGTCCTGCTCCCGAAATCACCGAGGATCCTGCCGTGATGCATGCGTCTGCAGGAACATTTCAGGGCAGCCCTTACATGGGCCCTGGGGCTGGTACACCAGCTTTCAACCCGCCTGTGATGTCTGCACCTGCGTGAAGTGGTCAGGCAGGCGTCTGAAATCTGAGGGAAGCGGTGGCACCAGTGGAGGATTGTGAGAAGCCAATGACGTGATGCTGTGGGGCTGCGTGGAGGAGAGGAGCAGCCAAAGTGGACTTTTGGTGGATATTTGGCTGAGTGTGAATACGGTAGCCCCAAACGACCTGGTCGTTTGAATAGTTCGATTGGTGATTGGTCGCACAATATCTGTCAGTCATTTGTCAGTCCCCTCCCCGTCTGTCAACCTTTCCCAGGGCGGTATTTTTCGGAGGCTGTTTTTGGGCAAAAACGCTTTTAAGACCGCCCGGGTTTGATTGATGGCGTTCGGCGCTGCATGGAGCGTGGTTCATGGGTTACCGAGGGTGGTTGCCCGGAACCCGACAGTAGTTGCTCGTCTACCGATGCTCGCTGGAGGTTTGGGCGTTCAGCAGTTTGAGCGCAGCAGCTTTTGTTTGCGCCTGTGCATTGCAGACCGCCCGCCCACTCTGTGTCTCCCCGATTGCTGAGTCTGAGAGCCACGACAGTGGCTGTTGTAATTTCTCCAGCGTGCACGTTGGGATATTTGTGCCGCACAAACAATGTCTGGCCCTAGGTCAGAAAGTGAAAGCAGGGCTGAAATTGCAATCCCCCTTCTGTGGCAGAGGCAGGTACATTTTGCAACCAGACGTCTTCAGCCGCTCCAGGTTGGGTGGAGTGGCACGTGATGTGCTACAGGCAGTTGTATTTCGTTCGGTCCAGCCTTGCTAACCCTGACACAAATTAGTTTGGAATTTCTGACCTCTGCCCCCGTACGCTGCATGCGTGCTCCCACACAGATCAAAGCTTGTCTGGTCTGCCCCTCCGCTTTTTTTTACAGTTAGGCAGTGGTCACAGTGCGCGCACGATGCGAGTAGTGCAGGAGGAACCCCCCATTATTGCTGGCTTTTTTCAATGGTATTCTACGTTTGTAATTCGCAGTTTTGCACTGGTATTTGTGCAATTGTTGGGCATCCCTTGCATTAGTGGCACCCGCTGTTTTGCAAGGTCTCCCCAGCCCCTCTTTGCTGGTTTGTGCAGTTCTTGCCGCGCATTACCGTTTTTCATTTTTGCCGGTGCGTTCCAGCACATGTGTTTTCTTTTTGGAGCGCACTCTAAATAGAGCTGATCCTGACCAGTCTTTCAATTGACAACACCCCATTGGAAACCACGAATGATTTTTCATTCATCAAATTCTGCGCAGATCATTTTTGCGTTCCATAACGCATTTCAGGGCAATTCACCCAAAATTGTACCATACTGTTCGGGCATGTTCAATACTGTTGAACAGATGAGACCAATCAAAAAGGTCTCTGCTCAACGATGACTTCCCATCGAATCCATGTGTGATCAGCCGAAGCGAAATGGCACGTGGGTTCAGTTTTATGAACAGCATTTGACTGTCGTTCTTGATATTTGCTTGCATGTATGGAGCTGTCATTCTGGTATTCTGTTGCATCAAGGGAATGGGTTATCTTCATACAAAGGAAGCATATCTTCTGGGCAGTGAGGCTCAGGTGGACAGCAGTGCCCCAGCCCCCTGAGCCCTGCCTCCTACAGCCTTGCAGCCGGAGTTCTGGTGGTGTTCCCCCCTCCAAATGATCCTCAGCGAGCCGAGCCTTACGACGTTGATGCGCAACCATGCTGCAACCGGCTCATACAGCCCGAGGCTTCGTTTTGGGGTTCTGTGCGGTTTGCCGCAGCTGTGAGCCCCCCCCCCCCCCAAAAAAAAGCACATGTATCTTCTAAGTGTCTCGGCGTCCTGCAGCACACTCCAGGTTTGGAGGTTCACGGACCCCTATGTTGCAAAATCCGGGTTTCCCAGAGCCTCCAACAGTAGCCTGTGACTTTTTTTTTTGTAAAACTATTTGATTTAAGGGTTTTGCAGACGGAGGCCATCTGAAGGCAGAACAATGAGGCGTTTCCAGCAGTATTCTTCACAAGGTCGTCGTTGGATGCTGCCCTTCAACATCAATCGACGGGAGCCTTGTGTTCACAGGTGCACTCAAGACAATGAGCTTGCAGACAGAAACACGGTGCAATTATTTGACAGTGGAAGTTCGAGGTGTCCAGGGCATACTGGATTTCCAGACCGGCTGGTCTGAGACAGTCGTTTTGGCGTCCCGCCGTTTGTAAAAGGCTCCCAGTTGTGCCCCAGTGCACTGAGCATACTTCTTGCTGCACTTTTTTTTGCATGCACGTCTGCCACTGAAATGGGCAGATGGTAGATGGTAAATCTCAGAGTTTGCATGGGGTAGCCATGTTCTGCCATTGGTCAGGGAACCCCGGGAGCAACCGGGCCACTGAAACCCGAAAGCCACTGTGCGTGAGGTTGTTGAGGTGTGGGCTCGTGTTTCAGTCCAATATCGATGTTCTTTGAGTAGTTTATATATCCAGGGGCACATCCGCGAAGGCATCGATATTTGGTCAGATGTTAGAGTGCCTGGGGGTTGAAGCATCCACCCGTAAAACCGGCACAGTCACCCCTTCTCGAGGTGGGGTTCCAACTGGGGTGGGATTTAAGTCCCTCCACGGAAATACTAGAGCCACAGTTGGACTGGAGGAGCCCCCCTCCCCCCTTTTCCCTGCCCCTTCCCTTCCCTTCCCAGACCGACCCCTTTTTAAGTGTTGTCTTGGTTCAGCTTCCCCGCCCCCCCCAGCCCCCACCACGCTCCCCTTGAACTTGACAAAGTTCATGACCCCAAACTGCCAACAATTCGGACTGCAAGGTCCCGACACACTGCACACTTGTTCTGATCATACCTTTACAAACCACATACACATGCGACGCTGCACTGCAGTGCAGGGTTGCACAACAGACTACTCGTGAACATGTACATGCAACATGCAATATCCAGCAACCACACGCGATGCGTTTGTGTGCTTTGGATGGCCGAACGTTCAATTGGCACAGTTCAGGGTTTCGTGTCAGGTCCCACATGATGCACGTGATTTAAGCATGACACAGCTGACACTGTACAGCACATGCATGTCATTATTTTCACAGGCACATCCACACCAACCTCAAGAACATGGTATTGCATCACTGCGCATACATTGGGCATGTTGTCATCATGTGCTTTGTCTTTTACCAGAAGTGAAACACAACCATGAAATCAAGAAATTTTACATGTTTCCTCAATCAACCCTGGCATCAGGAAGTTGTTTATCGCTAGCTGGCCAATATGTGCATTTTTGTCAGTTTGTTCAGTGGAGGGCTATTTCCAGGGAATGCCATGCATGCAGTGCGCACACAATGCGAAGTTTTGGATGTCGGCAAATACTCGAACCCTAGTTTCGGCCCCTTTTCACAAGTTTTTGGTTCCGTACCAGGGTTTTTTTTATCTTCCTAAGCATTTAGGATGTGGCATATTTGAATTGTCAACCATTTTTGCCCATTTTTCAACCATTTTCCCTATTTCCTCCCCCTCACCCTTGCCATGTATAATGGACAGGACCTTGGACGAATGGACTGTTTGCTGAAGGACCATGGAAGTATGTCTTGCACTTTTTGTTTGTGTCGGACACCTGACATGACAATCACTATCACTCCCTTTTCTTCCACCTAGGCGGTACTGGGTATTGGGAGGGCAGCATTCTTCAGCCAGTTGTCTGCAAATTCGGAAACACCTGATCAATTAACAGCATTACAAACCCGATTAGTTTCAAGATAGGTATAAACACGTCCTTGGGCGTATCTTGCCAGTCGACACCAGCTTGGAGGACTGTTAGGCTGCAGCAGGGGCTCATCAACGTTCCCAACACAACACACAGGAGCAGACTATTGTGGATCTGGTGGGGTATTTGAATGGGGTCACATGTACCCTGTCCCCCCCTTGCAAACTCCCCCCCCCTTGCAATCCCCCCCCCCCCCCCCCACCCGGGAGACCGTCACTTCCATGTTTTTCTAGTTAACATGTATTGTGCTGGTTTGTGTTGCCCATCTGGTTTACGCATGGCCTTGCATTGCTTTCCCATTTTTTCAAAGTGTGTTATTCTCGTACCCAGAACTTCTTCACCGTTCCTTTGGGTCCTCGATAACATTAGTGTTGGATGAAACACATTGGCACCCCATCAATGCGAAAGTCGCTTCACACGTGTTCTCTTTGCTTGCATCGGTGGAGGGCACCACAGTTTGCCTTGAAATACCCTTGCAATCTCCCCCCCCCCCCCCGGGAGACCGTCACTTGGCGACCGTCTCCCCCCCCCACCCGGGAGACCGTCACGGCAAACACAGCATCCGTCCCGCAATTGTGGTATTTCTGCAAAAGGGAACAGGGGCAAAAAAAAATTTGCGATTTTTTTTTGCGGAACCCATTTTTGCGAAGGGCACAAGGCCAAAAATTGATTTTTTTGCGTTTTTTTTTTGCGGCAAAACAACACGTTGGACCGGGAATTAATTATTTCCGCAAAAAATAAGGATTGGCACGGTAATTAGACCACAACCTGCCAACGAGGGACGGGCCCACGGCCCTGGTAGTAACTACTTACCCAATTTACTTAATTCCACACAAGGACGGGCCCCTAGCCCTGGTTGCCCCTGGCCCTGGCCCTGCCCTAGAGGGAGGTGCAAGGCCTTTGACAGCCCCACAATCCCACAAACGGCCGGGCGCAGGGCCCTTGATTCCCGAAAGACGGGCGGATGGCCCCACCGCGTGGCCCTTGTTCCCGACACATACCTGCAGAGGCAGGTGCTGGGGCAGGGGCAGGGGCATGGGCAAGAGCATGGAGGAGTAGGGTTTGCCTGTTACCCTAAACCTCCCTTCACGAGACCGTGGGGGTTCACTATGGGCTGTGGGTGCCCGGTTTCCCTCATGGGTTCCGCCCCCCCCTAGTCTGATGTAGGGGGCGGAGCACAAGTCTGATATTGGGGGGGGGGGGGGCAAAATCCATGCACCTGTCCAAAAGGTTCCCGCCCACCTCCAATCACACAATTATGCCTGGAACTCATCATTTCAGATTGGGACAATGACATAGGTTCATTTGCCACCCTAGAGGGCACAACATCACGTCTCAGCGTCCTGAACCTGTTTCTTTCACCCCACGGGATATGTTTACACCGGATTACCTCCCACGGGTAGTTAAGCCAGCGCAACGCTGAGACCAGTCTGCGACAACATACCTGGTACAGATGTGGGTGGCTGCAGATCCTGATATAGCGAATGAATTCACCTCTGACCTATGCCACTCGGATGTGCTTGGGCACATTGGAATCCCAGGGGATGTACTAACACGCATGCGTGTCCTTCCAGTGCACAAAGGTGATTAGAGGGTTGAGTGACATGAGTTGAGATCCACAGAGTGTGCACTTGTCATTGGCTCACTACCTTGGCTACCAGACATGTCTATTGCAGGTGACAAAAAATGTTCTGGGCACAAGAAGGGAATACAATAGTGAGTCTACTCAAAGGGGCCAAGGTGAAAAAGCACACATGCAAAAAGAAAACCACAAAAGCAGGCAAAGCTTTACAAGGCACAAAGGGCAAACAGTCATAAGCTTGAGTACAGTGTTCTCCATGCAAGTTTGTAGGCAAAGCAGGCACCAAGGATCAAACTGGCATTGCACATGTCAAAAGCAAAAGTCCAAATTCACAAAGGAGCTCAAAGGGGAAGCAGTCATAAGCTTGAGCACAATGTTCTCCATGCAATTTTGTAGGCAAAGCAGACAAAGGGTAGACAAACATTAGCTTCAACGTACTGTTCTCCATGGCATCTTGCAGGCAAGGTAGGCACCAAGCATCCAACCAAAGTTCCACTAGGTTGGGGCTAAAAAATTTCTTCCGAGCTCCCCGGGCACGGTCGGCTGGGAAGTCCATGGAACATTCCTACCGATATCGGTTGCGTTTTGGGGGGCCAATCTGGCTGCCAAACCTTCCGAGCATCTTTCCAAGGGTTTTCGAAAACTTCAAAGCGGCGGACCGAAGCATATCGCATGCACGTCGGTACAGATTTCCTAAAATTGCCACCGGTAACGGGACAATATTGGTCTCTCTTCCAATGTTCTATGCTGGGCACCGGTGGTACATGTGCTGCTTGTTCAGCATCTGCCTTGGGTGCCTACTCCCATCGCTCTGCGGCGTCTGCTTTTGGTGGTTTGGGTTTGGGCACTCACAGGTTTGGGTTTGGGCACTGTGTTGGGAATGCTTTTGCGAAGGGGAACCGCCCCTTGAACGACTTATGTAAAAAAAAAAGGAAAAAGAGAGGTAAAACTTCACGGCACAGATGACATGTACCAACACAAAAACGAAACGTAGAAAGAAAGTGATATATTGTACGTAATAACGTAAAGACTGGCCCGGTTTCCTCAATAGCACCGGAAGGTTCTCGGAGTCCCTAACCCCAACTCGAGGGGCCACGCCAGAAAGCGTGGATGATGAGTCCCTAACCCCAACTCGAGGGGCCACGCAACAAAGCGTGGATTATGAGTCCCTAACCCCAACTCAAGGGGGCACGCAACGAAGTGTGGATTGTGAGTCCCTAACCCCAACTCGAGGGGCCACGCAACAAAGCGTGGATTGTGAGTCCCTAACCCCAACTCAAGGGGCCACGCAACGAAGCGTGGATTCAAAGATTGTCCCGGTTTCCTCAATAGCACCGGAAGGTTGGAGCCCAAAAAAGGGCGGAAATGCTACATCACCCCTGCATCCTCGGGGATCCCCAAAAGAAGGGGAACAAAATCAGAAGTCAAAACCTAGGCCAGGGGTCACCATGATGCACCACGCAACAAAGCGTGGATTCAAAGATTGTCCCGGTTTCCTCAATAGCACCGGAAGGTTGGGGCCCAAAAAAGGGCGGAAATGCTACATCACCCCTGCATCCTCGGGGATCCCCAAAAGAAGGGGAACAAAATCAAAACTCAAAACCTAAGCCGGGGGTCACCATGATGCACCACGCAACAAAGCGTGGATTCAAAGATTGTCCCGGTTTCCTCAATAGCACCGGAAGGTTGGGGCCCAAAAGAGGGCGGAAATGCTACATCACCCCTGCATTCTCGGGGGTCCCCAACAAAGGGGACAAAATCAGAAGTCAAAACGTAACGTAGGACACCATGATGCTCCTAGGACCTTTGCATTCTCGGTCCCCAAGGGGTGTAGGTGGGTGAAAAAAAAGGGTGCCTAACCCGGGGAACCTTGGGGGGTGGTGGGGGGGGGGGGTGCGTCGGAACGGCCCGGCGGTCCGGCCGGCCGACTCGGCCAGCCGAAGTGCCGCCCGGCAGTCCGGCCGGCCGACAACGCCGTCGAGCCGAACCGCCGGAACCTAACCGGCCGAGCCGAACCGCCGGTTCATTCCGTCCAACCTTTTGGTCCGGACCCCCCAGACCCCCCTTTTTTTGTGTCCAAAATCATGAATCTTTCGGTTTTTTTCGATTTTAAGCTGAAAAAATGTTTCCGACTCCATGGGGTTTTGTATGGGGCGGAGTGGGACGAGCGCTTCCCGGGGTTCCCAGGGAATTGGCAGACAACCGATAACCTATGAGTTTTTGGTCCGCCCCCCCCCCCACTTGTGGAGAAGCAGAAGGCCCGGCCGTTGCGAACATGCAAGCGGAATGGGGGCTAGCTGGGGTGAGGGTACACCAAAGGGGGGAACCGCCACCGGGATCTGGAATGCAACGGACACGGCGCCGCACGTTCCATGAGAGGTTCCGGTGGCACACGCACAACCTCCGCGCCATCCAAGCGGACCGGATCCTCACAGAGAAAAGGAGGAGAGGGTGGTTCTCGGACTACCCAGAGGCCGAAAGCAATACATACTTATTGGCACCGGACCAGGTGTGCAAAGTACAAGTGCTAGCCTCAAGTGTGTGGGTGCCGGAGGTGAGACGTTGGGAGCCGGAAGTGTTCATCAGAGGGCATCAACTTCACAGTGGAGGACACAACGAGGTTGATGCAAAACTTGCACAAAGCAAATGATTGCCGAGCAAGTAGGCATCCCGTTGTACAAGGAGTAGAAGCCGGAAGCCATGGGAGAAGCGGCAAAGCCCCAGCCTCGGGTGACAAAGGTGCGTGGACGCACATGGTCGCAAAGTCCCGATGGCATCAAGGTGACGGGGTGCAACATGTTCAGCGCAGTGCCCAGCACAAACGCGCGACCCGGAACGCACCATGGCATGGCATGGGCCTTGAAGCAAGAGGGACCGAGACCGGAGGCCTCCTTTGTTGTAGAGTAACCCCTTAGGCCACCGCGTCTTTGCCAGACCTGACTAGACCTCTGCTAAACCCTCTCCCACGGGTGGGCCGTCTCCTCGCTTTTGTACGCGACTCCCCCCCCCAGTAGAAGTGGGCCAAAGGCCCCCTGGGGGGGGGGGGGGGGGTTCAAGGAGGGGCGATGGGGGGGGGGGGTTCAAGGAGGGGCGATGGGGGGGGGGTTCAGGGAGGGGCGATGGGGGGGGGGTCGGGAGGGTCGGTTGGGGGGGGGTCCAGGTGGGGCAATTTGGGGCAGTGGGGGGAGGGGCATACGCTCCCGTTACCTCCCCTTGCCCTCCCTCATGGGTGAGAGCTAGGGCTAGGGCTAGGGCTAGGGGTAGGGGTAGGGGTAGGGTTAAGGTCATGGGTCATGGAGCAGGCTGAGGGTTGGGGTGGGTGTTAGAGTCAAGGTTGGGTTCAAGTATAGCGTTGGGGTGCTCCACCGCCTGGGCGGGGAGGGATGCTATGTTGGCAAGGGGAATGAAAAAAATTTTCGGGCGCATGCGGCGCCACCATATGTATGGCCGGTAGCTATTGACCCTTGGTAACTAAGTGGGCCCGGAGGGAGGGGGGGGGGAGTCGCGTACCCAAACCGAGGAGACGGCCCACCCGTGCCCTCTCCCCCCCCCCCCAGCAACTAGCTAGTCCCCTAGAGAAGCCCTCCTCGGCGGCTAGCCCGCCCCCCCCCCCCCCCTGGGGGCCTTCGGCCCACTTCTACTGGGGGGGGGGTCGCGTACAGAAGCGAGGAGACGTCCCCCTCCCCCTGTGCTTCGAGGTGATTTCTGGGCACCGCTGGCACCCAAGTTGCCAGTTCCAACTAGGTGCTAACTAGGATGGGAAGAGGGGTAGAGGGGGATGGGGGGGGGGGGGGGGTTGGTGTTAGGCCTCACAGGTAAGCGCACCCCGTGGGGTCTAGTGCCCTGAAAACCCGCAACGGGAAAACCAAGCAAACTGAAGCTGGACCAAAGAGTAGGGTCACAGAGTATTCGTGTATTTTACTCAAACCCGCGCGGTTAGATTTTGGATATTTTTGATGTGACCATTCTCCGGAAAAGTTGGCCCGTCCGACCCTCCTGGTTGACTGCCCGGGGGGTGACCATTCTTTTTGCCGTTTTTCGTTGACACAGGTGGCCCACAAATGGTGCCCTGGGTCCCTTGTAGATGCCAGCACAATACATTGAGACAATACAACCTTTGTGGGACGCCAAAGTGCACGCAATGCGGCTTGCAGCACCATCCAGGGCCGTCTGAGCCGAGGGATACACTGTGGGCTCATTCACCACCTCTTGGAAGTGACTAATGCAACTCTTTTCGAGAGAAATTTCATGGGCTTTGGCACTCGTGTGGTTCCTGCAGTTCCCTGTCCAACTGCAGCTGGGTACCTGGTGCAGCTGAAAAGAAGTTTTGAAGAATGTTCTGAATGACTGCATAGAGAGCGAGAGCAGTCTCTCGGTGGGGGTGCGCGCTCCACAGTTGATACAGACTGTAGAGGAACTCACTCCAAATGCGTACCTGTTTGTGACTTGCGCCAAATATTCGTTCAAGAAATCCATCATCATACCCCTTGAAGCAGCATCATCTCCGGGAATAGTAACATCCTTTGCCGTCAAAAATGCTGAGAAACTGTGACAATGATGCATATTAATAGGCGTCAACACTTTGCATAACCAGACATATCATGCACAGGCGCGTGTCTTACAGCTTGCGGAACAGAGGAGCAGCGGAGGAGGATGCCACAAACACACACAGACACCTGTATGGATCTCGGCTATCCTTCTTCTTGTTGTCGTGTCGGTTGCCCTGGTTGCCAATATCCTGCTTGGTCTCTTCTTGTGAAGTGTTGCGTTGTCTGTGATTGTTCCCACCTCGTTGGTGACTGTGGACAATGAAGGAGAGAAGCGGGGGGCATCCACATGCAAAATGGGTGCAACTGTTGACGAGCAGATTGCAACACTGTCCAGATTTGAAAGGTTGGAAATTTTTCATTGGATAACCATGGATGGGGGACAGCCCACGAAAGGGCTTTATTGCTCAGAGAAAAATGGTACTTACGGCTCTTTACAAGCAAACTTTCGGTAAAGAAAAGATGACCCCATACTATTTGGCCCAATCCTTGGATCATATCAGTCCCTGTTTGTAGTGTTGGTGGGGACATCTTTGTTTGGAGGGTGCCCATAAAACAGTCATGCACTCAGTATGTCAGTTGCAATATGCATGCATCAGTGCCAAAAGCCAAAATTCAGACTTTGGTGTTGGTCATCCATTCACACCAACCGAACAGAAAAAGACGTAACCTCCATGAAGAGCTTCGCAACAAAGAGGACATTGAATTCTTATGCTCACCACATCTCAGCTTGGTCATGTTGGTCAAATCTCGGAGTCGTGGAAACTGAGGTTTCCGCGGACGCACAAACGACAAATTCTATTGCCTTCGGCAAGTCCACCTCACAGAGAATCTACCCCAAGCAACCCCATGGTCATTTTAGGTGATCGTGGTATCCAAAAAATAAATTTCGAAAACTTCGATTTTTGAGCTGCCCAAGATGAAAAACTGCACAAGCGGGTTGTGTACCAATCCCTTGGGAGCCCCCCCCTCCCACCCCCGGCGCCCAATACCCAAATACGGTGAAAAACACGCAAATACAGCCTAAAACATGCTTTACATACCTTGGATGGTCATTTTAGGTGATCACGATATCAAAAAAGAACCCTCCCCCCCCCTTGCAAAGTCCCGGGGTAGCGCGCGACGGTCTCCTGGGTGGGGGCGGGAGACGGTCACCAAGTGACGGTGTCCCGGGGGGGGGGGGGCATTGCAAGGGTATCTCAAGGCAAACTGTGGTACCCTCCACTGACGCAAGCAAAGAGAACACGTGTGAAGCGACTTTCGCGTTGATGCGGTGCCAATGTGTTTCATCCAACACTCATGTTATTGAGGATCCAAAGGAATGGTAAAGAACTTCTGGGTACGAGAATAACACACTTTGAATTGTTGCACATGCTCGGTTTGCATGACAGGCACGGGGTGTGTTGCACTGGCCGAGGAGGAGGAGGCAATGGCGCGCGAGGCTGGTTTGGCAGCCGCTTTAGCGCCCGCTTGCACAGCCAAACCAGCTGGCTTTCCTCTTGGCTGGGGGGCAGCCTTTCCCCTTGCCTTGGGGGCAGCCACTGACTTCTTCGGAGGCACCAAATCCTTAGGGATCCACTTTTTCTCACATATATCACGAGTGAAGTACAGTTTCCCATCAAACACATGGCCCAAGCCCCAAACTCCACGTGCACTCTTTGCCCATACTACTTCCACATCATTACTCTTCCTCCTCTTCCTCCTCTTCCTCCTCACTACTCGAAGACATGGAGTCCACATCGGAGTCCTCTTGTCGCGATTCATCACTAGATGTGGAACCCGATGATGAGGAATCCGAAGATTCAGATTCAGATTCTGTGGGGGAGTCATCGTGTGTGCGTGAAAAATATTCCGTCTCTTCCAACTCTGAGAGCTTCATTCCCTTGCGGAGACATGGGCGTAACATCCGGTGACCGGAGTGACCCCACCAGGGCGTATGTACCGAATGTGGCAAAACTGCGTCCCATTTGGCGAAGGCCCCACAACAGTGGCCAACACATTGAACTAAAAAGAGAGAGAATCAGAATGGTTTCGGCACCAGAAAATTTTTTTGGCCTATGTTGGTAGTGGTGGGCTGTGGATGGTTGCTGTTGATTCCTGGTGCTCTCTGGATGGGTGCTGTTATTTCTTGGTGCTCTCCGGATGGTTGCTATTGATTCCTGGTGCTCTCCGGATGCTTGCTGTTGATTCCTGTTGCCCTCTGGATGCTTGCTGTTACTTCTTGCTGTTAATTTTCCACGACCCCAACTCAGACTTTCACCTGCATTGGAAGAGGGGGAGGGGGGGGGGGTTTGACGGGGGGGGGGGGGAGGACCTCCTCCTTCCATTTTTTCTGTTCTAATGCGTGCCTGGTGGGTGGGGTCAGGGCCCAGGACCAGGTGTGGGGGGGTGGGGGGGGGTCAGGGCCCAGGAACAAGTGGTGGGGGGTATGACCTAGATTATGAGAGAGATTTGTTGAACTAAAAAGAGAGAGAATCAGAAACAGAGCAGCAAACAGACAGAGGTAATGCACTCCTCAGCATGGCATAAGTGCATCTTTATTCTCTATGCCATGCCTGGTTGAACCTCAGCAGAACAGTCAGTACAGGTATCAGACCAGGCGTCCCTGGTCGTCACAACAGCTGACCTGTGCATTCAGCAAAATGGTGCAAGTGATAAAAGACAACAGGAGACAGAGAGATACAGAGGGGTACTGAAAAAATCAGCATGAATTTGTTCAAATCTTCGGCCCCCTCTGGTCTCCCCCAAAGCGCGCAGGGGCGCCTCCGGGTAAGGCCCGGCGCATCTGTCCCCCTCGGCTACGGCGGAATGCCCACCGGTGTGGTTTTTTCGTTCGCCGCTAGGGAACTTCCGCGCCTGGCCCTTGCCCTTCGGTTCCCCGTACCGCCCGGGGGCCCATCAGAGAGATACAGAGGGGTACTGAAAATATCAGCATGAATTCGTTCAAATCTTTGGCAACAACTAAGGAATCATCATTGGGAGCTTTCAAAATTGGGTGGTGGGGGGGGGGGGGGGGCTCCATTATGTGTCACAGACAGTCAACTGAAAAACACAGTCGCTATCCTAAACTAAACTGTAATTTATATCTGTAAACTAAGGTTTAGGTTATGTCCCCCCCTTCAACACAAAACAGCACAGCACTTAAATGGGTTCTTTCGTTTCATTCTTCGGGGATCAGGGTCCATGCTCCTACCCAATGATTACGCTGTGCGGCTCACCCTCTGTGTGACATTCCGCCTGGTTGTTGTTCCTTTACGGGGCCCTGGACAGTCACCCGTTCTTCCCTTCGCATGTTGTGTCAGGTTGCTTCTTTCTGCCGGCCGCTGCGGCCAGTGCTCTTGCTGGTGTCGTTTCCGCGTTCGCAAAGCCCAGTGGTTGGTGTGCCGGGGCTGTGCTGGATGTGGCATGATGTGCCGTTTGCGCATCAGTGGCGCCCAGTAAATGGCGTATTGAGGTTGTGCTGGTTGTTGCCAGCGTGGTTTGACTGTTTTTGCTGTCCACGCGCCTCTGTCCACAGGCCGTCCATAACCTGCCTCGCTGTGTTTCCGTGTGCTTGAGGCCCAGGCGCCCTGCTCCTCCACGCGTTGTCCTGGCCGTACACCATATGTCCCTTTCCCCCTCACAGTTGGTCTGCCCCTGATGGGCTCCCGCTCTTGTTGCGCAAACAGCCCATCTGGGCTGCGGGAGACACCCCCCACCTGATGCCAGTTGGGCAGGGGTTGCCCTGGCACCCGGTAGCGACGGGGCTGGCTGGCCAGGCCATCCCCTTTGTTGTCGCTGCCTCCCATGCACGCGCTCTCCCATCCCCTCCATTCCGGTTCCCTGTCCTGGTTGCCTCTCCTGCCTTGCTGCGCCCCTCCTCCTTGTCTGCCGTGCTCGCCCTCATTCCTCCTAACCCCCTCCCCCCTTTCAACCCCTGTACCTCATCGTGCCCACTGGCAGTGGTGTGTGCACTGTCTCTGCGTCCAGTCTGGCTTTTGTGTGTAGTGCATCAAATAGCATATCATCCGGGGTCAAATTATGTCATCCAGCATGATGATCCCCAATCCTGACACCCATCCTGCCCAGGATACCCACTGTGAATCCCCATCCTGGGCCCCCATTGTGGTTGATTGTGGCCGTTGACTACACACAGGATCCCTCCTATTTTTGATCAGGTAGGTTCAAGGGAAATCCCAAATACGCAAAAAAAATTACATAACCTAGACCCACGTTGGTTACTTTACGTGACAGGGCAGTCCCCAGAGTGGGGAGGAATCAAATGAGCTTCCCCGCCATCTCGGGGTCCCCAAAGCGGGAGGAATCCAAAGGGCTACATAACCACTGCCGTCTCAGGGTCCCGGGAAGGGATCGAAAAAGGCTCACTATCTACAGCTGGAGGCAGAAGCACACCTGTGGTGGTGGTGGTGGTGGTGGTGGTGATGACCTGGAGGGCCGTGGTGAGAATGGTGGTGGTGCCCATGCTGGTGGTGGTGATGGCCATGGTGGTGGTGGTGGTGGTGGCTGGAGTGGTGGTGGTGCTTCCCATGGCTGGTTCCAGTGTTCTGTGAACCTGGACCGCCTGAGTTGGAATGCTGCTGCATACCAGGAGGTGAGGGCATTGGGGGCTGCATGGACATGCCCATTGGTGGCCCAGGCATGCCTGGTGGAGGCATAGGGTAATACGCAATGCTGGCATCCATGGTCTTCACAAACTTCTGCAGAGACTGCTCCCAGCGGTATCTATGAGTGTGGTGAAGACGGCAATCTGGAAAGGTTTGGACCAATAACACATGACAGCAAACCACCATATGAAATCCTGCCAGACATGAATACAATGACTCCCAAGGGCTGTCGGATAGCAACACGTTACAATGCTCACAGATACCTCTCTGGTGTCCGATGGATATATACAAGTTGCTGACTTCCAGGGTAAACGCCCGGAGGATACATCGGCTGCCCAGCAAAAGGCACAGTGTAATTGGGAGGCATGCCACCATACATGGGATATCCCATGGGCATGTGCCCATAGGCATGGTGATGGTGGTGGTGGTGGTGATGGGCATGGTGGTGATGGTGGTGGTGATGATGGTAATCATCCTTGTACCGGAATTCCTCCCATGTCATTCCTGAAGCAGCAGAATTGTGGACTCTTGAGACACAAAAACCGGACAAGCCAGCATGTATGGTGCAAATATCAATCAGTACTGCGCACTCCAATTCTCCTCTCTGTCTGGATGGGATGGTGATGCCCAAAAAACATTCACAAGTTTGACAGCATACATCACCGCTTGGACAGGAGGCAATGGTATGGTAGCATTTGGGGAGAGACACCCTTGATACTCACTGGGTTTGACGTAAACCACCTAGAGAGACTCGCCACCCACTTGTCCTTGTTTGCCAGAAGATGTCATTGGACATTTAATGGCCTTCGCGTGCCATTGTATTACAACTTAGCAGTTCAGTCATGCCGGGAACATTGCCATGATCGCACCTGCGCGCTTGGCAATTTATCCTCACCAATTAAGCGACCATGGAAAGCAGACAAACAATTCGCGTGGGCACCACCGCAATAGCAAACCAACGGATATTTTGGTTCTACTCAACGATAACTAGCCTTATGGAACATCCCCTTCTCTGTTGCCACCAACAACCTTTTCCCTGTGAGCGGTGTAGGTCAGCGGTCGGTTACCTCACGGGGCCAAATAGCAGCGTACCCACAATGCAGGATCACTACGTTTGAGGTGGCCTTGGATGCACGGCTGCGTGCTGGAGAGGCAAAAGATGGCAATGAAAGACTCTCAACAGCACCTCAGAGTGTTGCGAACATTTTTGTTTTCAATCTTCACAAACAATGGCGAAAAAAAGCAAGCCCCATGCGCCCACCTTTCAAAAAGTTTGTAACACCCACTGGGGAAATTTTTGCGGTGCATAAGGGAATGAAGCACAGGTGTCCTCAACCTCAACCCTGGCAATGTGTTGGTTGACTATGTGATTGTGTGACAACATAACGATGATGTCATCGCCCATGAAAAGGTTTTGACAAAAGCTGTGTCACCGAAAGAGGCATTCTTCGGTGCTCTTAGACAGGGCAATGAGGGGTGGACACTGTGTGGCCTGCTTTTGTTGCTCAATCGTCTGTCCACCGGGAGTTGAGGACACATGAAAATTCAGTGGTGTGGCATGTTTGGGACATCGGAATATTGCGGGGTGGATATCAGGAAACAGTTGTCATAGTGTCAGAATTACACCATTTCAGTGTTGAGTTGCGTAGGGATAACCGGGTGTCCGTGATTACCAAGAGCAGGGTGCCACAGACAAAGACCACAACAAACGGTGGGACATCCCAATGCAAACTCCGAAAAGCACACGGACCTGGTTCCTCCTCATCTTCATCATCAGCGTGGTGTTGCTTAGAATGGCCAGGACCCCTGTTCTGGCTCAAATTGATGGGCTCGTTTGTATTCGGGTCTGTGATGGCAATAGCCTTGCAAACTCGAGCCTGATGAAATGGGCCAAATGACCAACTACGAACCATGTGTCGCGAACGGTCGCATTTTCAACAAGAAAATTGCCTCCTCAACCATCAGCGTCTTGGCCTCAGCCACTCTTGTCCAGTATTCCGTCTTCCATACATATCTTTCCCATGCGAGATTCCTCCAGCAATGAAGCGTGCTCCTGCGTAGAACGCACTCCCTCCGCTGTGCCACTGCATTCTGCGCCAGATATCATGTTTTGTTCATGGTTGTCTGCCGCCGCTGGTCAGTACATCAAAGATGGAAGACATTTGGGGTGGATTTCTGAAAGGTCAATGTGTATAGCAGGTGATTTTAGGTTGGTCCCAGACTGTTTCACACGCATTTTTGCAGCCTTGAAACGTGCATCCCGAGCGGACCCCGCTCCGATCACCAGGCCTTGCCGTCACTCATTGCCTCAGAACCTGTACAGCGAGAGGTTTTACAGCCTGCGACGTGCAATTGACCTTTGTTGAGTGCCCCCCCTGCTCGTAGTCCTCGTAATCCTCATCCTCTTCGTCCTCGTCCTCGGGGACGCTTGCTTGCTTGCGGGCCCATTTCAAATAGGCAGCATCACTCACAGATCTGTTCAGCAAACATATCAGCGTCGGTGTCGGATTTTTTGCTCTGAATCCGTCCATCTCCCTTTTCATTTTAATCCCTCGCTGACTGAAAAGCGCCAGGGAGAGACAGACACCTTTTTTCTCTGCTGACGGCTGATTGCAGATTTGGTGGGGGCCTGCTGGTCACTTTGGTGGGGGCAAATGCGGCGTCGCTGACAGCTCTTTTTTGCCTGCGGGCAGAAAGGGAAAAATTCAAATAGCAAATGGGGTGTGAATATCCGCGGAGAGGGTGGTGCAGGTACTGTGTCAGACGTTGCACCGGCTGACTGACTATGACGTCGGGACCACAATTTGCACGTGGGGACATCACGAGATGGGGCTTGCCGTAGCATACCTGTTGATGATGGCGGTGCCCCCGCGTGCAACACTCAAATGGTTGTCGCCAGCAGCACTGGCTTTCTCCCTGCAATATGTGAAGACAACTGTCATAACGCACTGAAACATCTGGCGTGCTACAGGCAGCTGAGGTGTCCCAAAACCGCGATTCTTGGAGAGGGAACCCTCAGGATTTGATTCGGAGGCACAAACTAAAACCGTTTCGGGGTCTGAACAACAAAGGCATGTCTGTGGACCACGAAAACGCAAATACCTCATGGCACTGCTAGTAAAAGGTGCCGCATTCGAATTCAACTTTTGGCCTGTGCCATCCGCCTTGGCAATGTCCCTGCATCAAAAATGACAAAAAGACAGGCCTGTTCCACATATGCAACCTGCTTGCGTAGACCCTGAAAGCACTGCAAGAGCATAGTAGCACGAGGACAGCTGCACGCATGAGAGGAACACACGCAAATATTACCTGACGTTGTAGGTGATTCCTGCCCTTTTTTTTCCCCCCTCAAAGACCATTCCCCCCATTGGCGGCGACGTCATTGTGAGCAAACAAGCACTCAACGAAAAGGACAGAGGTGGATAAGGGCAATCCTATGATGACCCCCATGATGCTGATAAATTGGTCCCAACCTGGTACCACGCCATAAAACTCAAAGGCATGGCGCATGCATCTGCATTTCCTTGCGACCAAGCTCAGTTTCCATGCAATTTTACCTCAGCCTTCTTCTTTTTACGCTTCTTTTTGAAATGCCGTGCTTCTCCCGTCAAACTCCTGAAGAGCAGCATGCTGCAGCGATTCAAAAGTCTCTGAAGCCTCTTGGTGGTGTTGATGCTGCTACCAAACTGCTTGAAGAGTACCATGCCCTAACAGGGACGTCGATGCCGCGGTGGGGAGGAGGCCCGAAGTGTCCACGCTGCGGGAAGAATGTCTACAGCAATGAGGCAATGATAGCGGCAGGCTGCTCGTGGCACAAGCGGGGTTGCTTCACGTGCAAGGGGTGCAATAAATCGCTGGACTCCAATACGGTTAAAGAGCTGAAGGTATCTGCCTCTAGTAGCTGGTTGGGTGGATGCAAGGTCCAGGTGATCTACAGTCATTGTGCCTCATGCACACTGGGAAGCCTACGGGCGTGGCAGTCTCCCACTGCATAACCTGGTTTCAGACTCAGCTAATCCTCACTACGTGTCAGATCCGCTGCCACAGCCGCTGTGGGATCATTGTAGCACTGGACAGCTCTGACTATTGATTCTGAGAGGTTGTTGGGAGTACTTTGAAGTAAGCAGGCTACGCCAGCTCATCTTGGTCTAAGCAAAAAAAAAAGGATGCAAGATCCAGGTGGTCAGCGTTCAGGCTGCGTTTTGGATGAATGATATTGACGTTGGGTTGTCTCGCGCCACATTTTGGGGGTTTGGACTGCGGTCTAAAAGTGAAGCAACTGGTCTTAGTTTTGTCACGGCCAGACAATGAACTGATGCATTGTATGTAATTTCAAAGAAGTGCCACTTAATGAGTGAAATGGAGCAAGGGTTTTCGGTGTATTGATCCATTTGGCACAAAAGTGTCAGCCTTTGTGTGGTGGGGTACAACTCATGAATGCGGTTCCTGAGGGACCCGCTTTTGAAGTGGGTTGGCTTGAAAGACCAACCACCAAGCCTGGGGAAACCTTTGTGCCACAAATAATTGTGTGTTGGGGTGTGTGTGTGTGTGTGTGTGTTGACGGCGACTAATAGATACAGTTTGTCCATGTTGACATTGCTCCCCAATCGTGTGTTGATTTACAAAAATAGACGTTTTGCCGTGTTGTCATATCTTTGTGATGTTCAAATGTTGCGAAGCTTCTGATGCAATTTTTGACGTATGCTGAGGTGGATGGTCTGAATGATCTTGATGAGATTTCTGCAAGTATGTTTCCGACCTGATTCTTGTTGTGATTTGCGCACACCGCCGTGAGTCTCCTGTTTCGTTTCACGGAGGCCAATGCGTGCGCAATGTTTCTTCTACATGGGGTCCGGTGATAAAGAGTTTTGCATGTTGTATCACGGTCAAAGATCACAAACAAATCACCCCTTGTGGTATCCGTTGTCTTCTTCGTGGGGACCTTTGCGTCATTGGGGGTGTGGATCTCTGTGTTCATCGGATTTCTGGGTCCTATGGGTGGTGAAATTTTTATGTTTTTGCACACTGCACAGTATATTCTCCAGATTGTCTTCGATTCCTTGTTGTTATCCCTTGCAAGGATTCCATCTAACAGTTGTTGCATTGTTTTTGCCTTGTTTGTCCAGTGCGCGTTGAGCAACGGTTGCATTTCATTATGTGTTTGACGTTTGTATCACTGACGCAAATGCAAAGGTCATGTATACCACCCAGGTGTTGAGCCCGTGTGTGATAGGCTTACCAGGGTTGCCATGGTCTGTCTTTTTTCCAGTCTGTATCGGTGATGTGCGGTTTGTGTGCGTTCCTATTTTTGGACAGCGGATCGTTGTTTTTGGGGTGCAGCAGCCTGCATGATGATTCTACTTGAACCCCCGTGTTGTGCTGATGGCTTTGAGGGCCGTTTGCTCGAAAATGGCAAATGGGAAGTTGATATGAAACATTTTCTGATTCTCGTCGCAAAACCCCTGCAGCCCCAGCATGCGTTGCGAGCGACACATGTGCTGTCTGCAGCACCATTTGTCCGCCTTCAATGCCTTTTCCAGAGGCGTTGTGAGGCCGCTGTGCCCCATTTGCAGACCGTCACAGGAGCTCCCCCCGCGGGGGGTCTGCTGGGGGTGTACAGAGGAGGTGCTTCGATGAACCCCCCCCCCCCCCTCCCTCCTTCAACCAGGTATGGCATAGAGAATAAAGATGCACTTATGCCATGCTGAGGAGTGCATTACCTCTGTCTGTTCTGCTGCTCTGTTTCTGATTCTCTCTCTTTTTAGTTCAATATCTCTCACATAATTTAGGTCATACCCCCCCCCCCTCCCTCCTCACGGGCCTTTTGTCCAAATCTCTAGTGGCTATAGCAGGCACACAAAGTTGTACCAACCACAGTGCAAGACAGCCCCAATACCCATTTTAGAGGATTGTAGGCACCTGGGGGAGGGCGGGCTGGTGGTGCACCTTAACTCCCCACGCGTTGGACTGTCCTTCTCCGTATAATGTCCCAAATCTGGTCCAAGGTAGCCGAGGGGTCTTTGCAGGACGGTCCTTAAAGAGACACATACTTTCTTTTTCGCTTTTTGTTGAGGGATGTATACACCCCGGGCGGGCGGTTGCAGGCCAGCTGCTGGCAGTTACTGGCCAACCGTTGTCGGTTAGCCACCAACTGTTTGCGGATACCAGCCAAATTTTGTTGGTTGACCGAGCCGACCACCGCTGTGTGGCGGCTGGCTGACCTTTTTTTTTTGGTACCCCCCAAATGCGGGCGTTCAGAGTTTCTCCCCTTTCTTCCTGTTAAGGAACATCCTGAGGCCACCATCTTTTGATCCAACCAACGTGGACCTTCAAACCGCTGCGTCCTAACTGCCAACAGCCAGGGGCGCGTTGGGGGGTACTTGCAAATAGGGCCTCAGCCCATCGGCTGGGGATGGTCCACGTGCAACAAAAAAGGTGTGTTGGACCTAGGTCCAGATTAAGCTGTTGGGGCCACAACCAACAATTCCCCCCTCCTTACACCCCAAAAGTTTCTGGGCAATGTTTGCATCTGGTTATGTGCGCCCTTGGGTCATGTGGGCTTGGCACCAACAGCCATTTTGCACCACTCAGACCCCCCTATTGGTAGTCATGGGCCCCTCTAAAGGGCCCTGCTCGGGCTTTATCAGCTCATTAGGATGGATTCAAGCAGAATACTGGGCCCACTTTGTGGTATATTGTCAGCAGCTGATCTCTGCCAGGTGGACTTGCTGAAGGTACATTACTGTTAGTTTTTTTTTTTATTGAAGTGTATAGGGTCTGTGCAAAGGTTGTGTGATGGCTGCTCTGTGGCATGCTGTGTGGGGAGTAGCAGACACATTGCACTGCATTTGTTTTGTCACTCTTCAGGGAGCGCCTGGTCAGTGCGGAGAGATCTACTGTGCACGCTGCTATGGTGATGCCGCTGCGCGACGAAAGTGGGAAAGCGGTTCGCGATGAAAGTGGGAACAGAGGACCCAATAGCATTGGAACCTTTTTATATATCTGTTGTCTCGGTGTAGCCGGTCAAACTCCTGAACTAGTTTGCAAATGATGTAGGAGCAAATCTGCTCTGTTAATCTACACATGATGACCACACATTCCTTTCGTAGTTTTGGCGCTGGCTTCTCAGGGGCCACAGTGCCATTGGCATTGGTTGGTGATCAGTGCCCCACCATTTTTTGCCCCTCCCCTGCAAGAGGTATCTCGTGTGAACCCACCGTTGGGCAGCATGTGCAGAAGAAGTCAGCATTATGCAGGTTTCGAATTGTAATTATTTATTTGCACAACGGGCAGACTGGTGATAACGGCACATGCGCGATCCTTATTGTTACGCGTAGTGGTGCAAACTTTGGCACACGATGTCTTGCTACCACAGCTTATTGTGGGACGATCGTAGCTCGTCAGCTCTGACCCTTGATTCTGAGAAATTTCTCAAGTGCACTTATGCTTTCAGGTGGCGTTCCTGACGGGATTTTGACAGCAGCAATATCCATGTGGTGACACAAAAACTGTGATTGGGCATTTTGGCTGCAGTATGTTTGCTTCCTTCTTGACGCCTGTGAAAATTCTCTCTCTCTTTTTGACATCATTTGGGTTCTATGCAAGGGCAATCTAGTATGCAGAGGGAAGCTGCTCTGCAATAGATATCTGTTTTAGATTCTACCAATTGGTGGAATGTTAAAGTTCTGATCCTTCAATCGGCAGTTTTTAAGTGTTAAAATTATTTTGAGACATGCAACACCACGTACGGACCTTTTTGGAAAGTTCCCGTGGTGAATCGATGGAATGGTTTTGGATTCAACGGAGTATTTTTCGATTATCGCTGAAGCTATCTTTTTCTCTAGCTCTGCTTCTTGTACACTAGAATGGGAAATCCCAGAAGACGGTATGCTATTGAACGCATATGCTACAGCGTCAATGCATACACCAATGTCGTTTCCAAAGTGTGATAAAAACATGATATGAAAATACCCGTAAGTGAAATCAACCTTGGCCGCCCATTGATATAGGAAATGCAATTCTCCAATGGTTTAAGGAAAACTGCTTCGTTTTGATGACTTAGTTGATCTCTCATCAATGTGCAATTACCCATGTTGTGTTATGTTGCCACCATCATACCATAGCCTCTCCAAGCACTAGAATCAGTGATATACACTCTCAAGTAGTGTGTTGGTGAAAAATATTTGAATGTCAGACTGAAATCACCTTGAACAGAGGTTGTCAGCTGAAGCGCAGACGCGGAGACCACACACTTCTTTTTTGGGGTTCATTCGTGTAGTATACCTCAAGGCATGATATTGGATGTCCAACCTTTTGTAATATCATTTTTTTGTCCGACAAAACAATCACCCAATGGATTTTTTGATTTACAGACCTCTATCTACCTGAAACTAAACATCATTTTTTTGGGTGGGGTCAAAAGTTTTTGGTTAGAAGCATTTGAACCGGGGTCGAGTGTAATGGGGGCTTGAACTCAATTGATCGGCTGAGCTAGCGATCACCGAGACGCCCGGTCCCGGGCATAAATCCATCCCCGCCTCGCGCAACCAACACTTCAGCTGTCAACCAAGGCGTCCAAAATTGTTCGGAAGAGGGCTGATTCACCCATTTGGACCGAGAGATTCATGAAATCTGTTGAGAAGGAAGTATGAGGCTTTGGCGACGCAGATCCTACCCTAGTGGCCCAATTAAAGTCAATATATTCAATATCTGGCCAAAAGCTGACACGTCAATCTCAAGTTTCACTTTTTTTAGGGGGGGTTAGGGGGATTGCCGTGAAAATTATGACCCCCATGGGTTGACTTATGGGCTTGGGTGTCCATCCCCCCGGGGGTTGGGGGGGGGGTCCTACCCATGTGGTTGTTTGAAACTGTTAAAATGGCTCTCGGCTTTAATTTTTGTTTTTCCTTTTTCCATTAAGATTTGAAAAGTTCAAAATTAAAGGGTCGCCGGCATTAATATTAATCTCACAAATATTAGCTCATTTCCCCAAATATTAACCCTCCTAACAATGGCACAACGCAACATGTAATGCGCCATGTGTGTGTTTATGTTTCCTGTCCATGGCCATTGTGGCCCCTTGGGTCCCTATCCGGGCGCTCATACCTCGTGGGACCCCGTAGTGGGGTCCCACATCTTTGCGGGTCCGGATGGGGGGTTAGTAGGGTTAGTGGGGTGGTTGGGTCAGTGGGTTCGGTGGTAGGGTTTGCGTTCGGGGGGTTAGACGCTTCGTTTGCGGGGGTGGGGGGTTTGGCCTTCTTTTGGCCCGCCGCTTGGGCCTCTTCCCGGTGCCGCTCGGCCTCCTCGGGGGTGGGGAAGAGGAGGGAGCGGCTCACTTCATAGAGGGTGGTGCCGCCCGGGTATTCCACCCAAACGGCACCGTACTTTTGCCCGTGGATAGCACGGACAGTGCCCCTCTCTACCCCTTTGGGGTAGGGTTCGTGGACGACCGTCCCGATGATCGGATCCCCGGCACGGTCGTCCTTCTTCTCGGCACCCTTGGGGGTGTTGGTCTTGGTGGGGGTGGGGGGGGGTTGTGGTGGCGGTCTTGGGGGGGTCGGTGGGTTCGGGGGCGGGGATGGCCTCCGCAGGCCGTGCGGTGCTGGTGGTGGGGAGGGGGGGGGGGGGGGGTTTGGGCCTTTTGGGCCGGGGGATCGCCCCATCGTCGCTTTCGTCGGACGACTCGAAAGAAAACTTTCGTTTCTTGGGGGCGGGTTGGGGGGGGGTTCGGCTTTGCTTGGGGGGGGGTTTGGGGCGGTGTTGGTGGACGCCCCCCCCCCCCCCTCCTCCCCCTCGCTCACCCCGCCCCCACCCATGCTCCCCCACATCTCCTCATCCTCCCCCCCCCGCGTACCCCACCTCTTGCATCCGAGCCCACTCCCCGGTCCGGTAGTGGCGCGGCCCCACCCATACGCTGCTCACCACGCGCGAAGTGTCCCAGCCGTGGAGACCGCGCAAGAGAGCAAGCCCCAGGGGTGGATCCCGGGCCACGATGCGATGGAGGGCCCCCAAGGGTACTTCCGGGGAGCCCTCAGCGTCTCGCCAGCCACCCGGATGGGCCTGGAATTCGTCGCGTTGACCACAACGTCAATCACCTGCAAAAAAAAGGAAAAAAAAAGGAAATTAATTTTTTCGGCGACATTTTGAATCTTTCGACTTTAATATTAACTCTTAACCACCCACTCACCAAGGGGTTGGCAGACCAAAGGGTCCCGCAAACTCTTGGCCCCGCTCAAACGCACGAGCGTCATGTTAAGCTCGGTAAGGTTGTCCCGAGAGAAAGGCATAACAAGGGTGATACAAGGGAACATGGTGGTGTGGAGGGGGGGGGGGATGCGGGCAACCGGAGCGGGGGCGTCCAAGACACCCACCAACACAACATTGGAACCTCTCTACTATACCGTTGTGCAACAATATACCACGTAACACCCCTTATAGGTCCGCATATGTGCATGGAAAAATGGGTATAAAATGCCCAACCGCAAAAAATCGACTTTAACCTCTTAATATTTGCGAGGCTAATATATTACCGCCTTCATATATTAAAAATTAAAAATTAACATATTGACTGTAATTTGGGCCACTAGGGTGTACCCCCCCTGGCGCCGAAGATGTGGAGGACTGTTTGCAAGTGCGACGTGGATGCACCACTGGTTTTCAAAGACAAATACAAGGAGAGGAAGGAAAAAGAACGAAAGCAACACAAACAACAAAAACATTGGGAAAAAAGGGGCAGCAGGCGATCAGAAGACCCCGAGAGGTCGTCTAGCGAGAACGATTTGTCCAGCTTCGGGTCGTGTAGCTTGTTGTCAGAGTAGGCCCCATCGTTGTGTCCTTCCTTATGCCCATGTGTGACATCATACATCAAAATGACGAGTTGTGATTTGCGAAACCACTGTTGACTTTGATGGCCCGCAGCTGCTCCGATTTTCTGGGGCGATTGCCGCTGTTTGCTGGAGAGGTTGCAACCCAATAGCGGAGCATGCCCCCTTCTTTCCTTACCTTCAAAACTCTGGTTTCTTTATGAAGGCCAAAACCACAAGCCTTGGTTTTCACGACCGTGGGAGGAGCAAAAAGCGCAATATGTGTTGGCGAACATACAGAAAGTCAGAGGAGTGGAACGTGCTGCAGCCCTGCTTCATGAGTATCATACCCCCCCCCCCGTGCGCACTTTCTGAGTGTCTATTTTTTTTTGGTGTCTTTTTGTGCATGCTTGCCCGGGCCGCTGGGCCTTGACAAACTGCCGCCGACGCCACGTCCTTGTCCCCTGACCGCATGAGTGTCCGGGACACCCAGGCCCGTCTGGCCACGCCGGGCGACGAGGTCATCGTTCCTGCCGACGCCGGTCAATTGGCGTGTTTGGCAGCCATCGATGACACCGACTATATCATTCAGGACGAAGTGGTGCTGAAGAGTGGAGTTCCAGAGGCTGCCTCCCTGTCGTACGGTAGTACGCTGGTCGTACGCTGGTCCAGGGGTGCAGGAGCGCCAGCACAGTGGGGAGGACTCGCCTGCAGCCCCGGTTGGGCAAGAGGAGATTGTGGAGGTTGGTGAAGCGCCGAAGGACGAGGAAATCCCTGCATGTAAGCAGGAGGATAACGAAGAGGCAGCCCCAGAGGTTGGTGCACCAGTGCCTCACGTGAAGGAAGAGCCACTCCCAAACGACTGACTTTTTACGTGCCTCAAGGGAATGAGGGGGTGGCAGTGGCGGGAAGGACATGGAGCACGGTACCGTAGGCAGTTGTGGGGGGCCGTAATGGTGCAGGGGCATCACCGTGTGCACGTTGCAGTGCAAACGAGGAGAGATCCGGAACTGGTCCGGCGCGTGAACGCACACATCCGAAGTGTACTTCCCCAACTATCCTACACTGCGCTCGCAGTGGTCCATGGGGTGGGCGATCATCCCATGCTTGTACATACGCATCCAAAGGATGACAGTCCGCTTACGGGGGAAATAGCCCTGGGTGATTTTGTGGGGGGGGAACTGTTTACCAGTGCCCTACTTTGTGCAAATGGGCCTTCTCGTCCTGCATGGATACGTTGGGGGCGTGATTTATTATGGGGACACATTGTGGATCCTCGATATGGGGTCATGTTTAACGCTCTTAGGCCCCACGTGCCTCTGGCGTGGTCTGGACAGCGCATTGTGCTCGTACCGTACACAGGCATTGCATGGGGACGTCTGCCTGTGGCGATGCAGAACGAACTGGTCACGTTTGGCTTCCCAAGGTGAAGATGTGTTTTTTGTGTAGCGCTTCGTGCAACAGCGGTTGAACCGGTGAAGCCGGTTCAACCGCGCGCCTGTCCAGCGGTTGAACCACCTCGAAAGCCGGTTACATTTTAGTGCAATCTATGAGGAAACAAGCTTCTGACAATCAAGTGTAGGCTTGCATGTAATTGTTGTTCACTAAAAAGGGTCCAAAGTCCTAAGGGGAATCCAAACAAGGCGCAGGGGTGTATGTCACCACGCCTAACGAAAAGTTGATGGTGAAGCCGTGCGGTTTCACCAATACAGCCGCCGCCACTGGCACCTACAACACCACCGCCGTGAAATATGATCCAAGAGAAATATGTCTCCAGTGTTTTGCAGCAATGAGGTAAGAAGGTTTTCAAAAACATTCTTTTTAGGGGGTGTGGCATCTCTTGCAGGGCTGAAAAATAGCGGTTTTCAGGTTGCTACTTAGCAGTTTGTTGCTGTACCTCGATACGGGTTCAACCGTGGGGAAGCCGTAATGAAAGTGCGCGGTTGAACTCGGTTGAACCACGGTTTCACTTGGGTAATTCAAGGGTACCTGATCCAAATGAGCACGTAGGGAATGACTGCGACTCGTCTGAAAAAACTTGCTGCCGTCCTTTACGGCAGTCGCCCCAATGTTGTGCTCGTTGGGGAAATGACTGAATATGACAAAATCCAACATGCAATTAAGAGACTGCTTCCTGATTCGCCCATGCTGGGCCGCTTTGTTGCAATCCTGCTTGAACCTGTCATCGATGATGATGGCAGGCCATCATTCCTCAATCGGGCACTCGCCCTCAACTCGAACTTGCCTTTCGGTTGCGAAAAGCTGCAAATGGCGGACAGGTCCCTCATGCACATGCGCACACATGATCGATTTGATTTCTGGATTGCAAGCAGCACAAGGGATTCCAGAAACCTATCTCCGCCCTCAACGTATAAGCTTCTGCGGCTTATGACGCCAGGGGCAGAAGTTGACAAGGTGGTGTTCCACGAGCCAGATGTGCGGGATAACCAATATGCTGTGCAGGTTCACAATGACCTAATCAACGGGCTGTTGGGGTCTATTGGCCTGAACTCTGATGAAGTCCATCTCCTCCCGGGGACAGACCCACGGAACTCAAAGCTGTTATTCACGGAGTTGAATGAGGAACAGGTGAATACTGTGGTATCACAGTTCGGATCCAAGCCAAGGTTCCAGATCCAGCCAGTTGAATGATATCGTGGTGCCAACCTGATCAGCATGGCCGCTGTCTATGAGGTGTGGATCAAGAAGACGCACAAGGAAACATGGTCTCCCACGCTGTATGCTTCAGTTCTCGCGATGTTTTTGACAATCCCGGGCGTTCTGCAGGCACAATCGCCAGCGAAAATCCACGTCCTGGGGCCCAGCAAACTGCTGCTGGGTCTCACGGAAACTGGGCACTCACTGTTGAAGACAAGGTATCGGGAACTGGTGGCTGCCGTCGGGGCCGTCTCCAAGGACCTGAGGACAAGGCAGTTCCTCGATAGGGATATCATCTCCAAGCCCACAGTCCCCTCGACATGGAAGAAGGACCTTGTGGGCACAGTGTACATTCTGGATGTTGCACCGTGGTGGTACCTCTCGGACCTGACTTAGGCCCTTGCTCCCTCAGTGCACTGCCGGTACATCGCGGACCGCGTTAGATGGAGTGTTGGGGAGATGCGCACTGCCACATGGCGATTGACCGGGGGAAGTGTGACACAGCTGATTGGAAAGGTCTACCTGTCAGACTCTGGGATGCCTCCGACGTTTGTGATTTCCGAGGCGGATTATGAGGCGCGGAAAAGGCGAATCACAGATCGGCCCAGAAACAAAGACGACTCGAAGACACGCAGGCAAGGCCTAATCACGGCGGGAGAAATGGCGAAGGCCATGGAGTTGGATGACCAAGTCGACAAGGTCATCAGCTCCCCCAAACGCAAGCGGGACTTGAAGGAAGATGAGGCTTCGTCATCCAATGGAGCAGCACAATGACGTCAGCATCAAGCATTCCTCTGAGCAGCACGCTCAGAGTATTGTCCCAAAATATCAATGGATTTCAAACCCAAAATAACCATGAGAAAGCGTAAGCAAAAGCGCATAGTGGCCCTAGGGTCACTGCTGCGGTCCCTGGAGGTGGACTTCTTCACCATCCAAGAGCCCCACTTCGTCACGGTGGAGGATCGTCAAGCGGGCATGCAATGCTTGTCAAAGTACGGGTATGGCCTGGACGGACCACTTCATGAAGAAGGAAGGGGAGGAGTGGCACTGGCGTGGAAAACATCCAAGTGGACACTGCAATCAATGAAGTTCTTGTCTGCCAGGGCACTGAAAGCCTCACTGTCGAGTGGTCCACCGGAGATCACTTTAGTGGTGGCCCACCTCCACCACAAGCACACGCGTCGACAGTCGCAATGAAAAGACATCGCCAAGGAGTTACATGGACCAAACCTGATTTTATGTGCTGATCACAATAGTTTAATGGTAAAACACAGGGACGCCTTTGCGCCCCCACAGTTTGAGCATGACACGTCCTTACATGCCACAGACCAGGAGGTGACGACCTTGGCGAAAGCGGGTCCGCAAGACGTTTGGGTGGATATTCACTGTCCAACCCTGACGGACATCAAGGACAAGGAAGCATCGTGTCCGACGGGCTTCACATACGGCTACCCTCGAGAACGAGAGCGACCCGACCCGCAGAGGCTACGCCATATTGACCGCATCCACACAACATCCGAATTGCTGAGCCTGGCGACGAGCGTGTACCCCATGTTTGCTGCCAACTCAGACCACAAGGCGATCCTGGCTGAATTCACACCCCTGTCTGGTGGGGGTGTACCTGGTGGGGGTGTATGAAAAGGCTCAGCGTGACAGAAAGGGCATGGAAACACTGTCCAAGCTCAAGGGGGTGATCACGACCGGGGAAACTTCAGGAGGTCTGAGAACGCAAAGGAACAAATTGTATTGGTTAATGCGGGAGTTGCAGGAGCGAAAGAAACTTCAGCAGCTGGTATCCAGGACAGGCTCGGCGATACGGGGGGCAAAGGCGGTGGCAAAAGAGCTGGTGAAACATTGCGATCAAGTGTCCACCCCGACGGGATCCACGGAAGAAGATTGTGTGGCCTATCTGAAGTCGTTAGGAGTGGAACAGCGATTGCGCAACGCAGGTCGACTCCTTTTCAAGCAACTATCCCTGCACATAGTTCATGAAGGGCTTAAGACGCTGAACAGCAACAGTTCCCCCGGATTGGATGGTTTCTCGGCAAAGTTTTTCAAGAGGTTCTCGGGCATCTTTGAACCGCAAATGTATGACTCAATGAAACGCTTCCTCGAACTGGGCAAAATGCCGGAGACATGGACCTCGGGAGTAGTGACAATGATCCCTAAGACGAAGGCGATGCAGACACCAGATTCGCTCCGACCAATTGCACTTCAAACTACAAGGCCGAACTGGCTCACAAACATCCTCCTGATCCAGTTAGAGGATGTACTCCTCCACTGCATTCCGTCACAGCAAACAGGTTTCCTTCGACACAGAAGCATACTCCAGCATGTCTATGGGTCACGGGCACTCTGGGATGGCTTAAGTGAAGGAGCGGCGTTATCAGTGGACTTCAGAAATGCTTTCACCACGATGTCTCACGAGATGGTGTCGGCGGCACTGGGTCTAATGTGCATACCATTCTTGTATATCCGCCTGAGTCTACATCTTTTACGAGCACCGTATCTATACTCCGTTGGAAAAGGAGACGTCCCAGGTGTTTACCACCACCCGAGGGCAGGTACGCGCCAGGGGGATCCGCTCTCCCCGGCGCTGTTCTCCCTGGTGGCATCCTTTGTGATTTTCCCACTACAAGACCTGGGTCCAGTGCTGACTGTCATGATGTATGCAGACGACCTCATCATTTTTTTTGATCGAAGAGCCAACCCACAACTGTTGAAGAGGGTATGGGAAGTGGTTTCACGTTTTGGACAGTTTTCGGGTTTGAAGGTCAACCTGAGCAAAACAGCAGCGATAGTTCGCAACTGTGGGGGAATGGAGTGGGCGAGTGCCTTCGGGACATTCAAGTGGATGTCAAAAACTTCGTCAAGTAGCTGGGTGTACGCTTGGGGAATATTCGGCACCAACAAGATGAGCAAGGAGGGGGGCTGACGAAAGAGCAGGCTTTTGCACCAGCGCTGCAAGAGGCCTTCCGTCGCGCTAGGGTGGTATCCACGCTGCAACTGTCCATGAACGAACGTGCATTCATGCTGACATCATGGATTCTGCCGGTCGTGGCATGGGTATCCAAGGCATACTACGCCCCAGTCTCGGTGATCAGACAACTGAAGTTGGTGTACCTCGTGACTATGGGTACCAACAGCTGGGGAATCACCCTACCAATCCTCTCACGACCAATAAAGCAAGGGGGACTGGCACTACCAGAACCAGAGCTGTTTCTTATGCACCAGGCAGCGGCTCCGTTCGTCAGCCTGTTGGGAGAGCCTTACAAATTCCCTGACAAGGCAGTGGAGACCTTCTATGCATGGGCAACAACCATAGGGTTCACACCATCCAAGGACAACCTTCCATACATTCAACTGGGCATGGTCCGAACGGCTGATATAACATTCCTGGGATGGTCGGCAAAGGCACACTCCAACATTCAGAGAGTGGCCCCGCAGGTGGCCCCCCCGGCAAACCGGGACCGCCTGCTGTTGTGGCACTCTGTGTATTTCCGAAATGAGTTCCGCTGCTCCTACTACAACACAAAATTGATCCGGCAGGGGGTGCTGACGTGGGGTCAATTCCAATCCTTGGAGGACGCAAGATTGTTCAATGCACTGCCTCGGACATGGAAAGGGGTCTACAATCATGGCGGACGACTCCTCAACAAAGTCCTGTCACAAGGGGGGTTTTATACCCCCGCAGTCCATACCCAAAACTGGACCAGGGCATGGCTGCTCCAGTTCTACGCCTCTCAGCCAGGGGTCCGCGACCGGCAAACACCTGAGGTATGGGAACAGTTTTTACAGGCACAGCTACCGTCGAGGGTTCGGGACTTTGCGCAAAAGGCGCTGTGGCACAAACTGACCGTACATGCAAGAGTCTACAAGAGGCCAGGCACTGGCAAGTGCCCGCTGTGCTCACAAAAGGAGAAGGTTAAGCACGCGATGGTGGAATGCCCCATGTTCAAAGCGGCGGCAGCGGTTATACAGCACTACTATGGCCAGGTGGAAACTGATAACGGGACATCCACAGTTCGAGATATGATGGAGTCTGACGACCCAGAATGGTTACTGAAAACGAACCAAGGCTGGGCGATGTGGTCAGCAAGAAGTGCCCACCGCCGGTACCAATGCGAAGTCAAGGCAGGAGCGTCGCCGGTGTTCACGTCATACCTAACAATATGGCTAAGGGAGCTATGTGAGTGGGTGGGACTTTACACAGGGGAGCGCAGGGAACAATGGAAAGGCTTTCAAAAATCACTGGAACAGCTTCGAGACACCGGAGTGCAGCCGCGACAAGGGGAAGTGCAAGTACATGGGGGATTGAATGCACGGTGGCAAACACACACAGAGTGCTTCACCCAAGAGAAATCAGCCAACAATCACAGTTGGCAAAGGGCAACGGAATCACGTCCGAAGCGCCCGAGGCAGGCAGGCCCGGGAGTGCTACAAGGAGTGCAAGATCTTATTGCAGAACTGGTGGCAAAGGGCTACAGGATAGTGTACACGGATGGATCGTCAAAATGACTGAGCCACAAGGACATGCGCAGGGCCGGGGGATTTGGTGTGTTCGCGGCGGAAGATGACCAAGGACCGGAGGTGCCCTTCTGTGGCTACGTACCAACACATCACAGGCAAACAAATAACGGAGCAGAGCTTTGGGTAGCCGTGGAAGCCTCACAGGGATTTTGGGTGCCATAACTGGCAATCCTCACCGACTCGCAATACCTGCAGCTGGGAGCGACTGGCAGGGCCCAACACTGGAAGTGAAAGGGATGGACAACCATATCTGGGAAACTGCAAGTCCACGTCCCAGTCTGGGAATTGCTGCTCCAGGAAATGGCGACGCCGGGCAGAGAAGTCAGGTGGGAACATGTCCCAGCACATGTCAAGGTGCAGGGAAATGAGGTGGCGAATGGATTGGCCATGAAAGGCATGTGTTCAAGCCCACTGTGGTCACAGCATGTTGCACCAAATTCATCATCAGGGTCTGAGTCCACGGTAGGCTTTAGGGGAGGGTCGGGATCAGAGTCAGAGGGCACCAGGGCACTCTGGTCATCCTTGGGTATGGTACCCATGGACAGTGATGAACTGACAGGGGAAGCATCCGGGGAGCCAGCGCCACGTGAGATGGGACCATACTCCTCAAGCAGTACAGAAAGTGAGGAAATGAGGACAGGACACACACACCAGGGAGTGCTGTCGAGTGCACTGTCAGCAGCAGACACACTCTCTTTCGGCACTGATGTGACTGACACCAGACGACAGCGCAAGAAGCGAAAGGCTCACGAAACGCAGAAAACCAGGACAGGTTCGTTAATGACAGAGCCAGTAGGCCTTGCACAATGGTGCGGACATCTCACAGGTTCCAAGCAGAACAATGCATGTCTGAAAAATCTGTGTTCTGATGCAGAGTTTGCATCACATGAGCTGCGTTCTGTTGCAGTGAGCAGCAACACGCAAAGGAGAACTCCAAGCAGGTGAACGCCGCGTCCTGTTGCGGACAGGCACCCAGGCGTTATGCCGTCTGGAAGGACACAGCAGGAGAAGGGATCACATCAGCAGCGGTATGGCCCATACACAAACATGCAGCCAGCCCCAAAGAAGGTCATACCCCAGCAAGACTGCCAGCGTTTCAAAGTGCAAGCACTGAGTCAGCTGGACGCCATTGCGAACGAAGGACTGCAAGCAGTTGAAGCAGAGCTGACCACAATGGCCTGGGCCCGCAACCAGCAGATCTGGCTCCGACTGGATCAGCCACATGACTCCAGGATGCACTGTGAGATTGTGGACAACCATGGGGAACCATTGCTGATGAGCAATCAGGAGCTCTACTCGGTGATGGTCCAGATCAACTGCACCCTGAAGTCCCTGGCTCTGGCGAGCATGCAGGTCCAGTGGCGACGCAAAAGTGCAGGCAAGTGGCACCCGTTCCAGTGGGAGGCGATCCTCCACTGTCCGACAGCAGAAGGACACAGAGCGGTGCCCTCCTTGGTGAGCAGAACTGGAGATTGCATGCATGTGTGGCTGGCAGGCAGAGCAGACCTCTTGCGAATGTTCCTAAGAACGCTCTTAAGGCAGGCGGACCCGGTACCCGGGGACGCTGTGCGGTTCCTCTGCACGCTGCTGAACACACCCCCATGCGAAAGAAGATACGCATGACAGGGGGTGACACGAAGGAGAAAAAGAGTGGAGCTCATGGTGCAGGTACCCCATCGTCCTGGCGCAGTGGATACACCACACCTCTTCTGTCCCGTGGAGGATGGTTCGAACCCCGGAGGGGATAGAGATGCACCGAACGACCCGAACGCCCCTTTTTTTGGGCGCCGGAGAGAGAGAGAGAGAGAGAAAAAGAGAGAGAGAGGGTAGGGCACAGTGGGAAAGGAACAGACAGGAGCAACAGGAGAGAAAGAGCAGGGGAGAGCAAGAGAGAGTGGGAGGGAGAGAGTAGGGAAGAGACCCACAGAGCAAGAGACCGGGGCTAACCAGCGCAAAGGGAGGGTGGTGGGTTCGAGCTGACCAGGGTAAATGGGACGCCACGGCAGCACGGAACAGTCAAGAAAAGAAAGAGCAGGGCGCCGTAGCGCCCCTGAGTCACAGTATCGACACGTCGTCACGTGTTGAACAGCCGAAGCACGACTGGGGCTGCGAGAGTGCGGCCCACGTGAAGCCAGTGGGCAAGAGAAAGTGGACAGCATGCACATGAATGGTGTCGAGCTAAAAAGGTAGACGCCACACAGGGCCGCACACGGTACAGCAATGAACTGTTGAGACACCTGACGGCAGGAGCACATGCTGAAGTGTAGAGACGCCTTTGCACCAACACAGGCGCCTTTGCGCCCCTGGGGCAGAACAACGACACGTCCTTACGTGCCAGGGAAAGAGTGCAAGCCAGGGGCACGAACTGCAGGGCAAGGGTTAGAGTCTAACCGGCACTGCGGGTGGGTGGTGGGTGCGAGCTGACCTCACTGTCCAGAGGAGCAGAGGCAATGCACAGTCAGAAACTACCTGGTGTGGTACAGAACTGGACTACGCCGCAGTGCAGCAAACAAGACATTGAACAATTGTGGTTATGACCATGCGCCTGTGACACGGGGGCGTATGCGAACCCAGTTTTCGTTGCCTCATGGCCCCCGTGCGCGTGCACACTGAACAATGTGGTTATGACCATGCGCCTGTGACACGGGGGCGTATGCGAGCCCAGTATCCGTTGCTTCATGGCCCCGTGTGCATGCACGGCCTTGTCTAAGCACAGGGTGGGCGTTGAACCGCCGTTTTTGAAAAAATTTCGGGACTGCTGTTTTTGCGGTCCAGAATTGAGGAATGGGTGTTTTGTAGAGCATTTGTACCCGGAAAGAGGGGCTCCGTCATGTTTGTGACAGTGCATTGTGTTAACAACATCATTGTACGCCGTATTGCAACCCAACGCTGTTTTTTCTGATGTGATTTTCAGCCATGGGTAACAATGTTATTCCCGAGTAAGAAAATTTACATTTGCATTAAGGATGCCCAGCTTCATTGTGTCTTTCAATGTACCTACGACAGGTAGACAGACTGATAGGTAATGGCGATACCATTTCACATTCACGCGGGCACATGACAGTGCGTCATTTCAGGCAGGATAGAGGTATTCAAGAATTGCGCTCTTTGAGATAATTGCGGAAGTATCGCCTTGTTTTATGCTGTACGGTACTGACCGACAAATGATGCTGTTTTTTGTGATACTGTGAATAGAAATCACCGCGCATGGCTTCGCCGTGATTGTGCATTGTGTTGTCTTTCCTTGTCATCATGTTGTATTGATGTATATTACATGCACACTTTTCCTTTTGTAGCCTATGGGTCTGGGGATCCAGGATGTGTGGGTTTGAAGACCCATGTTGCATGCTCGGGGATTGGAGATTGGATATTGGTTGAGTGATGGTTGAAGTACTGATTATGTGTTTATGGATCGAGTACGGATGGAGTATTTGATTATTATAAAGTTTGCTCATCGAGATTGTCAATGGGGTAGATGAATTTGAAGGTCGCCAACATTGTGTTGTCTCCCCTTTTTTCTTTGTTGTGCTATGCTTGCATAGGGATGTTTGAGTGGATGTTTTTAACGAAATCTTTTTTATGAATCTTTCACTTTTGTTCCTTTGGAACTTAGTATAGAAGTCAAGTAGATATGAGCCCATTATTTTCAATAAGGAGTTTGATGCCCAAACATACAAGGGATGTATCCAAAGAGATGCAAGAATCACTCTTTAGCACTTTTTTTTTCCTGGTAGCAGAGGCTTGGTAGGGCCACGAGATCTTACCTTTCCTCGCGATTTTTATTGGTCTACCTCTTTGAACTTTGTATGAAGCACTTTAGGTCGGGCGAATCATTTTTGCACAATGAAATCGACAAAATGTCGTGACCACAAATATGGTCTACGACTCAACACTCCAGTAAGCTAGCCAACCGGGATATTTTCCACTCCCCTTGCATGTGATCTCCATCATGAACAACATGTCATGCGGCTTGAAGTTGAAGTCCGGCGTTGATGTTGTTCTCTCGGATGAGTACCACTCGGGCGAACTCAACACCGTGGTAGACATGCTCATTGCGACAGAGATGCCCGCACCACACGTTCAAGTGTGGACGGCCACCGCCCTCTCTTGGGCGGGATACAAATGCAAGGTGAGGCAATCATGGCAAGCACAATGACATGTGCGCCATGACCAATTAGCCGGCACCCCACGCTTGGCGGACGGCTACCGCCTCCTCTTGGGCCTGGTACAAATGCAATGTGTCCCGAGTATGATAACTAAAACGACATGTTCATCGTTACCCAGATGCCGGCACCCCATGCTTGGCGGACGGCAACCACCTCTTCTTCGGGGGGATATAAATGCAATGCGAAAAACGAGAGGACTCGTTCTTGATAATAGAGACGCCGTGACCCCACGCACTAGTGGTGGATGCCCACCGCCTCCTCTTGGGCGGGATACAAATGCAATGTGATGAGCAAGAGGACTCGCTCCTGAAGTTAGAGATGCCGGCACCCCACGCTACAGTGGCGGACGGCCAGCTTTCTGTTTTAGGTTTAATTCCTCCCTTGTTTGTTTGTCCAGTCAATCCGCCTTAGTCACTTTGGATGCCTTTGTTTGAGCATTGATAAATTTTAGGGGCATTTCAGTTCGGTTGTAACAATGAATTGTAATTGTGTAGTCTCCTCCTTCCTCATGTGTTCTATTTGCCGTCTTGTAGACGTGGAGCATAAGGAGGTTCCCAATTTTCACGGTGGGCAAATCCATGATGGAAAATTCCCGCTAAGCGGTTAGGAGATTGTTGCCAATTTATGGAGCATGTCCATTTTGTTTTCACTATCGTTGCCATGAAGTTAGGATATCTAATTGCCAAGTGTGTTCGGAGGGCGTTTGGGTGCAATGGTCATGATGCTTTGTGAAGAGACACAAGAACGGGTCGAAAACAAAGACTACAAGGAGTCAAGCAGCTATGCTTTAGTAGTCAACGTCTCAAAAGCTGTAAGCTGCATTCTGCCCAGACTCTCGTACGCATGAGTGAACGCATTCAAAGCGCGCTCATACTCTCGCACGCATTAATTAGTGATCACAACGCCATGCCTGTTTGCATGTACTCGCGCATGCATCCACCTGTCGGAAGCACATGGGCTTTCGCAGGTGACTTGGTGGTCCAAAAGAAATCTTCTTCAAATCAAAGACAAACAAACCTTTATAGGAGGAGTCCACTTCCCAAACCACCCTCACTAGAAACTTTGGAATAGCTCCCAGACATGCCGCGACATGGGAGCACTTCCGATCAAAAACAGGCCCCTGACCTTGCCACTTTGGTAAGGTCCCTTCTTCCCACTACAGTTTACACAACATACATATCTAACAAGACCATGCATGCACGAGCGAAAGCGTACAAAAATACTGGCAAGTGCGCAATCACATACAAAAATTTGCGGAAGCGTTCAAAAACATGCACAAATGCATGCACACGTCCACTAGCACGATATCACAGCCAAACAAGGGCAAGCATTCAAAGACATGCACCTACGAAGGAGTGCACGTAGAAACTTCAATAATTGAGCAAGACCAAAACGATGCATGCACGTGGAGCTGATGGAGGAACAAGAGTGGGTATCATGTAGAAGCAGTCACCAATTCGCATGAACAAACACAAACATGCGCCCCAATATGAAGACATGCACGAAAATTCAGAAACGCGCACTCCCACTTGGTTATGCATTCATGCACCACCAAATGTACAATGTGTTGTTCTTTGAACATACGAATCAAAGCATCATGAAAGATGGTAAGAGAAGGGTGAGCGAATCACGCGGTGCGTTCACTAATGCAGGAGAGAGTATGTGTGAGCATGATTAGGTGCAAGGACGGCATGCTTTCGGGTGTGAGTCCTTAAGTACATGCATTAGAATCTCTTCCCGTCCCAGGAGACTGCAATTTGCCACTTTCAGAAGTGGCAACTCACCTATCCGACGAAGAAAAATTAATTGGGTCATTGCTGAATTAGACCGCTACGTGCATGTTCCATGTGTCCGTCGAGGAAGCTGTCTGGCGCACGGGATGCTTACGTGAATGCATGCATATACTGCTTGCATTTGAGAGTGCAAATTTAGGCACCGTGCCGCAGATTTGTTATTTTTCTTTGTGGGGTCATTGTGCAGGTGAACACATCCTTTGATGACAGAAAGCTCGGAAACTTAATTCGGAGAAGTACCCTGGAGCCTTTGTGTGGGTGTGAATGCTTGCATTCGTATGTGCTTTCATGAAGGTGTGGAGACGCCAGAGAAGGCGCCCCGGGAGACTTCGCTGAGTGATCAGGTAGAGTTGGTGAACCCTCTTACTTTTCGTCAATGCTATGTTTCTGAGTGAGTCATATTGTTCAATACACGACCTTCCCTCGATGTAAATGGTACCGACATACCCGGGGCCACCTTGTCTTGTAGTGCAATTGAACGTGCGGGTCCGAAAGGCCAGAATGATGCGCCGCATAGGGTGCGTCTTACCATGTGCAGGTTTCTGTCACAATTCATTGGTGGAAGAGGATTTGTGAGAGACCTCCATTCATTCTTGATTTGCCGCCAAAGCTATTTCTGCACGAGGAGTTTTGCTCCTGGAGTGCCTGCACGGCACCAACGTCTGTGAAGCGCTAGCAATTCTTTTCTTGCAGGTTTGTGCACGTGGACTGATTGCCAATGTGGCGTCTGCGTGGCAGATTGGCAGGTTGACATAAGAAGGGATGTCCGACGTGCTGTGAAGTGAGCATGGTAAAATATCCTGGCTGGTGTTCTGGTTACTTCATTTGAGTGTGGGCATTGCTGTGTGGAGGAAGGACATTTTTTTTTTGCCGCACAATATCAATGGATGGCACAGCAACACGCACCAGGTGAATGTCCGACAATGAATGTGGACCTGGAATATGCGGTTCCGGCCTTCGAGGCCGTCCAGCCCGGAGCTGTGGGTGTTAGATGAATATACGCCTCAAATTTATTTTTCCGGGTTTCTGACATCAGCGAAAGGACGCGCTGGATCATATATGGGCATCTTCTTGAGTGTGCATTTCTCCTCACCACCTCTTGCACTGCGGTGAGACCACTGCCCCAGACCCCTGCCAGGGCTGTGAAAGTTTACAGTGCCGGAGGGTGTACAGTAGCCAAGTATACAGTCCCATACATTTTTGAACATCCACGCAACCTGTTGCCAGATCCGGTGCCACTACGCCTCAAGGTTTGGGCTTGACTGTACGTCCTGCAGCAACACGTACAAGTGGCTGGTTTTGCCATTAGCTAGTTCAACTAGCCATGCCATGAGGTAGGGATAGAGACTGGGCCTGTTGGGTTTTCCAGATCACTGCAGCATGGTTCACTGGACAGTGCTGCTACCCTGTCCATTTGGAGCCCGCCTCTTGAATTCTCCTCCCATCGTAGATATCCCATGTATCCTATTTCCCATACCGCTGAACCCTCTTACTTTTCCTGAATGCTATGTTTCTGAGTGTGAGCTATCTTGTTCAATACACGACCTTCCCTCGATGTAAATGGTACCGACATACCCGGGGCCACCTTGACATGTAGTGCAATTGAACGTCCGGGTGAGAAAGGCGAGAATGATGCGCCCCTTAGGGTGCGTCTTACCACGTGCAGGTGTCTCTCACAATTCATTGGTGGAAGAGTATCTGTGAGAGACCTCCATTTATTCTTGATTTCCCGCCAAAGCTATTTCTGCACGAGGAGTTTCGCTCCTGGAGTGCCTGCACGGCACCAACGTCTGTGAAGCGCTAGCAATTCTTTTCTTGCAGGTTTGTGCACGTGGACTGATTGCCAATGTGGCGTCTGCGTGGCAGATTGGCAGGTGGACATAAGAAGGGATGTCCGACGTGCTGTGAAGTGAGCATGGTACAATATCCTTGCTGGTGTTCTGGTTACTTCATTTGAGTGTGGGCATTGCTGTGTGGAGGAAGGACGTTTTGTTTTTGCCGCACAATATCGATGGATGGCACAGCAACACGCACCAGGTGAATGTCCGACAATGAATGTGGACCTGGAATATGCGGCTCCGGCCTTCGCGGCCGTCCAGCCCGGAGCTGTGGGTGGTAGATGCATACACGCTTCAAATTCATTTTTTCAGGTCTCTGACAGCAGCGAAAGGACGCGCTGGATCATATATGGGCATCTTCTCCAGTGTGCATTTCCCCTCACCACCTCTTGCACTGCAGTGAGACCACTGCCCCAGACCCCTGCCAGGGCTGTGAAAGTTTACAGTGCCGGAGGGTGTACAGTAGCCAACTATACAGTCCCATACATTTTTGAACATCCACGCAACCTGTAGCCAGATCCGGTGCCACTACGCCTCAAGGTTTGGGCTTGACTGTACGTCCTGCAGCAACACGTACAAGTGGTTGGTTTTGCCATTAGCTAGTTCAACTAGCCATGCCATGACGTAGGGATAGAGACTGGGCCTGTTGGGCTTTCCGGATCACTGCAGCATGGTTCACTGGGCAGTGCTGCTACCCTGTCCATTTGGACCCCGCCTCTTGAATTCTCCTCCCATGGTAGATATCCCATGTATCCTATTTCCCATACCGATCAGCGGAAAACGGCTTTTGGGGCGCCGGCGTGGCATCAACTTCTGTAGAATGCTATCAGTGCCTTTCTTGCAAGTTTGTGTGCACAGTTTGACTGCTGTGAGGTTTCTATTTTGCAAGGTACCTCGTCTGTGAAACGATGTCTGTGGCCTAGTGTAACCTCCGGCCTGGACAGGATGCTGTTTACTCTATTTGACTGTGGGTATCCCACTGCGGAAGAAAATCATGGGGTTTGGGGCTCTAGCAGTCCTGGCCGCCGAGACCTGAGCTTTGGGTGACAGATGAATATGTGTGTCGCATTCATAGTTTCAGGGCCATGATCACACTAAAAGGACACATTGTGCCATTTGTGTACTGCCCCTGGTGTCTCCATTTCGCATTACCACCACATTCGCTGCAGTGAAGCAATTGCGTCAGTCCCCCGCCAGGGATTTGGAGGGCAGGAGGATGTGCAGTAGCCAAGTGTGCGGCCTGATATGAACTTGCCTTGGCCAGACTTGGTCTCAGCCTTTGAACAGTGCCAAGGAGATTCAGGCTTTTCAAGTGTGTTGTATTAATGTGTGAGGTGGCAGGCTGTTGGTAGATCGGGAAGACAGGGACATAGGGAAGACAGGGATGTAGCATTGCGTCGCGCGCGATTGCAGCAGAGATAAAGAAAATACCAGGAAAATGACGCACAGCGAGAAGAAATAAATGGAAAAATCGTTTTTTCCGACCTCAGAAACCCCCCCAAAAATTTTACGCCGCTGTTTTGGCGAGGTCAAAAATCGTAGGACACTCCCAAAAAACCACGAACACAAGAGCCGCCAAGACAGCAAAGCTGAACGTTGCGTGCCCCAAAACACTTAGTAAAGTGCATGCAGTAGGAGCTAGGGACTTGTGCTCGCCCCAACACCGAAAAGAAAAGCAAAACAACAAGACAGCATGGATTAGACGCCACAAGAAAATGCCGGCCGCCGAAACAAGTATGTTCCACGTTAGCTACGCTACCTAACGTAGAAAGGGAGCCGTGGCGCGCAACGCACGAGGGAAACAAAACAACGACCGCGCCGCCATCACCAAGAGAGCACACCCGCACATCCCCCGCACGCATAGGACGAGGACGCCATGAGACAAGCAAGGTGTGTGAAAGCAACAAGGGGACGAGGGTCCCAAAACACAAAGCGCAACACGGAAAATCACAAAAGGCACACCACACCACAAACCACACGCAAGAGCGCCCGCGGGCGCCAAGCGGCCAAGAGGTATGCCCATGCACGCACATCGTATGAACTGCCGCAAGCGCAACAAGGTATAGCCAAGGGGGCCAACGCCGGAAGGGACACAAGCGAACCACCACACACCAACGTGCCCGCCACCGAAAAAATAACCGCCACGAGCACCAAGCCGCCGCCCTACCACCCACATATGCTTTCTGGGCCGTCCACACGGAAAGAAGTATGGCATGAGGGACACCCGCACGTAAACGAGAGAAGGGAGCCACACGCCACCGGAGTGCACACCAACGCCACAAAAAACACGTACCGCAAGCCCAAGGGCACAAGATGAGCAAGAGTCCTAGCCCGCCGCCGCAAGCGCAACAAGGTACGGATGTACGAAAATACACAACGAGGGCCGCCGCTAAAGGAGACACAAGCGAACCGCCACGCCAACGCGCCCACCGACCAAGTAAGCGCCACGAGAACCACTCTTCTCTGCCTCTCTATAGGCCGTCAACGCGGAAGGAAATATGGACACCCCCCGAGAACACACGAAGAGCAAGAGGCCGCCAACACCGCGGAACAGAGCATGGGTGGTATGAGGAAATATTGAATGAGCAATCCACACGGAACGAAGTGATGGTATGAGGAACACCCGCACGAAAATGTGAGGAGGGAGCCACACGCCACCGGAGAGCACACCACCGCCACAAAACACACATACCACAAGCCCAAAGGCACAAGAGGAGCAAGAGGTGGTATGCCCACACACGCTAGCACAAACAACGCAAGGTATGGCGAGGGACCAAGAGTCCTAACCCGCCGCCGCAAACTCCACGAGGATGGAAGCACCAAGAATGGAGTAAGAAAGTACACAACGAGGGCCGCCGCCAATGGAGACACAAGCGGGCTGCCAAGCCAAACTGCCCACCGACCAAGTAACCGCCACGAGAACCACCCTCCGCTCCCTCTCTATAGGCCATCAACACGGAAGGAAATATGGGAACACAACAAGCACACAATGAGCCTGAGAACACACGAAGAACCAGAGGCCGCCAACACCGCGGAACAAAGCATGGTATGAGTGCACGCCGCCGCAGCAAAACACGCATACTCCCGAACACAAGAAGAGCAAGAGGTATGCCCGGTGCCCAAACACGCGCAAGTACAGGCAACGCAAGGTATGACAAAAGGCAAGGACAAGTAAGGCAAGGACAATGTACTCGTTCGTGAACAAGCCGAGCCATCCCACCGCCCTGTCCACACGCATGCTTTGTAGGTCGCCAACGCCGTGAATGTGGTATGGACGAATGGGGAAACCGCGACACCGCCACACACACACACAAACCACACTAGGTAGGCCAAAGGGATACCGCCACCGTCGCAGCATAGTCATCACCGTCAGCGATTGCATCGTCGTTGTTGCACGCATCGTCATAACCGCCACCCCCGCAACGACCCACACCCATGTCCATGGCTCAGAGGACCACGAAGGAGCAGACAAGAGGGGAATGTAAAGGTGAAAAGCCGTGGCCAGACACGACAGAGAGGACCAAGAGAACGAGGAAGTAGGCAAAGGAAAAAGCCGAGCCACACACAAGGACACAAGGTAGGGCAAAATGCGCGCCAGGGAGGAGGGCCGACCAGCAGGGGGTAGAGGAAAGGGTAAAAAACGCAGCAACGAGTAAAGAAGAAGGAGGGTACCGCACCAGCAAGGCAGTGGACGCCCAAGTGCGAGGGGCACAGCCACAAGCCATAGCACCACCGCACGCACAACAGCACGAGGCAGAGGGCGAGAGGGGGGCACAGGAGCGACGGACGAAGAGAGCACCACGGCACACACCGCACCACCACGCACCCACACACTCACACAGAAACCACACAGACACCACGCACACGACACACACCAACACCCGGCCGCCCGCCCCACAGACGGGCGGCACACCCATACCCACACACCCGCGCCCACAGCAAGTGAGCGGTGGGCCCTAGCTGCCCGCCCCACGGGCGGGCAGCCGGGGGAGGGCGAGCGCCTAACCCCAGGCGGCCCCTCACAACGCCCCCCCCCCCCCTGGGAAAGCAGTCCGTAGAGCTACAAGCCCTACGGTTCCTGCGTGGCTCCACGAGAGACTCTGTCGCACCAGCGGTCTACCAATTTCTATCATCACTGGGGATCGCAGCAACAGATGCAGCAACAGCCTACACCCTCCTGGTGGGGGTGTATGAAAAGGCTCAGCGTGACAGAACGGGCATAAAAACACTCTGCAAGCTCAAGGGGGTCATCACAACCGGGGAAACTTCAGGAGGTCTGAGAACGCAAAGGAACCAATTGTATTGGTTAATGCGGGAGTTGCAGGAGCGAAAGAAACTTCAGCAGCTGGTATCCAGGACAGGCTCGGCGATACGGGGGGGAAAGGCGGTGGCAAAAGAGCTGGTGGAACATTGCGATCAAGTGTCCACCCCGACGGGATCCACTGAAGAAGATCGTGTGGCCTATCTGAAGTCGTTAGGAGTGGAATAGCGGTTGCGCAAGGCAGGTCGACTCCTTTTCAAGCAACTATCCCTGCACATAGTTCATGAAGGCCTTAAGAGGCTGAACAGCAACAGTTCCCCTGGATTGGATGGTTTCTTGGCGAAATTCTTCAAGAGGTTCTCCGGCACCATCGAACCGCAAATGTATGACTCAATGAAACGCTTCCTCGAAGTCGGCAAAATGCCGGAGACATGGACCTCGGGAGTGGTGACAATGATCCCTAAGATGTAGGCGATGCAGGCACCAGATTCGCTCCGACCAATTGCACTGCAAACTACAAGGCAGAAGTGGCTCACCAACATCCTCCTGATCCAGTTAGAGGATGTACTCCTCCACTGCATTCCGTCACAGCAAACACGTTTCCTTCGACACAGAAGCATACTCCAGCATGTCTATGGGTCACGGGCACTCTGGGATGGCTTAAGTGAAGGAGCGGCATTATCAGTAGACTTCAGAAATGCTTTCCCCACGATGTCTCACGAGATGGTGTCGGCGGCACTGGGTCTAATGTGCATACCATTCCTGTATATCCGTCTTATTCTACACCTTGTGCGAGCACTGTATCTATACTCCGTTGGAAAAGGATACGTCCCAGGTGTTTACCACCACCCGAGGGCAGGCACACGCGCGGGGAATCCACTCTCCCCGGCGCTGTTCTCCCTGGTGGCATCCTTTGTGATTTTCCCACTACAAGACCTGGATCCAGTGCTGACTGTCATGATGTATGCAGACGACCTCATCATGTTCTTTGATGGAAGAGCCAACCCACAGCTGTTGAAGAGGGTATGGGAAGTGGTTTCACGTTTTGGACAGTTTTCGGGGTTGAAGGTCAACCTGAGCACAACGGCAGCGATAGTTTGCCACTGTGGGGGAATGGAGTGGGCGAGGTGCTTTTGGGACATTGGAGTGGATGTCAAAAACTTCGTCAAGTATCTGGGTGTACGCTTGCGGAATATTCGGCACCAACAAGATGAGCAAGGATGGGGGCTGACGATAGAGCAGGCTTTTGCACCAGCGCTGCAAGAGGCCTTCCGTCGCGCTAGGGTGGTATCCACGCTGCAACTGTCCATGAACGAACGTGCATTCATTTGAGATCATGGATTCTGCTGGTGGTGGCATGGGTATCCAAGGCATACTACGCCCTAGTCTCGGTGATCAGACAACTGAAGTTGGTGTACCTCGTGACTATGGGTACCAACAGCTGGGGAATCACCCTACCAATCCTCTCACGGCCAAGAACGCAAGGGGGACTGGCACTACCAGAACCAGACCTGTTTCTTATGCACCAGGCAGCGGCTCCGTTCGTCAGCCCGTTGGGAGAGCCTTACAAATTCCCTGACAAGGCAGTGGAGACCTTCTATGCATGGGCAACAACCATAGGATTCACACCATCCAAGGACAACCTTCCATATATTCAACTTGGCATGGTCCGAACGGCTGATCTAACATTGCTGGGATGGTCGGCAAAGGCACACTCCAACATTCAGCGAGTGGCCCCGCATGTGGCCCCCCCGGCAAACCAGGACCGCGTGCCATTGTGGCACTCTGTGTATTTCCGAAATGAGTTCCGCTGCTCCTACTACAACACGAAATTGATCCGGCAGGGGGTGCTGACGTGGGGTCAATTCCAAACCTTGGAGGACGCAAGATTGTTCAATGCACTGCCTCGGACATGGAAAGGGGTCTACAATCATGGCGGACGACTCCTCAACAAAGTCCCGTCACAAGGGGGGTTTGATACCCCCGCAGTCCATACCCAAAACTGGACCAGCACATGGCTGCTCCAGTTCTACGCCTCTCAGCCAGGGGTCCACGACCCGCAAACACCGGAGGTATGGGAACAGTTGGCACAGGTACAGCTACCTCCGAGGGTTCGGAACTTTGCGCCAAAGGCGCTGTGGCACAAACTGACCGTACATGCAAGAGTCTACAAGAGGTCAGGCACTGACAAGTTCCCGCTGTGCTCAGAAAAGGAGACGGTTAAGCACGCGATGTTGGAATGCCCCATGTTCAAAGCGGCGGCGGCGGTTATACAGCACTACTATGGCCAGGTGGAAACTGATAACGGGACATCCACAGTTCGAGATATGATGGAGTCCAACGACCAAGAATGGTTACTGAAAACGAACCAAGGCTGGGCGATGTGGTCAGCAGGAAGTGTCCACTGGCGGTACCGATGGGAAGTCAAGGCAGGAGCGTCGCCGGTGTTCACGTCATACCTAACAACATGGCTACAGGAGCTATGTGAGTGGGTGGGACTTTACACAGGGGAGCGCAGGGAACAATGGAAAGGCTTTCAAAAATCACTGGAACAGCTTCGAGACACCGGAGTGCAGCCGCGACAAGGGGAAGTGCAAGTACATGGGGGATGGAATGCATGGTGGCAAACACACACGGAGTGCTTCACCCAAGAGAAATCAGCCGACAATCACAGTTGGCAAAGGGCAATCGAATCACGTCCGAAGCGCCCGAGGCAGGCAGGCCCCGGAGTGCTACAAGGAGTGCAAGATCTGATTGCAGAACTGGTGGAGAAGGGCTACAAGATAGTGTACACGGACGGATCGTCAAAATGACTGAGCCACAAGGACATGCGCAGGGCCGGGGGATTTCACGTGTTTGCTACGGAAGATGACCAAGGACCAGAGGTGCGCTTCTGTGGCTACGTAGCAACACATCACAGGCAAACAAATAACGGAGCAGAGCTTTTGGCAGCGGTGGAAGCTTTACAGGGATTTTGGGTGCCAAAACTGGCAATCCTCACCGACTCGCAGTACCTGCAGCTGGGAGCGACTGGCAGGGCCCAACACTGGAAGTGAAAGGGATGGACAACCACATCTGGAAAACTGCAAGTCCACGTCCCAGTCTGGGAATTGCTGCTCCAGGAAATGGCGACGCCGGGAAGAGAAGTCAGGTGGGAACATGTCCCAGCCCATGTCAACGTGCAGGGAAATGAGGTGGCGAATGGATTGGCCATGAAAGGCATGTGTTCAAGCCCACTGTGGTCACAGCATGTTGCACCAAATTCATCATCAGGGTCAGAGTGCACGGTAGGCTTGAGTGGAGGGTCGGGATCAGAGTCAGAGGGCACCAGGGCACTTTGGTCATCCTTGGGTATGGTACCCATGGACAGTGATGAACTGACAGGGGAAGCATCTGGGGAGCCAGCGCCATGTGAGATGGGACCATACTCCTCAAGCAGTACAGAAAGTGAGGAAATGAGGACAGGACACACACACCAGGGAGTGCTGTCGAGTGCACTGTCAGCAGCGGACACACTGTCCTTCAGCACTGATGTGAGTGACACCAGGCGGCAACGCAAGAAGCGAAGGCCCAGGAAACGCAGGAACCCAGGACAGGGTCGATAATGACAGAGCCAGTAGCCTTTGCACAATGGTGCAGACAGAGGTTGCAAGCACAACAATGCATGTCTGAAAACAATCTGTGCTCTGACGCAGAGTGTACATCACATCAGCTGGGTTTTGTCGCAGTGAGCAGCAACACGCAAAGGAGAACTCCAAGCAGCTGAACGCCGCGTCCTGTGGCGGACAGGCACCCAGGCATTATGCCGTCTGGAAGGACACAGCAGGAGAAGGGATCACATCAGCAGCGGTATGGCCCATACACACACATGCAGCCAACCCCAAAGAAGGTCAAGCCTCAGCAAGAACGCCAGCGTTTCAAAGTGCAAGCACTGAGTCAGCTGGACGCCATTGCGAACGAAGGACTGCAAGCAGTTGAAGCAGAGCTGACCACATTGGCCTGGGCCCGCAACCAGCAGATCTGGCTCCGACTGGACCAACCACATGACACCAGGATGCACTGTGAGATTGTGGACAACCATGGGGAACCACTGCTGATGAGCAGTCAAGAGCTCTACTCGGTGATGGTCCAGATCAACTGGACCCTGAAGTCCCAGGCTCTGGCGAACATGCAGGTCCAGTGGCGACGCAAAAGTGCAGGCAAGTGGCACCCGTTTCAGTGGGAGGCGATCCTCCACTGTCCGACGGCAGAAGGACACAGAGCGGTGCCCTCCTCGGTGAGCAGAACTGGAGATTGCATGCATGTGTGGCCGGCAGGGTGAGCGGACCTCTTGCGGTTCTTCCAAAGAACGCTCTTCAGACAGGCGGACCCGGTACCCGGGGACGCTGTACGGTTTCTCTACACGCTGCTGATCACACCCCCATGCGAAAGAAGATACACATGACAGGGGCAACTGACCTTATGGCCTTCGATTACCAACTCCCGGGAGCCCCCAGCCAACTTGGTTCCCTCTAAAGTCCCGGCATCAGGGCACCACAGGTTCGCCGAGTGGGGTCATGATGCCAAAATCACCATAGTTGGCGTCATTCCCAAGGGTGATTCGCCCGGCCAGGGTAAGGCCAATGGCTCAAAGGATAGGATGCAGGACCTAGGACTTATATCTAAGTTCACGATTTAAAATTCGCTCCGGGCTCCTTGTGGGCACAGAGATATGGGGCCGCCAACTGACCACACCGGGGGGTGAAATTGGGGTCCCAAAAGGGGGTCATTTTGGCTGCTCAAAATGAGCAAAAATCGAAGGTGTCCCCAATAGTATATCTCCACGCCGGCTTGGAGATCGGATCTGCCATTCCACACGCAATCCACCTGGAGCCCAACAGAGACTCCCATGCACTTGGCTGCCAAAGATCTCCATGCCACTCGGCGTGGTGACAATCCAAATTGGGTCCACAATTGCCAAAATGTCAAAATCGGCCGTCTCGGGCGACCATCCAGGGTAGGAAACCTTGGCGATGTTGATGCGCCAAGGCTTGATTCACAACCCTCGATTTTCCCTCTGGTCCCATGCCCTGGGTTATGGCTTGCTGCCACGCTGGCTGCTTGCTGTTCATCGAGGGGATGAACACGCAGATGGGTCAGAAAGCAGCATGCGGTACAAAGGGGGGGATCATGGATCGCACCAAAAATTGAATAACTCCGGATGGGCCGGAGGAGCAAACACGAAACTCAAGGGCGTTCAATCCTTGGTCATATGCTACAATAATCGCCACTTCCTCTTGGCCAGATTTTGTGCCCCATGGAGATATGGTAGTTCCAATATGGCATACAATGGCAAAAACAGCGAAATTTGGCCAAAATGGCCCGCACTCATGATTCCATATCTCCATGGCCACGGCGAGGATCTTCCCAACCAAAGATGCTATAGACACATGGGACTTAGGTCCCAATATATGCCACTTGCCAACCCTCATGGTTGCCTGTAGCTATTTTCCCCCTTGGAGGGAAAATGACACACAAATGGGGCAGAATGGCAACATACCCCAAATTGGGTGACTCACAACTCTCCTTTCAAGAAGAGAGGCCACATGGGGAAACACCCCATTCGATGCGGGTTCATGTGCCCTCTCCGAATCGCCCCTACCCTTGGTCAAGTGGCGCACACAACCTCGGCGGTGAAATCAGGGGGAGAAGGGGGTTGTGGCCATTTTGGGCAAAACGGCCAAAATTCACCCAAAAGTGGTCACACGAAAAATCGTATCTCCGTATCACAATAGATACGAGCCTTGGGCTTTTGCATGGATGCAAACCGAAGCCTTGCTTCCCTTTTGCAACAAGGGTTGAGGTTCAAAGCATGATGGACAAATTTCTAACACCTCAATCCTTGAAGCACACTTTTTATGGGAAAAAGTGCATATATCGGCGATATTGGTATGTACATATCTTTGGGACCTTGGGAAGGAAAAACATGAGTAAACATTTTTGGAGTAGGCCCATAGTAGGTGCCTTCAAATATGCCCACCATGGTTAGATTGTCTCCGCCCACTCGTGTCATTAGTGCTTTCATATGAGCGCGTGTGCATAGAGGCAGTATGGCACGCGTGCTCACAAGGCGACATTATATAAAATAGAAGACAAGCTTGCAAAAATCAACCAAGCTATCCACAATGTCCTTCGTGGTCTCTACTTTACATATTGTCTTGGTTCAAGGCTCAACTCCACACAGGCTTCGAGCACGAGCCTCGGGGGTTTGGCCATTTTGGCCTATTTTTCGACCAATATTTGCTCTTTCTCGAAAAATGAGTTTTGGTACGCATTGAATTGCGTGGAGCCAGCGTTGAGTTGGCTCCAAAAACGAAAATGACCTAGAGCTTTTGGTCTTGTCAGCATTGTGCTAGGCTTTTGACGTTCATGCTCACAAGGCCAGAAAGTTAGCGTTTGCGCACGCAAACGACTTGGGTTTACAACACCCATATGCTGCCTAAAACATCCCTATTGCCCGCTTCCCTATACGAGGTGATATGCCCACGTGAAAGGGGCATGGATGAAAGGCATAGGGGGGGAATGTAGGGTTCCGTCCGATCTCATGGTCCTTGAGAACCATGAGTTCGAGCGATCGACGGAAAAGCTTGCGCGCTGATTTTCTCTCAGACGCGACGTCGAAAAAATCTGGTGACCACACCAGGTGAAAGTACAAGAAAAATCCTCTAGATCCAGCCACTAAGTTCCTTTAGAACCTCAAAGGTACTCGAGTAAAATCCATCACGAAACTCGCCACGGAGAAGCGACGAGAGCACGCGCGCAGGCGACAACAGGCGGCGATTTCATGACAATTAGAAATCGCGGTAGAAATCGGATATTTCACCGATTTCTAACTGAAAGTCGACCAAGACAGTAAAATTATAGTAATTCTACATCGATTTAATGGTTAAGGATCGGATTCCAGATCTCGCGGACTAGAGAACAGGGACATCCCGCTGACAGCCGGTGTCAACGGCTTCCGCACGGGTGTGACGGCTCACGGGCCTCCGGGCCATGGGCCATGGGTTCTTGGTACCGCTTCACCCCCCTCCTTAGAGCAAACCCTGGGGGGGAGCTCGATAACATCCAAGCATGGCAGCGGGTACCCAGGACCATCCCCTGAATGGGGGGGGGTCACTACTCACAATTCAGGCTTGCTTCGGGTCAGGCTGCCCATGACAACTCATAGTAAAACAGGTATGGAGCTGTAGTTGCTAGTAATCACCAGTATAGCATCAAGTATCAAGTCCCGGGTCCTGGCGGCGATTGTTCGGCATCCAAAGGACCCGTTAACCCTTACCAGGCGCACCGCGTGCCGGCTGCAACGGTCACCACCACAGTGGTAGTGGCATACACGGCCAACATAGGCGTCACACGACGACCGGGGTGGTCCCACAGGTCGAAAGCGACCACAAAGATCCATCAGGCTACCCCAGGCTTCCCAAGGCCGCAGACTGGGGGAGAGTCCCCACAGGTCTTTCCTCGGGCGCACCATGTCCATATCCACGACGCGAGTCCAGAGTGGTAAAGCCGAACGAGCTCCTCCTTAAGGTATCGGGCATCAAGGCTGTCTTTTCCCTCGCCCCATTACCACGAAGGCCATGCATGGGGGAGTCTCCATGCAGTCTTGGCGGAGGCGTCAACTCCTCAAACCACCAGTTTCCCAGGCAGACTGACCGAGGGCAGAACACCGGAGGTCGCCACCCGACTGCAAGTGCGTCTGCGAGTCGGTAGGCTCACACTGGGACTGACAGTGGCGGACCGCTGGGAGTGTAGTCAGGCAACTGGGCTTCCCGCCTGGCGCCATCAGGATCTCAGCACATCACAGCCACTAGGGCACACGGTATCACGGGCACTCAAACATGTCAATCTGTACTTAGGTACTGGTCCAGGCTGGACCTTATGTAAGAGCATGTTCACGGCGACTCAGGGCGCCTTGGTATTCGATTTAGTGATGGGCCATTAACACTCAACATACTGATTCACATATCCTGGAGAACAGAAAAATAAGCAATAAACGGGGTAATAGGCGTGTAAACACACTCAAGACAGAGCGCCAAACCACGCCCCGGTCAGGATAAGGCGTATGCAGGAGGGTGGACAGAAAAACGCCTGAGTTCAGGCCATATATAGTCTGCAGACACACATGGACTGTTCTGGATCCGGCAAGTGTCATGGAACCAGACCACACACCCAAAAGTCGCAATGCCGATGACAGCGGCATCCGTTGCGCAACGTCGTATGGGCCTTAAGGCCTCAATCTGAGATAATGAAGGGGGGGGCTATGCACACTGGGGGGTGCGGACGTCCAAGCCTGCCAGGGAAATGTTAGCAGGAAAGTGCTTACGGACAATGTTTGCCGAAAGCATCTAAGCCTGAACTGACCATCCGGCGTGGGCACACTCCAGCTCCATGAACATTGATATCCTCTGCAGTGTCATGGAGCGTGGACTTCGAAATTACACTGGAAAGTCCAGCGATGCTCACAGGGCAGATCCCAGGGCGGTCATCAGGCGCCTCTGGCTGCAATCGCCCGGGTGAGTGCTGCCAAGTCCGTAACATGGAGCTTGGTCCTGTGCTTGCGGATGTAGTCCACGAAGGGGGTGTTAATCCGTGGCACGAACGAGGAGACGGGTTCCCAGGTATCGTGGGACGGCCCATAGCCTCGCCAACGAACCTTGAACCCCAGGCCTCGGGGTGCTGAGGCGTTCGGACGCTGGGCCAGGATCTTCTCGACGGTATAGTCGTCCTGCTCAGCGTAGTTGTCGTCCGAATCGGCCTCATGCGCGGCATAGTCCAGGGATACTTGTTGGCCACGGAGGTCGGGTTCCCGCACACAGAACTGACTCTCCTGGCGCTCCAAGAACTGTCCGTGACCCACCTTGATTCGGTAGGTGTCCTCACCAATCCTGCGGACCACCTCTCCGGGTGTAAGCCAGGTTTTGGTGCGGTGGGTGCCCATAGGGCGGGGTCTGATCACCCACACCGGGTCTCCCACCCTGAACTTCTGCGCTGTCGAGCTCGGGGCGGACTTCCGACTCTCGGCATGCTCCTTCTCGAACTGCTGGCCGATGTCCCGCGCCGTCGCTTCTTGCCGCGCAAAGAATTCCTTGGCGTCCATGGCCATACCATCACCAGACAAGGGAAGTCCCCGACCCAGGGGGTCCCTGCTGAACAAAATCTGGTGAGGGGACAAACCACCCGGAGTGGGGTTGTCATGATGGGCCTTCAGAGCGGGCCACATCTCCTCAAACCAGTTCCGACGTGGATTGGTGATGTGAATCTTGCGTAGCTTCTCGAACAGCTGTCTTCCAGCCACTTCAGCCCGGCCGTTGGACCGGCTGAGATAGGCAACGCTCGTGGCATGGCGTATTCCCATGAGGGAACACATGGCCTTGAACCAGCCACCAGTAAACTGGGGCCCTCGGTCACTACAAAAGGTGCGAGGGATGTCAAAGACCGTCAGCCAATGACGAATCATCATGACTGCCACTTCCTTGGCAAGCAACCCCTTTTTGCGTGCCGGAACGGCTACTACATAGCCACTGCGGCGGTCCACACAAAGGACCACACAGTCGAAGGCCTCCTTGCCTATGTGAACTTCGGGCATGGAGAAGACGTCCATGGCCACCCTCTCCATGGGCTGGTCAGGCACCGGAGTCCATTGGGCTTCCCCCTTGCTGCTCCGGTTGTCGGGATTGCAGGCCTGACAGACCAAGCAACCCTTTCTGACCTTCTTGATAGCGTTGTAGAGACCAATCTGGTCAATTTCCAACCGGCGCTGCTTATCCAGTGCTTGCTTCCTGACCCCTGGGTGCATCATGTCGTGGTGCCAAGCCTCACATAGCTCGAGCACTCGGGACTCTGGGACCAGCAGCTTACCATTACGGTAGAGCTTGCCATCCTCCTCAGTCAGCCCCTTTGGCCACTTCTGCCCGTTATCAGGGTCGGTCACAGCCCTATACTCGGCCTCAAAGGCCTCAGACTCGGCGTAGTCGTCGGTCCAGTCGTCCTGGAGGCAAGATTCAGTAAAAGTGGTGCTTGTCGGACTCAGCTCCTTCAGGGGCGAGTACTCTGACCGCTCTGCCCGTCCTCATTCCGAGGGGGGCACCCGCAGCCATGACGACGAAGCATTTAACACCCTCCTCCTCCATCAGGCGCTCCATTTCTATGATCCTCTTGGCCTCAGCGGTCTCAGCCTCATCGCCATGGGCAGAGACATCCGTCATGCCCTTGCTGGCGGGATAGGCCCACCTACTGAGACAGTCCGCCACGGTATTGTCCTTGCCAGGAACATACACAACCATGAGGTCGAACTTGGCCAAGGTCTCATGCCATCTTGCCCGTCGGGAGGCGGGACCAGAGGGGGTGTCAACGTGCGCTTTGTGCCACGACTGCAGACTCTGATGGTCGGTGCAGACGGTGACGGGATGGAGGGCTATGTACCCAGCCCATTTCCTGAGAGCCATGACGATGGCATACGCCTCCTTTTCTCGGGGCGTCCACGTCCGTCTCTGGCCTTCCGCCAGGACTCGGCTCCAGAAGGCCACTGGCACGTGCCTCCCATCGTCAAGCACTTGTTCCAACACAGCGCCTACGGCGTAGTCGGAAGCGTCGGTGCGCAGGACGAACCCTCGGTCAGGATCCACGAGGTGCAGACCCACTGCGGATAGTAGCGCCTGCTTCATCCCCTCAAAGGCACGGTCGGACTCTTCATTCCAGACCAGAGCCTTCTTGGACCCCTTCTTGGTCTCCTCTCGGTTGCCCTTGAGCATGGTCGTCATGGGGGCTGCATACTCCGCATACATCTTGATATACCCCGAGTAGTAGTTGCAGAACCCCAAGTACGCCCGTAGCTCGGAGACCGTCTTCGGCTTTTCCCAGTGCTCAATCGCAGCCACCTTGCCAGGTATGGGCTTCCGCTGCCCGTTCCCAACTACATGGCCGGCGAAGACCACCTCGCTTACCGTAATGGTGGCCTTGTCACTGCTGCCCGTGAGTTTGTGCCGAACCAGAAAGTCCAGCACTCTGGTGACGTCCCTCTCATGTGCCTCCAGGAGCTCCTCATAGCTCATACTGGGGTCCCCGGACACGATGATCACGTCGTCCACAAAGGGGTCCGCACAGTCACGCACCGGCTCAAGCAGGGTCTCCAGCATCCGCTGAAAAGCCGCATTGCCGTTGGTAACGCCCATGGGCATCAACTTCCACTGGAGGCGTCCAAGTGGGGTGCTCATTGCCGTGCAGGCACGGGACTCCTCGGCGAGAGGCATCTGATGATAACCATGTTTCAGGTCAATCACAGTGAAGATCCTCCGCCGGTGTTGCTTTTGCAGCATGTCCTCAATGAGGGGCAGCGTATAGCTGTCATGGTGCGTTTGGGCCTTTAGGCCGCGGTAGTCGACCACGAGCCGCCACTCCCCGGCCACCTTCTTGGGGACGACGAAGCACGGGGAGGCCCACTCGGAGTGGCATGGCTCAAGCCAGCCCCTCTCGATGAATTCACGGAGGATCTTCTCCATGGCCTCCTTTCTCTCGCCCCTCAGGGCGAACTCCCGGTGTCGGTACACACGGGGGTCCGGCTTTAGTCGTATCTTGACCTCACCATACGGTTCACGCACCGGTGGGGGAAACACAGGTTTTCCGCTGAAGAAGGTGTCACCATACTTCTGCTTCAGCCTGGCCCTCAATGCCTGGATCTTGGGATACTCATCGGACTCCGCTTTGGCCGTTCCGGGCGCCTGGACCACTGAGCATACTTGCGGGGTGTCACCGCATGGTTTCCGGCTCAGGTGGTCTCCCCAGGTGGCCCAACGGGCCATCTCTGGTCTTGCCTCGGAACAAGTCACCGTAGGTGGGTGGGTTACCGCGGATTGGCTCGTCCTGGCTGGACATGTGGTCCAGTACCCTCCTTACGAACGTATCCCCATCATAGGAACCAGAGACGATGGAATCCACTTCCCACCAGGCTTTGTCCTGGCCCTTGCCCTCACGCTGGCTTCCCCAGTCGTGAGAAGGCTGATCCATATACCCCCGAACCAGGTCAAGCTCCTCTTCAGTGAGGAGGTCCTCTGGTTCTGCGATGTCAACAGAGGAAACCGCAAAGCATTGCCGCGATGGCTCCGCTGTGATACGGTTGACACACACGAAGTCCGTGGTGTCGGCCTGTTCAAGGCCCCCATCCACATAGTGGAATTCCGTTGGCCATCTTTGGGGTGGCATGGGCTGTCCCTTAGCGTCCTGATAGACACTTTCTCCAGCCAGTAGGACGACCTTGTTTAAGGTCATGTTGGTCAATGAGACCACCCAATCTCGGGTGCTTTCCTCCTCGGTGCATCCCATAGGAACAACCAGCACTGCCTTGGAGTGGTCCTTGCGAATCTTCGCTACCGCCCTTGGAATGTCCCATTGGGGGAAATGGATGCACATCAAACCCTGATGCGGACCCCAGAACTTCTTCCACGCGGAGTCCCGGGCGCTCCAGTACTTCTCATAGACCCGAAGATGGGCGGAGGTTCCTGAAGAGAACGCATCCAGGGCCAGATCCGAAGCTCCCAGGTCCGCAACCACTGGGCTCGCCACTTCCAGCCTTACGCCGTACTCCTGGTTTGCTGGCCCAGCTGGCTCAGTCCCCAGCGCGGCTACATGAGCTGATTGCGTTCCGGGTGGATCCATTGGCATTCCACATGGTGCTCAGGCACCGAAAGCCACGAGAGCTGGTCGTCCTTGTACAGGGTCATGGAGGCCTGGGCCGGGAGAAGCCGGAGTCCGTCTCCATCATGAAGTCGTACCCAACGATCATGTCCCAGTCCATCTCGGCCTCGTAGAAGCGACCTTGCAGGAGGATTTCCTTGCCGAGGTCCGGGCGGCTCAGCTCACGGTGGTTCACGAACTGCAGCACAATGGCCGCCTCCCTCGTGCCTCCCACCATGTACTGGCCATTCGCCACCTTCAGCCTGACAGGCCTCCGACTGTCGGTCAGGCACTCTGGCGGAAGTAGGCCAGCCTTGACCAGGCTGACCTGAGCTCCCGTGTCGACCAACACGTCGAAGACCTTCTCCACTTCCCCGCATAGGGCACGGACCCTAAGGTGCAACTGCCGCTCACGCCCAACACGGCGCACGGCGTGCAAGCTCAGGATCTCTGGCCTTTCCAGAAGCTCAATAAGCGACTGGTGCAGGTCGTGGACAATGGGCTCAGGCTGCCCATCTGCAGCATCCAGCTGCGGTCCGGGTGATCCCCCGATACTCTTGGAAAGGTCTTGAAGCACATCGAATACGTTTCTGGTCGCAAAGGATGGACGGGTGCAAGGGTTCGTGCCTTCACTTGCCCCCACCCTGCCAATGCGACCGTCTTTCGTCTTGGGTGCTGGACCAGGCCTTCCGCCCACGGCAATCCCTTGGTGCTTATCGTCTCCCGACTGGGACGCTGTGGCGCTTCCCGCGACCCCATCCTGCGACCGCCCTAGCTGGGGCCCTTTGCTGCAGGGGCTCCATTAAGGGGCGTCGCTTGTGGTAGCAGGGGTACTTTCCTCCGTGTCAACCTCGTTGATGTTCTTCTTCTTTTCCCCTTTCTTACCTTTCTTGTCCTTGTCCTTGTTCTTGTCGTCCGACTTGGAAACCGGGGACCTCTTGATCTCCTGGATCTCCTTCGCTAACTCGGTCCCCACCGACATTAGCTTGAAGAGCTCGTCCTTGGTGACCTCCACTTTGGCCTCCCGGATACCCGCGGGTGCACGCTTCTTCAACCCCTGCACCTTCTTGTAAGCCTCCGTGTCGGCCTTGTGGATGGGGCATGTTCGGTGGTCATGGTTGAACCCTTTGTTCCTTCCATAACACACGAAGCAGCCCTGGGGGTGAGGTCGTATGAACTCCTCAAAGGACAGCGGAGGGTCGCCAATGCGGCGGGGCTCCTTCTTCTCCTTCCTCTTCCAACCCTGCTGCAGGGGCTTCCAGCTTCCCCGGTTGCTCCCCGCGCTCAGGTTGTTGGCCACGAAGGCACAGACGGCTGTCACGGCGGGCTCATCGTCGTCGTCATCGTCGTCGAGAGCCTCAGCGCCTTGGGTTCCCGCTGGATACCTGGCAGATTCCCCGCCCGACCCTGCGCCAACATAGTTGACGTCACGGTCACCGGCCTTCAAGCCGCGGGTGTGGTCGAGATTCCTGTACTCTTTGGGTACCTCCTCTCCAACCCACTCCAGGACCTCGTCGCAGGTCATCCGCGCCGGGATGGCTTGCAGACGGAGGGTCTGGCCGCCCACGTCACACTCGTTAAGGCGCATCATCGCGGTCTTCTAGCAATCGCCCGTGACGGTGATGAGGAGGGCGTTCCGCAGCTCTGCCCGCTTGACGTCCCGCGCCACATGCTTCATGGCCCAAGCCAACACCTTCGGATGATACTCCTTGGGGAGCATGATGTTGAACGTGTGGTTGAACTTGGCCCTCTTGGGTTCCTCCTTGGTGACTCTCTTGATCCATGCTTCTGGCAGCATGGAGAGCAGGCGGGCCTGCTCGTCACCCTCATTCCAGTCCTCCACGTTGCGGCGGAAGAGGGTGTATTGCCCCCGGAAGTCTAGCCAATCCCGTAGGCGGATCTCCCGTCCATCATGCTGAAGCTTGATGGCCCTCCACCGCTTGGCAGCAGCCTGCGGGGCATCCACCCGCTCCTGCTCGTTGAGCCACTTCTTGGCTTCCTTGAGGGTCTTGATTTTCCCCTCCTTGGTCGCCACGAAGTATAGCTCTTGGAGCACCTCCGGCAGGCGCCACCTGAACCGTTTGAAGACATATTTCTCCGCCTCTGCGGGATCCATGTCTTCAGTGACGGTCATCCCCCAATCCTCCAGCTTCTCCAAGAAGCGGTCGAAGTTGAGGGGGTTGCCATCGTACGTGGGGGGCTTGATGTCCTTCAGGTCTTCCCACACGGCGGCATCCGCGGCCTTAGAGACCACGAACGCCGGCCGCGAGGTCGACCGAGGTTCCCATCGGCGACCCCCACGGACTCCCACAGCCGCCACTTCCATCTCCTCCGCGCTATCCATATGGCTGCGCCGGGGTTCCTCCATGTACACTGAACCTAGATGTTCACGCCGTACTCCTTCCATGTACACCTCCTCATCACGGCGCCCGCGGCTGCGTTCAGCGGCCTCCCGTCGCACACCACGCGGCGGGGTGATGCCGAACTCCTCCTGGTCTTTCTCGCCTCCGCCGACATCCCACTCCACGTCCCCTCCGGGGACCTCGTCTCTGAGTCCGCCGTATCGCCCCCCGGCCATTGGAATTGGCTCTGGGACTGGTGCGGGGCGTTGGGGGCTTACCGGTGTCCGCGGTGGAGCACGGAGGTTGTGGTACTCCGCACTGAGCCACTCGTCCCGCCACTCTTCACTGCCGCTGCCGGGCAGCACACGCTCGTTACGGCGGCCCGCGCTGTGATGAGGGGGGGCGCTGGGGCGACTCCTGGGGGCTCCGCCGGGGGCGTGGGCTCTGCCTGGACCTGGTCCAGGCCCCCAGCCGTCGTCCGACGAGCCGGACTCCAGGGGTGGGTGGTCGCTGCCGACGCCCCAACGGCCTTCCAGCTCGTCCAATCTCTGCTGTAGGCCGTTGATGATCTTGTTCAGCGACCTGGTCTCGCCCCTGGCGATGTCCAGTTCTCTCTGGGCGGCGGTGGCGACCTTGGTGATCTTGACCATCTCCGTCTTGGCGATGTCCAGTTCCCTCTGTGCGCCCGCGGCGACCCTGGCGATGCGGATCAGCTCGCCTTTGCCCGTGTCTACCTCGCTCTCGAGGGACTGGACCCTCCTGCGGAGGTGGACGATCCACCCCCAAGTGGCCTCCGGGCCACCATCTTCCAGTGGGCCGTCGGGGTCCCCAGGGGGTCCTCCAGGAGGGCCTCCGCCGGGCCCACCCGGTCCAGGGGGTCCTCCCCCGCCAGGGGGTCCACCTCCAGGGGGTCCACCTGGTGGACGTCCTCCAGGGGGTCCTGACGGGCCTCCGCCGGGGGGTCCCGCTGGGTCTCCGCCGGGTCGCCTCGGGGGGTCCGAGGATGGGGGCTTCTCCGTGTGACCGAAGTCCATGTCTTCATCCTCGTCCATGTCGCCCCACCTGGTCGTCTCGGTCCCGCACGCTGTGGACTCCGAGCTCTGGTAGGGAGGAGGGAGATCCTCACTCTCACCCTCCGGCTCCATGGGGACGTCTCCGCCTCCTCCGCCAGCCAAACCCCGGCGATGTCGGCGGTCTCGTCCGTCCCCATCGCTGGCGGTCAAGAAGGGGTCGGAGTCGTGGGGGTGTTCGTCCGCTGGCCTCCGTGCCCGCTCGGGGGTCTTTACCTTACCCCTCCTTCGTCGGTGGGCGGTGGGGCCACTGTCCTCACTGCTGCCCGTTTCATCCTCCTCCAGGTCCAGCTTCATCTTGGAGGAGGCGTCTCCTTCGAAGAGCTTTTGAAGGGTCTCCACTCTGGATTCTCCCGGGGTTGTCTCGCGCTGGAGCTTGGCCTCCGCCTCCTTCATTCCGGCAGCCGTGGCTGCGGCAGCTCGACTTTTGGCCTCTTCTCGGGCACGGGCAGCCTTGGCTTCCCGAGCCCGCTGCAGCCGAACCTTCTCATCTTCCAACGCTGCCAGCTCCGCTTCCGTCCTGGCCCTCTCCTCAGCGACCTTCCGTCGTGCGGCCTCGATGGCGTCCCTCCTGGCGGCGTCCGCTTGGGCCTCGGCCGTTGCTTCGGCATGGGCCCTTTCCTCCGCCTCCTTCCTTGCCCTCTCTTGGGCAAGCGCCTCTTCCAACGCTTTCACCTCGGCCTCTTTACGGGCAATGGCCTCCTGGGCCAGGCGGGCTTCCTGGGCGGCTGCCGCCACCTCACTGCTGACCTGGGCAGTCGCTGCCTCCTGTGCGGCTGCAGCCGTGAGTCCGGCGGCAATGGCCGCCACGGTTGAAGCATGGAAGGCCATGCCTCGGCCCCACTCTGCAGCCTCCGCTCGGGCGATGCCGACGCCACCCTCCACAGCAGCGTTCTGCTGCGTGGCCCGTTGCCGGGGAACCCAAAGGTTGCAGGGCACCCCACAGGCGCGCTCGCAGGCGCGGGCCACGTCCCCTTGGCCGGGAGCGACGCTGCTGCTGGAGCTGGCCTCGTCAGCTGGCATCCTCCCACGGTGGGCCGACTCCACGTCGCTGCTGGGGCCTGACTTCCTCAGGTGCAGCTGACGGGGCTTGGCCTTGGCCTTCTTGGCAACCTTGAGGAAGTCGCCAAGGGTGGTGTGGCCCGGGTGATGACCGCCACCGGCCCGTTGGCAGTTGGGGGCAGGGGTTGCGCCCTTGGTCTCGTTGTCCGCGGCTTGGCCGGATTCCGCGGCCAGGGACTCCTGGTACTCCCGCCATTTCTTGTCCCGCTTCCTGTCCCCGGCGGATCGCTTCTCCTTCCCAGGGGACGCGCTGCTGTTGCTGCCCTGCAGCGTACGCTCGTTCCCCGGTTCTGGGAACTTCTTCTGGATCATGTGCCATATAGAGACGTTGATCGTGGCGCCCGACGGGTACTCGTTGGGGTTCTCTTCATCCTCAATCCTGTCGGGGCGCAGCCCTTCGCCGGGCCTGTCCGGGCGGGTCCAGACCCTCCAGCGCTTCTGTTGGAAGCCGTAGGCGTATCCTTCCTCCCGCAGCCAGTCTTCCACTGCCTGCAGGCAGTCAGAGCCCATATCCACGCGGAGCTCGAAGCTCCGGGGCATGCCGCCTTTGCACTGGGGGTTGCTGTGGCGGTGGTGCTGATCCCACACCAACCCACGCAGCAGGTACACAGCGTGGGGGTGGGGCTGCGGCCACGTCTTGCCCGCCTCCTGCCAGTTCACCATCGGCGCTCGTTCCCCTCGATGGACTAGTCCTGGGGGTGGCTGTTGACGCGGTTGTTGCGGTCCACTCTATCTACAGGGCTGGGACCAGGACACCTGATGGTGGTTGTGGAGGTGGCTGATGCAGCTGGGAGTGCGGCCGGTACTGGTCGGCCGAGAGAACTCGCTGATGTCGGAGTTCCGGTCGCTACACCTCCTTCACGGGCTCGGCGCTGTTGCTGACGCTCGGGGCGAGGCTCCGGGCGGCGCTGCGAAGCCCGTGGCGCTCGGGGTTCAGACGGCCCCGAGTGGCACGTGAGGGATGGGTAACCCCGCGGCGGTGAAACGCTTTTGACGCGTTCCCGTGGGGGGCCTGGCCACGGGACGCTGCGGTGGACACGCACAAGCAAGCAGGCAGGTAAAGCCCTGCGCTCACAGGGGCATCCTCATGCTCGTGTCATGTGACAAAGCTTTTCAGGATCCTTGCCACTCTGAAACAAGGGAACAAAAAGATGTACAGCAACACATCAGGATATGTACACATGGGGTTGAGACTGGACTGGGGTAAGGGCATCACAGGACAATAGACACTAAATCCCAACTCATATCCCAATCCCAGGTCCGACCCTCTCAGTGGCTGGCAGGGGCGGGGGCTCAAACACAACCCATGCCCTGCTCAGTCCGGACCCTGAATTGCTGCCAATAGGGGAGTGTGTTTCGCCCAGCCACAGGCGAGTTCCTGGAAACCAAGGGGCTCCAAGGGCAACCGGCAGTGGCTCCCCATGCTCCCTTATTGGCAGGTCCCAACTCCACTCTGAGCCGGAGATAAGGCTCCGCCATTATCCCCTAGGAGTTGGTAGCTGAAAATGGGCTGTTTCAGCCCAGACTAAGATAGGAGGCAGGACCTATGACTTATATCTAAGTGCACAACTTGAAATTAGGTCCGGGCTCCCTGTGGGCACAGAGATTTGGGGCCGCCAAATGACCACACCGGGGGGTGAAATTGGGGTCCCAAAAGGGGGTCATTTTGGCTGCTCAAAATGAGCCAAAATCGAAGGTGTCCCCCATAGTATATCTCCGCGCCGGCTTGGAGATCGGATCCGCCATTCCACACGCGATTCACCAGCAGCCCAACAGAGACTTCCATGCACTTGGCTCTCAAAGATCTCCGTGCCACACGGCGTGGTGACAATCCAAATTGGGTCCACAATTGCCAAAATGTCAAAATCGGCCGTCTCGGGCGACCATCCAGGGTAGGAAACCTTGGCGATTTTGACGCGCCAAGCCTTGATTCACAACCCTCGATTTTCCCTCTGGTCCCACGCCCTGGGTTATGGCTTGCTGCCACGCTGGCTGCTTGCTGTTCATCGAGGGGATGAAAACGCAGATGGGTCAGAAAGCAGCATGCGGTACAAAGGGGGGGATCATGGATCACACCAAAAGTTGAATAACTCCGGATGGGCCGGAGGAGCAAACACGAAACTCAAGGGCGTTCAACCCTTCATCATATGCTACAATAATCGCCACTTCCCCTTGGCCAGATTCCGTGCCCCATGGAGATATGGTAGTTCCAATATGGCAGACAATGGCAAAAACAGCGAAATTTGGCCAAAATGGCCCGCACTCATGATTCCATATCTCCATGGCCACAGCGAGGATCTTCCCAACCAAAGATGCTATAGACACATGGGACTTAGGTCCCAATATATGCCACTTGCCAACCCTCATGGTCACCTCTAGTTCTTTTGCGCCCTGGAGGGAAAATGACACACAAATGGGGCAGAATAGCAACATACCCCAAATTGGGTGACTCACAACTCTCCCTTCAAGAGGAGAGGCCACATGGGGAAACACCCCATTCGATGCGGGCTTATGTGCCCTCTCCGCATCGCCCTTACCCTTGGTCAAGTGGCGCACACAACCTCGGCGGTGAAATCAGGGGGAGAAGGGGGTTGTGGCCATTTTGGGCAAAACGACCAAAATTCACCCAAAAGTGGTCACACGAAAAATCGTATCTCCGTACCAAAATAGATACGAGCTTCGAGCTTTTGCATGGATGCAAACCGAAGCATTGCTTCCCTTTTGCAACAAGGGTTGAGGTTCAAAGCATGATGGAAACATTTTTAACACCTCAATCCTTGAAGCACACTTTTTATGGGAAAAAGTGCATATATCGGCGATATTGGTATGTACATATCTTTGGGACCTTGGGGAGCAAAAATATGAGTAAACATTTTTGGAGTAGGCCCATGGTAGGTGCTATCAAATATGCCTACCACGGTTAGATTGTCTCCGCCCACTCGTGTCATTAGTGCTTGCATATGAGCGCGTGTGCATAGAGGCAGTATGGCACGCGTGCTCACAAGGCGACATTATATAAAATAGAAGACAAGCTTGCAAAAATCAACCAAGCTATCCACCATGTCTTTCGTGGTCTCTACTTTACGTATTGCTTTGGTTCAAGGCTCAACTCCGCATCAGCTTTGAGCACGAGCCTCGGGGGTTTGGCCATTTTGGCCTATTTTTCGACCAAAATTTGCTCTTTCTCGAAAAATGAGTTTTGGTACGCATTGAATTGCGTGGAGCCATCGTTGAGTTGGCTCCAAAAACGAAAATGGCCTAGGGCTCTTGGTCTTTTGAGCATTGCGCTAGGCCTTTGACGTTCATGTTCACAAAGCCAGAAAGTTAGCGTTTGCGCACGCAAAGGACTTGGGTTTACAACACCCATATGCTGCCTAAAACATCCCTATTGCCCGCTTCCCTATACGAAGTCATATGCCCACGTGAAAGGGGCATGGATGAAAGGCATAGGGGGGGGATGTAGGGTTCCGTCCAAACTCATGGTCCTTGAGAACCATGAGTTCGAGCGATCGACGGAAAAGCTTGCGCGCTGATTTTCTCTCAGACGCGACGTCGAAAAATTCTGGTGAACACACCAGGTGAAAGTACAAGAAAAATCCTCTAGATCCAGCCCTTAAGTTCCTTTAGAACCTCAAAGGTACTCGAGTAAAATCCATCACAAAACTCGCCACAGAGAAGCGACGAGAGCGCGCGCGCAGGCGACAACAGGCGGCGATTTCAAGACAATTAGAAATCGCGGTAGAAATCGGATATCTCACCGATTTCTAACTGAAAATCGACCGAGACAGTAAAATTTTAGTAATTCTACATCGATTTAATGGTTAAGGATAGGATTCCTGATCTCGCGGATTAGAGAACAGGGACATCCCGCTGATAGCCGGTGTCAACAGCTTCCGCACGGGTGTGACGGCTCACGGGCCTCCGGGCCATGGGCCATGGGTTCTGGGTACCGCTTCAGTGACACAAAGGAGAAGAAGAGTGGAGCGCATGGTGCAGATACCCCATCGTCGTGGCTCAGTGGATACACCACACCCCTTCTATCTCGTGGAGGATGGTTCGAGCCCCGGGGGGGATAGAGATGCACCGAACAACCCGAACCCTGCTTTTTTGGGCGCGAGAGAGAGAGAGAGAGAGAGAGAGAAAGAGAGACAGAGAGGGTAGAGCACAGTGGGAAAGGAACAGAGAGGAGCAACAGGAGAGATAGAGCAGGGGAGAGCAAGAGAGATTGGGAGGGAGAGAGTAGGGGAGAGACCCACAGAGCAAGAGACCGGGGCTAACAGGCGCAAAGGGAGGGTGGTGGGTTCAAGCTGACCAGGGTGGGTTCGAGCTGACCAGGGTAAATGGGACGCCACGGCAGCACGGAACAGTCAAGAAATGAAAAAGCAGGGCGCCGTAGGGCCCCTGAGCCACAGGGACACGTCGTCACATGTTGAACAGCCGAAGCATCACTGGGGCTGAGAGAGTGCGGCCCACGTGAGGCAGCTGGAAGTCGGCGGGCAAGAAAAAGCGAACAGCATGCGCATGAATGGTGTCGAGCGGAAAAGGTAGACGCCACACACGGTACAGCAATGAACTGTTGAGACACCTGACGGCAGGAGCACATGCTGAAGTGTAGAGACGCCTTTGCACCAACACAGGCGCCTTTGCGCGCCTGGGGCACGACAAGGACACGTCCTTACGTGCCAGGGAAAGAGTGCAAGCCGGGGGCACGACCTACAGGGCAAGGGTTAGAGTCTAACCGGCACTGCGGGTGGGTGGTGGGTGCGAGCTGACCTCACTGTCCAGAGGAGCAGAGCCAATGCACAGTCAGAAACCATCTGGTGTGCTACAGAACTGGTCTACGCTGCAGTGCAGCAAGCAAGACATTGAACAATTGTGGTTATGACCATGCGCCTGTGTCACGGGGGCGTATGCGAACCCAGTTTCCGTTGCCTCATGGCCCCCGGGAACTGGTCTACGCTGCAGTGAAGCAAGCAAAACACTGAACAATGTGGTTATGACCATGCGCCTGTGACACGGGGGCGTATGCGAGCCCAGTTTCCGTTGCCTCATCCCCGCATCCCCCCGAGGACGCCCTCCCGCAACCCCCACAGCGCGCAACGCCAGCTCGCAAGAGCGCACGCTGTGGGGCCGCTACTTGATCCCCGCGCCCACACCACCCGCGCCAGGGAAACACGGGGAACGGGGCCTGACTGCCCGCCCCCAAGGAGGGGCGACCGGAAGAGGGAAGGCGCCACACACCAGACGCCCCTCACAACGGTGAGGAGTCGCCCCCCCCCCCCCCCCTGGGACAACCTCCCGCCACCCCCGCGGTGCGCAGCCCCTCGCAGGGCACGCACGCCAAAGGGACAGTGCCGGGCCCCCACGCCCGCACACCCGCGCCCACGGCACGTGTTCAGCGGACCCCGACTGCCCACCCTGAGAGCTGGCAGCCGGGGGAGGACAAGCGCCTAACCTCCAAAGCCTTTCACCACGGCACGAGGGGACCCCCCCGGGGCCGCCCTCCCGCCACCCCCACAGCGCGCAACGCCGGCTCGCAAGAGCGCACGGTGTGGGGCCGGTGCTGAATCCCCACGCCCACACCGCCCGCGCCCGGGAAACACGGGCAACTGGGCCGCGCTGCCTGCCCCCAGGGATGGGCGGCCAGGAGAGGGAAAGCGGCCGACACCAGACGCCCCTCACAACGGTGAGAGGTCACCCCCGGGAGGACCTCCCGCCACCCCCGCGGCGCGCGGCCCCTCGCAGGGCATGCGCGCCAAAGGGACAGTGCCGGGCCTCCACGCCCGCACGGCCGCGCCCACAGCACGTGGGCAGCGGACCCCGACTGCCCGCCCGGAGGGCGGGCAGCCGGGGGAGGACGAGCGCCTGACCTCAAATGCGCCTCACGACGGCACGAGGCAACCCCCCCGTTGACGCTCTCCGGCCACCCCCAAATGGCGCAACGCCGGCTCGCAAGAGCGCACGCTATGGGGCCGGTGCTGGGTTCCCACGCCCACACCGACCGCGCCCCAGAAACACGGGCAACGGGGCCTGGCTACCTGCCCCCAGGGACGGGCGGCTGGGAGAGGGAAAGCGCCTGACACCAGATACCGCTCACAACGGGGAGGACGACCTCCCGCCACCCAGGCGGCGCCTAGCCCCCCGCAGGGCACGCACGCCAAACGGACAGTGCCGGGCCCCTACCCCGCACACCCGCGCCCACAGCACTCGGGCACCGGACCCCGACTGCCCGCCCCGAGGACGGGCGGCCGGGGGAGGACGCGCGCCTGACCCCAGACGCCCCTCACAACGGCGCGAGGCACCCCCCCCGGGACGCCCTCCCGCCACCCCCACAGCGCGCAACGCCGGCTCGCAAGAGCGCACCATGTGGGGCCGGTGCTGAATCCCCACGCCCACACCACCCGCGCCCGGGAAACACGGGCAACGGGGCCCGGCTGCTTCTTCCGCGAGAGGGAAAGCGCCTGACACCAGACGCCCCTCACAACGGTGAGAGGTCACCCCCCCGCTGGGACGACCACATGGCGACTGACCGGGGAAAGTGTGTCACGGCTGATTGGAAAAGTCTACTTGTCGGACTCTGGAATGCCTCGAATGTTTCTGATCTCCGAGGCGGACTATGAGGCGCGGAAAAGGCGTATCACGGACCGGCCCAAGAACACAGATGACGCAACGACACGCAGGCAAGGCCTAATCACGGGTGGTGAAATGGCCAAGGCCATGGATTTGGACGACCAAGTCAACAAGGTCATCAGCTCCCTCAAACGCAAGCGGGACTTGAAGGAGGATGAGGTTTCGTCGTCCAATGGATCAGCACGATGACGTCTGCATCCAGCGTCCCTCTGAGCAGCACGCTCAGAGTACTGTCCCAAAATATCAATGGATTTCAAACCCCAAAAAACCATGAGAAAGCGTAAGCAAAAGCGCATAGTGGCCCTACGGTCACTGCTGCGGTCCCTGGAGGTGGACTGCTTCGCCATCCAAGAGCCCCACTTCGTCACCGTGGAGGATCGTCAAGCGGGCATGCAATGCTTATCGAAGTACGGGTATGGCCTGGACGGACCACTTCATGAAGAAGGACGGGGAGGAGTGGCACTGGCGTGGAAAACATCCAAGTGGACGTTACAATCAATGAAGTTCTTGTCTCCCAAGGCGCTGAAAGCCTCACTGTCGAGTGGTCCACTGGAGATCACTTTAGTGGTGGTCCACCTCCATCACAAGCACACGCGACGACAGTCGCAGTGGAAAGACATCGCCAAGGAGTTACATGGACCGAACCTGTTTTAATGTCTTGATCACAATAGTCTAGTGGTAAAACACAGGAACGCCTTTGCGCCCCCAAAGTTTGAGCATGACACGTCTTTACGTGCCCGGGAACAGGAGGTGACAACCTTGCCAAAAGCGGGTCTGCAGGACGTGTGGGTGGACATCCATTGTCCAAGTCTGACGAACATCAAGGACAAAGAATCATCATGCCCGACGGGCTTCACATACGGCTACCCTCGAGAAGGAGAGCGGCTCCATCCGCAGAGAGTACGCCGTAGCCGGCAGCAGACACCTCGCCATGTGACTTCTTCCTTTTCAGAGCCATGCTCGCAAGGCAAAAAGCAAAGAGGGTCAACTAATCTTGAGAGTCGACACAGAAGGCTTTCACCATTTGAGGAACAGTCGCTCCTTGTGGCTTCAACAAGCCTGAGAGTGCCGTCACACGCACCAGACAGCGGCGAGCCGCCTCCAGAAAACCATGTATGTTCAGCAGCTTGCCATGTGCCTCAAACGCTAAAAAATCAGGCACCCCGTTCACGTGAAGCTCGTCCTGTGTAACAACATTGCCCACTTCATCACAATCCTCCAGACCAACATCGAAGGAATTGTCCACGTGCGCACCTTAGGCAGAACAATCCTGGTATGCGCGCCTGCCACATCCGGCGCCTCCTAGCATGGGTCTTAAGCAACGTCTCCCTCCAGCTCAGAGTTTGATCCATTGCCCAAAACCGAGGCCTCATGGCGAACCGCAATAGTCGGCATCCTCTTGACTCCACCACCATGCTTGACCAGCAGAGACCCGCATCAACACCCACCACAACAGCAGGACCTTTCCAGGAAACAACACCTTGTATCGGTGGTTAATGATAATACTAGACTCGATCACCCCGCGCAAAGACCAGATCCTGCTTTGGAGCTCCCCAAGATCGCTCAGCCTCCTTCATCTTAGACTTCACATCAGCCGCATGAAAGAGCTCCCGCATTTCATACATTGGTGACAAAAAGTGAACCATGTGGTGTCCGACCTGATCGGCCGCAACATCATAGGAGCCCAAACCCGGCAAATCACAATCATCATAATCCGGCCACCTTGAACTAATGACGCGTTCCCGTGGGGGGCCTGGCCACGGGACGCTGCGGTGGACACGCACAAGTGAGTAGGCAGGCAAAGCACTACGCTCACAGGGGCATCATTGCGCTCATGTCATGTGACAAAGCGTTTCAGGATCCTTGCCACTCTGCAACAAGGGAATGAACGTATGTACAGCAACACATCAGGATATGTACACATGGGGTTAAGACTGGACTGGGGTAAGGGCATCAAAGGACGGTGGACAATCAGTCCCACCTCGTATCCCAATCCCAGGTCCGACCCTCTCAGTGGCTGGTGGGGGCGGGGGCTCAAACACAACCCATGCCCTGCTCAGTCCGGACCCTGAATTGCTGCCAATGGGGGAGTGTGTTTTGCCCAGCCACAGGCGAGTTCCTGGGAACCAAGGGGCTCCAAGGCCAACCGGCAGTGGCTCCCCAAGCTCCCTTAACGGCAGGTCCCAACTCCCCTCTGAGCGAGAGATATGGCCCCGCCATTATTCCCTAGGAGTTGGTAGCTGAAAATGGGCTGTTTCAGCCCAAACTGATACTAGCTCAAAATTCTCCAAAATTGACCCCTCGTCTGGACCCGCCAGAGGTAGGAACGAGGCAACTGATCCTATGCCCTTCGAGTACTAACTCCCTGGAGCCCTCACCCAACCTGGTTCCCTCTGAGGTCCCGGCATCAGGGCACCACGGGTTCGTCAAGTGGGGTCATGATACCAAAATCACCGAAATTGGCGTCATTCCCACGCGTGGCTCACCCGGCCGGGGCAAGGCCAATGGCTCAGAGGGTAGGAGGCAGGACCTAAGACTTATATCTGAGTTACAATATGGAATTAGGTCCGGTCTCCCTGTGGGCATAGAGATATGGGGCCGCCAATTGACCACAAGGGGGGGTGAAATTGGGGTCCCAAAAGGGGGCCATTTTGGCTGCCCGAAATGAGCCAAAATTCGGGGGTGCTCCCAATAGTATATCTCCACGCCGGCTTGGAGATCGGATCCGCCATTCCAAACGCGATCCACCGGCAGTCCAACAAAGACTGCCATGCACTTGGCTCTCAAAGATCTCCATGCCACCCGGCGTGGTGACAATCCCAATTGGGTCCACAGATGCCAAAATGGCAAAATTGTCCACACTCACTTTGAGCTAGCACCCAAACGAAGGTTGCTCCGCTTCGCCCACGTGGTGTGTGAACCATGGGGACCAATGTCCATAACACCCATGTCATATATGGTCCATTGGTCCATGAGTCCGGCGTGCACGAGGTGGCTGAACATGGTGCACGGCGGGCAGAAAATGTGGAAAATTGCTCAAAATGGCCGAAAATGCGCACACTCATGGTTGGGGCAAATGGGGCACATGCCCGACTTGGACCGGAGTGTGCCATAGAATTGGTATCAAGTCATATGTGTCCAACATATCTTTTGGGCGTCGCCCAACTCCTCCGGTTTCGGGAATGGAAGGGTCGCCAAGTGAGCCCATGATTTGGGATGGTCCCAAATTGCCAACATGGCGGCCACGGTACGCCAAGCCCAAGAGGAGTTATTCGCTGGGTCCAAGATATGTTGGGCACCGAAGTATGTACCCTCATAACATACTTGGGTCATGATGTCAATTGGGCGCAACGTTGAGATACATGGTCGCCACTTGACATCATGAAGGGCAAAAACCAGCAATATTGGCGAAAAAACACCCAAAAGTGCCTTGAGAGGCGCACAAATATATTGTAATATCTTCGGCTTGGATTGAGTAATTGACCAATCCTTCTAAACACGATGACCTGACACCAATGACCTTCGATTCCACATATGTGCTCCACTTGGGGCGCTTTGGAAGGTCGCGCGCGCTGCCTCCCAAGTGGGCACATGCACAAATGGAATATTGCAAAAAACACACCTTGCTCGCAACGAATCGCTTCGGGAGCGCTCCACAAGCGTCCCTTCACGAAGGTTAGGCTTGCGAGTGTTGGTTGGGAGTACAATGAAGGGCCTCGTGCAATATGGGGTCCATTGGCATCCACTGACCCCGACTTGTCGCGTCGCGCGATCGCAGCAGAAGAAAAAGAAAATACCAAGAAAATGACGCATCGCCAGAAGAAATAAAGCGAAAAATCGTCTTTTCCGACCTCAGAAACCCCCCCAACAAATTTACGCCGCTGTTTGGCGAGGTCGCAAAATTTGGGACACTCACCAAAAAGGACGAACAATAGAGTCGCAACAACGAAGGAGCTGAGCGTTGCTTGCCCCAAACGGCCTAGCAAAGTGCGTGCCCTAGGCGCTAGGGACTTGTGCGCACCCCAAAACAAACCACACATAGACAACAACAACGCCACCGGCCGCCGACAAGCAAGTATGTTATGTGCCGCGCAACGCTAGAAACCAACGAAACAAGCACAACGCGGTAAGAGGTAGACAAGGAGAGAACAAGTATGTAACAAACCGCACCACGGCGGAGATATACCACAAGTACACGACCAAGCAATGCAAGCCCGCTCACGTAGGGAATGCGACGACGCCGTAACACGCGCAGGGGATCACAACAAAAAAAAAAGAAGCCGCACAAGTACACAAGTATGTTGCATGTCATGCATGAAAAATACACACAAGCAACAACAACGCCACCGGCCGCCGAAAAGCAAGTATGTTATATGCCATATATTGTATGCATAACGCCGTAACAAACGCAATACAAGGAAGTTACGTGACAAGCAACGCCAAAGTGCGCCGCCACGAAAAGCGCAACGAAAACCGCACCGGCAAGGAAAACCAACAAGAGGTGGCACCGAATGAATGCCTATGCTCACCCCCGCTCACATAGGGAAAGAAAGGTATGCCCGCACCTGCGTGCCCGGAACGCCGCAAGGCCATCACCGCCACGGACGAGCAAAATGGTACGAGCAGCGCGTAAAACTCGAAAATTTTTCATAACTCGCCACGACCCCTCATGTCGCGCACTGCCGCCTTTTTCTTCTTCTTCTCCATGCACCTCCCTCCCCACCCTCGTGCCCATCACTCCCCTTGCCCTGCAGCTCAGGCGGCGGCCCTGGGGGAACGCGGTTAACCCTTAGCAATGGACACCAACACGCTCCACGACGCCACGCACAAGAACAAGGCCGAGAACATCAAGAACGACGGGTAGCACGTAAGGCACAGCAACGAACATGGTCTTGCTGCATGCGAGTGTGTTGGGTCGAGTATAATTTTATTTTATTTTATTTTGTTTTATTTTTTTTTTTTTTCAAAAAAAAAAAATATTTTACGAAATTTAGCGGCGGTTTTTCAAGTAGGTACAACCACACCCACGCAACAAACAAACCAGCACAGCACCGCAGGGCAGCACGGCACCGCAGGACACGGCACAGGACGCAGGACACCACAGGACAACGCACAGCACAGCAAGACACCACGACACACCAGAGCAGCACCACCACACCGCAGAACGCCCAAGGAGCACGAGGCACCAACAACAGCGCAGACGACACTGGCGCCCCACGACGGGCCGCAGGAGGGCAAAGCAAACACAAACAGCACCGCAAAACGACAGCAGAGCACGACAGCACAGCACCACACGACAGCACAGCGCCACAGCACACGACACAGGGAAGCAAGGCACCACAGCCAGCACAACAAGGCACCGCAGCGCACAGAGCGGAGAAGACAGGGAACACACAGCACGAGGAAAAGAGCACCACAGCACGCAGACACCACCACCAGGCAAAAAACAGCACAGCCAACCAACAGCACAACACAGCACAGCACGACAGCCCACAGGAGGGCAAAGCAAGCACCAACAGCACCGCAACACGACAGCAGAGCACAACAGCACAGCACCACGCAACAGCACAGCACCACAGAACACGACACAGGAAAGCAGGGCACCACAGCAAACCACACCGACCACAGGGAAAGAGACCACGCGGCCAGACAGGGACACCGAAACACGCCACCAGCAGACAACCACGGGCCACCAGACCCAGCACCGCACCACGGCACACCACAGCACCAGGCGCCAACAACAGCGAGCACCACACGAACAGCACAACGCGAGCGCACCAGCACAGCGAAGCACAGCACCGCACAAAGCGGAGAGGACAGAGAACGCACAGCACAGCACCCCGGGACACACACAGCACAAAGCAGAGCGGCCAACAACAGCACGCACCCCCGCGCCACGACAAAACACACACAGCACGGGGGAACACCGCAAAACGCAGCGCCGCAGAGCACAGGGCCCCAGGGCAACGGGCAGCGCCAGAGGGCACGGCGCAACAAGCAGCAGCACCCAACGAGCACAACACGGCACAGCGGCGCACCGAGGGACGCACAGCACAACGCAGCACACGGCACACAGCACCGAGCGGCAGCGACGAAAACCGCGAGACAAAAGGGGGGGGGGGGTTGGGCAGCAACCAACAGGGAGCAAGCACCAGCCAGGCGAAAAGCACGAAAGAGGGACAAGCGCACGGAGAGCCGAGAGGCGGAAGGCCAACAAAGCAAACAACGCACAGCCCCAAGGCCCAGGGCACCCGGGGCCGGAAACCAGAGAAAGCCGGAGACAACGAGGGCGCACAGGAGAGGAAGGGGAAGAAAAAAAAACAACACCAAGGCACCAAGCAGGAACGACGAAAACACCGAGACACAAAAAGGGAGGGGGTGGGGGAGAAACCACCAAAAAGCAGCCAACGGCCAAGCAGGAGACACAAACGACGCGCGAGCGCACGAAGAGGCAGGCAGCGGGAGGCCGAGAAAAACAACCAAAGCACGGCGCCAAGGCAACGAGGAACGGCAAGGGCAGCAAGAGAGCGGGGGGCAACCCCAGCCCGGAGGGGGCCAAGCAAAGCAGAAAGACAAAGCGGCCAAAGGAAAAGGTGAGGCGCACCACAACGCGCCCGGGAGGCCGGCCCGCCCGACCCGGCCACAAAGAGCAAGCACACGCACGCCAGCCGCCGTCCGGATGGACGAGTGCGCGCCCGGAGGGTACCCAGCCCCTGCCGGCTACGAACAGCCGCCGTCCGGATGGACGTGTGTGCGCCCTGAGGGTACCCAGCCCCTGCCGGCTACGATAGCCGCCGTCCGGATGGACGAGTGAGCGCCCCGCAGCGGCACCCCACACAGCAACACAACACACCGAGCGGGCACACCGGTGAACAGGAGCCAGGAGGCCCAGGACACCGCACACGCAACACAACACACCGAGCGGGCGCACCGGTGAACAGGAGCCGGGAGGCCCAGGACGCCGCACACGCAACACAACACACCGAGCGGGCACACCGGTGAACAGGAGCCGGGAGGCCCAGGGCGCCGCACACGCAACACAACACACCGAGCGGGCACACCGGTGAACAGGAGCCGGGAGGCCCAGGACGCCGCACACGCAACACAACACACCGAGCCGGCACACCGGTGAACAGGAGCCGGGAGGCCCAGGACGCCGCACACGCAACACAACACACCGAGCAGGCACACCGGTGAACAGGAGCCGGGAGGCCCAGGACGCCGCACACGCAACACAACACACCGAGCGGGCACACCGGTGAACAGGAGCCGGGAGGCCCAAGACGCCGCACACGCAACACAACACACCGAGCGGGCACACCGGTGAACAGGAGCCGGGAGGCCGTGGACGGCGCACACGCAACACAACACACCGAGCGGGCACACCGGTGAACAGGAGCCGGGAGGCCCAGGACGCCGCACACGCAACACAACACACCGAGCGGGCACACCGGTGAACAGGAGCCGGGAGGCCCAGGACGCCGCACACGCAACACAACACACCGAGCAGGCACACCGGGGAACAGGAGCCGGGAGGCCCAGGACGCCGCACACGCAACACAACACACCGAGCGGGCACACCGGTGAACAGGAGCCGGGAGGCCCAGGACGCCGCACACGCAACACAACACACCGAGCGGGCACACCGGTGAACAGGAGCCGGGAGGCCCAGGACGCCGCACACGCAACACAACACACCGAGCGGGCACACCGGTGAACAGGAGCCAGGAGGCCCAGGACGCCGCACACGCAACACAACACACCGAGCGGGCACACCGGTGAACAGGAGCCGGGAGGCCCAGGACGCCGCACACGCAACACAACACACCGAGCGGGCACACCGGTGAACAGGAGCCGGGAGGCCCAGGACACCGCACACGCAACACAACACACCGAGCGGGCGCACCGGTGAACAGGAGCCGGGAAGCCCAGGACGCCGCACACGCAACACAACACACCGAGCGGGCACACCGGTGAACAGGAGCCGGGAGGCCCAGGACGCCGCACACGCAACACAACACACCGAGCAGGCACACCGGTGAACAGGAGCCGGGAGGCCCAGGACGCCGCACACGCAACACAACACACCGAGCGGGCACACCGGTGAACAGGAGCCGGGAGGCCCAGGACGCCGCACACGCAACACAACACACCGAGCGGGCACACCGGTGAACAGGAGCCGGGAGGCCCAGGACGCCGCACACGCAACACAACACACCGAGCAGGCACACCGGTGAACAGGAGCCGGGAGGCCCAGGACGCCGCACACACGTAGGGCGGCCGGGGGACAGGAAAGAACCAACACCCCATGGGTCGGACACACTGGGGCGACCCAGCCGACCCACCGGGCCAGTGGCAGGAGCGGTACTCGAAGGCTGCTGGACCGAGCCCGGCCAGGCTGCATCGGGGACCATGGCAAACGTCACCCGGAGCCATGGATGCAACCGGTGACAGGCGAGCCGGTACACAGTCCAGGAGGGGGTCGCCTGCCAAGCGGAGCGGCCCCGCAACTCAAGCCACAAGGGTGAGGCGGTCGTACCGTAGACAAGCGGGAGCAAGACCCCTTGTGGTGAGAGATACTCCACACGGCTGGGCAGCCCCCGGAGCTGCCGCCCGAAGGAGGGGGCATGTGGCCCTACTCATGGACACATGTGGGGACACCCTCCCACCTGGGACACATGGACCGGGTGGCCGCGACAATGCCTCCCCAAGCACATGCGGGAGCGGCTCAAGAGGCACCTAACATAGGGCAGTGGGAGGGACAGGACGTCCCCTTGGTAAGACCTTCTTCCTGCACCGTCAAAGGAGGCATCCCGAGCTCCCGAAGATACCTACCTACCTACCTACCCTGCCCCAAACCACCTAGCAAAGTGCGTGCCCTAGGCGCTAGGGACTTGTGCGCACCCCAAAACAAACCACACATAGACAACAACAACGCCACCGGCCGCCGACAAGCAAGTATGTTATGTGCCGCGCAACGCTAGAAACCAACGAAACAAGCACAACGCGGTAAGAGGTAGACAAGGAGAGAACAAGTATGTAACAAACCGCACCACGGTGGAGATATACCACAAGTACACGACCAAGCAATGCAAGCCCGCTCACGTAGGGAATGCGACGACGCCGTAACACGCGCAGGGGATCACAACAAAAAAAAAGAAGCCGCACAAGTACACAAGTATGTTGCATGTAATGCATGAAAAATACACACAAGCAACAACAACGCCACCGGCCGCCGAAAAGCAAGTATGTTATATGCCATATATTGTATGCATAACGCCGTAACAAACGCAATACAAGGAAGTTACGTGACAAGCAACGCCAAAGTGCGCCGCCACGAAAAGCGCAACGAAAACCGCACCGGCAAGGAAAACCAACAAGAGGTGGCACCGAATGAATGCCTATGCTCACCCCCGCTCACATAGGGAAAGAAAGGTATGCCCGCACGTGCGTGCCCGGAACGCCGCAAGGCCATCACCGCCAGGGACGAGCAAAATGGTATGAAGGGACAAACAAGGGGGAACAAAAAACCAGCAAAGGAGAGGAGAACGCGTGAAGGAGGCCACGTGCCATCGAGGTGAAGCACAACACACAAAAAAAACAAAAAAGGAAAAAAAAAAAAAAAAACACACACACACAAAAACTAAACATACACACGTGACTAGTCGGGTCGAAGTATGTTGCATGCCACGCTACGCTACGCAGCGAACACGAGACGAGAACGGCAACCACGCCAACAAAAGTAAAAGGTGACCACGAGGCGTAACCGAGACGTGCCCACCGCCCACCCGCACGCCCGCTTATGTAGGAGGCGAAAGGGAGCGAAAGGGGACAAAACGTATGCCGCCGCATGCAGACAAATAGTAGGCAAGCCACACACCGCCACCAAGAACGCAAGTATGTTACCATGTCGTGCCACGTCGCCAACCGCCCGGCCCGCGCCACCAACCGAGAGGGGGACAAAAGAAATGGCCTTCGGCCAGGGAGTGGTTGTCACGGGGGGCTAACGGTCCTGCCCTGCGGTGCAATGCGGGGCAACCGTGACAACTGCTCTTACAGCACAACCACCCTTTTTGTTGCGCTGATTAGAACACACAAATAGCCAGGGAGGGGGACACGGGGAGCATACACACAAATAGCATAGCGCCGACGTGTGCCGGGTCCCGACAAACACACGTGCATGCACCCATGTTCTCTTCCCCTCACAGGTCCCAAGGAGAAGCGTATGCTCGCGTTTGCGTCGTCCGGGCGTTAAAGTAGGGTTGTCTTAGACGCTTAGGCAAGTATTGCGTCGTGCCGTCGTCTCACATTAGCGAACGCCCGGCAAGGCGGGAGGACTAGGACACGTTAAGGAAGTGGGGAAAGAAACAGGTATGTTGCATGGCATGCCGCGCACGCGGAACGGGCAACGAGTAAAGGTAGCGGCCAAAGGGGTGTGGAGTCAAGACGGGAGCAAGTGGGGCAATAAACCTACGCACACACCGGTCGCACACGCATGTCGCATGACGTACCAGCCAGCTCGAGGTGCCGTGTCGCGACAAAACCGCCGCCGCCGCACGCCCGTTTATGCCCTCTCCTCTCTCTACGCAGGTTCAAAGGAGGAAGCCCGGGCCGACAAGGAAAAAGACAGAGACACACAACAAAGCGGAGGCAGGGAAAAAGTGCATGCCAGGGAGAAGGGTAGAGGAAAGGGTAAAGAGCAACGAAGCCGCGAAAGGAACAAGGGGTAGCCAGCGAACGAGCAAGGGGCGCGCACAGGGGAGGGGACACGGCGGGCACACGGCGAGCACAACACCGCACCGAGACACAGGAGAGGGGAGCACCGGAGGACCAAGGAAAGAGCGGCACCACGCACCACGACACGCACGGCACAGACACCGAACACACCGCACACACCCAACGAACCCCGGCAACCCACCCAGCAGTGGGCGGGCAGTCGGGAGAGGGACAGCGCCTGACCCCAGGCGCCCCTCACAATGGTGGAAGGCACCCCCCCGGGGACGCCCTTCCGCCACCCCCACAGCGAGCAACGCCGGCCCGCAAGGGCGCACGCTGTGGGGCCGGTGCTGGGTCCCCACGCCCGCACCAACCGCGCCCGGGACACGCGGGTCGCGGAACCCTGGCTGCCCGCTCCAGAGGACGGGCGGCCGGGGGAGGGACAGCGCCTGACACCAGGCGCCCCTCACAACGGTGGAAGGCACCCCCCCCCGGGGACGCCCTTCCGCCACCCCCACAGCGAGCAACGCCGGCCCGCAAGGGCGCACGCTGTGGGGCCGGTGCTGGGTCCACACGCCCGCATGGACCGCACCCGGGACACACGGGTCGCGGAACCCTGGCTGCCCGCTCCAGAGGACGGGCAGCCGGGGGAGGGACAGCGCCTGACACCAGGCGCCCCTCACAACGGTAGAAGGCACCCGCCCCGGGGACGCCCTTCCGCCACCCCCACAGCGAGCAACGCCGGCCCGCAAGGGCGCACGCTGTGGGGCCGGTGCTGGGTCCACACGCCCGCATCGACCGCACCCGGGACACACGGGTCACGGAACCCTGGCTGCCCGCTCCAGAGGACGGGCGGTCGGGGGAGGGACAGCGCCTGACACCAGGCACCCCTCAGAACGGTGGAAGGCACCCCCCCCGGGGACGCCCTTCCGCCACCCCCACAGCGAGCAACGCCGGCCCGCAAGGGCGCACGCTGTGGGGCCGGTGCTGGGTCCACACGCCCGCATCAACCGCAACCGGGACACACGGGTCGCGGAACCCTGGCTGCCCGCTCCAGAGGACGGGTGGCCGGGGGAGGGAGAGCGCCTGATACCAGGCGCCCCTCACAACGGTGGAAGGCACCCCCCCCGGGGACGCCTTTCCGCCACCCCCACAGCGAGCAACGCCGGCCCGCAAGGGCGCACGCTGGGGGACCGGTGCTGGGTTCACACGCCCGCATCGACCGCACCCGGGACACACGGGACGCGGAACCCTGACTGCCCGCTCCAGAGGACGGGCGGCCGGGGGAGGGACAGCGCCTGACACCAGGCGCCCCTCACAATGGTGGAAGGTACCCCCCCCGGGGACGCCCTTCCGCCACCCCCACAGCGAGCAACGCCGGCCCGCAAGGGCGCACGCTGTGGGGCCGGTGCTGGGTCCACACGCCCGCATCGACCGCACCCGGGACACACGGGTCGCGGAACCCTGGCTGACCGCTCCAGAGGACGGGCGGCCAGGGGAGGGACAGCGCCTGACACCAGGCGCCCCTCAGAACGTTGGAAGGCACCCCCCCGGGGACGCCCTTCCGCCACCCCCACAGCGAGCAACGCCGGCCCGCAGGGGCGCACGCTGTGGGGCCGGTGCTGGGTCCACACGCCCGCATCGACCGCAGCCGGGACACACGGGTCGCAGAACCCTGGCTGCCCGCTCCAGAGGACGGGCGGTCGGGGGAGTGACAGCGCCTGACACCAGGCGCCCCTCACAGCGGCGGAAGGCACCCCCCCCGGGGACGCCCTTCCGCCACCCCCACAGCGAGCAACGCCGGCCCGCAAGGGCGCACGCTCTGGGGCTGGTGCTGGGTTCACACGCCCGCATCGACCGCACCCGGGACACACGGGTCGCGGAACCCTGGCTGCCCTCCAGAGGACGGGCGGCCGGGGGAGGGACAGCGCCTGACACCAGGCGCCCCCCACAACGGTGCAAGGCACCCCCCCCGGGGACGCCCCTCCGCCACACCCACAGCGAGCAACGGCAGCCCGCAAGGGCGCACGGTGTGGGGCCGTTGCTGAGTCCCCACGCCCGCACCGACCGCACCCGGGACACGCGGGACGCGGAACCCTGGCTGCCCGCTCCAGAGGACGGGCGGCCAGGGGAGGGACAGCGCCTGACACCGTGCGCCCCTCACAACGGTGGAAAGCACCCCCCCCCGGGGACGCCCCTCCGCCACCCCCGCAGCGAGCAACGCCGGCCCGCAAGGGCGCACGCTGCGGGGCCGGTGCTGGATCCCCACACCAGCAACGACCGCACCCGGGACACGCGGGACGCGGAACCCTGGCTGCCCGCTCCAGAGGACGGGCGGCCGGTGGAGGGACAGCGCCTGACACCAGGCGCCCCTCGCAACGGTGGAAAGCACCCCCCCCGGGGACGCCCTTCCGCCACCCCCACAGCGAGCAACGCCGGCCCGCAAGGGCGCACGTTGTGGGGCCGGTGCTGGGTCCCCACGCCCGCACCGACCGCACCCGGGACACACGGGACGCGGAACCCTGGCTGCCCGCTCCAGAGGATGGGCGGCCAGCGGGGGGACAGCGCCTGACACCGGGCGCCCCTCACAACGTTGGAAAGCACCCCCCCCCGGGGACGCCCTTCCGCCACCCCCACGGCGAGCAACGCCGGCCAGCAAGGGCGCACGCGCTGTGGGACCGGTGCTGGGTCCCCACGCCCGCACCGACCGCACCAAGGACACCCGGGACGCAGAACCCTGGCTGCCCGCTCCAGAGGACGGATGGCCGGGGGAGGGACAGCGCCTGACACCAGACGCCCCTCACAATGGTGGAAGGCGGCCCCCCCGGCGACGTTCTTCCACCACCCCCACAGCGGGCAACGCCGGCCCGCAAGGGCGCACGCTGTGGGGCCGGTGCCGAGTCCCCACGCCCGCACCGACCGCACCCGGGACACACGGGACGCGGAACCCTGGCTGCCCACTGCAGAGGACGGACGGCCAGGGGAGGGACAGCGCCTGACACCGGGCGCCCCTCACAACGGTGGAAAGCACCCCCCCCGGGGACGCCCTTCTGCGACTCCCACAGCGAGCAACGCCGGCCCACAAGGGCGCACGCTGTGAGACCGGTGCTGGGTCCCCACGCCTGCACCGACCGCACCCGGGACACACGGGACGCGGAACCCTGGCTGCCCGCTCCAGAGGACGGGCGGCCAGGGGAGGGACAGCGCCTGACACCAGGCGCCCCTCACAACGGTGGAAGGCACCCCCCGGGGACGCCCTTCCGCCACCCCCACGGCGAGCGACGCCAGCCCGCAAGGGCGCACGCTGTGGGGCCGGTGCTGGGTCCACACGCCCGCATCGACCGCACCCGGGACACACGGGACGCGGAACCCTGGCTGCCCGCTCCAGAGGACGGGCGGTCGGGGGAGGGACAGCGCCTGACACCAGGCGCCCCTCACAATGATGGAAGGCACCCCCCCTGGGGACGCCCTTCCGCCACCCCCAAGGAGAGCAACGCCGGCCAGCAAGGGCGCGCGCTGCGGGGCAAGTGCTGGGTCCCCACGCCCGCACCGACCGCACCCGGGACACACGGGACGTGGAACCCTGACTGCCCGCTCCAGAGGACGGACGGCCGGGGGAGGGACAGCGCCTGACGCCGGGCGCCCCTCACAACGGTGGAAGACAGCCCCCCCCGGGGACGCCCTTCCGCCACCCCCACAGCGAGCAACGCCGGCCCGCAAGGGCGCACGCTGTGGGGCCGGTGCTGGGTCCACACGCCCGCATCGACCGCACCCGGGACACACGGGTCGCGGAACCCTGGCTGCCCGCTCCAGAGGACGGGCGGTCGGGGAAGGGACAGCGCCTGACACCAGGCGCCCCTCACAACGGTGGAAGGAACCCCCCCCGGGGACGCCCTTCCGCCACCCCCACAGCGAGCATCGCCGGCCCGCAAGGGCGCACGCTGTGGGGCCGGTGCTGGGCCCACACGCCCGCATCGACCGCAACCGGGACACACGGGTCGCGGAACCCTGGCTGCCCGCTCCGGAGGACGGGCGACTGGGAGAGGGACAGCGCCTAACACCAGACGCCCCTCGCAACGCTGGAAAGCGCCCCCCCCGGGGATGCCCATCCACCACCCCCACACCGAGCAACGCACCAGCGCACCGTCCCGCCCGCCCTCCCGCCGGGGCAGGGCCCGGAGGCGCTACAGCGGGGCCCCCCGCTCGACACCGCCACCACGGTACAGCAAAGGGGAAGCAACGACGCGGGTGGTGCCGAACCGGACTGCACGAACTGCGGAGCGGTGGCCTGGATGGCAGCCTGCAGGCACCTCGCCCGGGTTGCCACGGGGCTCCGTCAGTACAGACCCACGGACCGCACGGCGCTGGCGTCCGCGGTCGCGGCCGTCACCATGGGTCCTGTGGCGGCGTGGCTGGCGCAACTGCTGCCCCACGTCCCCTGCCGCGACACGCGGCCCCGTCAGCCGGCCGCGACGCACGCGCCGACGACACCCCTCACGGCGGAGCAACTATACGTCGTCGCGGCGGCGTTGCTAGCAGACGGCGGGGAGAGCTTCGTCCACCACCACGGCCCGGCGCAGATTGCGGGATGCATACAAGGGCCTCAGCGCGATGCACCAGACCCGTGGCATGCCACACTCCGCGGGCGCATCCGCGTCTGGGGTGCGGGCGATGGCACACCCCCGCCCGGGCCTAAGCAGGGGGAGGCACTGGTACTGCAGACGGCAGGCTACCAGGCCATCATGCACGGCCACGCCGGAGGGTACCGGTCGCACGTCCTGGCCGGAGGCCGGTGGACGGTCTGGCACAGCACCGCCAGGCAAGGGGCTTTCCCGCCCCTGCCCCACGTCGACTGGCAGCAGGGGCCCACCCAGGCCTACTATATGTCGGCGGACCCCTGGCCGCTGGCGGTCCTGCTACACACTGTCAGCGCCCCGAACAAGAGGCAGGAACCAGGGTGGGTCAACCCCCCCACACTGGTGTGGAGCCCCGACCAGGAGGAGCATCTGCGGGCTGCGTGGCAGGGAGACGCCATCAGGGCCACGGACGTCCCGGACCTCCACGCGGGGCCAATCACGCACGCCCGCCCAGCGGCTACCCTGGCGGTGGCCCAGCGGGGACAGCAGAACCCGCAGTGGGTGGTCTGCATGTTCAGCCCGGCGGACGCGCACATCGTCGTCTGCGACCCCGAACGCCTGCCGGGGCCTGGAGCCGTGATCCGCGTGGCAGACTGCACCCGCATGATCATCAAGGCGCTGCGGGAGGGCGAACACCACGCCCTCCTGCTCCAGGTCAGGCTGAAGGACAACGCCCGGGCGGCGAGGCCGGGAGTGTGGCCGGCAGCGGCGCACCCCGCCGACATGGAGCTCCAGCTGGCGGTCCCGACCACGGTGTACCACTGGCTACAGGCCTTCCACGACCTGCGATGGAGGGGCAAGCCCGACCACCGAATCGGCTCCACGCACTGGCAAACGTGGCTGCAAGCAGACGCGCAGCGCGATGCCATCCGAGGTCTCGGGCCCGCGCCCGCGACGCGAGCCCTCGATGCGGCGGCCCCGGGACGCACACTGGCACCACACACGGTGCCGCTGGCCAACCTGCCCTTCGAACCAGCGGCGGAGGGCGCCATTCGGAAGTCGATGCCGCTCCCCCCGGCGCAGGGGGCCACGGAGCCGACGAAATGCCCCCTGTGTGCGGACAAGTACTACACCAGCGGGGCAATGCTGGAACACCTGGCGTGGCACGCGGTGCACGCTGCGGCCCCGGCGGACGACAAGGAGGCGGCCACCAACATCCTGCAGGGGAGAGCACGGAGGTCCCCATGGCACGCCCCGTACACCCGGCGCCCCCCGCCCCAGGCAGCCGACCACGCAGATGGAGACGAGGAGGCACCCTGAGCGGCCCCGGGGGCCGGCGGTGCGGCCCCACCAGGGTCCATGTCCATCCCCGCGGGGCTGGTCCCCTGGCCCCCCTGGCTCCCCCGGTCCCCCGGGCCCCCCTGTGCGCCCCGCTGGGAACGGGCTCAGCGGATGCGGCGCACCCAGATGCCGTGGCTGCGCCGGCGAACCCGGCGGCGATGCCGATGCGGGATGGCTGACTCCAGGAGGACATGACGGGCGACGCCCTGTGGCTCCTCTCGTGGAACCTGCGCAACGGCCTCGTGCCGCCAGACACACTCTGGCAGCGCCGGGGACCGGCGGCCTGCACCGACAAGGAGCACCTCATCACCGGCATGCTGCCCCAGGAGGGGGGCTTTGCCATCATGCTCCAGGAAACGGGGATCGCCACCAGGGCGCAGGAGATGCACGTGGCCGCGGCGCTCCGGGACAAGGGGTACACCGCCTTCTTCAGCAGCCGGCTGGCGGAGACGGGAGCCACCTCCACCTCGAGAGGGGGGGGCCTCCTCACCGCGGTCAGCAGCAAGTACGTGGCGGAGCACGAGGTGCTCAGCTTCACGGAAATTGTCCCCGGGAAGGCCGCGGCCCTGGAGATCCGCACAGACGGGGGAGGCCTCACCCTCATCAACGTCCACGGGCCGCAAGCAGGCTGCTCCCCGTGGGCGGGACGGGCGGCTTTCTGGGCCGACATACAAATGTATGCCACGGCACGCAGCCTCGGCGGGAGGCACCCAGTGGTCATCGCCGGCGACACCAACATCTACATGGATGTCCCCGCCAACCCGGCCACGGAGCATTTCCGAGCGGGCTGGGAGGCCTGCGGTTTCCGAAGGGCCGCGGCAGGCGGCGAGGAGGACATGACCCCCAAGCTCCACCCATCCCGGCACAGGGTGGACACCTTCCTGGTCAACGAGCCCCTTCTGCCGTGGTCCCTGCGGGAAAGCGTATGGGCCCGCGGCATGGCACACCCCCAGGTGGCCGGCTCGGACCACCTCCCGGTCCGCCTGGCCCTGCCGGGTCTCCTCAGCGCAGCGGGGCGCGCGGCGATGCCCACCCCCTACAGCCACACGGAGGGCCGCCTCCTCCCGTACGACGCCGAGGCCGCGCCCGTCCAACACTGCCTGTGGGCGGCGGTCACCGCCGCGCAGGATGAACCCTCCCTGGCGCCCTGGCTGGGACCCGCAGAGCAGCACGACTACGGGTCCATGCCCGCGGCCGCGGTGGACAAGGTGTTCGAACACCTCCACGCGACGCATGACGCCCTGGCGCGCGTGGTGGGACGCCGGCAGCCGTCTCCGGAGGGAGCGGACCCGGCGGAGGGGGACCTCCCGGAGAGCGGAAAGCAGCTCCAGGCAGCGGTCCTCCGCTATGACACCCTGGCAGCACGCGCGCCGGCAGCGTACCAGGCGGACGCGGCCAGGCATGGCATCCGGTCCGAGGCGGCACTCCGGCTCACTGAGGAGCTGCAAGGTGTGTCGCCCGGGTTCCGCCCGACCACGCAGGGCCAGCTGCAGGAGGAGCTGGAGAGGCAAGCAGCCGCCCTCGAGGAGGACATACGCCAGCTCCGCGCCCTCCTGGCGGCAGACCGCAAGCGCGCCATCAAGGACTTCTGGCGCCGCCACGCCCCCGACATCGCCCAGCGATGGAAAGCCGTGCGGGGAGCCATAGAGGTAGAGGCCCCAGGCCTGTCAGGCCTCTGGAACGTGCGGGTTCCCAACACCCAAACGCTCCTCACGGAGGCCCACGACGTGATGTTCGCAGTTCGCGCCTTCTGGCGAGAACTGTATGACAAACGCCGGGTGGACCTCCCGGGCTTCCAGGCCTTCCTCGGCCGCCACGTCCCCCGGGTCCCTGAGGGGGCCTGGACACAGGTCCAGCAGTACTCCACGCAGGACCTGAAGTCCGCCCTGGACAAGGCCGATGGCAAGGCCCCAGGTCCTAACCACGTGGAGGCCCGTTTCATCAAGGCCCTCCCAGCACCCGTACAGTGGCTCCTGGTCCATTCCTACCGGGCCATCCTCCGCGGCGCCCCGCCGCCGATGCACTGGAGGGACGCGCACATCTGGCTCAGCCCCAAGGTACCGGGCTCTGCCAGACTGGACGACTACAGGCCCATAGCCCTGGGCCAGCTGGACATGAAGCTGCTCACACGGCACGGTGCGGTCAGCGACTGGCAGCAGGGGGCCCTCCCTGGCTCCAACACAGGCCCCCCGCTGTTCATGGCGCAGCGGCAGCTCCAGCGGGGAAGGCCCAACTACGTCTTCTACTTTGACGCCCGCAAGGCCTTCGACACCGCCCCACACATCGCCCTCCACCTCATCCTGCGCCACCTCTCTGTGCCGCCGGACGTCATCGACCTCCTGCTCTTCCTCCACACGTGCGCCAGGCTGCGCATCGTCGCAGCACACGGGCTAACCCAGCCCGTCTACATGCTACGCGGCGTCCGGCAGGGCAACCCTGAGAGCCCCCTGCTGTACACGCTCCTCCTGGAGCCCCTGCTCAGGGCACAGGGGCACCGCCTGCGCCCGCCGGGAGGGGCCGAGCACGGCCTCATCCAGGCCTATATCGACGACCTGCTGGTGGTGGCCCACACGCTGCAGCACTTCGTCGAGGGCGTGGATGCGGTTGCCGCGTACCTGGGGATGATGGGCATGGAGCTCAGCCCCCGCAAGTGCGCCATGGCCACCACGGAGGGGGTCCCGGGCCTGCAGCTGCGCCTCTGCCCCCACCTGGAAAATCCGTGGCACTGGGTACCAGCGGCGGACTCCGTCCCCTACCTGGGACCCCAGCTGCAGCCGGACGGGGAGTTCTCCCTGCAGCGCAAGCACCAGCTACGCCTGGCGGCGGTGCACCACTGGTGCCTTAACACCCTCGCGCCACCAAAAGTGGTGCAGGACGTCATCCTGGCGATCCTCGGGGGGGTGACGCAGTACGTCGCCCCTTTCATCGCCGACGACTCCGACACTGCACGCCACCTGGACCACATCACGGTCCAGGTCGCGAAAGACAGGGCGCGGTACGCCTTCGACGCCTCGCGGGACAGCCTGCAGGATGACCGGACCCTGGGGCTCACACGGGTGCCCACGCGGTGCCAGCAGGCAGCGGTGGCCCTCGTGGGTACACTCGTCCACCACCGCGCAACCTCCGTGCGCGCCGAGGTCACCAAGATGTTCTGAGAGATAGCCGGCGCGCACGGAATATGTCCCGAGGGGCACTACCCCGTCCCGGAGTTCGCGACTCTGGCGGGAGGCGACTGGGTCCGTCGCATACCCCGGGCCCTGGCCACCCTGGGAGTGGGGATGTACAACCCCATCGCGTGCCCCAGGGCGGCCCATATCCAACTACAGTCCCCGCCGGGCAACATCGTCACGCTGCGCACCGCCAAGCTGCGACACCGCGACACGTGCCGCCTGACAGTGCCACACACAACGCCGTGGCATGGGCACCACGGGCCACGCCACCCCTTCCCCGACAACGACGATCCGTGGCCGACGGCGGTGCGGGAGTGCCTCAACCAATGCGCCGATGAACACCTCCACTATTGCCGCCGTGAGCAGGAGCCCACCAACCACCCTGGGTGGCGCGACGCCCTGGCCCACCTCTTCCACACCACTGGCACACGGGACCCCCGCCTGAGACTCGTCCACCCCACGAGAGCTAAGCAGAACGCCCACACCGGCCCACGGGTGACCCCGGACTGCCTGCACCTCCACGTCGGGGGCTACCGCCGCCGGGACGGCCTGTCCCCCCCCACGCGGGGGGCGGCGTACCACCCGCCAGCAGCCCTCATGTACATCCTCCGCGACGTACTCGCGGAAAGCGAGCACCAAGAGCCTAACGCGGACGTGGAGTGGCCAGAGCCCCTGCGCCCCCGGCCCCACGCGCCGACGCCGTTGTGGTTGGTGACCACGGACGACCAATGCACCCGAGCGACGGGGCAAGCGCAGCTCCGGGCCGAGTGGGTAATAGTGCAAGTGGGGGCAGGCCAGCCCGAACCCCGTGGGCTCCCCCGTGGCACCGCCCTACTGGTGGCTACGGGGGTGCCGCACGACCCACACATGGCGGTACACGCGCTGGAGGACCAGCCGGAGGACACGGGACACCTGGTGGTGCACCAGCGCGGGGGCCCGGCGTGGCTCAAGGAACATGTGACGGCGTTACGGTCCTGGGCAAGCACGGTCGCCGGAGCGGAGATCCGGCTGCACGACCACCCGGCGATCAGCCGAGGCGACACCAGGGCGCTGAGCGTGGACCAACTGACCCCCAGCCACCCCGACGTCCGGTGGCACTCCGCCGACCTCAACGCGGGGTGGCTCAGCCCCACCGGATACTACTGGATCCCGGAGGCCTGGGGACACACCTCCTCTGACGCGTCCGGGGGCGGACCCTGCAAACACGCCACCAGCGTCGCTCTCGCCGCCGACCTCACCCGCACGTGGGCGGTGGCCATCTCGGGCACGGTGCCCGACGGGGAGGGGGTGGCCGCCTCCCTCCCCCTACAATACGGTGCCCACAGACCATGGGTCCACACGGTGGACGCCGAAGTCATCCTCCACCTCCTGCCGCACGCAGACCGCGAACGAACCACGGGGGTTCCCGCGGGCGCAGCGAAGGTGGTCAACCAGATGCCCCTGAGATGGCTCAGGGACGGCCTGTGCGCGCGAGGGCAACACGCCGGGCACACGTTCTGGTACGTCCGAGCCACCTCGCACCACAGTGACGCCCTACTGCACAAGGCAGACTGGGCGGCGTCCCAGGACACCGTCCTGCAGAACACGCCCCCGGACCCTGGCCACGCCCAACTCATTGTCGCCGGCCGTGACGGCCATCTCGATCTACGGCCCCCCACGATGCGGGTGCTCGGCGAGGTCGCGCAACGGGCGCAGACGGACCATGCGCTGACGCACCGGGGACACACACCTTTGGGCGCGGCCCACGCCACGGCCTACGTCCACGCCCGGGACCTCACCGCGGCGGCCACCAACCGCCGGGCGCTGCGGGTCCGAGACGGCCACACGCCGGTGCAGCGCAGGCTCCGCGTCCGGAAGGAGCGGCTCTCCGGCGTCGCCGTCGTCCCACAACCGTGCCTTTTCTGCGGCGGCCCGGAGGAGACCCCGGTGCACATGCACGTGGGATGCGCCCACTCACGGCTCCTCTGGCCCCACTACCGCCAGGCGGTACACGAGGCGGCCCGCCACCTCCCACCTGGGGACAAGGCCCTGTGGGTGGCCTCGTGGCGCTCCGCAGGCGGCACGTGGACGGAGGTGTTCTGCTCCGGACTGGTGCCCGAGGACGCGGAGGCGCAGCTCCGCGCCATGGCCCGGTACGACCCGCAGGGAGCGACCTCGGTGGACGATTTCCTCCACCACATGCTCCGGCTGGGGGACTTCGCGTGGGAGCTTCGCAACCACCGGCTGGAGCAACTCCTCCGCGAGCCCCAGAGCGCGGCGGCCCGGGCGCACCGGTGGCTCACTGCGGCGGAGGGCGACCACCCTCCCCCTCCCCCGCGCCCTGACAAGGACTTCGTAGCCTCCCTCCGTGTTGTGAATGGCACTCTAGAGTGCCCGCCCCAGGAGAGCCCCCACCCGTACCAGGACCTGCCGGGGGGGATCTCGAGGCACCTACAAGACGCCCTCTTCCCACTGTGGATCATCGGGCGCGGCTCCATGACCGCATGGGAGGCGCGCATCGTGGGGGAGGAGTGGGCGCGGGAGTGGAGCCGGTGGTGCGCCGCCACGCGCGCCCCGGAGACCCCTGCGCAACGACACGCCGCCATCCCGCTCCGGTGGTGGGGGCCGGACACCCGGCCGAGACCCACCATGATCCGCGGGGCGGGGCCTGGCCACCCGTGGGACGCGGCGACGGGGGAATGGCTGCAGGCGGCCCCGGGGCCGCAAACGGGATGGACTGGGGACGTGTCCACACTCGTCAGGACACCCGTCCCGCCCCGCATCGTCCTTCACGCCGCCAACGTGCTCGGGGCTACGGAGATACGCACGTGGGGACACGCTGCGGCCACCGTCCGGTGGCACCCCCCAGAGGACGGGGCCACCCAACTCACCGTGGCGCACTTCAAAGCTGGGGGGCCGGTATACGACGACGCCCTGTCCCGGCTGGGCGACACCCAGGGGCCCTTGCTCCTCATGCTCCCCACCGGCATTGCAGCCGCGCTGCGCCAGGAGCTAGATGGCTGCGAAGGGCTGCGAGTGGGGTGGGAGGCAGTCGCGGACGGCACCCTGCTGGCCCTCCACAGAGACACCGCGAACGGGTGCCAATGGGATGCGCTGAAACCCCACCTCACCGGGCGCCACGTGTACATGGCGAGCCCCCCCCAGCGGCACCCCCGCCCGGCGTGGGACGACCTCATCGCCGCCTTCCACGACCACGGGATCCTCCCCGACGACACGTGGCAGGAGGTCCGGCGGAAGACGCTTGGCAAGGACTACCGGCGCCGCGTCCGCGCCCGCCTGCTGGAGATCTGGGACCCCCTCCGACAGAGGTGGGACGACCTCTGGCTCCGCCATCTCGACCCTTGGTCGCCGCCCTCCCACCTCCCACACACCTGCCGACTCTGCGGAGAATGTGACACGGTGTCCTCCGCAACGTCGACAGGCGCCAACAGGTGCGCGCGGTGCGCCCAGGTAGCCGCGTGCCCCTGGCCCGAACCTCCCGCAGGCCCGCGCAGGCGCACAGAGGAGGAGGCCTTGCGCCGGCGCATCGAGGAGGCACACACCCCCTCGCACGAACAAGCGGGCCCCGCGGGCGCTGCCCTTCTGTGGATCCACGTGCACCTGCGGGACCCCACATCCGTTGCGCACCTGTAGCACGTGTTCGCCCCCTAACCCCCACCCGCCGCCGCCCTTTGCAGAGCCCGCAGCGCCATGCCACGCCGACGGGGGGATGGGCCGGGGCACACCAGGGCCCGCTGCAGAGCGCAGGAGGCGGCCGTCCGGGGCCTGGTGGCGGACGCGGTGGCGGAGGCACACGAAGCGCACGCTGCCGCACGGTGTGACCTGGAGGGCAGTGCGAGGGCTTTCCTCAACGAGACCGCCCTCCCGGCCGTCCGCGCCCTGAACGGAGCGGGGGCCCCTACCTTGCTCCCGACAATGCACCGGATCGTGAACGCCGTCCGGCCGGGGCTCATCAGCCCGGAGGCGGCCCTCTACGGGCACTGGATGGAGTGGCGCGAGTCCAATCGGTCGGACCGGCCCCTATCCATGGGGGACACCCTGCGGCTGACGGGAGCAGGGTCTGCCATGTCCCTCCGCAGTAGCGCTCAGCCCTGCGGCACGCCCTCAGGACGCGCTACCCCGGGGACGCGGCCCCGTACCTGAACCAGGCGCGGGCCACGTACCCGGGAGGAGTGTCCGAGCTGGATGCGGCGCTCCACCTTCTACACGAGCCGGACGAGGACCTCGAGGTGGGCGAGGTCACGGTGTTCGTGGAAGGCGCGGACGAGGCGTCCGCCCGCCCCCGGCCGACCAACCCGGTGTACGACGGCACCAGGCCTACCCCCCCGTACGCCGTCGTCTACGAGACGTTCCCCAGGGAGCCCACTTGGTGCCCCGCCCTCCCGCCGGCGACGCACGCGCCCCGCGGCTGGACTAACCCAGACCTGTCCCCCCCCCTCTCCAGGACCAGGGGTGCCCACCACAGGGGGCAGGTCCTCTGGCAGGAGTGCCCTGGCACCCCCCTGCTTATCCTCGTCGTCGCGACCCGCGGGGACCCGGGGCGGATCCTGGGGATCACCCCCACCCACCTCTATGGGGCAACACCCATACCCCGCCCCCCCCTCCCGGCGCCCGCGGCGCGGGACGGAGTACACGCCTTCCTGCAAACACAGGAGGTCACCGCCGTTACGGGGGTCGACCTGGTGCGGCTGCCCCCGACACCGCTCGACGACCCCCGAGGGCCCAGGGCCCTGGGCCCCGCCCCAGACTGGGAGCTGTGGCGCGACGCGTGGGCCGCGTGGCTCCCCCGCCTCCCCTCCCGATGCCGGTGGATGGCCGCAGGCCCCCGGCCGTGCGGGGCTGACACCACAGCCGGCCCCCCGGCCCCCCCCCCTCCCCCCCGCAGAGCACCACACGGCACTGCCCACGGCACGGCACTGATGCACCAGGAGGTAGTGGGAAGGGCGCGCCTGCCACCACGCATGCATACCAGGGTAACAGTGATGGCAGACTCCGATGGGTCCCCCCAGCGGGACGACAGCCACCACCGCCGGTCCCGCTCCCGCTCCCCCGTCTCCTCCCCGGAGTGGACGGGGGAGACCCTCGCGGAGCGCGAGGAGCGGAGGCTGGCGGAGGCGGCGGTGCTGGTCGGGCCGCCGCCGCATGCCCGGGAGACTGGGCCAGCCGAGACGGCCGCCCCCGCCGCCCAAGCGGCCAGCCCCGCCGCCCCGCCCCGCCCAGACGCGCAAGAAGCAGAGACCGCGGCGAGCCACGCCGCGGCCCCGGCCGCGGCCCCCGGCTCGCCGCCGACAAGGGGGGCAGCCCCGGCGCAGGAGCTGGGCGCATCGCCGAGGGCTGCCGCAGCCGCAGAGGAGAGCAAGAAGGGCGCGCGAGGGGTTGCGACGGACCCCGCACGGGCCGCGGGCGCCTCGCCGGCGGCCGCCGCGGCAGCAGAGGAGAACGAGGAGGGCGTGCGAGGGGCTGCGACCGCGACCCCGGCGGGCCGCGACACCGCCTCGGCCGGCCACGCCGCGGCCCCCAGCACGCCGCGCAAGCGGGGGAAGAACCCCGCACGGGCCGCGGACGCCTCGCCGGCGGCCGCCGCAGCAGCAGCAGTGGGCAGGGAGAGCGCGAAGTACCGCGCCCACGCCAACCCCACCCACACCCACACCAGCCCCCCCAAGCCGTTCCCCCCCAAGCCCTTCCCCCCGGGGCGGGAGCGGCACGTCCGCCCCCCGACGCGCGAGCGCTCGCCGCCGGGCGTCACGCTGCCGCAGCTGCAGAGGCAGCGGGACTCCCGGCAAGTGGTCCAGGAAGGGCGCAGCAGCGGGGGGGAGGCGAGCAGCGGACAGCGCGACAGGCAGGGGGCAGGGGAGGGGCCAGGGCACGGGAAGGGCGCGCAGGGGCGCGGGCAGGGGGCCCAGGTGCAGGGGGCAGGGCGAGGGGAGGTGGGAGAGCGAGCGGGCCAGGGCGTGGGGGACGGGAGGCGGGACCCGCGACACGGGCAGGGGGCCGGGGAGGGGCCAGGGCACGGGAAGGGCGCGCAGGGGCGCGGGCAGGGAGCCCAGGTGCAGGGGGCAGGACGAGGGGAGGTGGGAGAGCGAGCGGGCCAGGGCGTGGGGGACGGAAGGCGGGGCCCGCGACACGGGCAGGGGGCTGGAAAGGGGCCCAAGGGCAAGGGCAAGGGCACCGCGGGCCCCAAGGGACAGGCAGGACGGGGCATGGGAGCCCAGGGAGGAGGACGGGGCGAAGGGAGGGGGGCGGGGAGCGGGGCGCCCCTGCAGGAGGTGCATCCCCCCCGGCATCCAACAGATGCCGGCACACCACACCCACCACCACCACCACCACCACCACCACCACCTCTACAACATCGACCCTGACGCCGGCGAGCTCGTCCCCCCCCAACCCCCACGACACCAGCACCAGCAAGCCCCCCCCGCGCCCAGGGCGGAGCCGGCGCGGATGGCCTCGGCGGAGGGGGGACGGGGCGCGGCATCGGCGCCGCAGGCGCAGGGGCAGCGAGGGGGGCCGGCACGGGGGCGGAGGAGGGCTCGCCATGGGACCGGGACTGGGGCGCGGTCCCGGACCCGCTGGGGGAGGAGACCCTCCCCCTGGAGGGGGAAGTGTACGGGTGGTTGTGCTGGGCCAACTAGGGGACCTCCAGGAGGTCGAGGAACCGGCCCTTCGATGCCATGCTCCTCCGGAGGGACGGAGGAAACCGAGAGGTACCCCCGGGGGGGTGGGCAGCCCCAGAGGACCATGAGAGGGTCCTCAGGTCAGTGATCCGGGCGGCGTGGCCCGACAGGGAGCCGACGTGGCCGGCCTTCCGGGAAGGGGGAGCGGTGCTCCGCATCACAGATGCGGACGCCAACAACTGGCTCCCCCGGGCTTTGCGCAGCGCCCTCGCCCACTGGCGCTACCGCCGGCACAACCCGCCGCCGCCGCAGCCCCAGCCCCCACACAAGCGGCGGCGCAGGTGAAGGCCCAGACGGCGGGTGCGGGAGAGAAATTAGGGGGGGGGGGGCTGGGCCCCCCGACCCACGCCCCCCCCACGGTGCGACACGACGTAAGAGGGCGCGCCACCTCCCGCAGGAGGGAGTGCGGAGACAACGGGCGCGGGGGGGAACCTGATACCCCGCAGCCCGCTAACCACTGACCGCTAACCCTCACGGCCACCCCCGGCCGGCCAGCGCCGCGCGACAACGGCCGGGGGATGAGGGGCCCCAGAGAGGGCCTGCGCGAGAATCCGGCTCTCGGTAGAGGGGGGCGGGAGAAGGGCGTGACCCCCTGGCCGATGGCTGGCCCCCGGGGCCAGGACTGCCATGCCGCCCCCGCCCCTCCCCCCCGGCCGACAGGAGGCATCGCCAGGGGACCAAAGGCCCCCCCCACTCCCCCCCCCCCCCCTCCCACACAGACACCGCGGAGGTTCCCGAGCGCGAAGAGGCCGCCTGGGTTTTGCCATGGGAGGTAGCTCGCCTCCCAGAACACTCGAAACAGCATGCCCCCCCCCCCCCAGGGACAGCCAGCAAGAACCTCCGGGGGCGAGAGTTGGGACCCTCCCCCATGCGCCCTGGGCCATGAACCGACTGGAGCCCGCGAGGGAAACAGCCTCTGCTGGCCTGTGGCCATGCACAACTGAGCCAGCCCCGGGGGGAACCAGCCTGAACGGCCCCCCGGCGCGCCCCCCCCCGACAGCGCGGGGCCAAAAGCCTGTGGTGAGGCCCTCGCGCACACGCTGGCCCGGGCCCCAATAACCTCCTGGTGAGGAGCCCGGCGCCTGGGGGGGTCGCCAAAAGCCTGTGGTGAGGCGCCCCCCCCCCCCCTCCTGCACTGCACTGCGCAGCCCCAGTCTGCGCCCCTGCGCAGCCCCAGTCTGCGACCCTGCGCAGCCCCAGTCTGCGCACATGCGCAGCCCCAGTCTGCGCCCCTGCGCAGCCCCAGCCTGCGCGCCTGCGCAGCCCCAGTCTGCGCCCCTGCGTAGCCCCAGTCTGCGCCCCTGCGCAGCCCCAGCCTGTGCCCCTGCGTAGCCCCAGTCTGCGCCCCTGCGCAGCCCCAGTCTGCGCCCCTGCGCAGCCCCAGTCTGCACTCATGCGCAGCCCCAGTCTGCGCCCCTGCGCAGCCCCAGTCTGCGCCCCTGCGCAGCCCCAGTCTGCGCCCCTGCGCAGCCCCAGTCTGCGCCCCTGCGCAGCCCCAGTCTGCGCTCCTGCGTAGCCCCAGTCTGCGCCCCTGCGTAGCCCCAGTCTGCGCCCCTGCGCAGCTCCAGTCTGCGCTCCTGCGCAGCCCCAGCCTGCGCACATGCGCAGCCCCAGTCTGCGCCCCTGCGCAGCCCCAGCCTGCGCGCCTGCGCAGCCCCAGTCTGCGCCCCTGCGTAGCCCCAGTCTGCGCCCCTGCGCAGCCCCAGCCTGTGCCCCTGCGTAGCCCCAGTCTGCGCCCCTGCGCAGCCCCAGTCTGCGCCCCTGCGCAGCCCCAGCCTGCGCCCCTGCGTAGCCCCAGTCTGCGCCCCTGCGCAGCCCCAGTCTGCGCTCTTGCGCAGCCCCAGTCTGCGCTCATGCGCAGCCCCAGTCTGCGCCCATGCGCAGCCCCAGTCTGCGCCCCTGCGCAGCCCCAGTCTGCGCCCCTGCGCAGCCCCAGTCTGCGCTCCTGCGCAGCCCCAGCCTGCGCCCCTGCGCAGCTCCAGTCTGCGCTCCTGCGCAGCCCCAGTCTGCGCCCCTGCGCAGCCCCAGTCTGCGCCCCTGCGCAGCCCCAGTCTGTGCCGGTGCGCAGCCCCAGTCTGCGCCCCTGCGCAGCCCCAGTCTGCGCCCCTGCGCAGCCCCAGTCTGCGCCCCTGCGCAGCCCCAGTCTGCGCCCCTGCGCAGCCCCAGCCTGCGCCCCTGCGCAGCCCCAGTCTGCGCCCCTGCGCGGCCCCAGTCTGCGCCCCTGCGTAACCCCATTCTCGCACGTACGCAGCCCGAGTCTGCGCCGAGAGTTGGGACCCTCCCCCATGCGCCCTGGGCCATGAACCGACATGAGCCCCGTAGGAAACAGCCTCTGCTGGCCTGTGGCCATGCACAACTGAGCCAGCCCCGGGGGGAACCAGCCTGAACGGCCTCCCCCCGACAGCGCGGGGCCAAAAGCCTGTGGTGAGGCCCTTGCGCACACGCTGGCCCGGGCCCCAATAACCTCCTGGTGAGGAGCCCGGCGCCTGGGGGGGTCGCCAAAAGCCTGTGGTGAGGCGCCCCCCCCCCCCTCCTGCACTGCACTGCGCAGCCCCAGTCTGCGCCCCTGCGCAGCCCCAGTCTGCGCCCCTGCGCAGCCCCCGCCTGCGCGCCTGCGCAGCCCCAGTCTGCGCTCCTGCGCAGCCCCAGTCTGCGCCCATGCGCAGCCCCAGTCTGCGCCCCTGCGCAGCCCCAGTCTGCGCCCCTGCGTAGCCCCAGTCTGCGCCCCTGCGCAGCCCCAGCCTGTGCCCCTGTGTAGCCCCAGTCTGCGCCCCTGCGCAGCCCCAGTCTGCGCCCCTGCGCAGCCCCAGTCTGCACTCATGCGCAGCCCCAGTCTGCGCCCCTGCGCAGCCCCAGTCTGCGCCCCTGCGCAGCCCCAGTCTGCGCCCCTGCGTAGCCCCAGTCTGCGCCCCTGCGCAGCCCCAGCCTGCGCCCCTGCGTAGCCCCAGTCTGCGCCCGTGCGCAGCCCCAGTCTGCGCTCCTGCGCAGCCCCAGTCTGCGCTCATGCGCAGCCCCAGTCTGCGCCCATGCGCAGCCCCAGTCTGCGCCCCTGCGCAGCCCCAGTCTGGGCCCCTGCGCAGCCCCAGTCTGCGCTCCTGCGCAGCCCAAGCCTGCGCCCCTGCGCAGCCCCAGTCTGCGCCCCTGCGCAGCTCCAGTCTGCGCTCCTGCGCAGCCCCAGTCTGCGCCCCTGCGCAGCCCCAGCCTGTGCCCCTGTGTAGCCCCAGTCTGCGCCCCTGCGCAGCCCCAGTCTGCGCCCCTGCGCAGCCCCAGTCTGCACTCATGCGCAGCCCCAGTCTGCGCCCCTGCGTAGCCCCAGTCTGCGCCCCTGCGCAGCCCCAGTCTGCGCCCCTGCGTAGCCCCAGTCTGCGCCCCTGCGCAGCCCCAGCCTGCGCCCCTGCGTAGCCCCAGTCTGCGCCCGTGCGCAGCCCCAGTCTGCGCTCCTGCGCAGCCCCAGTCTGCGCTCATGCGCAGCCCCAGTCTGCGCCCATGCGCAGCCCCAGTCTGCGCCCCTGCGCAGCCCCAGTCTGGGCCCCTGCGCAGCCCCAGTCTGCGCTCCTGCGCAGCCCCAGCCTGCGCCCCTGCGCAGCCCCAGTCTGCGCCCCTGCGCAGCTCCAGTCTGCGCTCCTGCGCAGCCCCAGTCTGCGCCCCTGCGCAGCCCCAGTCTGCGCCCCTGCGCAGCCCCAGTCTGCGCCCCTGCGCAGCCCCAGTCTGCGCCCCTGCGCAGCCCCAGTCTGCGCCCCTGCGCAGCCCCAGTCTGCGCCCCTACGCAGCCCCAGTCTGCGCCCCTGCGCAGCCCCAGCCTGCGCCCCTGCGCAGCCCCAGTCTGCGCCCCTGCGCAGCCCCAGTCTGCGCCCCTGCGCAGCCCCAGTCTGCGCCCCTGCGTAGCCCCAGTCTGCGCCCCTGCGTAGCCCCAGTCTGCGCCCCTGCGTAGCCCCAGTCTGCGCCCCTGCGCAGCCCCAGTCTGCGCCCCTGCGCAGCCCCAGTCTGCGCCCCTGCGCAGCCCCAGTCTGCGCCCCTGCGCAGCCCCAGTCTGCGCCCCTGCGCAGCCCGGGTCTGCGCCCCTGCGCAGCCCCAGTCTGCGCCCCTGCGCAGCCCCAGCCTGCGCCCCTGCGCAGCCCCAGTCTGCGCACATGCGCAGCCCCAGTCTGCGCCCCTGCGCAGCCCCAGCCTGCGCTCCTGCGCAGCCCCAGTCTGCGCCCCTGCGCAGCCCCAGTCTGCGCCCCTGCGTAGCCCCAGTCTGCGCCCCTGCGCAGCCCCAGTCTGCGCCCCTGCGCAGCCCCAGTCTGCGCCCCTGCGCAGCCCCAGTCTGCGCCCCTGCGCAGCCCCAGTCTGCGCCCCTGCGCAGCCCCAGTCTGCGCCCCTGCGTAGCCCCAGTCTGCGCCCCTGCGCAGCCCCAGTCTGCGCCCCTGCGCAGCCCCAGTCTGCGCCCCTGCGCAGCCCCAGTCTGCGCCCCTGCGCAGCCCCAGTCTGCGCCCCTGCGCAGCCCCAGTCTGCGCCCCTGCGCAGCCCCAGTCTGCGCTCCTGCGCAGCCCCAGTCTGCGCACATGCGCAGCCCCAGTCTGCGCCCCTGTGCAGCCCCAGTCTGCGCTCCTGCGCAGCCCCAGTCTGCGCCCCTGCGCAGCCCCAGTCTGCGCCCCTGCGCAGCCCCAGCCTGCGCTCATGCGCAGCCCCAGTCTGCGCCCCTGCGCAGCCCCAGTCTGCGCCCCTGCGCAGCCCCAGTCTGCGCCCCTGCGCAGCCCCAGTCTGCGCCCCTGCGCAGCCCCAGTCTGCGCCCCTGCGTAGCCCCAGTCTGCGCCCCTGCGCAGCCCCAGTCTGCGCCCCTGCGCAGCCCCAGTCTGCGCCCCTGCGTAGCCCCAGTCTGCGCCCGTACGCAGCCCCAGTCTGCGCCCGTGCGCAGCCCCAGTCTGCGCTCCTGCGCAGCCCCAGTCTGCGCCCCTGCGCAGCCCCAGTCTGCGCCCCTGCGCAGCCCCAGTCTGCGCCCCTGCGCAGCCCCAGTCTGCGCCCCTGCGCAGCCCCAGTCTGCGCCCCTGCGCAGCCCCAGTCTGCGCCCCTGCGCAGCCCCAGTCTGCGCTCCTGCGCAGCCCCAGTCTGCGCCCCAGCGCAGCCCCAGTCTGCACTCCTGCGCAGACCCAGTCTGCGCCCCTGCGCAGCCCCAGTCTGCGCCCCTGCGCAGCCCCAGTCTGCGCCCCTGCGTAGCCCCAGTCTGCGCCCCTGCGCAGCCCCAGTCTGTGCCCCTGCGCAGCCCCAGTCTGCGCCCCTGCGCAGCCCCAGTCTGCGCCCCTGCGCAGCCCCAGTCTGCGCCCCTGCGTAACCCGAGTCTGCGCCCCTGCGTAGCCCCAGTCTGCGCCCGTACGCAGCCCGAGTCTGCGCCTGTGCGCAGCCCCAGTCTGCGCCCCTGCGCAGCCCCAGTCTGCGCCCCTGCGCAGCCCCAGTCTGCGCCCCTGCGCAGCCCCAGTCTGCGCTCCTGCGCAGCCCCAGTCTGCGCCCCTGCGTAGCCCCAGTCTGCGCCCCTGCGTAGCCCCAGTCTGCGCCCCTGCGCAGCCCCAGTCTGCGCCCCTGCGCAGCCCCAGTCTGCGCCCCTGCGCAGCCCCAGTCTGCGCCCCTGCGCAGCCCCAGTCTGCGCCCCTGCGCAGCCCCAGTCTGCGCTCCTGCGCAGCCCCAGTCTGCGCACATGCGCAGCCCCAGTCTGCGCCCCTGCGCAGCCCCAGTCTGCGCCCCTGCGCAGCCCCGGTCTGCGCCCCTGCGCAGCCCCAGTCTGCGCCCCTGCGCAGCCCCAGTCTGCGCCCCTGCGTAGCCCCAGTCTGCGCCCCTGCGCAGCCCCAGTCTGCGCCCCTGCGCAGCCCCAGTCTGCGCCCCTGCGTAGCCCCAGTCTGCGCCTGTACGCAGCCCCAGTCTGCGCCCGTGCGCAGCCCCAGTCTGCGCTCCTGCGCAGCCCCAGTCTGCGCCCCTGCGCAGCCCCAGTCTGCGCCCCTGCGCAGCCCCAGTCTGCGCCCCTGCGCAGCCCCAGTCTGCGCCCCTGCGCAGCCCCAGTCTGCGCTCCTGCGCAGCCCCAGTCTGCGCCCCTGCGCAGCCCCAGTCTGCACTCCTGCGCAGACCCAGTCTGCGCCCCTGCGCAGCCCCAGTCTGCGCCCCTGCGCAGCCCCAGTCTGCGCCCCTGCGTAGCCCCAGTCTGCGCCCCTGCGCAGCCCCAGTCTGCGCCCCTGCGCAGCCCCAGTCTGCGCCCCTGCGCAGCCCCAGTCTGCGCCCCTGCGCAGCCCGGGTCTGCGCCCCTGCGTAACCCCAGTCTGCGCCCCTGCGTAGCCCCAGTCTGCGCCCGTACGCAGCCCCAGTCTGCGCCCGTGCGCAGCCCCAGTCTGCGCTCCTGCGCAGCCCCAGTCTGCGCCCCTGCGCAGCCCCAGTCTGCGCCCCTGCGCAGCCCCAGTCTGCGCCCCTGCGCAGCCCCAGTCTGCGCTCCTGCGCAGCCCCAGTCTGCGCCCCTGCGTAGCCCCAGTCTGCGCCCCTGCGTAGCCCCAGTCTGCGCCCCTGCGCAGCCCCAGTCTGCGCCCCTGCGCAGCCCCAGTCTGCGCCCCTGCGCAGCCCCAGTCTGCGCCCCTGCGCAGCCCCAGTCTGCGCCCCTGCGCAGCCCCAGTCTGCGCTCCTGCGCAGCCCCAGTCTGCGCACATGCGCAGCCCCAGTCTGCGCCCCTGTGCAGCCCCAGTCTGCGCTCCTGCGCAGCCCCAGTCTGCGCCCCTGCGCAGCCCCAGTCTGCGCCCCTGCGCAGCCCCAGCCTGCGCTCATGCGCAGCCCCAGTCTGCGCCCCTGCGCAGCCCCAGTCTGCGCCCCTGCGCAGCCCCAGTCTGCGCCCATGCGCAGCCCCAGTCTGCGCCCCTGCGTAGCCCCAGTCTGCGCCCCTGCGCAGCCCCAGTCTGCGCCCCTGCGCAGCCCCAGTCTGCGCCCCTGCGTAACCCGAGTCTGCGCCCCTGCGTAGCCCCAGTCTGCGCCCGTACGCAGCCCCAGTCTGCGCCCGTGCGCAGCCCCAGTCTGCGCTCCTGCGCAGCCCCAGTCTGCGCCCCTGCGCAGCCCCAGTCTGCGCCCCTGCGCAGCCCCAGTCTGCGCCCCTGCGTAGCCCCAGTCTGCGCCCCTGCGCAGCCCCAGTCTGCGCCCCTGCGCAGCCCCAGTCTGCGCCCCTGCGCAGCCCCAGTCTGGGCTCCTGCGCAGCCCCAGTCTGCGCCCCTGCGCAGCCCCAGTCTGCGCCCCTGCGCAGACCCAGTCTGCGCCCCTGCGCAGCCCCAGTCTGCGCCCCTGCGCAGCCCCAGTCTGCGCCCCTGCGTAGCCCCAGTCTGCGCCCCTGCGCAGCCCCAGTCTGCGCCCCTGCGCAGCCCCAGTCTGCGCCCCTGCGCAGCCCCAGTCTGCGCTCCTGCGCAGCCCCAGTCTGCGCACATGCGTAGCCCCAGTCTGCGCCCCTGCGCAGCCCCAGTCTGCGCTCCTGCGCAGCCCCAGTCTGCGCACATGCGCAGCCCCAGTCTGCGCCCCTGTGCAGCCCCAGTCTGCGCTCCTGCGCAGCCCCAGTCTGCGCCCCTGCGCAGCCCCAGTCTGCGCCCCTGCGCAGCCCCAGTCTGCGCCCCTGCGCAGCCCCAGCCTGCGCTCATGCGCAGCCCCAGTCTGCGCCCCTGCGCAGCCCCAGTCTGCGCCCCTGCGCAGCCCCAGTCTACACGCATGCGCAGCCCCAGTCTGCGCCCATGCGCAGCCCCAGTCTGCGCCCATGCGCAGCCCCAGTCTGCGCCCCTGCGCAGCCCCAGTCTGCGCTCCTGCGCAGCCCCAGTCTGCGCACATGCGCAGCCCCAGTCTGCGCCCCTGTGCAGCCCCAGTCTGCGCTCCTGCGCAGCCCCAGTCTGCGCCCCTGCGCAGCCCCAGTCTGCGCCCCTGCGCAGCCCCAGTCTGCGCCCCTGCGCAGCCCCAGCCTGCGCTCATGCGCAGCCCCAGTCTGCGCCCCTGCGCAGCCCCAGTCTGCGCCCCTGCGCAGCCCCAGTCTACACGCATGCGCAGCCCCAGTCTGCGCCCCTGCGCAGCCCCAGTCTGCGCCCCTGCGCAGCCCCAGTCTGCGCTCCTGCGCAGCCCCAGTCTGCGCCCCTGCGCAGCCCCAGCCTGCGCCCCTGCGCAGCCCCAGTCTGCGCCCCTGCGCAGCCCCAGTCTGCGCCCCTGCGCAGCCCCAGTCTGCGCCCCTGCGCAGCCCCAGTCTGCGCTCCTGCGCAGCCCCAGTCTGCGCCCCTGCGCAGCTCCAGTCTGCGCTCCTGCGCAGCCCCAGTCTGCGCCCCTGCGCAGCCCCAGTCTGCGCCCCTGCGCAGCCCCAGCCTGCGCCCCTGCGCAGCCCCAGTCTGCGCCCCTGCGCAGCCCCAGTCTGCGCCCCTGCGCAGCCCCAGTCTGCGCCCCTGCGTAACCCCATTCTCGCACGTACGCAGCCCCAGTCTGCGCCCGTGCGCAGCCCCAGTCTGCGTCCCTGCGCAGCCCCAGTCTGCGCTCCTGCGCAGCCCCAGTCTGCGCCCCTGCGCAGCCCCAGTCTGCGCCCCTGCGCAGCCCCAGTCTGCGCCCCTGCGCAGCCCCAGTCTGCGCACATGCGCAGCCCCAGCCTGCGCCCCTGCGCAGCCCCAGTCTGCGCCCCTGTTGGGGCAAGGCGTGAAGCGGCGGCACTTCGCGGACCCCGTTGTGCCTTGCCGGCAGCACCCTCACCAACACCGTCCAGGCCGACGCCGGCGGCACACTGACGCCCCTGCGCACGTGAGCCCCCTACAGCCCTCGCGCCCCCGCCCACACCACATGCGGACCCCCCCCCCCGAAACTCGGCAAGTGTCGGCCCCCGGTGGCTCGGGGTGCCGCCACGGGCCGCCCGCTTCGACCTTTCCAGGCGGGACCGAGTAAGCCGCCTTGTGGCGGTTGGGAGCCCCTCGTTTTCTGGGTCCCCCTCCGGCTGTGCTCGAGCCTCGGGCAGGTCGTCCTGAACCTGAACCTGAACCACACAGACCCGAGAGCGGGCGGCCCCCCCCCCCCCCCCCCCCCGCACCCACCTCAGCTGGGGAGCCACAGGCGCGGCCCTCCGCCCCCCCAGGGCCGGGGGGGTGCCCCCCCCCTCAGGAGGAACGGCGACGCGGTAAGGGCAACGGCGGCTGGACCTGCTCCCGCGAACCCACACCGGCGTGCCGGAGCAACGCGCACAACGGAACAGGAAGGAGGCCGCGCCCCACATGACCCTCCCGTAACCACAGCCCACTCCGAGGTGACAGGGGGGGGGTTTCAGGTCAGCTGGGGCCCCCGGGGGAGCGGTCCACGGGCCGCCCCTCACCCCCCCCCACCCCGGGGCGGCACTTCAGCCCCGACCGCACGCGCGCGCCGGAAGGGAGGCGGCGGTGACACGGAGAGAGCCAGAAAGGAGTACCGCAAACCGCCGCCCGGAACGGGAGCAGGGAGGCCGCGGCGCGACACCCCCCCCCCCCCGCCCCCCCACCAGCCCGCCAGCCGCGGGGGCCCCGGCCCCCACCCCCCGAGGCAGGGGGGATGGACCCCCCCCGCCCGAGAGGGAAGCCGGAGTGTGACCCGCCCCCCCGCCCCAGCCGCCGGCTCAAATGGGGGCCGCGAAGAACAAGCGGGCCCATGCCTGCGCACCGGGACGCCGCACAGATCTACCCAGAGAAGCCGGGTGGGCACGAACCGGAGTGGTATGGCGGGCCACGCCCCCCATGGACAGCACAACGCCAGTAACGCCCGCTTTGTTGCCTGCCCAGGGAAAGCGGCGCGCCACCTCCCGCGGGAGGGAGTGCGGAGACAACAAGCGCGGGGGGAAACCTGCTGCCCCGCAGCCCGCTAACCACTGACCGCTAACCCTCACGGCCACCCCCGGCCGGCCAGCGCCGCGCGACAACGGCCGGTGGATGAGGGGCCCCAGAGAGGGCCTGCGCGAGAATCCGGCTCTCGGTAGAGGGGGGCGGGGGAAGGGCTTGACCCCCTGGCCGATGGCTGGCCCCCGGGGCCAGGACTGCCATGCCGCCCCCGCCCCTCCCCCCCGGCCGACAGGAGGCATCGCCAGGGGACCAAAGGCCCCCCCCCACTCCCCCCCCCCCCTCCCACACAGGCCCGAGAGCGGGCGGGGGGGCGGCCCCCCCACCCCCCCTTCCCGCACCCACCTCAGCTGGGGAGCCACAGGCGCGGCCCTCCGCCCCCCCAGGGCCGGGGGGGCGCCCCCACCCTCAGGAGGAACGGCGACGCGGTAAGGGCGACGGCGGCTGGACCTGCTCCCGCGAACCCACACCGGCGTGCCGGAGCAACGCGCACAACGGAACAGGAAGGAGGCCGCGCCCCACATGACCCTCCCGTAACCACAGCCCACTCCGAGGTGACAGAGGGGGGGTTTCAGGTCAGCTGGGGCCCCCGGGGGGGCGGTCCACGGGCCGCCCCTCACCGCCCCCCCAGCCCGGGGCGGCACTTCAGCCCCGACCGCACGCGCGCGCCGGAAGGGAGCGCGCCAGCGACACGGAGAGAGCCAGAAAGGAGTACCGCAGGCCGCCGCCCGGAACGAGAGCAGGGAGGCCGCGGCGCGACACCCCCCCCCCCCCCGCCCCCCCGCCAGCCGCCAGCCGCGGGGGCCCCGGCCCCCACCCCCCGAGGCAGGGGGGATGGGCCCCCCCCGCCCGAGAGGGGAGCCGGAGTGTGACCCGCCCCCCCGCTCCAGCCGCCGGCTCACATGGGGGCCGCGAAGAACAAGCGGGCCCACGCCTGCGCACCGGGACGCCGCACAGATCGTACCCAGAGAAGCCGGGTGAGCACGAACCGGAGTGGTATGGGGGCCCACGCCCCCCATGGACAGCACAACGCCAGTGACGCCCGCTTTGTTGCCTGCCCAGGGAAGGCAGAGGGACGGAAAGAGGCAGAGCGACCCCCTGCCCTACAGGCCCCGCCCCGGTCGCACAGCCGGAGGAAACGGCGCACCCCCCCCCCCCCCAGCCCGCCCCCCAGAAAAAGAACGCCATGGACCCGCCCCGCGGCGAGCAGCCCCCACAGGAACAGAGCAGGGCCCCCACAACCGCACGCCCGCGCCCACAACGCGGACCCCGACAGCCCACCCAGTGGACGGGCAGTCGGGGGAGGAGGAGCGCAAGACCCCAGACGCCCCACGCAACGGTCCAAGGCACCCCCCCGGGGACGCCCTGCCGCCGCCCCCACAACCTCAAGCCAAGTAGGGGGGAACCGGGACCGGACCGCCCCCCCCCAAGCGCGCCAGACGGAGCACGGGACCGGGGCAGGACACGCGGAGGGGCACGGACCACGTGGAACGGCCCTACCAGCGCCCAGTGCCGGGACCACGCGAGATGCGCGCGCCACACCACCCAGCGGGGGGGGGAGCAGACACCGCGAGAGCGCGAGCGCACACACACGAAAAGGACACGCGGGGACTACCGGAAGGGCAACCGGACCGAGCGCGCGGAACGCACAGACCGCATGGAATGGCGTACCAGCGAGCGAGGGTAAGGGACAACCGGACGGGACGGCCCGCCACACGCAGCGCGGAACACGCGGGGCGGGAAGGGGGAAACAGGAGAGACACAACACCAGGTACCGGCCCGAACCCCCCCGAACCGGCCGCGAGCGCCGCGCACACACGGACGGGACACTGCACCAGCCAAGGCAGTAGTGGCGCACAGCGCCACGCCCCAACCCCTAGGCTAGGCAGCCTCCGCGCCAGCCCAAGGGGGTCCCACTGGCGACAAGCCAGTAGCACGGGCCCGGCGGCGCCGGCGCCCCGGGCGACCACGCATTAGGGGGGCGACGCAGTGGGTAAGCGCCCGCAGCCACGGCTGCGAATTGATGCACTGACCGGGGAGTGGCGAAACGGGGACGCCGGGGAAGGACGGGGCTCCGAGCTCTGTGAACCCGGGGGACTCCGCAACCAGGCAGGAGGTGCGTCTTGGAGGGCCCCCCACTAGGACCCGGTGGGGAGGATATCACCTGGCCCGACCAGGTGGCCCCCCGGGGCCGAAAGGCGTCTAGTACCCGCAAAATCAAACCTCAAACCTCAAACCCCATGCCCTGCTCAGTCCGGACCCTGAATTGCTGCCAATAGGGGAGTTTCTTTCGCCCGGCCACAGGCGAGTTCCTGGGAACCAAGGGGCTCCAAGGCCAACCGGCAGTGGCTCCCCATGCTCCCTTAACGGCAGGTCCCAACCCCCCTCTGAGCGAGAGATATGGCCCCGCCATTATCCCCTAGGAGTTGGTAGCTGAAAATGGGCTGTTTCAGCCCAAACTGATACTAGCTCAAAATTCTCCAAAATTGACCCCTCGTCCGGACCCGCCAGAGGTAGGGACGAGGCAACTGATCCTATGCCCTTTGAGTACGAACTTCCTGGAGCCCTCACCCAACCTGGTTCCCTCTGAGGTCCCGGCATCAGGGCACCACGGGTTCGTCAAGTGGGGTCATGATACCAAAATCACCAAAATTGGCGTCATTCCCACGCGTGGCTCACCCGGCCGGGGCAAGGCCAATGGCTCACAGGGTAGGAGGCAGGACCTAAGACTTATATCTGAGTGTACAATATCGAATTAGGTCCGGGCTCCCTGTGGGCATAGAGATATGGGGCCGCCAATTGACCACAAGGGGGGGTGAAATTGGGGTCCCAAAAGGGGGTCATTTTGGCTGCCCGAAATGAGCCAAAATTTGGGGGTGCTCCCAATAGTATATCTCCACGCCGGCTTGGAGATCGGATCCGCCATTCCAAACGCGATTCACCGGCAGTCCAACGAAGACTGCAATGCACTTGGCTCTCAAAGATCTCCATGCCACTCGGCTTGGTGACAATCCCAATTGGGTCCACAGATGCCAAAATGGCAAAATTGTCCACACTCACTTTGGGCTAGCACCCTAACGAAGGTTGCTCCGCTTCGCCCACGTGGTGTGTGAACCATGGGGACCAATGTCCATAACACCCATGTGATATATGGTCCATTGGTCCATGAGTCCGGCGTGCACGAGGTGGCTGAACATGGTGCACAGCGGGCAGAAAATGTGGAAAATTGCTCAAAATGGCCGAAAATGCGCACACTCATGGTTGGGGCAAATGGGGCACATGCCCGACTTGGACCGGAGTGTGCCATAGAATTGGTATCAAGTCATATGTGTCCAACATATCTTTTGGGCGTCGCCCAACTCCTCCAGGTTCGGGAATGGAAGGGTCGCCAAGTGAGCCCATGATTTGGGATGGTCCCAAATTGCCAACATGGCGGCCACGGTACGCCAAGCCCAAGAGGAGTTATTCACTGGGTCCAAGATATGTTGGGCACCGAAGTATGTACCCTCAAGACATACTTGGGTCATGATGTCAATTGGGCGCAACGTTGAGATACATGGTCGCCACTTGACATCATGACGGGCAAAAACCAGCAATATTGGCGAAAAAACACCCAAAAGTGCCTTGAGAGGCGCACAAATATATTATAATATCTTCGGCTTGGATTGAGTAATCGACCAATCCTTCTAAACACGATGACCTGACACCAATGACCTTCGATTCCACATATGTGCTCCACTTGGGGCGCTTTGGAAGGTCGCGCGCGCTGCCTCCCAAGTGGGCACATGCACAAATGGAATATTGCAAAAAACACACCTTGCTCGCAACAAATCGCTTCGGGAGCGCTCCACAAGCGTCCCTTCACGAAGGTTAGGCTTGCGAGTGTTGGTTGGGAGTACAATGAAGGGCCTCGTGGGATATGGGGTCCATTGGCGGGTTAGTCTTGGAATGGTGCACCCGCCAAATGGGCACGCGATATGACACCAAATATGGCATACAACCCTACCCACGCCTTCTACACCCAACTTAGTGGCCTAGAACCAAAGTATGCCTATATTGTAATGTAACTTTGGTCCCTTAACACGCATGCAAGTGCTTTGGTCGAAAGTCGACCTCCTTTCGGAAAGCCGAATTTTAGCATGCACGCAAAATATATTGCCAATATGCATATGGAGATCATATATGCACTATCCGGGGAAGACAAGTGATATGCCCCGGATGTAGAGGCAAGCAAGGGTGGGACAAACGCCAACTCAACATACTTCTACACGTACTTGGACGCCAAGTACGTGAAAAAGTGCACTTCTTGGAGAACCCTCAAAATAAATAACCCTTTGGGCCTATTGAGTTGGGATCCTTTGGCCTCGTCCTATGCCTATGGGGGGCAAAACCTCATACACAGTGCCTATGAGGCACATTAGTTCGTCCTTGGGCGCTTGAACGCTCGTAACCCTTGTTATTCCACTTGGGGGTTCAAAGCGCCTTCGGTCGCCCAGATTTTCTGGGAAAAATCTGGGACGCGATTTGTTATATCAAGGAAAAAATTGCGGATCACTCGAAGACCGTTTCAGTCTTAACTTCAAGGGAAATCGTATTACAGAATAATCAAATGCAGTCCACGGAACGGGCGACGACAGGCGGCGCGACTGCAGCGATTTCACGACAATTGGAAATCGCGGTAGAAATCGGGTGTTTCACCGATTTCCGACCGAGAATCGCCTAAGACAATAAAGTTATGGTAAATCTACATGGATTCAATGGTTAAGGATCGGATTGCAGATCCCGCGGATTAGAAAACAGGGATATCCCGCTGACAGCCGGTGTCAACGGCTTCCGCACGGGTGTGACGGCTCACAGGCCTCCGGGCCATGGGCCATGGGTTCTGGGTACCGCTTCACCCCCCTCCTTAGAGCAAACCCTGGGGGGGGGCTCGATAACACCCAAGCATGGCAGCGGGTACCCAGGACCATTTTCTGAAGGGGGGGGGGTGTCACATCCTCACTTCAGGCTGATTCGCAGGTTAGGCTGCCCAAATCCCACAGTAAGACAGGTACGGTGCTGTAGCTGCTAGTAACTGGAAGTATAGTATCAAGTATCAATTCCCGGGTCCTGGCGGCGATTGTTCGGCATCCAAAGGACCCGTTAACCCATACCAGGCGCACCGGGTGCCGGCTGCTACGGTCACTACCACAGTGGCAGTGGTATACACGGCCAACATAGGCGTCACACGACGACCGAGGTGGTCCCACAGGTCGAAAGCGACCACAAAGATCCATCAGGCTACCCCAAGCTTTCCAAGGCCCGCTGGCTGGGGGAGAGTCCCCACGGGTCCTTCCTCGGGCGCACCATGTCCATATCCACGACGCGAGTCCAGAGTGGTAAAGCCGAACGAGCTCCTCCTTAAGGGATCGGGCATCAAGGCCGTCTTTTCCCTCGCCCTATTACCACGAAGCCCAAACATGAGGGAATCCTCATGCAGTGTGGGCGGAGGCGTCGACTCCTCATACCACCAGTTTCCCAGGCAGACTGACCGAGGTCAGGAACACCGGAGGTCGCCATCCGACTGCAAGTGCGTCTGCGAGTCGGTAGGCTCACACTGGGACTGACAGTGGCGGACCGCTGGGAGTGTAGTCAGGCAACTGGGCTTCCCGCCTGGCGCCATCAGGATCTCAGCACATCACAGCCACTAGGGCACACGGTATCACGGGCACTCAAACAGAAGAATCTGTACTTAGGTACTGGTCCAGGCTGGACCTTATGTAAAAGGATGTAAACGGCGACTCAGGCGCCTGCGTATTCCGATTCGCATCCCCTCGGGGGAAAAACAGTCCATATCTCGGCGATGGACTGACAACACTTAACATACAGACGCACATATCCTGGGGAACAGAAAAACAAGCAACAAGCGGGGTAATAGGCGTGTAAACACACTCTGGACGGAGCGCCAAACCACGCCCTGGTTAGGATAAGGCATGTGCAGGAGGGTGGACAGGAAAACGCCTGAGTTCAGGCCATATATAGTCGCGACACACGTAGACTGGTCTGGATCCCACAAGTGCCATGGGACCAGACCACACACCCAAAAATCGCAATGCCCATGACAGCGGCATCCGTTGCGCAACGTCGTATGGGCTTCAAGGCCCCAAGAGCTCAGAAAATGTGAAGTCAGTCGCCCGCCTGGTTTCCCAAGGATTCAGCAGGGGGGGGAGTGACAAATGGAAGAAGAGAGGGGCCATCCTCCTCTGGATTCAGCAGGGGGGGGTATATGGCCACTCTGATGGCAGGTCACCGAAAGATGGAAGAGAGCAAGCAAGGAAGGGACGATCCGTCGACCTCAAAGGCGCTCAAAATGCATCAGGGGAGAGCTCAGGGCGCTGATCAGGCACCCCTGGCTGCAATCGCCCGGGTCTTGTGCCTGCGGATGTAGTCCATGAAGGGGGTATTGATCCGCGGCACGAACGAGAAGACCAGTTCCCAGGTGTCGTGGGACGGCCCATAGCCTCGCCAACGAACCTTGAACTCCAGGCCTCCGGCCGCCGAGGCGTTCGGACGCTGGGCCAGGATCTTCTCGACTGTGTAGTCGTCCTGCTCAGCATAATCATCGTCCGAATCAGCCTCATGCGCGGCATAGCTCAGGGACACAGGTTGGCCACAGAGGTCGGGTTCCCGCACACGGAGCTGACTCTTGTGGCGCTCCCGGAACTGTCCGTGACCCACCTTGATGCGGTAGGTGCCCTCACCAATCCTGCGGACCACCTCTCCGGGTGTGAACCAGGTTTTGGTGCGGTGGGTGCCCATAGGGCGGGGTCTGATCACCCACACCGGGTCTCCCACCCTGAACTTCTGCGCTGTCGAGCTCGGGGCGGACTTCTGACGCTCAGCATGCTCTTTCTCGAGCTGCTGGCGGATGTCCCGCGCCGTTGCCTCTTGCCGCGCAAAGAATTCTTTGGCGTCCATGGCCATGCCATCACCAGACAAGGGAAGTCCCCGTCCCAGGGGGTCCCTGCCGAACAGAATCTGGTGAGGGGACAAACCACCGGAGTGGGGGTGTCATGATGGGCCTTCAGAGCAGGCCACATCTCCTCGAACCAGTTCCGACGTGGATTGGTGATGTGAATCTTGAGCAGCTTCTCGAACAGCTGCCGTCCAGCCACTTCAGCACGGCCGTTAGACCGGCTGAGATAGGCTACGCTCTTGGCATGACGTATTCCCATAAGGGAACACATAGCCTTGAACCAGCCACCAGTAAACTGGGGCCCTCGGTCACTGCAAATGGTGCGGGGGATGTCAAAGACGGTCAGCCAATGACGAATCATCATGACTGCCACTTTCTTGGCAAGCAACTTCTTTTTGCCTGCCGGAACGGCTACTACGTAGCCACTGTGGCGATCCACACAAAGAAGCACACAGTCAAAGGTCTCCTTGCCAATGTGCACTTCGGGCACCGAGAAGACGTCCATGGCCACGTTCTCCATGGGCTGGTCAGGAACCAGGGTCCATTGGGCTTCCCCCTTGACGTTCCGGTTATCGGGATTGCAGGCCTGACAGACCGAGCAACCCTTCCTGACCTTCTTGATGGCGGTGTAGAGACCGATCTGGTCGATCTCGAACCGGCGCTGCATGTCAAGGGCTTGCTTCTTGACCCCTGGGTGCATCATGTGGTGGTGCCAAGCTTCGCACAGCTCGGGCACCCGGGACTCCGGTACTAGCAGCTTACCATTCCGGTAGAGCTTGCCATCTTCCTCAGTCAGCCCCTTTGGCCACTTCTGCCCGTCATCAGGGTCGGTCACAGCCCTATACTCGGCCGCAAAGGCCTCAGACTTGGCGTAGTCGTTGGTCCAGTCGTCCTGGAGGCAAGACTCAGCGAAGAGGTGCTTGTCGGACTCAGCTCCATCAGGGGCGAGTACTCTGACCGCTCTGCCCATCCTCGTCCCAAGGGGGGCACCCGCAGCCATAACAACGAAGCATTTGACACCCTCCTCCTCCATCAGGCGCTCCATTTCAATGATCTTCTTGGCTTCAGCGGTCTCAGCCTCATCGCCGTGGGCAGAGATATCCGTCATGCCCTTGCTGACGGGATAGGCCCACCTGCTGAGACAGTCCGCCACGGTGTTGTCCTTTCCAGGAATATACACAACCGTGAGGTCGAACTTGGCCAAGGTCTCATGCCATCTTGCCCGTCGGGAGGCGGGACCAGAGGGGGTGTCCACGTGCTCCTTGTGCCACGACTGCAGACTCTGATGGTTGGTGCAGACGGTGACGGGATGGAGGGCTATGTACCCAGCCCATTTCCTGAGAGCCATGACGATGGCATACGCCTCCTTTTCTCGGGGCGTCCACGTCCATCTCTGGCCTTCCGCCAGGACTCGGCTCCAGAAGGCCACTGGCACGTGCCTCCCATCGTCAATCACTTGTTCCAACACAGCGCCAACGGCGTAGTCGGAAGCGTCGGTGCGCAGGACGAACCCTCGGTCGGGATCCACGAGGTGCAGACCCACTGCGGATAGCAGCGCTTGCTTCATCCTCTCAAAGGCACGGTCGGACTCTTCATTCCACACCAGAGCCTTCTTGGACCCCTTCTTGGTCTCCTCTCGGTTGCCCTTGAGCATGGTCGTCATGGGGGCTGCATACTCGGCATACATCTTGATATACCCCGAGTAGTAGTTGCAGAACCCCAGATACGCCCGTAGCTCAGAGACCGTCTTGGGCTTTTCCCAGTGCTCAATCGCAGCCACCTTGCCAAGTATAGGCTTTTGCTGCCCGTTCCCAACTACGTGGCCAGCGAAGACCACCTCGCTTACCGCAATGGTGGCCTTGTCACTGCTGCCCGTGAGTTTGTGCCGAACCAGAAGGTCCAGCACTCGAGTGACGTCCCTTTCATGTGCCTCCAGGAGCTCCTCGTAGCTCATACTGGGGTCCCCGGACGCGATGATCACGTCGTCCACGAAGGGGTCCGCACAGTCACGCACCGGCTCAAGCAGGTTCTCCAGCATCCGCTGAAAAGCCGCATTGCCGTTGGTAACGCCCATGGGCATCACCTTCCACTGGAGAGGTCCAAGTGGAGTGCTCATGGCTGTGCAGGCACGGGACTCCTCGGCGAGAGGCATCTGATGATAACCATGTTTCAGGTCAATCACAGTGAAGATCCTCCGCCGGTGTTGTTTTTGCAGCATGTCCTCAATGAGGGGCAGCGTATAGCTGTCATGCTGCGTTTGGGCGTTCAGGCCGCGGTAGTCGACCACGAGCCGCCATTCACCGGCCACCTTCTTCGGGACGACGAAGCACGGAGAGGCCCATTCGGAGTGGCACGGCTCGAGCCAGCCTCTCGCGATGAAATCACGGAGGATCTTCTCCATGGCCTCCTTCCTCTCGCCCCTCAGGGCAAACTCCCGGTGCCGATGCACACGGGGGTCCTGCTTCAGTCGTATCTTGGCCTCGCCATACGGTCCACGCACCGGTGGGGGAAACACAGGCTTTCCGCTGAAGAAGGTGTCCCCATACTTCTGCTTCAGCCTGGCCCTCAATGCCTGTTTCTTCGGGCAGTCATCGGACTCCGCCTTGGCTTTTCCGGGCACCTGGACCACTGAGCTTACTTGAGGGGTAGCGACCCCGCTCGGCTTCGGCTCAGGTGGTCTTCCCAGGTGGCCCAAAGGGCCATCTCTGGTCTTGCCTCGGAACAGATCGCCGTAGGTGGGTGGGTTCCCGCCGATTGGCTCGTCCTGGCTGGACATGTAGTCCAGCACCCTCTGAACGAAGCTGTTCCCATCATAGGAACCAGAGACGATGGCGTCCAGTTCCCACCAGGCTTTGTCCTGGCCTTTGCCCTCACGCTGGCATCCCCAGTCGTGAAACGGCTGATCCATATACCCCTGAACCAGATCCAACTCCTCTTCAGTGAGGGGGTCTTCCGATTCTCCGATGTCAACAGGGGGAACCGCAAAGCATTGCCGCCATGGCTCTGCTATGATGCCGTTGACACACACGAAATCCGTAGTGTCGGCCTGATCAAGGCCCCCACCCACATAGTGGAATTCCGTTGGCCATCTCTGGGGTGGCATGGGCTGTCCCTTAGCGTCCTGATAGACACTCTCTCCAGCCGGTAGGACGACCTTGTTTAAGGTCATGTTGGTCAATGAGACTACCCAATGTCGGGTACTTTCCTCCTCGGTGCATCCCATAGGAACAACCAGCACTGCCTTGGAGCGGTCCTTGCGAATCTTCGCTATCGGTCTTGGAATGTCCCAACGGGGGCAATGGATCCACATCAAGCCCTGATGCGGACCCCAGTGCTTCTTCCACGCGGAGTCCTGGGCGCTCCAGTACTTCTCACACACCCGAAGATGGGCGGAGGTTCCTGAAGAGAACGCATCCAGGGCCAGATCCGAAGCTCCCAGGTCCGCAACCACTCGGCTCGCCACTTCCAGCATTACGCCGTACTCCTGGTTTGCTGGCCCAGTTGGCTCAGTGTCCAGCGCGGCCACTTCGAGCTGATTGCGTTCCGGGTGGAACCGTTGGCATTCCACAGGGTGCTCAGGTGACGAAAGCCACAAGAGCTGGTCGTCCTGGTACAGGGTCATTGAGGCCTGGGCCGGGAGGACGCCGGAGTCCGTCTCCATCATGAAGTCGTACCCAACGATCATGTCCCAGTCCATCTCGGCCTCGTAGAAGCGACCTTGCAGGAGGATTTCCTTGCCGAGGTCTGGGCGGCTCAGCTCACGGTGGTTCACAAACTGCAGCGCAATGGCCGCTTCCTTCGTGCCTCCCACCATATACTGGCCGTTGGCCACCTTCAGCCTGACAGGTTTCCGACTGTCAGTCAAACACTCTGGTGGAAGTAGGCCAGCCTTGACCAAGCTAACCTGTGCTCCCGTGTCGACCAACACGTCGAAGACGTTTTCCACTCCCCCGCATAAGGCACGGACCTTAAGGTGCAACTGCCGCTCACGCCCAACTCGGCGCACGGCGTGCAAGCTCAGGATCTCCGGCCGTTCGAGAAGCTCAACAAGCGACTGGTGCGGGTTGTGGACAATGGGCTCAGGCTGCCCATCTGCAGCATCCAGCTGCGGTCCGGGTGATCCTCCGATACTCTCGGATAGATCTTGAAGTACATCAAACACATTCTTAGTCGCGAAGGATGGACGGGTGCAAGGGTTCGTGCCTTCACTTGCCCTCACCCCGCCACCGCGACTGTCGGGTGCCGGACCGGGCCTTCCGCCCGCGGCAGTCCCTTTGTGCTTACCGACTCCCGATTGGGATGGTGAGGCGCTTCCCAGGACACCATCCTGCGACCGCCCTAGCTCGGGCCCTGGGCTGCAGGGGCTCCGCTAGGGGGCGTCAGTTGTGGAAGTAGGGGTATTCTCCTCCGCATCAACATCCTTGACACCCTTCTTCCTACTATTCCTAGGCTTCTTGTCCTTGTCCTTGTTCTGGTCGTTCTGGTTGTTCTCCTTGTTCTTGTTGTCCGACCTGGGGACCCAGTTCCTCTTGATCTCCTGGATCTCCTTGGCTAACTCGGTCCCCTGCGACATCAGCTTGGAGAGCTCGTCCTTGTCCACCTCCAGTTTGGCCTCCCGGATACCCGCAGGTGCACGCTTCTTCGACCCGTGCGCCTTCTTGTAGGCCTCCATGTCAGCCTGTTGGGTGGGGCATGTTCGGTGGTCATGGTTGAAGCCTTTCTTCCTCCCATAACAAACGAAACAGCCCTGAGGGTGAGCTCGTATGAACTCCCTAAAGGACAGCGGAGGGTCGCCAATCCGGCGGGGGTCCCACTTCTCCTTCTTCTTCCAACCCAGCTGCAGGGGCTTCCAGCTTCCCCGGTTGCTCCCCGCGCCGTTGTGGGCCAGGAAGGCACAAACGGCCACCTCGGCGGGCTCATCGTTGTCGTCATCGTCGACGAGGGCTTCATCGCCATCGGCTCCCGCTGGGTCCATGGCAGCTTCCCCGCCAGGCCCCTCGCCAACGTAGTTGACGTCGCGGTCGCCAGGCCTCAACCCGCGGGTGTGGTGGAGGTTCCGGTACTCCTTGAGTACTTCCTCTCCAACCCACTCCAGGATCTCGTCGCAGCTCATCTGCGCCGGGATGGCCTGCAGACGGATGGTCTGGCCGCTCACGTCACACTCGTCAAGGCGCCACATTGCGGTCTTCTCGCGATCGCCCGAGACGGTGATGAGGAGAGCGTTCCGCAGGGAGTGCCGTTTGACATCCCGGGCCACGTTCTTCCTCGTCCAAGTCACCACGTTCGTATGATACTCTTTGGGGAGCATCATATTGACCTTGTGGTTGGGCTTGGCCCTCTTGGCTTCCTCCTTGGTAACCCTTTTGATCCATGCTTTCTGGCAGCATGGAGAGCAGGCGAGCCTGCTCATCACCCTCGTTCCAGTCCTCCACGTTGCGGCGGAAGAGGGTGTATTGCCCTCGGAAGTCTCGCCAGTCCCGTAGGCGGATCTCCCGTCCATCATGCTGAATCTTGACGAACTTCCACCGCTTGGCAGCCACCTGCGGAGCGTCCACCCGCTCCTGCTCGTTGAGCCGGTTCTTGCCTTCCTTGAGGGTCTTGATTTTCCCCTCCTTGGTCGCCACGAAGTACAGCTCTTGGAGCACTTCCGGCAGGCGGTACCTGAACCATCTGAAGACATATTTCTCCGCATCCGTGGGATCCATGTCTTCAGTGACGGTCACCCCCCATATCGTCCAGCTTCTCCAAGAAGCGGTCGAGGTTGAGGGGGTTGCCATCGTACATTGGGGGCTTGATGTCCTTCAAGTCTTCCCACACGGCGGCATCCGCGGCCTTAGAGACCATGAACGCCGGCCGCGAGGTCGACCGAGGTTCCCATCGGCCTCGCCCACGGACTCCCACGGCCGCCACGTCCATCTCCTCCATGGAATCCCTGTGGCTACGCCGCGGTTCCTCCATGTACGCTGAACCCAGATGCTCACGCCGTACCCCTTCCATGTATGCCTCCTCATCACGGCGCCGGCGGCTGCGTTCAGCGGCCTCCCGTTGTACACCACGCGGCGGGCTAATGTCGAACTCCTCCAGGTCTTCCTCCGCCAACATCCCGACATCCCACTCCACGTCTCCTCCGGGGACCTCATCCCTGACTCCACCATAACGTCCGCCAGCCATTGGGATTGGCTACGGGGCTGATGCGGGGCGTTGGTGGCGTACCGGTGTCCGCGATGGAGCACAGCGGTTGTGGTAGTCCGAACTGAGCCACTCATCACGCCAATCCTCACTGCCACTGCCGGGCGGCACGCGCTCGTTGCGGCGGCCCGCGCTGTGGTGAGAGGGGGCGGTGAGAGAGGGGCACTGGCGCTGGGGCGACTCCTGGGGGCTCCGCCAGGGGCGTGGGGTCTACCTGGATCTGGTCCGGGTCCCCAGCCGTCGTCCGACGAGCCAGACTCCAGGGGTGGGTGGTCGCTGCCGACGCTCCCACGGGCTTCGAGCGCGTCCAGCCTCCGCTGCAGGCCGCTGATGACCTTGTTCAGCGACCTGGTCTCGCCCCTGGCGATGTCCAACAGCTTCTGGGTGGCTGTGGCAACCTGGGCGCTCTTGACCATCTCGATCTTGGCAATGTCCAGCTCCCTCTGAGCGCGCGCGGCGACCCTGGCGATGAGAGTCATCTCGCCCTTGCCCGTGTCTACCTCGCTCGAGGGACTGGACCCTCCTGCGGAGGTAGAGAATCCACCACCGGGTGGCATCCGGGTCGCCGTCACCCGGTGGGTCGTCGGGGTCCCCAGGGGGTCCTCCAGGAGGGCCTCCGCCGGGTCCGCCCGGTCCAGGGGGTCCTCCCCCGCCCGGTGGTCCGCCTCCAGGGGGTCCACTTGGTGGGCGTCCTCCAGGGGGTCCTGATGGTCCTCCGCCAGGGAGTCCCGGTGGGTCTCCGCCGGGTCGCCTCGGTGGGTCCGAGGATGGGCGCTTCTTCGTGATGTCGAAGTCCATGTCGTCATTCTCGTCCATGTGGCCCCACCTGGGCGTCTCGGTCTCGGAAGACTCCGAGCTCCGGTAGGGAGGAGGGGGATCCTCATCCCCACCTTCCGGTTCAATGGGGACGTCTCCGCCTCCTCCGCCAGCTACTACTCGGCGATGTCGGCGGCCTCGTTCATCCCCGTCGCTGGCGGTGAAGAAGGGGTCGCTGTCGTGGGGGTGTCCGCCGGCTGGCCTCCGTGGCCTCTCGGGGGTCTTCCCCTTACCCTTCCTCCGTCGGTGGGCAGTGGGGCCACTGCTCCCACTGCTTCCCGTGTCGGCCTCGTCCAGCGTCATTTTGGAGGAGGCGTCCCCTTCGAAAAGCTTTCGAAGGGTCTCCACTCGTGATCTTCCCGGGGGAGTCTCGCGGCGGAGTTTGGCCTCTGCCTCCTCCATTGCGGCGGCGGTGGCTGCGGCAGCTCGCCCTTTGGCTTCCTCCCGGGCAAGAGCCGCTTCGGCTTCCCGGGCCTGCTGCAGCCGAGCCTTCTCCGCTTCCAACGCCGCCAACTCCGCCTCCGTCTTGGCCCTCTCCTCAGCGACCTTCCGTCGCGCGGCCTCGATGGCGTCCTTTTTGGCGGCGTCCGCCTGGGCCTTAGCCGTCGCTTCGGCGTGGGCCCTTTCCTCCGCCTCCTTCTTTGCCCTCTCTTGGGCCAGCGCCTCTTCCAGCGCCTTCACCTCAGCCTCCTTGCAGGCAATGGCCTCCTGCGTCAGGCGGGCTTCCTCGTCGGCTGCCGCCACCTCACCCTTGACCTGGGCAATCGCTGCCTGATGGGCGGCTGCGGCCGTGAGTCCGGCCGCAATGGCTGCCACGGTCGCAGCGTGGATGGCCATGCGATGCGCCCACTCCGCAGCTTCCTGCTGGGCGATGCCGACGGCGCCCTCCACAGCAGCTTTCTGCTGCGTGGCCAGTTGCGCTCACAGGCTCACAGGCGCGCGCCACATCCCTTTGGTGGGGAGCGACGCTGCTGCTGGAGCTGGCCTGGTCGGCCGGCATCCTCCCGCGGTGGGCCGACTACACGTCGCTGCTGGGGCCTGACTTCCTCAGGTGCGGCTGACGGGGCTTGGCCTTGGCAGGCTTGGCGACTTGGAGGAAGTCAACAAGGGTGGTGTGGCCGGGGTGGTGACCACCACTGGCCCGTTGGGGGCTGGGGGCTGGGCTTCCGCCCTTGGGGCCTGGGGCGGCTTCGGCGGCCAGGGATTCCTGGTACTCCCGCCACTTCCGGTCCCGCCTCCTGTCCCCGGCGGACCGCTTCTCCTTCCCCGGAGACGCGCTGCTGCTGCTGCCCTGCAGCCTGCGCTCGCTCCCCGGTTCCGGGAAGTTCTTCTCGATCATGTCCCAAATGGAGACGTTGATCGAGGCGCCCGACGGGTACTCGTTGGGCTTCTCGTCCTCCTCAATCCCGTCAGGGCGCAGCCCTTTGCCGGGCCTGTCCGGCCGGGTCCAGACCCTCCAGCGCCTCTGCTGGAAGCGGAAGGCAAACCCTTCCACCCGCAGCCAGTCTTCGACTGCCTGCAGGCGGTCGGGGCCCATGTCCTGGCGGAGCTGGAAGCTCCCGGGCATGCCGCCTTCGCACTGGGGGTGGCTGTGGCGGTAGTGCTGGTCCCAAACCAACCCACGCAGTAGGCGCACTGCATGGGGGTGGGGCCGCGGCCACGTCTTGGCCGCTTCTTGCCAGTTTACCATGGCAGCGGGGGGCGTACTTGGTCTTGAAGTCCTTGGTGGGCTCTCGTTCCGCTCAACGGACTGGTCCTGGTGGTGGTTGTTGGAGCGGTTGACGCGACTGGGTGTGCGGCCTTGCTGGTCGGCCGATAGGACTCGCTGATGAGGGAGTCCTGGTCTGTCCACCTCCTTCACGGTCGCGGCGCTTCCGTGGTCGCTCAGGTCGATGCTCTGGGCGACGCTGCGGGCCGCTGCGCTGCGCTGCAAGCTGCGAACTGTGAGCTGCTGCGCCGCGCTGCTCGGGGTTGGTGGCCCCCAGTGGCACGCGAGGGATGGGTAACCCCGCGGCGGTGAAACGCTCTTGACGCGTTTCCGTGGGGGGCCTGGCCACGGGACGCTGCGGTGGACACGCACAAGTGAGCAGGCAGGCAAAGCACTACGCTCACAGGGGCATCATTGCGCTCATGTCATGTGACAAAGCGTTTCAGGATCCTTGCCACTCTGCAACAAGGGAACGAAAGTATGTACAGCAACGCATCAGGATATGTACACATGGGGTTAAGACTGGACTGGGGTAGGGGTATCACAGGACAATGGACACTCAGTCCCCAATCCCAGGTCCGACCCTCCCAGTGGCTGGTGGGGGCTGGGGCTCACATACAACCCATGCCCTGCTCAGTCCGGACCCTGAAACCCTGCCAATAGGGGGGGTGTCCCGCCCAGCCACAGGCGGGTTCCTGGGCACCAAGGCGCTCCCAGGCCAACCTACAATGGCTCCCCATGCCCCCTTAACGGCAGATCGGAACTCCCCTCTCAGCCAAAGATATTGCCCCGCCATTATCCCCTAGGAGTTGGTAGCTGAAAATGGGCTGTTTCAGCCCCAACCTAATACTAGCTCAAATTTCTCCAAAATTGACCCCTCGTCTGGACCCGCCAGAGGTAGGGACGAGGCAACTGATCCTATGCCCTTCGAGTACGAACTCCCTGGATCCCTCACCCAACCTGGTTCCCTCTGAGGTCCCGGCATCAGGGCACCACGGGTTCGTCAAGTGGGGTCATGATACCAAAATCACCAAAATTGGCGTCATTCCCACGCGTGGCTCACCCGGCCGGGGCAAGGCCAATGGCTCACAGGGTAGGAGGCAGGACCTAAGACTTATATCTGAGTGTACAAAATGGAATTAGGTCCGGGCTCCCTATGGGCATAGAGATATGGGGCCGCCAATTGACCACAAGGGGGGGTGAAATTGGGGTCCCAAAAGGGGGTCATTTTGGCTGCCCGAAATGAGCCAAAATTTGGGGGTGCTCCCAATAGTATATCTCCAGGCCGGCTTGGAGATTGGATCCGCCATTCCATACGCGATCCACCGGCAGTCCAACGAAGACTGCCATGCACTTGGCTCTCAAAGATCTCCATGCCACTCGGCGTGGTGACAATCCCAATTGGGTCCGCAGATGCCAAAATGGCAAAATTGTCCACACTCACTTTGGGCTAGCACCCTAACGAAGGTTGCTCCGCTTCGCCCACGTGGTGTGTGAACCATGGGGACCAATGTCCATAACACCCATGTCATATATGGTCCATTCGTCCATGAGTCCGGCGTGCACGAGGTGGCTGAACATGGTGCACAGCGGGCAGAAAATGTGGAAAAATGCTCAAAATGGCCGAAAATGCGCACACTCATGGTTGGGGCAAATGGGGCACATGCCCGACTTGGACCGGAACGTGCCATAGAATTGGTATCAAGTCATATGTGTCCAACATATCTTTTGGGCGTCGCCCAACTCCTCCGGTTTCGGGAATGGCAGGGTCGCCAAGTGAGCCCATGATTTGGGATGGTCCCAAATCGCCAACATGGCGGCCACGGTACGCCAAGCCCGAGAGGAGTTATTCGCTGGGTCCAAGATATGTTGGGCACCGAAGTATGTACCCTCATAACATACTTGGGTAATGATGTCAATTGGGCGCAACGTTGAGATACACGGTCGCCACTTGACATGATGACGGGCAAAAAACAGCAATATTGGCGAAAAAACACCCAAAAGTGCCTTGAGAGGCGCACAAATATATTATAATATCTTCGGCTTGGATTGAGTAATCGACCAATCCTTCTAAACAAAATGACCTGACACCAATGACCTTCGATTCCACATATGTGCTCCACTTGGGGCGCTTTGGAAGGTCGCGCGCGCTGCCTCCCAAGTGGGCACATGCAAAAATGGAATATTGCAAAAAACACACCTTGCTCGCAACGCATCGCTTCGGGAGCGCTCCACAAGCGTCCCTTCACGAAGGTTAGGCTTGCGAGTGTTGGTTCGGAGTACAATGAAGGGCCTCGTGGGATATGGGGTCCATTGGCGGGTTAGTCTTGGAATGGTGCACCCGCCAAATGGGCACGCGATATGACACCAAATATGGCATACAACCCTACCCACGCCTTCTACACCCAACCTAGTGGCCTAGAACCAAAGTATGCCTATATTCTAATGTAACTTTGGTCCCTTAACACGCATGCAAGTGCTTTGGTCGAAAATCGACCTCCTTTCGGAAAGCCGAATTTTAGCATGCACGCAAAATATATTGCCAATATGCATATGGAGATCATATATGCACTATCCGGGGAAGACAAGTGATATGCCCCGGATGTAGAGGCAAGCAAGGGTGGGACAAACGCCAACTCAACATACTTCTACACGTACTTGGACGCCAAGTACGTGAAAAAGTGCACTTCTTGGAGAACCCTCAAAATAAATAACCCTTTGGGCCTATTGAGTTGGGATCCTTTGGCCTCGTCCTATGCCTATGGGGGGCAAAACCTCATACACAGTGCCTATGAGGCACATTAGTTCGTCCTTGGGCGCTTGAACGCTCGTAACCCTTGTTATTCCACTTGGGGGTTCAAAGCGCCTTCGGTCGCCCAGATTGTCTGGGAAAAATCTGGGACGCGATCCGTTATTTCAAGGAAAAAATTGCGGATCACTCGAAGACCGTTTCGGTCTTAACTTGCAGAGAAATCGTATTACAGAATTATCTAATGCAGTCCACGGAACGGGCGACGACAGGCGGCGCGACTGCGGCGATTTCACGACAATTGGAAATCGCGGTAGAAATCGGGTGTTTCACCGATTTCCGACCGAGAATCGCCTAAGACAATAAAGTTATGGTAAATCTACATTGATTCAATGGTTAAGGATCGGATTCCAGTTCCCGCGGATTAGAAAACAGGGATATCCTGCTGACAGCCGGTGTCAACGGCTTCCGCACGGGTGTGACGCCTCACAGGCCTCCGGGCCATGGGCCATGGGTTCTGGGTACAGCTTCACTAACACCGAACAGAATTTGATGTGGACCATACCCAAGCTTCGCAATAGGAAAATAATTCTTCCCCATGTGCGCCAAATCCACACACTCGCTCAGAGTCATGGAAGCATAGACTTCAAGCAACATCTAACTCAAAGTATGCTACTTGGTATGCTGCCGCTCCACGCCCTCCATGCTCGAATGACCTAGCTAGCTGCCGTTTTCGACTCAATACCGTATCGATCAGCCATCGTGCGAACAACATGGTTCTCAAACTCAGCCCCAAGATCAGTGAGAACAACGGCAGGACACCAAAGTACTTAATAGATCTATCCAGAAAAGCGCGCGAAACATTCACTGCTTCCTTTGACTGCAGTCCAGCTCCTTGCGAATATCGGGAGAAGAGACAGCAAGTATGCAAAGCAGGGTGCTGACTAAGAAACCAAACATCCATCTCAACAGTATGGTTGAACTAAGGTTCGGAATTGGTTTGAAAAAAAAATCGGTTTTTTGTGATCATTTTGCCAAAAATAACCAATTGTTTCGATTATCGCCCATTGAAATAATCAGTTTTTTCCGATTGATGCCACTAAAATAATGAATGATTAACCACTTATGCCTGGTTTTCCTTTCCTTTGCCAATCGTTGTGTTTCAGCGTTCCACCACAGAGGTTTGACTTACTGGTTTTTTCGACACTGACAATTTTTTTTAGTTTTTTTTTGTGTTCCTTTGACTATGCTTTTTGGGTCTCACTAGGATTTTCCATGATGATGTCATCCTGCCTTGTAAGCATGCCATCACTGATGACGTCACTACAATGACGTCATGGTGGTACCTTAATTCTAACACGTTCACATGCCGTCAGGGCCAGGCCATCAGAACCATGCTGGCTTCCACACTCGGTGGCTTGCCAAACTCACCTATCGGTGGCGGGCCACCAGGGGAGGCATGGTCTGACTTTCTAGACACCCAGTAAGGCTGATCTACTTATGTTTTTGTTTTTTCAGGCAACAATATGGGAAAAAGTGGCGCGAAAATTGTCAAACCAGCTGCACCAACCAGGCTGCCAGCAAAAGGAAAACAGGGCCACCCCCGCCGCACTCCACAACACATTGCAGACCCTGCGGGCTTGTGTGATACCTACGACGTTGATGACATTATCGCTGAGCGCATGGCAAAGAACGACAAAGGCAACAGTGAAAAGCAATGGCTGGTCAAGTGGAAAGTTTTTCCTGCATCCGCCCAATCATGGGAGCCACCCGAGAACCTTAGTGGCTGTGAGGCGTTCATATCACGGTTCAACAAGGAGCAGGAAGCAAACGAACGGGCTGACTTTGAGAAGCGCAAAAGAGCAAGAGAAATAGATGAAGCAGAGCGCCAGAAAAAGCAAAAATCAGAGTCCGGGACTGCCGTATTAGATTATATCACCTCAGCTACATCGCAGGCACAGACAGGCCGGCAAACTTCGGTTGTGTGGACAGCTTTCACAGAAGATGGAGAAGAGCCAGGCTTCGCCCGATGTGTCCTGTACAGAGCAAATGGTGCTGTCTGTGGAACTCGAATCAAACACTGCAGTGGCACAACCGAATTGCGTGCACATGTTATGGCATGTCACAAAGAGTGGTTTGTTAAGGAGACCGAAAAGAAGATTGATATGCAGGACCAACTGGTGGCAAATGACAGTGGTGGTATCGAACTACGTACGACGCCGAAGTGGTCCGCGCAAAAGGTATATCTGTGCAACAGAAAACTAAGGTACTGGCTGTGCCGCCGGAAACGTGCACCACTCTTGGTTACTGTTGACAAGTTTAAGGATTTCTGTGATGAGATCTCATGCAGCAAGTATCAGCCGTGTTCTGAGAAGGAGGTACTGAAGCAGACTTTGGAGATGGTTGCAGCTGGCAAGGTCAACAATCGCAGGATAATCACAACATTGAAGATGCAAAATGTGAAGCCGAGCATGATCTCTGACATTTGGAGCGACAGTTATGTATCGCTCATGGGTACGTTTTTATACTACATTGAGGACGAATGGGAAGGCCTGCATGCCATGCTGATTGGCTGTACAGGTTTTACTGGTGCGCGGCACACTGGCGACAACATTCGAAGGGAAACTGTGGACGATCTGGCTACTGTTGGACTGACGTTCGAGGACGTGCACGCCAAAGTTTGAGATCAGGGAAGTAACATAAAGAAAGCCTGGGGTGGATTGCCGGGTGGTTACTGCGTCGGTCACACAATCGAACTTGCAGTGAAGGATTAGCTGCAGAGCGAAGGTGCTTCTGACGTCGTGCAGAAAGCCAAAGGGATGACAACATATTTTCATAGATCATCTCATCGTCTTGATCGGCTGGTGGACCTGCAGAAACAGTTTGACATGCCTCACAGGAAGCCACCTCAAACAGGGTGATGAGCGCCCTCAACCGAAACCTGCAGCAGAAAGGAACAAACGACTGTCAGCTTTTCTTCAAGATGAATTCCAAGAGAGTGCAGCTGCGGCTGTTCCTGTTGCAGATGTGGTTCCTGATGACGAACTGTCGGCGTATATGTCACTGCCAGTAGAAGACATGAAGACCAATGTCATAGAGTGGTGGTGGCGCCATCGCAGTGTTTTTCCTAACCTTAGTAAAATGACGACAATACCCCGCGACGCCCGCAACTTCAGCTGGTGTAGAGAGACTGTTCAGCGCGGCCGGTTTGACCTTCGGCGACCAGGCGCACGCAATGAAAGAGGAGACACTAGGCGCCAGGTTGCTCGCCGCATACAACTACACGCACACTCTGTATTGCTATGCTTAAGCCCGCGCATTTGTCATTGAGATGTTGATGATGACAAAGAGTATGATGACAAAGAGGAGACACTCGGCGCCACGTTGCTCGCCGCATACAACTACAGGCACGCTCTGTATTGCTATGCTTAAGCCCGCGCATTTGTCATTGAGATGTTGATGATGACAACCATGATGGTCACGCACAATCTTCGCGACCACGTTTTTATGCGCTGTTTCTTGCTGCAAATGTCGTCTATATAACACTCGTTGTCTCGTACCACACTGGCTCTGCTGAGAAGCTGAATTGAAGGAACATTTTAAAAATTGTGAACCTGTCGTTTTCACTGTTTTGCCTGTCGTGCATATCACTGGCGCTGGGAAACAGAAAATATACAGTGGTAGGCATCAAATTTTCTGGTTTCTTCTGCCGTTCTGGGGCATTTTGAGGGCCACCAAACCCTGCTGTCTGCAGTGGCGACTCCCCTGTGCTTTGCCCGCTGCGCGCCGAAATAATCGATTCGATTTCCATGCAGGTAGCAAAATAATCGATAGATTGCAATTATTTTTCGTTGCTTGCCAATAATTGGCGATTAATCGATTAGGGTAAAGTAGGTAATTACTGTAACAAATCAATGCTACAAAAATTATAGGCCGCAATTAAAGCTCGTAGCTATAGATTGACAATGTTTTTGGTCAAATCCTGAAGTTTTAAAATGTATTTGGTTCAATATGCAAAATCTAACTGGTACTGGAGAAATCCGTGCCACACAGGGCCGCGCAGAGATCACGGGATCGCGGTCGCGCCTGTTTCTGTGCCAACAAAGAAGACAGAAGATCTCGGGTATTTTACGACAAAATTCATAATAAATTAGACAGAAATCTGCGAAATTCATTTGTCTCTGGATGGATGTGTTCAGATGCGTGACAGCAAAAGAAGGGCGCGCCAGTGCATTGCGGAGGTAACAAAAACGAAAACACGAAGCACAGGAAGCACGCGCCAGAAGACCGCGGTCCCGAATCCTCCCTCCCAGGTCCTATACATCCTTCCGCTATGGGAAAAGCCGTCAGACATGGAACGCGTTGATGTCGACTGCCTTATCAAAGCCCAGGGGGGAGGGCGGGACGAAGGGAGGGGGGCGGAGAGCGGGGCGCCCCCGCAACCGGACGTGCAGCCGGTGGGGTGCATCCCCCCCGGCATCCAACAGATGCCGGCGCACCACACCCACCACCACCACCACCACCACCACCAGCACCTCTACAACATCGACCCTGACGCCGGCGAGCTCGTCCCCCCCCAACCCCCACGACCCCGGCACCAGCCAGCCCCCCCCCGCGCCGAGGGCGGAGCCGGCGCGGATGGCCTCGGCGGAGTGGGGCGGGGCGCGGCATCGGCGCCGCAGGCACAGGGGCAGCAAGGGGGGCCGGCGTGGAGGGCAGAGGGGGGCCGGCCATGGGACCGGGACTGGGGCGCGGTCCCGGACCCTCTGGGGGAGGAGACCCTCCCCCTGGTGGGGGAGGTGTACGGGTGGTTGTGCTGGGCCAACCAGGGGACCTCATGGAGGTTGAGGAACCGGCCCTTCGATGCCGTGCTCCTCCGGAGAGACGGAGGAAACCGAGAGGTACCCCCGGGGGGGTGGGCAGCCCCAGAGGACCATGAGAGGGTCCTCAGGTCAGTGATCCGGGCGGCGTGGCCCGACAGGGAGCCGACGTGGCCGGCCTTCCTGGAAGGGGGAGCGGTGCTCCGCATCACGGATACGGACGCCAACAACTGGCTCCCCCGGGCTTTGCGCAGCGCCCTCGCCCACTGGCGCTACCGCCGGCATAACCAGCCGCCGCCACAGCCCCAGCCCCCACACAAGCGGCGGCGCAGGTGATGGCCCAGACGGCGGATGCGAGAGAGTGGGGGGAGGAGCTGGGCCCCCCAACCCACGCCCCGCCCACGGTACGGCGCGACGCATGAGAGCGTGCCACCTCCCGCGGGAGGGAGGGCGGAGACAACGAGCGCGGGGGGGAACCTGCTGCCCCGCAGCCCGCTAACCACTGACCGCTAACCCTCACGGCCGCCCCCGGCCAGCCAGCGCCGCGCGACAACGGCCGGAAGGATGAGGGGCCCCAGCGAGGGCCTGCACGAGGGTCCGGCTCTAGGTAGAGGGGGGCGGGGGAAGGGCGCGACCCCCCAGCCGATGGCTGGCCCCCGGGGCCGGGACTGCCATGCCGCCCCCCCCCCCGGCCGTCAGGAGGCGTCGCCAGGGGACCAGAGGGCCCCCCCCACCCCCCCCCCCACCGCACCCCCCCCAGCTGGGGAGCCACAGGCGCGGCCCTCCGCCCCCCAGGAGCCGGGGGGGCGCCCCCCCCCCCCCAGAAGGGACGGCGACGCGATGGGGGGAGCGGCGGCTGGACCTGCTCCCGCGAGCCCACACTAGCGTACCGGAACAACGCGCACAACAGAACAGTATGGAGGCCGCGCCCCACATGACCCTCCCGTGACCACAGCCCACTCAGGGAGGGCAGAGGGGGGGTTCAGGTCTGCAAGGGCCCCCGGGGGAGCGGTCCACGGGCCGCCCCTCACCCCCCCCCCACCCCGGGGCGGCACTTTGACCACGACCGCACGCGCACGCCGGAAGGGAGCGCGCCGGCGACATGAAGGGGGCCAGGATTGAGTACCGCAGGCCGCCGCCCAGAAGGGGAGCAGGGAGGCCACGGCGCGACACCCCCCCCCCCGCCCCCCCACCGGCCCGCAAGCCGCGGGGGCCCCAGCCCCCACCCCCCGAGGCAGGGGGGATGGTCCCCCCTCCGCCGGAGAGAGGAGCCGGAGCGCGACCCGCCCACCCGCGCCAGCCGCCGGCTCCCATGGGGGCCGCGAAGAACAAGCGAGCCCGCGCCTACGCGCCAGGACGCCGCACAGATTGTACCCAGAGAAGCCCCCATGGACAGCACAAGCCCAGTGACACCCGCTTTGTTGCCTGCCCAGGGAAGGCAGAGGGACGGAATGAGGCAGAGCGACCCCCCGCCCTACAGGCCCCCCCCCGGCCGCACAACCGGGGGGTACGGCGCACGCCCCCCCCCCCAGCCCGCCCCCCGGCACATGAACGCCACGGACCCGCCCCGCGGCGCGCAGCCCCCACAGGGCGTGCAGGCCGGGGGGACAGAGAAGGGCCCCCACACCCGCAAGCCCGCGCCCACAACACCTGGATCGCGGACCCCGACAGCCCGCCCAGTGGGCGGGCAGTCGGGGGAGGGGGAGCGCATGACCCCAGACGCCCCTCGCAACGGTAGAAGGCACCCCCCCCGGGGACGCCCTGCCGCCACCCCCACAATCCCAAGCCAAGTAGGGGGGAACCGGGACCGGACCGCCCCCCCCCAAGCACGCCAGACGGAGCAAGGGACCGGGGCAGGACACGCGGAGGGGCACAGACCACGTGGAACGGCCCTACCAGCGCCCAGTGCCGGGACCACGCGAGGTGCGCACGCCACACCACCCAGGGGGGGGGGGAGCGGACGCCGCGAGAGCGCGAGCGCACACACACGAAAGGGACACGCGGGGACTACCAGAAGGGCAACCGGACCGAGCGCGCGGAACGCACAGACCGCATGGAATGGCGTACCAGCGAGCGAGGGTAAGGGACACCCGGACGGGACGGCCCGCCACACGCAGCGCGGAACACGCGGAGCGGGGAGGGGGAGACGAGAGAGACACAACACCAGGTACCGGCCCGAACCCCCCGAACCGGCCGCGAGCGCCGCGCACACACAGACGGGGCACTGCACCCGCCAAGGCAGTAGTGGCACACAGCGCCACGCCCCAACCCCTAGGCTAGGCAGCCTCCGCGCCAGCCCAAGGGGGTCTCACTGGCGACAAGCCAGTAGCACGGGCCCGGCGGCGCCGGCGCCCCGGGCGACCACGCATTAGGGGGGCGATGCAGTGGGTAAGCGCCCGCAGCCACGGCTGCGAATTGATGCACAGACCGGAGAGTGGCGAAACGGGGAAGCCGGGGAAGGACGGGGCTCCGAGCTCTGTGAACCCGGGGGGACTCCGCCACCAGGCAGGAGGTGCGTCTTGGAGGGCCCCCCACTAGGACCCGGTGGGGAGGATATCACCTGGCCCGACCAGGTGGCCCCCCGGGGCCGAAAGGCGTCTAGTACCCGCAAAACCAAACCTCAAACCTCAAACCTCAAACCGATTAAGGTAAAGTAGGCAATTACTGTAACAAATGAATGCTACAAAAATTATAGGCCGCAATTAAGGCTCGCAGCTATAAATTGACAATGTTTTTGGTCAAATCCTGAAGTTTTAAAATGTTTTTGGTTCAATATGCAAAATCTAACTGGTACTGGAGAAATCCGTGCCACACAGGGCCGCGCAGAGATCACGGGATCGCGGTCGCGCCTGTTTCTGTGCCAACAAAGAAGACAGAAGATCTCAGGTATTTTACGACAAAATTCATAATAAATTAGACAGAAATCTGCGAAATTCATTTGTCTCTGGATGGATGTGTTCAGATGCGTGACAGCAAAAGAAGGGCGCGCCAGTGGATTGCGGAGGTAACAAAAACGAAAACACGAAGCACAGGAAGCACGCGCAAGAAGACCGCGGTCCCGAAGCCTCCCTCCCAGGTCCTATACATCCTTCCACTATGGGAAAAGCCGTCAGACATGGAACGCGTTGCCGTCGACTGCCTTATCAAAGCCAAGAGGGTTCGCAAGGTTGCGACTGAGTTGTCAGCCCACCGCCAGACCCTAACTGACGCGATGGGGCGAATGAGGTGTGCTGCGTTACCTGTAACGCAGTGTGAAAGGGCGCCGCGCATCCAACAAGACGCGACGCGCAAGAGAAAACAAGCTGGCGCGCGTCGCGCTTTTTCCTTTGTCCTCTTTGCTGCAGTCGCTACGCGCCGTGTGAGGTGAAGAGGGGCCCAAAGCCCTGTCTGGTGGAGTTGCCCTTCACAACCTGGATGGATGAGTGTGCGGATCAAATGGTGTGCCCTACACTGACTAAGATCAAAGATGAAGCTCAAGCCATGGGAAAAGAAAATGAGGGTGCCAAACCCAGCTCTCTTTTGTAAGTTTGGTAAGACATGGTGGAAACCGTTTCAGCGTCGCAACAGTGACTTTGTTTCAAGATCTGCTCAAAATGTTGAATCACAGCGTGCCTCTGCCCGTTTGAGCCCTCAGCAGTGGACAGAGTTTTTTAATAATCATTTAAAGCCAGGTTTAGAAAAAGTTGCCTATAACCCCTGCCATATCTGGAACGAGGATGAGTCGGGGTTTTTTCGACAGTTCACCACTGTGGGACAGCGTGTGTGGGTGATGAAGGGAAGAAAAACTGTGGCTCGACGCCGTGGCTGGCAGCGGCAGCACATCACCGCCATAGTTGCTGTCAATGCACAGGGCCAGGCCACAAAACCAGCACACCTATGGAACACAAAAAAAATAAGAGGCGACATGTTCCTCCGTGCCAAGTGCCTAGTCACACTGAAAGGAACGCCTGATGGGTGGTCCTCTGAAGAGCTCTTTCTGGAGTGGGTGGAATCAGTACTCGTGAAAGAAACACAACCACTCAGCAACCCTCAGAAATGCATTTTGCTACTGGTGGATAGCAGCAAAACGCACCTCACACTGCAGGGTCTGCAAAAAATGAAGTCCTGGGGTGTAGAGGTGGTTGTGTTCCCCCCCCATCTCACAGATGTCATCCAGCCACTGGACAAAGCGGTTTTCAGGGCACTAAAGGCCTCGTTTCGCAAAAAGGAAGAACACTGGAAAAGGAAAAACCATCACAGAGCCCCGTCCCCTGCAGACTTTGTGCAACTGTGGACAGATGCATATGTTGATGCAGTCACACCACGAAATATTCTGTCAGGCTTTAGGTCCTGTGGCATCAGCCCGTTTGATCCCCAATATTTTCGGGAACATTGTCCCCGTGAGCGCATCCAGCACCAGGACCTCCCTGCCTGCCCTCCTAGCCCTACTCCCAGCCTTATTGCATCGCAAGATCCTCCACAAAACTCTTCGCAAGGCTCTTCGCAAAACTCTTCAGCAGCTCCCTCTCAGGTGTCATCAAAAAGCGATGCTTCAACACACTGCAGTGGCAGGGCCATCCTGACGCGTTCCCGTGGGGGGCCGGCCACGGGACGCTGCGGTGACACGCACAGGTGAGCAGGCAGGCAAGGCACTACGCTCACAAGGGCATCAATACGCCTGTGTCATGTGACAAAGCGTTTCAGAATCCTTGCCACTCTGCAAAGAGGGAACAAAAGTATGTACAGCAACACATCAGGATATGTACACATGGGGTTAAGACTGGACTGGGGTAAGGGCATCACAGGACCATAGACACTCAGTCCCAACTCATATCCCAATCCCAGGTCCGACCCTCTCAGTGGCTGATGGGGGCGGGGGCTCAAACACAACCCATGCCCTGCTCAGTCCGGACCCTGAAACCCTGCTAATGGGAGAGGTGTCCCACCTAGCCACAGGCGAGTTCCTGGGAACCAAGGCGCTCCAAGGTCAACTGACAGTGGCTCCCTATGCTCCCTTAACGGCAGGTCCCAACTCCTCTCTGAGCCTGAGATATGGCCCCGCCATTATCACCCAGGAGTTGGTAGCTGAAAATGGGCTGTTTCAGCCCAAACTGAAATTAACTCAAAAATCCCCAAAATTGACCCCTCGTCCGGACCCGCCAGAGGTAGGGACGAGGCTACTGACCCCATGCCCTTCGAGTACGAACCCCCTGGAGCCCTCACCCAACCTGGTTCCCTCTGAGGTCCCGGCATCAGGGCAACACGGATGAGTCATGTGGGGTCATGATGCCAAAATCACCAAAATTGGCGTCATTCCCACGCGTGGCTCGCCCGGCCAAGGTAAGGCCAATGGCTCACAGGGTAGGAGGCAGGACCTAGGACTTATATCTGAGTGTACAACTTGGATTTAGGTCCGGGCTCCCTATGGGCTTAGAGAAATGGGGCCGCCAATTGACCACACGGAAGGGGGAAATTGGGGTCCCAAAATTGGGTCATTTTTGCTGCCCGAAATGAGCCAAAATTCGGTGTGCTCCCAATAGTATATCTCCACGCCGGCTTGGAGATCGGATCCGCCATTCCATACGTGATCCACCGGGAGTCCAACAAAGACTCCATGCCACTCGGCGTGGTGACGATCCCAATTGGGTCCACAAATGCAAAAATGGCAAAATTGCCCATACTCAATTTGGCCTAGCGCCTTAACGAAGGCGGCTGCGCTTCGCCCACGTGGTGTGTGGACCATGGGGGCCATTACCCATAACACCCATGCCATATATGGTCCATTGGTCCATGCGTCCGGCGTGCACGAGGGTTAGAACATAGTGCACGGCGGGCAGCAAAAGTGGAAAAATGCTCAAAATGGCCAAAAATGCGCACACTCATGGTTGGGGCAAATGAGGCACATGCCCGACTCGGACCGGAGTGTGCCATAGGGTTGGTATCAAGTCATATGTGTCCAACATATCTTTTGGGCGTCGCCCAACTCCTCCGGTATTGGGAATGGCAGGGTCGCCAAGTGAGCCCATGATTTGGGATAGTCCCAAATCGCCAACATGGCAGCCACGGTACGCCAAGCCCAAGAGGAGTTATTCGCCGGGTCCAAGATATGTTGGGCACCGAAGTATGTACCCTCATAACATACTTGGGTCATGATGTCAATTGAGCGCAACGTTGAGATACAAGGTCGCCACTTGACATCATGACGGGCCAAAAACGGCAAAATTGGCACAAAGACAAACCAAAGTGCCTTGAAAGGCGCACAATTATATTATAACATCTTTGGCTTGGATCGTGCAATCAACTAATCCTTCTAAACACAATGACTTGACACCATCGACCTTCGATCCCACATATGTGCTCCACTTGGGGCGCCTTGAAAGGTTACGAGCGCTACTTCCCAAGTGGGCACATGAAAATATGGAAAATTGTAAAACACACACCTTGCTCCCAACGCATCGCTTCGGGATCACCACACAAGCTTCCCTCCACGAAGGTTAGGCTTGCAATTGACCGTAGGGAGTATGGAGAAGGGGCTTGCACAATATGAGGTCCATTGGCGGGCTTGGCTTGGAGTAATGGACCCGCCAAATGGGCACGCAACACAACACAAAGCACATACTCCATATTGCCTAAAAAGGTAGCTCCCACCACGATATGTCATGCCCCTCCAAGGGCATAACTTTGTGTCAATCGCTCATAGGAACTCAAGGAGAGTTCCTATGCAACACCAACACTTGCGCGCTACACTCGAAAGTTATCTTAACGCACGCAATGTCATGGCCAAAGAGTTATAACGCAAACTCTACCCTCTTGACCATGATCCATTACACTAGCGCGCACGTGTGGAAACGCAAGGCATATAATGCTTCCTAAATTACGTCGGGAGTATTGTGAATACATCCCACGTTTCCTTATCGTCAATACTCGCAAGCGGCACGAGATATGACCTTCACAAGTGGCCTCACGAATCAACTTTGTTTTGCCCATATCTTTAAGACAAATGGGGGGCAAGAGAAAAGGAAAGTTGATTCGTGTATAGGGAAGCACGTAGGTCCACTCGAAAGAGGTCAAATCAAGTGCGGGGATGTCGAAGTCGAAAATCCGATTTCGACATCCTGAAAAATTCGGATTAAGGTTGCGAGTATTAATTATGAAAATTGCTGAAGCATCCATGCAGTTCCTGGCGACTTTGGAGCCTTCGTGACGGATAGCGTTAAAATTTCCATTAATTACAGTTAAACTGGCGGTTACGGAAAAGTCGCGATCCAACCGCCAGCAGTCAAAACAGTGAGTATCAGAACGGAGGTGTAAAAATTGACGGAAACAATATGAAAATAAAACCCTGTTGATTCCTGATATTCTGATACACAAATCTCCGCTGGCGGTGCATCGGTTGCCGATGCGGGGCTTCACGGCACGGAACACTTCCGTACATGGGGTTAGTGGACCGGAGACCGGTTGTATGCCGTAACCTGGCCATGGGGTTCTGGGTACCGCTTCACCCCCCTCCTTAGAGCAAACCCTGGGGGGGCTCGATGACACCCATGCATGGCAGCGGGTACCCAGGACCAGATCCTGAAGGGGGGGGGGTGTCACATCCTCACTTCAGTAAGTCACAGTAAGATAGGTATAATGCTGTAAAAGCTCGTAGCACATGTATAGTATCCAGTATCAAGTCCCGGGTCCTGGCGGCGATTGTTCGGCATCCAAAGGACCCGTTAACCCATACCAGGCGCACCGGGTGCCGGCTGCTACGGTCACCACCACAGTGGCAGTGGCATACACGGCCAACATAGGCGACACACGACGACCGAGGTGGTCCCACAAGTCGAGAGCGACCACAAAGATCCATCAGGCTACCCCAAGCTTCCCAAGGCCCGCCGACTGGGGAGAGTCCCCAGGGGTCCTTCCTCGGGCGCACCATGTCCATATCCATACGACGCGAGTCCAGAGTGCCATAGTCGAACTCCTTAAGAACCCCAGATCTTAAGGGAACTCCTCCTGAAGGGATCGGGCATCAAGGCCGTCTTTTCCCTCGCCCTACTGCCACGAAGGCCATACATGAGGGAGTCCTCATGCAGTGTGGGCGGAGGCGTCGACTCCTCAGACCACCAGTTTCCCAGGCAGACTGACCGAGGTCAGGAGCACCGGAGGCCGCCATCCAAATGCAAGTGCGTCTGCAAATCGGTAGGCTCACACTGGGACTGACAGTGGCGGACCGCTGGGAGTGTAGTCAGGCAACTGGGCTTCCCGCCTGGCGCCATCAGGATCTCCACACATCACAGCGAATAGGGCAACACGGTATCACGGGCACTCAAACAGTAGAATCTGTAATCAAGTACTGGTCCAGGCTGGACCAGGCTGTAAGGATATGTACACGGCGACACAAGGCGCCTCTGTATCCCGACTCGTGGTGAAAAACAGTCCATCCCTCAGCGATGGGCTGATGACACTTAACATACAGATGCACATATCCTGGAGGGCAGAAAAACAAGCAACAATTTGGGTAAATAGGCGTGTAAACACACTCAGAACAGAGTGCCAAACCACGCCACGGTCAGGATAAGGCAAATGCAGGAGGATGGACAGGATAACGCCTGAGTTCAGGCATATATAGTCTCGAGACACACGTCGACTGGTCTGGATTCCGCAAGTGCCATGGAACCAGACCACACACCAAAAATTCGCAATGCCGATGACAGCGGCATCCGTTGCGCAACGTCGTATGGGCTTCAAGGCCCCAAGAGCTCAGAATTATGAAGGTCAGTCGCCCTACCTGGTTTCCCAAGGATTCAGCAGGTGGGGGAGTGACGAATAGAATTGAAGAGAGGGGCCATCCTCCTCTGGATTCAGCAGGGGGGGTATGTGGCCACTCTGTCACCAAAAGATGGAAGAGAGCAAGCAAGTAAGGGACGATTCGTTGGCCTCACAAGCGCTCAAAACGCATCGGGGGAGAGCTCAGGGCGCTGATCAGGCACCCCTGGCTGCAATCGCCCGGGTGAGTGCTGCCAAGTCCGAAACGTGGATCTTGGTCTTGTGCTTGCGGATGTACTCCATGAAGGGAGTATTGACCCGCGGCACAAACGAGGAGACGGGTTCCCAGGTGTCGTGGGACGGCCCATAGCCTCGCCAACGAACCTTGAACTCCAGACCTCTGGGTGCCGAGGCCTTCGGACGCTGAGCCAGGATCTTCTCGACAGTATAGTCGTCCTGCTCAGCATAGTCGTCGTCCGAATCGGCCCCATGTTTGGCGTAGTCCAGGGACACATGTCGGCCACGGAGGTCGGGTTCCCGCACACGGAGTTGACTCTCGTGGCGCTCCCGGAACTGTCCGTGACCCACCTTGACGCGGTAGGTGTCCTCACCAATCCTGCGAACCACCTCGCCGGGTGTGAACCAGGTCTTGGTGCGGTGGGTGCCCATGGGGCGGGGTGTGATCACCCACACCGGGTCTCCCACCCTGAACTTCTGCGCTGTCGAGCTCGGGGCGGACTTCTGACGCTCAGCATGCTCCTTCTCAAGCTGCTGGCGGATGTCCCGCGCCGTTTGCTCTTGCCGCGCGAAGAACTCCTTGGCATCCATAGCCATGCCATCACCAGACAAGGGAAGTCCCCTACTCAGGGGGTCCCTGCCGAACAGAATCTGGTGAGGGGACAAACCGCCCGGAGTGGGGGTGTCATGATGGGGCTTCAGAGCAGGCCACATCTCCTCAAACCAGTTCCGCCATGGATTGGTGATGTGGATCTTGCGCAGCTTCTCGAACAGCTGCCGTCCAGCCACTTCAGCACGGCCGTTAGACCGGCTGAGATAGGCCACGCTCTTGGCATGACGTATCCCCATCAGGGAACACATAGCCTTGAACCAGCCACCAGTAAACTGGGGCCCTCGGTCACTGCAAATGGTGCGGGGGATGTCAAAGACGGTCAGCCAATGACGAATCATCATGACTGCCACTTCCTTGGCAAGCAACCCCTTTTTGCGTGCCGGAACGGCTACAACGTAGCCGCTGTGACGGTCCACACAGAGAACCACACAGTCAAAGGTCTCCTTGCCAATGTGCACTTCGGGCATGGAGAAGACGTCCATGGCCACGCTCTCCATGGGCTGGTCAGGAACCGGGGTCCATTGGGGTTCCCCCTTGACGTTCCGGTTGTCGGGATTGCAGGCCTGACAGACCGAGCAACCCTTCCTGACCTTCTTGATGGCGGTGTAGAGAACGATATGGTCGATCTCGAACCGACGCTGCATGTCAAGAGCCTGCTTCTTGACCCCTGGGTGCAGCATGTGGTGGTGCCAAGCTTCACACAGCTCGAGCACCCGGGACTCTGGTACTAGCAGCTTACCATTCCGGTAGAGCTTGCCATCTTCCTCAGTCAGCCCCGTTGGCCACTTCTGCCCGTCGTCAGGGTCGGTCACAGCCCTATACTCGGCCGCAAAGGCCTCAGACTTGGCGTAGTCGCTGGTCCAGTCGTCCTGGAGGCAAGACTCCGGGAAGAGGTACTTGTCGGACTCAGTTCCCACAGGGGGTGCCGGACCGGGCCTTCCGCCCGCGGCACCCACAGGGGCGAGTACACTGACCGTTCTGCTCAGCCTCGAAGCGAGGGGGGCATCGGCGGCCATGACGACAAAGCATTTAACATCCTCCTCCTCCATCAGGCGCTCCATTTCGATGATCCTCTTGGCTTCAGCGGTCTCAGCCTCATCACCATGGGCAGAGATGTCCTGCATGCCCTTGCTGGCGGGATAGGCCCACCTACTGAGACAGTCCGCCACGGTGTTATCCTTTCCAGGAATATAAACAACCGTAAGGTCGAACTTGGCCAAGGTCTCGTGCCATCTTGCCCGTCGGGAGGCGGGACCTGAGGGGGTGTCCACGTGCTCCTTGTGCCACGACTGCAGACTCTGATGGTCGGTGCAGACGGTGACGGGATGGACGGCTATGTACCCAGCCCATTTCCTGAGAGCCATGACGATGGCATACGCCTCCTTTTCACGGGGCGTCCACGTCCGTCTCTGGCCTTCCGCCAGGACTCGGCTCCAGAAGGCCACGGGCACGTGCCTCCCGTCGTCAAGCACTTGCTCCAACACAGCGCCAATGGCGTAGTCGGAAGCGTCGGTGCGCAGGACGAACCCTCGGTCGGGATCCACGAGGTGCAGACCCACTGCGGATAGCAGCGCCTGCTTCATCCCCTCAAAGGCACGGTCGGACTCTTCAGTCCAGACCAGAGCCTTCTTGGACCCCTTCTTGGTCTCCTCTCGGTTGCCCTTGAGCATGGTCGTCATGGGGGCTGCATACTCGGCATACATCTTGATATATCCCGAGTAGTAGTTGCAGAACCCCAGATACGCCCGTAGCTCAGAGACCGTTTTGGGCTTTTCCCAGTGCTCAATCGCGGCCACCTTGCCAGGTATGGGCTTTCGCTGCCCGTTCCCGACTACATGGCCAGCGAAGACCACCTCGCTTACCGCAATGGTGGCCTTGTCACTGCTGCCCGTGAGCTTGTGCCGAACCAGAAGGTCCAGCACTCGAGTGACGTCCCTCTCGTGTGCCTCCAGGAGCTCCTCGTAGCTCATGCTGGGGTCCCCGGACGCGATGATCACGTCGTCCACGAAGGGGTCCGCACAGTCGCGCACCGGCTCAAGCAGGTTCTCCAGCATCCGCTGAAAAGCTGCATTGCCGTTGGTAACGCCCATAGGCATCACCTTCCACTGGAGAGGTCCAAGTGGGGTGCTCATGGCTGTGCAGGCACGGGACTCCTCGGCGAGAGGCATCTGATGATAACCATGTTTCAGGTCAATCACCGTGAAGATCCTCCGCCGGTGTTGCTTTTGCAGCATGTCCTCAATGAGGGGCAGCGTATAGCTGTCGTGCTGCGTTTGGGCGTTCAGGCCGCGGTAGTCGACCACGAGCCGCCACTCACCGGCAACCTTCTTGGGGACGACGAAGCAAGGAGAGGCCCATTCGGAGTGGCACGGCTCGAGCCAGCGTCTCTGGATGAAGTCACGGAGGATCTTCTACATGGCCTCTTTCCTCTCGCCCCTCAGGGCAAACTCCCGGTGCCGATACACACGGGGGTCCTGCTTCAGTCGTATCTTGGCCTCGCCATACGGTCCACGCACCGGTGGGGGGAACACAGGTTTTCCGCTGAAGAAGGTCTCCCCATACTTCTTCTTCAGCCTGGCCCTCAACGCCTGGATCTTGGGGCAGTCATCGGACTCCGCCTTGGCTTTTCCGGGCACTTGAACCACGGAGCTTACTTGAGGGGTAGCGACCCCGCTCGCTTTCGGCTCAGGTGGTCTTCCCAGGTGGCCCAAAGGGCCATCTCTGGTCTTGCCTCGGAACAGATCGCCGTAGGTGGGTGGGTTACCGCCAGGCGGCTCGTCTTGGCTGGACATGTGATCCAGCACCCTCTGTACGAAGGTATTCCCGTCATAGGAACCGGAGACGATTGAATCCACTTCCCATCAGGCTTTGTCCTGGCCTTTGCCCTCACGCTGGTTTCCCCAGTCGTGAAAGGGCTGATCCATATACCCCTGAACCAGATCCCACTCCTCTTCAGTGAGGGGGTCTTCAGAATCCGATTCTTCGATGTCAACAGGGGGAACCGCAAAGCATTGCCGCCAGGGCTCTGCTATGATGCGGTTGACACACACGAAGTCCGTGGTGTCGGCCTGATCAAGGCCCCCATCCACATAGTGGAATTCCGTTGGCCATCTCTGGGGTGGCATGGGCTGTCCCTTAGCGTCCTGATAGACACTCTCCCCAGCCGGTAGGACGACCTTGTTTAAGGTCATATTGGTCAATGAGGCTACCCAATGTCGGGTACTTTCCTCCTCGGTGCATCCCATAGGAACAACCAGCACTGCCTTGGCGCGGTCCTTGCGAATCTTCGCTATCGCTCTTGGAATGTCCCAACGGGGGCAATGGATCCACATCAGTCCCTGATGCCGACCCCAGTGCTTCTTCCACGCGGAGTCCTGGGCGCTCCAGTACTTCTCACACACCCGCAGATGGGCGGAGGTTCCTGAAGAGAACGCATCCAGGGCCAGATCCGACGCTCCCAGGTCCGCGACCACTCGGTACGCCACTTCCGGCCTTACGCCGTACTCCTGGTTCGCTGGCCCAGTGGGCTCAGTGTCCAGCGCGGCCACTTCGAGCTGATTGCGTTCGGGGTGGATCCATTGGCATTCCACATGGTGCTCAGGTGACGAAAGCCACGAGAGCTGGTCGTCCTGGTACAGGGTCATGGAGGCCTGGGCCGGGAGGACGCCGGAGTCCGTCTCCATCATGAAGTCGTACCCGACGATCATGTCCCAGTCCATCTCGGCCTCGTAGAAGCTACCGTGCAGGAGGATTTCCTTGCCGAGGTCTGGGCGGCTCAGCTCACGATGGTTCACGAACTGCAGCCCAATGGCCGCTTCCTTCGTGCCTCCCACCATGTACTGGCCGTTCGCCACCTTCAGCCTGACAGGTTTCCGACTGTCGGTCAGACACTCTGGTGGAAGTAGGCCAGCCTTGACCAAGCTGACTTGAGCTCCCGTGTCGACCAACACGTCGAAAACCTTTTCCACTTCCCCGCATAGGGCACGGACCTTAAGATGCAACTGCCGCTCGCGACCGACACGGCGCACGGCGTGCAAACTCAGGATCTCCGGCCGTTCCAGAAGCTCAACAAGCGACTGGTGCAGGTCGTGGACAATGGGCTCAGGCTGCCCATCTGCAGCATCCAGCTGCGGTCCGGGTGATCCTCCGATACTCTCGGATAGATCCTGTAGTACATCAAACACGTTCTTGGTCGCGAAGGACGGACGGGTGCAAGGGTTCGTGCCTTCACTTGCCCTCACCCCGCCTCCGCGACTGGGCGCCAGACCGGGCCTTCCGCCCGCGGCAGTCCCCTTGTGCTTATCGACTCCCGACTGGGATGGATCGGCGCTTCCCACGTCACCATCCTGCGACCGCCCTAGCTGGGGCCCTTGGCTGCAGGGGCTCCGCTAGGGGGCGTCAGTTGTGGAAGAGGGGGCGTTCTCCTCGGCCTCAACGTCGTTGATGCCCTTCTTCCTTCCCCCTTTCTTACCCTTGTTCTTGTCCTTGTCCTTGTTCTGGTCATTCTGGTTGTTCTCCTTGTTCTTGTTATCCGACCTGGGGACCCAGTTCCGCTTGATCTCCTGGATCTCCTTGGCCAACTCGGTTCCCACCGACGACATCAGCTTGGCCAGCTCGTCCTTGTCCACCTCCATCTTGGCTTCCCGGATACCCGCGGGCGCACGCTTCTTCGACCCGTGCGCCTTCTTGTAAGCCTCCGTGTCGGCCTTGTGGACGGGGCATGTTCGGTGGTCATGGTTGAAGCCTTTCTTCCTCCCATAGCACACGAAACAGCCCTGAGGGTGAGCTCGTATGAACTCCCCAAAGGACAGCGGAGGGTCGCCAATGCGGCGAGGGTCCCTCTTCTCCTTCTTCCTCCAACCCTGCTGCAGGGGCTTCCAGCTTCCCGGTTTGCTTCCCGCGCTCAGGTTGTTGGCCACGAAGGCGCAAACGGCCACTTCGGCGGGCTCATCGTCGTCGTCATCGTCGACGAGAGTCTCATCGCCGCCGGCTCCCGCTGGGTCCATGGCAGATTCCCCGCCAGGTCCCTCGCCAACGTAGTTGACGTCGCGGTCGCCGACCTCAACCCGCGGGTGTGGTGGAGGTTTCGGTACTCCTTGAGTACTTCCTCGCCAACCCACTCCAGGATCTCGTCGCAGCTCATCCGCGCCGGGATGGGCTGCAGACGGATGGTCTGGCCGCTCAACTCACAATCGTCAAGGCGCCACATCGCGGTCTTCTCGCGATCGCCCGAGACGGTGATGAGAAGAGCGTTCTGCAGGGAGTGCCGTTTGACATCCCGGGCCACGTTCTTCTTCGCCCAAGACACCACGTTCGTATGATACTCCTTGGGGAGCATCATCTTGACCGTGTGGTTGGACTTGGCCCGCTTGGATTCCTCCTTGGTGACCCTTTTGATCCATGCTTCCGGCAGCATGGAGAGCAGGCGAGCCTGCTCGTCACCCTCGTTCCAATCCTCCACATTGCGGCGGAAGAGGGTGTATTTCCCTCGGAAGTCACGCCAGTCCCGTAGGCGGATCTCCCGTCCATCATGCTCAAGCTTGATGGACTTCCAGCGCTTGGCAGCCACCTGCGGAGCGTCCACCCGCTCCTGCTCGTTGAGCCACTTCTTGGCGTCCTTGAGGGTCTTGATTTTCCCCTCCTTGGTCGCCACGAAGTATAGCTCGCCGAGCACTTCCGGCAGGCGGTACCTGAACCGTTTGAAGACATATCTCTCCGCATCCGCGGGAGGTAGGTCTTCAGTGACGGTCAGCCCCCAATCGTCCAGCTTCTCCAAGAAGCGGTCGAGGTTGAGGGGGTTGCCATCGTACATGGGGGGCTTGATGTCCTTCAAGTCTTCCCACACGGCGGCGTCCGCGGCCTTAGAGACCATGAACGCCGGCCGCGAGGTCGACCGAGGTTCCCATCGGCCTCGCCCACGGACTCCCAAACCGCGGGGGACCCACCCCCCCACGCCCCACCACCCCACAACTATGCCCGTACATGGTGGCAGCCCGCCTCATGGCGCTGCTATGGCCGGGCCCCCACACCCCCACCCAAAACTACCCCCAGCTCACAGAGGAGGACATGCCCAGCATCCAGCGATGCTTCTTCGAGACCCTCGACTACCTCCAGCAGACACACCCCCGCGTCCTGGAGCAGATATGGCCACCCCCCGGGTAACCCACGTGCCCGCACAGCCGAGACAACACCGCCACGCCAGCACCAGCACGCACGGATCACCAGGGAAAACGCGCGCACACGCCCGATGCCCGAACCTGCACCCGCGTTCTCGCTACTTACAGGACCCAGCATCATACGCCCGCCCCCGAGGCCCGGGACCCTCCGCCGTCTCCCGCGGCCCTCTCCTCCGCCTCCGACTCCACAACCTCCACCACCACGACCACCTCATCCACCACCACCACCACCACGTCCTCATCCAGCACTCCACCCCCCAGGCCGCGGGGGACACCTCCCAAACGGGCCTCCAAACCCGCCCCCACCGCGAGCAGCCCCACCGCCGCCAAAGCCCACGCCCCGGCGAAGCCCATGCCCACGACCCAGCCGAAGCCCAAGGCCGCCGCCAAACGGCGGCCCGCAGCCAAGCCCAAGCCCAAGCCCAAACCCGGCGCCACGACGGCAGCTCGGGCCCGGCCCCCCCAGGATGTCCTCTACGACATCCGGCCCCAGCCGTCCCAGGCCCGAAGGCAGCAGCGCCCAGCGCGGCGCCCCCCCACCGTCACCGACGCCACCGCCACCACCTTCATGGCGGAGCGCGCCGCGGCCGAAGCGCGACGCGCCTCGTCCCACCACCTCCCAAAGCCCGCACCCCAGGCCCACGGACCGCTCCAGGGTCCACCAGCAGCGCCCCCGCCCCCCTACCGGCCCCCGATGACAGCCCACATGCAACGCATGCCCCACTACCGCCGCCGCCGCGAATCCCCGCCCAACCCCGAGGCGGAGACCGTACGCGCACACCCGCGGGTCCACATCCGCGTGCACCCCCACTCCCCACGCACCCCCACGGAACAGGACTACGAGGAATCCCCCAGGCCCGCCACCGCCGCCGGCCCCCACGACCCCATCACACCCACCCACGCCCACTCCTCCGCCCAAGACCGCAGGCCCGCCCAGGAACAGTGGTGGCAGCGCTGGACCCACACGCAGCTCTGGGAGCTGCGGAAGTGGGCCCGGGGAGAGCCCTCCCTCGAGGGCCTGGTCCATCGGCCCCGCAAGGGGTCGGTGGAGAACTGCCGCCTCCGGCCGGCGGGGGGGTGGATGCCGCAGGCCGCATGGGAAGCCATGCTGGCCGATGCGCTCCACCCCCTGGGAGTCCACTCCGCAACCTCCCCGCGCCCCAGGACCACCCGTAAATCCTCAGGCGCCTGCGGGAGACCCTCCAGGAAGCGCGGCGAGACGGCATCCGCCTGTGGGACATCACCCAAAGCCCAGCCCCGCACGCACATACCCCCTCACCACCCCACAAGCCCTCGGCGCACCGACACCGGCGACACCCACAACACCCCAGGAACCCTGCGCGCCACACAACACGACGCGCCTGACCCCCCGGCCAGCGGCGCCGCCGTCTAACCCCGTTATCCAGCACAGCACCACCACGGGGCGCCACGCCAGGCCCCGCCCAGAAGTCACCAAACAAACCGGACGCCGAAGGAAGCCAACGCACACGACAACGAGCACCACTACGCCCAAAGGCGCCGAACCCGGGCCCGATACCGTGGGCTCCTCTCCACCCTCAGCACGACACACACGTCACTGACGTCACTCCTCCGCCGTGCCCCCTCCCACGCCACCGCCCCGCCCCCCCCCCCTCCCGCCGCACGTCCCCACGCCGCCCAGCACCCAGCCCCACACACTGCGCCACAGCATCGCCCTAGTCCGGCTCCTCCACCATCGCGGCACTTGGCACCTCACAGTAGACCGCCGTCCTGTGGTCCCGCTCCCCCCAGCACCACTCCCGGGGCCGCACCCGACCCACGCCGCGTTCGCCCCCACGTCGCGGGCCGCGGACATCCTCCCGCTCCCCGCCACCACCCCTCCCGGGCATCGCATACTACTTGCCGCCAACCCCTCGGTCCTCAGTGAGGTCCCCATCGGGCACGCCGACGCCCTGCACGTGCGCCCGCTGCTGCCCAACCTGCACGCTGCGTACGCCCCCGGCACGCCCGTCGACCCCTCCGTGTGGGACTCCCAGTGAGGCCACCGGCCAACGGCCGGCCCGCACGCACCACCCCGCACCCGCCTCGGGCGCACGACTCCGTGGACGCCGCTACCCACACGCCCGGCCCCGCGCAACCGCCTAACCGAGCCAGAACTCAAGCACAAATCAAACCCGAGCCACACCCCGAAACCGCTAACCCTTGACTCCTAACCAAACCCGCCGAGGGAACAACGCAACCACAGCCCACACCCACAGCCCACACAGCCGCCTAACCAGCCAGCTCCAGAAGCAAAGAGACACCTCACCAAACCCACCCTGACCCAAGCCTAACCGGGCCGAAGCCCCAACACAAATCAAACCCGAGCCACATCCCGAAACCGTCAACCCTTGACTCCAAACCAGGCCCGCTGAGGGAAATGCGTAGACACAGCCCACAGCCACAGCCCACACAGCCGCCTAACCAGCCAGCACCAGAAGCAAAGAGACACCTAACCAAACCCACCCTGACCCATACCCATGTACATCAGGACACGCGAGCCGCACCCCTGGGGCGCGACCGCCGCCACAGCACCGGCGACACACGCCAGAGGACACAACGCTATAGCACCGCCGCACCAGCTGCCCATGCCTGTGCCTGCAGTGTACGCGCGCCTCTGTTTTCCTCTTTTTTGTTTTTTCTTTTTCTTTTTTCAAAAAAAAAAAAAATCAGAAAAAAAAAAAAAAAAAAAAAAAAAAACGAACATTAGGGTGGGAGGAAGAGGGACACATCCACCCATGGCACACGCGCACCGCACACAGCACGCACACCGGTAAACAGGAGCCCAGGGGCCCAGGACACCGCACATGCGACACAACACACCCAGCGGGCACACCGGTGAACAGGAGCCAGCTGGCCCAGGACACCGCAGACGCACCACAGCAAACCGCGCGGGCACACCGGTGAACAGGAGCCCAACGGCCCAGGACGCTGCACACACGTAGGGCAGCCGAGGGACAGGAAAGAACCAATACCCCATGGGTCGGACGCACTGGGGCGACCCAGCCGACCCACCGGGCCAGTGGCAGGAGCGGTACTCCAAAGCCACTGGTCCGAGCCCGGCCAGGCTGCATCGAGGACCATGGCAAACGTCACCCGGAGCCATGGAAGCAACCAGTGACAGGCGAGCCGGTACACAGTCCAGGAGGGGGTCACCTGCCAAGCAGAGTGGCCCCGCAACTCAAGCCACAAGGGTGAGGCGGTTGTACCGTAGACAAGCGGGAGCAATACCCCTCGTGGTGAGAGATACTCCACACGGTTGGGCAGCCCCCCAGAGCTGCCGCCCAAAGGAGGGGGCATGTGGCCCTACCCATGGACACATGTGGGGACACCCTCCCACCTGGGACACATGGACCGGGTGGCCGCGACAATGCCTTCCCAAGCACATGCGGGAGCGGCTCAAGAGGCACCTGACATAGGGCAGTGGGAGGGACAGGACGTCCCCTTGGTAAGACCTTCTTCCTGCAATGTCAAAGGAGGCATCCCGAGCTCCCGAAGATACCTACCTACCTACCTGGTCATTCTGGTTGTTCTCCTTGTTCTTGTTATCCGACCTGGGGACCCAGTTCCGCTTGATCTCCTGGATCTCCTTGGCCAACTCGGTTCCCACCGACGACATCAGCTTGGCCAGCTCGTCCTTGTCCACCCCCATCTTGGCTTCCCGGATACCCGCGGGCGCACGCTTCTTCGACCCGTGCGCCTTCTTGTAAGCCTCCGTGTCGGCCTTGTGGACGGGGCATGTTCGGTGGTCATGGTTGAAGCCTTTCTTCCTCCCATAGCACACGAAACAGCCCTGAGGGTGAGCTCGTATGAACTCCCCAAAGGACAGCGGAGGGTCGCCAATGCGGCGAGGGTCCCTCTTCTCCTTCTTCCTCCAACCCTGCTGCAGGGGCTTCCAGCTTCCCGGTTTGCTTCCCGCGCTCAGGTTGTTGGCCACGAAGGCGCAAACGGCCACTTCGGCGGGCTCATCGTCGTCGTCATCGTCGACGAGAGTCTCATCGCCGCCGGCTCCCGCTGGGTCCATGGCAGATTCCCCGCCAGGTCCCTCGCCAACGTAGTTGACGTCGCGGTCGCCGACCTCAACCCGCGGGTGTGGTGGAGGTTTCGGTACTCCTTGAGTACTTCCTCGCCAACCCACTCCAGGATCTCGTCGCAGCTCATCCGCGCCGGGATGGGCTGCAGACGGATGGTCTGGCCGCTCAACTCACAATCGTCAAGGCGCCACATCGCGGTCTTCTCGCGATCGCCCGAGACGGTGATGAGAAGAGCGTTCCGCAGGGAGTGCCGTTTGACATCCCGGGCCACGTTCTTCTTCGCCCAAGACACCACGTTCGTATGATACTCCTTGGGGAGCATCATCTTGACCGTGTGGTTGGACTTGGCCCGCTTGGATTCCTCCTTGGTGACCCTTTTGATCCATGCTTCCGGCAGCATGGAGAGCAGGCGAGCCTGCTCGTCACCCTCGTTCCAATCCTCCACATTGCGGCGGAAGAGGGTGTATTTCCCTCGGAAGTCAAGCCAGTCCCGTAGGCGGATCTCCCGTCCATCATGCTCAAGCTTGATGGACTTCCAGCGCTTGGCAGCCACCTGCGGAGCGTCCACCCGCTCCTGCTCGTTGAGCCACTTCTTGGCGTCCTTGAGGGTCTTGATTTTCCCCTCATTGGTCGCCACGAAGTATAGCTCGCCGAGCACTTCCGGCAGGCGGTACCTGAACCGTTTGAAGACATATCTCTCCGCATCCGCGGGAGGTAGGTCTTCAGTGACGGTCAGCCCCCAATCGTCCAGCTTCTCCAAGAAGCGGTCGAGGTTGAGGGGGTAGCCATCGTACATGGGGGGCTTGATGTCCTTCAAGTCTTCCCACACGGCGGCGTCCGCGGCCTTAGAGACCATGAACGCCGGCCGCGAGGTCGACCGAGGTTCCCATCGGCCTCGCCCACGGACTCCCACGGCCGCCACGTCCATCTCATCCACGGAGTCCCTGTGGCTACGCCGCGGTTCCTCCACGTACGCTGAACCAAAATGTTCACGCCGTACTGCATCCATGTACGCATCCTCATCACGGCGCCGGCGGCTGCGTTCAGCGGCCTCCCGTCGTACACCACGCGGCGGGCTGATGTCGAACTCCTCCAGGTCCAGGTCCAGGTCCAGGTCCTCACCTTCGCCGACATCCCACTCCACGTCTCCTCTGGGGACCTCATCCCTGAGTCCACCATAACGTCCTCCAGCCCTGGGGATTGGTGCCGGGGCTGGTGCCGGGCGTCGGGGGCGTACCGGCGTCCGCGGTGGGGCACGGCGGTTGTGGTAGTCCGCGCTGAGCCACTCATCGCGCCATTCCTCACTGCCACTGCCGGGCGGCACGCGCTCGTTGCGGCGGCTCGCGCTGTGGTGAGAGGGGGCGGTGAGAGAGGGGGCACTGGCGCTGGGGCGACTCCTGGGGGCTTCGCCGGGGGCGTGGGGTCTGCCTGGACCTGGTCCGGGTCCCCAGCCGTCGTCCGACGAGCCAGACTCCAGGGGTGGGTGGTCGCTGCCGACGCTCCCACGGGCTTCCAGCGCATCCAGCCTCTCCTGCAGGCCGCTGACGACGTTGGTCAGCGACTTGGCCTCGGCCCTGGCGATGTCCAGGTCCTTCTGCGCGCGCGCGGCGACCCCGGAGATGCGAGCCATCTCGACCTTGCCCGTGTCTACCTCTCACTCGAGGGCAAAGACCCTCCTGCGGAGGTAGACAATCCACCGCCAGGTGGTGTTCGGGTCGCCGTTCCCTGGTGGGTCGTCGGGGTCCCCAGGGGGTCCTCCAGGAGGGCCTCCGCCGGGTCCGCCCGGTCCAGGGGGTCCTCCCCCGCCCGGTGGTCCGCCTCCAGGGGGTCCACTCGGTGGGCGTCCTCCAGGGGGTCCTGATGGTCCTCCGCCGGGGGGTCCCGGTGGGTCTCCGCCGGGTCGCCTCGGTGGGTCCGAGGATGGGCGCTTCCTCGTGATGCCGAACTCCATGTCGTCATCCTCGTCCATGTCGCCCCACCTAGGCGTCTCGGTCACGGAGGACTCCGAGCTCCGGTAGGGAGGAGGGGGATCCTCATCCTCACCTTCCGGTTCCATGGGGACGTCTCCGCCGCCTCCGCCCGTCCAAGCCACCACTTGGCGATGTCGACGGCCTCGTTCATCCCCGTCACTGGCGGTGAAGAAGGGGTCACTGTCGTGGGGGTGCCCACCCGCTGGCCTCCGCGGCCTCTCGGGGGTCTTCCCCTTGCCCTTCCTCCGTCGACGGGCGGTGGTGCCACCGCTCCCACTGCTGCCCGTGTCGGCCTCATCCAGCGCCATCCTGGAGGAGGCGTCCCCTTCGAAAAGCTTTCGAAAGGTCTCCACTCGTGATGCTCCCGGGGGAGTCTCGCGGCGGAGTTTGGCCTCTGCCTCCTCCATTGCGGCGGCGGTGGCTGCGGCAGCTCGCGCTTCGGCTTCCTCCCGAGCACGAGCCGCCTCGGCTTCCCGGGCCTGCAGCAGCCGCGCCTTCTGCGCTTCCAACGCTGCCAGCTCCGCCTCCGTCTTGGCCTTCTCCTCAGCGACCTTCCGTCGCGCGGCCTCGATGGCTTCCTTCTTGGCGGCGTCCTCCTGGGCCTTAGCCGTCGCTTCGGCGTGGGCCCTTTCCTCCGCCTCCTTCTTTGCCCTCTCCTGGGCAAGCGCCTCTTCCAGCGCCTTCACCTCGGCCTCCTTGCAGGCAATGGCCTCCTGCGTCAGGCGGGCTTCCTCGTCGGCTGCCGCCAACTCACCGTTGACCTGGGCAGTCGCTGCCCCGTGGGCGGCCACGGCCGTGAGTCCGGCCGCAATGGCCGCCACGGTCTGGGCGTGGATGGCCATGCCATGCGCCCACTCCGCAGCCTCCTCCTGGGCGATGCCGGCGGCGCTCTCCACGGCAGCGCTGTACTGCCTGGCCCGTTGCCGGGCAACCCGACGGTTGCAGGGCACCCCACAAGCGCGCTCACAGGCGCGCGCCACGTCCCTTTCGGGAGGGACGCTGCTGCTGGAGCTGGCCTGGTCGGCCGGCATCCTCCCGCGGTGGGCCGACTCCACGTCGCTGCTGGGGCCTGCTGGGGCCTGCCGGGCCCTCAGGAGCAGCGGACGGGGCTTGGCCTGGGTCTGCTTGGCGACTTGGATGTAGTCGCCAAGGCCGGTGGAGCCGGGGTGGTGACCACCATTGGCCCGTTGGGGACTGGGGGCTGGGGTTCCGCCCTTGGCGCCTTGGGCAGCTTCGGCGTCCAGGGACTCCTGGTACTCCCGCCACCTCCGGTCCCTCTTCTTGTCCCCGGCGGACCGCTTCTCCTTCCCCGGAGACGCGCTGCTGCTGCCCTGCAGCCTGCGCTCGCTCCCCGGTTCCGGGAAGTTCTTCTCGATAACGTCCCACAGGGAGACGTTGATCGAGGCGCCCGACGGGTACACGTTGGGCTCCTCGTCCTCCTCAATCCCGTCGGGACGCAGGCCTTCGCCGGGCCTGTCCGGCCGGGTCCACGTCCTCCAGCGCCTCTGCTGGTGGCGGTACTCGTACCCTTCCGCCCGCAGCCAGTCCTCCACGGCCTGCAGGCGGTCGGGGGCGATGTCCGTGCGGAGCTCGAAGCTCCTGGGCATGCCGCCTTCGCACTGGGGGTTGCTGTGGCGGTAGTGCTGGTCCCAAACCAACCCACGCAGCAGGCGTGCTGCATGGGGGTGGGGCCGCGGCCACGTCCTGCCCGCTTCCTGCCAATTCACCATGGCAGCGGGGGCGTAGATGGTCTCGAAGTCCTTGATGTGCACTCGTTCAACTCAACGAACTGGTTGTGGTTGTTGAGGAGGGTGCTGCAGCACTGGATTGGAAGTGCGGCTGGTGCTGGTCAGCCGGTGGTTGTGGAGGTGGTTGACGCGGCCTTGCTGGTCGGCCGATGGGACTCCGGGTCGGCCGATGGGGCTGATGCAGGAGTCCTGGTCTGTGCACCTCTTTCACGGTTGCTGCGCGGTCAGGGCGATGCGCTGGACGGCGTTGCGGGCTCCGTGACGAACTCGGCGCTGTCGCTGAGTGGCGCTGCGAGCCGCTGCGCTGCGCTGCGAGACGCTGCGCTGCGCTGCGAGCTGCGAGCTGCGCCGCGCTGCTGCGACGCGCTGCTCGGGGTTGGTGGCCCCGAGTGGCACGCGAGGGCTGGGTAACCCCGCGGCGGTGAAACGCTTTTGACGCGTTCCCGTGGGGGGCCGGCCACGGGACGCTGCGGTGACACGCACAGGTGAGCAGGCAGGCAAGGCACTACGCTCACAAGGGCATCAATACGCCTGTGTCATGTGACAAAGCGTTTCAGAATCCTTGCCACTCTGCAAAGAGGGAACAAAAGTATGTACAGCAGCACATCAGGATATGTACACATGGGGTTAAGACTGGACTGGGGTAAGGGCATCACAGGACCATAGACACTCAGTCCCAACTCATATCCCAATCCCAGGTCCGACCCTCTCAGTGGCTGATGGGGGCGGGGGCTCAAACACAACCCATGCCCTGCTCAGTCCGGACCCTGAAACCCTGCTAATGGGAGAGGTGTCCCACCTAGCCACAGGCGAGTTCCTGGGAACCAAGGCGCTCCAAGGTCAACCGACAGTGGCTCCCTATGCTCCCTTAACGGCAGGTCCCAACTCCCCTCTGAGCCTGAGATATGGCCCCGCCATTATCACCCAGGAGTTGGTAGCTGAAAATGGGCTGTTTCAGCCCAAACTGAAATTAACTCAAAAATCCCCAAAATTGACCCCTCGTCCGGACCCGCCAGAGGTAGGGACGAGGCTACTGACCCTATGCCCTTCGAGTACGAACCCCCTGGAGCCCTCACCCAACCTGGTTCCCTCTGAGGTCCCGGCATCAGGGCAACACGGATGAGTCATGTGGGGTCATTATGCCAAAATCACCAAAATTGGCGTCATTCCCACGCGTGGCTCGCCCGGCCAAGGTAAGGCCAATGGCTCACAGGGTAGGAGGCAGGACCTAGGACTTATATCTGAGTGTACAACTTGAATTTAGGTCCGGGCTCCCTATGGGCTTAGAGAAATGGGGCCGCCAATTGACCACACGGAAGGGGGAAATTGGGGTCCCAAAATTGGGTCATTTTGGCTGCCTGAAATGAGCCAAAATTCGGTGTGCTCCCAATAGTATATCTCCACGCCGGCTTGGGGATCGGATCCGCCATTCCATACGTGATCCACCGGGAGTCCAACCGAGACTCCCATGCCCTTGGCTCTCAAAGATCTCCATGCCACTCGGCGTGGTGACGATCCCAATTGGGTCCACAAATGCAAAAATGGCAAAATTGCCCATACTCAATTTGGCCTAGCGCCTTAACGAAGGCGGCTGCGCTTCGCCCACGTGGTGTGTGGACCATGGGGGCCATTACCCATAACACCCATGCCATATATGGTCCATTGGTCCATGCGTCCGGCGTGCACGAGGGTTAGAACATAGTGCACGGCGGGCAGCAAAAGTGGAAAAATGCTCAAAATGGCCAAAAATGCGCACACTCATGGTTGGGGCAAATGAGGCACATGCCCGACTCGGACCGGAGTGTGCCATAGGGTTGGTATCCAGTCATATGTGTCCAACATATCTTTTGGGCGTCGCCCAACTCCTCCGGTATTGGGAATGGCAGGGTCGCCAAGTGAGCCCATGATTTGGGATAGTCCCAAATCGCCAACATGGCAGCCACGGTACGCCAAGCCCAAGAGGAGTTATTCGCCGGGTCCAAGATATGTTGGGCACCGAAGTATGTACCCTCATAACATACTTGGGTCATGATGTCAATTGAGCGCAACGTTGAGATACAAGGTCGCCACTTGACATCATGGCGGGCCAAAAACGGCAAAATTGGCACAAAGACAAACCAAAGTGCCTTGAAAGGCGCACAATTATATTATAACATCTTTGGCTTGGATCGTGCAATCAACTAATCCTTCTAAACACAATGACTTGACACCATCGACCTTCGATCCCACATATGTGCTCCACTTGGGGCGCCTTGAAAGGTTACGAGCGCTACTTCCCAAGTGGGCACATGAAAATATGGAAAATTGTAAAACACACACCTTGCTCCCAACGCATCGCTTCGGGATCACCACACAAGCTTCCCTTCACGAAGGTTAGGCTTGCAATTGACCGTAGGGAGTATGGAGAATGGGCTTGCACAATATGAGGTCCATTGGCGGGCTTGGCTTGGAGTAATGGACCCGCCAAATGGGCACGCAACACAACACAAGGCACATACTCCATATTGCCTAAAAAGGTAGCTCCCACCACGATATGTCATGCCCCTCCAAGGGCATAACTTTGTGTCAGTCGCTCATAGGAACTCAAGGAGAGTTCCTATGCAACACCAACACTTGCGCGCTACACTCGAAAGTTATCTTAACGCACGCAATGTCATGGCCAAAGAGTTATAACGCAAACTCTACCCTCTTGACCATGATCCATTACACTAGCGCGCACGTGTGGAAACGCAAGGCATATAATGCTTCCTAAATTACGTCGGGAGTATTGTGAATACATCCCACGTTTCCTTATCGTCAATACTCGCAAGCGGCACGAGATATGACCTTCACAAGTGGCCTCACGAATCAACTTTGTTTTGCCCATATCTTTAAGACAAATGGGGGGCAAGAGAAAAGGAAAGTTGATTCGTGTATAGGGAAGCACGTAGGTCCACTCGAAAGAGGTCAAATCAAGTGCGGGGATGTCGAAGTCGAAAATCCGATTTCGACATCCTGAAAAATTCGGATTAAGGTTGCGAGTATTAATTATGAAAATTGCGGAAGCATCCATGCAGTTCCTGGCGACTTTGGAGCCTTCGTGACGGATAGCGTTAAAATTTCCATTAATTACAGTTAAACTGGCGGTTACGGAAAAGTCGCGATCCAACCGCCAGCAGTCAAAACAGTGAGTATCAGAACGGAGGTGTAAAAATTGACGGAAACAATATGAAAATAAAACCCTGTTGATTCCTGATATTCTGATACACAAATCTCCGCTGGCGGTGCATCGGTTGCCGATGCGGGGCTTCACGGCACGGAACACTTCCGTACATGGGGTTAGTGGACCGGAGACCGGTTGTATGCCGTAACCTGGCCATGGGGTTCTGGGTACCGCTTCAATCCGTGCGGCCACGCGGGACGATCCTTGGTCGCTGCGCCTAGGGAGCTTTGTGACAGCCCAGGATTTTTTAGATAACGTCGGTGAAAAAGAGAATGGTGCTGCCGCAAAACCAGCACCCAAACGGAGGGCACGGCGAGTGGGAGAGCCTCTGAGATGGGTTGACAGGCCTGCAGCAAAATGTCCTGCCAAACCAGCCCCAAAACCCAGAGCTGAGAAACGCCGAAGGGTTGATGACCCTGCCCCAGCAGCAGCCCCTGGTCCTGACGAAGCACAGTCTTCCTCCGAGGAAGGGGATGGTGCAGGAGATCCGTTTGATTTGTATGTTAGCTACGAAAGTAGTTGTTAGTGTCTTTGGGTTGGAAAGTGTTTGTCAACGCGGAGCACCAAAACAAAATGAACCCGGATCGGCCTGATAAATGGTGCAACAACAGTGCATTGGGAGTGCTGTGAAAGGGATTGACAGCGCAAAGGAAAAGGTACCACCTTGCCCAACGGCGGTAAGGCTACCACAACTTTTCACAAAAAAAAAGTTTTGGAAATTTTTTTTTCAAAAAAAAATTTTTTTTCCAAATTCTTGGTGCATGAAAAACGGGATGTATACGCAGAAAAACACATTGCTAGGCAAAGAAACATGATTTTCCTTTGGGCATGGGATGCAAATAGGTGATGCAAAGGCGTTGGCACTATGAAAAGGAGTTTCACGGGCCTAGCGGACCTCATTTCCAATAAACATCCAAATTTTGCCTGATTTCTTGGTGGGAGCAAAAAAAGGGAAAATTGTTATAGGGGCCCCCTAGGAGCTTGCTTGACCCAAACTTGTGTTAGACAATCGGATTTAGGTGCAACCAAGCATACCCCAATGGTAAGGTACCCTTTAGTATTGCTAAATCCTACAATAAACACGAAGTTTTCATGTGGAAAGTGTGAAAAACTTATGGTGGTACAACAACTAGTGTGTGGTACAAAAACTGGCTCCTTTAACTTAATCGATCAATCGCTACAATCGGTTCTGAACCTTAGGTTGAACAATGGCTCTCGAGGTAATGCCGTCCGTGGGCTTTGAGGCATCGCCTTGCAACACTAACAGAGATCAGATTTAAACCTCTTTAGGACCTCAAGAACCGGCTTCGGAGACCTCTCGGAAAAACGCTTCGCCAACATCTGTGCCATGTCCCCCGAATCACGATGCCTCGTCTTAACATGCAAGGAACGAACAACCTTTTGCAGGTGTGCCGTGTTGCAATCTCCATCAGCAATGAACGCCCAATCCCGAGAGGCCGGGATGTGTCGTCAATAGGTACCAGCCAGCTCAGGCATGCTAGGCTGCCAGGCCGGCCTCCAAAGCTGCATGAGCATGTGCCCAGTCGACGACGACTCACACGGCATCAAAATTTTCTGCCAAATATCGGAAAACGCACCTCACACTTGGTCACATCAATGCGTGCCTGCAACAGGGACAATGTCTTACGACCAATGAGCAAAGAGATCGGACCGACAATAACGTTCACTCGCAACCGAACCTAGTGATAATCAATGAAAATATGAATGAATACCACACGATCAGCCAGCTTGTTATCACCACCGCCAAACATAAAGTGCATGGAACCAAGTTATTGAACCAGCTCCTCACCAGTCGACTCAGACCGGTAGGCAAGCCACTCATCACCAGCCACGATATCAGTAAGTCCGATATCCAGAAGTCCCTTCAAGAGACACTATGTGAGCAAAGTTTGCAAACGCCCAAGGCCCACAGGCCAACCAGAGTTGGCCATGTAGCACAGACCAACATTGGAAGCCCCATACTGCAGCGATGAGTCTTCAGTGAACAATTGATCCTTCTTTTCCGCCTGCACTTTCTGAGCATTAGCAACAAAGGACTCGCCCTTGCAACCTTTGTTCCTAGGTGGCGACCAACAATTAGTACTGACGTCACCAAACTTGCCGCAACGAAAGCAGTTAATCCTGCCAACACCTCCCCCGCCACGTCCGCCACCACCTTGGTACCCACCCTTTCGATTGGTGTCTTTGCCTTTTCCACAGGGAGAGCCAGCCCCATTACGCGTATCTGTGACCAAACTGACAGCCACAGAACCTTGCGAGTCAGCAAATAAACTCCGCAAAGCAACTTCAACAGAAGAAAACGACACATCACCATTCGTGGTAGAAAACACCATGGTCTTCTGGTTGACAAAAAGATCAGAATTCTCCAGCAAAACACAACCCGCAAGACGTTGATCAATCACCACACCTTGGAGCTGAATCCGCCCCACAACCACACCTTGGAGCCGAATCCGCCCCACAACTTCAGCCACAGCCATAGAGTACTCCAGCATGAGCTTACGACCGCGTCTGCCATGAGTCCCTTCACCAACCTCAGAAGACCTTCACAATCATCTACTCCAAAATACGCATCTAAGACCTCACAGATTTTTTGTATGCCATCAGGTCGCAACGCCAGCTCGATCGGTACACACGCATCGACCACTTGCGCACGTTTACCACGAATAGACGCCAATTTGCTCGGATTTCTTTTTCGGAACACCCATAGAATTTGTCTCATACCAAGCCCGAGCACGAAACGCCCATGCCTTGTGCTCCGCAACCGCAACCATCTCACCTTTTCCATCAGAACCAAGCGTGGAGCACGTCGTGGACTTCGTGCTCTCCACACTAGGCGGACGGGAAGGCGACCCGCCGCGAAGCCCAGCGAACGAAGAAGAGTGATTAAAAACATGAGCCCGACGACACTCCTCACTGAGAACATTAGCCACATCACGCCTTTGCGCCTCCATTCACCTTTGCATTGTGCGCTCGCGATGGTCCTACTTTTGATCAAAATCAGCCTTCATGTTAGACAACAACTGATGCTGCAGCTCAAGCTGGTGATGTAGATTATGAACCGAGGCAGTGAACTCCGGCTCAGCAACATGCCGCATATGATCAGCAGAAACAGGACCACCTAACATATCTTCCAGCCTCACACCACTTGCGTCACCTTGCTCAATGTGCTCTTGATCTGCCATCAGTAAAAGACCGCTACCAATATCAAAATTCTCCAAGTATTTTCAAACCTTTTTCTTAATCAAATGAGTAGGATCAACAGGCAAATCAATAGAAGACTTCCACACTAGTGAGCATTCCAATGAGCAGTCTTGGCTTTCCAAAGGAAAAAAAACCAATCTATAAAACAAACATAATATAGAATGATATAACTCAAAGCTCAAAACTTATTTAACACAATAAAGCTATGGCATGCATGTGACTCCAAAAATTACGATTTACCGCTTTGTCTGAAACTTTCAGTTGCATGCAGTTGCCTAAGTAGCAATCACCATGTACATTTGTCCATCATGAACGACCTTTAAAAACAACTTTTCTGTCCTAAAAAACCTTTTAAAATCATGTCTTTTTCCAAACATTCAAAAATACAAGTTGTTTCAAAAATCACTTTCAACAGTCACTCATACTGTTACAATTTACCATTCTTTAACCAGCGGAGGTATCTTCCTTCATTGAGATATTACCGAAATGATTTAGCCACTTTAGAGAAGCAAAAGATTGTAAAAAGGTGTTATTTTTCCCAAAAAACATCACCAAAGCATACGGCTTGGGGGTGAAACAACCGATTTATAGGCGTTAGAGCGACACGTTTAATAGGGAAAAAAGTGGTTTGCCCCATCTACATGTGTCATGGAAGGAAATGATAGTCCCAAACGGTTCGGGACTCCTACTCATGGATGGGGCGGATTGTACAATGGAAAAGGCTTCAGAAAAAGCCCACAAAAAAAAACTTGAGCCTCCACCGTTAGCACCATGAACAAAGTGCCTTGGTAGATCTTTGTAACACCAGTAGGCCCCAAGTGAAAGAAGACCCGATCGAGATCTTTGTGATTGGCGAGAGGTCGTTTGATGCTGCGGAGAGCAGCCATTTTGTCCCGCCGCGGCCTATTCTTGAATTGTTGCACCTTGGAAATTTTACCCTGTCATTTGTGTGATGGATGGTTGAACTCTTTCACTTGTTGGGTGCTTGAAGGGGTGGTTCATTAAGAACTGAAAGCTGATCTGCATCCACATAAGTACTATTCTACAATGGTGCATTAGATTTGACTCCTCCTTTGTGGAAAGGTTGTTCCGGAGCGGTTTTGGGCCAACTCCATAATGTTCCGTACCCACCTTTTACAACATTTGATTTTTGTTCTAGATATTTGGGTAGTTGATTTCAAAGCGGGCGTTGCTGCGTCCATTTGTAGAAAAAAGCGATACAGATTCTCATTGCCATATGACAAATGGCTTTTAGGCTAGAAAAGCTTCAAAAGTTGTGTCATGTTATAGTACACAAGGATGTTAATATGCATGTCGGCTAGCAAAGAGACAGGGTTTCCCAAAAGGGTACCGCAGTTAACCCCAGTGGGTGCTTGCGTTGACCGCACAACTTATTTCGAAGAAGTTTCATTGCTATTGCTTTTTCCATTTGCAACCATGTCATAGAACATTACAAGATGCACTTTGTCAAGACTTTGGATTGGTTTCTGATTTGCTTTGTACCTTGCCAGGTCTTTTGTCAACAAAGTTCACCGATGATTGCCTGCAGTGTTGCTTGCCTGCGCCACAATAGGATGCAGGCCCTTGGGAATTGCACAATGCGCCGCATGGTCCATTAGACCTATGGTTATAATGGTGCATACTATTCGCAAACGCGCACCACTGTGTGCAGCCGTGCAGCCAGGGTGTATACAACCGTGTGTAAAGGTGCGCAACTTTGTAATCGCACTTTTTTGACCATAGAGTCCCTCCGGTGCCGGCCGCATCCGATGATGGTGTTTCTTGGTACAAAACCGGAGAGCTAGGCTTTTTATTTTATTGAAATCTACTTCTTGGCCAACAAAAGCGGCCGTACACAATGAACTTAGAATAGAACCCATGATATAACATCATTCACGCTGCAAAGAGGCAAGCATGCAGCACCAAGTAGAAAATTCGGACAGCATTTATGGTATGAAAAGATGGGGAGTTGGTGCTGCCGCAGGTGCAAAAGTCGAAAAGTGCTTCACACACAACCACAGAGTAGTGCACAACCATAGAGTAGTAGTGTGTTGTGCTTGTTAGAAAAAAATAGACACTCAGGCACGTCGCCATATGTTGGTCAACAAAATGACCTTGCACCAGAATTTGTGGTTGAGCCCATTTGGTGCATTATTTCATCTTGGACACGTGGACTACCCATTTTATTGACATGTTGGATCACGAAAGCCAAACAGCAAGCGGCTACAAGCGGCATTTTTGTCACACCCAAAAAGTAAAGGTTGCACCGTATCGACAAGATTACCGCCTTTTTTAGCACGGTTTCATCAATTCTTGCATATTTGCTGTGTTGAAGCTGTGGATGTCTGGTTAGGGCTAAGTGTAACGCCCGCCAACCCCCCCCCCCCCGGCGGCACTGTCACCTTGGCCCAGAAAGCAGAAGAAATACAATACCCCAAAGACAATTTTTACGATGCAACAGTAAGAAGAAACGTAACCGTTACTTTGTGACCGCCCCCCCCCCCCCCCCATGTGTGGGGGATTTGGCCTGACAAAAAGGTGGCAATTTCAAAAAAACCAGAAAGTACAGGTGTTGCAGCGGCAGTGCACAGGCACCCAGGCCCAAGAACCCAACCACCAACCCACCTTCTACCAATGTTAGCTGGGAATTGACCAGCGGTTCGTGCATTTTAACTGTATCTTCGGTGAACCATTCCATTCAGAATCACCATATTGAACTTTGCGTTTAAAATTTGGTTTACCCCCCTGTCCCCAAATTTAGTACCCTATGGTACTAATTTCAGCAGAATGCACAATAAAGCCCCAGGGGGTATTAATTTGGGTGGGTGGGAGCCACGTGTGTTTTGCATGTGCCCCCCCCCCTGATCTGTGGCACACCACGACACTCCAGCCCTGGCACCCCAAAGGGACCGCACACAATGCAGACGACACTCACGCTCACATAATGTTTTGTTTGGCTATAGAAGAGCATGATGGAGCCATAATAGATGGCTCAGTGCCTGGGCATCCGGCGCCCATTTTGATGGCGCAAAATAGTCCAGCAAAATAGTCCAGAATGGGCGGGCAATAGGAAGCTGACTGGCAGCTCACCTCAAAACATTAACCGTGGACAGTAACACGAATCACGGCTCGGCGAAGGAGTCCCCCCCCCCCCCCTTGATGCCTGCTGTAATCTGACGCTGCATCTGATTCGCTGTGGCAAAACTAAAGCTATTTCCGTCACTTTAGAATTTTCCGTGTAACAGGGGCTGGTGTGGCCCATGCTCTGCTGGTGTTTCCAATAAAAAAAAGCAAATGAAACTGACTTCATTCTTCAAGTGACGTTTGCGGCTCTGTAAAACGTGATTTGTCGGTTTGTTCGTGTTCCGTTGCTTGGGGGTGCTAATTTTGGCAGATTGCTCTATGGGGGGGGGGGGGTTGCTATGAAAATCACATTGATCCTTTCCAACTGGGTCCTGGAGACCTGCAGGTTCTGTCCAAAAAACATTGCCTACTTGGTAACCACTCAGGAGCAGCACAATGATTACTATTTGCAGACAACAGCGCAGCCAGCAGGAAATCAGGTAAACACACATCAATCACCTTGATGTGGAGACCTTGCTGCAGCTGTGTGACATATACCAACTGGAAATGTGCAATTGAAATAACTTGATATCAAACCATAGGATCAAGCATCCCCTTTCTTTTAAAACTCTGAAACATGCTTGAACCAAATATCATCAAAGGCTTTGGGGAGGCCTTGCTTCTGAAATGATGTCAGGATTGACAGAAGCCGATACAAAACCTGTGCTACAGTTGGGAAGAATGGTTTGGACATCACCCACTGCATCCAGTACACAACTTTGATGGGGAGTGAAGCAATATTCACTGCACTGCACAAAACAAAATCAACACCTGCAATCCAACCTGGCGCTCTGAGAGCTTTGGGTTCAAGAGACACCAACATGATGGTTTTGGTCTTTCAGCAGCTGGTGGACAGCACTGATTCAGAAACTTGGCCATATTTGCCCATGTATGCAGTGTTTGTGTTTCACTTTTAATCAGCCCCCCCACATCCTCTCCTTCCATACTATTGCATTCGCGGAAAACACAGTCAGGAAGGCATGTACATTTGCTGAAAACAGCTGCTGGGCACAGCAATCAGTCCAAAATCAGGCCAATGCCATACAGAAGTGACACCCTTATTGATATCTAGCGCCATAATCAGCAAACCCTTTTGATGGCATGCCTACTCTGCAGACACTGGGAAATGGAGTAAAAATGGGTGGTGTTGGCCGGCTGATGGTGATCAACAGGGCCCTGGGAGTCACAAGGCCCTGGAACCAGCAGTGTCTATACAGCTTATGTATATAAACGCACAGAACTGGGCCTTTTGGGGTTGCCTGCAAGGTGGGACAGGTGAGGCAGGCAACTGCAGGCAACAGCTAGCGTCTTGGAGCATGACAAACCCTGTTCACAGTACGGGGGTAAATTGGCAATTCAAATGCCAGGCCAAACACTGTCCGTCGGGTGGCCCTCACTGAAAACAGTGCCAAAGGTTTCCCGGGGGAATGCAAGGTTGCATGTTGGTCACCAAGCAAAGCTGCATAAGCTTTGCTTGACTCTTCCCGTGGAAAGCGGTCGTGTGACCTCCTTTTGGCTGGAGAGGATGACACGCATATCCCTGTTTTCTCTCCTGGACGGAGCTCTACTGTCACCAAGACTCAGGCTCCCGTATACTGCTCACGAATACTGTCCCGCTGATGCATCCACATCTTTGGGACCGTTCCCTCATGTCCCCTGTCATCAAGTGGTCAGCATGTGCCACTGTGACACCAACCACTGATCGCGTTGGCATCGGGTGCCGTATCCCCACCCACCTGCATCCGCTCGGTCACCGTGTTGGAAGCTTCCTGGGGAAACAAGACTTTGTCGCTACAACGAAATGATCTGTGCAATTCCGCTTTGCAGGTACCAACCCCTTCGACAGGCAGAAAGCTGCTGCCAAACACCGCCGTCATGACGAGGTGTTCCAGCTCGTCGAAGAACCAACTTGGCTGGAATCTGTCCTGGGTCCTGCCGAAATACCGGATAGCAATAGGGGGGTGCAACACGTGGTTCACGTAACGCTGCAGTTAGCCAAAGGGTTTCCGAGGGTTAGAGGGTGAGGGTTGTTGGACATTGTTATACAGAGGCAGGGTTGTGGATGGTTGAGGAGGTTCCACAACTACAAGGCTCCAGGGAAAAATCAAGGACAACCTGAAACAGCAGACTCAAACGTGATGCGGCTCTGGAAGCAGGAAAGGTTAGTGCTTGCAGATTAACAAGTCTCAGGCAAATCAGGAAAGGAGAACCCGATCCGCCGAAAACTCGGTTGAAGGCGGCGGACTGAGGGTGCACCCACCTGAGAAGACACGTTGATAGCCAGCATGGAATCAATAGCTGTTGCCATAGTCATCAACGTCTTTCACGTTCGGGAGACTACCATAGTCTGTCCCCTTGAAGCTACTGAAACTCGCATCTGCCCGAATTTCCGGATACGCACCGCGGTACATGAAAGTGGAAAACAAGAAAAAAGGGAGCCAAGCCCCAAAGAACCAAGAGGAAAAGAAATTTGTCCTAAACAAACCCACAAGCACTTGGATAAGTATTTTCAGTCCCATAGAAGCTCCAGCAGCGACAAGAAAATTTTGCTTCATGGGCCTTCGGTGGATGCGGAATGACAGAGGATACACGAAGAAAAGGGTGACACAGTCGTTGATAATACAGGTTAAGACAAAGTGCTTGGGCCACAAGCTGTTCTCCTTAATGTAGTCGTCCCACAACCACCCGTTTGTGAAACCTTCCAACAGTCCTTCAATAAGACCCGGAACCAATGCGAAACGGATTGTACGGCCACAGTCCATAAAGCCGCAGTCTTGACCACGTGCCCGGAGCTTCTTTGGAACCTTGACTTCCCACACCTGGGCTATTGCATCGGCGGTTAGGGCCTCCAGAGTCTGGCTCAGGCCCCATATGCCGGACATCGCAAAAGCAGTGCCCCAACCCATCAGTTGAACTCTAAAAGTGTGGCACAAATGAATCCACTCGGAGCCCGACCTCCGACCCAGATACGTACGCTGAAGCCAACCCACGACCAGAGGTTTTTCTGTTCACCCTGTGCTAACAGCGTTTGGGATTCCACTCTCTTCCTTTCCGTGCAACCCTCCTTCCTTAAGTGCCTACCAGCACAAACGCACAAAACCGAAACGCCCATCCAGGCCCCTAACCTAAGCCCAACAACAGCCCATCAACAGAGAAAGAGACAAACGCACATCCAAAGAAGGACAAAGCTGGTTGAAAGGATCTGTTGCTGCCTCCCTTTGGAGTGAAAGCATACAACTTGTCTGACCACGTTTACTTTGGCGTTAAAGTGGCATGCAACTTGTCTGACTACGTCCACTTAGGCGTGAACGTTGTTTATGTTGAATTTGAACGTGTATTTTACCTGTCTGTGTGTATGTGTTTTACCTGTCTGGAAGTCTTCTTGTGGACCAGGTGTTGCTCTTTGCCAGTCGCAGCCAGTCCCTCTGCAGTTGCTGCCTCCCTCAGTGCCTTTAACCCCTAATTACGGACTTACTTTAGGCAGTAGGACAACCTGGCACACGCACTAAAGTTATAAAGTGGCCCCATAAAGTGCATCAACTCACCAATCTGTGCCTCTGCTGCTTGGAGCAGGGACGTGGGACCATGGGAGCAACATGGGTTGATCACATGGCCTGCATTCCAGTACTAACCATTGTAGCTCAAAGCCGAATGTCCACAGTGAAAGTCTGAAGTTGTCCTAAGAGCATGCCGCAATGGTCGGGAATGGCTATGCAGGACTAGCGTTTAGGACTACGGGTAAGGGATCTGGGAATGGCTATGCAGGACTAGCGCTTAGGACTAAAGGATCTGCCCACATATTGCGCACGCGTGCCCAGCGTCAAATTTTGACAGAAGTGAAGACCTTTTCCTTTTATCACAATACAGTTTTGACATAAGGACAGATGCGTCGGGTGCCATTTTGAGGGATGTGCCTTTCCCGGCGCTGTGTAGCTTTTCAAGTCTCAAAGCTATGTCACACAAAGCCACTACCACTGCTGCTTGAGACTGGAAGGACCCCGAGGATCCAGACAAAGCTCCGGGTCCCCACCCAATCAGCGAAATCCAGCTAGTACCCCCCTTGCCGCCCCACGACCCTCATCAGTTGCCTCCCCATGGATTCCAGAGGCGATGGAAGGCAAAAGTCGGGAAGCTGGGCAAAGAAGTCAAATTGCCTGCGGAGGCGTACCATGCTGGCGCGGAGACTCCCACGAAGTATTGGTGGGACCACCCAGATGTTATGTGGTTGCAAACATTTTGGTTTATGGTTGCTGACTTGCGTGCTTCCTCATTCTACCTATTCTTTGTGTTGCACAAAAGGATGAGATCGCCTTTGACGGGGACCATCCCTCGCATGTCACCTGGTATGCCGACCTTGCTGAAGAAGAATGACAACAACAACCCCAACCACAAGCGCAACCACAAGCCCACCCACAACCTCAACTAGAAGAAGAAGAAGAAGGAGAAGACGACGACCCATGGCATATGATGTGGCCCAAAGGACAACCACAACCACAACCACAACCAGAAGAAGAGGAGGAAAAAGAAGGAGAAGCCGACCCACACGAGCAAGGGCAAAAGGAGATCAAAATTGACTTCATCGCCGACATTGCTGGCAACCCAAGTCCAAGTCCAAGTCCAACTCCACCGGGCACGCCAAAGCACTCCCCGCAACCACGAAACGAGGCGGAATGTGGTATGCACCGCTACGCACCATTGCACCATAGCCCGTGTCACATGGTTTGCACCGTTCGTCATCCCTTGTTTATACGAACAATGGAGCAAAGGAGGAAGGCGGGCCGGAGCCACGCGCCGAAGGTGCACCCAAGACCCGGGCGGAGGCTGCGCCACCAAGCGAGCGAGGTAACTCCGTGTTGGCATCACTTGTTTGTTGTTCTTTTTTTTGTCAATTGTACATTTGTTTGTGTTCTTGTTTGCCCTTTTTTCTTTGGTAAATTGTGCATTTGATTGTCTCCTTGTTTAGCGAAAAAGGGTGCCAAAGAGCTCTTTCGGAGGCTAAAGGACCGTCGGGGGCGCAAGGAGCGTGAGCAAGAAGAGAAACATAATAAAGCAGATACACGCCTTTCCCTAAAGAAGGTCCCTACCAGGACCGGCCCCTGCTGTGCCCCTTCCGCCTGTAACCCCGTGCTGACTTGCTCCTGATCAGCGCTTGCATTCCTCAAAATCCAGGGTCCAAAATCCAAAAATATAGAAAATGTAATCCTCCTTCAACCCTGAACAGCAACCAGATCCCACAAATACAGCAATAACCCAATTCACACTGCGGGCTTCCGTTCAGCACACCGGTCGTCTCACGGTGGCGGGCATGTACAAGAATTGCACCAAAGAGGAAAGCCCTGAAATTGGCATATGAACACAAATAAAGCAAAGTTGGGGAAAGAGGTAAACATACACAGACTCAGCCATAGACCCCTCATTCCCTGGACTCAAGACCTTCCCCTGCCTCACCAACATGATGCGCTGAACCCAGTCAAATAAGATGGCTAAATGCCATGTATCAAAAGTCACTACACAAACCCCAAAAATGTGTTCCCTCCCAAGCCTCTAAATCCTAGCCCAATAGGGGAGGTGGCGTGTCATGGCCTAGAGTGGCACTCAGGACCATGCCCTACCCTGACATAACCTTGGTTGGGCTTGGAGTCGATTGGGCTTGGAGAACTGCCCCATGAAGATGACCTCACAACATGGCAAAATCAGGCAAATCACACCATTATGCCCAAACATCAATTATATACTCAAAAATGCATACGGCAAATATTCAAATGCTCCATGCATGTGTCAAACCGGAAAGTAATATATAAGGGTGATATAGACCAAAGGTCCATGCCCAAGAATATCCCATCATTGGTTCCGAAACCCCTCCGGTTATGTACATGACATGCTTCACAAGTCAACTCATGAATTTGAGACCTAATTTTGTAAGGCCTCGTGTGCCAAGCCAAAGTGACCACGTGATCCGACATATGGTGAGGTACAACACCGAAGCATATGCCAACATATAAGCAACATACCATAGTTCACGGATCTCTAGGCACTTTACTGTTAGCCGACCAGTTGAGCACATAAAACACAAAAATGAGCATAAAATGAGGTCAAGAACATGCAAATGATGCCAAATTCAAGATAATTACAATAGTATATAACTTCGCCCACCCATGGTATCAACATATGATTCAAAACACAATTGCTTGGGACCATTTGCAAACAATCCCCCCACTTGGATCCCCACATGGACGCATAGGGACACCTTCGAACCTCCTCCCAACACGCACCATGAAAATGGGAAAATTGATAGTGGCGCTTGTGGGTCGCTCCGTAAGCCCTCCCACATGCACTATATGAGCGGTAGACTTAGTCTAGCGCGATGGAGTTCACCATCAGGACATGGGCGAAGCCCTTCCCACGTATGACTCCATATATCTTCCTACAAACGGAGATATATAACATGGGCGTGAGCATATCGAAGCACATACCATGCATATAACACATACCCTCCAAAAGTGGCTCCCACCATGATATGCCATGCCCCTCCATGGACATAACTTCACGTTAAAAATGCGTAGGAACCCAAGGAAAGTTGCTATGCAACCCCAACACTCATGCGGTACACTCGAAAGTCGCAATAAAATATTCGGCTGCACGGTCCAAGAGTTATATATCACTTTCTACCCTCTTGACCATTATCCCTTGCTATACCCGGCATGTGTACACACCAAAGGCGTTTGATGCTTCCTAAATTAAGTTGAGACCAAGGCGGTTCCAACCCATTTCTCGATATTGATATTCCTCGCCGTGAGCCGGAGATATGATTCTTCAAAGTGGTCTCACGAATCACTTTTGTTTCGACTATATCTCCAAGCCAAATGAAGGACATAACAAAAGGAAGGTTGATTCGTGATCGGGGAAAAATGTATGACCACTCGAGATTCATCATATCAAGTGCGGCGATGTCGAAGTCGAAAATCCGATTCTGAAAGTCTGAAAAAATCGGATTAATTTTGCGAGTGTATAATATGAAAATTGCGGAAGCAACGAACCCTTTACTGATGAAATCTGACCCTTCATCGGGGTTTCCGCCAAAATATCTGTAAATAACAGTTAACCATTCGGTTACCGCAAAATCGCGAGCCACTGACAGTCGCCGATACATTGACAATCAGAACGGAAGGCGGAAAAATTACGGAAACATTATGATAAAAAAACCCTGTTGATTCCTGATATTCTCATATATAAATCTCAGCTGGCGGCGCCTCGGTACTGAATATGGCCGCTCATAGCCGGAATGGCCAAACCTATCACACTATCACATCGGGTTAGGTGAGGTGGATGGGAGAGTATGATATCAGCCAATGGCGGCTTGCCGGCACATAGATACACACCCCAAGTGACCCAAAGATGGCCACGGGGGTCCGAACCGGCTTCACCCCCCTTCTCAGAGCGTTGTTACCGCTCGGAAGTCATTGAAGAGAGGACGGGAGGACCCCAATGGGCTCCAACCCCCCCCCCCATGTCCCAAGGACACATGGAGGCCCCACACACGTCGTAGGCGTCCCCCACGCCCCAAGGGAGGGGTGAGGACACTGATAGTCGGTGCCCTACGCCATATCCGGTCTCCTCTTGATCTACAACATGGACCAAGGGGATCAAAGATAGAGAAACGTCGTCGGTCGACCTAAATAAGTATACCACAATGAAATATGTATGTGAAGATCGAGTGAAGGGGGTATATGGCCAATCAAGGCCCAAAAATCCCCGGATGAACGCCCTCACCCGTCTCCCAAGCAGAAAAACAAACAAAAATGCCAAGGGGGATCCATTACGGTGCTACTGAAGCCACCAAATGGACCAACACGTCCTTGACATCCAAAAAAATGTTCTTTTTTTTCAGATAATCCATCCAGACCGTGGTGTACCTCGGCACAAAGCTGCTCGGAGGCTCCCACGAATCCCTGGATGCGGCGAATCCCTTCCAACGGACTTTATAAAGCCTCCCCCCAGGCGTCCCCGGGTCCGGCTTGTCCGCCAGGATCCTCTCGGCGGTGAAGCCGTCGTCCTCACCCTCGTCGTCCGTCTCCACATCGCCGGCCGTGAACTCGAAGGTGACGGGACGTCCGCTGGGGTCTGGTGCTCGGGGACGAAGCTAGGTATGGTCGCGGTCCAGGATCTTGTTATCCCCCACACGAACCGCATACACATCCTGCCCGACCTTCCGCACGATTACCCCCGGCACATACCAAGACGCCTGCCGATGCCTGGACAGGACATCCTTGTGGTGCCGCTCCACCCATACGGTGTCTTGGAGAGCATACTTCTGGACCTTTCCCTGCTTGAAGTATTTGGCCCTCTTCTCATGCTCGTCCTGAAGTGCCTTGCACACCTTGGCCGCCGTGTCGTCCGCCTCAGCCATCATAGCATTCGCATCCCGGGCCACTTTGCCATGGTTCAACCACGGGAGAGTGCGTGACACTCGATCCCGCAGGAACAGGATATGATTGGGCGATAGTCCAGTGGGTCCCGGAAGGTCGTGATACGCTTGGAGCACTCTCCACAGCGAGTTATACCAGTTCCGGCCCGGTTCGTCAATGTGCAGCTGGCGGAACTTCTCAAACAAATGCCGCCCGGCCACCTCAGCCCGGCCATTCGACCGGCTGTGGTACGCCACGGTCTTGGCGTGCCGAATCCCCATGTGCTTGCACATCGTCTTGAACCACGTCCCCACGAATTGACTGCCCCGATCGCTGCAGATGACAGCTTGGACATCAAAAATCGTCAGCCAAACCCTGATCATGGCGTTGGCGACGGTCTTGGCCTGCAGCCCCACTCCATGCTTGTCCTTCTTGTCCTTCTTCTTGGACTTCTTGCCAGGGACAACCACGATATACCCACTGTGCCTATCCACCGCCAGGATGACACAGTCGTAGGTCTCTCCTTCCACGGTGACCTCAGGCATGGCGAATACATCCATGGCCACGGACCGCATAGGGGCTTCCGGTATAGCCGTGTACACCGGGTTGCCAGCCGTGGAGTGGTTGGGGCTCTTCGTGGCCCGACACACGGCGCAGTCGCTGCAGTACTTATCCAGGAGGGCGTAGTACCCTGGCGGGAAATTGAAGCGCCACTCCAGGTCCTGCTGCATCTTGTCCCGACCAGGGTGCATGAGCTGGGCGTTATGCCAGTGGTCAATGAGCTCCTCCATTCGGTTCTCAGATACCAATAGCTTGTCCTTGAGGAACAGTTTGTCCCCATCCTCGGTCAAGCCCTCAGGCCATTCGTCGTCCGACGGGGCGCTCACGGCATTCCAGTACTTGCTCCAGTGATCGGATGCCGCATAGTCATCCGACCAGTCCTCTGTGAGCACCGACGTGACTAGCTCTACAGGGGCCACCATCCATTGCTCTAGGGTTTCCTCTCGAATAGCTTGGACTCGGGCGCCCCGGAACTTGGCCAGGTCCGTACGGTTTGCCATCACCACAAAGCACTTGACCCCCTCTTGCTCCATGGCCTTCTCCATCTCGATGATGCGCTTGGCCTCCTCGGTCTCCTCGGCGTCCCCATGGCTGGATATGTCCATCCAAGCCTTGCCCGCGGGGTAGGCCCCTCGACTGAGGCAATCTGCCACAGTGTTGTCCTTCCCCGGGACATACACGACGCTGAGGTCGAACTTGGCGAACGTCCCATGCCATCGGGCCCTCCGTGCCGCCGGTCTCGAGGGGGTGTCGACGTGCTCCTTGTGCCAGCTCTGCAAGGACTGATGGTCGGTACAAACCACCACCGGTTGCAATCCGATGCGGCTAGACCACTTCCTGAGCGCACAAACAATGGCGTACGTCTCCTTCTCCCTCGCGGTCCAGGTTCGGCGTTGGCCCTCGGCCAGGATCCGGCTCCAAAACCCCACGGGTACGTGTGACCCGTCGTCCCGGACTTGCTCGAGGACTGCCCCTACAGCATAGTCCGAGGCGTCCGTCCGTAGCACGAATCCCTTGTCCGGGTCCAACAGGAATAGCCCCAGCTGCCCCAGGAGTCGCTCCTTCAGGCGGCTGAACGCATCTTCGGCCTCCGGGGTCCAGGCAAGCTTCTTCTTGCTCCCCTTCCGGCCATCGAACTTGCCCACTTGCAGCATCTTGTGCAGCGGCCCCGACAGTTCTGCATACATCCGGACATAGCCCGAATAGTAATTGCAGAACCCCATGAAGGCTCGGAGTTCGCTGATGGTCTGGGGCTTCTCCCAGTGGTGCAGGGACGCCAGCTTCCCAGGCATGGGACGGCGTTGCCCGTGACCAACCACGTGACCCGCGAACTCCACTTCCTTCACGAAGAGTGAGGCTTTGGTGGGCTTGCACACCATGTTGTGCTTGTCCAGCTCACTGAGCACTCGGCGCAGATCCTTCTCATGCGCTTCGATGAGCTCGTCCTCAGTCATGTTCTCCGTGCCGGACCCGATGATGATGTCGTCCACGAAGGGGTCGGGACAGTCCCGGACAGGACCGAGTAGGTCCTCCATCATGCGCTGGAAAGCGGCGTTGCCATTCTTGGCGCCCATAGGCACCACTTTCCACTGCATGGGCCCCAGCGGCGTCGACATCGCTGTGCAGGGCCTGGAGTCCGGGTGTAGCGGCATCTGGTGATAGCCGTGTTTCAGGTCTAACACCGTGAAGATCCGCTTTTTCTGTTGTTTTTGGAGGATGGAGTCGATCAGGGGAAGCGAGTACGAGTCGTGCTCGGTTTGCTCGTTCAAACCCCTGTAATCCACCACCAACCTCCACTCGCCCTTCTCCTTCTTGGGCACGATAAAGGCTGGGCTGGCCCACTCACTGTCGGAGGGTTCGATCCATCCCCGCTCAATGAACTCGGCCAACAGCTTCTTCATGGCCTCGGCCCGATCGCCCTGAAGTTGGTACTCCTGATGACGATAGATCTTGGGGTTCGGCTTCAGCTTGATCTTCGCTGTGCCAAACCTCCCACGATCTGGAGGGTTCTTGTTGGCGACGCCACTGAATAGCCGCGGATAGGCATTGATCAGCCTCTCCTTCAGCTCGGCGACCTTCGGGTTCTCCTGGGCCTCTTCAGCCGCTTGCTTCGGTATCGATACAACCGACCGCACTGCGGTATAGGCCTCTTCTGGGTCCGAGTCCGACTTCTCCTCGTCCGATATGCGGTCTTCATCGTCGTGGGGCGCGCTTCCCACGGATAATCTTCGGAAATTTGCGGCGTCGGGCTGGTTCTTGTTGCTATCGGCCCCCATTCTTGGAAAATCCCACGTCGGCGGGTCCGACCCAACCGGACCATCATATTGGTCCGCGATGTGATCCATGACCCTCCCCATGAACTCGTCCTTCTCGTTTTTGCCGGTGACCAACATCTTGTCATCCCACCAATGCGGAGATGTGACCATGGCCCGCCTCTTCTTGGCTGCCACACGGTCGTGCATCCCCATCCGCATGTAGTTGACGACGTCGTCGATCTCGGCGTGGGACAGGACGTCAATGCCATCAATTGGCTGATCCGTCCCCTCCTTGGGCTCAAACATGACCTTCATGGGCACCGCCTCCACCCTACGGATGAATGCTTCATCACCCGTGGGCTGGCCCTGCGCTGCATCCACCAGGAAAGCCTTGGTACCCCACGCTTGACCCGGGGAGGGCATTGATACACCCTTGGCGTCGATGAACAACTCCTCCTCTGGCCCGAATGACATCTCGTTCAGGGTGATGGAGTCCAGCGTCGACTTGAGACCTTCCAGCGGACATGGGGTGGATCCTATGCCGGTGATGACCAGGATCCCCTTCGCCCTATCCGCGACGATCTTCTCCACCGTACGTCTGGTATTGTCCAGGGAGCCATGCCAATACATGGGCCCCCACTCCTTCAAACCCCAATGCCTGTGCCAGGCTGAGTCTCCTCGATGCCAATGCCTCCTACACTTCCGCAAAAGTGGTTTGAGGTTTGAGGTTTGATTTTGCGGGTACTAGACGCCTTTCGGCCCCGAGGGGCCACCTGGTCGGGCCAGGTGATATCCTCCCCACCGGGCCCTAGTGGGGGGCCCTCCAAGACGCACCTCCTGCCTGGTGGCGGAGTCCCCCGGGTTCACAGAAGCTCGGAGCCCCGTCCTTCCCCGGCTTCCCCGTTTCGCCACTCCCCGGTCAGTGCATCAATTCGCAGCCGTGGCTGCGGGCGCTTACCCACTGCGTCGCCCCCCTAATGCGTGGTCGCCCGGGGCGCCGGCGCCGCCGGGCCCGTGCTACTGGCTTGTCGCCAGTGGGACCCCCTTGGGCTGGCGTGGAGGCTGCCTAGCCTAGGGGTTGGGGCGTGGCGCTGTGCGCCACTACTGCTTTGGCGGGTGCAGTGCCCCGTCCGTGTGTGCGCGGCGCTCGCGGCCGGTTCGGGGGGTTCAGGCCGGTACCTGGTGTTGTGTCTCTCTCGTTTCCCCCTCCCCGCCCCGCGTGTTCCGCGCTGCGTGTGGCGGGCCGTCCCGTCCGGGTGTCCCTTACCCTCGTTCGCTGGTACGCCATTCCACACGGTCTGTGCGTTCCGCGCGCTCGGTACGGTTGCCCTTCTGGTAGTCCCCGCGTGTCCCTTTCGTGTGTGTGCGCTCGCGCTCCCGCGTCGTCCGCTCCCCCCCCCCCTGGGTGGTGTGGCGTGCGCACCTCGCGTGGTCCCGGCACTGGGCGCTGGTAGGGCCGTTCCAAGTGGTCCGTGCCCCTCCGCGTGTCCCGCCCCGGTCCCTTGCTCCGTCTGGCGTGCTTGGGGGGGCGGTCCGGTCCTGGTTCCCCCCTACTTGGCTTGTGGTCGTGGGGGTGGCGGTAGGGCGTCCCCGGGGGGGGTGCCTTCTACTGTTGCGAGGGGCGTCTGGGGTCAGGCGCTCCCTCTCCCCCGACTGCCCGCCCACTGGGCGGGCTGTCGGAGTCCGTGATCCACGTGTTGTGGGCGCGGGCTTGCGGGTGTGGGGGCCCTTCTCTGTCCCCCCGGCCTGCACGCCCTGTGGGGGCTGCGCGCCGCGGGGCGGGTCCGTGGCGTTCATGTGCCGGGGGGCGGGCTGGGGGGGGGGGGGGTGCGCCGTACCCCCCGTTTGTGCGGCCGGGGGGGGGCTTGTAGGGCGGGGGGTCGCTCTGCCTCGTTCCGTCCCTCTGCCTTCCCTGGGCAGGCAACAAAGCGGGTGTCACTGGCGTTGTGCTGTCCATGGGGGGCGTGGCCCCCAATACCACTCCAGTTTGTGCTCACCAGGCTTCTCCGGGTGCGATCTGTGCGGCGTCCTGCCGCGTTGGCGCGGGCTCGCTTGTTCTTCGCGGCCCCTGTGGGAGCCGGCGGCTGGGGCGGGGGTGCGGGTCGCGCTCCGGCTCCTCTCTCGGGCGGGAGGGGGAACATCCCCCCTTCCTCGGGGGCTGGGGGCCGGGGCCCCCGCGGCTTGCGGGCCGGTGGGGGGGCGGGGGGGGGGGGTGTCGCGCCGTGGCGTCCCTGCTCCACTTCTGGGCGGCGGCCTGCGGTACTCAATCCTGGCCCCCCTCTTGTCGCCGGCGCGCTCCCTTCCGGCGTGCGCGTGCGGTCGGGGTCGAAGTGCCGCCCCGGGGTGGGAGGGGGTCAGGGGCGGCCCGTGGACCGCTCCCCCGGGGGCCCTTGCAGACCTGAACCCCCCCTCTGCCCTCCCTGAGTGGGCTGTGGTCACGGGAGGGTCATGTGGGGCGCGGCCTCCATACTGTTCCGTTGCGCGCGTTGCTCCGGCACGCTAGTGTGGGCTCGCGGGAGCAGATCCAGCCGCCTCTCCCCCCACCGCGTCGCCGTCCCTTCTGGGGGGGGGGGGCGTCCCCTCGGCTCCGGGGGGGCGGAGGGCCGCGCCTGTGGCTCCCCAGCTGGGGGGGGTGCGGTGGGGGGGGGGGTGGGGGGGTCGCCCCCCCGCCCGCTCTTGGGCCTGAGTGGGAGGGGGGGGGGGAGTGGAGGGGGCCCTCTGGTCCCTTGGCGACGCCTCCTGACGGCCGTGGGGGGGGGCGGCATGGCGGTCCCGGCGCCGGGGGCCAGCCATCGGCTGGGGGGTCGCGCCCTTCCCCCGCCCCCCTCTACCCAGAGCTGGACCCTCGTGCAGGCCCTCGCTGGGGCCCCTCATCCCCCCGGCCGTTGTCGCGCGGCGCTCGCTGGCCGGGGGCGGCCGTGAGGGTTAGCGGTCAGCGGTTAGCGGGCTGCGGGGCAGCAGGTTCCCCCCCGCGCTCGTTGTCTCCGCCCTCCCTCCCGCGGGGGGTGGCACGCTCTCCTGCGTCATGCCGTGCCGTGGGGGCGGCCTGGTCGGGGGTCCCAGCTCCCCCCCCAACTTTCTCGCTTCCACCGTCTGGGCCATCACCTGCGCCGCCGTTTGTGTGGGGGCTGGGGCTGTGGCAGCGGCGGGTTGCGCCGGCGGTAGCGCCAGTGGGCGAGGGCGCTGCGCAAAGCCCGGGGGAGCCAGTTGTTGGCGTCCGCATCCGTGATGCGGAGCACCGCTCCCCCTTCCAGGAAGGCCGGCCACGACGGCTCCCTGTCGGGCCACGCCGCCCGGATCACTGACCTCAGGACCCTCTCATGGTCCTCTGGGGCTGCCCACCCCCCCGGGGGTACCTCTCGGTTTCCTCCGTCTCTCCGGAGGAGCACGGCATCGAAGGGCCTGTTCCTCAACCCCCTGGTGGTCCCCTGGTTGGGCCAGCACAACCACCCGTACACCTCCCCCACAAAGGGGAAGGGCCTCTTCCCCCAGAGGGTCCGGGACCGCGCTCCAGTCCCGGTCCCATGGCCGGCCCCCCTCTGCCCCCCGCACCGGCTCCCCTCGCTGCCCCTGTGCCTGCGGCGCCGATGCCGCGCCCCGCCCCCCCTCCGCTGAGGCCATCCGCGCCGGCTCCGCCCTCGGCGCGGGGGGGGGCTGGCTGGTGCCGGGGTCGTGGGGGTTGGGGGGGGACGAGCTCGCCGGCTTCAGGGTCGATGTTGTAGAGGTGGTGGTGGTGGTGATGGTGGTGGTGGTGGCTGTGGTGCGCCGGCATCTGTTGGATGCCGGGGGGGATGCACCTCACCGGCTGCACGTCCGGCCGCGGGGGCGCCCCGCTCCCCGCCCTCCTCCCTTCGTCCCGCCCTCCCCCCTGGGCTCCCATGCCCCGTCCCGCCTGTCCCTTGGGGCCCGCGGCGCTCTTGCCCTTGCCCTTGGGCCCCTTTCCAGCCCCCTGCCCGTGCCGCGGGTCCCGCTTCCCGTCCCCCACGCCCTGGCCCGCCCGCTCACCCACCGCCCCTCGCCCTGCCTCGTGCACCTGGGCTCCCTGCCCGTGCCCCTGCGCGCCCTTCCCGTGCCCCGGTCCCTTCCCGGCCCCCTGCCCTGAGTCGCGCCGTCCGCTGTTTGCGCTCTGCTCCCCCCCGCTGCTGCGCCCTTGCTCCCTGCCGCGCGTGCCCTGGCCTGCTCCTTGCGCGCGCTCCTGGGCACTTCCCCTGTCGCCTCCTGCTTGCGCGCCCTCCCCTCCTTCCTGGATCACGCGCCGGGCGTCCCCCTGTCTTTGCAGCTGCGGCAGCGTGACGCCCGGCGGCGAGCGCTCGGGCGCCGGGGGGCGGACGTGCCGCGCCCGCCCCGGGGGGAAGGGCTTGGGGGGGAACTGCTTTGGGGGGGCTGTTGTGGGTGTGGGTGGGGTTGGCGTGGGCGCGGTACTTCGCGCTCTCCCTGCCCACTGCTGCTGCTGCGGCGGCCGCCGGCGAGGCGCCCGTGGCCCGTGCGGGGTTCTTCCCTCGCTTGCGCGGCGTGCTGGGGGCCGCGGCGTGGCCGGCCGAGGCGGTGGCGCCGCCCGCCGGGGCCGCGGTCGCAACTCCTCGCGCGCCTCCCTCGCTCTCCTCTGCTGCTGTGGCGGCCGCCGGCGAGGCGCCCGTGGCCCGTGCGGGGCCCGTCCCCCGCTTTCGCGGCGTGCTGGGGGTCGCGGCGTGGCCGGCCGAGGCGGTGGCGCGGCCCGCCGGGGCCGCGGTCGCAACCCCTCACGCGCCCTTCTCGCTCTCCTCTGCGGCTGCGGCAGCCCTCGGCGATGCGCCCGGTTCCTGCGCCGGGGCTACCCCCCGTGTCGGCGGCGTGCCGGGGGCCGCGGTCGGGGCCGCGGCGTGGCTCGCTGGGGCTGCAGTCTCCGCTTCCTAGGCGTCTGGGGCCCCCTCCCGGGGCGGGGCGGCGGGGCTTGCTGCTTGGGCGGCGGCGGCGGGGGCGGTCACCTCGGCTGGCTCAGGCTCCCGGGCCGGCGGCGGCGGCCCGACCAGCACCGCCGCCTCCGCCAGCCTCCGCTCCTCGCGCTCCGCGAGGGTCCCCCCCGTTCACGCCGGGGAGGCGGGGGAGCGGGAGCGGGACCGGCGGTGGTGGCGGTCGTCCCGCTGGCTGGAGCCATCGGAGTCTGCCATCACTGTTATCCTGGTAGGCATGCGTGGTGGCAGGCGCGCCCTTCCCACCACCTCCTGGTGCATCAGTGCCGTGCCGTGGGCAGTGCCGTGTAGTGCTCTGCGGGGGGGAGGGCCGGCTGTGGCGTCAGTCCCGCACGGCCGGGGGCCGGCGGCCATCCATCGGCCGTCGGAGGGGAGGCGGGGGAGCCACGCGGCCCACGCGTCGCGCCATAGCTCCCAGTCTGGGGCGGGGCCCAGGGCCCTGGGCCCCTGGGGGTCGTCGAGTGGTGTCGGGGGGAGCCGCACCAGGTGGACCCCCATAACGGCGGTGACCTCCTGTGTTCGCAGGAAGGTGTGTACTCCGTCCCGCGCCGCGGGCGCCGGGAGGGGGGGGCGGGGTACGGGTGCTGCCCCATAGAGGTGGGTTGGGGTGATCCCCAGGACCCGCCCCGGGTCCCCGCGGGTCGTGACGACGAGGAGGAGCAGGGGGGTGCCAGGGCACTCTTGCCAGAGGACCTGCCCCCTGTGGTGGCCACCCCTGCTTCTGGAGAGGGGGGGGGACAGGTCTGGATTAGCCCAGCCGCGGGGCGCGTGCGTTGCCGGCGGGAGGGCGGGGCACCAAGTGGGCTCCCTGGGGAACGCCTCGCATACGATGGTGTACTGGGGGGTAGGCCTGGTGCCGTCGTACACTGGGTTGGTCGGCCGGAAGCGGGCGGACGCCTCGTCCGCGCCTTCCACGAACACCGTGATCTCGCCCACCTCCAGGTCCTCGTCCGGTGGGTGTAGAAGGTGGAGCGCCGCATCCAGCTCGGACACTCCCCCCGGGTACGTGGCCCGCGCCTGGTTCAGGTACGGGGCCGCGTCCCCGGGGTAGCACGTCCTGAGGGCGTGCAGCAGGGCTCGGGCGCTACTGCGGAGGGACATGGCAGACCCTGCTCCCGTCAGCCGCAGGGTGTCCCCCATGGACAGGGGCCGGCCCGACCGGTTGGACTCGCGCCACTCCATCCAGTGCCCGTAGAGGGCCGCCTCCGGGCTGATGAGCCCCGGCTGGACGGCGTTCACGATCCGGTGCATTTCACGGAGCAGCGTAGGGGCCCCCGCTCCGTTCATGGCGCGGACGGCCGGGAGGGCGGTCTCGTTGAGGAAAGCCCTCGCACTGCCCGTCAGGTCACATCGTGCGGCAGCGTGCGCCTCGCGCGCCTCCCCCACCGCGTCCGCCACCAGGCCCCGGACGGCCGCCTCCTGCGCTTTGCGGCGGGCCCTGGTGTGTCCCGGCCCATCCCCCCGTCGGCGTGGCATGGTACTGCGGGCTCTGCAAAGGGCGGCGGCGGGTGGGGGTTAGGGCGCGAACACGTGCGACAGGTGCGCAACGGATGTGGGGTCCCGCAGGTGCACGTGGATCCACAGAAGGGCAGCGCCCGCGGGGCCCGCTCGTTCGTGTGAGGGGGTGTGTGCCCCCTCGATGCGCCGGTGCAGGGCCTCCTCCTCTGTGCGCCTGCGCGGGCCTGCGGGAGGTTCGGGCCAGGTGCACGCGGCCACCTGGGCGCACCGCGCGCACCTGTTGGCGCCTGTCGACGCTGCGGAGGACACCGTGTCACATTCCCCGCAGAGCTGGCAGGTGTGTGGGAGGTGAAAGGGCGGCGACCAAGGGTCGAGATGGCGGAGCCAGAGGTCGTCCCACCTCTGTCGGAGGGGGTCCCAGATCTCCAGCAGGCGGGCGCGGACGCGGCGCCGGTAGTCCTTGCCAAGCGTCTTCCGCCGAATCCCGCCACGTGTCGTCGGGGAGGATCCCGTGGTCCTGGAAGGCGGCGACGAGGTCGTCCCACGCCGGGCGGGGGTGCCCCTGGGGGGGGGTTGCCATGTACCCGGGGCGCCCGGTGAGGTGGGGCGTCAGCGCATCCCATCGGCACCCGTTCGAGGTCTCTCGGTGGAGGAGGGCCAGCAGGGTGCCGTCCGCGACTGCCTCCCATCCCACTCGCAGCCCTTCGCAGCCGTCCAGCTCCTGGCGCAGCGCGGCTGCAATGCCGGTGGGGAGCATGAGGAGCAAGGGCCCCTTGGTGTCGCCCAGCCGGGACAGGGCGTCGTCGTACACCGGCCCCCCAGCTTTGAAGTGCGCCACGGCGAGCTGGGCGGCCCCGCCCTCTGGGGGGTGCCACCGGTCTGTGGCCGCGGCGTGTCCCCATGTGCGTATCTCCGTAGCCCGGAGTACGTTGGCGGCGTGAAGGACGATGCGGGGCGGGACGGGTGTCCTGACGAGTGAGGACACGTCAAGGGTCCATCCCGTTTGCGGCCCCGGGGCCGCCTGCAGCCATTCCCCTGTCGCCGCGTCCCACGGGTGGTCTGGTCCCGCTCCGCGGATCACGGTGGGTCTCGGCCGGGTGTCCGGCCCCCATCCCTTGAGCGGGATGGCGGCGTATCGTTGCGCAGGGGTCTCCGGGGCGCGCGTGGCGGCGCACCACCGGCCCCACTCGCGCGCCCATTCCTCCCCCACGATGCGCGCCTCCCACGCGGTCATGGAGCCGCGCCCGATGATCCACGGTGGGAAGAGGGCGTCTTGTAGGTGCTTCGAGAACCCCCCCGGCAGGTCCTGGTACGGGTGGGGGCCCTCTTGGGGCGGGCACTCCAGAGTGCCATTCACGACACGGAGGGAGGCTACGAAGTCCTTGTCAGGGCGCGGGGGAGGGGGAGGGTGGTCGCCCTCCGCCGCAGTGAGCCACCGGTGTGCCCCGGCCGCCGCGCTTTGGGGCTCGCGGAGGAGTTGCTCCAGCCGTTGGTTGCGAAGCTCCCATGCGAAGTCCCGCAGCCGGAGCATGTGGTGGAGGAAATCGTCCACAGAGGTCCCTCCCGGCGGGTCGTAGCGGGCCATGGCGCGGAGCTGCACCTCCGCGTCCTCGGGCACCAGTCCGGAGCAGAGGACTTCCGTCCACGTGGCGCCTGCGGAGCGCCACGAGGCCACCCACAGGGCTTTGTCCCCGGGTGGGAGGTGGAGGGCCGCCTCGTGTACCGCCTGGCGGTAGTGGGGCCAGAGGAGCTGTGAGTGGGCGCACCCCACGTGCATGTGCACCGGGGTCTCCTCCGGGCCGCCGCATAGGAGGCACGGTTGCGGGACGATGGCGACGCCGGAGAGCCGCTCCTTACGGACGCGGAGCCTGCGCTGCACCGGCGTGTGGCCGTCTCGGGCCCGCAGCGCCCGGCGGTTGGTGGCCGTCGCGGTGAGGTCCCGGGCGTGGACATAGGCTGTGGCGTGGGCCGCGCCCAAAGGTGTGTGTCCCCGGTGCGTCAGCGCATGGTCCGTCTGCGCCCGCTGCGCGACCTCGCCGAGCACCGGCATCGTGGGGGGCCGTAGATCCAGATGGCCGTCACGGCCGGCGACACTGAGTTGGGCGTGGCCAGGGTCCGGGGGCGTGTTCTGCAGGACGGTGTCCTGGGACGCCGCCCAGTCCGCCTTGTGCAGTAGGGCGTCACTGTGGTGCGAGGTGGCTCGGACGTACCAGAACGGGTGCCCGGCGTGTTGCCCTCGCGCGCACAGGCTGTCCCGGAGCCACCGCAGGGGCATCTGGTTGACCACCTTCGCTGCGCCCGCGGGGACCCCCGTGGTCCGCTCGCGATCTGCGTGCCGCAGGAGGTGGAGGATTACTTTGGCGTCCACCGTGTGGACCCATGGTCAGTGGGCACCGTATTGTAGGGGGAGGGAGGCGGCCACCCCCTCCCCGTCGGGCACCGTGCCCGAGATGGCCACTGCCCACGTGCGGGTGAGGTCGGCGGCGAGAGCGACGCTGGTGGCGTGTTTGCAGGGTCGGCCACCGGACGCGTCGGAAAAGGTGTGGCCCCAGGCCTCCGGGATCCAGTAGTACCCGGTGGGGCTGAGCCACCCCGCGTTGAGGTGGGCGGAGTGCCACCGGACGTCAGGGTGGCTGGGGGTCAGTTGGTCCACGCTCAGCGCCCTGGTGTCGCCGGGGCTGATCGCCGGATGGTCGTCCAGCCTGATCTCCGCTCTGGTGATCGTGCTTGCCCAGGACCGAAGTGCCGTCACATGTTCCTTGAGCCACGCCGGGCCCCCGCGCTGGTGCACCACCAGGTGTCCCGTGTCCTCCGGCTGGTCCTCCAACGCGTGCACTGCCATGTGTGGGTCGTGCGGCACCCCCGTAGCTACCAGCAGGGCGGTGCCACGGGGGAGCCCACGGGGTTCGGGCTGGCCCGCCCCCACCTGCACTATTACCCACTCGGCCCGGAGCTGCGCTTGCCCCGTCGCTCGGGTGCATTGGTCGTCCGTGGTCACCAACCACAACGGCGTCGGCGCGTGGGGCCGGGGGCGCAGGGGCTCGGGCCATGCCACGTCCGCGTTAGGCTCTTGGTGCTCGCTTTCCGCGAGTACGTCGCGGAGGATGTACATGAGGGCTGCCGGCGGGTGGTACGCCGCCCCCCGTGTGGGGGGGGATAGTCCGTCCCTGCGGCGGTAGCCCCCGACGTGGAGGTGCAGGCCGTCAGGGTTCATCCGTGGGCCGGTGTGGGCGTCCTGCTTACCCATGAGACCCACCACTGGGGGTATTTTCTTCGAACGAAACCTTCGAACGAAGATTATTTCTTCGAACGCAGAAAAGTTTTGAACTGTTCGAACGCCTTTGTTGTGGCCCTTTTGCTGCAAACATTGCGATAAAATGCTCAACACAGGTATTTTTGAGGGTTTGGTTCTTTAGATTCAGCCTGCAACCACCTAAATGCCCTGAAAATGTGTTTTCCAAATGTGGTGGACTTTTCTTCGAACGAACCTTCGAATGTTCGAACGAAGATGTTTTTCGAAGAAAAAGACGCGGCGTTTACAAATGCACATACAGGCAACAACAGAACCGTAGAACCACCAATGTCCCTGTCCAATGTAGCTCTCTGAGTCCTGGCTCACGACTCACTGCCTGACACTAGTACTGCAACCTCGTCTTTCTTTTCCGTATCCTCTTTGTCTCCCTCTCCGGCATCTTCTTCTTCTTGCTTTCCACCACTCTTCGTTGGCGTCTTCTTCTTCTTTTTTGGCCTCTTTGCCTTCACTTTCTTCTTCCTGGCACTTGGAGCTGGCACGCCACCGGTTGCCGATGCCACTGCCGCCGCGTTTTTGCACTCCTCCTCCGTTGCGTAGCTTCGGGCCGCAACACAATACTCCCCCACAGAATGCCACATGGCAGAGTTGTAGTCTGCAGGGACCCAATAGATTGTACCGGCACGGCCCACTTTGGTCTTCAGCTGCAGGATGTCTCTGGGTATCTCCGTTCGCCAGGGGCGCCACTTCGAAATCGGCACTCCTCTCCACGCTCCCCACTGGTCCTCTTGTTGGAGGGGAAGCGATGCCCACGGCAGTGCCCCTCGGTCTGGAATCTGTGTCTCCTGGGTTTCGTCTTCATCGTCATCATCTCGGGCAGGCGGCTCCTCCTCCTCATCTCCGGAAGGCGGCTCCTCCTCCTCATCTTCTTCAGTCTCTTCGAACTCCTCACTCTCCGAACTCTCACCGGGCAGCAGCCTTGCCTTTTTCTTCGGAGGTTCCTTAGCCGCTGGCTTCGCTCGTGGTCTCTTCTTCGGCTTCTTTGTCTTCTTGTAAGACGAAAGAATCTCGGCAAGGTTCTTTGCCCGTCGTCCGGACACAACAGGTTGTGGATCTTTGCCCCGCACACCAGCTCTGGTCGTCGACGCTTTCTTTTCGGTTGCCTCAGGGGAATGCAACGTGGAACCACCCTGGCTCAGGTTGACCCACGTTGGCATCGACTTCACCTTTCTGCGACCTTCTTCATGGTTTTGGAGTGCTCCGAGGACCGTCAGTGCTCTCGCAGGCTTCGTTAGGAGGTCGTTGAGCAGGCTGCCCGCAGTCACGGTCGTCTCAATTCCACGACTTGGTAGCTGAAGCTTCCACCTGACGCCAACGGCGCTGGTTTGCGTTGCTGCAACCTGTGGGCAGTGGAGCGGTAAAAGACTTCGAATACAATCTTCGTTCGAAGATTCTAATGTTCGAACGAACGTTTTTATCTTCGAACGAAGAATGTTTTTCGAAGAATAACGTACAGGACGCATGCATGGTCAAAAGCGCTCAGCTACAAGGTAAATGCGGTACCTCCCATTCAGGAATGTCCCCTCCCATGTAGCCATGCTGCACTCCTGCTGCGACTGCTGCCTGGAGCACCGTCTGCCACTTCGCCGGTGTTGTGCTTTGCAATTGTTGTACTCCCCCGGCTTGCTGCGCTCCTTCGTCCGTCTGGGTTGCCTCACCACCACCCCGCGCCTGAGCGGTGACCTTGACGCCTTTCAAGCGGCCCGTTGATGTACATTTGCCCCACCCTGGGGGCTCTGAGGAGGGGAATCTGAGCATCACGGTACGGTCTTCACGCCAGCTCTCCACTGCGCCGTAGGCGTGCCAAACAAGCGCAAGCATACATATTATCGGGGTGGGGGTGCCTTTTTTGTTCGGGACTGCGAAGGGGAAGGCGCGGGCGACCAGTGCACAAGGCAAGTCCCTCTCCACAGCCACATCTTTGCAATCGGCTGATAAACACTTTCCGAAACAGCGCCCATAGGTTGACAGTGGCGTAAGCCAAGCGTACTTCGGGTCCCCGAAAATGGGCGTATGCGGATTGGGTACGGATTTCCCTAGAATGAGGTCAAGGTAGGGGCGGGTGACTCCGGATTCAACGATTACCTGGCGGCAAGTGTCGAACTCGGCGCTGACATCGAACACTTCGTTCACCACCACGTAATCCGGATCATATTCTTCTGAATCCTGGGATCCAAAATCTAGCGGGTCATCCAAACGGCGAGAAGGGGATGGTGACGGCTCCAAATCCGCTGAACGCTGCGGCGCTGGGTGCTGAGCCAGTTGTGTACTACTCTGGGAAGGTGTTCCTGGCGCTGATCGTGACGCTGGGGCAGAAGTTGGGTGCGCCTGAAGCAACTCCTGAGCACAGCGCGAAAGATTCGAAAAATATCTTCGAACGAAGATTCGAATATTCGAACGAAGAAAAATCTTCGAACGAGAGTTCGTTCGAGGATTCGAAGATTCGAACGAAGACTAAATTCGAAGGACTACAACGCATGCCTGCAGGGCTTGGAGAATAACACATACCGCCACCAGTCTTGCGACATCGGCCTTGTCTTCCTTTGTCAGCACCATTGAGCGGCATCGTCTATTAAGGATTCGAACAATGCAGCGTTTGGGCAAGAGATCGGGCGCGTTGTACCGTGAGCTACAATATGGGAGTGCGTGTACAAGAAGGCATGCTCCATGGTTTGTAGTAGAGCAGAGAGCTGGTAGTCATCTGTGTTGCTGTCCCCTCTGTTTGTGAACCGCAAGTAGAAATCCTTTAGCTTGGCGTTCGTGGTTTCAGCCAAGTCCTGGCAGTACATCCCAAGCCCGTAAGGTGCTATCGCCTCTAGGATTCTGGGCACATCGAACTCCAAGATTATCAGATAATGAGAACGGGTATCAGGCAAACAGTGTGCGCGAAATTCCCAGGCCGCCTGCCGACAGTCCGCTGGGAGGTCAATGTCGATGCGCTGATAGGTGCGATAGAGCCGTTGCATCACGTCCCGCAACCGCATGACAGCCTGGTTACCCAAGTGCTCGTCGGCCAACCCCAAAACATGAGCAATACCATCCCATATAAAAAACAAACGCTTCGTTTCTTGTCCATCAGGTCTACAAGTTCCACCTAGCTGCCAACCACACAGAGCAATCTTCAGCATGTTATTGATAGCGTTGCGCGCTTCCCTGCTGGCGGACAAGCATAGCCTTTCCAAGTATTCCCCAAGCAAAGCACCAATCCGCATAAGCATATGAAGAACACAAATAATGGCATGGTGTCGTGGCACTTGAAGCAAAGGTTTTGAAGCGCAGCCACGAGCTCCCTTGCAGATAGGGGTCTTGCCAAGTCGGGACGCATCACCGGTGCGCGTTCTGCGCCGGTGACAGCCCAGGTACCGCCTCTTGAGAGGGTTCCAAAGGCCCAAGTTGTGAACTGACGGTATATACCAATGCTCAGTAAGTCCCAAAAACTTCTTCAAAAACGGTAAATCCCCGCCCAGCATAACACTTGCCGCACAGCGTGCGCCCTTCACGACGACGGATTGCGTAGTTATGATCCGCTGCAGGACCTAGTAGCGTGCAAAGCGCAATCAAAATTTTGTTCGAAAAACACGTTCGTTCGAAGAAAAAGCTTCGTTCGAACGTTCGAAGGTTCGAACGAAGGCAATATTGAAGCGTTTTCGTGACCCTTCTGCAAAGCACCGCAATTTCTGCAAGAATGGAACATTTCGTGAGTCGGTTTAAGTTGCTTAAACTGTTCTAAGGCGTTAGCCACAGGCCTTTCGAATCTACATGATGCCTGTGAAAACACGGAAAAACAGTGAAATCTCGCGTATATTTACAAAATGGGGCACAACAGCATAAATTTATTATAAAAAACTGCTATTTTAACATTAAAAACGGCAATCCTCGCTATTGCTCTGTTGCTTTCGTAATCCCATTTTACGTCATAAATTGCGCTATTCAGCGCACGTGCGAGCAGCAGCGGGTAGCGGTAGGGAGACCCTGCCGCTACCGCTTCACCCCCCTTCTTAAAGGTTTGTTTATCCTCCAAGAGGAAAAACAAACCCCAGAGGTAGCCTTTTCCTAGGTGTCCGGTGGGGAGCACCAATACTACCCTCAGGCAAAAACCTGCTTTGCCACTCTAGGAAAATAAAAAGAAAAGGGCCTTGGGTGGCCTGCCCCGTTTGTTTCGAAAACCTGAAAAAGTTTTCAGTTTCCCGAAAACCTCCATGCTTTCAAAAACCAAACAACAGGACAGGCATGCACACAGCACTACAACTCAGCATCAAATCAACGTTGCTGTGTCAGTTCGTGCCTTACCCAGGCACCGTGCACTGTACTGTACAAGTGCGGGTGCGTGTGCCAGGGGCTGATCCGCCCCATATATACATGGGTTTTAAGACCCACATATATACCCGGTTGGTGGAGCCTGACAAGACTGGGCTCTCACCACGGCAGGTCTGACAAGACTGGACCTGCCCACAGGTGTTCCAACAAACGGAATTTGAAATTATTACCGTCTCCAACGACGGCTGCCACTGCCGGGCGTCTGCGTCCCACTGTCTTGGTTGGTCGCTCCGCTGGTCGTGGCGGTCTTTTCCGGCGTCTGGAAGGCGACTTCCACCTTCTTCTCCGCTTCGCCCGTAGCGGACTTCGTCTTGGACGTCTTCTCCAGGCGACGGACTCGCTCTTGCAGACTCTCCTGCTCCGACTTCAGGGTCCGGATCTCCGCTGCTGCACTCCTCGCCCACGCTGCCATCTCCACGGCCCAGGCCTTCAACTCCACCGTCTCGGTTGGTAGGATGGCGATCTCCGAGCTCAACCGGCTGGAACTGGGGTTGCGTGGATTTTCGGTGAACGCTCCTCCACGTTGGGGTACTGGTCGGTACTCCGGCGCTTTCTGGGGCGCTGTTTGGCGCTCCCTTGATGCTTGACCACGGTCTGCGTGACCACGGCTTGGACCTTGTCTTCGGTGGAGCGCTGATTGGCGCTCCGGCGATCTCCAGGACGCTGGTTGGCGATCCCACGCTGCTTGACGATGGTCCGGCTTGCGGAAGAGCTCTCTTTCGACGGCTGGTTGGCCGTCACGGTAATCCGGATTGCGGCTGGTACTGCCGCTCTTGGGACGGCTGATGCTGCCGCCGTGCTGGTTCCCACGGCCATAGGGTTGACGGCTGGAAGGGCCGTACCTCGGTTGCTCGAACGCGGGACTCCGGCTCGAACTTGGCCTTGGACTGGGACTCCAGTCTGACGCGTCGCTCAGGCTGTCCAGGTTGTAGCCGCCATTTTGCGGTCCCCACGTCCTGACGCCGCTGCTGTCGCTGCTGCTCATCCGGGACGCTGCGGAGGCACTTGCTGCCTCTCCTCTGGCGGCTTGCTGCAGCTGACGGCCGCGTTGCGGTGCTGACTGGCGCTGCGCCCAGCGCCTTCTGGTTCCAGCGCGTGTTAGCGCCGCTCCTCGGCGCTGCGATGCGCTGCGGCCGGCGGCTGTCCCTGTTCAGGGTTGTTAGAACAGTTTTGAAGCGTTTTCGTGACCCTTCTGCAAAGCACCGCAATTTCTGCAAGAATCGAACATTTCGTGAGTCGGTTTAAGTTGCTTAAACTGTTCTAAGGCGTTAGCCACAGGCCTTTGAAGTCTACATGATGCCTGTGAAAACACGGAAAAACAGTGAAATCTCGCGTATATTTACAAAATGGGGCACAACAGCATAAATTTATTATAAAAAACTGCTATTTTAACATTAAAAACGGCAATCCTCGCTATTGCTCTGTTGCTTTCGTAATCCCATTTTACGTCATAAATTGCGCTATTCAGCGCACGTGCGAGCCACAGCGGGTAGCGGTAGGGAGACCCTGCCGCTACCGCTTCAATATTCGAAGAAATAACACACCCTCAGATTCTTTTTCCACACCCGGCGCAAATCCTTCAGATTGGAGTCACCACAGTATGCCAGCTCTAAAACCCAAATGTCTGCTGCATTGCGGGCTAGAGGCTCATGATTTCGGATGCGAATGGTAAGCTGAGTCCAGCTTACACCCGCTACAGGATAACCATCGCCACTCACAATGAAAACCAACCCATCTTTGCTGGGCTGTAGAGTTTCATAGAGGCAAGGCTGTGTGAAAACGTAGTTGATCCAGTGATCAAACGGCCAGGAGACATTTCGGATGCCAGTTTTCTTGTCGATGTGGCCAACAAGGTGCAGGGGCTCCTTCATCCTTTTCCAAGCCAAGTTGACTCTCCGGCGGCCTGGCATTGGTTTCCCAAACCTTAGGCCAGTCTGTTTGTACCATACGTCCGCACGCTTGGAAATAAAGCGCGATAGAACCCGAAGGCGGCGTCTAGGGATTCCCAAATCGAGAAGCAAAGCGACTGCTTCTTCAGGCGAGCATTGAGCATCGCTGTGCCACCGTAGAAGTTGATTCAATCTCTGCTTGTCAGCGCCTGGGTTGACTCGTGTGTAGATTGAGTGTAAAAGCTGGCGTCCCAGGCCGGAGGAGGTGAAAAATTGCACAAGCGCGTCCTCAACGTCCTGGCTATAAGCATTCGTCGTGCCTACCGCGTTTTTGAGCGTAATTCCAAGTTGCACCATTGGTCAAACAGTGACACCCTTAAAAATACAACAAATCAGTTGAAAAAACAAAAAAGCCCTTCTTTCTGGCACAAATCTGCGTCTCTCTGGCACAAATCTGCGTTTTTCTGGCACAAATCTGCGGCAATCGCCTGTCAATCTGGTGCGCGCGCTGCTGTTGCTGCGCTTTTGCGGCAATTCTCCCCAGCAGCTTGGATTCGATTGGACTTAATTGAATTGCGATTAAAGCAAATACAGTCTTCGAATTCGAATCTTCGTTCGAAGATTTGAATCTTCGTTCGAAGACTGAAGTTCGTTCGAAGAAAATACCCCCCCCAGTGGGTCTCATGGGTAGCCCTCGCGGGGTGGACGAGTCTCAGGCGGGGGTCCCGCGTGCCGGTGGTGTGGAAGAGGTGGACCAAGGCATCGCGCCACCCGGGGTGGTTGGAGGGCTCCTGCTCACGGCGGCAATAGTGGAGGTGTTCATCGGCGCATTGGTTGAGGCATTCCCGCACCGCCGTCGGCCACGGGTCGTCGTTGTCGGGGAAGGGGTGGCGTGGCCCGTGGTGCCCATGCCACGGCGTTGTGTGTGGCACCGTCAGGCGGCACGTGTCGCGGTGTCGCAGCTTGGCGGTGCGCAGCGTGACGATGTTGCCCGGCGGGGACTGTAGTTGGACATGGGCCGCCCTGGGGCACGCGATGGGGTTGTACAGCCCCACTCCCAGGGTGGCCAGGGCCCGGGGTATGCGGTGGACCCAGTCGCCCCCCGCTAGAGTTGTGAACTCCGGGACGGGGTAGTGCACCTCGGGACATATTCCGTGCGCGCCAGCTATTTCCCAGAACATCTTGGTGACTTCGGCGCGCACGGAGGTTGAGCGGTGGCGGACGAGTGTACCCACGAGGGCCACCGCTGCCTGCTGGCAGCGCGTTGGCACCCGCTTGAGCCCCAGGGTCCGGTCATCCTGCAGGCTGTCCCGCGAGGCGTCGAAGGCGTACCGCGCCCTGTCCTTTGCGACCCGGACCGTGATGTGGTCCAGGTGGCGTGCAGTGTCGGAGTCGTCGGCGATGAAAGGCGCGACGTACTGCGTCACCCCCCCGAGGATTGCCAGGATGACGTCCTGCACCACTTTCGGTGGCGCGAGGGTGTTAAGGCACCAGTGGTGCACCGCCGCCAGGCGTAGCAGGTGCTTGCGCTGCAGGGAGAACTCCCGGTCCGGCTGCAGCTGGAGTCCCAGGTAGGGGACGGAGTCCGCCGCCGGTACCCAGTGCCACGGGTTTTCCAGGTGGGGACAGAGGCGCAGCTGCAGGCCCGGGACCCCCTCCGTGGTGGCCATGGCGCACTTGCGGGGGTTGAGCTCCATGCCCATCATCCCAAGGTACGCGGCCACCGCCTCCACGCCCTCGACGAAGTGCTGTAGCGTGTGGGCCACCACCAGCAGGTCGTCGATGTAGGCCTGGATGAGGCCGTGCTCGGCCCCTCCCGGCGGGCGCAGGCGGTGCCTCTGCGCCCTGAGCAGGGGCTCCAGGAGGAGCGCGTACAGTAGGGGGCTCTCGGGGTTGCCCTGCCGGACGCCGCGCAGCATGTAGACGGGCTGCGTCAGCCCGTGCGCGGTGACGATGCGCAGCCTGGCGCACGTGTGGAGGAAGAGCAGGAGGTCGATGACGTCCGGCGGCACGGAGAGGTGGCGCAGGATGAGGCGGAGGGCGCCGTGCGGGGCGGTGTCGAAGGCCTTGCGGGCGTCGAAGGAGAAGACGTAGTTGGGCCTTCCCCGCTGGAGCTGCCGCTGCGCCATGAACAGCGGGCGGCCTGTGTTGGAGCCAGGGAGGGCCCCTTGCTGCCAGTCGCTGACCACTCCGTGCCGTGTTAGCACTTCCGTGATGCGCTGGGTGAGGGGGCCCGTGAGCAGCTTCATGTCCAGCTGGCCCAGGGCTATGGGCCTGTAGTCGTCCAGTCTGGCAGAGCCCGGTACCTTGGGGCTGAGCCAGATGTGCGCGTCCCTCCAGTGCATCGGCGGCGGGGCGCCGCGGAGGATGGCCCGGTAGGAGTGGACCAGGAGCCACTGGACGGGTGCCGGGAGGGCCTTGATGAAGCGGGCCTCCACGTGGTTGGGACCTTGGGCGTTGCCATTGGCCTTGTCCAGGGTGGACTTCAGGTCCTGCATGGAGTACTGCTGGACCTCTGTCCAGGCTCCTTCAGGGACCCGGGGGACATGGCGGCCGAGGACTGCCTGGAAGCCTGGGAGGTCCACCCGGCGTTTGTCATACAGTTCTCGCCAGAAGGCGCGAACTGCGAACATCATGTCGTGGGCCTCCGTGAGGAGCGTTTGGGTGTTGGGGACCCGCACGTTCCAGAGGCCTGACGGGCCCGGGGCCTCTACCTCTATGGCTCCCGCACGGCTTTCCATCGCTGGGCGATGTCGGGGGCGTGGCGGCGCCAGAAGACCCTGATGGCGCGCTTGCCGTCTGCCGCCAGGAGTGCGCGGAGCTGGCGAATGTCCTCCTCGAGGGCGGCTGCCTGCCTCTCCAGCTCCTCCTGTAGCTGGCCCTGTGTGGTGGGCGGAACCCGGGCGACACACCCTGCAGCTCCTCCGTGAGCTGGAGCGCCGCCTCGGACCGGATGCCATGCCGGGCCGCGTCCGCCTGGTGTTGCCGGCGCGCGCGCTGCCAGGGTGTCATAGCGGAGGACCGCCGCCTGGAGCCGCTTTCCGCTCTCCGGGAGGTCCCCCTCCGCCGGGTCCGCCCCCGCCCGGGACGGCTGCCGGCTTCCCACCACACGCGCCAGGGCGTCATGCGTCGCCTGGAGGTGTTCAAACACCTTGTCCACCGCGGCCGCGGGCATGGACCCGTAGTCGTGCTGCTCTGCGGGACCCAGCCAGGGCGCCAGGGAGGGTTCATCCTGCGCGGCGGTGACCGCCGCCCACAGGCAGTGTTGGACGGGCGCGGCCTCGGCGTCGTACGGGAGGAGGCGGCCCTCCGTGTGGCTGTAGGGGGTGGGCATCGCCGCGCGCCCCGCTGCGCTGAGGAGGCCCGGCAGGGCCAGGCGGACCGGGAGGTGGTCCGAGCCGACCACCTGGGGGTGTGCCATGCCGCGAGCCCAGACGCTTTCCCGCAGGGACCACGGCAGGAGGGGCTCGTTGACCAGGAAGGTTTCCACCCTGTGCCGGGACGGGTGGAGCGTGGGGGTCATGTCCTCCTCGCCGGCTGCCGCGGCCCTTCGGAAACTGCAGGCCTCCCAGCCCGCTCGGAAATGCTCCGTGGCCGGGTTGGTGGGGACATCCATGTAGATGTTGGTGTCGCCGCAGATGACCACCGGGTGCCTCCCACCGAGGCTGCGTGCCGTGGCATACATTTGTATGTCGGCCCAGAACGCCGCCCGTCCCGCCCACGGGGAGCAGCCTGCTTGCGGCCCGTCGACGTTGATGAGGGTGAGGCCTCCCCCGTCCGTGCGGATCTCCAGGGCCGAGGCCTTCCTGGGGACGATTTCTGTGAAACTGAGCACCTCGTGCTCCGCCACGTACTTGCTGCTGACCGCGGTGAGGAGGCCCCCCCCTCTCGAGGTGGAGGTGGCTCCCGTCTGCGCCAGCCGGCTGCTGAAGAAGGCGGTGTACCCCTTGTCCCGGAGCGCCGCGGCCACGTGCATGTCCTGCGCCCGGGTGGCGATCCCTGCTTCCTGGAGCATGATGGCAAAGCCCCCCTCCTGGGGTAGCATGCTGGTGATGAGGTGCTCCTTGTCGGTACAGGCCGCCGGCCCCCGGCGCCGCCTGAGAGTGTCCCGGAGGGACCGGTCTGGCGGCACGAGGCCGTTGCGCAAGTTCCACGAGAGGAGCCACAGGGCGTCGCCCGCCATGTCCTCCTGGAGTCAGCCATCCCGCATCGGCATCGCCGCTGGGTTCGCCGGCGCAGCCAGGAAATCCGGGTGCGCCGCATCCGCTGAGCCCGTTCCCAGCTGGGCCCACAGGGGGGCCCTGGGGACCGGGGGAGCCAGGGGGGCCAGGGGGGCCAGCCCCGCGGGGATGGACATGGACCCTGGTGGGGCCGCACCGCCGGTCCCCGGGGCCGCCCCGGGTGCCTCCTCATCTCCGTCTGCGTGGTCAGCTGCCTCGGGCGGGGGGCGCCGGGTGTACGGGGCGTGCCATGGGGATCTCCGTGCTCTCCCTTGCAGGATGTTGGAGGCCGCCTCCTTGTCGTCCGCCGGGGCTGCAGCGTGCACCGCGTGCCACGCCAGGTGTTCCAGCATTGCCCAGCTTGTGTAGTACTTGTCTGCACACAGGGGGCATTTCGTCGGCTCCGTGGCCCCTCGCGCCGGGGGGAGCGGCACGGACTTCCGAATGGCGCCCTCCGCCACTGGTTTGAAGGGCAGGTTGGCCAGTGGCACCGTGTGCGGCGCCAGTGTGCAGCCCGGGGCCGCCGCATCGAGGGCTCGTGTCGCGGGCGCGGGCCCGAGACCCCGGATGGCATCGCGCTGCGCGTCTGCTTGCAACCACGTTTGCCAGTGCGTGGAGCCGATTTGGCGGTCGGGTTTGCCCCTCCATCGCAGGTCGTGGAAGGCCTGTAGCCAGTGGTACACTGCGGTCGGGACCGCCAGCTGGAGCTCTAGGTCGGCGGGGTGCGCCGCTGCCGGCCACACCCCCGGCCTCGCCGCCCGGGCGTTGTCCTTCAGCCTGACCTGGAGCAGGAGGGCGTGGTGTTTGCCCTCCCGTAGCGCTTTGACGATCATGCGGGTGCAGTCTGTCACGCGGATCACGGCTTCGGGCCCTGGCAGGCGCTCGGGGTCGCAGACGATGATGTGCGCGTCCGCCGGGCTGAACATGCAGACCACCCACTGCGGGTTCTGCTGTCCCCGTTGGGCCACCGCCAGGGTAGCCGCCGGGCGGGCGTGCGTGATTGGCCCCGCGTGGAGGTCCGGGACGTCCGTGGCCCTGATGGTGTCTCCCTGCCACGCGGCCCGTAGATGCTCCTCCTGGTCGGGGCTTCACACCAGTGCGGGGGGGTTGACCCACCCTGGTTCCTGCCTCTTGTTGGGGGCGCTGACGATGTGTAGCAGGACTGCCAGCCCAGGGGTCCGCCGACATATAGTAGGCCTGGGTGGGCCCCTGTTGCCAGTCGACGTGGGGCAGGGGTGGGAATGCCCCTTGCCTGGCGGTGCTGTGCCAGACAGTCCAGCGGCCTCCGGCCAGGACGTGCGACCGGTACCCTCCGGCGTGGCCGTGTAGGATGGCCTGGTAGCCTGCCGTCTGCAGCACCAGTGCCTCCCCCTGCTTAGGCCCGGGTGGAGGTGTGCCATCGCCCGCATCCCAGACGCGGGTGCGCCCGCGGAGTGTGGCATGCCACGGGTCTGGTGCATCGCGCTGTGGCCCTTGTATGCTTCCCGCAATCTGCGCCGGGCCGTGGTGGTGGACGAAGCTCTCTCCGCCGTCCGCTAGCAGCGCCGCCGCGACGACGTATAGCTGCTCCGCCGTGAGGGGTGCCGTCGGCGCGTGCGTTGCGGCCGGCCGGCGGGGCTGCGTGTCGCGGCAGGGGACGTGGGGCAGCAGTTGCGCCGGCCACGCCGCCACGGGACCCATGGTGACGGCCGCGACCGCGGACGCCAGCGCCGTGCGGTCCGTTGGTCTGTACTGCCGGAGCCCCGTGGTATCTCGGGCGAGGTGCCTGCAGGCTGCCATCGAGGCCACCGCTCCGCAGTTCGTTACGTCCGGTTCGGCACTATCCGCGCCGTTGCGTCCCCTTTGTTGTACCGTGGTGGCGGTGTCGAGCGGGGGGCCCTGCTGTAGCGCCTCCGGGTCCTGCCCCGGCAGGAGGGCGGGCGGGACTGGCTGCGGGAATTCCTGCGCGCCTCGGCGCTCCGGCTGCGTGTGGTACGGGTTCTGCCAGCGGTGTTCCGGGGCTGCCCGTGGTAGGAAGAGGAGTTGGTGTAGGTACCAGTGGCCTTCCGCGGTGGACGGGTTGCGGAGCGTTAGCCACTGTTCCACAAAACCTCCTGGGTGCGCAGCCTCGACACGGCGCTGCAACCCCAGGCGGCCTAGGCGGTTGGACGTGCCCGCGGGTGGGATGTGGGTTTGCGGGTAGAGCACCCGCAGCGGCTCCAGCGCCAGGTCCAGCACTTCGTTGTTGAGCTGCTCCGTGAGAGCCGACGCCCTGTGCAGGGCGTGGCGGACCCCGGGTGTGGGGGCCGTGAGCTGTTTGAGCACCGGCCCCGGCGGGTACCGTGCACCCGGGTTCGTTAGCCACTCCCTGGTGTGGCTCAGCATGGCCTTCCACACGTCCCTTGTAAAGGCGTGTTGGGGGGCCAAAGAGGGGACCATCCGTAGGAGGCGGTGGCACGCCGGCGGCGATCGCATGGGCTGTGGGGCGGCCGCTGTGATCCACCTGCACGCCGTGCCGGGCACGATCGCCCCCCATTCCACGGTCCCCACGCCCTCGGCGTGGAGCAGCGCCTGGCCCTGGACCAGGGGGAAATAGGGGCTCGAGCGCCCTTTTCCTTCCCTCCACCGTACCCAGGCGGCCCCCGCCTGCAGGCTGCGGAGCAGGGCCACCCCGGGGAGGAGCGGCTGCGGGAAAGCCCCCTTGACGGCCTGGGTGGCGTGGGCCAGGGTGCCCATGGGCAAATACCACAACGGGAGGGTCCAGGGGCCCGGCAGCGGTTGCGCCACCCCTGCGTCCCATCGCCACTCGGAGTCTGGCGGGGTGCCCGGGACCGTGCCCGTCTGCAGGAAGTGGTGTGCCTTCTTGTCGGGGTGCCGTTGGAGGGTTGCCGGGAGGCTGAGCCCCTCTGCCGCGGGTGCCACTGGAGGCCGCCCCGGGGCCTGCGCCAGGGGTAATCCTCGTCGGCCGGGCAGGTGTGGAGGTCCCGGGCGATTTCCTCCGCGGTCCCTGTGGGCGCGTCCTCTGGTGCCAGGTGCCACATGACGGCGAGCACCGCCCACGTGGGGAAGGGCCACGCCCGTGGGCCGCACGCGGGACGCGTGGAGCACCCCTCGGACCATGTCTGAGTCTCCTCGATGCCAATGCCTCCTGCACTTCCGCAAAAGTGGGGCATCCCGGGAAGCGAAGATGTCCGTCTCGGGCGCTTCGGCTCCCAGCGTCTGGATCATCCTGGCATACACCTGCGGCGCCATTCCATACTCCGTGAGCTGAACTCCACGGTCTCCTCTGGACTTGGCACCCACAGCTTGCACCGCTTGGACGATCCGATGCTCTTCCTCAGCATTCCATTGGGATGATCCGCATGCATAGTCCGTGGACAGCCATGTGAGGCATTCATCATCCTCCCGGACCAGCGTTGAACGACGGGGAAGGGCTCCAATGGCGTTTGCCACCATGAAGTCATACCCCATGATCATATCCCAATCTGTAATGTCGGCCACATAGAAGTTCCCGGATAGAGTGCTTCTCTTCGCCAGATCAGGGCGGTTCAAGCGCTCATGTTCCCAGAATTCCATACTGATAGTGGCCTCATGGGTGCCACCACCCATGATCTCTCCATTGGCCACCTTCAGGCGTACCGGTCTCCGGCTGGGCTGCAGGGATTCCTCCTTGAACAACCCTCTCCGGACCAGGCTCACCTGGGCACCCGTATCCACCAAAACATCCACCACCAACTCCTCTTGTCCGCACCGTACACGCACCTTCAAGTGCAACTGCCGCTCATCGCCATGCGGTGTATGGACGACTCTCACGGCATGCAACTCTAGCACATCCGGGTGCATCAGGGCTTCGAGGGTATGGTCACGGATGGTGTAGATCTTGGGCTGGTCCTGCCCGTCCACGGGGTTCTCCGTGGTCGCTCCTTCCTTCTTGCCACGTCCCTTGCCCACATAAACTTCCCTTGGCAGGGCGCTCCAGGGGTTGGGAGTGGCGAAACTCAGTAGTTTTGGCTCTTCTGGAGCCTTCTTCGGCACCTGATGTGCTTCGGATTCCTCAGGGATTCCACTGATTTTTGGAGGAGAGCCCTCCGAGGTCCCACTCCCGTGGGGGCTCCTCTAGACTTGACTTCCCGCAGCCCCTTCCGGCTGCGATCCGCCAGGACTTTGTCCACCACGTTGCTGGGCTTTGAGTTCCTCCAACGTCCTCAACATGTCCTCAGCAACCTCCTCGATCGACCTCACTCGTCGGTCTTGGCCAGGTCCACCACCATAGCCTCCTCCTCCGCCTTTCCCTTGGCCTTTGCCTTGGCCCTTTCCCCCGTCTCCGCCCTTCGCCTTCCAATGGGCAATCCGCTGCTCCTTGGGTTTCTTCTTGGGGTGGGCGGCGAAGTAAGCCTTCTTGTCCGCCTCATACACCTTGCACTGACGGTGGTCGTGTGCATGGTTGTTTCCCTTGCCATAACAGACCCAGCACCCGTCCTGCTGAGACCTGTACTCCCGGAACGAGAGCGGTGGGTTCCCGATCCTCCTTGGCTCTTTGCCCTTCTTGGGTCCCACCCGGCTCCATCTGGACAGATCCTGCCCATGGTCCCTCACGTTGTGCGCCACAAACACGAAAAAATTGGCCTCCTCGTGGTCCTCCGGGGACCCGGTCCAGTGGTCTTGGCCACTTCCACTACCATCGTCCGCGGAGTTGGCTGTGTCCTCCTGGATCTCCCGATGATGGCGGTCTTCTCGGTGGCCTCGTTGTCCATGGCCTTGTCGATCCTGCACGTGGGCCTCGTTCTTGGCGTTGAGCTTCAGCTCCACCGTGATGTACTTTACGATCTCGTCCAGGCTCATGCGGGCGAAGATGACTTGCATCCTCAGCTGCTCTCCGCGCCTCCACTCCACGTTGTTGAGGCGCATCAGCCTTTGCCCCATGTTGTCGCCGAATACCTCCACGTAGACGGCGTTCTTCAGCCCCAACATTCGGCTGGGCTCGCCGAGGTTTCGCCGGAAAAACTCCAGTATCCCGGCGTGGGTGTCCTCTGATGCCATGATCCGTACGGCCACGCGCTTCTTTGCTCTTTTCTTCTCCTCATCCTCCACTTTTCTCTTCCAGTGCCCGGGGAGGACGTCCTTCAGCAGGTGGCGGATCTCGCTGGCCTCATTCCAGTCCTCCACCAGCTTGAGGCTTCTTCGGTACTTTCGGATGTACCGATTCCATTCCCGGACCCTCAGTTCCCCGCGCTCCAGCGGCAGCGGAATGGACCACAAATCCTCCAACTTCTGGTTGGGGGCGTCCACTCGCTCTTCGTCCTCCAGCCACTGGAGGCAGGCCTGCTCCGTCTGGATCAATCCCTCGCGGATCTGATCCCTGAGCTCCTCCTTCAGGTCCTGCGCCAGCCTGTGTGGGAATGTCCGACATACCCTCTTGTCCCTTGGCGCTCCCCTCATCTCGCCGACGACCTCCTCGGCGAAGTCCTCCCAATCCAGGATGAAGTCGTCCAGGTTGGAGGGGTTGCCATCGTAGTAGGGGATTTTGATTCCCCTGAGGTCGTCAATCCTGATGCCATCTCCGACATCCGCAGCCACCACTCCACCGAGACGGATACCACCTGTGGCCGGGGGGTGTGAGTACACTCCCCGTACATCCCTCTCCTCCATGGAGTGCGGTCCAGTTGGGCCTGAACCCATGGGGTTTGGAATGCGGGAAGGACTTGCTCCACCAGCTGTCCATATCCCCGTAGCGGGGTCCTTCGCCCACAGGTTTCCGCCTGGATGGCCTCGACCATGTCCATCGGCGCTTCGCATGGTTCGTCCCTGCATGGACTGGCTCTGGATCTCCTCTTCCGCATAAACTGCATGGGCAGTCGTAGTGGTCGGTAGATCCTGGGCGGCATGGGACATCTGTACCATCAGGCTCCTCGGGTCCGTGGTTACGTGCCCTTCCCGCATGGACCCAGCCGGTGCCGTGTGTTCCCCGAGCATTGTGGATTCGCTGAACATGGGAACAAACAGCAGCGCACCCGGGTCAACACGCGGAGGCGCATAAGGTGCCTCTGCAGGGCCGCCCATGGGTTTCTCCATGGCGCTCCTGAGGGTCTTAACCCGCTCCACCAGCTCTGCCGCGGCTGGCTTTCCCGGGAGCTTCGGAGCCGAGGCGAGGGGCTGTACCTCCTCTAGCCTTTTCAGGCGTCCCGACATGTCCTGCACCAGGTGGAGGAGGCTGTCCACCACTCGCTGCTTCTTCTGCAGGGCCAGCTCCAGATTCTCCCCGTACCGGTCCCGTTCCGCTCGCAGCTCCGCCATGTCTCTCTCCGCAGCCGACTGGTCATCCAGGATCCCGGCGACGTCCTACTCTAGGCCGTCCTTCGCGTTGTCCAGGCGGTCGAGGCGATGCACGATGGCGTCCATCCCCATCTTTGGGTACTTGCCCATGAGGAAGGACACGTGCTCGCAGTGGCACTCAGCGTGCTTTCCACCTGATCCGGCGCATCCCGCGGTTCCCGGCGCCTCGGACTCCTCCGCCATGGGTGTGTCGCCCATGCTATCCCGCATTGGCTCCGTGTGCCGGGCCACAGGCGCCGTTCAGGCTCTGGCGGGCCTCTCCAACGCCTTGGCGTCATGCTCCAGGCTGGGTTCTGGGGCCGTGTTCGCCCTTGTGGGCGGTCTGGCCGTCTCCTCCGACTCCGAGGGTTGCTCATAGGCTGTCCGATAGCCCTCGGATTGCCCCTCGGAGTCCCACAGCCTGACCGGGCTGGGGTCCGTATCCATAGCCCCGGCGTCCCCTGCCGCGGGCTTGGGTGACCCGCGCTTCCGGTAGCGCCGGGCCTGTCCTCCACTGCTGCCTGAATGGCAGGTCTCCTCAGAGTCCTCCGCGGCGGAGCGGAGGTTGCATGCCTTTCGGCAGCGACGCTCACACATGGAGACCAGGTCCTCCATGTCAAGTCCAGCTCTTCCCGAAGGTCGTACTTCTCTTCGGGCTTCAACTTCCGGAGTTCGCCATGCTCCTAAGCGTCTCGGCTCCTCTCTGGCTCCAATCTCCGGCGTGGTCTCCACCGAGTCCACAATGCGCACCCGGGGCGTACCTGGGCAGGGCTCATAGGGGCCCAAGTCCCCGGGTCGGCGGTAGGTAGGGGCAGCAGGTACGCTTCTGCTACCATAAAGAAGCTCCCTACCAGGACCGGCCCCTGCTGTGCCCCTTCCGCCTGTAACCCCTGCTGACTTGCTCCTGATCACCGCTTGCATTCCTCAAAATCCAGGGTCCAAAATCCAAAAATATAGAAAATGTAATCCTCCTTCAACCCTGAACAGCAACCAGATCCCACAAATACAGCAATAACCCAATTCACACTGCGGGCTTCCGTTCAGCACACTGGTCGTCTCACGGTGGCGGGCATGTACAAGAATTGCACCAAAGAGGAAAGCCCTGAAATTGGCATATGAACACAAAGAAAGCAAAGTTGGGGAAAGAGGTAAACATACACAGAATCAGCCATAGACCCCTCATTCCCTGGACTCAAGACCTTCCCCTGCCTCACCAACATGATGCCCTGAACCCAGTCAAATAAGATGGCTAAATGCCATGTATCAAAAGTCACTACACAAACCCCAAAAATGTGTTCCCTCCGAAGCTTCTAAATTTTAGCCCAATAGGGGAGGTGGCGTTCCATGGCCTAGAGTGGCACTCAGGACCATGCCCTACCCTGACATAACCTTGGTTGGGCTTGGAGTCGATTGGGCTTGGAGAACTGCCCCATGAGGATGACCTCACAACATGGCAAAATCAGGCAAATCACACCATTATGCCCAAACATCAATTATATACTCAAAATTGCATACGGCAAATATTCAAATGCTCCATGCATGTGTCAAACCGGAAAGTAATATACAAGGGTGATACAGACCGAAAGTCCATGCCCAGGAATATCCTATCATTGGTTCCGAAAACCCTCCGGTTATGTACATGACATGCTTCACAAGTCAACTCATGAATTTGAGACCTAACTTTGTGAGGCCTTGTGTGCCAAGCCAAAGTGACCACGTGATCCGACATATGGTGAGGTACAACACCAAAGCATATGCCAACATATAAGCAACATACCATAGTTCACGGATCTCTAGGCACTTTACTGTTAGCCGACCAGTTGAGCACATAAAATACAAAAATGAGCATAAAATGAGGTCAAGAACATGCAAATGATGCCAAATTCAAGATAATTACAATAGTATATAACTTCGCCCACCCATGGTATCAACATATGATTCAAAACACAATTGCTTGGGACCATTTGTAAACAATCCCCCCACTTGGATCCCCACATGGACGCATAGGAACACCTTCGAACCTCCTCCCAACACGCACCATGAAAATGGGAAAATTGATAGTGGCGCTTGTGGGTCGCTCCGTAAGCCCTCCCACATGCACTATATGAGCGGTAGACTTAGTCTAGCGCCATGGAGTTCATCATTGGGACATGGGCGAAGCCCTTGCCACGTATGACTCCATATATCTTCCTACAAACGGAGATATATATCATGGGCGTGAGCATATCGAAGCACATACCATGCATATAACACATACCCTCCAAAAGTGGCTCCCACCATGATATGCCATGCCCCTCCATGGACATAACTTCACGTTAAAAATGCGTAGGAACCCAAGAAAATTTGCTATGCAACCCCAACACTCATGTGGTACACTCGAAAGTCGCAATAAAATATTGGGTTGCACGGTCCAAGAGTTATATATCACTTTCTACCCTGATGACCATTATCCCTTGCTATACCGGGCATGCGTACACAGCAAAGGCATTTGATGCTTCGTGAATTAAGTTGAGACCAAGGCAGTTCTAACCCATTTCTCGGAATTGACATTCCTCGCCCTGAGCCGGAGATATGATTCTTCAAAGTGGTCTCACGAATCACTTTTGTTTCGACTATATCTCCAAGCCAAGTGAAGGACATAACAAAAGAAAGGTTGATTCGTGATTGCAGAAAAATGTATGACCACTGGAGATCGATCATATCAAGTGCGGCGATGTCGAAGTGGAAAATCCGATTCTGAAAGTCTGAAAAAGTTGGATTAATTTTGCGAGTGTATAATATGAAAATTGCGGAAGCCACGAACCCTTTACTGATGAATTCTGACCCTTCATCGGGGTTTCCGCCAAAATATCTGTAAAAAACAGTTAACCATTCGGTTACCGCAAAATCGCGAGCCAACTGACAGTCGCCGATACATTGACAATCAGAACGGAAGGCGTAGAAATTACGGAAACATTATGATAAAAAAACCCTGTTGATTCCTGATATTCTGATATATAAATCTCAGCTGGCGGCGCCTCGGTACTGAATATGGCCGCTCATAGCCGGAATGGCCAAACCTATCACACTATCACATCAGGTTAGCTCAGGTGGATGGGAGAGTATGATATCAGCCAATGGCGGCTTGCCGGCACATAGATACACACCCCAAGTGACCCAAAGATGGCCACGGGGGTCCGAACCGGCTTCATCCCATTCTTTTTTACCGTTCCGGGAAAATGGCCCATTACGGGTGCAAATACGTATAGGAGTGGGTTTGGGTGTCGTTCAGGTTAGGTGAGATGACCTTGGATTGGGGTTTATGAGCGCGCCTCTTGTCTTTGGGGTCTTAGCAATGGCCCATTACGGGCCCATGTATGTATAGGAGTGGGTTTGAGTGTCGTTCAGGTTAGGAGAGATGACCTTGGAGTGAGGTTTCAGGGCGCGCCTCCTGTCTTTAAGCTCTCAGCAATGGCCCATTGCGGGCCAATATATGTATAGGATTGGGTTCGGGTGTCGTTTAGAATCGGTGCGATGACCTTGGAGTGGGGTTTTGGGTTGCGCTTGTTGTCTTTGAGGTCTTAGCAATGGCCCATTACGGGCCCAAATACGTACAGGAGTGGGTTTGGGTGTCGTTTGGGTTGGGTGACACGACCTTGGATTGGAGTTTATGAGCGCGCCTCTTGTCTTTGAGGTCTTAGCAATGGCCCATCACGGGCCTCTATATGTATAGGAGTGGGTTTGGGTGTCACTCAGGTTAGGTGACACGACCTTGGAGTAGGGTTTTGGGGGCGCGCCTCTTGTCGTTAGCACCCCTTACTGCTTTTTTTCCATTTTGCAGCGTTGGTCAGCAACATGAATGATGAGCGGGTGCTGGCCATTACGGACCCCACGGACCGCGAGGTCGTCCGGTTCAGCGAGACCTTTGATGCCAACGTCAAGGTCTTGGAGTGTTGCCGTTGTTCCCCGCCCCCAAAGCATAGGCCCGAGCCACAAGTATATCGTGCGCCGTGTCTGGGTGTGTGCCCCCTTCGCGCTGACGCAACCCAGGTTCCCGTTGCCCCCCACGGTGTTTGTGGGTGATGAGGAGGACAATTCCTTCATGGAGGAACGGTATCGCACTCAAATCACCATAACCGGGCGAGGTGTGGGATGATGTTGCCATGTTGGCTGCCTGGGGGGAGGACATGGCACGTAGGCCGGGCCAGCGGGCCTCCGCCAAGTTGGACGCCGTGTGTCGCGAGATGATCACCATGGTGGAGGCCCGGACAAATGAGCCTTCTCTCGTGCCATTGTCTTGCGTTGGCGCCTGCGGGGGGAGAGGGGTTGCGCGTGCCGCTTGGGTGCGTTGTGCCCTACTCCTGGGGGGGGCGCATCGGAGAAATCCAAAAGGTCGTGTCCGAGGGGAATTGGGAGAAGGTTAGGACGGAGAGCAATCACACCGGCAGGGTGCAACAAAGGGTGTGGTTGGCCCAATGGGTATCAGGGAGAGAGGGGCGTAAGGGGGTTGCGTGGGTAAGAAAAGGAAGTTGACGGTGGGATAAGGGGAATGGGTGCAGTACGGGCCCACATGTGCCCTCTAACCCTCTGCAAAACCCCAACGCACAACGTGCCAAGGGGAAGACGCACGATGGGAGCGCGCCCCTTGTCATTGGTCCTCATACGGGGACATATTCCATCCATTCCAAGGGGGCGGTGGTGCAGTACGGGCCCACATGTGCCCTCTAACCAACTGCAAGACCCCAACGCACCACGTGCCGGGAGGAAGACGCACAATGGGAGCACGCCCCTTGTCATTGGTCCTCAAGCGGGGATATATTCCGTCCATTCCAAGGGGGCGGGGGTGCAGTACGGGGCCACATGTGCCCTCTAACCCCCTGCAAGACCCGAACGCACCACGCGCCGCGGTGAAGACGTACGATGGGAGCGCGCCCATTGTCATTGGTCACCAAGCGGGGACATATTCCATCCATTCCAAGGGGACGGGGGTGCAGTACGGGCCCACATGTGCCCTCTAACCCTCTGCAACAGCCCAGCGCACCACGTGCCGGGAGGAAGACGCACAATGGGAGCGCACCCCTTGTCATTGGTCCTCAATCGGGGACATGTTCCATCTATTCCAAGGGGTCGGGGGTGCAGTATGCACCAACATGTGCCCTCTAACCCCCTGCAAGATCCCAACGCACCACGCGCCGCGGGGAAGACGCACGATGGGAGCACGCCCATTGTTATTGGTCCCCAAGCGGGGACATATTCCATCCATTCCAAATGGGGGGGGGGTGCAGTACGGGCCCACATGTGCCCTCTAACCCCCTGCAAGACCCCAACGCACCGCGTGCCAAGGGGAAGACGCACCATGGAAGCGCGCTCCTTGTCATTGGTCCACAAGCGGAGACATATTCCGTCCATTCCAAGGGGGGGGAGGGTGCAGTACCGGCCCACATGTGCCCTCTAACCCCCTGCAAGACCCCAACGCACCACGTGCCGCCGGCAAGACGCACGATGGGAGCTCTCCCCTTGTAATTGGTCCTCAAGCGGGGACATATTCCATCAATTCGAGGGGGGGGGGAGGTGCAGTACAGGCCCACATGTACCCGCTAACCCCTGCAAGACCCCAACGCACCGCATGCCAAGGAGAAGACGCATGATGGAAGCGTGCTCCTTGTCATTGGTCTCCAAGCGGGGACATGTTCCATCCATTCCATGGGGGGGCATGGGGGGGGGGGTGCTGTAATAAGCTGGGGCATTTGGGCCTCCCAGAAGATCTCTACAAGACCTCTCAAGAGCTTCAAGATCCGAGAAAACTAGGATGTTTGCTGATATTTGGCTCCTAATTCAAGCCTACAGCTTACTGCTAGAGTCTACTGCTCTTAGGTACACTACACAGAGCAGACATCTAGGATACATTAGTAACCATACATGAATAATTACATTCCATATGCTGATAATGTGATTTAATAATGTTTCAGGCCATTTTAAAGGTTTTAATGTATTAGAAGCTATTTTGAAGCTATTTAGAAGCTTCAGAAGGCCTGACGCGATTCCCGGCGCCTGTTGTCGCCGACAGCAATTTACGTAACATTGACATGGCCTGTGATTCAATAGACTGTTCAAAAAATTGATGAAATATATATTTAATCAAAAGGTTTTATTGCCTTTGTAATGAGATTTTGATGCTACATTAATTTTCTTGTTATTTAGGGATGTGAACCCGTATTACTGGACCAGCCAGTTGGTCCAGCTCAATGTTTGTTCACCACTTCGTCCTCTTGCTCTTGCCTGTGTCCTGTACTTGCTAATACGATCAATTGCAATGGAGAACATTGGAAACAATTTGATTTTGAAGTGCGAGACAAGGAAAAAGGGTTTTGAATATGCACCCAAGCACAAGCATATGATAGTCGAGTAATCTGAGTTTGAGCAGGACGACGACGGCGAGGATGACACGCAAAAGGTGGGCCAGCGTACGCTGTTCCTTAATGGTGACTTCCTTGCTTGAATTTGATGAACATTTGGAGAAATCTTCAAGAATTGAAGGTATACTTCCAAATACCTTCGAAAAACCCTTGAAATTACTTTGAAAACTGGTGTAACATACTTGACTCTTGATCGCTTGTGTCTACTCCTTTTCCCGACCACTTGGCACGCACGGAGCACAGAGCAAGAAAGCATATTGATGATCTTGATCTTGAGCCAGTACATTGTTAAAAACTGTCCGTACTGCACAAAGGAAGGACAGTTGAAGTCATTAACTATAAACAACATACATGTATGCAATTCATGATGAAAATCAGTAGATTTCTCAATGGAAACGATTTAAGATCTTACGTGCGTGCGTCGCTGATCTGGCATTCCAAATGCGCGATTTCAGCGCAACCTTACGCAGCTGTCAATCTAACCCTCATCTTATGAATCTTCAAATAAAAATGTCTGTCACTCTATTGAGCCAAGTAGTTTCTATTACACTCCCCTGCCAAGCTATGTGCTAGGGTTAACCACATGGGCCCTTAGCACATGCTGATTAAGAAATAGATAGAACTGCTTGGCCACTCTCACACAAATAGACACTCAGAAAGTGTGGAGCCATCCCTAGTACTAATCCTGAGCTCAAAGTTATGATATTAAGTGGCGCAAAAGGTAAAAGAAGATTCTATTGAACAATGCCACTCTTGAGCAAAGAATCACAAACTTGCTCATTCTAATATGAAACCAAGTTAGGACACATAGCCAGATTAGTTTGGGTGGGGGGTCTCGGGCTGAGAAAAATTTTGCCCATCATGGGAGTCTTAAACAATGTCAACCGTAGAGAGGAAAGCATGGGGGCCAGCCAGGCCAAGTCGCGCAAGATAAAGTTGCAGAACAAAAATCATGAGGCAATGCTAAATAAACTTCAAAAGCATATATCAGGAGGGAAACTTAACAATATGTCCAGAAATTAGTCGTCCGGGGGGTTCATGCAAGCATACATGCTGTGCCTCATCTCTGGTTGAATTATAGTAGCGTGTGTCTTCACGGTGTTTCCACATGACCACAAGAGGTCTGTAAAATCATTCCCCAAGGTTACAAGATTCTATAGAAATGTAAGAAAGGCAATAGGAGTGAAAACGTAGAAATGTACTTGGGCATATGCTCCACAGATTGCATAGTAACACAAAACCGGAGAGTAATCTAGTATGGACTACTCCTCTGCCAAAACCAGTGCATGGTTCCGGGGGTGGGGGTCAAACTTTGATATCCATTCACATGCCAGGATGGTGTCTTTATGTCAGGCACGGGGGCCTACCCTCATGGGCAATGGCCATCCCTCCGGGTGTCCCCTTATTTCGATCCGACAGCTATTTGCATCTGGTACGGGGGCCTACCCTCATGGCATGACATCCCTCCGGGTTTCCCCTTATTTCGATCTGACTCCGTACATCAAATTCAACCAAAACTTGATGGGTGGGTGTTCTATCATTTGGGCCTGAATGTTAACACAAATGCTGGGGTACAGGGGCTAGTCACAAATGACATTCTGGAAATGATAAGCATGAATATAAACAAAGAGCAGACGATTGGGTAACCTGACCACACAACTCAACAACTGGGCATCTACCCAATTAATTTGGGGCCTACACTCCCTCACCACGTCTCCACAATCTTCCGGCCCTCAATGCTGCATTCACTCCATCCCGAAAACAATTTAGCCATGTCGTTGCCTTCAGGAAAAGAAGAAGCAGAGTTCCTCTGGCACACTTGGGCGGAGGCAACCCTCCAAATTTTCACCAGGGGGCGGGTCCCCTCATTATCCTGCTACATGTCGGAATAAAATGGCGCTTCTGTTCCCTGGGGCGGATCCCAGCCTATTGCATGTGTTAATGGAAACGTTCCTAGGGTATGGTAGATCAGCGGCCCAAAGCCGGCTTACACTCCTCTGGGGGTTCTAAGCCAGAGGCGAAGTCTTTATGTACGTGGGTATACGTAAAAAGTTGGAATATGTCGGCGCTTTGGAATACTAATCTGGGGATGAATTTTAGCCGTTCAAAAATGGAAATCATGGGCCGAGGCCGTGCAACCCAGGGCCTTAATGTCCGCCTATTCTAGTTCTGTTATGTTTATTGGAATAAAGATATCTAGTCTCGGTTTTTGTTGAAAATGATAAACAATAAAATTGGGAAGAGGAGAAGGGTGGGGGGTTGTGTTAAAGCAATCCTTGGAAACTAAATGAGTGATGGTTACCACCCCTAACTCATGGGTCAAGGCCCCATAATGGCCCAGGCCATGATTCACCCTCATTGTGCCAGGGCCCTCATTGTGGGCCTAGTCACACGGAGGCAACACCTACACACGCTGCAAACCACACATGGCAGAGCCCTACTTGTGGGCCTAGCCATAGTGGGTGAACACAAACCGTTGTGTGTACAGAATTAATCGCAAGCGGCAAAGCCCTACTTGTGGGCCTAGCCATAGCGAATGGAAACAAATGTGGCCGCGTGCATGGCAAAGCCCTTCTTGTGGGCCTAGTCACACACTACGTATTGAGTATCCTTTTCAAGACAGTCAAAAGATTTCAACAAGGGTTGGGGAAAAGCATGACTTGTCCTTGCTAGAAAAAGCCAATTCCTCTATAATACATCATAAACATGTCTCCGGCTGGCTTTCCCAAAACTGCAAAGCAATTTCAGAAATCCCCTGCCACAGGGTGGAAAAACCTGCAGACTGTCCCAACGTAGGCGAAAACCCTGCATTGGTTTCCAAAGCCTGCACAGTGTGATCTGCTTGTGCGTGTGCTTGGGAATAAGTGGTGTGCTTGTGCAGCTTGATAGTGCATATGAAGCTAGTGAGGTGCAAAAGTGACAAAGTGCAACCTCAAAAGTCAAAAGCAAGTATTGCAAATAAAAAAAAACCAACAAAGCCAACAGAGACGGCCCTCAAAAGGTCCAACCCTGGCACGCCTTGCACAAAAAGACAGTAAAGTCTCTGTTTTTCCTCGCACAAACAACTAAGTATCAATGTGACAGGGCGCCGAGAAACTCGGGGCCCACACCTACTGGTAAAGCTCAGCTCGTCAAAAGTGAAAACAAAGCAAGCTGAAATACAAGTGCAACAATACAAGCCGTTGCAGTGGTGCAGTGCACTGTGGCTCCGTCGACACCACAATGAAAAACAAAGCAAAGGCACGCATCAGTGCCACACGTACTCTACAAAAGTCTGCACTCCTGAGCAAAACAGATCAAAACTGACATACCCAATTTTTACATTCATCAAAAGCAGATCAGATGCATACATTGGAAACGGAGGCACAATATCACAGCAACAACAGTGCGCCCACACACACATAAACAGGTAGGTAGGTAGGCTTTGCAGCGGCCTGTTATGAGTGTGGAGCGCTGCAAGGAGGCGCAGCAGTGCCTGAACTGAACGTGGAGCGCTGCACTGAGGCCTCGCAGCGCCACTCCACAACTCCTGCGCCGCCAGCATCTGTGTCAACACTGCCTGGAAGGTGGAGCGCTGCAAGGAGGCAAAACAGCGCCTGTTGTGAACGTGGAGCGCTGCAAGGCAGCTGTGCAGCGCCTACATTGGCCGCTGAGTGCTGCCAGGAGGCGCCGCAGCGCCTGCACTGAACGTGACACAGCGCCTGCACTGAACGTGAAGCGCTGAGGATTGGCAGCGCCTGGCCACAAAGGCGCCACTCAACGACTCCTGCGCCGCCAGCATGCCTGGAAGTTTTTGAGAGCTGCCAGTGAAGCGGGTTCGGGGAGGTCCGCTAGACTCCCGCTCTGGTACCGCCGGCCTCGTGGCCTTTTGCCCGAGCTTAGCTGCATTGAATCATACCACTGCCAAACCCACTGTTTTGCGTCGCTGATTTTCGTGTTTCGAAACTCCTTTTGACTTTCTCCAAAACTGCCGACTCAGTCCGGTTTCTCGAAAATCCTGCCAACTCTGTCCGGTTTCTCGAAAATCCTCCAATGCTGTCCTCCATTAGCACAAGATACAGAGCAGAAACACCTTGTTACGCAGCTTTGGCTCACTGTTGCACAAATTCTTGTACGGGCCTTGCCCACCCGGACACATCCTGAGCTGCAAAATGCAGGGAGGACAGAATGTATGAAAATGCATACAAAACACACAATGTATTTACATTTCGAAGTCAACGGGCGGCATATGCCCTTTTTTCTGTGATCTGACGCTGGCACGGGGATTGCGCGTCCCCTTTTGCGGCGCCTGCGGCTCGTCCTGCCGGTCTGTTGCCGGCCTGCCGACGATCTGTTGCCGAGCCTCTCAAAAAGCCACTTGGTGGCCAGCAGGGAGGCATACCGAATCTGCGTCAACCCCCTCCTTAGAAGCGGTGTGTGGCCACTTGCCGACACGACACACACTGCTCCAGGGAGAGGCGAGGCTCGCTGCGGATCTGTCTGGAAAAAAAATTTCGACTGGATACCCCGTGAACCAAAGATACACGGTTAACCACCATGCCCAGTGTACACCAGGCACGGGTACAGAAATCCAGCGGCACAGTGCAGAACCAGGGTGTCACTCAAGCAATCACCTGGTCGCTGGGACGTTGTTGAAACTATTCCTGCTATATATATGGCCATCAGGGCCATACCCGCACGGATGCTAAAAAAAACCTTAACAGATCTTATCTCCCAACCCAGTCTCCGTGCAGGTCTCATCCAGCGCCCTGATACGCTGGTCCTTCCCCCGTCTCTTGGGCCTGCATCTCACCGTAGAGAGCAGCACCCCCAGGTCTTCACATCGCCCGCATGCTCCGTGGCCTTCAACTGGATCCCCACGCGTCCAGTCTTCCCCTGTGCCTTGACGCGGCTCCAACAAATTGGTACAGCCGAGCTGGGAAGGAGCGTGCCGCGTCGAACTTGACGCTCATACGCTGTCGAACTTACTGGGTCGGCACCGCCGTCGTCAGCGATGGCGCCTCGCCGTTCGGGGCCTTCGCTGGCGCTGCCGCGATCTGCCGTCAACCCTGGTACGTACGCTGACACTGTTTGTCTCGGCATATCTCCACGTATGGGCTGGAATGAGTGGACGTGGGCGTACAAGAATTTTGATGCGGGTTCGGGGAGGTCCGCTAGACTCCCGCTCTGGTACCGCCGGCCCCGTGGCCTTTTGCCCGAACTTAGCTGCATTGAATCATACCACTGGCAAACCCACTGTTTTGCGTCGTTGATTTTCGTGTTTCAAAACTCCTTTTGACTTTCTCCAAAACTGCCGACTCAGTCCGGTTTCTCGAAAATCATGCCGACTCAGTCCGGTTTCTCGAAAATCCTCCAATGCTGTCCTCCATTAGCACAAGATACGGAGCAGAAACACGCAGCTTTGGCTCACTGTTGCACAAATTCTTGTACGGGCCTTGCCCACCCGGACACATCCTGAGCTGTAAAATGCAGGGAGGACAGAATGTATCAAAATGCATACAAAACACACAATGTATTTACATTTCGCAGTCAACGGGCGGCATATGCCCTTTTTTCTGTGATCTGACGCTGGCACGGGCACTGCGCGTCCCCTTTTGCGGCGCCTGCGGCTCGGCCTGCCGGTCTGTTGCCGGCCTGCCGACGATCTGTTGCCAGGCCTCTCAATAAGCCACTTGGTGGCCAGCAGGGAGGCATACCGAATCTGCGTCATGAAGAGGTTGGGGGGAGGGCAACCTCCAAGCTTCCCTCGGCATGCACGACCCCGATCCCATGAAATCCAAGACTTTCTCTTGAAATTCTTACTGATGTTCCATCAGTCTGGGTTTCTCCAAAGAATTCTGTGATCCTTGCCCCAGCCGTGACACAATCTGGCGTCCTAGGCAAAGAGATGATGGTATCTGTAGACAATACAAACATGTAGACAAGTAATATGTATATGTAACACTTCTATACTATAAAATAGCTTAGAAGAGAGAACGAAATGTTGGCGGCGGCGTCGCCGCCATCAGAAAAACTGACGGCTACGCGTCGTCGCCATCAGGATCTCCACTGAGATCCTGCCCAAACTGGGCCAAACAGTGGTTTTTGGGCGAAAAACAGTGAAATATAGTGGCTTTTGAGCCAAAAACACTCATTTCGCGTGTCTCCCCCCAATGCGTCGCGTAGCCGACACGACGCGTTTCTGTCCCAATTCAAACTCTATATGAAGAGGGCCACTGTTGGGCCACACCATGGGCGCCTGGCTGATTCCTGGGATCGCCTCCCGATTTTTCAGAAAAATCGTGAAGGCGACTGATTTCGCAAAAATTGACCTTCGCGGAACGCCGCGAAAAAGGTCACGTTATATTCCTATATTTCTAAAAACGATAAATCAATAATAAAATTGATTAAAATCTTCAGAAACCGAGAAATAAAACTTCGATCTGGGGCTGCGTCACGCAGGCGACGAAGGTCGCCGCCAGCCCAAAAATGACGAAAAATGACCATTTCTGGGGTATTTTACAGAAATTCGGCAGAAATCGGGATGCCATAAGGCTGGGAATCAGCCCAGGAAAATTCCTGATGAGAAGAGCGCCACAGGCTGGGCAGCGGGTATGGGTGAGGCACCCCATACCGCTTCACCCCCCTCCTTAGAAGCTTTGCCCATATCCAAAGGAAGGCAAGGCCAAGGAGGCGCTCTGACCCCTGCACTGCCCTGGTTTCAAAACTGATTCAGCAGGACAGTGGGGGGGGGGGGGGGGGCTTCGTAAGTAATTTACATGCCACTCACATGTAGCTCTGCAATAATCTTTGATATATTCATAGGGCAATTGCCCCCAAGGCGACCACACTGGTCCCTGGCACTCCCTTTAGCCTCTGGTGACCAAACCAGGGGTGCTGCAGGTCCTTCCGACCTGACTGATGGCGCTGAGGCGCACATATTGGCCCCTTTTCTCCATGGGCATGGAAACATAATAATTCAATAAATTCAAACGCGGAAAAAAAATTATTTAGGGTCCAACCCAAGGCAACGAATTCCTCCTGCCTGAATTTAGGGTCATTTCCTACCCAAAGCAACGAATTACTCGTGCCTGTTTAGGGTTGGTTGCCAACCCAAGGCGACCAATTAACGCGCCTGATTTGGTGCATTTAGGGTCATTTCCTACCCAAGGCGCCCCGCACCTGTTTAGGGTTGGTTGTGTGTTGCCAACCAACCCAAGGCGACGAGTTAACGCGCCTGCAACATTCGCAGATGGCGTCGTCGTCGCTGTGGTCGTCGCCCAGAGGAGGGATAGACTTGGGGGCTCCATAGGGTCTTCTACCCATTGTAGGAGTCAAGGAGTTCCTCCTTCATCACGTTGATGCACTGGACCTTAGCTCCTGCCGATGTCGACGTCTGAGCGTCGTCGTCGACAATTCTCCTGCAGTCTGGGGGTCGTCGTCGTCCGCAGGCCGTCACACCGCCTTGGTGGCCTTGGCGTCGGCAGAATTCTTTTGAAGAGGTTGGGGGGAGGGCAACCTCCAAGCTTCCCTCGGCATGCACGACCTCAATCCCATGAAATCCAAGACTTCCTCTTGGAATTCTTACTGATCTTCCATCAGTCTGTGTTTCTCCAGAGAATTCTGTGATCCTTGCCTCAGCCGTGACACAATCTGGCGTCCTAGGCTAAGAGATGATGGTATATGTAGACAATACAAACATGTAGACAAGTAATATGTATATGTAACACTTCTATACTATAAAATAGCTTAGAAGAGAGGACGAAATGTTGGCGGCGGCGTCGCCGCCATCAGAAAAACTGACAGCTACGCGTCGTCGCCATCAGGATCTCCACTGAGATCCTGCCCAAACTGGGCCAAACAGTGGTTTTTGGGCGAAAAACAGTGAAATATAGTGATTTTTGAGCCAAAAACACTCATTTCGCGTGTCTTCCCCAACGCGTCGCGTAGCCGACACGACACGTTTCTGTCCCAATTCAAACTATATATGAAGAGGGCCACTGTTGGGCCACACCATGGGCGTCTGGCTGATTCCTGGGATCGCCTCCCGATTTTTCAAAAAAATCGTGAACGCGACTGATTTCGCAAAAATTCACCCTCGCGGAACGCCGCGAAAAAGGTCACGTTATATTCCTATATTTCTAAAAACGATAAATCAATAATAAAATTGATTAAAATCTTCAGAAATTGAGAAATAAAACTTCGATCTGGGGCTGCGTCACGCAGGCGACGAAGGTCGGCGCCAGCCCAAAAATGACGAAAAATGACGATTTCTGGGGTATTTTACAGAAAATCCACAGAAATCAGGATGCCATAAGGCTGGGATAGAGCCCAGGAAAATTCCTGATGAGAAGAGCGCCACAGGCTGGGCAGCGGGTATGGGTGAGGCACCCCATACCGATTCACCAGGAGGCGCCGCAGCGCCTGCAGTGAATGTGAAGCGCTGCACTGAGGCTTGGCAGTGCCTGGCCAAAGTGGCGCTACTCCATGACTCCCGCGCCGCGAGCATCTCGCCGCAGCGCTGCTGAGGATATAGCTTGCGGCGCTGCTCAATTATTGCTGGCAAAGCTTCAACAGCTTGTTCGCGGATGTCGCATGGAAGACTTGTAGGCGGCGTGTATAAGTCACACATTTCGTTCCAGGACAAATCAGCTTTTCGTCGAAGTACTCTCCATCAGGCTAGCTTGCACTGTTTTGCAATGACACAATGACTGGCTCCAAGGAACTCAGCGCACTGCAAGAGACTTGGCGGCACGCCAAGATGCAGATGGCCTTCATAGGGATACGTCGTTGCTTGACGGGCTTGCTCCCATCACCAGTAATGAACGCCAATTCCAGTCGGTCGTACCGACAGTTTTGTAACATACTTGACTCTTGATCGCTTGTGTCTACTCCTTTTCCCGACCACTTGGCACGCACGGAGCACAGAGCAAGAAAGCATATTGATGATCTTGATCTTGAGCCAGTACATTGTCAAAAACTGTCTGTACTGCACAAAGGAAGGACAGTTGAAGTCATTAACTATAGACAACATACATGTATGCAATTCATGATGAAAATCAGTAGATTTCTCAATGGAAACGATTTAAGATCTTACGTGCGTGCGTCGCTGATCTGGCATTCCAAATGCGCGATTTCAGCGCAACCTTACGCAGCTGTCAATCTAACCCTCATCTTATGAATCTTCAAATAAAAATGTCTGTCACTCTATTGAGCCAATTAGTTTCTATTACAACTGGAAGAGCGCAGCGGTAAGCGCGCTGCAGCGACAACGACAACGACGAGGACAATGAAAGACGACGCTTTGGACTTATTGGAGCCTCCTACAACTTCGAAAGTTTGACTTTATTGAGGCTATTCAAGTATCATGAGAGACTACTTTGAGTTAATTCGGAATACCATGAAAAGTGGTCAGAACAAGTCCAGAATCGTCGACATCTTGGAGCTACGCGCTGCTACGCGGCGCTAGCGAGCGCTGCAGGACTGCGACAACACGCTTTCAGGGCGCTGCAGACTGCTGCAGCCTTGTTGTTTGCAATTTTGAAGTGTAGCATAGCATACCTCTGATGTTTGTGTTGTGCCATTTCATTCTTTCATTGCACACGGCCTTCGGTTGCCCTGTGTAGTGGAGTCATGCGCTTTGACGTGCTTTTCTAGCTGCACGTGTGTCGCCATTACCTTGATTGTCGATTTTCCACCCTCCCTTCCCCTTCAAACCTATGATTTTATTGAGATTGTTCATTAACTTTTGATGTACTAAAAAGCCAAAAATGTCGGAAATGGCCTAACTCATTTCGCGCATATCTTTGCGCTACTGGCTCGAATTGTGTTGAGCAAAATGCCATCGTAAAGTAGAGAGCGTTGGCTTGAAATCAAGCATTTCATTTTGTCGAAAATCAACAAGGGCTGTTTTCTGTGATTTTTACAAATGACCCATGAATCACTTTTTGCCCAACCCTCTAAAACACTCCAAAATGACATTTGGTGTTTTTGGGATATCTTCGCGCCACCCCGCTCACAAATCTGAACTAAGCATATTACGAAAGTAGACAGTGTTTCGCTTTCAATCCATATTTCACTTTATTGGAACCAATTTTTCTACTATTTTTCCGATCGCCAACAACTTCATCCATAAACCACACTTGCAAAACCCCTCAAAAGTACCTTTTGTGCTGCTTTCATCCTTCCTACAGAAAAAAGGTTTTGAGGTTTGATATTATTTCATTTATCATTTACAACACTGAGGTATGTGCTTTCTAACCCTATGTCACGTTCATTGTAGTAAATTGAAAATGGCTATCGTAAAATTGCAACAAGTTACCACACAAATCACTTGGTGAAAAATCATGTAAAATGATTTTGACGTTTTAATCGTTTCTCTGGGACCATGGTGAGTTTGAACCCGAACCAAAGTGTTTTACAAACAGTGGAGCATGGAGTTTCCAAAACATGTGTACTTTGAACTTCTGTGAAGGAGAATGGATTTTTTGTCATTGTGGTTAAGTTGGTACATGAAAGCATGTTTTCAATTTTTTGGGTCATGATGCTACAAGATTGGGACCTTTCTCCAATCCTATGGCGAGTTGCAGAGTCATCAAAGCTGTTTCGGAAAGGTAATGGTGTCTACTTTGCAGATATCCAATCAGTGGATTTTTATTGAAAATTGTATGACAGTGAAAAACTTCGATTTCTCGATGCTTTTTTAATGCTTTTTGAGCATGTGTTGCATGAGAGATTCACTTGTCTTCCCCCAACTTCTGTTTCTCTGAGCCTATGCTGAGTTGGGGCAACATGAAATATATTTCGAAAAATTGGGGACATGCCCTACACAGTCCATATACTCTTTTTCTGACATCTCAACAACACTGTACAGCAAAATGGTGCAGAAGTTGGGCATTTTCAACAAAAAACAGGTTTTTGTACAAAACCATTCATGAATCTTTGGTCTTCTGATCTTGAATCATTGTATGATAATGCAGTTTGTGATTGTTTGCATCAGTTTTGATTCATTCTGACTAGGCTTAGCCTAGGTAGAGAGGTAGATACCTTAGAAATTACTTAGACCCACAACGAATAGTGAAACATTTTTGTTGTCTTTTTTTGGCCACAAAACAAACTTAGCCACAACCATTAACAGACCGTTTGCATCCGCCACATTCACCGTCTAAGCCTTTCCCTTTGACTTCCCAGGATGAGTGGTTCCGGTTTCGTCCGGTTCCGTTGCCATGGGGGCAAAGAAGGCGTGGGCCTGGTTGGGCACCAGGGAGTAGGGAGGGGACTGACGGGTGTGAGCGGTGACAGAAAGAAGACATAATGCAGTATGCGGCCCTTGGGCATATTGCTACATGTTGCCGCGATGGAACATTGATTCGTTTGTATGCATGATTTCTAGCCATGATAGGTAACTGATGTTTCAGCGTTTTTTTAGCGATAGCAAGAGAGTATGAGTACAAGGTCAGTAATGAAGAACTATATTTCCTGGTTGAAATATTAGTATAAATCCCCATACCCCCATACGGATCAATCCTTGCTTTTCGCTCCAAAGGACAAGAAAGAGCACATTTGGGTCAGATGAGTTCTCGTGATCTTTCATATTGGCACTGCCACCCCCCACCCTTTTCATAACCGTCCTGCTAAAGTAATCAACAGCACTCATTGCTGTCTCTTCCCACTAGGAAAAGTCCTCGGAGCATAGCCGGAGGCCTCAATCTGGCAGGGGGAAGGTAATCGGAGGGCAGGAATCCCTTGTTAGCGTCCTGGTGGTATGGAGGTAGGTAGGCAGGTAGGTCATGTCGGGACGGGGTTGCCCCCGAAGGGGGTCTTACCATGGGGCTTTGGCTCACCCACCCACGGCCCTAGTTCACGTGCCCCAACAAAGCGGCTCCCCCATGTGGGAGAAGGGCTCGGTCGCCGCGGGCATTACCCTCCATCGGGTCCTGCCCAGAGGGGTAACCCATTTTTGACCGAGGTCTCCCAGCCCTCTCCTTTTGGCGGATGATACGTGGGGGTGGGTCCCATCCCATCTCCTTATCAAACTCCGGATTCCGGGGTCCAGGGGCCAGGGGCCGGGCCAGAGGCCTTGTCCTGCAGCCACCCACACCGAGGTTGGTTTTCAGTAGGGGTGAGACCAATTGAAGAAGCACGTGCTACAGGAATCGTATGCCGTGACGCGTACTCACGCCTCCTGATTCGGTCGAGCTTGCGGTCTCCCGGGGGGCCGGAGGTTTGTACTAGGCCGTTGTCGTCGGTTGGTCGGTTGCACAATGGTAGAGTTGTGGTGTGTTATTGTGTTCGTAGGTGTGGTCGTCAGCGGGCGTGGCGCACCATCGTGTCACCAACCCTGGGGACACCGTTCCCGTTTTGACGCTTGCATGTCCGGCCAGTTCTCTGTTGGCCCGCTCGCTTGTGGTCTGTTTGCGGTCGGAGTGTTGGTTCTGTAGTAGTGTAGTTGGTGCCTCGTGGTGCCAGCCGCAGCATGGTTGGCTGGTTTGCCGTTGGGCTTGTCGTGCTGCTGCCGGCGTCGGCGCGCTCGTTTTGGTGGGTCTTTGGTGCCGGTAGCTAGTTCGTGTGTGGTCCGTTTGCGGTCGGGTTCCTGTAGCGGTGTGGTTGGTATGGTTGTGGCAGCCGTCCGGCGGTCGGTGTGCTCGTCGATGGGCCTACCACGTTGCAGCCGGTGGTTGCCCACGCGGCCGCATCGGCTGGCCTCGGTTGTGGTGGTAGTTGTCCCGTCGCACGTGACGGTCCGTGTAGGGTGACCGGGATGCTGCTTGCTGTGGTCAGCCGCGCCAGGAAAGTACCGGTCTGCCTGTTACTGCCCTCATGCCCTCTCTGCATGCACAACTCCATATCTCGCTGCACTTGATTTCTGCCGGCGTCGTCGGTCCATTGTCCACCTGCGTTCGCAGCGTATGTACAACACCGTTGGTGGAAATGCCTTCCCGGTCGGTGTCCCCCATGCTCCCCAGGGGAGTCCCGGGGCACCTGGTGCGCGTGGTGCTTTATGCCCCCCGGCGTGCTCCTCCCGGCCACCGGAATGCCGGGTTTGTTGCTCCCTCTTGCTGCTTCGTGCCCCCCTGGTGTCCGTGCACGTGTGCCGTTCAGCGCTGGCTCGGTCGAGTCGGCCTCTTACGGCCTTAGGCTGTTAGGTTAAGTTGGGCCGGTTAAGTTGCTCTGGTCAGCGGCCCTCCGGAGCCTGTGGCTCCCATATCCCTGGCTTACTTGGTCTTCGCTACTTTGTCCCAGAGGATGGCGTTGCTGAAGGGTACGCGTGCGGACAGCAGTCCGATGTACCTTTCCTTAGCGTCGCTGGCGGGGCCGGTGGGTCAGTGGGTGTGTGGCTCGTCGGGTTCCCGGCATCCCCCTTGCTGGGCGCTGAATCCGACCTTGTCTGGACAAGGGGGGGCCCTAGTGGCCGGTTGGTGGGGGTCTGCACGCCTGGCGGCGCAATGCGCTGGCTCCCCTTGGCAGTGTTCCGGGCGTACTCGCGCGATGGACCCACGTCCCCGCGTCCGGGAGCATATCGGTGTGTTGGGCTGCGCTTCGCTGTGGCGTTAACATTCGGGCCTTTCAGGGGAGCGCCCCATCTGAAGGGCACGCTGGAGGCAGACTGTGCCGTGGTTGTGGGTTCCTTGCACCGTCCGGCTCTTGGCCACATTGCGGCGGGTTCGCGGGCCCAAGGCCCACAGTGTGCCGTGTGCAGTCCTCCATCGCATTCCTGGCGCCCTCGGGCCGCAAGTTGTCTGACCAGTGTACGTGACGGGTGCGTTGGATGCATAGTGGGCCCCCTCGGGACCCCGTGGTACACATCATTGGGGTTTGGTCACAATCCGCACCTCACGGGCACGCAAAGCAGCTGAACATCCGAGGCTTCGGCGCGTAGTGGGTGGGGTTGTGTGGAGGTGGCCTCAATGGCGCCACATCCGTGCCCCAGCCCGCTGGGTAGGCGGGGTGGTGGTGATGTCTGTAGGTTGCTGTGATCATGTGGTGGCCGGTGCAGTATGGCAGCGGTCTCGGTCATCTGCGTGTCCTGGGGGGGGGCTGGGTTGTGGCCTGTCGCTGGTCAAGGCATCTGGATAGTGAAGGCGTCGGGATTACCCGGATCACTGATGAGGGCGGTGCGGAGGGCGGCGAAGATGTCGCTCACGAGGGCTGTATGTGCTGCTCGTGCTTCCCCCCCCGTGTGGATGGCGGGTGACACCCGTCCCGCTGCCAATGCCGGGATCTGGTGGAATGTGAAGACGGGGCACAAGTTGTCAGTGGCGGGCCCTCCGGCCGGCCGTTCTCTGGGGCGGGATGGTCTCCGTCTGTTGCCCGTCATCCAGCTGGAACCTCCATGTCGCTGACCATTCCCTGGTATGCTGCCACCTCCGCTGGGCCCGCGGCCACAGGCAGTAGAGGGCGTATCCTGGTTGCCAAGTGCTGGCCATGCCAGACACGATGGCTGTCAGGGGTTCTGGGGGCTGGCCCGGGAGCAGGGGACTGGGGCCATCCGGCAGGTCCATGCCCCTGGGGAGCATGGACTCAGGGGCCTCCAAGTCCCAGCGGCAATCCAGTGGTCGTGGCGTGATCCTCACCTGGTAGTAGTGGCTGCTTTCCAACACCACCATGGCGACGCAGCTCGGGCTGTCTCGTGCCGGAGGCTCCGCGTGTGCCTCCGGCCCCACCGTTTGTGCGTAGCGCTCCATCATCGCCCGGAGGTTGTGACCCCTCTACCTGGCTGTCCTGCTTTCCCAGTACGCGAGGCCATCGTACGGTGGGATGTTGAGGGCGTCGGCGATCAGTTGCGGCGCGGCTTGCGTCCGGCCTCCGGGGTTTGCTGCAGGTTGGGGTTCGGTCGGCGGCGCGATGAGCATGTGTGCCCAGGCGAGGTGCGGGACCCATATCCGCCAATTGTCCGCCTGGTGGTATTTGAACCACCAGATCCACACGTCGATGAGGTCGTCTGGGGTACGTTGTCCCAGGGTGAGGAGCCCCCGGAGTTGCCCCACACGCATGTTGGTAGCCCCATGTGAGAGGAGGGCCGCCGCGAAGCGCCGGTCAGTGCGGGCGCCCTGGAAATGCGCTCGGAGAGCGTCTACCAGGTTGTCTGAGGGCGTTCTGTGGTAGACGTCGTATGCCCTCCGTAGTTCCTCCAGGTCGAGGTGGTCCCCCGAGTGCGGCGGCCTTGGGGGTGGGGGGACCATGATTTCCCTGTCCCGGGCCGCAAGGGTGCCCGGCGAGGGAGTGTCCCCTGACGCATTGTTTCCGGGCTTCGTGTGCATGTTTTCCGCGGTGGGCCCGGGCCATAAGGGTGCCAGGCTAGGGCGTTCGGTATGGGACGGGGTAGTCCAAAACGTCTCCGAGTCCAGGCTGCCCGTCAGCGCTGCATTGGTAGTTGGGGTCTGTACGCCGGGGCCATCGTGTCGGCGCAACACTGATCCCGCAGATCGTGCCTGCATCGCAGCCCGTGTGGGAAATTCGGCGTGTGCAGCGTCTGGCTCGCCGGGCAGGACCTGCGCAGCCAGTGCCGGTGGTGTCGTAGCCACATTGACTGCTGTGGCCCCCAGCTCGCATCCTTGTGTCCCCCCTGCTGCGTACGCTAGTGTGTGTGGCGGCCCGTGCGGGCACTCTGAGTGGCGTTGCAGGACTGTGGTGGGGCTGCCGTTACGGCAGGGGTGTACCGACGGCGTTGAGATTGGTGTCGCCGTGTGTGGGGCCGCCGGTGGTTCTTGTGGCCTTGGTGTAGTGCCGCTCGTCCACGTGTGGGCGGAAGCAGTAGAAGAGCTGGACACAGCGGGCTCCGCCGTGCCGGTGTGTACGTTGAGCGCTGCCAGGCGCGCTCGCTCGGTGGGTGGGAGAATGGTGGGGAATTGCGTGCGCTCCGTTCGGGACCTTTTGGTCTGTCGCTGGGGTTCGGCCGCGGGTGTCACAGCCGGCGTAGTCTCCCGCCTGGTTCGTCTTGACTGTTGTCGGTGTCAGCCCGGAAGGTCACCCGTCGCGCTGCTGAGGGCGGCGTGGGGCTCTTGCGTCGGGTGCCAGCCAACCTCCTGGACCCCTGCGGCGGTTGCGGTGTCCGAGGGGAGTGTTGTCCCGTTTCTCTATCCGGGGCGCGTTGATGGCCGTGGTCGGGCCGGGGGTTGGTGAACAGCCGGAGTGGGCTTTGTTGTGGACTGCATGGGGGCGCCACGTCGGGGGGTCGTCTGTGTGGGCGCTGCGAGTGGCTGGTGCGTGCTACCTGCCTCGGGGGCCGCTGGGTCGTCGGGGATCGTTGGCGCTGGTGCCCCGTGGCCCTGTCTTGGGTGGGTGGCCCCCGGGGACGTGGGGTCCGGATCGTCCAGATGTTGTGTCCGATCAGGGATTCTCGGATGCGGAGGGCTGCCCTCTGGTGCCATCGCCAATGCAGCCAGTCTAAGCTGTCTGGGGTATAGGCCCCTATGTGCGCCGTAAGGTGGGTTGCTACATACAGCCACTGCCTGGGGTGTTCCATGGTGGGGGGCGGGGAGTGTTGCCCTTCACGGTGGTTTAGAACGACGTCCGCCATGGTGCGGGTGCCGTTTATGATGTGGTGTATGTCCATGAGGACCCACCGGGTCCGGACCTGGATGGTGAGACGCTCCACGTCGGAGGTCCGGGGGAGCCATAGGTCCAGGTCAAGGGCCGTCGCGCGGTCCGCCTCCGCGCTGGGGCGCTGGGCGTCCCCTTTGGACTGTGCATATTCCAGGCTCTCCTGTCCCCAAGGTTGGGCCACTCGTGTGGGCATCCGCTCTCCCGGCCCACCGACGGTGCCGGCAGTTGCTGGTGTCTGGACCTCACCGGCTGGCGCGTCCTGTGCGTGTGGGTGTTGACTAGCCACCTCCACAGGCTGTCCTCCCGCAGGACCGACCCCCGCGTTGGTCGCGTGGAGGGCGGCCACTGGTCCCAAGGCGGCATAGTGGCGGCAATGATGCGCCTAGTGGGATGTGGAGGCAGGGTCCCGTGTAGGGCTAGCGGGCTGCCTGTTTGGCGCCGTGTGCCTCGGCGCGGATGTGGTTGCCGGCCCTGTGGTGGGGGCCCTGTCCCAGCCGGACGCCATGAAGGCGGCGAAGGACTCATCGTCCTGGAGCTGCTCGTCCGTTTGCAGTCCCTGGCCTGCCGTCGGTGTGGTCTCGTAGATGATTGAGTCAGGATGTCCTCCATCTCCGGGGCTCCGGTCGGTGGACCGTCGTGCATTCCCTCTCGCTCCGGGCTCGTGGTGTCATCGGGATGAAAATGTTCTTCCGGGGTGGCGGGTTGCGGTGGGTGGGCTTTGCCAGCGGCCCCCTCTGTCCGTTCCTCGCGTAGCACAACAGGGGGGATCAGCATAAATGAAAAAAAGGTCGCCCCTTCCACAGAAATGTAACGATATCACAACAAAAGCTTTCGCCAGAATCAACAATTACGGTCAAATAAACCAGATTTCCTGTTCAAATGAATGCAGAAAAAATTGCGCTCATCAATAAAAGTGCTGATGACCCATTATGCCGATCACTAGCAATTTTTGAAAACACCACGCTTTCCAACCTGCAGATGACTTCCGCTATCTCAGAACTCATTGGAAACCGCACCGTAGCCAGGACCAAACCTTCACAGACAGATTGTCTGAGTATTTTATCACTGTCAGCTTTCTGCCATCAAACATCCGCGCCGCAGCAAGGCTTTGAAACTCCTCACAACAACCCTGAGTACGCTTCGCCGTCTTTCCGCGCTGCTCACTCAAAAAACACCATGTTAACCAGCCCAGCTGAAAACCTGGGCTTTCCTCTCCCCACCACTTCTCCTTTACAGGCCGCTCCCGGTGAAGGCGCAGACCAACACCATGTGGAGTCCCCTCACCAGCGAACAACTTCCAGGAACCAAGCAGACCCTTCGCTCGCAGCAAAGAGGTCCTGGTCAGAACTCAACCAATCCAATACTCAGGTCTCCTCACCGCCCTCTGCTTCAGCTTGTTTGAAGACAGAAGCCCCAGAATACACCGAGTACCCCACAGATGACCATCCTCCTGTCCACGTTCACAAAATCAAAGACCATGGAATTGCTGTGCGGACGGTTCCAGTGCAGCCGCCCGCACCATACTTACCAGTGAAGGCACGATGCGACCACAAGCCAGCTGCATCCTCTCACCTGCGCCAGTCCAAGGCATCGCCGCCCTCCGCTCCAGCCTGTTTGAAGATACAAGCCCCAGACAACACCGAGTACACCACAGATGACCATCCTCCTGTCCACGTTCACAGAATTCAAGACCACGGGATTCGCCAATCCCAGTCACCAACACAAATCGTCCGGTTCATCTGACACAAAGCCATCCCTGCAAAGCAGCTCCAGCGATGATAACACGCAGATTGCACCCGCAATAACGTCTCCCTTACCAAGCAGTCCCGATGTTACTGACAAGTTGAAGAAACACCCCAACAACACTCCAGTTTCGGCGTCTGCCAAAAAAGGCCATCCGTGTTCACGTACCAGTTCAGATACTGAGCCCACTGAAAGCGTCCTGCCCAATGACAATGTCTTCCGTTTCCTGCCCACCAACGCAAACTCTCAAGCGCAACGTCGGCGCCGGAGAACGCGCTCTAAGGCAGCGCGCTCCATCAGCTTCAGCGACGTCCAAGACACGGATCAACCGAATGAAACCAAGCTGTCTGTGGCATCCCAGCTCAACTCCGAAACAACCACACAGCCTCTGGCCCTGCAAATGAATCTGATGTGGCTCACGAAGCAACCGAGCGTGACTTCATCTCCAACGAATACGACACCACGACCCAACGAAAGATTGCTGCTTTCAGCCTTCACCACCACTCCTTGTTCCCAATTCACAGTTTCCACTGGGACCAATCCTTTTGGGCCTGGACCAGGCCTCCGTCCTACGTCTAACAGAAACACTACAGCAGGCCTCCTTCCAGATGGCACGCCTGTATAAACAAGTCAGGCAGGACCTCTTTTCCCTCTTTTTGCATTCCTCTGTCCCTCTCCTTGCTTCAGCCGGGAAGATCTTGCGTGCCAGTATTGTATCTGAGTTCAAAACCCGTTCCTACAAACCTTTAGGTCCGGATCACATCTCTACTAACAGGAAAACTCCAGCATGGATCATCAAGTCATATAGTCGCGACCTGCCACTCCGCCTCCGGTGGCAAGAAATGGCACGACTCAATGGCGACCTGGTCGACCCCTTCAAACAAAAGGATGCTGAATTGATAAACTTTCTCCGCAACCAAGGCCTGTTAAAAGGACCAGTAATTGCACAACACCCAGCCAAGCTCCAGCAAGAGAGATGCGCTGACATTGGCGCTGAAAACGATTTACAAAAACCACAAGTCAATGAAGCAACAATCACCACCTCCCTCTGCAATCAGCTCATGAATGCAACACAGGACTTAGTGCGTGAATCCACCGAGGTGCCTGTGACCCTGACTGTCACCGGCCCGGTCCCTTTTGATATTCACTTTAACACTGTCGAACTCTCCAGTGCCCAGGCTATCACACGCTTTATCATCCACGCCAACTGCCTGAAAGAAAGAGCACAGGTCGCTGGCTCCATGCCACTTATTCACTTCCTGCCCCACTACCTGAAAATCCTGGATATATACTATGAGTGTTGCAAAAAGTGCGCCATGATGGTTTTCAGCCTACCCTAGGTCTCTCCCACCGACACCCTGCACCTACACTCCGCAGTCCCCAGGCCAGGCGTGATATATTCTGTCCCACTACTTCAGTTTTCTTTTCTGTTTCCTAAGCTTTCAGATGAAAACTGCTGTCACTTATATATCCGCCCACCAGTGTATACACATCATGCATCAAGCCTCCCAGTGAGCAGAGACTAAGACGCAGCGGTCCTGAGCCTAACAAACTCAATGTGACGTAGTGTTTGTGTCCTGATGCCATGATGTGCCACTTGGGTCTATAATGAGAATAAGATTTGCTTTTTTGTTTCTTCTTTTCTCTATTTTAAGTAGCCGTTGCCGCTAAAACTGCACACAGAAATCCCGTCCACACTCCTCTCACCTAGTCGCTCCGTCGCGCGATCGCAGCAGAAGAAAAATAAAATTACGAGAAAAAGACGCACCGCCAGCAGAAATAAAGCGAAAAATCGTCTTTTCCGACCTCAGAAACCCCCCCAACAATTTTACGCCGCTGTTTGGCGAGGTCGCAAAATATAGGACACTCACCGAAAAAGACGAACAATAGAGTCGCGACGGCGAAGAAACTGAGCGTTGCTTGCCCCAAACCACCTAGCAAAGTGCGTGCCCTAGGCGCTAGGGACTTGTGCGCGCCCCAAAACAACCCACACATAGACAACAACAACGCCACCGGCCACCGACAAGCAAGTATGTTATGTGCCGCGCACCGCGAAAAACCAACGAAACAAGCACAACGCGGAAAGAGGTAGACAAGGAGAAAAAATAGGTAACGAACCGCACCACGGTGGGGAGATATACCACAAGTACACGACCAAGCAATGCAAGCCCGCTCATGTAGGAAATACGCGCGAAGGGGAGCACAACAAAAAGAGCAAGAGGCCGCACATGTACCCAAGTATGTTGAATGTCGTGCATGAAAAAATACACACAAGCAACAACAACGCCACCGGCCGCCGGAAAGCAAGTATGTTATGTGCCATACGTTGTGTGCATGACGCCGTAACAAGCGCAAAACAAGTAACGTGATAAGCAACGCCAAAGTGCGCCGCCACGAAAAGCGCAACGAAAACCGCACCGGCAAGGACAACCAACAAGAGGTGGCACCGAAAGAACGCCTATGCTCACCCCCGCTCGCATAGGGAAAGAAAGGTATGCCCGCACGCGCATGCCCGGAACGCCGCAAGGCCAACACCGCCACGGACGAGCAACATGGTATGAAGGGACAAACAGGGAGGAACAAAAAGACCACCGAGGTAAAGCACAACACAAAAAAAAAAAAAAAAAAAAAAAAAAAAAAAACCAAGCATACACACGTAACTAGTGGGGTCCAAGTATGTTGCCACGCTACGCTACGTAACCGAGACGTGCCCACCGCCCACCCGCACGCCCGCTTATGTAGGAGGCGAAAGGGAGCGAAAGGGAACAAAAGGTATGCCGCCGCATGCAAACGAATAGTAGACAAGCCACACACCGCCACCAAGAACACAAGTATGTTACCATGTCGTGCCACGTCGCCAACCGCGGAGTTGCGTGGGTTAGAACACACAAATAGCCAGGGAGGGGGACAAGAAGAGCAAACACACAAATAGCATAGCGCCGGCGAGTGCCGGGTCCCAACGAACACACGTGCACGCACCCATGTACTATCCTCACAGGTCCCGAAGAGAAGCGTATGCTCGTGTCTGCGTCGTCCGGGCGTTAAAGTAGGGTTGTCTTAGACGCTTAGGCAAGTATAGCGTCGTGCCGTCGTCACACATAAGCGAACGCCCGACAAGGCGGGAGGACTAGGACACGTTAAGGTAGTGGGGAAAGAGGCAGGTATGTTGCACGTCACGCCGCGCGCGCGGAACGGGCGACGAGAAAAGGTAGCGACCAAAGGGGGGTGGAAACAAGCCGGGAGCAAGTGGGGCGATAAACCTACACGCAAGCCGGTCGCACACGAATGTCGCATGACGAACCAGCCAGCTCGAGGTGCCATGTCGCGACAAAACCGCCGCCGCCGCACGCTCGTTTACGCACCCTTCTCTCCCTACGCAGGTTCAAAAGAGGAAGCCCGGGCCGACAAGGATAAAGACAGAGACACGCAACAAAGCGGAGGCAGGGAAAAAGTGCATGCCAGGGAGAGGGGTAGAGGAAAGGGTAAAGAGCAACGAAGCCGCGAAAGGAACAAGGGGTAGCCAGCGAACGAGCAAGGGGCGCACACAGAGGAGGGGACACGGCGGGCACACGGCGAGCACAACACCGCACCGAGACACCGGAGAGGGGAGCACCGGAGGACCAAGGAAAGAGCAGCACCACGCACCACGACACGCACGGCACAGGCACCACACACACCGCACACACCCAACGAACCCCGGCAACCCACCCGGCAGTGGGCGGGCAGACGGGAGAGGGACAGCGCCTGACCCCAAGCGCCCCTCACCATGGTGGGAGGCACCCCCCCCGGGGACGCCCTTCCGCCACCCCCACAGCGAGCAACGCCAGCCCGCAAGGGCGCACGCTGTGGGGCCGGTGCCGGGCCCCCACGCCCACACCGACCGCACCCGGGACACGCGGGTCGCGGAACCCTGGCTGCACGCTCCGGAGGGCGGGCAGCCGGGGGAGGGACAGCGCCTGGCACCAGGCGCCCCTCACAACGGTGGAGGACAGCCCCCCCCGGGGACGCCCTTCCGCCACCCCCACAGCGAGCAACGCCGGCCCGCAAGGGCGCACGCTGTGGGGCCGGTCCTGGGTCCACACGCCCGCATCGACCGCACCCGGGACACACGGGTCGCGGAACCCTGGCTGCACGCTCCGGAGGACGAGCGGCCGGGGGAGGGACAGCGCCTGGCACCAAGCGCCCCTCACAACGGTGGAAGGCAGCCCCCCCCGGGGACGCCCTTCCGCCAACCCCACAGCGAGCAACGCCGGCCCGCAAGGGCGCACGCTGTGGGGCCGGTGCTGGGTCCACACGCCCGCATCGACCGCACCCGGGACACACGGGTCGCGGAACCCTGGCTGCACGCTCCGGAGGACGAGCGGCCGGGGGAGGGGCAGCGCCTGACACCAGGCGCCCCTCACAACGGTGAAAGGCACCCCCCCCGGGGACGCCCTTCCGCCACCCCCACAGCGAGCAACGCCGGCCCGCAAGGGCGCACGCTGTGGGGCCGGTGCTGGGTCCACACGCCCGCATCGACCGCACCCGGGACACACGGGTCGCGGAACCCTGGCTGCGCGCTCCGGAGGACGAGCAGCCGGGGGAGGGACAGCGCCTGACACCAGGCGCCCCTCACAACGGTGGAAGGCAGCCCCCCCCGGGGACGCCCTTCCGCCACCCCCACAGCGAGCAACGCCGGCCCGCAAGGGCGCACGCTGTGGGGCCGGTGCTGGGTCCACACGCCCGCATCGACCGCACCCGGGACACACGGGTCGCGGAACCCTGGCTGCACGCTCCGGAGGACGAGCGGCCGGGGGAGGGGCAGCGCCTGACACCAGGCGCCCCTCACAACGGTGGAAGGCACCCCCCCCGGGGACCCCCCCCCCGCCACCCCCACAGCGAGCAACGCCGACCCGCAAGGGCGCACGCTGTGGGGCCGGTGCTGGGTCCACACGCCCGCATCGACCGCACCCGGGACACACGGGTCGCGGAACCCTAGCTGCACGCTCCGGAGGACGGGCAGCCGGGGGAGGGACAGCGCCTGACACCAGGCGCCCCTCACAACGGTGGAAGGCACCCCCCCCGGGGACGCCCTTCTGCCACCCCCATAGCGGGCAACGCCAGCCCGCAAGGGCGCACGCTGTGGGGCCGGTGCTGGGTCCACACGCCCGCATCGACCGCACCCGGGACACGCGGGTCGCGGAACCCTAGCTGCACGCTCCGGAGGACGAGCGGCCGGGGGAGGGACAGCGCCTGACACCAGGCGCCCCTCACAACGGCGGAAGGCAGCCCCCCCGGGGACGCCCTTCCGCCACCCCCACAGTGAGCAACGCCGGCCCGCAAGAGCGCACGCTGTGGGGCTGGTGCTGGGTCCACACGCCCACATCAACCGCGCCCGGGACACGCGGGTCGCGGAGCCCTGGCTGCACGCTCCAGAGGACGAGCGGCCGGGGGAGGGACAGCGCCTGACACCAGGCGCCCCTCACAACGGTGGAAGGCACCCCCCCCGGGGACGCCCTTCCGCCACCCCCACAGCGAGCAACGCCAGCCCACAAGGGCGCACGCTGTGGGGCCGATGCTGGGTCCACACGCCCGCATCGACCGCACCCGGGACACACGGGTCGCGGAACCCTGGCTGCACGCTCCGGAGGACGAGCGGCCGGGGAAGGGACAGCGCCTGACATCAGGCACCCCTCACAACGGTGGAAGGCACCCCCCCCCGGGGACGCCCTTCCACCACCCCCACAGCGAGCAACGCCGGCCCGCAAGGGCGCACGCTGTGGGGCCGGTGCTGGGTCCACACGCCCGCGCCGACTGCACCCGGGACACACGGGTCGCGGAACCCTGGCTGCACGCTCCGGAGGACGAGCGGCCGGGGAAGGGACAGCGCCTGACACCAGGCGCCCCTCACAACGGTGGAAGGCACCCCCCCCGGGGACGCCCTTCCGCCACCCCCCCAGCGAGCAACGCCGGCCCGCAAGGGCGCACGCTGTGGGGCCGGTGCTGGGTCCACACGCCCGCATCGACCGCACCCGGGACACGCGGGTCACGGAACCCTGGCTGCACGCTCCGGAGGACGAGCGGCCGGGGGAGGGACAGCGCCTGACACCAGGCGCCCCTCACAACGGTGGAAGGCACCCCCCCCGGGGACGCCCTTCCGCCACCCCCACAGCGAGCAACACCGGCCCGCAAGGGCGCACGCTGTGGGGCCGGTGCTGGGTCCACCCGCCCGCATCGACCGCACCCGGGACACACGGGTCGCAGAACCCCGGCTGCGCGCTCCAAAGGACGAGCGGACGGGGGAGGGACAGCGCCTGACGCCAGGCGCCCCTCACAACGGTGGCAGGCACCCCCCCCGGGGGCGCCCCTCCGCCACCCCCACAGCGAGCAACGCCGGCCCGCAAGGGCGCACGCTGTGGGGCCGGTGCTGGGTCCACACGCCCGCACCGACCGCGCCAGGGACACGCGGGTCGCGGAACCCTGGCTGCACGCTCCGGAGGACGAGCGGCTGGGGGAGGGACAGCGCCTAACACCAGGCGCCCCTCACAACGGTGGAAGGCACCCCCCCCGGGGACACCCTTCCGCCACCCCCACAGCGAGCAACGCCGGCCCGCAAGGGCGCACGCTGTGGGGCCGGTGCTGGGTCCACACGCCCGCATCGACCGCACCCGGGACACGCGGGTCGCGGAACCCTGGCTGCACGCTCCGGAGGACGAGCGGCCGGGGGAGGGACAGCGCCTGACACCAGGCGCCCCTCACGACGGTGGAAGGCACCCCCCCCGGGGACGCCCTTCCGCCACCCCCACAGCGAGCAGCGTCGGCCCGCAAGGGCGCACGCTGTGGGGCCGGTACTGGGTCCACACGCCCACATCGACCGCGCCCGGGACACACGGGCCGCGGAACCCTGGCTGCGCGCTCCGGAGGACGAGCGGCCGGGGAAGGGACAGCGCCTGACACCAGGCGCCCCTCACAACGGTGGAAAGCGCCCCCCCCGGGGACGCCATTCCGCCGGCCCCACAGCGAGCAGCGTCGGCCCGCAAGGGCGCACGCTGTGGGACCGGTGCTGGGTCCACACGCCCGCATCGACCGCGCCCGGGACACACGGGTCGCGGAACCCTAGCTGCACGCTACGGAGGGCGAGCGCGGCGGTGGAAGGCACCCCCCCGGGAACGCCCCTCCGCCACCCCCACAGCGAGCAACGCCGGCCCGCAAGGGCGCACGCTGTGGGGCCGGTGCTGGGTCCACATGCCCGCATCGACCGCACCCGGGACACGCGGGTCGCGGAACCCTGGCTGCACGCTCCGGAGGACGAGCGGCCAGGGAAGGGACAGCGCCTGACACCAGGCGCCCCTCACAACGGTGGAAAGCGCCCCCCCCGGGGACGCCATTCCGCCAGCCCCACAGCGAGCAGCGTCGGCCCGCAAGGGCGCACGCTGTGGGACCGGTGCTGGGTCCACACGCCCGCATCGACCGCGCCCGGGACACACGGGTCGCGGAACCCTGGCTGCACGCTACGGAGGGCGAGCGCGGCCGGGGGAGGGACAGCGCCTGACACCAGGCGCCCCTCACAACGGTGGCAGGCACCCCCCCCGGGGGCGCCCCTCCGCCACCCCCACAGCGAGCAACGCCGGCCCGCAAGTGCTACGCTGTGGGGCCGGTGCAGGGTCCACTGCCCGCACCGACCGCGCCCGGGACACACGGGTCGTGGAACCCTGGCTGCACGCTCCGGAGGACGAGCGGCCGGGGGAGGGACAGCGCCTAACACCGGACGCCCCTCGCAACACTGGAAGGCGCCCCCCCGGGGATGCCCATCCACCGCCCCCACACCGAGCAACGCACCAACGCACCAACGCACCAGCCACGGGACATCCGCACCCCGCCCCCTGCTCTTAGACACAGCAACATAGCAATGGCGCAACCCGCGGCACCACGCAAGACACGCCCCCGATCTCCGACGCTGGACGAAGCACACGAGGTCATCAGGGCGCTGGGACTCAGAGACGGCGAAGGAGACCCCCCACAAGAGGACGCGGGCACAGACTCCGACCTGGAGGCATTGCCGGAGCCCCCCGCGGGGGGCGCGCCCGCGGAACCTGCGCCGCCGGCGGGCAGCGTATCCGCGATCTGCCCCGCGTGGAAACGGGGCCATTGCACCGGCGAAGGCTGGTGCCCCAGACAGAACCCCCAGCCCGATGCCGACGACGGAGCGTTGCCCGGGGTGAAGCCCGCGGCCGCACGCGCCGCCCTACGCTACGGGGTGACGCAGGGCTGGATCCTGGATGAGACCGCGCGCGGCAGCGTGAACATCCAGGAGGCCGCCGACCGCGTCACCCACGCGGGACAAGCGGCGGTGGCCCTGCACACCCGGGGCCGCCACGGTGGACCCGCAGAGGGGATCATTGTGGATCCCTCGGGAATGGTGCTGGTCCTGGCGGCGGACATGGTCCGAGGGGTGCTCCACGTGTCCCGCGTGCGGCGGGCGTGCCCACAATGGACCATCCAGGTGTACACCCCCCCGCGGGCGTGGCCCTTTTCCACATGGGCGGTGCTCGCCGTCATGTGGCACCTGGCACCAGAGGACGCCCCCACAGGGACCGCGGAGGACATCGCCCGGGACCTCCACACCTGGCCGGCCGACCAGGAATACCCCTGGCGCAGGCCCCGGGGCGGCCTCCCGGTGGCACCAACGGCGGAGGGGCTCAGCCTCGCGGCAACCCTCCAACGGCACCCCGACAAGTATGCACGCCACTTCCTGCAGACGGGCACGGTCCCGGCCGCCCCGCCAGACTCCGAGTGGCGATGGGACGCAGGGGTGGCGCAACCGCTGCCGGGCCCCTGGACCCTCCCGTTGTGGTACTTACCAATGGGCACCTTGGCCCACACCACCCAGGCCGTCAAGGGGGCTTTCCCGCAGCCGCCCCTCCCCGGCGTGGCCCTGCTCCGCAGCCTGCAGGCGGGGGCCGCCTGGGTACGGTGGAGGGAAGGGAAGGGGCGCTCGAGCCCCTACTTCCCCATGGTCCAAGGCCAGGCGCTGATTCATGCCGAGGGCATGGGGACCGTGGAATGGGGGGCGATCGTGCCCGGCACGGCGTGCAGGTGGATCACGGCGGCCGCCCCACAGCCCATGCGGTCGCCGCCGGCGTGCCACCGCCTCCTACGGATGGTCCCCTCATTGGCCCCCCGGCACGCCTTTACAAGGGACGTGTGGAAAGCCGTACTGAGCCACACCAGGGAGTGGCTGACGAACCCGGGTACGCGGTACCCTCCGGGACCGGTGCTCGAACAGCTCACGGCCCCCACGCCCGGGGTCCTCCACGCCCTACACAGGGCGTCGGCCCTCACGAAGCAGCTCAACGATGAAGTGCTGGACCTGGCGCTGGAGCCGCTGCGGGTGCTCTACCCGCAGGCACACATCCCACCCGCGGGCACGTCCAACCGCCTAGGCCGCCTGGGGTTGCAGCGCCGCGTCGAGGCCGCGCACCCAGGAGGCGTGGTGGAACAGTGGCTAACGCTCCGCAATCCGTCCGCCGCGGAGGGCCACTGGTACCTGCACCAGCTACTCTTCCAGCCACGGGCAGCCCCGGAACACCGCCGGCAGAACCGGTACCACACGCACCCGGAGCGCCGGGGCGCGCAAAACTACCCGCAGCCAATCCCGCCCGCCCTCCCGCCGGGGCAGGGCCCGGAGGCGCTACAGCGGGGCCCCCCGCTCGACACCGCCACCACAGTACAGCAGTGGGGAGGCGACGATGCGAGCGGTGCCGAACCGGACTGCACGAACTGCGGAGCGGTGGCCTGGATGACAGCCTGCAGGCACCTCACCCGAGATACCACGGGACTCCGGCAGTACAGACCCACGGACCGCACGGCGCTGGCGTCCGCGGTCGCGGCCGTCACCATGGGTCCAGTGGCCGCGTGGCCGGCGCAGCTGCTGCCCCACGTCCCCTGCCGCGACACGCGGCCCCGACGGCCAGCCGCGACGCACGAGCCGACGGCGCCCCTCACGGCGGAGCAACTATACGTCGTCGCGGCGGCTTTGCTAGCAGACGGCGGGGAGAGCTTCGTCCACCACCACGGCCCGGCGCAAATTGCGGGGTGCATACAAGGGCCCCAGCGCGATGCACCAGGCCCGTGGCATGCCACACTCCGCGGGCGCACCCGCGTCTGGGGTGCGGGCGATGGCGCACCCCCGCCCGGGCCTAAGCAGGGGGAGGCGCTGGTACTGCAGACGGCAGGCTACCAAGCCATCGTACACGGCCACGCCGGAGGGTACCGGTCGCACATCCTGGCCGGAGGCCAATGGGCGGTCTGGCACAGCACCGCCAGGCAAGGGGCATTCCCGCCCCTGTCCCACGTCGACTGGCGACAGGGGCCCACCCAGGCCTACTACATGTCGGCGGACCCCTGGCCGCTGGCGGTCCTGCTGCACGCTGTCAGCGCCCCCAACAAGAGGCAGGAACCAGGGTGGGTCAACCCCCCCGCACTGGTGTGGAGCCCCGACCAGGAGGAGCATCTACGGGCCGCGTGGCAGGGAGACGCCATCAGGGCCACGGACGTCCCGGACCTCCACGCGGGGCCCATCACGCACGCCCGCCCAGCGGCTACCCTGGCGGTGGCCCAACGGGGGCAGCAGAACCCACAGTGGGTGGTCTGCATGTTCAGCCCGGCGGACGCACACGTCGTCGTCTGCGACCCTGAACGCCTGCCGGGGCCCGAAGCCGTGATCCGCGTGGCAGACTGCACACGCATGATCATCAAGGCGCTGCGGGAGGGCGAACACCACGCCCTCCTGCTCCAGGTCAGGCTGAAGGACAACGCCCGGGCGGCGAGGCCGGGAGTGTGGCCGGCAGCGGCGCACCCCGCCGACCTGGAGCTCCAGCTGGCGGTCCCGACCACGGTGTACCACTGGCTACAGGCCTTCCACGACCTGCGGTGGAGGAGCAAACCCGACCGCCAAATCGGCTCCACGCACTGGCAAACGTGGCTGCAAGCGGACGCGCAGCGCGATGCCGCCCGAGGCCTCGGGCCCGCGCCCGCGACGCGAGCCCTCGATGCGGCGGCCCCGGGCCGCACGCTGGCACCACACACGGTGCCGCTGGCCAACCTGCCCTTCGAACCAGCGGCGGAGGGCGCCATTCGGAAGTCGGTGCAGCTCCCCCCGGCGCGAGGGGCCACGGAGCCGACGAAATGCCCCCTGTGTGCGGACAAGTACTACACCAGCGGGGCGATGCTGGAACACCTGGCGTGGCACGCGGTGCACGCTGCGGCCCCGGCGGACGACAAGGAGGCGGCCGCCAACATCCTGCAGGGGAGAGCACGGAGGTCCCCGTGGCACGCCCCGTACACCCGGCGCCCCCCGCCCCAGGCAGCCGACCACGCAGATGGAGGTGAGGAGGCACCCGGAGCGGCCCCGGGGGCCGGCGGTGCGGCCCCACCAGGGTCCATGTCCATCCCCGCGGGGCTGGCCCCCCTGGCCCCCCTGACTCCCCCGGTCCCCCGGGCCCCCTTGTGGGCCCCGCTGGGAACGGGCTCAGCGGATGCGGCGCACCCAGATGCCCTGGCGGCACCAGCGGACCCAGCGGCGATGCCGACGCGGGATAGCTGACTCCAGGAGGACACGACGGGCGACGCCCTGTGGCTCCTCTCGTGGAACCTGCGCAACGGCCTCGTGCCGCCAGACCGGTCCCTCCGGGACACACTCCGGCGGCGCAGGGGGCCGGCGGCCTGCACCGACAAGGAGCACCTCATCACCGGCATGCTGCCCCAGGAGGGGGGCTTTGCCATCATGCTCCAGGAAACGGGGATCGCCACCAGGGCGCAGGAGATGCACGTGGCCGCGGCGCTCCGGGACAAGGGGTACACCGCCTACTTCAGCAGCCGGCTGGCGGAGACGGGTGCCACCTCCACCTCGAGAGGGGGGGGCCTCCTCACCGCGGTCAGCAGCAAGTACGTGGTGGAGCACGAGGTGCTCAGCTTCGCGGAAATTGTCCCCGGGAAAGCCGCGGCCCTGGAGGTCCGCACGGACGGGGGAGGCCTCACCCTCATCAACGTCCACGTGCCGCAAGCAGGTTGCTCCCCGTGGGCGGGACGGGCGGCGTTCTGGGCCGACATACAAATGTATGCCACGGCACGCAGCCTCGGCGGGAGGCACCCGGTGGTCATCGCCGGTGACACCAACGTCTACATGGATGTCCCCACCAACCCGGCCACGGAGCATTTCCGAGCGGGCTGGGAAGCCTGCGGCTTCCGAAGAGCCGCGGCGGGCGGAGAGGAGGACATGACCCCCACGCTCCACCCGTCCCAGCACAGGGTGGACACTTTCCTGGTCAACGAGCCCCTCCTGCCGTGGTCCCTGCGGGAGAGCGTCTGGGCTCGCGGCATGGCACACCCCCAGGTGGTCGGCTCGGACCACCTCCCGGTCCGCCTGGCCCTGCCGGGCCTCCTCAGCGCGGCGGGGCGCGCGGCGATGCCCACCCCCTACAGCCACACGGAAGGCCGCCTCCTCCCGTACGACGCCGAGGCCGCGCCCGTCCAACACTGCCTGTGGGCGGCGGTCACCGCCGCGCAGGATGAACCCTCCCTTGCGCCCTGGCTGGGTCCCGCAGAGCAGCACGACTACGGGTCCATGCCCGCGGCTGCGGTGGACAAGGTGTTCGAACACCTCCACGCGACGCATGACGCCCTGGCGCGCGTGGTGGGACGCAGGCAGCCGTCTCCGGCGGGAACGGACCCGACGGAGGGGGACCCCCCGGAGAGCGGAAAGCAGCTCCAGGCAGCGGTCCTCCGCTATGACACCCTGGCAGCGCGCGCCCCGGCAGCGTACCAGGCGGACGCGGCCAGGCATGGCATCCGGTCCGAGGCGGCGCTCCGGCTCACGGAGGAACTGCAGAGTGTGTCGCCCGGGTTCCGCCCGACCACGCAGGGCCAGCTGCAGGAGGAGCTGGAGAGGCAAGCAGCCGCCCTCGAGGAGGACACTCGCCAGCTCCGCGCCCTCCTGGCGGCAGACCGCAAGCGCGCCATCAAGGAATTCTGGCGCCGCCACGCCCCCGACATCGCCCAGCGATGGAAAGCCGTGCGGGGAGCCATAGAGGTAGAGGCCCCAGGCCCGTCGGGCCTCTGGAACGTGCGGGTTCCCAACACCCAAACGCTCCTCACGGAGGCCCACGACGTGATGTTCGCAGTTCGCGCCTTCTGGCGAGAACTGTATGACAAACGCCCGGTGGACCTCCCGGGTTTCCAGGCGGTCCTCGGCCGCCACGTCCCACGGGTCCCTGAGGGAGCCTGGACACAGGTCCAGCAGTACTCCATGCAGGACCTGAAGTCCGCCCTGGACAAGGCCGATGGCAAGGCCCCGGGTCCTAACCACGTGGAGGCCCGCTTCATCAAGGCCCTCCCGGCACCCGTCCAGTGGCTCCTGGTCCACTCCTACCGGGCCATCCTCCGTGGCGCCCCGCCACCGATGCACTGGAGGGACGCGCACATCCCGCTCAGCCCCAAGGTACCGGGCTCTGCCAGACTGGATGACTACAGGCCCATAGCCCTGGGCCAGCTGGACATGAAGCTGCTCACGGGCCCCCTCACCCAGCGCATCACGGAGGTGCTCACACGGCACGGGGTGGTCAGCGACTGGCAGCAGGGGGCCCTCCCTGGCTCCAACACAGGCCCCCCCCTGTTCATGGCGCAGCGGCAGCTCCAGCAGGGAAGGCCCAACTACGTCTTCTCCTTCGACGCCCGCAAGGGCTTCGACACCGCCCCGCACGGCGCCCTCCACCTCATCCTGCGCCACCTCTCCGTGCCGCCGGACGTCATTGACCTCCTGCTCTTCCTCCACACGTGCGCCAGGCTGCGCATCGTCACAGCACACGGGCTAACGCAGCCCGTCTACATGCTACGCGGCGTCCGGCAGGGCAACCCCGAGAGCCCCCTGCTGTACGCGCTCCTCCTGGAGCCTCTGCTCAGGGCGCAGGGACACCGCCTGCGCCCGCCGGGAGGAGCCGAGCACGGCCTCATCCAGGCCTACATCGACGACCTGCTGGTGGTGGCCCACACGCTGCAGCACTTCGTCGAGGGCGTGGAGGCGGTGGCCGCGTACCTGGGGATGATGGGCATGGAGCTCAACCCCCGCAAGTGCGCCATGGCCACCACGGAGGGGGTCCCGGGCCTGCAGCTACGCCTCTGCCCCCACCTGGAAAACCCGTGGTACTGGGTACCAGCGGCGGACTCCGTCCCCTACCTGGGACTCCAGCTGCAGCCGGACGGGGAGTTCTCCCTGCAGCGCAAGCACCGGCTACGCCTGGCGGCAGTACACCACTGGTGCCTTAACACCCTCGCGCCACCGAAAGTGGTGCAGGACGTCATCCTGGCGATCCTCGGAGGGGTGACGCAGTACGTCGCCCCTTTCATCGCCGACGACTCCGACACTGCACGCCACCTGGACCACATCACGGTCCAGGTCGCGAAGGACAGGGCACGATACGCCTTCGACGCCTCGCGGGACAGCCTGCAGGATGACCGGACCCTGGGGCTCACACGGGTGCCCACGCGGTGCCAGCAGGCAGCGGTGGCCCTCGTGGGTACACTCGTCCACCACCGCGCAACCTCCGTGCGCGCGGAGGTCACCAAGATGTTCTGGGAGATAGCCGGCGCGCACGGAATATGCCCTGAGGTGCACTACCCCGTCCCGGAGTTCGCAACTCTGGCGGGAGGCGACTGGGTCCAGCGCATACCCCGGGCCCTGGCCGCCCTGGGAGTGGGGATGTACAACCCCATCGCGTGCCCCAGGGCGGCTCACGTCCAACTACAGTCCCCGCCGGGCAAAATCGTCACGCTGCGCACCGCCAAGCTGCGACACCGCGACACGTGCCGCCTGACGGTGCCACACGCAACGCTGTGGCATGGGCACCCCGGGCCACGCCACCCCTTCCCCGACAACGACGATCCGTGGCCAACGGCGGTGCGGGAGTGCCTCGACCAATGCGCCGATGAACACCTCCATTATTGCCGCCATGAGCAAGGGCCCACCAACCACCCCGGGTGGCGCGATGCCCTGGCCCACCTCTTCCACACCACCGGCACGCGGGACCCCCGCCTGAGACTCGTCCACCCCACGAGGGCTAAGCAGGACGCCCACACCGGCCCGCGGGTGACCCCAGACGGCCTGCACCTCCACGTCGGGGGCTACCGCCGCCGGAACGGCCTGTCCCCCCCCACGCGGGGGGCGGCGTACCACCCGCCAGCGGCCCTCATGTACATCCTCCGCGACGTACTCGCGGAAAGCGAGCACCAAGAGCCCAACGCGGACGTGGCGTGGCCAGAACCCTTACGCCCCCGGCCCCACGCGCCGATGCCGTTGTGGCTGGTGACCACAGACGACCAATGCACCCAAGCGGCGGGACAAGCGCAGCTCCGGGCCGAGTGGGTGATAGTGCAAGTGGGGGCAGGCCAGCCCGAACCCCGTGGACTCCCCCGCGGCACCGCCCTACTGGTGGCTACGGGGGTGCCGCACGACCCACACATGGCGGTACACGCGCTGGAGGACCAGCCGGAGGACACGGGACACTTGGTGGTACACCAGCGCGGGGGCCCGGCGTGGCTCAAGGAACATGTGACGGCGCTACGGTCCTGGGCAAGCACGGTCGCCGGAGCGGAGATCCGGCTGCACGACCGCCCGGCGATCAGCCCAGGCGACACCAGGGCGCTGAGCATGGACCAACTGACCCACAGCCACCCCGACGTCCGGTGGCACTCCACCGACCTCAACGCGGGGTGGCTCAGCCCCACCGGATACTACTGGATCCCGGAGGCCTGGGGACACACCTCCTCTGACGCGTCCGGGGGCGGACCCTGCAAACATGCCACCAGCGTCGCTCTCGCCGCCGACCTCACCCGCACGTGGGCGGTGGCCATCTCGGGCACGGTGCCTGACGGAGAGGGGGTGGCCGCCTCCCTCCCCCTACATTACGGTGCACACAGACCATGGGTCCACACGGTGGACGCCGAAGTCATCCTCCACCTCCTGCGGCACGCAGATCACGAGCGAACCACGGGGGTCCCCGCGGGCGCAGCGAAGGTGGTCAACCAGATGCCCCTGAGGTGGCTCCGGGACGGCCTGTGCGCGCGGGGGCAACACGCCGGGCACCCGTTCTGGTACGTCCGAGCCACCTCGCACCACAGTGACGCCCTACTGCACAAGGCGGACTGGGCGGCGTCCCAGGACACCGTCTTGCAGAACACGCCCCCGGACCCTGGCCACGCCCAACTCATCGTCGCCGGCCGTGACGGCCATCTCGATCTACGGCCCCCCACGATGCGGGTGCTCGGCGAGGTCGCACAACGGGCGCAGACGGACCATGCGCTGACGCACCGGGGACACACACCCCTAGGCGCGGCCCACGCCACGGCCTACGTCCACGCCCGGGACCTCACCGCGGCGGCCACCAACCGCCGGGCGCTGCGGGCCCGAGACGGCCACACGCCGGTGCAGCGCAGGCTCCGCGTCCGGAAGGAGCGGCTCTCCGGCGTCGCCATCGTCCCGCAGCCGTGCCTTTTCTGCGGCGGCCCGGAAGAGACCCCGGTGCACATGCACGTGGGCTGCACCCACTCGCGGCTCCTCTGGCCCCACTACCGCCAGGCGGTGCACGAGGCGGCCCGCCACCTCCCACCTGGGGACAAGGCCCTGTGGGTGGCCTCGTGGCGCTCCGCAGGCGCCACGTGGACGGAGGTGTTCTGCTCCGGACTGGTGCCCGAGGACGCGGAGGCGCAGCTCCGCGCCATAACCCGATACGACCCGCCGGGAGGGACCTCGGTGGACGACTTCCTCCACCACATGCTCCGGCTAGGGGACTTCGCGTGGGAGCTTCGCAACCACCGGCTGGAGCAACTCCTCCACGACCCCCTAAGCGCGGCGGCCCGGGCGCACCGGTGGCTCACTGCGGCGGAGGGTGACCACCCTCCCCCTCCCCCGCGCCCTGACAAGGACTTCGTAGCCTCCCTCCGTGTTGTGAATGGCACTCTGGAGTGCCCGCTCCAAGAGGGCCCCCACCCGTATCAGGACCTGCCGGGGGGGTTCTCGAGGCACCTGCAAGACGCCCTTTTCCCACCGTGGATCATCGGGCGCGGCTCCATGACCGCATGGGAGGCGCGCATCGTGGGGGAGGAGTGGGCGCGGGAGTGGGGCCGGTGGTGCGCCGCCGCGCGCGCCCCGGAGACCCCTGCGCAACGATACGCCGCCATCCCGCTCCGGGGGTGGGGGCCGGACACCCGGCCGAGACCCACCCTGGTCCGCGGGGCGGGACCTGACCACCCGTGGGACGCGGCGACGGGGGAATGGCTGCAGGCGGCCCCGGGGCCGCAAACGGGATGGACTGGGGACGTATCCTCACTCGTCAGGACGCCCGTCCCGCCCCGCATCGTCCTTCACACCGCCAACGTGCTCCGGGCCACGGAGATACGCACGTGGGGACAAGCTGCGGCCACCGTCCGGTGGCAACCCCCAGAGGACGGGGCCACCCAACTCACCGTGGCGCACTTCAAAGCGGGGGGGCCGGTATACGACGACGCCCTGTCCCGGCTGGGCGACACCCAGGGGCCCTTACTCCTCATGCTCCCCACCGGTATCGCAGCCGCGCTGCACCGGGAGCTGGACGGCTGCGAAGGGCTGCGAGTGGGGTGGGAGGCGGTCGCGGACGGCACCCTACTGGCCCTCCTCCACAGGGACACAGCGAACGGGTGCCAATGGGACGCGCTGACGCTCCACCTCACCGGGCGCCACGTGTACATGGCGAGCCCCCCCCAGGGGCACCCCCGCCCGGCGTGGGACGACCTCATCGCCGCCTTCCACGACCACGGGATCCTCCCCGGCGACACGTGGCAGGAGGTCCAGCGGAAGACACTTGGCAAGGACTACCGGCGCCGCGTCCGCGCCCGCTTGCTGGAGATCCGGGACCCCCTCCGACAGAGGTGGGACGACCTCTGGCTCCGCCATCTCGACCCTTGGTCGCCGCCCTCCCACCTCCCGCACACCTGCCGACTATGCGGAGAGTGTGACACGGTGTCCTCCGCAGCAGCGACAGGCGCCAACAGGTGCGAGCGGTGCACCCAGGTAGCCGCGTGCCCCTGGCCCGAACCTCCCGCAGGTCCGCGCAGGAGCACGGAGGAGGAAGCCTTGCGCCGGCGCATCGAGGGGGCACACACCCCCTCACGCGAACAGGCGGGCCCCGCGGGCGCTGCCCTTCTGTGGATCCACGTGCACCTGCGGGACCCCACATCCGTTGCGCACCTGTCGCACGTGTTCGCCCCCTAACCCCCACCCGCCGCCGCCCTTTGCAGAGCCCGCAGCACCATGCCACGCCGACGGGGGGATGGGCCGGGGCACACCAGGGCCCGCCGCAGAGCGCAGGAGGCGGCCGTCCGGGGTCTGGTGGCGGACGCGGTGGCGGAGGCAAAAGGAGCGCACGCTGCCGCACGGTGCGACCTGGAGGGCAGTGCGAGGGCCTTCCTCAACGAGACCGCCCTCCCGGCCGTCCGCGCCCTGAACGGAGCGGGGGCCCCTACGTTGCTCCCGGCAATGCACCGGATCGTGAACGCCGTCCGGCCAGGGCTCATCAGCCCAGAGGCGGCCCTCTACGGGCACTGGATGGAGTGGCGCGAGTCCAACCGGTCGGGCCGGCCCCTGTCCATGGGGGACGCCCTCCGGATGACGGGAGCGGGGTCTGCCATGTCCCTCCACAGTAGCGCCCCAGCCCTGCTGCACGCCCTCAGGACGCGCTACCCCGGGGACGCGGCCCCGTACCTGAACCAGGCGCGGGCCACGTACCCGGGGGGAGTGTCCGAGCTGGATGCGGCGCTCCACCTTCTACACCCGCCGGACGGGGACCTGGAGGTGGGCGAGGTCACGGTGTTCGTGGAAGGCGCGGACGAGGCGTCCGCCCGCCCCCGGCCGACCAACCCGGTGTATGACGGCACCGGGCCTACCCCCCCGTACGCCGTCGTCTACGAGGCGTTCCCCAGGGAGCCCACTTGGTGCCCCGCCCTCCCACCGGCGACGCACGCGCCCCGCGGCTGGGCTAACCCAGACCTGTCCCCCCCCCTCTCCAGGACCAGGGGTGCCCACCACAGGGGGCAGGTCCTCTGGCAAGAGTGCCCTGGCACCCCCCTGCTCCTCCTCGTCGTCGCGACCCGCGGGGACCCGGGGCGGATCCTGGGGATCACCCCCACCCACCTCTATGGGGCCACACCCGTACCCCGCCCCCCCCTCCCGGCGCCCGCGGCGTGGGACGGAGTACACACCTTCCTGCGCACACAGGAGGTCACCGCCGTTACGGGGGTCCATCTGGTGCGGCTGCCCCCGGCACCGCTCGACGACCCCCGGGGGCCCAGGGCCCTGAGCCCCGCCCCAGACTGGGAGCTGTGGCGCGACGCGTGGGCCGCGTGGCTCCCCCGCCTCCCCTCCCAATGCCGGTGGATGGCCGCGGACCCCCGGCCGTGCGGGACTGACGCCACAGCCGGCCCCCCACCCCCTCCCCCCCCCCCCCCCGCAGAGCACCACACGGCACTGCCCACGGCACGGCACTGATGCACCAGGAGGTAGTGGGAAGGGCGCGCCTGCCACCACGCATGCCTACCAGAGTAACAGTAATGGCAGACTCCGATCGGTCCCTCGGGCGGGACGACCGCCACCACCGCCGGTCCCGCTCCCGCTCCCCCGTCTCCTCCCCAGAGTGGACGGGGGAGACCCTCGCGGAGCGCGAGGAGCGGAGGCTGGCGGAGGCGGCGGTGGTCGGACCGCCGCCGCCGGCCCGGGAACCTGGGCCAGCCGAGACGGCCGCCCCCGCCGCCCAAGCGGCCAGCCCCGCCGCCCCGCCCCGCCCTGACGCGCAGGAGGCGGAGACCGCGGCGAGCCACGCCGCGGCCCCGGCCGCGGCCCCCGGCACGCCGCCGGCAAGGGGGGCAGCCCCGGCGCAGGAGCCGGACGCGTCGCCGAGGGCTGCCGCAGCCGCGCAGGAGAGCAAGCAGGGCGCAAGAGGGGCTGCGGCGGACCCCGCACGGGCCGTGGGCGCCTCGCAGGCGGCCGCCGCGGCAGCAGAGAAGACCGAGGAGGATGTGCGAGAGTCTGCGACCGCGGCCACGGGCGCCTCGTCGGCGGCCGCCACGGCAGCGAAGGAGAGTGCGGAGGGCGCGGGAGGGGCTGCGGCCCCTGGCACGCCGCGCAAGCGGGGGAAGAACCCCGCACGGGCCGCGGACGCCTCGCCGGCGGCCGCCGCAGCAGCAGCAGTGGGCAGGGAGAGCGCGAAGTACCGCGCCCACGCCAACCCCGCCCACACCCACACCAGCCCCCCCAAGCCGTACCCCCCCAAGCCCTTCCCCCCGGGGCGGGAGCGGCACGACCGCCCCCCAAAGCGCGAGCGCTCGCCGCCGGGCGTCACGCTGCCGCAACTGCAAAGGCAGCGGGACGCCCGGCGAGTGGTCCAGGAAGGGCGCAGCGGCGAGGGGGAGGGGAGCGGCGGACGGCGTGACAGGCAGGGGGCAGGGGAGGGGTCGGGGCACGGGAAGGGCGCGCGGGAGCGCGGGCAGGAGGCCCAGGTGCAGGGGACGGAGCGAGGGGTGGTGGGAGAGCGAGCGGGCCGGGGCGTGGTGGACGAGAGGCGGGACCCGCGACTCGGGCAGGGGGTCAGGGAGGGGCCAGGGCACGGGAAGGGTGGTCAGGGGCGCGGGAAGGGCACCCAGGCGCAGGGGGCTGGACAAGGGGGGATGGGAGAGCGAGCGGGCCGGGGTGTGGGGGACGAGAGGCGGGACCCGCGACACGGGCACGGGACCGGAAAGGGGCCCAAGGGCAAGGGCAAGGGCAAGGGCAAGGGCCCCAAGGGACAGGAGGGACGGGGCACGGGAGCCCAGGGGGGAGGGCGGGGCGAGGGGAGGGGGGCAGAGGGCGGAGCACCCCCGCAGCCGGAAGTGCAGCCGGTGAGGTGCATCCCCCCCGGCATCCAACAGATGCCGGCGCACCACACCTACCACCACCACCACCACCACCACCACCACCTCTACAACATCGACCCTGACGCCGGCGAGCTCATCCCCCCCCAACCCCCACGACACCAGCACCAGCAAGCCCCCCCCGCGCCGAGGGCGGAGCCGGCGCGGATGGCCTCGGCGGAGGGGGGACGGGGCGTGGCATCGGCGCCGCAGGTGCAGGAGCAGCGAGGGGGCCGGCACAGGGGGCGGAGGAGAGCCGGCCGTGGAACGTGGACTGGGGCGCAGTCCCGGACCCGCTGGGGGGGGAGACCCTCCCCCTGGTGGGGGAAGTGTACGGGTGGTTGTGCTGGGCCAACCAGGGGACCTCCAGGAGGTCGCGGAACCGGCCCTTCGATGCCGTGCTCCTCCGGAGGGACGGAGGAAACCGAGAGGCACCCCCGGGGGGGTGGGCGGCCCAAGAGGACCACGAGAGGGTCCTCAGGTCAGTGATCCGGGCGGCGTGGCCCGACAGGGAGCCGACGTGGCCGGCCTTCCTGGAGGGGGGAGCGGTGCTCCGCATCACGGATGCGGACGCCAACAACTGGCTCCCCCGGGCTTTGCGTAGCGCCCTCGCCCACTGGCGCTACCGCCGGCACAACCCGCCGCCGCCGCAGCCCCAGCCCCCACACAAGCGGCGGCGCAAGTGAAGGCCCAGACGGCGGGCGCGGGGGGGGGGATTGGGCCCCCTGACCCACGCCCCCCCCACGGTATGGCACGACGTGCGGGGACGCGCCGCCACCCACGGAAGGGAGTGCGGGGGCGCCAAGCGCGGGGAGGAACCGGCTGCCCCGCAACCTGCTAACCACTGACCGCTAACCATCAACCACCCCCGGCCGGCCGGCGCCGCGCGGCAACGGCCGGGGAGGTGAGGGCCCCGGCGAGGGCCTGCGCGGGCATCCAGCTCTCGATAGGGGGGGCGGGTGACGGGCGCGACCCCCTGGCCGATGGCTGGCCCCCGGGACCAGGGCCGCCATGCCGCCCCCGCCCCCCCCCCCCCCCCACGGCCGACGAGAGGCATCACCAGGGGGCCAAAGGGCCCCCCCCAACCCACCCCCCCCCCCCCCCGCACAGACCCGGGGGCGGGCGGGGGGCGGCCCCCCCACCCCCCCCCCCCGCACCCACCGCAGCAGGGGCGCCACAGGCGCGGCCCTCCGCCCCCCCAGGGCCGGGGGGGCGCCCCCCCCTCAGGGGGAACGGCGGCTGGGCCTGCTCCCGCGAACCCACACCGGCGTGCCGGGGCAACGCGCACGACGGAGCAGGAAGGAGGCCGCACCCCACATGACCCTCCCGTAACCACAGCCCGCCCCGAGGTGACGGAGGGAGGGCGTCAAGTCAGATGGGGCCCCCAGGGGGGCGGTCCACGGGCCGCCCCTCACCCCCCCCACCACGGGGCGGCACTTCAGCCCCGACCGCAAGCGCGCGCCGGAAGGGAGCGCACCGGCGACGCGGAGAGAGCCAGGAAGGAGTACCACAGGCCGCCGCCTGGAACGAGAGCAGGGAGGCCGCGGCGCGACACCCCCCCCCCCCCCCCCCGCCCCCCCACCGGCCCGCCGGCCGCAGGGGCCCCGGCCCCCACCCCCCGAGGCTGAAGGGACGGACCCCCCCGCCCGGGAGGGGAGCCGGGGAGTGACCCGCCCCGGCGCCCCAGCCGCCGGCTCCAATGGGGGCCGCGAAGAGCATGTGGGCCCACGCCTGCGCACCGGGACGCCGCGCAGATCGTGCCCAGAGAAGCCGGGTGGGCGCGAACCGGAATGGTATGGGTGGCCACGCCCCCCATGGACAGCACGACGCCAAGGGGCGCCCGCTTTGTTGCCTACCCGGGGAAAGCGGCCCCGCAACCCGCTAACCACTGACCGCTAACCCTCACGACCACCCCCGGCCGGCCAGCGCCGCGCGGCAACGGCCGGGAGATGAGGGGCCCCAGGGAGGGACTGCGTGGGGATCCGGCACTCGGTAGAGGGGGGCGGGGGAAGGGCGCGACCCCCCTGGCCGATGGCTGGCCCCCGGAGCTGGGACCGCCAAGCCGCCCTCCCCCCCCCCCCTTTCTGGCCGACAGGGGGCATCGCCAGGGAACCGAAGGACCCCCCCCACTCCCCCCCCCCCCCCCCTCCCACACAGGCCCGAGAGCGAGCGGGGTGGCGCCCCCCCCCCCCCCCCCCCCCCCCCGCACCCACCCCAGCTGGGGAGCCACAGGCGCGGCCCTCCGCCCCCCCAGGGCCGGGGGGGCGCCCCCACCCACAGGAGGAACGGCGACACGGTAAGGGCAGCGGCGGCTGGACCTGCCCCCACGAACCCACACCGGCGTACCGGAGCAACGCGCACAACGGAACACGAAGGAGGCCGCGCCCCACATGACCCTCCCGTGACCACAGCCCACTCCGAGGGGACAGAGGGGGGGTTTGCAGGTCAGCCTGGGCCCCCAGGGGAGCGGTACACGGGCCGCCCCTCACCCCCCCCCGCCCCGGGGCGGCACTTCAGCCCCGACCGCACGCGCGCGCCGGAGGGGAGGGCCAGAAAGGAGTACCGCAGGCCGCCGCCCGGAACGAGAGCGGGGAGGCCGCAGCGCGACACCCCCCCCGAGGCAAGGGGAATGGACCCCCCCCACCCGAGAGGGGGGCCGGAGTGCGACCCGCCCCCCCGCTCCGGCCGACGGCCCACACGGGGGCCGCGAGGAACAAGCGGGCCCACGCCTGCGCACCGGGACGCCGCACAGATCGTACCCGGAGAGGCTGGGTGAACACGAACCGGAGTGGTATGGGGGGCCACGCCCCCCATGGACAGCGCAACGCCAGTGACGCCCGCTTTGTTGCCTGCCCAGGGAAGGCAGAGGGACGGAAAGAGGCAGAGCGACCCCCCGCCCTACAGACAGTCGGCGACCCGGTGGTGCTACTGCCCGCCTCTTACCCCTGTGCACGTCAGTCGGCGATCCAACGCACCCCACCCAGCCCCCTCCCCTGTCCCGACCCCGTGCGCGTGGACTGAGGCCTCCCGGCACGCGCAACACGCTTCACGGCGCACAGCCCCACCCACAGGACAGGATTCATAGCCGACGACACCCCTCAGTGGCGTAAGAGACTCCCGCGGCCCAGTAGTGAGAGCGTCGGTCTTCAATCGTCCAGTGCGGGGGTTCGATCCCGGGCGTTGGTGCTCCTGGGATCCCTGCACGTAGAGCTCTCTAGTTGGCGACGTGGGAACCACCCCCCCCTCCAGCAACTCGCGCCACCACCGATACCGGTGGATCGGGTGGAGGTCTCGTTCGTTTTACCCCCCACCCACGAAAAACAAAAGACATGGGAACCACCCACCCCTGCAGCAGTGCGCACCGTCACCTGTACTCAAACAGGTCGATGGGAGGCCTCGCCCGGTATTCGAAGGGATCGGTGGGAGACCACCGATCCCGGGGTTCGAACCAGCTCCTTCACGGCGTGCGCCTGGTGCGCTACCTCCGGGGTAGCTGCCTTCTGAGATACACCGGCACCCGGGTCACAGAACAAACGCGCCCGCAACCCCCTCCCCCTGTACCAAGAGTAAGCCCGCGGTAGGGCTGCCCAGCTGGGCCATGAACCGGGACGTTGGAGCGCCACTCCAGCCACGGTCACCCCAACCCCCACGCATCCCGCAGGGCGAAGCTCCGTGCGCATCAGGCACGTCATGAGAATCCGGCGGGCCGGCGCCTGGACAACAAGACGGCACCTCTCTCCCCCCCCGCGAGAACGGAGGGGGGCCCCCACAACCGCACGCCCGCAACGCAGACCACGACAGCCCACCTAGTGGACGGGCAGAGGGGGGAAGGGGGACGCCCCACGCCCCACGCAATGGACGAAGGCACCCCCCCGGGGACGCCCAGCCGCCGCCCCCGCAACCCCAAGCCAAGTAGGGGGGAACCGGGACCGGACCGCCCCCCCCCCAAGCACGCCAGACGGAGCACGGGACCGGGGCAGGACACGCGGAGGGGCACGGACCACATGGAACGGCCCTACCAGCGCCCAGTGCCGGGACCACGCGAGATGCGCGCGCCACACCACCCAGGGGGGAGCGGACACCGCGAGAGCGCGAGCGCACACACACGAAAAGGACACGCGGGGACCACCAGAAGGGCAACCGGACTGAGCGCGCGGAACGCACAGACCACATGGAATGGCGTACCAGCGAGCGAGGATAAGGGACACCCGGACGGGACGGCCCGCCACACGCAACGCGGGATACGCGGGGCGGGAAGGGGGAAGAAGGGGACACACAACACCAGGTACCGGCCCGAACCCCCCCGAACCGGCCGCGAGCGCCGCGCACACACAGACGGGACACTGCACCCGCCAAGGCAGTAGTGGCGCACAGCGCCACGCCCCAACCCCTAGGCTAGGCAGCCACCGCGCCAGCCCAAGGGGGTCCCACTGGCGACAAGCCAGTAGCACGGGCCCGGCGGCGCCGGTGCCCCGGGCGACCACGCATTAGGGGGGCGACGCAGTGGGTAAGCGCCCGCGGCCACGGCTGCGAATTGATGCACTGACCGGGGAGTGGCGAAACGGGGACGCCGGGGAAGGACGGGGCTCCGAGCTCTGTGAACCCGGGGGACTCCGCCACCAGGCAGGAGGTGCGTCTTGGAGGGCCCCCCACTAGGACCCGGTGGGGAGGATATCACCTGGCCCGACCAGGTGGCCCCCCGGGGCCGAAAGGCGTCTAGTACCCGCAAAATCAAACCTCAAACCTCAAACCTCAAACCTCCTCTCACCTAGTCGACAAATGACTTCACCCAGCAGGGTCCTGAGGCAACTCACAAGACGGGCAAGGACAAAGTCCAGCTTGATTTGAGAAAGTCAACACCCTTGATAACATCTAAATCAAAACAAGCCTTGAGTTTCACGTTTGCTACTTTTTTTCGTCCTTTTTTCTCTGGTAGGTGGTAGAAATACCCTTCTGTCGGTAGTTGCTCAGTTTTCCTGACACTATAAGGCCCCTAATAAGCACATGCAACAACCAGGTACACCTCTCATGTCCTTATTCTCCATTTTCTCAGAAATTACACAAGCCAAACCATAGTGTGCACCATATCTTTTGTACATACGTGTGCAATGAGACATTGCTGAAAGCATGTCAACGCTTATGTGACCCGGGAGGCCTCAACCGGTTAGCTGGGAGCCATAGAGCAAATAAATACGGGGGGATCGTCGGTCGTGTGTGTGGCCGTTTGTCCCCCAGCATCCGTGTGCCTGGTGCCCCCTGTTGCCGGGACAGCGCATGTCTCCGCCTCTGGAGGTCGGGTGGTATGTGGGCAGGGCGCCTCCCGTGCGGCGTCCGCCGTTCCCGGGGAGGCCGCGGGCGGTGCCTGGGCGTGGTCACCCATGGCTGTGGATGGTGGCGGGTTGGCGTTGCCAGCAGGTTCCCCTTCGTACGCCCCGGAGGTTGGCTGCTGAGGATCCCTGCGTCTCTCCTCACCCGTGTCGTGCCGGCCAGTCCCCCCTGGTCCCATCCCAAATGTCCTTCAGTTGGGTTCATTGTCCGTGTCACAGTGTATTAGATCTCTATCACATTTATCCATCTCCTCCGCGGCACGATGGCCAGTTGCTCGGCGCGCTGCGAGTCCGGTCCTTCGCGGCCGTCGCCTTCTGCAGTCTCCTGGGGGCCAGGCCAAGTGTCCTCCGTGGGGTCATGCCATCATGGGCAGGCTGGTGGTGTAGTCAGCGCACCTGCGTCGCCGGTGGTCCGTGCCTCCGAGTGAGTCTCCGGGTCATGTGGTCCCGGTGGCGAGCAGCCTATGGTGTCCCTGGCTGCCTGCGTCCTGTCTGCGGTCGGCGCGTCACTCGGTCCAGCCGTGGTCGTCTGGCGGTGCGTCCCTCCCAGAGTTTGGGCCAGTGGTAGTCCCTGCGATTGTGGTACCGTGGGTTTGGGCCCGTGGCGCTGCGTCCTTGTAGGTGCACGGGCGTGCGGGGCGGTGGCATGCGCTGGCGGCGGGGTCGAGGCTGAGCCCGGGGCCGCGTGGTTGTTGAGTGGTTCAGGGGAATCATGGTGCGGGCATGTTTCTGGGCTAGTCCGCGGTGGGATCAGGTGGTGATGTGGCCGTGCGCTGGTGCTGGGTAGTGAGCAGCTTGGTGTCTCGTGGGGCTTGGGGTGGTTGTGGGTTGCGGGTTTGTGGCGCCAGGGGGTTCCTCAGTCCAAAGGCCGGCAGCGGGCTGCGCTGGCTCCGTCGCTTGCAGCTGACTCATGGTGGAGCGGCGGGTAGCGCCCCGCCTCTCGCTTGGCCGCAGGTCCTTGCCGCGGGCTCGTTGGGTCGGCCCGTGATGATACCAGAGCCCTTGCGGCCCCGGCTGTGCTCCTCGGCCTCGGCTTGGTCTGGATAGATGCACTGGACGAGCTGGGGAGTAAGAGGAAGTGTATTTCCATGCCGAAAGGTAAGCTTTAGTTGTTTTAGAGATGCCCAAAGGCATACTACATTTTTATCTTACTATTGGCCTATCCAAAAGGGGGTGACAAAGCATTTTGACCTATAAAACCAAGCATTGAACTATGGATGTTGTGTGGTCCCCTGACCCCCCACCTGACTGGACATAAGCACCATTTCCTGGACTGACTGAAGCGCTGACATTGATGTAGAGCATATACATTTTTCTATATTTTCTCATGAATGCTTAGCTATCCTAGTGGTCTGCCCCCTAGGGGACTGGGGCATCTCTTATTCAGAGGTCCTGGGTTCAAATCCCAGTCAGCCAGCTAAGTAGGAAGATCCCATGTGACATGGCAGTGACCTTCTCGCCACATACCATGCCACTGCAGCACCTATGGGACCCAAAACAAAGAGTTCTCATCTTTCAATGGCACTAAAAAAGACAGAGTGCCCATGTGGGCAGTTGTCCCATGATGGTAGGATATTGTTTAACTATCTTTTCCTAAATCTGTACTTATTGTGAGTTCCTTTGTTGATACACTATCTCCTTTGACTGCAGCCCTTCATCTTGTGAATTTGATCCTGTAATTGCTCTCTGCACTGTGGGTACTTTGGAGCTTTGGTTTGTTTCAACAAAATACTTATTTTGGAAAACCTGAGCTACCTCAAGAAGCAGCGGGAGCAAGCAGAGGCACAAACAAAACAATATCATCAAAGGCATCAACAGTGGAAGCCTGTTTTAACTTTCTGGTAGCATAGGTTTTCAGTCTTTGCGTACCTGCAGCCCCGTGCAGTACAACCAGTACGTCGAGACTGACAACACTACTGAAGGGTGAAGAAATACAACATGGACACCAAGGACACTGCCAAGAAGACAGCGCCCTCAGTGGCACCAGCCAAGCCAGCGCCAGTGCCCAAACATGCTGGTGAACCTGGACCCGAGGGGCCTGTACCTTCAGTGCCCTTAAGTGGGCGCATGGATGATTCCCTTGATGGACTGGGAGCTGCCTTCAGCGGACTATCTGTCGTACCTTCTGAAGGCAAAGAGAAGGAGAAGGAGAAGGAAGCAGTGGACATGGGAGCCAAAGGAGTACAACCTGAACCAGATCCAACTGACGAGGTACCCTTCGAGGACAAACCTTCTGAGAACGCACCGAGCGCCTCTGAACACCCTGCAGCACCCTCTCCGACTACCACTACACTCCGAGCCTCACATCCTGCAACATACTCACCCACAACCACTCCATCTATGGTTGAGGATTTAGGCTTTACTGGTGTGCCTTACCCCACCTATGGTGTGGACTCATTGGCGACTGCACCACCTATGGCAACTGCAGTCAGCGAACCAGTGGCATTCAGCTCCACCTACACTGGTATCCGTGAGTCTATGCTGCGTCGCCACGCTGATTACTATCACAGACCCGCTACGGGTGTGTACATGACCGGTATACCTGGCTGTGCAGCGCCCGAGACTGGCTCTACCATGCCAGCACCTGGGTTCACCTCTTTGAGCGGCCTACAGGGCCCTGAGTCATGTGGGGGAAGGAGCAGGGGATCAGGAAGATCCTCAAACATGTCCCTGACACGGTCGGAGATAGAAGAAGCTCTTTGAGGAGCCACTGCAGACCTAGTGGGTGATCTAACTCAAGAAATTGGGGCCAAATTAGAGGCCCTGACTACTCCCCAAGGGTCACCTACGACCATGGGAGCTTACCCACATCGTCTACAAGCCAACCATCTGGTGGCGGAACTGACTCAGCCCCTGGGAGGCGTGAGGAGCCCATCTATGCCAGCTCCTGCTGTAATACCAAGGAGTCCCTTTGTACCAAGAAGGGCCCAGCCGCCCTACAGCCATGTGGAGAACTCCACCAGAGCTGGGCTGGACCAGTTGGGACTGACAGCCCTAAGGGCTATGGTTGATGTTGAGCCCTACGGCTCCAGTGACTTGGCCGGTGATCCTCGTGATGATGAGCCGCCATTTCTGAGGTCTGCTTCATCCTCTCAGGACGATGACCCTGAGGACCCCGAGTACCCGAGTGGCAAGAAGAAAAAGAAAAAGAGGAAGACGAAGCGGCACGAGAGACGCAGGTCCAAGGAGGCTAGGGCCATTGCCACCTCCAAGATTGTGGTGAACTTGCCTGAGTTCACGGGGAAGGATCTCAGCGAGTTCGCTGAGAAATTTTGCCGGTTCCTGAGGGTGACCGGCCAAACTGACGCTAATGGTCGGGTGAAGTGCGATTTGCTCCTGCAGTGTTGCATGACCAAGTACCCGGAAAAGCAGGTCAAGCAGATCGTGACGAAGTCCGCTACCTTTGCCGAGGTGTTGGTTGCGTTAGGGAGGCAGTACCCTTCCTATGAGACTAACCTCTCCATCCGGACGGAGACCCAGAACCTGGCTGTGTTGCCGAACAACCCCAAGGCGGCCCGGATTTCCGAGTTGCTGGCCGACTCGGACAACTGGGTAGGGCGATTGACGCCCGGTTCTTATGGCAGCGACGAGCTGCTATTCCGGTTGGTGGCCAAGATCCCACGAGATGTGTGGGATGAATGCCGGGCAACGGCGGAGCGCAAGGCAAGAACCCTCACCTATGATCACTTGTCTGTGCCGCTCTTGGAGCTGGCGTTGGAAAAAGAAAGCGACCAGCACCTGAATGCCTATCGCCCTGGAAGAGGCGGCTCTGGGAGCCATGGCCGGGGGTACCAGGGACCCCGACCTGGACAAGAGACTACCCCCAAAAAATGCTCGCATTACGAGCAATGTCCAGGAGCTCTTCTGGTGTGATGCCGGAGATGAGCAGGGTGGCCTGCTTCATGCCCCTGATTGCGACCAGTGAAATTGTTTCGTGGTCCAGGGGAAGAACCGGGAGACCAACACCGGCGGCAGAGCCAAGCTGCCTGACCACTACAGGTGCACTATCACCTGTGCGTTCTGTGGTAGGAGGAAGCACTACGAAGACGAATGCTACCACAAGCAACGCCTCTCGGCGAAGCTCAAGAACGAGAACGGCAGTGGCAAGGGCAGTGGCAAGGGCAACGCCGACCAGGACAGTGGCAAGGGCAAGTCCAAGAGCCGTGGCAAAGGCCAAGAGAAGGGCGCAGGTGGACGAGGAGGCTCTGACCGCAAGCCTGACAAGGACGAGAACACAGACAATTCCGGAGGGAACCCCAATCCTACACCAGGGGGGAACTCTGAGCCCTCGGATGGGCAGCCGAATCTGGGGCCTACGACAGGTTCCCAGACGCAAGCTGAAAAAGAACAAGGGTTTAAGTGTGCCAACGAAGGTGGGGACCAGTCTAACGCCCGCAAACTTTCCCGCTTCATGCGTATGGCCCTAAAACTGCAGAAGAAGGGGTTTGAAGTGACCTGCCCCGCCGAGTTCTTACAGGGACTCTCTGGAGGATCTATAGACCTGGTGTTCTGGGTACGTATCCGTCTTGGGGGACGAGAATATCTGGGGGTACTGGATACTGGGGCTACTATATCTATTGTGGCCAAGAAAACGTTACCTCCTGGGGACCTGAAGAACATCATGCCTACCGCAGCCATTCGCATGGGGGATCGTCATGTGGTGCACAGTTGTAGGGACTGCGAGGTCGACGTGCCTCTGGGATCGAGGAGCATTGCCCATCGGTTCTACGTGATGGACGAGGAGGCCTTCGACTTCCTACTGGGAAGCGACTGCTTCGTCGGGCACTCCCAGATTCTATCCCTCACGCTGCAAGCACCCTATGTCCTCCAAGTGGACCATCGTAACGGAGGGGAATCTGTACCACTGGAGCAGTCTGAACACACATCAAGCTACCTGAGGGTATGCAAGTAGGATCCCTCTACCATGATGGTCGCCTCCTAAACTCAGGGCTATCAGCTCCTTGAAGATGTCCTAGACCAAGGTCTGAAGGAGTTTGGATACTCCCTGGAAGACCTGAACGTGGAGCTATTGGCCAGCGACAAGCAACATGTCTTGGACCTCTACTGCAGCAAGGGGAAAAATTTCTGCTACAAATTTTACTGGCCCTCTTTCGGGATGGGCTATGGGAACCCCTGGTTCAGTGAACTGGGGGAGGTCTTGACCAAGGTGGCCCTGGAACGTTCCCGTATATTCCTGTGTTACTCCCACTTGGGGAGCCCATGGGGGAAATGAGTACCGGCGTACTCTGTTGGACAAGCTGACGCTCACCTCCGTCCAGTTGCCTGATGACGCCATCTACGTGCCTCTGGGCCGTAAGATTCCCACTGGGAAACCTGGATGGGGGAGTATGCTCAGTGTGGTGGACGGGGGTCTGGCCCCTGTGCCCCTAAGTCTGGACCCTGCTATGGACCAGGAAATTCAACGTGAGAGCAACGGCTACAGCCTGAGTGTCCTGAAAGACCGAGTACGGCCTCAAGATGCTGTGGAGACTACCCCAGGGGGAGACAAATACGTCGCGTCTGACACCACCGCCCCGAACTCCCCCTGCCATGTACCTAATCCTCATGTATGCTCAGAGTTTGGGCTATCCAAGCCAGCCAGGTCAATACACTCTGATGACGAAACTGAGCATGACGCCTTCTTCGTGCAGACATGCATCGAGGAAGTGGAGAACGCCGAGTACGCTGCCCGAAAGAAACCCCTACTCTCCATGAGGGGAGAGGAGCCCCTGGACGAGGAGGTGGAGCCCCAATCCAGGCTGAGACAATACGTGGACTCCAAGAGGAGATCGGTGGCAAAAAAGCTATGCTAAGCTAGGCCTACCCCCCGCTCATGGCCGTTGAAGCAAGGGTCTATGGGAAATATCTCCCAACTGAAGAAGGACTTAGAAGAGAAGATCACTACCTGGCAAAGGGAGGTGGATCTCAAGCTCATGAAGAGCGTATGGGCTGCCCATGTGAGGGGGCCCAGAGGAAGATGAACTCTCAGAGGAATGCGTACGCGAACCCCCTCAAGCGTGCCTATGCTGCCACCAGCCACCTGAGATTGTGGAACGGGACCTTCTCTACGCCTATCAAGGGCCGAAGGACACTACCAAGGACGCTGAGCCGGTTGTGGATCACCTTCTCGCTTCTATACACCAAGGGGCAAGCAATCTACACTCTGACGAGGACCTGGAGGATAAGATTAAGCTCTTGGACCCTAGAGTACAGAAGCTGATCAGGACCTACCTGGAGGTGTTCGGAGAAAGACCCCCTCCAGCGTCCTGTGACTAGCTAGTACAGATGGACCTCAAGCTGAAACCTGAGTTCGTGGGTCACAAGATACGTAGGAGAACCTACCCGGCTCCTAAAGAGCAGGCCCATGAGATTGAGCAACAGATACAAGAATGTATCGACGCTGGCGTGGTTCTTGAGTAGAAGGATGGGGACCATGCCCCAACATTGCAGCCCCTGTTTCCTGGTGGCTAAGCCTGGGTCTACAGCCAAACGGCTGGTGGTGGACTACGGAGATCTGAACAAAAAGACGCTGAACCACTCAGGGTCCATTCCTAACATTGAATCAATCCTGGAGAAGATAGCCTCCTGCCGCTACAAGACGCAGATGGACAAGCGGATTGGATTCTGGCAAGTAGACCTGATGGCTAATGCTCAGGAGCTCCTAGCTTTAATCACCCTTCAGGGGAGGGTGTTCAAGTGGAAGGTCATGCCCTTTGGCGCGGCCAACGCAGCCGCTCTTTTTCAAGAGCTGATGAACAAGATGGGGTTGCAGGGCTAGTGTTGGTCCCTGCGATTGTTGTACCATGCGTTGGGGCCCGTGGCGCTGCGTCCTCGTAGGTGCACCGGCGTGCGGGGCGGTTGCATGCGCTGGCGCCGGGGTTGAGGCCGGGCCCCGGGGCCGCGTGGTTGATGGGTGGTTGAGGGGAATCATGGTGTGGGCATGTTTCTGGGCCAGTCCGCGGTGGGGTCAGGTGGTAATGCGGCCGTGCGCCGGTGCTGGGTAGCGAGAGGCTTGGTGTCTCCTGGGGCTTGGGGTAGTTGTGGGTTGCAAGTTTGTGGCGCCAGGGGGTTCCTAAGGACGAGCGCCGGCAGCGGGCTGCGCTTGGCCGCAGGTTCTTGCCGGGGGCTCGGTGGGTCGGCCCGTGATGGTGCCAGAGCCCTTGCGGCCCCAGCTGTGCTCCACGGCCTCGGTTGGGTCTGGATGGATGCACTGGACGAGCTGGGGAGTAAGAAAAAGTGTATTTCCATCCCCCAAAGGTAAGGTATAGTTGTTTTAGAGATGCCCAACGGCATTACAAATTCTTATCCCAGTATTGGCCTATCCAAAAGGGGGTGACGAAGCATTTTGACCTATAGAATCAAGCATTGAACTAAGGATGTTGTGTGGTCCCCTGATCCCCCACCTGACTGGACAAAAGCACCATTTCCTGGACTGACTGAAGCGCTGACAGTGATCTAGAGTGTATACCTTTTTCTCTATTTTCTCATGAATGCTTAGCTATCCTAGTGGTCTGCCCCCTAGGGGGCTGGGGCATCTCTTTTTCAGAGGTCCTGGGTTCAAATCCCAGTCAGCCTAGCTAAGTAGGAAGATCCAATGTGACATGGCAGTGCCCTTATCGCCACATACCATGCCACTGCAGCATGTATGGGACCCAAAACAAAGAGTTCTCATCTTTCGATGGCACTAGAAAAGGGAGAGTGCCCATGTGGGCAGTTGTCCCATGATTGTCGGATATTTTCTAACTATCTTTTCTTAAATCTGTAGTTATTGTGAGCTCCTTTGTTGATACACTATCTCCTTTGACTGCAGCCCTTCATCTTGTGGATTTGATCCTGTAATTCCTCTCTGCGCTGTGGGTACTTGGGAGCTTTGGTTTACTTCAACAAAACACTTATTTTGGAAAGCCTGAGCTACCTCAAGAAGCAGCAGGAGCGAGCAGAGGCATCAACAAAACAGTATCATCAAAGGAATCAACAGTGGAAGCCTGTTTTAACTTTCTGGTAGCAGAGGTCTTCAGTCTTTACGTACCTGCAGCCCCGTGCAGTACAACCAGTACGTCGAGACTGACAACACTACTGAAGGGCGAAGAAATACAACATGGACACCAAGGACACTGCCGAGAGGACAGCGCCCTCAGTGGCACCAGCCAAGCCAGCGCCAGTGCCCAAACCTGCTGGTGGGCCTGGACCTGAGGAGCCTGTACCTTCACTGCCCTTAAGGGGGCGCATGGATGATTCCCTTGATGGACTGGGAGCTACCCTCAGCGGACTATCTGTCGTACCTTCTGAAGGCAAAGAGAAGGAGAAGGAGAAGGAAGCAGCGGACATGGGAGCCGAAGGAGTACACCCTGCACATGATTCAACTGACGAGGTACCCTTCGAGGACAAAACTCCTGAGAACGCACCGAGCGCCTCTGAACACCCTGCAGCACCCTCTCCAACTACCACGACACTCCCAGCCTCACATCCAGCAACATCCTCACCCAAAAACACACCAACTTTGGGTGTGGGTCTAGGCCTTACTGGTGTGCCTTACCCCACCTATGGTGTGGACGCATTCGCGACAACACCACCTATGGGAACTGCAGTCAGCGAACCAGTGGCATTCAGTTCCACCTACACCGCTATCGCTGAGTCTCTGCTGCGTCGCTACGCTGATGACTATCACAGACCCGCTACGGGTGTGTACATGACCTGTATACCTGGCTGTGCAGCGCCCGAGACTGGCTATACCATGCCAGCACCTAACTTCACCTCTCTGAGTGGCCTACGGGGCCCTGAGTCATGTGGGGGAAGGAGCAGGGGATCAAGAAGATTCTCAAACATGTCCCTGACGCGGTCGAAGATACAAGAACCTCATTGAGGAGCCACTGCAGACCTAGTGGGTGATCTAACTCAGGAAATTCGGGCCAAATTAGAGCCTCTGACTACTCCCCAAGGTTCACCTACGACCATGGGAGCTTCACCACATCGTCTACAAGCCAACCACCTGGTGGCGGGACTGACTCAGCCCCTGGGAGGCGTGAGGAGCCGACCTATGCCAACCCCTGCTGTAATACCAAGGAGTCCCTTTGTACCAAGAACGGCCCAGCCGCCCTACAGCCATGTGGAGAACTCCATCAGAGCCGGGCTGGATTAGTTGGGACTGACAGCCCTAAGGGCTATGGTTGCTGCTGAGCCCTACGGCTCCAGTGACTTGGGCGGTGATCCTTGTGATGATGAGCCGCCATCTCTGACGTCTGCTTCACCCTCTGAGGACAATGACCCTGCGACCCCCCAGTACCTGAGTGGCAAGAAGAAAAAAAAAAAGAGGAAGACGAAGCGGCACGGGAGACGCAGGTGCGAGGGTGCTAGGGCCATTGCCACCTCCAAGATTGTGGTGAACTTCCCTGATTTCACGGGGAAAGATATCAGCAAGTTCGCTGAGAATTTTTGCCGGTTCCTGAGGCCGACTGGCCAAACCAACGCTAGTGGTCGGGTGAAGTGCGATCTGCTCCTGCAGTGTTGCATGACCAATTACCTGGAGAAGCAGGTCAAGCAGATCATGATGAAGTCCGCTACCTTCGCCGAGGTGTTGGTTGCCTTAGAGAGGCAGTACCCTTCCTTTGAGACTGACCTCTCCATCGGGACCGAGATGCAGAACCTGGCTGTGTTGCCGAACAACCTGAAGGCGGCCAAGATTTCCGAGTTGCTGGCCAACTTGGACCACTGGGTAGGGCAATTGACGCCCCATTCTTATGACAGCGACGAGCTGCCCTCCTGGTTGGTGGCCAAGATCCCACGAGACGTGTGGGATGAATGCCGGGCAACGGCGGAGCGCAAGGCAAGAACCCTCACCTATGATCACTTGTCTGTGCTCCTTTTGGAGCTGGCGTTGGAAAAATAAAGCGACCAGCACCTGAATGCCTACCGCCCTGCAGGAGGCAGCTCTGGGAGCCATCGCCGGGGGTACCAGGGACCCCGACCTGGACAGGAGACTACCCCCAAAAAAAGCTGGCATTATGAGCAATGTCCAGGAGCTCTTCTGATGTGATGCCGGAGATGAGCAGGGTGGCCTGCTTCATGCCCCTGATTGCGACCAGTGGAATTGTTTCGTGGTCCAGGGGAAGAACCGGGAGACCAACACCGGCGGCAGAGCCAAGTGTACACCAAGCTGCCTGACCACTACAGGTGCACTATCACCCGTGCGTTCTGTGGTAAGAGGAATCACTACGAAGACAAATGCTACCACAAGCAACGCCTCTCGGCGAAGTTCAAGGACGAGAACAGCAGTGGCAAGGGCAGTGGTAAAGGCAACGCCGACCAGGACAGTGGCAAGGGCAAGTCCAAGAGCCATGGCAAAGGCCAAGAGAAGGGCAAAGGTGGACGAGGAGGCTCTGACCGCAAGCCGGACAAGGACAAGAACGCAGACAATTCCGGAAGGAACCCCAATTCTACACCAGGGGGGAACTCTGAGCCCTCGGGAGGGCAGCTGAATCAGGGATCTACGACCCGTTCCCAGACGCAAGCCCAAAAAGAACAAGGGTTTGAGCGTGCCAACGAAGGTGGGGACCAGCCTAACGCCCGCAAACTTTCCCGCTTCATGCGTATGGCGCGAAAACTGCAGAAGAAGGGGTTTGAAGTGACCTGCCCCGCCGAGTTCTGACAGGGACTCTCTGGGGGATCTATAGACCTGGTGTTCTGGGTACGTATCCGTCTTGGGGGACGAGAATATCTGGGGGTACTGGATACTGGGGCTACTATATCCATTGTGGCCAAGAAAACGTTACCTCGTGGGGACCTGAAGAACATCATGCCTACCGCAGCCATTCGCATGCAGGATGGTCATGTGGTGCACAGTTGTAGGGACTGCGAGCTCGACGTGCCTCTGGGATCGAGGAGCATTGCCCATCGGTTCTACGAGATGGACGACGAAGCCTTCGACTTCCTACAGGGAACCAACTTCTTCGTCGGACACTCCCAGATTCTATCCCTCACGCTGCAAGCACCCTATGTCCTCCAAGTGGACCATCGTAACGCAGGGGAATCTGTACCACTGGAGCAGTCTGAACACACGTTGAGCTACCTGAGGGTATGCAAGTAGGATCCCTCTACCATGATGGTCGCCTCCTAAACTCAGGGCTATCAGCTCCTTGAAGATGTCCTAGACCAAGGTCTGAAGGAGTTGGGATACTCCCTGGAAGACCTGAACGTGGAGCTTTTCGCCAGCAACAAGCAACATTTCTTGGACCTCTACTGCAGCAAGGGGAAACATTTCTGCTACAAATTTTACTGGCCCTCTTTCGGGATGGGCTATGGGAACCCCAGGTTCAGTGAACTCGGGGAGGTCTTGACCAAGGTGGCCCTGGAACGTTCCCGTATATTCCTGTGTTACTCCCACTTGGGGAGCCCATGGGGGAAATGAGTACCGGCGTACTCTGTTGGACAAGCTGACGCTCACCTCCGTCCAGTTGCCTGATGACGCCATCTACGTGCCTCTGGGCCGTAAGATGCCCATTGCGAAACCTGGATGGGGGAGTATGCTCAGTGTGGTGGACGGGGGTCTGGCCCCTGTGCCCTGGGAAAATCTGGACCCTGCTATGGTCCAGGAAATTCAATGTGAGAGCAACTGCTACAGCCTGAGTGTCCTGAAAGACGGAGTACGGCCTCAAGATGCTGTGGAGACTACCCCAGGGGGAGACAAATACGTCAGGGCTGACACCACCGCCCCGAACTCCCCCTGCCATGTAGCTAATCCTCGTGTATGCTCAGACTGTGGGCTATCCAAGCCACCCGGGTCAATACACTCTGATGACAAAACCGAGCATGACGCCTTCTTCGTGCAGACATGCATGGAGGTAGTGGAGAACGCCGAGTACGCTGCCCCACAGAAGCCCCTACTCTCCATGAGGGGAGAGGAGCCCCTGGACGAGGAGGTGGAGCCCTGATCCGGGCTGAGAGAATACGTGGACTCCAAGAGGAGATTGGTGGCAAAAAAGCTATGCTACGCTAGGCCTACCCCCCGCTCATGGCCGTTGAAGCAAGGGTCTATGGGAAATATCTCCCAACTGGAGAAGGACTTAGAACAGAAGATCACTACCTGGCAAAGGGAGGTGGATCTCAAGCTCATGAAGAGCGTATGGGCTGCCCATGTGAGGACCCCAGAGGAAGATGAACTCTCAGAGGAATGCGTACGCGAACCCCTCAAGCGTGCCTATGCTACCACTGGCCACCTGAGATTGTGGAACAGGACCTTCTCTACGCCTATCAAGGGCCGAAGGACACTACCAAGGACACTGAGCCAGTTGTGGATCACCTCCTCGCTTCTATACACAAAGGGGCAAGCAATCTACACTCTGAAGAGGACCTGGAGGATAAGATTAAGCTCTTGGACCCTAGAGTACAGAAGCTGATCAGGACCTACCTGGAGGTGTTCGGAGAAAGACCCCCTCCAGCGTCCTGTGACTAGCTAGTACAGATGGACCTCAAGCTGAAACCTGAGTTCGTGGGCCACAAGATACGTAGGAGAAAATACTCGGCTCCTAAAGAGCAGGCCCATGAGATTGAGCGACAGATACAAGAATGTATCGACGCTGGCGTGGTTCTTGAGTAGAAGGATGGGGACCATGCCCCAACATTGCAGCCCCTGTTTCCTGGTGGCTAAGCCTGGGTCTACAGCCAAACGGCTGGTGGTGGACTACGGAGATCTGAACAAAAAGACGCTGAACCACACAGGGTCCATTCCTAACATTGAATCAATCCTGGAGAAGATAGCCTCCTGCCGCTACAAGACGAAGATGGACAAGCGGATTGGATTCTGGCAAGTGGACCTGATGGCCAATGCTCAGGAGCTCCTAGCTTTAATCACCCTTCAGGGGAGGGTGTTCAAGTGGAAGGTCATGCCCTTTGGCGCGGCCTACACACCCGCTCTTTTTCAAGAGCTGATGAACAAGCGGAGGGGGATCCACGAGATTGGGAAGGGCAGTGTGCGGGCTGCGATCGCCTCTGAAGGGTATCTGTATGACGACGCATTCAGATTGCACGATATGCACGTGCATGATCAGCTATTTATAGCAAAGAACAATGAGCATGTTGAGGAAATTTCAATGAAGCAATGATACATGATTTGTTGTGGAGGGTGTGGAAAAGTAAGGTTAAACGAATCCTTTGTCTTTCGTGCTTGTTCTGGCTTTTCCTTTGCTGGTGCAAAGCATCATCAAAAGAAAAGCCTTATTACGCTTTTAGCCATTTTTGGGTCACCTTTCTATGTCGGAAATGGAGCCGGGCGGTGACAAACAAACGGAAAAACACTCCTTTGCCTTGTGTTTAAGCTAGCAGCGCAAGGACAGGGACGGTGCATTGGGCAAGATTAGCGACACAGGGTGCAAAAAGCATATCATTGACATATTCATAACTCGGGCCTATTGTATCGGATTTTGACGAAATTAAGGGTAATTTTGGTCAATTTGGGGGTGTTCTTTGCATTAATGAGCTTAGAGAGGCACCTGAGTGCGCTGAAAACCCTCAAATCGAAAAGCGGTGCTAAAACGAAATGACGGCGGTTTCTTTATTAAAAGCAAGACGAGGCTTTTAGAATCATTTATAAATCTGGTCTTAGATTGAAATTTCGTGCATTGTAGCCCGATTTCACTTTGGACAGTCAAAATGAAGATTGCAAATGCCGGCGACTGCAAAATGCACGCGTGCACAGCAAATAAATAATATGGCAAAGAGATTTCTTGAGATTTGGGGCCTGTGGCTTACTTATAGTGTTGTTCGGCACCCCAACTTTGCTAGTGCACCTTTAAATCGCATCCCTAGCTTATATGGAATTAGTGGATGCTGGTAAAGAAGTTAAAACCTTGTAAAGGTCCTAACTTTGCAAAACAGCCATGATTGATCGAAACAAATATGACGGCACGAATCAGATCTTTGAGGCGGTCATTTAGAGGGGCTGCATCGTAGACTTTTGAGATATGTTTCATTCCGGCGCGCGGATTGTATATAATGGCATAAGGACTGCTTTTAGAGGGGGGCGGGGCCCCATTCCCCGGCCCCCCAATTAAAAGCCCCCCATGGGGGGGGAGAGTGAGCAAGATGGGGTCGCAGGGCCAGTGTTGGTCCCTGCGATTGTTGTACCATGCGTTGGGGCCCGTGGCGCTGCGTCCTCGTAGGTGCACCGGCGTGCGGGGCGGTTGCATGCGCTTGCGCCGGGGTTGAGGCCGGGCCCCGGGGCCGCGTGGTTGATGGGTGGTTGAGGGGAATCATGGTGTGGGCATGTTTCTGGGCCAGTCCGCGGCGGGGTCAGGTGGTAATGCGGCCGTGCGCCGGTGCTGGGTAGCGAGGGGCTTGGTGTCCCGTGGGGCTTGGGGTAGTTGTGGGTTGCGGGTTTGTGGCGCCAGGGGGTTCCTAAGGACGAGCGCCGGCAGCGGGCTGCGCTTGGCCGCAGGTTCTTCCCGGGGGCTCGGTGGGTCCGCCCGTGGTGGTACCAGAGCCCTTGCGGCCCCGGCTGTGCTCCACGGCCTCGGTTGGGTCTGGATGGATGCACTGGACGAGCTGGGGAGTAGGAAAAGGTGTATTTGCATGCCCAAAGGTAAGGTATAGTCGTTTTAGAGATGCCCAAAGGCATTACAAATTCTTATCCTAGTATTGGCCTATCCAAAAGGGGTTGACAAAGCATTTTGACCTATAGAACCAAGCATTGAACTATGGATGTTGTGTGGACCCCTGACCCCCGACCACACTGGACATAAGCACCATTTCCTGGACTGACTGAAGCGCTGACATTGATCTAGAGCGTATACATTTGTCTATATTTTCTCATGAATGCTTAGCTATACTAGTGGTCTGCCCCCTAGGGGGCTGGGGCACATCTTTTTCAGAGGTCCTGGGTTCAAATCCCAGTCAGCCTAGCTAAGTAGGAAGATCCCATGTGACATGGCAGTGCCCTTATCGCCACATACCATGCAACTGCAGCACCTATGGGACCCAAAACAAAGAGTTCTCATCTTTCAATGGCACTATAAAAGAGGAAGTGCCCATGTGGGCAGTTGCCCCATGATGGTAGGATATTTTCTAACTATCTTTTCCTAAATCTGTACTTATTGTGAGTTCCTTTGTCGATACACTATCTCCTTTGACTGCAGCCCTTCATCTTGTGGATTTGATCCTGTAATTCCTCTCTGCACTGTGGGTACTTGGGAGCTTTGGTTTACTTCAACAAAACACTTTTTTTGGAAAGCCTGAGCTACCTCAAGAAGCAGCAGGAGCGAGCAGGGGCATCAACAAAACAGTATCATCAAAGGCATCAACAGTGGAAGCCTGCTTTAACGTTCTGGTAGCAGAGGTTTTCAGTCCTTGCGTACCTGCAGCCCCGTGCAGTACAACCAGTACGTCGAGACTTACAACACTACTGAAGGGCGAAGAAATACAACATGGACACCAAGGACACTGCCGAGAGGACAGCGCCCTCAGTGGCACCAGCCAAGCCAGCGCCAGTGCCCAAACCTGCTGGTGGGCCTGGACCTGAGGAGCCTGTACCTTCAGTGTCCTTAAGTGGGCGCATGGATGATTCCCTTGATGGACTGGGAGCTACCTTTAGCGGACTATCTGTCGTACCTTCTGAAGGCAAAGAGAAGGAGAAGGAGAAGGAAGCAGTGGACATGGGAGCCGAAGGAGTACACCCTGCACATGATCCAACTGACGAGGTACCCTTCGAGGACAAAACTTCTGAGAACGCACCCAGCGCCTCTGAACACCCTGCAGCACCCTCTCGAACTACCACGACACTCCCATCCTCACATCCAGCAACATCCTCACCCACAAACACTGCAACTATGGGTGTGGGTCTAGGCTTTACTGGTGTGCCTTACCCCACCTATGGTGTGGACTCATTCGCGACTGCACCACCTATGGGAACTGCAGTCAGCGAACCAGTGGCATTCAGCTCCAACTACACCGCTATCGCTGAGTCTATGCTGGGTCGCTACGCTGATGACTATCACAGACCCGCTACGGGTGTGTACATGACCTGTATACCTGGCTGTGCAGCGCCCCAGACTGGCTATACCATGCCAGCACCTGGCTTCACCTCTCTGAGTGGCCTACGGGGCCCTGAGTCATGTGGGGGAAGGAGCAGGGGATCAGGAAGATCCTCAAACATGTCCCTGACGCGGTCAAAGATACAAGAAGCTCTTTGAGGAGCCACTGCAGACCTAGTGGGTGATCTAACTCAAGAAATTGGGGCCAAATTAGAGCCCCTGACTACTCCCCAAGGGTCACCTACGACCATGGGAGCTTCACCACATCGTCTACAAGCCAACCATCTGGTGGCGGGACTGACTCAGCCCCTGGGAGGCGTGAGGAGCCGACCTATGCCAACCCCTGCTGTAATACCAAGGAGTCCCTTTGTACCAAGAACGGCCCAGCCGCCCTACAGCCATGTGGAGAACTCCACAAGAGCCGGGCTGGACCAGTTGGGACTGACAGCCCTAGGGGCTATGGTTGATGTTGAGCCCTACGGCTCCAGTGACTTGGGCGGTGATCCTTGTGATGATGAGCCGCCATTTCTGACGTCTGCTTCACCCTCTGAGGACGATGACCCTGAGGACCCCGAGTACCCGTCTGGCAAGAAGAAAAAGAAAAAGAGGAAGACGAAGCGGCACGAGAGACGCAGGACCAAGGAGGCTAGGGCCATTGCCACCTCCAAGGTTGTGGTGAACTTGCCTGAGTTCACGGGGAAGGGTCTCAGCGAGTTCGCTGAGAATTTTTGCCGGTCCCTGAGGGTGACCGGCCAAACGCACTCTAGTGGTCGGGCGAAGTGCGATGTGCTCCTGCAGTGTTGCATGACCAATTACCTGGAAAAGCAGGTCAAGCAGATCGTGATGAAGTCCGCTACCTTCGCCGAGGCGTTGGTTGCCTTAGAAAGGCAGTACCCTTCCTATGAGACCGACCTCTCCATCCGGACCGAGATGCAGAACCTGGCTGTGTTGCCGAACAACCCCAAGGCGGCCCGGATTTCCGAGTTGCTGGCCGACTTGGACCACTGGGTAGGGCAATTGACGCCCCGTTCTTATGGCAGCGACGAGCTGCCCTCCTGGTTGGTGGCCAAGATCCCATGAGACGTGTGGGATGAATGCCGGGCAACGGTGGAGCGCAAGGCAAGAACCCTCACCTATGATCACTTGTCTGTGCTGCTTTTGGAGCTGGCGTTGGAGAAAGAAAGCGACCAGCACCTGAATGCCTACCGCCCTGGAGGAGGCAGCTCTGGGAGCCATGGCCGGGGGTACCAGGGACCCCGACCTGGACAGGAGACTACCCCCAAAAATGCTGGCATTATGAGCAATGTCGTGGAGCTCTTCTGGTGTGATGCCAGAGATGAGCAGGGTGGCCTGCTTCATGCCCCTGACTGTGACCAGCGGAATTGTTTCGTGGTCGAGGGGAAAAACCGGGAGACCAACACCGGCGGCAGAGCCAAGTTGCCTGACCACTACAGGTGCACTATCACCTGTGCGTTCTGTGGTAAGAGGCAGCACTACGAAGACGAGTGCTACCACAAGCAACGCCTCTCGGCTAAGTTCAAGAACGAGAACGGCAGTGGCAAGGGCAGTGGCAAGGGCAACGCCGACCAGGAAAGTGGCAAGGGCAAGTCCAAGAGCCGTGGCAAAGGTAAAGAGAAGGGCAATGGTGGACGAGGAGGCTCTGACCGCAAGCCTGACAAGGACAAGAACGCACACAATTCCGGAGGGAACCCCAATCCTACACCAGGGGGGAACTCTGAGCCCTCAGGTGGGCAGCCGAATCCGGGGCCTACGACCTGTTCCCAGCGCAAGCCCAACAAGACCAAGGGTTTAAGCGTGCCAGCAAAGATGGGGACCAGTCTAACGCCCGCAAACGTCCCAGCTTCATGTGTATGGCGCGATAACTGCAGAAGAAGGGGTTTGAAGTGACCTGCTTCGCCGAGTTCTGACAGGGACTCTCTGGGGGATCTATAGCCCTGGTGTTCTTGGTACGTATCCGTCTCGGGGAACGAGAATATCTTGGGGTACTGGATACTGGGGCTACGATATCTATTGTGGCCAAGAAAACGTTTTTTGCACTGTGCATCCCCTCAATCCCCGGGGTGCTAGGGAACCAAGAAAACGTTACCTCCCGGGGACCTGAAGAACATCATGCCTACCGCAGCCATTTGCATGGGGGATGGTCATGTGGTGCACAGTTGTGGGGACTGCGAGGTCGATGTGCCTCTGCGATCGAGGAGCATTGCCCATCCGTTCTACGTGATGGACGACGAAGCCTTCGACTTCCTACTGAAAACCGACTTCTTCGTCGAGCACTCCCAGATTCTATCCCTCACGCTGCAACCACCCTTTTTCCTCCAAGTGGACCATGGTGATGGAGGGGAATCTGTACCACTGGAGCAGTCTGAACACACGTCAAGCTACCTGAGGGTATGCAAGTAGGAGCCCTCTACCATGATGGTCGCCTCCAAAACTCAAGGCTATCAGCTCCTTGAAGATGTCCTAGACCAAGGTCTGAAGGAGTTGGGATACTCCCGGGAAGACCTGAACGTGGAGCTATTTCCCAGTGACAAGCAAAATGTCTTTTGACCACTACTGCAGCCAGGGGAAAAATTGCTGCTACAAATTTACTGGCCCTCTTTCGGGATGGGCTACGGGAACCCCAGGTTCAGTGAACTGGGGACGGTCTTGACCAAGGTGGCCCTGGATCGTTCCTGTATGGTCCTGTGCTCTTCCGATCGTGGAGCCCATGGGGGAAATGAGTACTGGCGTACTCTGTTGCACAAGCTGACACTCACCTCCGTCCAGTTGCCTGATGACGCCATCTACGTGCCTCTTGGTTGTAAGCTGCCCATCTGGAAACCTGGATGGGGGAGTATGCCCAGTGTGGTGGACGGGGGTCTGGCCCCTGTGCCCTGGGAGGATCTGGACCCTGCTATGGTCCAGGAAATTCAATGTGAGAGCAACAGCTACAGTCTGAGTGTCCTTAAAGACCGAGTACGGCCTTAAGATGCTGTGGAGACTACCCTAGGGGGAGACAAATACGTCGCGTCTGACACCACCGCCCCCAGCTCCCCCTGCCATGTACCAGTGTGGGGCTATCCGAGCTACCCAGCTGAATCAACTCTGATGACGAAACCGAGCATGACGCCTTCTTCGTGCAGACATGCATGGAGGAAGTGGAGAACACCGAGTGCGCTGCCCCACAGAAGCCCCTACTCTCCATGAGGGGAGAGGAGCCCCTGGACGAGCAGGTGGAGCCCCGATCCAGGCTGAGAGAATACGTGGACTCGAAGAGGAGTTTGGTAGCAAAAAAGCTATGCTACGCTAGGCCTACCCGCCGCTCATGGCCGTTGACGCAAGGGTCTATGGGAGATATCTCCCAACTGAAGAAGGACTTAGAACAGAAGATCACTATCTGGCAAACGGAGGTGGATCTCAAGCTCATGAAGAGCGTATGGGCTGCCCATGTGAGGACCCCAGAGGAAGATGAACTCTCAGAGGAATGCGTATGCGAACCAGAAAGTTAGAACAGGCTTTCACTTTTGATTGCTTTGACGATATTGTTTTGTTGATGCCGCTGCTCGCTCCTCCTGCTTCTTGATGTAGTTCAGGCTTTCCAAACAAATATGTGTTGATGAAATCAACCACAAATCAGACCCACAGTTGCAAGGCAAAGGACCACAGGATCAGGTCCACAACATGAAGGGCTGCAGTCAAAGGAGATAGTGATACAACAAAGGAAGTTCAAAATAACTACAGATTTAGGAAAAGATAGTTAGAAAATATCCTATAATCATGGAAAAACTGCCCACGTGGGCATCCTCTCTTTTATAGTGCCATCTAGGGATGTGCCCTCATTGTTTTGGGTCCCATAGGTGCTGAGGTGGCATGGCTTGTGGCGCTGAGGTCACTGCCATGTCACATGGGATATTCCTACCTAGCAAGGCTGACTGGGAATTGAACCAAGGACCTCTCAAAAAGAGGTGCCACAGCCCCCTACGGTGCAGACCACTAGCATAGCTAAGCATTCATGAGAAAAAAAAGAAACATGCATAGGCTCTGGATCAATGTCGGCGCCTCACTCAGTCCAGGAAATGGTGCTTATGTCCAATCAGTTGAGGGGTAAGGGGTCCACACAAAATCCATAGTTCAATGCTTGTTTTTACAGGTCAAATTGTCTTATCACCCCTTTTTGGTTAGGCTAATACTAAGATAGTAATGTCTTATGCCTTTAGGCCTCTTTCTAACAGCTAAAGCTAACCTTTTGGCAGGGAAGTACACTTTTTCTCACTCCTCCCTTGTGCTGTGGTGGCCACCACTGTCGCATTCTAAAGGAAAAAGAGAAATTTTCTTGGCCTCCCCATGGCTTCAACATCTATTTAAGATTCCCTATAACATCGCTTACATTGGAAACAAAGCGCTGCATCAGGGCAGTTGCCAGGGTTTGCTCAGTCATAAAAGACGCTCACAGCTCCCACTGCGCTCATTGGCGTTGCTGGGGCAGCTGTGGCTTGGTAGGGGTTAGAATGGGCATGCCAATTCATGTGTGCATACACCTCTCCCTCCAAAAAGCCAAACGCAGTGCCATACGCAAAACGCAACGCGGGACATGATCAGGGCACGCTGTCTGGGTTCTCAATGAACCTGCTGTCAGACCTGATCTATCCTTAATGGCGTTGAAAATTAATTTACCCTCATGAGGGTTTGAGATTCAGGACGGTGGTCCAGGAGTCAGTTTTTTGGCCTGAAGACGGCTTACTCCACTGTTTGCGCTCCAGGATATCTGCAGAGAAGGGCGAAGGGTTGAGGGACTGACAAACATGCAACGATCAATGCAAACACCGAAATCCGTCAAATGACGGCCTAGAATTTTTCTGAAGGCACACACCTGTCCAGAATCTGCATGTGCATTATCTGCACATTTTCACGCAATTTTATTTCATCACAGGAATTTGTAGATTCATGGATTTACACGCAGAGAAAAGAGGCGCGCCGCAGCGCATTCTAATTGGGCGCCAGGAAGGACAGAAATAATAAGATTATAACAGTATGTCACGTAATAATAAGAAAGTGATGAGACACACAATAAATTATAAACGTAGAGATTCCACGTTCGTTTCTAGGAGCAATCAAGAAGAAAGAATTGAAGAATTCAAGATCAATTCAAAGAACAAGGTATAAACATACAGGTCTTATTTGCTTTGTATGCAGGATGCACATTGCTTGTCTTGTGTTAACCTGAACTCGCCGTGTAGCAACGCAAACATAGAGTGGAGGGACAGATTAGAAGATTGCACGATGACTAGAGGTGAGATTGGGTGATTAGAACATACACACACGTGCATAAGGGCTTGCTTCACTTGTGTCTCGTTTCTTCTCTCCCTTGCTTTGCTCTACAGCGGTAGGTAAGGTACGTAAGCCCAAGAGGGGCCACCCCCTGGTGGAGTTCGTGATTGTGGTATGGATTGTCAGAGAAAGGGAAGATTGGTTAAAATAGGAGATTGACGGCTTTGTGTGTACCCGTGCATGCATATGACGCATTAAAGGTTAGGCCACGCGTGTTGCGCACGGTACAACCCTTAATTGTTTAGGTTACCCAGGGGCTCAACCCTACGTTCTTTAAGAGAACTGGTGGAGTTCGTTAAGCTTGCTTGCTTGCACCTGAGTTTGGGAACAGCCTATTATAGGGCAGCATAAGAAGCGTATAATACGTGGAGGCTGTCTTGGTTCCTCAGTCTCAAACTCAGGCCATTTGCCCTTGCTTTACAGGTGGGCAGGTGAGGGTCAATTGCTGCAGTTCCCTGCCGCGCTAAAACATGCGGCGCAGATCACAACAAAAAACTGTACCTCAGCCGTTGATGACGAGGGCAGTCTCACGTGTTCATCATACACGCTGTGCACGCAAACAGAGTACTCCTTCCCTCCAAGCCCTGACAGGGAAACACATAGTGGCGTCCCTGTTAGGCCACAGTCGCTTAGTAGCGCTGTGTTCTCTTGTGCTTTCACAGGTGGGCCACTAGGGCCTGAGACAAGTTCTTCAACACCACCAAGTAGCGTGTGTGTGTAGGTTTGGCAGGCCAGGGTGAGGGCTTGAGCCTCAGACCTCGCTCATTCTTCCAGGGCCCGTGCCGCTGCAGTGAGTGTAGGACCTGTAGTGCGTGTGTCACTGTCCCGCCTGTTTCCTGAAATTTTATCTGGGTTTTGGTTGGCAGTGGCAGTAATAGTCTAGGCTTTGGCCGCGTAGCGACCAGGCGTTTTCATGTCTCATAGCTTTTGGCCGACCCTCCCCTGTAGTAGGCACGTAGGTAGGAAAACCAATACCTTGGCGTCAATGCTGGGTATTCCCCCAAGTAAGACTGGTGCCAGCACAGAAATTGGGCACCTAGGGGCTGAGGTACCCGGGGCGTACCCCGTGGCACCGTGTAAAGACATCCGCCGGGTTCAGCAAGGGTGCAGACTTTGGTATAATTAGGACACCATTTCTGCAGCTTACTCATAGGTCCTCAGGTTCAGCACACTCACACACACATAGGCAGGTATACGAAGGGTTCAGTCCCTGGGCTTCTTCCCAGAGGCAAGCATTTCAGCGAGCCTCAGCAACTGTCCTAGGTTGTTCTGGGACAAGTAGTCAACCAGAACAAAATTTAGGCGTCCCTCAGGAAGCACAAAGGCACAAAAGGGTTCCAAGGTAGCTTCTTCAACTCCAAAACCTTCCGAGAGGGTGAGGAAACGCCACCCTTGGCGATAGCGGTGTCAGATAAGAGACTTCACCACGTAGAAGCCTTCTTTAGCCATCTCCTCGGCATTCATGTTGGGGGGTTCTCCTTCAACTTCCATAGGGCTGGTAGCGCCCTGTAGGTCCAGAGCGGCGATCTCCTCGTCGTTTAGTTCCCATTCTTCCCCACAGAGGTCCTCTGGGTCCTAGTAGCGCTTGAGCTGTTGAGCAGCGCACACCAGGGTCCCCCCTAGTTGGGGAGAACACCGCACAGTGATGCGGTGACCATCCACAGACAGGATCCTGTAGCGTCCAAAATAGAGGTCATCGCTGGTGGAGCGTTGCCAGGCGGGTAGCCGACTGTGGTGCACCAGCACCCAGTCTCTATCTTGGTAGGAGGCGGGCACCCGGTGCTTGTTCTGCTTGTTCCACTGGCGCCCCCTCACTCGCTGGAGCATAGCCTTGGCCTTGTCCACCTTGTCTTGTTTTGCTCCTTCACCCACTTACCCGCAGTTGAGTAGGAATCCTCTGGATAGGGAGCGTGTAGGAACCACGCAGGGCGTCCCATGAACAGCTCATGGGGCGTGTAGCCAGTTGCCGAGCTCTCTTGGAAGTTCAAAATCAAGGATATGACGGGGAGTAGTCTCACCCAGTCTTTGGTGCGCTCAGTCTTGCACCATATCCTTACGTTCCCTGTGAGAACTTGTATGTGTCGCTCACATAGGGGGTTACTCGTATGAGTAGAGGGAAACCCTGTTGACACCCGGATATTGAGGGACCTCAGGACTCCCTTGTACCAGCCAGTGTTGGGGCGTACTCGGACGTCTTCGTCTGAGTTAATCTCTTGGGGTTCCCCGATAGACACAGAACCACTCTTCCAGGAGTATCCTGATGGTCTCCTCGCCGGTAATGTGTTTAGTGCATGAGAACACTCTGGTAAACCTCGTCAGCCCACAGGTTACCACTAGGGCAATGTCATAGCCCCCGAACTTAGGCATCTCCGTGTAGTCCACGTAGAAAACACGGTTGGCTCAGTGGGGGATAGGGAGAGTCGAATAGAGACCCCTGTCCCTGATATCCCCTGGTTTACAGGAACGACACGTGCACTTGTCCACGATAGACCGGAGGGTTTTCCGCAGCTGGTCATCAGTCCACGTGGAGTGTAACGGCTGCTTGAACAGCCTCAGGGTACGGTTCGCTCCCACATGACCACTGGACTCATGGGTCCACTTGAGGAGTGCCGGGATACGGTCGCTAGGCACGACTATCAAGTCCTCATGCCAGAGGTAGGTCTTATCCTGCTTCCACTGTTCCTGGTTGACCAGGACGGGTTCCAGACGCTTCTCCAGGCGTTTGTAGATATCCCCAAACTCTTTCACGTACTCCACTTGTCGGAGTCCATCTAGAGGTCTCATCATGGTCATGTTCAGGTCCAGGTGTACATCCATACGGCTGAACGCCTCCTTGGCTAGCTCCTCAGACCTGGAACCAATCATGTTGTCACAGTTGTTGCGGCTGATGTAGTCCGCACACTCGTTCTTGACGCGCTGCATATGATGTACTGAGAGCCGTAGCTGGCTCAGCCAGGTCCACCAGTGTCTGGGGTCAGCCTTCTCTGGTGGGGGTCCCTTCGGGAAGGTGCGGACCGGTTCTTGGTCACACAGCCAAACCACAGGGTTACTCCCCAACAGTCGGGACTGAGAGGATAGCACTAGCATACCCGCGTGCAGTTCCTGCTCATAAGTAGAGTTGTTACCCTGGGCCTGGTTCCATTTCCAGTTCCAACGGGACCCATTTGTCGTCAGGGTAGCTGTGCTTGAGAGTACCGTCTCGGTTTAGTCCATCAGTACCCCATTGGGAAATGGCCCAGTTGAACTCCTCCTTCTCTAGGGCTTGCCACTGGAACAACGTTCCACCTCCGCCCACATTTCTGGCGTCAGTCACCAGGATAATTTCCGCCTGTGCTCTAGGCACGCCCAGGCACTTAGCGTTGGCCACTTTGTCCTTTAGTTCGTCAAACGCTTGTTGTTCTTGAGGGCCTCAGCGCCAGGTAGTACTCTTCTTGATGCGATCCGTCAGGATGGCGCTGGTGTAGGTGAAATTTTTGATGTGGCGGCGGTAGAAGTTGCAGGCCCCGATGAAACTGTGTACATCATGGAGTCCTTTCTTGGGGTCTTCATGTCGTACCTTAGCATCCATCAGGGGTTGGGCCTTGGAGGCCCCTGGGGTCCACCACCCATAGCCAATATCGAACCCCAGGTACTGCATAGTCTCCTGGATGAACTCACACTTCCCCAGCTTGAGTCGGGTCTGGGTCTCCTGGCAGACCGTAAAGAACTCGCCCAAGAGAATTAGGTGGTCCGCTTGGGGATTTGTTCCCAGGCATACATTGTCGCTGTGTGCTTCCATCTGGGCGCCCCGGGATATGAGTTCTTGCACCACAGGTCTTCGACGTAGGATGGATAGGATCTTGCTCATCAGCTCTTGAAAAATAGCGGGCGCGTTAGCCAGACCAAAGGGCATGACTTCCCACTTGAACACCCTCCCCTGAGGGGTGATGAAGGCAAGGAGTTCCTGGGCATTGGGCGTCAGGTCTACTTGCCAGAATTCACTTCGCTTGTCCATCTTCGTCTTGTAGCGGCAGGAGGCTATCTTCTCGACGGTTGACTCCACGTTAGGAATGGACCCTGATTGGTTCAGCGTCTTCTTGTTCAGCTCTCCATAGTCCACTACAAGCCGTTTGGCTGTAGACAAAGGCTTAGCCACCAGGAAACAGGGGCCGCAGTGTCGGGGATAGTCCCCATCCTTGTACTCCAGGACCAGGCCAGCGTCGATACATTCTTGTATCTGTCGCTCTATCTCGTCGGCCGGCTCTTTAGGAGCCGGGTAGGGTCTCCTACGTATCTTGTGACCCACGAACTCGGGCTTCAGCTTGAGGTCCATCTGTACCAGCTCGTCACAGGAGGCTGGAGGGGGTAGCTCTCCGAAGATCTCCAGGTAGGTCCTGAGCAGCTTCTGTACTTCAGGGTCCAAGAGTTTGATCTTGTCTTTCATGTCCTCGTCAGAGTGTAGATTGCTTGCCCCTTGGTGTATAGAAGCAGGGAGGTGATCGTCAACTGGCTCAGCGTCCGTGCTCGTATCCTTCAGTCCTTGATAGGCGTAGAGAAGGTCCGGTTCCACGGTCTCAGGTGGTCAGTGACAACAAAGGCACACTCGAGGGGGTCCGCATACGCATTCCTCTGAGAGTTCATCCTCCTCGGGACTCCTCACATGGGCACCCCATACGCTGTTCATGAGCTTCAGATCCATGTCTCGTTGCCAGGTGGTAATCTTCTTTACGAGGTCCTCCTTCAGTTGGGAGATATCTCCCATAGACCCTTGCTTCGACGGCCAAGAGCGGCGGGTAGGCCTAGCGTAGCATAGCTCTTTCGCCACCAATCTCGTCTTGGAGTCCACGTACTCTCTCAGCCTGGATTTGGGATCCAACTTCACGTCCAGGCGCTCCTCTCCCCTCATGGAGAGTAGGGGTCTCAGTGGGGCAGCGTACTCAGCCTTCTCCACTTCCTCCACGCACGTCTGCACGAAGAAGGCGTCATGCCCAGTCTCGTCATCAGAGTGTATAGAGCTGGATAGGTCGGATAGCGCACACTCCGAGACTACATCAGGATTAGATACACGGCAGGGGGAGTTGGGGGCAACAGTGTCAGACACGACGTACTCCTCTCCCCCAGGAGTAGTCTCAGCGGCGTCTCGAGATCCTAGTTGATTCTTCAGGACATCCAGGGTGAAGCCGCTGCTCTCACATTCAATTTTCTGGACCATAGCAGGGTCCAGATCTTCCCAGGGCACTGGAGCTAGACTCCTGTCTACCACTCTTAGCATGTCCCCCCATCCAGGTTTCCCTATGGGCGTCTTGCGGCGCAGAGGCACGTAGATGGTATCATCCGGCAGCTGGATGGAGGTGAGCGTCAGCTTGTCCAAAAGAGTACGCCGGTACTCATTTCCCCCATGGGCTCCCCAATCGGGGGAGCACAGGACCATACGGGAACGTTCCAGGGCCAGCCTGGTCAAGACCTCCCCCAGTTCACTGAATCTTGGGTTCCCGTAGGCCATCCCGAAAGAGGGCCAGTAAAATTTATAGCAGCAATTTTTCCCCTTGCTGCAGTAGAAGTCGAGGACATATTGCTTGTTGCTGGCGAATACCTCCACGTTCAGGTCTTCCAGGGAGTATCCCAACTCCCTCAGACCTTGGTCTAGGACATCTTCAAGTAGCTGATAGCCCTGAGTCTTGGAGGCGACCATCATGATTGAGGGCTCTCTCTTGCATACCCTCAGGTAGCCAGACCTGTGCTCTGACTGCTCCAGAGGTACAGATTCCAAGGCGTCACTATGGTCCACTTGAAGGACGTAGGGTGCTTGCAGGGTGAGGCATAGAATCTGGAAGTGCTCGACTAAGAAGTAGGTCCCCAGTACAGAGACGAAGGCCTCGGTGTCCATCACGTAGAACCGATGGGCAATGCTTCTAGAACCCATAGGCACTTGAACCTCAAAATCTGCACAACTGTGCACCACATGCCCATCTCCCATGCGGATGGCTGCGGTAGGAAAGATGTTCTTCAGGTCCCCACAAGGTAACGTTTTGTTGGCCACAATAGATATAGTGGCCCCAGTATCCAAAACCCCCAGGTATTCACGTCCCCCAAGATGGATACGTACCCAGATCGAACACCAGGTCTGTAGGCCCCCCGGAGCGTCCCTGTCAGAACTCCGCAGGGCAGGTCACTACAAACCCCTTCTTCTGCAGTTTCCGCGCCATGCGCATGAGACAGGAGCGCTTGCGGGCATTAGACTGGTCCCCATCTTCGGGAGCACGCTTGGTCCCTTGTTCTTGGTAGGTCCCGTGTTTGGTTGCCCACCAGACGGCTCAGAGTTCCCCCCTGGCGTGATATTGGGGTTCCCTCCGGACTTGTCTGCGTTCCTGTCCCTGTCCGGCTTGCGGTCAGAGCCTCCTTGTCCACCTTTGCCTTTGCCACCTTGGCCTTTGCCATTGCCCTTGTACTTGCCTTGGCCACTGTCCTTGTTGGCGTTGCCCTTGTCACTGCCCTAGCCACTGGGGTTCTCGTTCTTAAGCTTCGCCGACAGGAGTTGCTTGTGGTAGCACTCGTCCTCGTAGTGCTTCCACTTCCGACAGAACGCACAGGTGATAGTGCACCTGTAGTGGTCCGGATGCTTCGCCTTGCCGCCGGTGTTGGTCTCCTGCTTTCTCCCCTCAACCACGAAGCCGTCCCACTTGTCGCAGTCAGGCGCGTGAAGCAGGGAACCCTGCTCCTCTGTGGCATCACACCAGAAGAGATCTTGGAAATTGCTCATGATACGAGCATTTTTGGGGGTAGTCCCCTCTTGTGGTCGGTGTCCTCGGTACCCACAGCCTTGGCTCTCAGAGCCGCCTCCTCCAGGACTGTAGGCGTTCAGGTGCTGGTTGCTTTCTTTCTCCAGCGCCAGCTCCAAAAGTAGCACAGACAGGTCCTCGTAGTTGAGGGCTCTTGCTTTGCGCTCTGCCGTTGGCCGGCATTCATCCGACAGTTCTCGTGGGAGCTTGGCCACCAACCAGAATAGCAGTATGTCCCCGGGCGCCAGTTGCCCTACCCAGTGGTCCAAGTCAGCACGCAGCTCGGAGATCCTGGCAGTCTTGGGATTGTCTGGCAGCACAGCCAGGTTCTGGATCTCAGCCCTGATGGAGAGGTCTGTCTCATAGGTCGGCCACTGCCGCTCCAAGGCTACCAACATGTCGGCGAAGGCAGCGCACTTCGTCACGATCTGCTTCACCTGCTTCTCCGGGTACTTGGTCTTGCAGCACTGCAGGAGCAGATCGCACTTCACTCGCCCACTAGCACGGGTTGGGCTGGTCATCTTCCTTAGGCGGCTCAAGTTGCAGGGTCAAAATCTGCCCAAAAGTGCCCGTCTGCGGCACTCCAAAAAAAACACTTTTATGGGGGACCCAAAAACACGGAGACAAAAAATGAAGCAAAAATCAATTAATTGGCCCATTTTCATTTATTTTCAAGAAAACCGACTGCCCCGGAAAATTATTTATCTCCCTAAAAATGCACTGCTTTTTTTGCAAAACCATGACTGTTTCCTTCTTCTACCACTTATGCCTTCGAATGAAAATACCCATTAGCTTGCAATCCTTTCCGAAATCAGTTTTTGAAATCCATGTTGCACGCAGCACCACAAGAAGCATTTTTTGGCACCCTTCTTTGCGAGAGGCCTCGCACAAACATTAACACAACAACCGCAATGAAATGCATCACAGGGAAAAGTGTGCCGCACAAGGTACTGGCAAAAAGGTCGTCGAAGGGGAATGTATAGCGCGAGCCCTCGCGCATTATATATCAGAACAAGCGAAGAAATTACTTTTTCTTCGGAACAATTTGCATCTTAGCACCCATAGACTTAGCAACGGACGTCTTACCCTTTGGCGGTGGCTTTGCGGGCTGGTCCCTTGGTTGGGACTGACGAGCTGGTTGCCTGAATGGAGCTCTGGTCCCAGCTCCCTCGGGACTCGGTTTCGCTGCCGCTTTCTTCGCTGCCTTGGCTTGGAAAACCTGTGGTTCCTCCTCCTCTTCTTCCTCGCTCTCCTCCTCCTCATCTCCATCGCTCTCGTCGGTATCCTCACTGGTACCCAATTTTGCTGCCTGAGGCTTGGAAGCAGTCTTCTTCTTCTTGGGGGCAGTTTGCTCACCAGTTGACTTCCGCTTTGCTGCAGGGGCCTGTGCTTCTGCAGCTTGACCCTTCTGAACAATCTCTTCCTCCTTCAGCGTCAACGCATCAGAACCTTACTTTTCATCGCGAACCCAAAGGGGAATACCACGGTTTGTCCAGTTGGCTTGCTGGTCCAAATCACCAGACTGGTCCAGTTTCGACCCTTGTGTCAAGACATGGTTCAGCTGATTGTGCACTCTGTTGACCCAGTTGGAGAGACTGTTGGTGGAGACACCAAGAAGGTACATGCGAGAATCCGGATCAATGGCAGCAATCTTGCATACCAGGCCTCGCTGATGATCAATGAACATAAATAAAGGCTTGAAGCCCTTAGTCTCCTTCAGGTAACCGAGGTGAGTGTCGAAATACCACATAACATGCGGTATCGGCAGGGGGCCACCAAATTCAGTGTCAACCATCTCCTGTACTTGAGTTGGTCCAAACGTCAGATAATTCGGAATATGCAAAGAGAGAGAAGTTGTTGCGCGTGGCCTCGCGCAAAGAGAGGACGGAATGATGAAATTATACCTTTCTCGTCCAGCTATCCGGTGACGAAATCAGCAACCAGCAAACGTCGAACAATGTAGGATCCCCTGCTGCCTTTGCTTTGGTTGGCCAACTGAAGATGGGAATACGCAACATATTACCCTTGCGCGGCGCGTTGAAATCATCGTTGAGACGCCTCTCTGTCTCCGTGCCCCGAACGTCGTACAAGTTGTCAACAACAGTTTGGGAACCGCAGATAAGTGTATCAGCACTCACCATTTCTTCATACAGCCAGGCTGGAGACATCGTCTCAGGATCAAGATGTTCAAATATGTCGCCGTTGATGACAATCAGGTTCCTGTCGATCTCTAACAACCGCTTCGGGGGTTCGTGCACTAGAGCTGCCATTCAGGTTGCCTTAATTGTGATAATTTGACTTGCCAGTAATGGATCCTGCTGTTCCACTGTCTTGAAGTCACCAGTAACGCCAGCAGCTGCGGGGACCACAAGGCTCTTCATAATTTCTGTACCCAGGAGTCTTTGGACATTGAGGATTTTCATGGGAAAGGGTTCGCCTTTCTCTGCCACCTGACACAGTGGTGCGCGAATCATGGATTTCCATGCCGGCCATGGACCGCGACTTTTGCCTTCAGGTTCCCGCCAATAGCCCCATGTGCGAAGAGTCACCTTCAGGGCAGGCCTTCCAAGTGCAGCAATCTCTTTGCGGGTGCGCATGTCCTTGGCTACAGAACACAAAAGGAGAAGGTGTAGCGCAGCCATGTAGAAACACAACCCAGGCCTTGGCGATGATACACACCTTTCTCACGTCGAACGTACTGGCCCTTGCGCCGGTGGTCCAGATGCATTGAGACCCACTGTTCAAAGATGATGTTGTCGAACAATTTCTGCAACGATTTGAGGGTTGTTTTTTCTTCCTGCATCTCAGCTGCCACTCTCTTGTAGAACTCCAGCAAGATGATACCCTCCAGTTTCTTTAGCGCGTTCTTCGTGAATTTCTCCCCTTTGTCATGGAACGTTTGCAGACCTTTCACAGCTTCCGGACCCGCATAGTAGGCAAACGTCATGAAATCCTTCCAAAATTTGTACATTTTGTCCTGAAAATGACAAGGTTATGCGCGAGGCCTGGCACAACGAGCAGCGTCGAAACAACGTTAAACGAACATACGAATTGACCCGGTTGCTTCAGTTCAGCAGTTGGAACCAGGGCACTCATCTGCACAGCATCCACAATGGCGATCTTGAGATTGTTGTACGTGTCAGGTAGGCTTCGCCGCCCCTGATCTTCAACACATCCAATGAGTTCATCTGCTGCCTCATACAGTGGTATTGGCTCAACTTCTTGTGCGCTTCCTTGTGCTTGTCCCGCCAGTTTTGCACGGAAGGCCCACGGTGTATCAGGCTTCAAAATATCGGCGGTGCATGTAGTATGCCACTTCTGCAAATCCAGACACGCTATCCGTCGCTTCTCCCGAATCTTCGCAACCGTTTCAACGCTGTGCTGTCCAGATACACACCAATACCCCCATCTGCGAATAGGAGACAGGTCCATGCGCGAGGGCTCGTGCAACGAGAAGAACGAACAGTCGGTTGGTAACATACTGTTGTCTTCCCAGAGAACGACGTGTATGGGGCCTGTTGGTGGTGCTGCTTGAAGTGACTCAATACGCTTCTGCAGTAACTTCGCATCTTTCCGTCTGATCTGTCCTTTTGTCTTCTCCTGGTCCATTCTCACATTGTCCAGCTCAACCTCAAGCTGCTTCCCATCTGGCTTCAGGTGGTCCTCGATGTCTGTGGCCATTGTCAGGCCAGGATCTGGTGTTTCCTTCTTCTTCCGCCCCTTCTTTGGCATTCCAGCCTCTGATTCCGATTCTTCTTGGTCATAGTCGATATCCGCCACTTCCTCACCTGTCTTTTTTGGCGGGGCTTGCCAATCTGCGATAAGAAGAAAGCCTGTTTTGCAAGAAACAAAGCATTAAAAAAGGTTCAAAATGTCGAGAAGAATCAATGTGTGACGCGTTTTTAGCGAAAAAGGGTACGGTATGGGTCAGAATGCAAAACTGAGAGGTCCCGCAACTGTTTTTTACTAACAACCTTGCGCGAGGCCTCGCGCAAGAGAGGGGGTGTAATAACCTGTTGTTTCACGCTGTTTGCGCAAGGCCTCGCGCATCACTGCATGCTCTCCAGTCTTCTTCGAACGTTTCGGATTGTGTCAGCCTCTCTTTGCTCCTCCAACACAGTGCGTTGGGGGATCAGCTCGGACAATTTTCTCTTAAAACCAGCCTTAAGCGGCCCCTGCTGCGTCAGCAGTAACAACACAGACACAAGGACTTTTTTGTAATGGTTAGAACCCTTTGCACTTAGAAGAAACCGTGGAAAGCTGGGTACACCCCTGCGTGGCCAACGTGCCTGGATTGCACAAGTAGGCTCGGCGCACCACCTACCCCAGGGCAGGTATACACGCTCTGCGTTCCAGTAAGCGGTTAACCGCTGACGCACGGATTTGACAAAGGAATTGGGAATTTTGCAGACGTTCACCCTGTGACCTTCTTTCCGGATAGTGATTAAGTGGTACAGATCGTCAACGTCTTCAATTGTCACTGCACTCCTGTTTTGGCCTTTCTTCGTCACAAGGCTGGAGAGCAGACTTTCCCAAAACTCCTCAGCAAAAGCCTGTCCAGGCATGGCTGAGTGCCATGCAGTGTGGCCCAACAAGGCAGTTGCAACAGTGCGTTCGTACTTTAAAAGTGTGCTCCCCATGTTCAACCGGTCCAAAAGACACATAACGATCTGCAATCCCTTGGAAGCAAAAACGGAACAATTGCACTGCCTCACGAGGTGTCCTAGGTATAGTAACATAGGACAGTATCGTGTTAACAGAACCTGCATGGCTTTACACACAGCGTACCGAAGACAATTTCGCCGATTCACTGGACGTGCGAACCCAAGGGAGTGACATTTCCTGTTAAGGTGCCGTATGTGGGGGCCCATACCCAACAGCAGTGCACCAACAGTTATTCCCATTGTGATCAGCTTGGGAAAACAGGGGACTGTGTCACCGCTGCGCAACAAACCTTTGCGGAAAAATGTCACAATCTACCAAAATGAGCGGAATGTTTATGTAACACAAAGTTTGTACGCGTGCCACAAACCATACAATATAGGGTGTGAACGCAAAAATAGTCGAACATTCCAACCAGTTGTTTTTTCACCATACATCATCTTACAAATGCGGTAATCGATGTTCTCATCACATAAAACAGGGACAACTGGTCCAGTGTGCTGTGCCAAGTCCCTAGTGAATTGCAGTAGGTTAAGAAGCGATACGTTGCCGCCTACCCTTTCTTTGCTTAGACAGAGGGGCCGCCAATGCGGTCTCTTGGCGGGCACTGGGCGAATAATGTCAAGCGGTGCCCTAATTATTCGCACAGCAGGCCGCGTGCTTGCAAATCCTAGATCACGCAGGATACGTGCAAACGTTCTCAAAGTTCCCAAGCATGCGTGCAACAACAGGCACACGCCGTTCAAGCTCTTCCAGGCTAGGATGACAATGCCAGTAGCGCGGTGAATCCCGCAGTAGCAAAACAGCCAACGCTGGTGCGTTAAGGCTTTTGTCGTTCTTGTCAGGGTTTGTGGTAAATTGTTTGTTGTACCTGTTGTCCATCCACAACACAACCCACTGCGGGTGTATTTTGGTCCATGTAGTCTGTAACCTGACTGCGGCGCTTTCCTTCTCTGAAGGTGCGCTATATCACGCGAGACCTGACCTTGCTAAAATGCGACGCTGCGCCCTACTCCCCACTATCGCAATAACAGACTTTGGTTCCCCCTGGTACGGGACTGCGCGGTGGCGCATCAATACATAAAGGCGCCAGGCCTCTTCTATTAAAACAGCGACCCATCTCTTACCCTCTGCCGTGATTGCCTCTTCCACGCTGCAGCGCGTCCCTTCATTTTTACGCAGACGCAGAAAAAACACAATCAACAATCGCGCGCCCTCGTAAAGAAGGTCCCTACCAGGACCGGCCCCTGATGTGCCCCTTCCGCCTGTAACCCCTGCCGACTTGGTCCTGATCAACGATTGCATTTATCAAAATCCAGGGTCCAAAATCCAAAAATATAGAAAATAAAATCCTCCTTCAACCCTGAACAGCAACCGGATCCCACAAATACAGCAATAACCCAATCCACAATCCAATCCACGATGCGGGCTTCCGTTCAGCACACCGGTCGTCCCACGGTGGCGGGCATGTACAAGAATTGCACCAAAGAGGAAAGCCCTGAATATGGCATATGAACACAATATGAACAAATGTGAGGAAGGATAGTAACATACACAATCACTGCCATGTACCCTTCGTTCCTTGGACTCAAGACCTCCCCTTGACTCACCACTGTGATGCCTTGAACCAGGTCCAAGTGCATGGCTAAGTTACATGTGTCACAAGTCACTACATAACCCCTAAAAAGTGTTCACTCCCAAGCCTCTAAATCCTAGCCCAATAGGGAAGGTGGCGTGTCATGGCCTAGAGTGGCACTCAGGACCATGCCTTACCCTGACATATACTACGTTGGACTTGGAGTCAAATGGGTTTGGGGATATGCCCCATGAGTTTGAACTCATAACATGCCAAAAACTGCCAATTCAAACCATATTGGCCATATATCAAATATATGCTCAAAATTGAAGTTACCACTTATCCGAAGGCTCAAAGCATGCATGGAATCGAAGTCCAGTATTCATGGAGGAGAGAGACCAAAGATCAATGCCCATGTACATCCCCACTTTACCCTCGAAACCCTCTCGGATATGGGCGCCACGCACTGCCCAATTCAGCCCATGGTGTTGAGACCATTTCTTGTAATCCTTCGTGCGCCAAGCCAAATGGAGTACGCGATCCGGCATATGGTGGTGTTCAACTCCAAAGCATATGCCAACATATGAACAACATACCACGGTTCGACTTCCCATAGGCTTCTTGCTGTTTGCCGACCAGGTAAGTACACAAAATGCAAAAATGAGCACAAATTGAGGTCAAAAACATGAACATATGTCCAAATACAAAGTTGTCATGATAGCATATCTCTATGCTCACCCATGATATCCGCTCATGGTTCAATACACAAATGATTGGAACCATTTGCGAACAATTCCCCCGCTTGGATCCCCAATCTGGCGCATGGAGATACCTTCGCCACTCATATCTACATGCCCCATTAAAATGGGAGTGCACTCATGGATCTCTTTGCCAAACATACCATGAGCAATACATACGCGGTAGACTTAGTTTAGCGCTTTGAATTCCACAATTGGGACATGGGCAAAGCCCTTGTCACGTGTGGCTCACCATCTCTTCGGCCACACGAAGATATATAACATGGGCGTGAGCATATGAAGACATATACTACCAATATCACACATAGCCCTTAAAATTGGCTCCCACCATGGTATGCCATGCCCCTCCATGGTCATAACCTTGGGTTAAATGGACGTGGGAACCTAGGGAAAGATGCTATGCAACCACAAGACTCATGCGCTACACTCGAAAGTCATAATATCAAGTCCGGACACATGATCAACAAGTTATAAACAAGTTTCTACCATGTTGACCATCATCCTATGATACAAGGAGTGTGTGTGACGACTTGAGGTGTTGGATCCTACCCAAAATAAGTTGAGACTAAGGCGCTTGCAACGCAACCTTTCTTATTCTCTTTCCTCACACTCGCGCGTAGATATGGCCCTTCAAAGTGGTCCCACGATTCACTTTTGTTTCCCTTATATCTGCAAGTCAAATGGGTGGCAAGTATAAGGGAAACCTGATTTGGGCATAGGGAAAGGCGTATGACCACTCGAAGAAGACCAAATCAAGTGCGGCGATGTCGAAGTCGAAAATCCGATTTCGACATCGCGAAAAAATCAGATTAAAATTTCGAGTGCATATTTAGAAAATTGCGGAAGCAACGAACCCTTTACTGATGAAATCTGACCCTTCATCAGGGGTTTCCGCCAAAATATCTGGAAATAACAGTTAACCAATCGGTTACCGCAAAATCGCGAGCCAACTGACAGTCGCCGATACATTGACCATCAGAACGGAAGGCGGAAAAATTACGGAAACATTATGACAAAAAAACCCTGTTGATTCCTGATATTCTGATATATAAATCTCAGCTGGCGGCGCCTCGGTACTGAATATGGCCGCTCATAGCCGGAATGGCCAAACCTATCACACTATCACATCGGGTTAGGTCAGGCGGATGGGAGAGTATGATATCAGCCAATGGCGGCTTGCCGGCACATAGATACACACCCCAAGTGACCCAAAGATGTCCACGGGGGTCCGAACCGGCTTCACCCCCCTTCTCAGAGCGTTGTTACCGCTCGGAAGTCATTGAAGAGAGGACGGGAGGACCCCAATGGGCTCCAACTCCCCCCCCCCATGTCCCAAAGACACATGGAGGCCCCACACACGTCGTAGGCGTCCCCCACACCCCAAGGGAGGGGTGAGGACACTGAAAATAGGTGCCCTACGCCATATCCGGTCTCCTCTTGATCTACAACATGAACCAAGGGGATCAAAGATAGAGAAACGTTGTCGGTCGACCTAAATAAGTATACCACAATGAAATATATATGTGGAGATCGAGTGAAGGGGGTAGATGGCCAATCAAGGCCGAAAAATCCCCGGATAAACGCCCTCAGCCAAAAAATGCCAAGGGGGATCCATTACGGTGCTACAGCAGCCACCAAATGGACCAACACGTCCTTGACATCCAAAGAAATGTTCTTTTTCTTCAGATAGTCCATCCAGACCGTGGTGTACCTCGGCACAAAGCTGCTCGGAGGCTCCCACAAATCCCTGGATGCGGCGAATCCCTTCCAACGGACTTTATAAAGCCTCCCCCCAGGCGTCCCCGGGTCCGGCTTGTCCGCCAGGATCCTCTCGGTGCTGAAGTTGTCGTCCTCACCCTCGTCGTCCGAGTGCACATCGCCGGCCGTGAACTCGAAGGTGACGGGACGTCCGCTGGGGTCTGGTGCTCGGGGACGAAGCTGGGTATGGTCGCGGTCCAGGATCTTGTTATCCCCCACACGAACCGCATACACATCCTGCCCGACCTTCCGCACGATTACCCCCGGCACATACCAAGATGCCTGCCGATGCCTGGACAGGACATCCTTGTGGTGCCGCTCCACCCACACGGTGTCTTGGAGAGCATACTTCTGGACCTTTCCCTGCTTGAAGTACTTGGCCCTCTTGTCATGCTCGTCCTGAAGTGCCTTGCACACCTTGGCCGCCGTGTTGTCCGCCTCAGCCATCATAGCGTTCGCATCCCGGGCCACTTTGCCATGGTTCAACCACGGGAGAGTGCCTGACACTCAATCCCGTAGAAAGAGTATACGATGGGGCGACAGTCCAGTGGGTCCCAGAAGGTCGTGATACGCCTGGAGCACTCTCCACAGCGAGTTATACCAGTTCCGGCCCGGTTCGTCAATGTGCAGCTGGCGGAACTTCTCGAACATCTGCCGCCCGGCCACCTCAGCACGGCCATTCGACCGGCTGTGGTACGCCACGGTCTTGGCGTGCCGAATCCCCATGTGCTGGCACATCGTCTTGAACCACGTCCCCACGAACTGACTGCCCCGATCGCTGCAGATGACAGCTGGGACATCAAAAATCGTCAGCCAATGCCTGATCATGGCATTAGCGACGGTCTTGGCCTGCAGCCCCACTCCATGCTTGTCCTTCTTGTCCTTCTTCTTGGACTTCTTGCCCGGGACTGCCACGATATACCCGCTGTGCCTGTCCACCGCTAGAATGACACAATCATATTTCTCTCCTTCCACGGTGACCTCCGGCATGGCGAACACATCCATGGCCACGGACCGCATAGGGGCCTCCGGTATAGCCGTATACACCGGGTTGCCCGCTGTGGAGTGGTTGTGGCTCTTCGTGGCCTGACACACGGCACAGTCGCTGCAGTACCTATCCAGGATGGCGTAGTACCCCGGAGGGAACTTGAAACGCCACTCCAGGTCCTGCTGCATCTTGTCTCGGCCAGGGTGCATGAGCTGGGCGTTGTGCCAATGGTCAATGAACTGCTCCACTCGGTTCTCGGGCACCAGGAGCTTGTCCTTGAGGAACAACTTGTCCCCATCCTCGATCAAGCCCTCGGGCCATTCGTCGTCCGACGGGGCGCTCGCGGCATTCCAGTACTTGCTCCAGTGCTCGGATGCCGCATAGTCATCCGACCAATCCTCTGTGAGCACCGACCCGACTAGCTCTACAGGGGCCACCATCCATTGCTCGAGAGTTTCCTCTCGAATAGCTTGGACGCGGGCGCCCCGGAACTTGGCCAGATCCGTACGGTTTGCCATCACCACAAAGCACTTGACCCCCTCTTGCTCCATGGCCCTCTCCGTCTCGATGATGCGCTTGGCCTCCTCGGTCTCCTCGGCGTCCCCATGGCTGGATATGTCCATCCAAGCTTTGCCCGCGGGGTAGGCCCATCGACTGAGGCAATCTGCCACAGTGTTGTCCTTCCCCGGGACATACACGACGCTGAGGTCCAACTTGGCGAACGTCTCATGCCATCCGGCCCTCCTTGCCGCCGGTCCCGAGGGCGTGTCGACCTGCTCCTTGTGCCAGCTCTGCAAGGACTGATGGTCCGTACAAACCACCACCGGTTGCAATCCGATGTGGCCAGACCACTTCCTGAGCGCACAAACAATAGCATAAGTCTCCTTCTACCTCGCGGTCCAGGTTCGACGTTGGCCCTTGGCCAGGATCCTGCTCCAGAACGCCACGGGTACGTGCGACCCGTCATCCCGGACCTGCTCGAGGACTGCACCCACAGCATAGTCTGAGGCGTCCGTCCGTAGCAGGAATCCCTTGTCTGGGTCCACCAGGAATAGCCCCAGCTGCCCCAGGAGTCGCTCCTTCAGGCAGCTGAACGCATCCTCGGCCTCAGGGGTCCAGGCAAGCTTCTTCTTGCTCCCCTTCCGGCCATCGAACTTCCCCACCTGCAGCAACTTGTGCAGCGGCCCCGAGAGTTCTGCATACATCCGGACATAGCCCGAATAGTAATTGCAGAACCCCATGAAGGACCGGAGTTTGCTGATGGTCTGGGGCTTCTCCCAGTGGTGCAGGGACGCCAGCCTCCCAGGCATGGGACGGCGTTGCCCGTGACCAACCACGTGACCCGCGAACTCCACTTCCTTCACGAAGAGTGAGGCTTTGGTGGGCTTGCACACCATGTTGTGCTTGTCCAACTCGCTGAGCACTCGGCGCAGATCCTTCTCATGCGCTTCGATGAGCTCGTCCTCAGTCATGTCTTCCGTGCCGGATCCGATGATGATGTCATCCACAAAGGGGTCGGCACAGTCCCGGACAGGACCGAGTAGGTCCTCCATCATGCGCTGGAAAGCAGCATTGCCATTCTTGGCGCCCATAGGCACCACCTTCCACTGCATGGGCCCCAGCGGCGTCGACATCGCTGTGCAGGGCCTGGAGTCCGGGTGTAGCGGCATCTGGTGATAGCCGTGTTTCAGGTCTAACACCGTGAAAATCCACTTTTTCTTTTGCTTTTGGAGGATGGAGTCGATCAGGGGAAGCGGGTACGAGTCGTGCTCTGTCTGCTCGTTCAGACCTCTGTAATCAACCACCAACCTCCACTCGCCCTTCTCTTTCTTGGGCACAATGAAGGCTGGGCTGGCCCACTCACTGCCGGAGGGTTCGATCCATCCCCGCTCAATGAACTCGGCCAATAGTTTCTTCATGGCCTCGGCCCGATCGCCCTGAAGTTGATACTCCCGATGACGATAGATCTTGGGGTTCAGCTTCAGCTTGATCTTCGCTGTACCAAACCTCCCACGATCTGGAGGGTTCTTGTTGGCAACGCCACTGAATAGCCGCGGATAGGCATTGATCAGCCTCTCCTTCAGCTCGGCGACCTTCGGGTTCTCCTGGGCCTCTTCAGCCGCTTGCTTCGGTATAGATACAACCGACCGCACTGCGGTATAGGCCTCTTCCGGGTCCGAGTCCGACTTCTCCTCGTCCGATATGCCGTCTTCATCGTCGTGGGGAGCTCTTCCAACCGATAATCTTCGGAAATTTGCGGCATCGGGCTGGTTTTTGTCGCTATCGGCGGCCATTCTTGGAAAATCCCATGTCGGTGGGTCCGACCCAATCGGACCATCGTATTGGTCCGCGATGTGATCCATGACCCTCCCCATGAACTTGTCCTTCTCGTATTTGCCGGTGACCAACATCTTGTCATCCCACCAATGCGGAGATGTGACCATGGCCCGCCTCTTCTTGGCTGCCACACGGTCGTGCATCCCCATCCGCATGTAGTTGACGACGTCGTCGATCTCGGCGTGGGACAGGACGTCAATGCCATCAATTGGCTGATCCGTCCCCTCCTTGGGCTCAAACATGACCTTCATGGGCACCGCCTCCACCCTACGGATGAATGCTTCATCACCCCTGGGCTGAGCTTGCGCCCCATCCACCAGGAAAGCCTTGGTACCCCACGCTTGACCCGGGGAGGGCATTCATACACCCTTGGAGTCGATGAACAACTCCTCCTCTGGCCTGAATGACATCTCGTTCAGGGTGATGGAGTCCAGCGTCGACTTGAGACCTTCCAGCGGACATGGGGTGGATCCTATGCCGGTTATGACCAGGATCCCCTTCGCCCTATCCGCGACGATCTTCTCCACCGTACGTCTGGTGTTGTCCAGGGAGCCATGCCAATACATGGGCCCCCACTCCTTCAAACCCCAATGCCTGTGCCAGGCTGAGTCCCCTCGATGCCAATGCCTCCTACACTTCCGCAAAAGTGGGGCATCCCGGGAAGCGAAGACGTCCATCTCGGGCACTTCGGCTCCCAGCGTTTGGATCATCCTGTCGTACACCTGCGGCGCCATTCCATACTCCGCGAGTTGAACTCCGCGGTCTCCTCTGGACTTGGCACCCACAGCTTGCACCGCTTGGACGATTCGATCCTCTTCCTCAGCATTCCATTGGGATGATCCGCATGCATAGTCCATGGACAGCCATGTGAGGCATTCATCATCCTCCCGGACCAGCGTTGCACGATGGGGAAGGGCTCCAATGGCGTTTGCCACCATGAAGTCATACCCCATGATCATGTCCCAATCTGTAATGTCGGCCACATAGAAGTTCCCGGATAGAGTGCTTCTCTTCGCCAAATCAGGGCGGTTCAAGCGCTCATGCTCCCAGAATTCCATACTGATAGTGGCCTCATGGGTACCACCACCCATAATCTCTCCATTGGCCACCTTCAGGCGCACCGGTCTACGGCTGGGCCGCAGGGATTCCTCCTTAAACAACCCTCTCCGGACCAGGCTCACCTGGGCACCCGTATCCACCAAAACATCCACCACCAACTCCTCTTGTCCGCACCGTACACGCACCTTCAAGTGCAACTGCCGCTCGTCACCATGCGGTGTATGGACGACTCTCACGGCATGCAACTCTAGCACGTCCGGGTGCATCAGGACTTCGAGGGTATGGTCACGGATGGTGTAGATCTTGGGCTGGTCCTGTCCGTCCAGGGGGCTCTCCGTGGTCGCTCCTTCCTTCTTGCCACGTCCCTTGCCCACATAAACTTCCCTTGGCAGGGCGCTCCAGGGGTTGGGAGTGGCGAAACTCAGTGGTTTTGGCTCTTCTGGAGCCTTCTTCCGCACCCGATGTGCCTTCGCTTTCTCTGGGATTCCACTGATTTTCGGAGGAGAGACCTCCGAGGTCCCACTCCCGTGGGTGCTCCTCTAGACTTGGCTTCCCACAGCCCCTTCCGGCTGCGATCCCCCAGGACTTTGTCCACCACGTTGCTGGGCTTTGAGTTCCTCCAACGTGCTCAACATGTACTCAGCAACCTCCTCGATCGACCTCACTCGTCGGTCTTGGCCAGGTCCACCACCATGGCCTCTTCCTCCGCCTTTCCCTTGCCCTTTGCCTTGGCCTTTTCCCCCGTCTCCGCCCTTCACCTTCCAATCGGCAATCCGCTGCTCCTTGGGCTTCTTCTCGGGGTGGGCGGCGAAGTAGGCCTTCTTGTCCGCCTCATACACCTTGCACTGACGGTGGTCGTGTGCATGGTTGTTTCCCTTGCCACAACAGACCCAGCACCCGTCGTGCTGAGACCTGTACTCCCGGAACGAGAGCGGTGGGTTCCCGAATCTCCTTGGCTCATTGCCCTTCTTGGGTCCCACCCGGCTCCATCTGGACCGATCCTGCCCATGGTCCCTCACGTTGTGCGCCACAAACGCGAAGAAATGGGCCTCCTCGTGATTCTCCCGGGACCATATCCAGTGGTCTTGGCCACTTCCACTACCATTCTCCGCGGAGTTGGCTGTGTCCTCCTGGATGCGCCGATGATGGCGGTCTTCTCGGGGGCCTCGTTGTCCATGACCATGTCGATCCTGCACGTGGGCCTCGTTCTTGGCATTGAGCTTCAACTCCACCGTGATGTACTTCACGATCTCGTCCAGGCTCATGCGGGCGAGGATGACCTGCATCCTCAGCGGCTCCCCGCGCCTCCACTCCACGTTGTTGAGGCGCAGCAACCTTTGCCCCATGGTGTCTCCAAATACCTCCACGTACACGGCGTTCTTCAGTCCCAACATCCGGTTGGGCTCGCCCAGGTTCCTCCTGAAGAACTCCATGATACCCGCATGGACATCCTCCGCCGCCATGATCCTCACCGCCACCCGCTTCTTGGCTCGCTTCTTTTCCTCGTCCTCCACTCGCCTCTTCCAGTGGCCCGGGAGGACGTCCTTCAGCAAGTGGCGGATCTCGCTGGACTCGTTCCAGTCCTCAACCAGCTTGAGGCTCCGTCGGTACTTCCGCAGGTACCGGTTCCACTCCCGGACCCGCAACTTAGCCCGGTCCAGCTGCAGCGGGACGGACCACAAGTCCTCCAGCTTCTGGTTCGGAGCGTCCGACCGCTCCTCATCCTCCAACCACTGGAGGCAGGCCTGCTCTGTGCGGATCAATCCTTCCCGGATCTGATCCCGCAGCTCTTCCTTCAGGTCCTGCGCCAGCCGGTGTGGGAATGTCCGACATACCCACTTGTCCCGTGGCGCTCCCCGCATCTCGCCGACGACCTCCTCGGCGAAGTCCTCCCAATCCAGGATGAAGTCGTCCAGGTTGGAGGGGTTGCCATCATAGTAGGAGATTTTGATTCCCCTGAGGTCGTCAATCCTGATGGCGTCTCCGACGTCACCGGCCACCACTCCACCGAGACAGATACCACCTGTGGCCAGGGGGTGTGAGTACACTCCCCGTACATCCCTCTCCTCCATGGAGTGCGGTCCAGTTCGGCCTGAACCCATGGGGTTTGGAATGCGGGAAGAACTTGCTCCACTGGCCGTCCATATCCCCGTATTGGGGTCCTTTGCCCACAGGTTTCCGCCTGGATGACCTCGACCATGTCCGTCGGCGCTTCCCATGGTTCGCCCCTGCATGGTCGGCTCTGGATCTCCTCTTCCGCATAAACTGCATGGGCAGTCGTAGTGATCGGTAGATCCTGGGCGGCATGGGACATCTGTACCGTCAGGCTCCTCGGGTCCGTGGTTACTTGCCCTTCCCACATGGACTCAGCCGGTGCCGTGTGTTCCCCGAGCATGGTGGATTCGCTGAACATGGGAACAAACGGCAGCGCACCCGGGTCAACACGCGGAGGCGCGTATGGTGCGTCTGCAGGGCCGCCCATGGGTTTATCCATGGCGCTCCTGAGGGTCTTAACCCGCTCCACCAGCTCTGCCGCGGCCGGCTTTGCTGGGAGCTCAGGACCCGATGCGAGGGGGTGTACCTCCTCTAGCTTTTTCAGGCGTCCCGACATGTCCTCCACCAGGTGGAGGAGGCTGTCCACCACTCGCTGCTGCTTCTCCAGGGCCAGCTCCAGATTCTCCCGGTACCGGTCCCGTTCCGCTCGCAGCTCCGCCATGTCTCTCTCCGCGGCCGACTGGTCATCCAGGATCCCGGCGACGTCCTCCTCTAGGCCGTCCTTCGCGTTGTCCAGGCTGTCGAGCCGATGCACGATGGCGTCCATCCCCATCTTTGGGTACTTGCCCATGAGGAAGGACACGTGCTCGCAGTGGCACTCAGCGTGCTTTCCACCTGAACCGGCACGTCCCGCGATTCCCGGCGCCTCGGACTCCTCCGCCATGGGTGTGTCGCCCATGCTATCCCGCGTTGGCTCCGTGTGCCGGGCCACAGGCGCCGTTCTGGCTCTGGCGGGCCTCTCCAACGCCTCGGCGTCATGCTCCAGGCTGGGTCCTGGAGCCGTGTTCGCCCTTGTGGGCGGTCCGGCCGTCTCCTCCGACTCCGAAGGTTGCTCATAGGCTGTCCGATAGCCCTCGGAGTGCCCCTCGGAGTCCCACAGCCTGACCGGGCTGGGGTCCGTATCCATAGCCCCGGCGTCCCCTGCCGCGGGCTTGGGTGACCCGCGCTTCCGGTAGCGCCGGGCCTCTCCTCCACTGCTGCCTGAATGGCACGTCTCCTCAGAGTCCTCCACGGCGGAGCGGAGGTTGCATGCCTTTCGGCAGCGACGCTCACACATGGAGACCAGGTCCTCCATGTCAAGTCCCCCTCTTCCCGAACGTCGTATTTCTCTTCGGGCTTCTACTTCCGGAGTTCGCCATGCTCCTGAGCGTCTCGGCTCTTCTCTGGCTCCAATCACCGGCGTGGTCTCCACCGAGTCCACAATACGCACCCGGGGCGTACTTGGGCAGGGCTCATAAGGGCCCAAGTCCCCGGGTCGGCGGTAGGTAGGGGCAGCAGGTACGCCTCTGCTACCATAAAGAAGGTCCCTACCAGGACCGGCCCCTGCTGTGCCCCTTCCGCCTGTAACCCCTGCCGACTTGCTCCTGATCAACGATTGCATTTATCAAAATCCAGGGTCCTAAATTCAAAAATATAGAAAATAAAATCCGCCTTCAACCCTGAACAGCAACCGGATCCCACAAATACAGCAATAACCCAATCCACAATCCAATCCACGATGCGGGCTTCCGTTCAGCACACCGGTCGTCCCACGGTGGCGGGCATGTACAAGAATTGCACCAAAGAGGAAAGCCCTGAAATTGGCATATGAACACAATATGAACAAATGGGAGGAAGGATAGTAACATACACAATCACTGCCATGTACCCTTCGTTCCTTGGACTCAAGACCTCCCCTTGACTCACCACTGTGATGCCTTGAACCAGGTCCAAGTGCATGGCTAAGTTACATGTGTCACAAGTCACTACATAACCCCTAAAAAGTGTTCACTCCCAAGCCTCTAAATCCTAGCCCAATAGAGAAGGTGGCGTGTCATGGCCTAGAGTGGCACTCAGGACCATGCCTTACCCTGACATATACTTGGTTGGACTTGGAATTGAATGGGCCTGGAGATATGCCCCATGAGTTTGAACTCATAACATGCCAAAAACTGCCAATGCACACCATATTGGCCATAAGGTAAAGGGACCAGTTAGACACCCACTGTCGCGGCGCAGGATCGCCAGGCAAATAATGTTATCAGGAGATGACGATTTATAATCAAAGAAATATTCTTTTGAACATTATAAAAATAATCGAGATCCATCTGGCGATCCCGTAAATCGCCAGATACTACCGCGGGAAATTGCGTAAATTAGCGCCGCAAAGTTACGTAAGCCCAAATGTCACCACGTAAAAGCAAAATGAATACTGCGCGAAATATACGATTCCGAGATTGATTTCCCTTTGTTTTTTTTCATTTTAGATAATGCGGTTGGGACCCACCTGCACTACCAGCGCAAACACACAGAGAAAACAGGGAGCAAAAGCGACGCTTTCAGTTCTTCTTGCAGTGGACTGTTGGTGCAGAACCAGGTTCAGAACGCGATGCAAATTTAGTCCATCGTGTCGAGCCTGGCCGGTCAGCGGATTCGTACAGGACAGATCAGGCACGAGCAACGGTTTGATGCGTGACTTTGGTGTTTCACACATGGGTTGAGCCCACAAACCTCTGCACCCCTGGTCGTACATGTTTGTCCGCTGTTAATTTCGCACGTTGCTTGTCTCAAAGTGCTGTTATTCTCCATGAGGTCGCCCTTCCGACACTGGTTTTTTTTACTATTAATTGACTACGGTTGGCAAATAGTTGACAGCAGTCAGCAGTCAAAGACAAAGGAGGGCGTTTGACATTGGGACTGACGGCACTCGGCAAGTGACTTGCTGGAGGCTTGGGTGCAACGGAGCCCACAATTACTTCTCCGGAGGGACATCTCTGTCTTCCACCTATGTGCTGCGACAAGTCTGCAACAGGGGCAGTCATTTGATTCCAAGTGGGATCCAGTCACAATTCCAAGTGTCTGAATTCCCTCGCTTCAGATGGGAATGACCATTACGGAGATCCACGACATCACGAAGATTGACAATTGGTTCCTGCAGCGCTTTTTCATGATGCACACACATGCAGTGGCCATGCAGAAAATGCAGCTCGAGCAGTTTGATTACGACTTCTTCATGGAGGCCAAGTGCCTTGGATTCTCAGGTGCCTCCATCATACAGTGCCCATACAAATCGGAACGACAAACTCATGATGCCTGGAGTGCCTTTCAGAAACCAGAAGGAAACATTCGGTTCGGTGCCCGAGAGCCACTGCTGTTTTGCCACCGTTTCTCATGCAACCCCTCTGCCAGTGCGCACCGGTCGTATCCCAGCCAGCAAATCGCACGCACCCGCTGTGCACACTGCACGCACGCATCGTACACACTGCACGCACGCATTGTACACGCTGCACGCACGTACTGTGCACACTGCACGCATGCATTGTGCACGCTGCACGCCCGCATCGTGCACAATGCACGCACGCACTAATGTAATCTGCCTTCAACAGGATGTGCCTGCCATATCTCCACCGAGGTCAACATGGGCCGTTGTTGCTCCTGAAACAATTTCTTCCTATCCCCTCTGGAACCACCGCGCCAGCCACTTTCCTTGCATACACCGTGTCGTGCTCTGTGTATGGACAGTATGAAGTGTGCACACTGCACAGGGCAGTTGGTGCAGTGCGCAAGGTGTGGTCTGCATCGGGTTGAGTGCTGTGTGCAGTGCACATCCTGCTCCGAACAGCGTGCTGGGAGCAGAGTACAGTGGGAAGCGTGCGCGTTACAATCTGTGGTGCATATGGTGCAGGGTACACGCTTCAACAGATTGTGAAGAGAAGCCTCCTTTCTGCAGGGTTGATGCTCTCCCATCCCACGTGCTTGCCACTTGCTGGCAATTGCTTGATGCCATGGGGACCGCAGACATTACAAATTAAAACGATGAGAAGTTTTGAACACGAAAAAACCAGTTCAAAATCGGGGTGGTGACTCTGCACACCCGTGACTCCGGCTACCCCCGGGTATGTCATGGGACACACTGGCAGACTTAGAATGATTGTGCTTTTAGGCGCGGTCATCAAAAGTGCAAAGCCATACACTTTCAGCCAGGTACACGCTTATGTCCATAAGCTGTCTCAGTGCTTCAAGTACCTTTACAACAGGTGTACGGGAGCATTCAGAAACTGTCACCGTGTTGCTCTGTGCAAGTGTGCTAGGGAGACAGTGCACAGGTATACAAAGCAGGAGATTACCACGTTTTCCCAAAAAAAAAACCACTCCTTAATTTTGAAAAGCATGGTTTTACAAACGAAAATACCTTTTGCAACAAAAAAACATTGCACGGTTTTAAAAAAACAAACACCTTGCATGGTTCTACATAATGGGAGACATCCACCTTTAGCAAGAAAAAAAACAGTCCAAGGTTTTGGAAAAAAAATAAACCTTGCATGGTTTTCCAAAACAGAACAGTGCAACCTTTTGCCCGAAAAAACAAACATTGATTGGTTTTACAAAGAAATAAACGTTGCATGGTTTTACAAAAAATTAAAAGTTGTACAGTGGTATGAAATAGGAGAGTGCAACCTGGTACTTACAAATAGATTACAAAGTTTTCAAAAATAAAAAGCCTCTGCATGGTTGTACAAAACAGGGCACATCAATAGTACACGGTTGTAAGAAAACCAATAAACGTTGCATGTTTTTACAAACCATTAGTCAAACACTTTTGGTACGGAGAAAACACATCACGGGGTTTTGAGCGACGTAACTCTCTGCATGGTTTCACAAAAAGAAAAGAGAACAACCTTTTACGAGAAAGAAAAACATTACAGGGTTTGTAAAGGAAAACATGTGCCACAAGCTTTTTATGGTTTGTAGTATTTTAGGGTGTGTCCTCTTTATCCCCGGGGGTGCCCTTTTTATCCCCAGGGGGTGTCTTATTCATCCCCACCCTGCCCTGATAATCCCCAGGGTGGGGCTCAACTGGTCACCGGGGATGAACCGGTCCCTTTACCTTATATCAAATATATGCTCAACATTGAAGTTACCACTTATCCAAAGACTCAAAGCATGCATGGAATCGAAGTCTAGTATTCATGGAGGAGAGAGACCAAGGGTCAATGCCCATGTACATCCCCACTTTACCCTCGAAACCCCTTCGGATATGGGCGCGACGCACTGCCCAAGTCAGCCCATGGTCTTGAGACGAATTCTTGTAATCCTTCGTGCGCCAAGCCAAATGGAGTACGCGATCCGGCATATGGTGGTGTTCAATTCCAAAGCATATGCCAACATATGAACAACATACCACGGTTCAACTCTCCATAGGCTTCTTGCTGTTTGCCGACCAGGTAAGTACACAAAATGCAAAAGTGAGCAAAAATTGAGGTCAAAAACATGAACATATGTCCAAATACAAAGTTGTCATGATAGTATATCTCTATGCTCACCCATGATATCCGCTCATGGTTCAATACACAAATGATTGGAACCGTTTGCGAACAATTCCCCCACTTGGATCCCCAATCTGGCGCATGGAGATACCTTCGCCACTCATATCTACATGCCCCATGAAAATGGGAGTGCACTCATGGATCTCTTTGCCAAACATACCATGAGCAATACATACGCGGTAGACTTAGTCTAGCGCTTTGAATTCCACAATTGGGACATGGGCAAAGCCCTTGTCACGTGTGGCTCACCATCTCTTCGGCCACACGAAGATATATAACATGGGCGTGAGCATATGAAGACATATACTACCAATATCACACATAGCCCTTAAAATTGGCTCCCACCATGGTATGCCATGCCCCTCCATGGTCATAACCTTGGGTTAAATGGACGTGGGAACCTAGAAAAGGATGCTATGCAACCGCAAGACTCATGCGCTACACTCGAAAGTCATAATATCAATTTCGAACACATGATCAACAAGTTATAAACAAGTTTCTACCATGTTGACCATGATCCTATGATACAAGGAGTGTGTGTGACGACTTAAGGTGTTGGATCCTACCCAAAATAAGTTGAGACTAAGGCGCTTGCAACGCAACCTTTCTTATTATCTTTCCTCACACTCGCGCGTAGATATGGCCCTTCAAAGTGGTCCCACGATTCACTTTTGTTTCCCTTATATCTGCAAGTCAAATGGGTGGCAAGTATAAGGGAAACCTGATTTGGGCATAGGGAAAGGAGTATGACCACTCGAAGAAGACCAAATCAAGTGCGGCGATGTCGTAGTTGAAAATCCGATTTCGACATCGCGAAGAATTCAGATTAAAATTTCGAGTGCATATTTAGAAAATTGCGGAAGCAACGAACCCTTTACTGATGAAATCTGACCCTTCATCGGGGTTTCTGCCAAAATATCTGGAAATAACAGTTAACCAATCGGTTACCGCAAAGTCGCGAGCCAACTGACAGTCGCCGATACATTGACCATCAGAACGGAAGGCGGGAAAATTACGGAAACATTATGATAAAAAAACCCTGTTGATTCCTCATATTCTGATATATAAATCTCAGCTGGCGGCGCCTCGGTACTGAATATGGCCGCTCATAACTGGAATGGCCAAACCTATCACACTATCACATCGGGTTAGGTCAGGCGGATGGGAGAGTATGATATCAGCCAATGGCGGCTTGCCGGCACATAGATACACACCCCAAGTGACCCAAAGATGGTCACGGGGGTCCGAACCGGCTTCACTCGTCCCCTTTTTTTAGCCCTTCCCAGAATTCTTCTGCCGTGTTATACGGCGGTTCCTCTGAGCAGACATTGCGGAATACTCCAGATGCTGCAGCCACTGTCTTCTCAAGGTCCCACTCTTTTCCAGGGGCATTGTTCTGGTGGAAAATAATTGCGTAACTGCATCTTCGTAGAAAAACACTGTCCGAAAAACGTTCTCACTTTCAAAAATGAACCTGTCACACAGTTTTCACGCGACCAAATGTTCAATGATTCGCTTGTCGTATGCACCATTTTCCGTTTGATGTAACTTTCTGGTGGTCCCACATTTCACTAGTTAATCCCGATTGCGGTACCTAGTTGCGGCGCACTACCATCGCTGTTGGGCAGTGAAGTCAGCGGTGACCACAGTATGAAAACTAGAGATGGCGACGGGACCTGCATGGGCGCCCATGCAGCAGCGCCGCATCAAAGGGAATGTACATGCTGTGTAGTTGGTGGATCTGTCCATTTTCTGTTTCTATGAGCGGTCATGACCTCCATTGCGCGAGGCCTCGCGCAAACATCAGTAAAAATTTAATGTATCTGGTGCGTCATTCCATGCGCGAGGCCTCGCGCTTGAAACTACAGTTTGTTTCGGAACATTTATACATTTCAAGATTCTGGGGTGCACCATTTTTGAAATTTATTTATTAATGGATCCATTTCTATCACTCCATCCTGATAATGGTACAAAGTTACGTGTATAAATACGACAGGTTTCTCTTTTTGGACAACCTGCCTAATGTGTTGCGCTGTACTACATTAATCCAACAAAAATGAACGCCTTTGCGCGAGGCCTCGTGGAAAGAATGGTTACAAAACAATACTTTTCCCTATATCGCACATGGGACATGTCATTCTTGAAACATTTTTTCTTTCACTGTACTGGTTCGCGACGGTCCAGAAATATCCATCAAAATAATTATTATTTGATGCTTTTTGAAACCTGTCATTTTCCTGCCTTTTCTGTCGTTTTTGACCCTGCAACTTGAGCCGCCTAAGATCCTCAGGAACCGGCCAAAGTTCTCAGCAAACTCGCTGAGGTCCTTCCGCGTGAACTCAGGCAAGTTCACGACAGATTTGGAAGTGGCTATAGCCTTGGCCTCCTGGGATGTGCGTCCATCAGGGCGCTTGGTCTTCCTCTTCCTCTTCATCTTCTTCCTGCTCGGGTTCTCGGGGTCCTCAGGGACATCGTCCTCAGAGAGTGAAGCACAAGTCATAGATGGCGGCTCATCGTCAGAAGGATCTCCGCCCAGGTCACCAGAGCCGTAGGGCTCAACATCGACCCTAGCCCTTAGGGCTGTCAGCCACAAGCGGTCCTGCTCGGCTCGCGTGGAGTTCTCCACGTGGCTGTAGGGGGGCTGGGCCGTTCTTGGTATGAAAGGGCTTCCTGGTATCACAGCAGGGGTCGGCATCCGTCGGCTCCTGAGGCTTCCCAGGGTGTTCGTCAGCCCCGCTACCAAATGATTGGCTTGCACGCGATGAGGTGAAACTCCCACGGTGGTAGCTGACGCTTTGGGGAGGAATCAGGGGCTCCAGTTTGGCCCGAATTTCTTGAGTTAAATCACCAACAATTTCAGAGGTGGCTCCTCGGAGAGCCTCTCGTATCTCCGACCGCGTCAGGGACCTGTTTGAGGATCTTCTTGATGCTCTGCTCCTTCCACCACAAGACTCAGGACCACGTAGGCCACTCTGAGAAGTTAAACCAGGTGCTGGTATAGTATAGCCAGGTTCATGTGCCGCATAGCCAGGTATCCCAGTCATGTACACGCCCGCCGCGGGTCTGTGGTAGCCATCCTCATAGTGGCGCGGCATGGGCTCAGGAACACCGCTGTAGGTGGAGCTGAATGCCACTGGTTCGCTGACTGTAGTTGCCATAGGTGGCACAGTCGCGGCTGGAGTCACGCCATAGGTGGGGTAAGGCATCCCAGTAAAGCCTAGACTCTCAGCTATAGGTGGAGTGGTTGTGGGTGAGGATGTAGCTGGATGTGTGGCTGGGAGTGTAGTGGTTGTTGGAGAGGGTACTGCAGAGAAATCAGAGGCGCTCGGCGCGCTCTCATAAGGTAGGTCCTCCAAGGGCACCTCGTCGAATGGACTGTGTCCATCTCCAGGGTGTACCACTTCGGCTCCCATGTCCACTGCTTGCTTCTCTTTCTCCTTCTCTTTGCCCTCAGGTCCCCTAACGGATAGACCACTGAAGGCAGCTCCCAAGCCCTCCGGAGAATCATCTGCCAGCCCAATGAAGGGCACTGAAGGTACAGGCTCCTCAGGTTCAGGTTCACCAGCCTGTCTGGGCAATGGTACTGGCTTGGCTGGTGCCACTGAGGACGCTGTCGTCTCAGCAGTGTCCTTGGTGTTCATATTGTCTTTCTTCGCCGTTCAGTGGAGTCAGTCTCGACGTACTGGTGATACTGCACTGGGCTGCAGGTACGCAAAGACTGAAAATCTCTGCTACCAGAAAGTTAAAACAGGCTTTCACTGTTGATTGCTTTAATGATATTGTTTTGTTGATGCCCCTACTTGCGCCTGCTGCTTGTTGATGTAGTTCAGGGTTTCGTACCAAATAAGTTTGATGAAAGCAACCACAAATAAGTACCCACAGTTGCAAGGCAACGTACCAGAGGATAAAATCCACAACATGAAGGGCTGCAGTCAAAGGAGATAGTAATACAACAAAGGAAACTCACAATAACTGAAGATTTAGGAAACGATAGTTGGAAAATATCCTACAATCACGGAAAAACTGCCGACATGGGCATCCCCTCTTTTATAGTGCCATCTAGAGATGTGCACTCATTGTTTTGGGTCCCAAAGGTGCTGAGGTGGCATGGTTTGTGGCGCTGAGGTCACTGCCATGTCACATGGGATAATCCTACCTAGCTAGGCTGACTGGGAATTGAACCCAGGACCTCTCAAAAAGAGGTGCCACAGCCTCCTAGGGTGCAGACCACTAGGATAGCTGAGCATTCATGAGAAAACATAGAAAAAAGTATAGGCTCTGGATCAATGTCAGCGCCTCAGTCAGTCCAGGAAATGGTGTATAAGTCCAGTCAGTTGAGGGTAAAGGGGTCCACACAACATCCATAGTTCAATGCTTGGTTTTATAGGTGAAAATGTCTTATCACCCCTTTTTGGTTGGGCCAATACTAAGATAAAAATGTCTTATGCCTCCAGGCCTCTTTATAACAACTAAAGCTAACCTTTTGGCAGGGGAATACACTTTTTCATACTGAACCCCCTCAAGCGTGCCTATGCTGCCACCTGAGCCGGTTGACGATCAGCTCCTCGCTTCTATACAACAAGGGGCAAGCAATCTAAACTCTGACGAGGATATGGAGGATAAGATTAAGCTCTTGGACCCTAGAGTACAGAAGCTGATCAGGACCTACCTGGAGGTGTTCGGAGAAATACCCCCTCCAGTGTCCTTTGACAAGCTAGTACAGATGGACCTCAAGGTGAAACCCGAGTTCGTGGGACACAAGATACGTAGGAGACCCTACCCGGCTCCTAAAGAACAGGCCGATGAGATTGAGCGACAGATACAAGAATGTATGGACGCTGGGGTGGATCTTGCGTACAAGGACGGGGACTACCCCCCAAAAATTGCAGCCCCTGTTTCCTGGTGCCTAAGCCTGGGTCTACAGCCAAACGGCTTGTAGTGGACTACGGAGAGCTGAACAAGAAGATGCTGCACCACCCAGGGTCGATTCCTAACATGGAATCAATCCTGGAGAAGATAGCCTCCTGCCGCTACAAGACGAAGATTGACAAGCGGAGTGGATTCTGGCAAGTGGACCTGATGCCTAATGGTCAGGAGCTCCTAGCCTTCATCACCCCTCAGGAGAGGGTGTTCAAGTGGAAGGTCATGCCCTTTGGAGTGGCCAACGCACCCGCTCCTCTTCAAGAGCTGATGAACAAGATCCTTTCAATCCTACGTCGGAGACCTGTGGTGCAAGAACTCATATCCAGACGCGCCCAGAAGGAAGCATCCATTGACAATCTATGCCTGGGAAGGAATACTCAGGAGGACCACCTAATCCTCTTGGGTAAGTGCTTTGTATTTTGCCAGGAGAACCACACCAGACTCAAGCTGGAGAAGAGTGCGTTCATGCAGGAGACTATGCGGTACCTGCGGTTCGACATTGGCTCTGGGTGGTGGACCCCAGTGGCCTCTAAGGCCAAACCCCTGATGTATGCTAACATACCACATGAAGACCCCAAGAAGGGACTCCATGATGTAGGTGATTTCATTGGGGTCTGCAACTTCTACCGCTGCGACATCAAGACTTTCACCTACACCAGCGCCATCCTGAGGCACCTCATCAAGAAGAGTACTACCTGGCGCTCGGGCCCTAAAGTACAACAAGCATTTGACCAGCTCAAGGACAAAGTGGCTAACACTAAATGCCTGGGCGTGCCTAGGGCACAAGGAGAAATTATCCTGGTGACGGACGCCAGCGTTGTGGGCGGAGGTGGAACGTTGTTCCAGTGGCAAGCACTCCAGAAATGGGAGTTCGACTCGGCCATTTCCCAATGGCAGACTGATGACTGAACCGAGACGGTATCCGCAAGCGCAGCTACCCTGACGACAAATGGGTCCTGGTTCCCCTGGGCCATTGGAACTGCAAATGGAACCAGGCCCCGGGTAACTACTCCACCTATGAGCCGGAATTGCTCGCGGGTATGCGGGTGCCATCCTCTCAGTCCTGATTGTTGGGGAGCAACGAAGTGGTTGGGCTGTGTGACCAAGATCCGGTCCGCACCTTCAAGAAGGCCCCCCCACCTGAGAAGGCTAAGCTCAGACGCTGGTGGACCTACCTAAGCCAGCTACGGCTCAAAGTTCACCATATCCCGGGGTATGAAGAACGAGTGTGCGGACTACATCCGCCGCAACAACTTTCAGGACATGATTGGTGCCAGGTTTGAAGAGCTAGCCAAGGAGGCGTTCAGCCGTATGGATGTACACCTGGACCTCAATATGACCATGATCAGATCCCTAGATTGACTCCAACAGGCTGAGTACCTAAAGGAGTGTCGGGACATCTACAAACGCCTGGAGAAGCGTCTGGAACCCGTCCTGGTCAACCAGGAGCAGTGTGGGTGGGAGGGCGGCGCGCACGCCGGGGTCCTGACCCAGGACGAAATACAAAGATAGGTAACACACGACGAAAGAATTTTCTGAATAGCTGAGAATAAAGCTAATTAGCATAAAAAACGCTTAGGCAATAAAGCGCGCTGCCAAACGCGTAAAAGCGCGACGAAAAATTTTTGGACGTTAAAAAGGTGAATAGTTAGTGCCGCAAACACTGTAACGCTCGTAGGACCCTAACGCTGTCCCTCTCTTTGTCTAAATAGCCATAGGCGCAAGGAAAAACGCATCGCGAGCAGCGCGTAAAACTCAAAAAACTTTTCTAAGCCGCCGCGTCCCTTCGCCCTGCTTCCTTTCATTTTCTTTCCTTCTCCATACACCTACCTCCCCTCCCTCGTGCCCCCCCTCACCCCTTTCCGTCAGCTTGGGCGACCGGCCCTGGGGGAAACGCGGTCAACCCCTTGCAAACAAGGACACCCTCCTCCACATCGCGCGGCCACACGTAAGCCAGCAAAATGACGTTGGTATTGCTGCCTGCCTGCGTGCGTGACTTGGGTAGAGTATAATTTTTTCTTATTTCATTTTATTTTCTTTTCATTTTCAAAAACGGCAGAATGGTTTTTAGAGGAAAAACGAACACCCGCAGCAAAGCAAAACGCACAGCACAGCCCAGCAGCACGGCACCACAAGGCGACACAGCACCACAGAACACAGCACGGCACAGCAAGACACCACGACGCAGCACAGCAGCACCACCACACCACAGAACGCCAAGCGAGGCACCACAACACACAGCGACACACCACAGCGCGAGGCGCCAAGGACGGCGCAGACCAAACCAGCACCGAACAACACGACGCGCAGCGCAACACGGCACCGCACACACCGGGGAAGGACAAAAACCAACACCAACAGCAAACGAAAAGGGACAGCAGCGCGCCACAGCACGGCACCACACGGCAACACAGCACCACAGAACACGGGACACAGCGCAGGGGAACACGGCACAACAACGAACCACAGCACACAGCAGGGCAGCAAGCCACGCGGCCAGGCAGCAGCAACCGAGACAACGCACGCCTGAGGAAAACAACAGCGGGCAACCAGACCCGGCAACGAACAGCCGGCAACCAGAGGCAACAACACACAGCACCAGCCAGCGCGAACGAAAGAACACGGCACGCAAGCAACCAGACCCAGCAACGATCAGCCGGGGGCACACGACGGGGGCACACAACACCACCCAAAGAAAAGCACAACGCACCACAGACGGCGCCAAGGAGCAACACAGCGCCACAGCGACCACAGAACAAAGCAAAACGGACAGAAGGGCACCACAGCACGCCGCAACACGGCAACACAGAGCCACAGAACACACGACACAGCACTGGGGAGCGGGACGCCACAACAAACGAAAGCACACAGCAGGGGGGCGAGCCACGCGGCAAGGCAGGACCACCCGCGCCAAAGCACGCCAGCGGAAAACAACAGCGGGCAACCAGACCCAGCAGCGACCACCCCGCAATCACAGGCAACAACACACAGCACCAGCAAGCGCGAACGAAGCAACAGGGCAGCACCAGCAAGAAACGACGCAGACGGCAGCCCCGGCACACAGCGCACGCACCACACGCACGGCCGCACATGGAGAAGGAAAAAGGAATCCAGCCAGGCGGACCAGAGGCCAAGAGCACCAAGAGCGCCCGGAACCAGGAAAAAGCGGGAGGGCAAGACAACGAAGGAAAAAAAAAGAAACAAGAGGAAGAGACGGGAGACAGAGCGCCAAGGCCCAGGGCACCCAGGGCCGGAAACAACGGAAACGCCGAGACAAGGGAGGCGCAGGAGGGGCTGCAAAAAAGGGACAACGCAACGCAAAAAAAAACAAAAAAAGGGGGATGGAAATGACGGGGGGGGGCGCAACAAAGCGGCAAGGGCCAGAGCAGGAAAAGCAACAACATAACCGACAGCGGGGAGGGTGCAAGAGGGAGAACACACCCCAAAAAAAGAAACAAAAAGGGAAAAAAAAACGGGACGGGGGGCCGAGAACGGACCAAAAACAAAGCGCGCCAAGACCCAGGGCACCCGTGGCCGGAAAGCACAGAAAGCCAAAGACAGCGGGGGCGAGAGAGGGGAGGGGGGGGAGAAAGGAGAAAGAAAACGGAAAAAAAGCAAAACAAAAAAAAACACCCGAAGCGCGGGCAACCCCAGCCCAGAGGGGGCCGAACAAAGAAGAAGGACAAAACGGCCACAGGACAAGGGGAGGCGCACCAGAACGCCCGGGGAGGCCGGCCCGCCCGACCCATCCGAGAGGAGCATGTACACACACACGCGCGGGACCTAGGAGTGGCATTCTCCGACCCGAAAGGGGAGGTGTCGGCGTCCACCTGAAACAACCCCGGTGCACCGGTCGAGTCCTCCGTCGAAAGACGGACGGTACGGGAAACCAGACGCGTCAGTGACCGGGTCCACACACGCCAACACACCGCAGCGCACGCAGCCCAAGACCGAAGCCGGAGGCACCCGCCAGGGACAACCCCATCGCGGGGCCTCGAACGGGTACGACGCGGAGCGCGCCCAGCGCCCTTGCCTCGGCAGGGGCCAGCGGCAGGCACAATGAGCCTGGTTCCCGGCCGGCCTGCACGTGCCCCACGCAGCGACCCAGTAAAGCCGGGGGCGACAGCTCCCGGTATGAAGGAAGGCACCACCGCGACGGGAAAGCCGACCCGAGCACTGAGAGCGACCAGACCGGACGAGGCGCGGCGCACCATCCCGGGCCCACGAGGCACGCCAGAGAGGCACGCCGCCGGCCACAACCACGGCACGAGAACAGGTGCCAAGCCACAACGGCCACTGGGTGCCGCGAACCCGGGAAGCGCGCACAGCACAAAACGAACCGCGGCACAGGAGAAGGTGCCAAGGACAGCCGGGCCCCCACGCCCGCACACCGCACCCACAGCCAGTGGGTAGCGGGCCCCGGCTGCACGCCTGGAAGGACGAGTGGACGGGGCTGGGGGAGCGCCCGACCCCGGCCGCCCCACACCCAGGCAAGAGGCGCCCCCCCCGTGGCGCCCTCGTGGCGCCCCCACAGCGCGCAAAGCCAGCTCGCAAGAGCGCGCGCTGTGGGGTGGGAGACGGGTCCACACGCCCGCACCCCCCGCACCCACAGCCAGTGGGTCGTGGGCTCCGGCCGCACGGCCAAAAGGACGGGCGGTCGGGGGTGAAAGAGCGCCCGACCCCAGACGCCCCACACCCATGCAAGAGGCGCCCCCCTCCTGGGAACCCTCGTGCCGCCCTTACAACGCGCAAAGCCAGCGCTCAAGAGCGCGCGCTGCCGGGTTGATGACGGGTCCCCACGCCCGCATCCCCCGCACCCACAGCCAGTGGGTAGTGGGCCCCGGCCGCACGCCCCAAAGGACGGGCGGTCGGGGGTGGGGGAGCGCCCAACCCCGGACGCCCCACACCCAGGCAAGAGGCGCCCCCCTCTCGGGCACCCTCGTGCCGCCCTTACAACGCGCAAAGCCAGCTCGCAAGAGCGCGCTGTGGGGTTGGTGACGGGTCCCCACGCCCGCACCCCTCGCACCCACAGCCAGTGGGTAGTGGGCCCCGGCCGCACGCCCCAAAGGACCGGCGGTCGGGGATGGAAGAGCGCCCAATCCCGGACGCCCAACACCGAGGCAAGAGGCGCCCCCCCCCTGGGCACCCTCGTGCCCCCACCCACAGCGCGCAAAGCCGGCTCGCAAGAGCGCGCGCGATGGGGTTGGTGACGGGTCCCCAAGCCCGCGCCCCCCGCACCCACGGCCAGTGGGTAGTGGGCCCCGGCCGCACGCCCGTAAGGACGGGCGGTCGGGGGTGGGAGAGCGCCTGACCCCGGACGCCCCACACCCATGCAAGAGGCACCCCCCCCCCCCCCCGGGCACCCTCGTGCTTCCCCCACAGCGCGCCAAGTCAGCTCGCAGGAGCGCGCGCTGCGGGGTTGGTGACTGGTCCCCAAGTCTGCAGCCCCCCGCACCCACAGCCAGTTGGTAGTGGGCCTTGGCCGCACGCCCCAAAGGATGGGCGGTCGGGGTTGAGGGAGCACCCGACCCCGGACGCCTCACACTCAGGCAAGAGGCGCCCCCCCCCGGGCGCCCTCGTGCCGCCCCCACAGCGCGCAAAGGCAGCTCGCAAGAGCGCGCGCTGTGGGGTTGGTGACGGGTCCCCCCGCCCGCACCTCCCGCACCCACAGCCACTGGGTAGTGGGCTCCGGCTGCACGCCCCAAAGGTCGGGCGGTCGGGGTTGGGAAAGCGCCCGACCCCGGACGCCCCATGCCAAGGCAAGAGGCGCCCCCCCCTGGCGCCCTCGTGCCGCGCCCACAGCGCGCAAAGCCAGCACGCCAGAGCGCGCGTTGTGGGATTGGTGACGGGTCCCCACACCCACAGCCCCCGGCACCCACAGCCAGTGGGTAGTGGGGGCCACACGCCCCAAAGGACGGGCGGCCGGGGGTGGGAGAGCGCCCGACCCCAGACGCCCCACACCCAGGCAAGAGGCGCCCCTCCCGGGCGCCCTCGTGCCGCCCCCACAGCGCGCAAAGCCAGCTCGCAAGAGCGCGCGTTGTGGGGCTGGCGACGGGTCCCCACGCCCGCACCCCCCGCACCCACAGCCAGTGGGTAGTGGGCCCCGGCCGCACGCCCCAAAGGACGGGTGGTTTGGGGTGGGGGAGCGCCCGACCCCGGACGCCCCACACCGAGGCAAGAGATGCCCCCCCCCCCGGGCACCCTCGAGCCGCCCCCACAGCGCGCCAAGTCAGCACACAAGGGTGCGCACTGTGGGATTGGTGACAGGTCCCCACGCCCGCACCCCCCGCACCCACAGCCAGTGGGTAGTGGGCCCCGGCTGTACGCCCCAAAGGACGGGCGGTCGGGGTCGGGAGAGCGCCCGACCCCGGACGACCAACACCCAGGCAAAAGGCGCCCCCCCCGGGCGCCCTGCTGCCGCCCCAACAGCGCGCAAAGCCAGCACGCCACAGCGCGCGTTGTGGGATTGGTGACGGGTCCCCATGCCCACACCCCCCGCAACCACAGCCAGTGGGTAGTAGGTCCCGGCCGCATGCCCCAAAGGACGGGCGGTCGGGGGTGGATGAGCGCCCGACCCCGGACGTTCCACACCCAGGCAAGAGGCGCCCCCCCGAGGCGCCCTCGTGCTGCCCCCACAGCGCGCCAAGTGAGCACACAAGGGTGCGCGCTGTGGGATTGGTGACGGGTCCCCACGCCCGCACCCCCCGCACCCACAGCCAGTGGGTAGTGGGCCCCGGCTGTACGCCCCAAAGGTGGGGCGGTCGGGGTTGGCAGAGCGCCCGACCCCGGACGCCCCACGCCCAGGCAAGAGGCGCTCCCCCCTGGCGCCCTCGTGCCGCCCTGACAGCGCGCAAAGCCAGAACGCCAGAGCGCGCGTTGTGGGATTGGTGACGGGTCCCCACACCCACAGCCCCCGGCACCCACAGCCAGTGGGTAGTGGGGGCCACACGCCCGAGAGGACGGGCGGCCGGGGGTGGGAGAGCGCCCGACCCCAGACGCCCCACACCCAGGCAAGAGGCGCCCCCCCCGGGCGCCCTCGTGCCGCCCCCACAGCGCGCAAAGCCAGCGCGCGTTGTGGGGCTGGAGAGGAGTCCCCGCGCCCGCACCCCCCGCACCCACAGCCAGTGGGTAGTGGGCCCCGGCCGCACGCCCCAAAGGACGGGCGGTCGGGGATGGGAGAGGGCCCGATTCCGGACGCCCCACACCGAGGCAAGAGACGCCCCCCCCCCGGGCACCCTCTTGCCGCCCCCACAGCGCGCCAAGCAAGCACAGAAGCCTGCGCGCTGTGGGATTGGTGACGGGTCCCCACACCCGCACCCCCCGCACCCACAGCCAGTGGGTAGTGGGCCCCGGCTGTACGCCCCAAAGGACAGGCGGTCAGGGTCGGGAGAGCGCCCGACCCCAGACGCCCCACACCCAGGCAAGAGGCGCCCTCCCCGGGCGCCCTGCTGCCGACCCTACAGCGCGCAAAGCCAGCTCGCTAGAGCGCGCTCTGTGGGGTTGGTGACGGGTCCCCACGCCCGCAACCCCGCACCCACGGCCAGTGGGTAGCCCGCCCCGGCCGCACGCCCGAAAAGACGGATTGTCGGGCGTGGGAGAGCGCCCGACCCCGGACGTTCCACACCCAGGCGAGAGGCGCCTCCCCCGGGTGCCCTCATGCCGCCCCCACAGCACGCAAAGCCAGCACACACACCTAGGATTTTATGGGGTCCAAAAATCCCAAAACCAGCTAAAGTCAGAAATACTATTTTTCTGTCAAAATATACCATAAAGAGAATATTTTCCGGAGTTAGCCCCCCCCCCCCACCCTCCAAATTGGAAATTTTCCAGCCCCTAGATCGACAATGCAGGCTTGATTCCATCTAAAATCGGCCGTATCCGAGAAACAGGAGGACTGCCCGCAGGGGGGTGTGCGACCCCAAGCAAGGCAAGGGGACGAAGGGACCGGGCCACCCCCCCACGAGCTAAAGAGGCGGAGCACGGGACCGCGGCAGGAAACGTTGAGGGGCACAAACCGCCTGGAACGGCCCTACCAGCGCCCTGCACCAGAACCGCGCGCAGTGCGCGCACCATACCGACCTGGAGGGGAGGGGGTGGCGCGAACGCCGCGGGAGCACGAGCGCACCCACCCAACTGACACGCGGCGCGGACCTGAAGGGGGACCGGACCGAGCTTGCGGAACGCACAGACCGAATGGAATGGCGTACCGGCAGGCGAAGGGAAGGACACCCGGCGGGACAACCCGCAACACGCATCGCGAGGGACGCGAGGGCAGGGAGGAGCCCAAGGGGTGACGCAAGAAACCCGCACCGGCCCTGACCCCCCAGGCCAGCCGCGAGCGCCGCGCACACACCACCAGGGCACTGCACCCGCCAAGGCAGTAGTAGCACACAGTGCTACGCACCAGCCCCACGGCTAGGCAGCCTCCGCGCCAGCCCATGGGGGTCCCACTGGCGACAAGCCAGTAGCACGGGCCCGGCGGCGCCGGCAGCCCGGGCGACCACGCATTAGGGAGGTGTCGTAGTGGGTAGGCGCCTGCAGCTACGGCTGCTAAGTGATGCACTGACCGGGGAGTGGCAAAATGGGGAAGCCGGGGAGGGACAGGGCTCCGAGCCCCGTGAACCCGGGGGACTCCGCCACCAGGCAGGAGGTGTGTCATGAAGGGCCCCCCACTAGGTCCCGGTGGGGAGGATATCACCTGGCCCGACCAGCTGGCCCCCCGGGGCTGAAAGGCGTCCAGTACCCGCAAAATCAAACCCCAAACCTGAACCGTCCTGGTGAACCAGGAACAATGGAACAGGGACGAGACCTGCCTCACGCATGAGGACCGGATAGTCGTGCCTAGCGACCGTATCCCGGCAGTCCTCAAGTGGACCCATGAGTCTAGTGGTCATGTTGGAGCATATCGTACCCTGAAGCTGTTCAAGCAGTGGTTTCACCCTACGTGGAGTGACGATCAGCTGCGGACAACCCTGCAGCCCATCGTGGACAAGTGCCCGTGTCTGTCATGCAATCCTGGGGATATCAGGGACAGAGGTCTCTATTCGATCCTTCCTATCCCACACTGTGCCAACAGTGTAATCTATGTGGACTACACGGAGATGCCTAAGTTTGGGCGCTATGAATCCTAGTGGTAACCTGTGGGCTGACCACGTTTACCAGGGTGATCGCATGCACTAAACACATGACCGGCGAGGAGACCATCAAGATACTCCTACAAGAGTGGTTCTGTGTCTATGGGGCACCAAAAGAAATCAACTCGGACGAGGAGATCCTGGTACTGGCTGGTACAAGAGAGTCCTGAGGTCCCTCAATGTCCAGGTGTCAACAGGGATTCCCTATACTAATACGACTGACCCCCTATGTGAGCAACAGATTCGAGTTCTCAGAGAGAACGTGAGGATATAAGGGAGGGTGTGCGCGCGTGCGTCGCGGGGATCGCCAACAGAGATGGCCATTCTAACATTCATGTTCGAACAATGCTGTCAATTCTGACATTATTCATTTCAACACCGGTTTCCCTTTCACACCCTGATTCTAACGATGCGTCCATTATCGGATGAAGAGATTTCAGCGATACGGGATCTGTTGCGCTCAAAAATGAAATCAAAAGTTGCCTGCCGCAACGCCCCCTTGTGCCCATATCTCCAGCGTAAATGCTGTTGGTTCGTGCACCCGCCTGGCGACCAAGCTTTAACTCCGCCTTCAACATGGCCAGCGCAAACCCGGCAACAAGAATCTGGCATGCCTGCCACCGACCATCGATGTCGGGAAATATATGCCTCAAACAGAGACGCGACTAAGTTCACACCGCCCAACTTGCCCATAAGCCGTGATTGCTTGCCTGCCGAATTCAAGACCCGAGCCGTCCTTCATGATTGTCAAGTAATTTGATCGCAGCGCCTGTTCAACAGAGCCACCGAACAAATTTCAGGGGCGCTAAAAGTGCATGCTGTTTGCTTTGATTACCAAGTACTCACCGTGCATCACCAGTCGCCCGACACACTCTCGCTACGACGACAAGCCATCATATATGACTGTCAAGTACTTTCTGTCCAACTACCACGTAGACCCGATCATGCCAGGTCGAAGCGGCCAACAGCGCTACAACGTCCACGACCTGCCTACCAAGAACATGGTATGACAGCCGCTCATCACCAATGGCAAGAAATCTGTCCCTTCAATAGAACACTGACTGAGACCTCATTGCCAAACGAGACCATGAGTCGCGATTGCTTGCCTGCCGAATTCAAGACCCGTGCCGTCCTTCACGATTGCCAAGTAATCTCACTGCAGTACTCGTTGACCCGAGACTCTGAACCACTTTCACAATTCAAGGTGCATGCTGTTTGCTTTGATTGCCAAGTACTCACCGTGCATCACCAGAAACCTGAAGCAATGTCGCTACAACGACAAGCCGCCATGTACGACTGTCAAGTAAGCACTGTCCAACTCTCACCTCAGCCCGATGATGATATTTCGAAGCAGCCAAGAACACTGCAACAGGGACACTCCTCCATAGTTCAACACAACCCGTACACCATCCCGGACCACCGGGCGAGCAACCGTTGGTCAGTGCTGCAGGACGAATCTGAGTGCCAGCACTCTGACAACTTCGACCAGTACCTTGAGGTTGATCAAGCGTTCCACTGGCACACCGAACAAAAAAGACCAAAGTTTGCTTTCAGAAAACAAAATACGGAGTCCCCGTCTGTCCTCTCATACCGCTGCAAAGACTGCAAAACAACTTTCCAAATGTCTACAGACCAGTTTCACTGGTTTCTTCAACGTTCATTACATGTACCAAAACGCTGCGAGGAATGCCGGCGAAAACGCAATTGCCCCGTGAAAGCCAAGAAATTGGCTGGCAAGCCGATGCAGATCACCGAATACCTGCACAGAAAACCGAAGCCATGGCCGACAGTAGCGCACACCCAGGTGCCTAAGTCACCATCCACCCTATCAAATTGTTCTAGTCAAACTTCTTCCAGTTCAGGAATTACTGGAAAGTTTTGGGAATGTCGTTCCACATTGTCGAGTACCTCATCAAAAAGTTCGTCCTCTTCCCTCAAGCAGCCAAAGACTTATTGGGCAATTTCGGAAGGGACTATCTACGACTCCCCAGTCCAGCAAGAAGAATTTTTTTCACAGAAGAATTCCTGTCACGAAACTTCGGTGAAAAAAACTGAGCAAGAAAGAATCGATATTAAGGATGTTACAACGCTACCACATCGCTCTCCGATTCTCACATCTGAGAGGTGCGCTGATATGTCAGATGACTCAGGCCTACCTACACTTGAAGCAGGTTCCAGCTGGGACTGTACAAGTGTCACCTCGTTGGAACGAGAGAGTCACCCTGATCCATCAACACCGGGGTTGTCTCAACACAGTGCACTGGAGCACCTATCTCATATTATATCGAGGCAGCATGACTGGCATGTGACAGCACGCCCAGCAACAGAACCATGGATGCACCTAAGTGCACTGAAAGCATTTTCTCTGCAGCCTGCACTTGCCACGCCAGGCAATCAGCCAGGGTCTGTCAGTAGTCCAGAACCAGACATATACTCTCTTACAGCGTCTCTGTGCACCACCTACGACCTAAGTTCTATCAGTGGTTTGTACAATCTGTTTCAGGAGACTGCTTGGATGGGCAAAGGCCCAGATCTTACTCACGCTTCACTTTTTGACATTGTGATGCATAAATCCCTGAACACATCAGCTTTCATCAAGCGCTTGCAAAGCTCAAAGGTCCCACACTCCACAACTGACACTTGCACTCGTATCAGAAGCAGCACAGACTTCAGGTCCCTACAGGACATCTACTATCATCTGCTTGATCAACAGCAATGGAATCTTTTCACCTTTGAAGGGCATGTGGTGCTGGAATGCTGAACGGGTGACCAACAAAGAAGGAAACTGATCATTCTGATAACACAGAGCCAGCCCCAGTGGCACACTGTTTGATACAGTAACTGTGCCCCACCAATGTGAACCGAAAGGTGGCAGGAGCAGGAGAAACCGAAACTGCGCTGCAGGAGTAAGTGTCACCCGCACCCAAAACCTGGTAGGTGTTTCAAACGAACGGTCACCTGGATTTATTCTTTCTCACCTTTTTTCTATTTTTTTTTGTGTTTTTTATTTGTTCATACTGCTGAGGCTCTCCAAAGAGACAGGGACAGAAGTAGCTGAAACTGCCCTGCAGAAGTAGGCGAAAACATCCCCGGCAGGTTGTGCCTTTTTGATTCTGAACTTTTACCATGATGTATCATACAGGCACATGGAAAGACTTAGTTTTCTGAGTCAACTCCTGAGAATTCCACAGAACTGATTCAGTCCTTGTAAGCCACCACAGACGGAGCCCCCTAGCACCCCAGGGGTAACGCGGGGATGCACAGAGCAAAAAAGAACGTGAGGATATGGTGCAAGCTTGAGCGCACCAAAGACTGGGTGAGACTACTCCCCGTCATATCTCTGATTATGAACTCCCAAAAAAGTTCGGCTAATGGCTCTTCGCCCAATGAGGTGTTGATGGGACACCCGGCGTGGTTCCTACATGCTACCTATCCTGAAGATTCCTACTCCACTGTGGGGAAGTGGGTGAAGGAGCTGCAAGACAAGATGGACAAGGCCAAGGCTATGCTCCAGAGAGTGAGGGAGCGGCATTGGAACAAGAAGAACAAGCATCAGGTGCCTGCCTCCTATCAAGAGGGAGACTGGGTGCTGGTGCACCAGGGTGGGCTACCCGGCTGGCCTCCCTCCACCAGCAATGACCCCTACTTTGGGCCGTACAAGATCCTGTCTGTGGATGGCCACCGCATCACAGTGCGGTGTTCTACCAGACGAAAGGGGGCCCTGGTGTGCGCTGCTCAACAAATAAAGTGCTACTATGACTCAGAGGACCTCTGTGGGGAAGAATGGGAACCAAACCACGAGAAGATGGCCTCCCTGGACCTACAGGGCGCTGCCAGCCCTATGGAAGTTGAAGGAGAACTCCCTGACATGAATCCCGAGGAGATGGCTAAGGAAGGCTTCTACCTGGTGAAGTAGGGCACTCCACACCGCTACCGCCACGAGTGGCGTTTCCTTATCCTCTGGGAAGGTTTCCGAGTTGGAGAAGCTACCTGGGAGCCCTTTTCTGCCCTTGTGCTTCCGGAGGGACGTGAAGCGGATTGCTGGGGGTCACGCTAGTCACCCTCCTTGACACCACCGGCCTTGTTACCTTTTGCCCGAGCTCTGCTGCTTTCAGTCAACTGATCGAAAACCCTTCGCCTTTGCGATGTCGATTTTTGACCAAATACTCCTTTTGCATTTTCTCCAAAACTCGTGAACCAGTCCAGTTTCTTGAAAACCCTCCAACGCTGTCCTCCATCAGCATAAGACACGGAGCATGAAGACCTTTTGAAGCAGATTTGGCTCAGTGTTGCACAAATTCTTGTACGGGCCTTGTCCACCCTGACACATTCTGAGCTGCAAAATACAGGGAGGACAGAATGTAATAATAAAATGCATAAAAACACACAAGGTATTTACACTGCACTGTTAACGGGCGGTATTGGCGCGTCCCTTTTTACTTCCGCTCTGACGCTGGCACGGGGATTGCGCGTCCCCTTTTGTGGCGCTTGCGCGCGGCCTGCCTGTCTGTTGCCGACCCTCTCGAACAGCCATTTGGTGGCCAGCAGGGAGGCATACCGAATCTGCGTCACCCCCCTCCTTAGAAGCGGTGTGTGGCCACTTCCCGACACGACACACACTGCTCCAGGGAGAGGCGAGGCTCGCTGCGGATCTGTCTGGAAAAAGAAAATTGGACTGGATACCCGGTGAACCAAAGGTACACGGTTAACCACCATACCCAGTGTACACCAGGCACGGGTACAGAAATCCAGCGGCACAGTGCAGAACCAGGGTGTCACCCAAGCCATCACCTGGTCGCTGGGACGTTATTGAAACTATCCCTGCTATATATATGGGGATCAGGGCCATACCCGCACAGATGCTAAAAAAAACCTTAACAGATCTTATCTCCCAACCCAGTCTCCGTGCAGGTCCCATCCAGCGCCCTGATACGCTGGTCCTTCCTCTGTGTCTTGGGCCTGCATCTCACCGTAGAGAGCAGCACCCCCAGGTCTTGACATCGCCTGCACGCTCCGTCGCCTCCAACTGGATCCCCACGCGTCCAGTCTTCCCCTGTGCCTTGACGCGGCTCCAACAAACGGGTACAGCCGAGCTGGGAACGAACGTGCCGCGTCGAATTCGACGCTCGTAGCTTTTCGAACTTACTGGGTCGGCACCGCCGCCGTCAGCGATGGCGCCTCGCCGTTTGGGGCCTTCGCTGGCGCTGCCGCGATCTGCCGTCAACCCTGGTACGTACGCTGACACTGTTCGTCTCAGCATATCTCCACGTATGGGCTGGAATGAATGGACGTCGGCGTACAAGAATTTTGAAGCGGATTGCTGGGGGTCACGCTAGACACCCTCCTTGACACCGCCGGCCTTGTTGCCTATTGCCCGAGCTCTGCTGCTTTCAGTCAACTGATCGAAAACCCTTCGCCTTTGCGATGTCGGTTTTTGACCAAATACTCCTTTTGCATTTTCTCCAAAACTCGTGAACCAGTCCAGTTTCTTGAAAACCCTCCAACGCTGTCCTCCATCAGCATAAGACACGGAGCATGAAGACCTTTTGAAGCAGATTTGGCTCAGTGTTGCACAAATTCTTGTACGGGCCTTGTCCACCCTGACACATTCTGAGCTGCAAAATACAGGGAGGACAGAATGTAATAATAAAATGCATAAAAACACACAAGGTATTTACACTGCACTGTCAACGGGCGGTATTGGCGGGTCCTTTTTGTCTTCTGCTCTGACGCTGGCACGGGGATTGCCCGTCCCCTTTTGCGGCGCTTGCGCGCGGCCTGCCTGTCTGTTGCCGAGCCTCTCGAGCAGCCATTTGGTGGCCAGCAGGGAGGCATACCGAGTCTGCCTCACCCCCCTCCTTATGGCCAAACCTATCACACTATCACATCGGGTTAGGTCAGGTGGATGAGAGAGTATGATATCAGCCCATGGCGGCTTGCCGGCACATAGATACACACCGCAAGTGACCCCAGGATGGCCACGGGGGTCCGAACCGGCTTCACCCTCCTTCTCAGAGCGTTGTTACCGCTCTGAAGTCATTGAAGAGAGGACAGGAGGACCCCAACGGGCTCCAAACCCCCCCCCCATGTCCCAAGGACACATGGAGGCCCCACAAACGTCAAAGGCGTCCCCCATGCCCCAAGGGAGGGATGAGGACACTGATAATTGGTGCCCTACGCCATATCCGGTCTCCTCTTGATCTACAACATGGACCAAGGGGATCGAAGATAGAGAAACGTCGTCGGTCGACCTAAATAAGTATACCACAATGAAATATATATGTGGAGATCGAGTGAAGGGGGTATATGGCCAATCAAGGCCCAGAAATCCCCGGATGAACACCCTCACCCGTCTCCCAAGCACAAAAACAAACAAAAATGCCAAGGGGGATCCATTACGGTGCTACAGCAGCCACCAAATCGACCAACACGTCCTTGAGATCCAAAGAAATGTTCTTTTTCTTCAGGTAGTCCATCCAGACCGTGGTGTACCTCGGCACAAAGCTGCTCGGAGGTTCCCACGAGTCTTTGGATGCGGCGAATCCCTTCCAACGGACTTTATAAAGCCTCCCCCCAGGCCTCCCCGGGTCCGCCTTGTCCGCCAGGATCCTCTCGGCGGTGAAGTCGTCGTCCTCACCCTTGTCGTTCGAGTCCACATCGCCGGCCGTGAACTCGAAGGTGACGGGACGTCCGCTGGGGTCTGGTGATCGGGGACGAAGCTGGGTGTGGTCGCGGTCCAGGATCTTGTTATCCCCCACACGAACTGCGTACACATCCTGCCCGACCTTCCGCACGATTACCCCCGGCACATACCAGGACGCCTGCCGATGCCTGGACAGGACATCCTTGTGGTGCCGCTCCACCCACACGGTGTCTTGGAGAGCATACTTCTGGACCTTTCCCTGCTTGAAGTACTTGGCCCTCTTGTCATGCTCGTCCCGAAGTGCCTTGCACACCTTGGCCGCCGTGTGGTCCGCCTCAGCCATCATAGCATTCGCATCCCGGGCCACTTTGCCATGGTTCAACCACGGAAGAGTGCGTGACACTCGATCCCGTAGGAACAGGATACGATGGGGCGACAGTCTTGTGGGTCCCGGAAGGTCATGGTACGCCTGGAGTACTCTCCACAGCGAATTATACCAATTCCGGCCCGGTTCGTCGGTGTGCAGCTGGCAGAACTTTTCGAACATCTGCCGCCCGGCCACCTCAGCCCCGCCATTCGACCGGCTGTGGTACGCCACGGTCTTGGCGTGCCGAATCCCCATGTGCCTGCACATCCCCCTGAACCACGTCCCCACGAACTGACTGCCCCGATCGCTGCAGATGACGGCTGGGACATCAAAAATCGTCAGCCAATGCCTGATCATGGCATTAGCGACGGTCTTGGCCTGCAGCTCCGCTCCATGCGTGTCCTTCTTGTCCTTCTTCTTGGACTTCTTGCCCGGGACCGCCACGATATACCCGCTGTGCCTGTCCACTGCCAGGATGACACAGTTGTAGGTCTCTCCTTCCACAGTGACTTCCGGCATGGCGAATACGTCCATGGCCACGGACCACATAGGGGCCTCCGGTATAGCCGTATACACCGGGTTGCCCGCTGTGGAGTGGTTCGGGCTCTTCGTGGCCCGACACACGGCACAGTCGCTGCAGTACTTGTCCAGGAGGGCGTAGTACCCCGGTGGGAACTTGAAGCGCCACTCCAGGTCCTGCTGCATCTTGTCCCGACCAGGATGCATGAGCTGCACGTTATGCCAGTGGTCAATGAGCTCCTCCATTCGGTTCTCAGGGACCAATAGCTTTCCCTTGAGGAACAGTTTGTCCCCATCCTCGGTCAAGCCCTCAGGCCGTTCGTCGTCCGACGGGGCGCTCACGGCGTTCCAGTACTTGCTCCAGTGCTCGGATGCCGCATAGTCATCCGACCAGTCCTCTGTGAGCACCGACCTGACTAGCTCTACAGGAGCCACCATCCATTGCTCGAGGGTTTCCTCTCGAATAGCTTGGACGCGGGCACCCCGGAACTTGGCCAGGTCCGTACGGTTTGCCATCACCACAAAGCACTTGACCCCCTCTTGCTCCATGGCCTTCTCCATCGCGATGATGCGCTTGGCCTCCTCGGTCTCCTCGGCGTCTCCATGGCTGGATATGTCCATCCAAGCCTTGCCCGCGGGGTAGGCCCAAAGACTGAGGCAATCCGCCACAGTGTTGTCCTTCACCGGGACGTATACGACGCTGAGGTCGAACTTGGCGAACGTCTGATGCCATCAGGCCCTCCTTGCCGCCGGTCCCGAGGGGGTGTCGACGTGCTTCTTGTGCCAGCTCTGCAAGGACTGATGGTCCGTACATACCACCACCGGTTGCAATCCGATGTGGCCAGACCACTTCCTGAGCGCACAGACAATGGCGTACGTCTCCTTCTCCCTCGCGGTCCAGGTTCGACGTTGGCCCTCGGCCAGGATCCTGCTCCAGAACGCCACGGGTACGTGCGACCCGTCATCCCGGACCTGCTCGAGGACTGCGCCTACAGCATAGTCCGAGGCGTCCGTCCATAGCACGAATCCCTTGTCCGGGTCCGGCAGGAATAGCCCCAGCTGCCCCAGGAGTCGCTCCTTCAGGCGGCTGAACGCATCTTCGGCCTCAGGGGTCCAGGCAAGCTTCTTCTTGCTCCCCTTCCGGCCATCGAACTTCCCCACCTGCAGCATCTTGTGCAGCGGCCCCGAGAGTTCTGCATACATCCGGACATAGCCCGAAAAGTAATTGCAGAACCCCATGAAGGACCGGAGTTCGCTGATGGTCTGGGGCTTCTCCCAGTGGTGCAGGGACGCCAGCTTCCCAGGCATGGGACGGCGTTGCCCGTGACCAACCACGTGACCCGCGAACTCCACTTCCTTCACGAAGAGTGAGGCTTTGGTGGGCTTGCACACCATGTTGTGCTTGTCCAACTCGCTGAGCACTCGGCGCAGATCCTTGTCATGCGCTTCGATGAGCTCATCCTCAGTCATGTTCTCCGTGCCGGACCCGATGATGATGTCATCCATGAAGGGATCGGCACGGTCCCGGACAGGACCGAGTAGGTCCTCTATCATGCGCTGGAAAATGACGTTGCCATTCTTGGCGCCCATAGGCACCACTTTCCACTGCATGGGCCCCAGCGGCGTCGACATCGCCGTGCAGGGCCTGGAGTCCGGGTGTAGCAGCATCTGGTGATAGCCGTGTTTCAGGTCTAACACCGTGAAGATCCGCTTTTTCTGTTGCTTTTGGAGGATGGAGTCGATCAGGGGAAGCGAGTACGAGTCGTGCTCGGTCTGCTCGTTCAAACCTCTGTAATCAACCACCAACCTCCACTCGCCCTTCTCCTTCCTGGGCACTATGAAGGCTGGGCTGGCCCACTCACTGTCGGAGGCTTCGATCCATCCCCGCTCAATGAACTCGGCCAACAACTTCCTCATGGCCTCGGCCCGATCGCCCTGAAGTTGGTACTCCCGATGACGATAGATCTTCGGGTTCGGCTTCAGCTTGATCTTCGCTGTACCAAACCTCCCACGATCTGCAGGGTTCTTGTTGGCAACGCCACTGAATAGCCGCGGATAGGCATTGATCAGCCTCTCCTTCAGCTCGGCGACCTTCGGGTTCTCCCGGGCCTCTTCAGCCGCTTGCTTCGGTATCCATACAACCGACCGCACTGCGGTATAGGCCTTCTCTGGGTCTGATTCTGACTTCTCCTCGTCCGATATGCCGTCTTCATCGTCGTGGGGAGCTCTTCCCACCGATAATCTTCGGAAATTTGCGGCGTTGGGCTGGTTCTTGTCGCTATCGGCCCCGATTTTTGGAAAATCCCACGTTGGCGGGTCCGACCCAACCGGACCATCGTATTGGTCCGCGATGTGATCCATGACTCATCCTTCTCATACTTGCCGGTGACCAACATCTTGTCATCCCACCAATGCGGAGATGTGACCATGGCCCGCCTCTTCTTGGCTGCCACACGGTCGTGCATCCCCATCTGCATGTAGTTGACGACGTCGTCGATCTCGGCGTGGGACAGGACGTCAATGCCATCAATTGGCTGATCCGTTCCCTCCTTGGGCTCAAACATGACCTTCATGGGCACCGCCTCCACCCTACGCATGAATGCTTCATCACCCGTGGGCTGGGCCTGCGCCCCATCCACCAGGAAAACCCTGGTACCCCACGCTTGACCCGGGGAGGGCATTGATACACCCTTGGCGTCCATGAACAACTCCTCCTCTGGCCCGAATGACATCTCGTTCAGGGTGATGGAGTCCAGCGTCGACTTGAGACCCTCCAGCGGACATGGGGCGGATCCTATGCCGGTTATGACTAGGATCCCCTTCGCCCTATCCGCGACGATCTTCTCCACCATACGTCTGGTATTGTCCAGGGAGCCATGCCAATACATGGGCCCCCACTCCTTCAAACCCCAATGGCTGTGCCAGGCTGAGTCTCCTCGATGCCAATGCCTCCTGCACTTCCTCAAAAGTGGGGCATCCCGGGAAGCGAAGACGTCCGTCTCGGGCGCTTTGGCTCCCAACGTTTGTATCATCCTGTCGTACGGCTGCGGCGCCATTCCATACTCCGTGAGGTGAACTCCGCCGTCTCCTCTGGACTTGGCACCCACATCTTGCACCGCTTGGATGAGCCGATCCTCTTCCTCAGCATTCCATTGGGATGATCCGCATGCATAGTCCGTGGACAGCCATGTGAGGCATTCATCATCCTCCCGGACCAGCGTTGCACGATGGGGAAGGGCTCCAATGGCATTTGCCACCATGAAATCATACCCCATGATCATATCCCAATCTGTGATGTCGGCCACATGGAAGTTCCCGGACAGAGTGCTTCTCTTCGCCAAATCAGGGCGGTTCAAGCGCTCATGCTCCCAGAATTCCATACTGATAGTGGCCTCATGGGTGCCACCACCCATAATCTCTCGATTGGCCACCTTCAGGCGTACCGGTCTACGGCTGGGCTGCAGGGATTCCTCCTTGAACAACCCTCTCCGGACCAGGCTCACCTGGGCACCCGTATCCACCAGAACATCCACCACCAACTCCTCTTGTCCGCACCGTACACGCACCTTCAAGTGCAACTGCCGCTCGTCGCCATGCGGTGTGTGGACGACTCTCACGGCATGCAACTCTAGCACATCCGGGTGCATCAGGACTTCGAGCGTATGGTCACGGATGGTGTAGATCTTGGGCTGGTCTTGCCCGTCCACGGGGCTCTCCGTGGTCGCTCCTTCCTTCTTGCCACGTCCCTTGCCCACATAAACTTCCCTTGGCAGGACGCTCCAGGGGTTGGGAGTGGCAAAGCTCAGTGGTTTTGGCTCTTCTGGAGCCTTCTTCGGCACCCGATGTGCCTTCGCCTTCTCTGGGATTCCACTGATTTTTGGAGGAGAGACCTCCGAGGTCCCACTCCCGTGGGTGCTTCTCTAGACTTGACTTCCCGCAGCCCCTTCCGGCTGCAATCCGCCAGGACTTTGTCCACCACGTTGCTGGGCTTTGAGTTCCTCCAACGTCCTCAACATGTCCTCAGCAACTTCCTCGATCGACCTCACTCGTCGGTCTTGGCCAGGTCCACCACCATAGCCTCCTCCTCCGCCTTTCCCTTGGCCTTTGCCTTGGCCTTTTCCCCTGTCTCCGCCCTTCGCCTTCCAATCGGCAATCCGCTGCTCCTTGGGCTTCTTCTTGGGGTGGGCGGCGAAGTAGGCCTTCTTGTCCGCCTCATACATCTTGCACTGACGGTGGTCGTGTGCATGGTTGTTTCCCTTGCCATAACAGGCCCAGCACCCGTCCTGCTGAGACCTGTACTCCCGGAGCGAGAGCGGTGGGTTCCCGATCCTCCTTGGCTCTTTGCCCTTCTCGGGTCCCACCCGGCTCCATCTGGACCGATCCTGCCCATGGTCCCTCACGTTATGCGCCACAAACGCGAAGAAATGGGCCTCCTCGTGATCCTCCCAGGACCAATGGTCTTGGCCACTTCCACTACCATCCTCCGCAGAGTTGGCCATGTCCTCCTGGATCACCCGATGATGGCGGTCTTCTCGGTGGCCTCGTTGTCCATGGCCTTGTCGATCCTGCACGTGGGCCTCGTTCTTGGCGTTGAGCTTCAGCTCGACCGTGATGTACTTCACGATCTCGTCCAGGCTCATGCGGGCGAAGATGACTTGCATCCTCAGCTGCTCTCCGCGCCTCCAGTCCACGTTGTTGAGGCGCAGCAACCTTTGCCCCATGTTGTCTCCAAATACCTCCACGTACACGGCGTTCTTCAGTCTCAACATCCGGTTGGGCTCGCCCAGGTTCCTCCTGAAAAACTCCATGATACCCGCATGGGTATCCTGCGCCGCCATGATCCTCACCGCCACCCGGTTCTTGGCTCGCTTCTTTTCCTCCTCCTCCACTCGCCTCTTCCAGTGGCCGGGCAGAACGTCCTTCAGCAGGTGACAGATCTCACTGGACTCGTTCCAGTCCTCAACCAGCTTGAGACTCCGTCGGTACTTCCGCAGATACCAGTTCCACTCCCGGACCCGCAACTCACCGCGGTCCAGCTGCAGCGGGATGGACCACAAGTCCTCCAGCTTCTGGTTCGGAGCGTCCACCCGCTCCTCATCCTCCAACCACTGGAGGCAGGCCTGCTCCGTACGGATCAGTCCTTCCCGGATCTGATCCCGCAGCTCCTCCTTCAGGTCCCACTTGTCCCGCGGCGCTCTCCGCATCTCACCGACAACCTCCTCGGCAAAGTCCTCCCAATCCAGGATGAAGTCATCCAGGTTGGAGGGGTTGCCATCGTAGTAGGGGATTTTGATTCCCCTGAGGTCGTCAATCCTGATGGCGTCTCTTACGTCCCCAGCCACCGGTCCACCGAGACGGCTACCGCCTGTGGCCGGTGGGTGTGAGTACACTCCCCGTACATCCCTCTCCTCCATTCAGTGCGGTCCAGTTGGGCCTGAACCCATGGGGTTTGGAATGCGCGAAGGACCTGCTCCACTGGCCGTCCATATCCCCGTATTGGGGTCCTTCGCCCACAGGTTTCCGCCTGGATGACCTCGACCATGTCCGTCGGCGCTTCCCATGGTTCGCCCCTGCATGGTCTGGCTCTGGATCTCCTCTTCCGCATAAACTGCATGGGCAGTCGTAGTGTTCGGTAGATCCTGGGCGGCATGGGACATTCGTACCGTCAGGCTCCTCGGGTCCGTGGTTACGTGCCCTTCCCGCATGGACCTAGCCGGTGCCGTGTGTTCCCCGAGCATTGTGGATTCCCTGAACATGGGAACAAACGGCAGCGCACCCGGGTCAACACGCGGAGGTGCGTACGGTGCCTCTGCCGGGCCGCCCATGGGTTTATCCATGGCGCTCCGGAGGGTCTTAACCCGCTCCACCAGCTCTGCCGCTGCTGGCTTTGCCGGGAGCTCGGGACCCGAGGTGAGGGGCTGTCGCTCCTCTAGCCTTTTCAGGCGTCCCAACATGTCCTCCACTAAGTGGAGGAGGCTGTCCACCACTCGCTGCTGCTTCTGCAGGGCCAGCTCCAGATTCTCCCGGTACCGGTCCCGTTCCGCTCGCAGCTCCGCTATGTATCTCTCCGCGGCCGACTGGTCATCCAGGATCCCGGCGACGTCCTCCTCTAGGCCGTCCTTCGCGTTGTCCAGGCGGTCGAGGCGATGCACGATGGCGTCCATCCCCATCTTTGGGTACTTGCCCATGAGGAAGGATACGTGCTCGCAGTGGCACTCAATGTGCTTTCCACCTGATCCGGCGCATCCCGCGGTTCCCGGCGCCTCAGACTCCTCCGCCATGGGTGTGTCGCCCATGCTATCCCGCGTCGGCTCCGTGTGCCGAGCCACAGGCGCCTTTCTGGCTCTGGCGGGCCTCTCCAACGCCTCGGCGTCATGCTCCAGGCTGGGTTCTGGGGCCATGTTCGCCCTTGTGGGCGGTCTGGCCGTCTCCTCCGACTGCAAAGGTTGCTCGTGAGCTGTCCGATAGCCCTCGGAGTGCCCCTCGGAGTCCCACAGCCTGACCGGGCTGGGGTCCGTATCCATAGCCCCGGCGTCCCCTGCCGCGGGCTTGGGTGACCCGCGCTTCCTGTATCGCCGGGCCTCTCCTCCACTGCTGCCTGAATGGCAGGTCTCATCAGAGTCTGCCGCGGCGGAGCGGATATTGCATGCCTTTCGCAGCGACGCTCACACATGGAGACCAGGTCCTCCATGTCAAGTCCTCCTCTTCCCGAACGTCGTATTTCTCTTCGGGCTTCAACTTCCGGAGTTTGCCATGCTCCTGAGCGTCTCGGCTCTTCTGTGGCTCCAATCTCCGGCGTGGTCTCCACCGAGTCCACAATCCCAACCCGGGGCGTACTTGGGCAGGGCTCATAGGGGCCCAAGTCCCCGGGTCGGCGGTAGGTAGGGGCAGCAGGTACGCCTCTGCTACCATAAAGAAGGTCCCTACCAGGACCGGCCCCTGCTGTGCCCCTTCCGCCTGTTACCCCTGCTGACTTGCTCCGGATCAGCGCTTGCATTCCTCAAAGTCCAGGGTCCAAAATCCAAAAATATAGAAAAAACAATCCTCCTTCAACCCTGAACAGCAACCAGATCCAACAAATTCAGCAATAACCCAATCCACACTGCGGGCTTCCGTTCAGCACACCGGTTGTCTTACGGTGGCGGCATGTACAAGAATTGAACCAAAGAAGAAAGCCCTGAAATTGGCATATGAACATAAATAAAGTAAAGTTGGGGAAAGGGGTAAACATACACAGACTCAGCCATAGACCCCTCATTCTCTGGACTCAAGACCTTCCCCTGACTCACCAACATCATGCCCTGAACCCAGTCAAATAAGATGGATAAATGCCATGTGTCAAAAGTCACTACATAAACCCCAAAAATGTGTTCACTCCCTAGCCTTTCCATCCTAGCCCAATGGGGGAGGTGGCGTGTCATGGCCTAGAGTGGCACTCAGGACCATGCCCTACCCTGACATAACCTTGGTTGGACTTGGGGTCAAATGGGCTTGGAGAACTGCCCCATGAAGATGACCTCACAACATGGCAAAATCAGGCAAATCACACCATTATGCCCAAAAGTCAATTATATACTCAAAAATGCATACGGCAAATATCCAAATGCTCCATGCATGTGTCAAACCGGAAAGTAATATACAAGGGTGATATAGACCAAAGGTCCATGCCCAAGAATATTCCATCATTGGCTCCGAAACCCCTCCGGTTATGTACATGACATGCTTCACAAGTCAACTAATGAATTTGGGACCTAATTTTGTGAGGCCTCTTGTGCCACGCCAAAGTTACCACGTGATCCGGCATATGGTGAGGTACAACACCGAAGCATATGCCAACATATAAGCAACATACCATAGTTCACGGATCTCTAGGCACTTTACTGTTAGCCGACCAGTTGACCACATAAAACACAAAAATGAGCATAAAATGAGGTCAAAAACATGCAAATAATGCCAAATTGAAGATAATTACAATAGTATATAACTTCGCTCACCCATGGTATCAACATATGATTCAAAACACAATTGCTTGGGACCATTTACCAACAATCCCCTCACTTGGATCCCCACATGGACGCATAGGGACACCTTCGAACCTCCTTCCAACACGCACCACGAAAATGGGAAAATTGATAATGGCGCTTGTGGGTCGCTCTGTAAGCCCTCCCACATGCACTATAGGAGCGGTAGACCTAGTCTGGCGCTATGGAGTTCACCATTAGGACATGGGCAAAGCCCTTGCTACGTATGACTCCATATATCTTCCTACAAACGGAGATATATAACACGGGCGTGAGCATATCGAAGCACATACCATGCATATAACACATACCCTCAAAAGGTGGCTCCCACCATGATATGCCATGCCCCTCCATGGACATAACTTCACGTTAAAAATACGTAGGAACCCAAAAAAAGTTGCTATGCAACCCCAACACTCATGTGGTACACTCGAAAGTCGCAATAAAATATTCCGTTGCACGGTCCAAGAGTTATATATCCCTTTCTACCCTCTTGACGATTATCCCTTGCTCTACCGGGCATGTGAACACACCAAAAGCGTTTGATGCTTCCCCAATTAAGTTGAGACCAAGGCGGTTCCAACTCAATTCTCGATATTGATATTCCTCGCCGTGAGCTGGAGATATGATTCTTCAAAGTGGTCTCACGAATCACTTGTGTTTCGACTATAACTCCAAGCAAAATGAAGGGCACGACAAAAGGAAGGTTGATTCGTGATCGGGGAAAAATGTATGACCACTCGAGATTCATCATATCGAGTGCGGCGATGTCGAAGTCGAAAATTCGATTCTGAAAGTCTGAAAAATCGGATTGATTTTGCGACTGTATAAAATCAAAATTGTGGAAGCAACGAACCCTTTACTGATGAAATCTGACCCTTCATCGGGGTTTCCGCCAAAATATCTGTAAATAACAGTTAACCAATCGGTTACCGCAAAATCGCGAGCCAACTGACAGTCGCCGATACATTGACTATCAGAACAGAAGGCGGAAAAGTTACGGAAACATTATGATAAAAAAACCCTGTTGCTTCCTGATGTTCTGATATATAAATCTCAGCTGGCGGCGCCTCGATACTGAATATGGCCGCTCATAGCCGGAATGGCCAAACCTATCACACTATCACATCGGGTTAGGTCAGGCGGATGGGAGAGTATGATACCAGCCAATGGCGGATTGTCGGAACATAGATACACACCCCAAGTGACCCCAAGATGGCCACGGGGGTCCGAACTGGCTTCAGACGCCTAAATTCTGTTCTGGTATAATAGCTTTCCAAGAACAACCTAGGAGGGTTGCTGAGGCTCGCTGAAACGCTTGCCTCGCAGAAGAAGCCTAGGGATTCAACCCTTCCAATACCTGCCTATGTTTGTGTGAGTGTGCTGAGCCTTAGGACCGGTGAGCAAGCTGCAGAAATGGTGTCCTAATTATACCCAAGTCTGCACCCTTGCTAAACCCGGCAGATGTCTTTACACGGTGCCACAGGGTACGCCCCGGGTCTCTCCGCCCCTAGCTGCGCAATTTCTGTGCTCCCACTCAACACCCTTGGGGAAACACCCAGCGCTAACGCCAAGCCATTCGTTTGCCTACCAAAATGCCTACTACAGAGGAGGGGTGGCCAAAAGCTACGTGGCATGAAAACACCTGTTTGTTAGACGGCAAAAAACCTAGACTACCACTGGCACTGCCCACCAAAAACCCTGATAAAATTTCTGGAAACAGGCAGGACAATGACACATTCACTACAGTTCCTACACTCACTACAGCGGCACCAGCCTTCGAAGGGTGAGCGAGCACTGTCCTCAAGCCCTCACCGAGGATTACCACTCCTACCCTCACACGAAACCTTGGGTTGTCCAAGAAGATGCCTCAGGCTCTAGTGGCCCACCTGTGAAAGTACAAGAGAAAACACCGCTACTAAGCGACCTTGGCCTAACAGCGACGTCACAACAAGTTTCCCTGTCAGGGCTTGGAGGGAGGGAGTGATATGTCTGCTTGCATAGCGATTATGATTTTTAGGTCAGAATGTCCCCGCTACTCCTGGCTGAGGCACAGTTTGTTGTTTGTGTGAGCTGCGCCCTCTTTAGCTGGGCAACCAACTGCAGCAACCACGCTGACCTTTCCCACCTGAGAACAGAGGCAAGTGCAGTACGGCCTTTAGCTGAGGAACCTAACCTGCGTCCCCACATTATACGGATCTCCGGCAGAAAAATGATACGTAGTCTAAAAGCCGCCCTACCAAGCAAGCAAGCTAAAGGAACTTCGCCCGTTCTCTTTTAGAACGTATGGCAGAGCCCCTGGGTGACCTAAACAAGGGTCATACCGTGCGCACTCCGTGTCACCTGCCGTTTGATGCGTCATATGCATGCACAAGTTTGCCTAAGTTCCGCAGCCCACTATTTTTAACAAATCAATAACAATCAAACCATACCAAGCGTGTACGACAATCACTGACTCAACCAGGGGTCGGCCCCTCCTGGGCTTACTCACCTTACCTACCGCTGGAGAGAGAAAGCAAGTGGGAGTGTTGTACGACTGACAAGCGAAGCAATTCGTTTATGCACGCGTATGTATGTTCTATTCAGTGCTACAAAAAAAAGGGAGGTTGGTGTGTAAGAGCAATTGTCACGGTTGCCCCGCATTGCAGCGCAGGACAGGATGTAATGGTATTGCGACTGGCAGGGTAGCACAGAAGTTGCGACCCCAGAATGCCAGATGGCAGCCGCGATTCGCGAGTGCAGAAAGAGTGTAGATGTAAGAGATTAACAGTAGTACAGGTTTCTGTTGTGAATTACAGCGTTGCAATAGAATTGTTGTGTTTTTACGCTTGCTGTATCTCTACAGATACAACAAGCGTGATCATGATGAGACTGGATTCGATAACAAATCAAGTTCCAAGAGAATGAAGTCCAGTGCCTGTGCTTCGTGTATGGGGCTTTGAGAATGCGTTGGAAGTCGGACAACACAAATATTTGAAGGATTTGACGAGAGTTGGTGATTCGGAAAAAAAATTGACCCCAGTCTCATTACACGCTTGCTTGTATGGTTGCCGAGTCGAACAATTCTTGTTCATTTCCATGCTGGAGAGTATTTAAGAGCGTTGTGGGCGATACAGACTACAGAGAAACGATGCCTAAGCCGAACCGGACAAACTGGAGCACACGATGAGCCGGTTGGGGACTGAAAGTCAGCGACGGATCCGTCACTTGGAGAGACAAGTAAAAGATGCAGAAGTTGATCAGCGGCGGCTGAAGAACCAAGTGAAGGCTTCGGAAGTGAGTCAAAGACAGCTACGGAGGAACAATCAAACGCTGAAGCACGATGCAACATAGTGGAGACCCTTGGTCAACGAGTGGGAAGAAGAGAATGAAAGGTTTTATGCTGGAGTGCACACCGTGTCCCTGGAGCCAGGGGAAACTGCAGTGGGTGCGAGAGTGGCACAGCGATTGGTGGATGCACGGAAACACAGAGTAGCGCTGTTCGAGAAGGCCCGAGATCAAACAGCCCACGAGTATGAAGAAGTTAAGGAGTTTGCGAGGGGAACGGAACGAATCTGTCAGGAGGAGCGGACGACCACTGCACTGCTTGGGCATGGCTTGCGAGAGGAACTGGCGCGGGAGCGTACTCCAAAGGAGTCCGCGCTGCAGGACTTGCAGGAGAGCTTGGCGCGGGAGCGAACTGCCAAAGAGTTTGCCGCGCAGAAGGAGCGACTGGACACTACGAAGATTGAAGAAAAACAAACACTTCGTGCTGTTGCTGCTCCGTGCGCAGTACTTACGTCAGCAGAGCGTCGCAGGAGTGCAGGAGGGGAGTGCAGGCGCAGACGACGGAGACGAGGTACAAACGGTGGCAGGCGCCACAACAGAGGTAAGATTAGGGCTTAGCCCTTTAAACTTTTTTTTCAGCTTTGAATTTTTATTCTTAGAACTGTGTGCTCTATGTTGTCTTGGTTGATGGCGGCAGCCTTTGGCGCTGGCCTTTCTGTCCTCCTGTGATGGCGGTGACGCCTTCGAGGCTTGGCACTGGCCAGCTGTTTGGGTGCAGGTGAGGAGTTTCTCAGTCTGTGGTATGCTTTTGAATCTATTGAATCAGATGATGAATCTACAATTTTCGAGTTTCTGCAGGCCCTTTCCATGGCGCTGACTGTGCAACACAATGCCTCTGGTGTCTGCACTGATGTTACCCTCTTGCTTTAGTTTCTGTCAGAAAGGCCTGCACACAATGTGATGCAACAGAGCCCTTTGGTATATGTTTTCGCTTCTTTGGACATGTGCACGCACGACGAAGAACAATTTTGTTTCCCTTCGTTCCACTGGTTACACATGTACTACAGTGTTGTATGTTAATGTGCATGGCAGCTTGCAACTGCAAGGGACTGCAAACCCTGTGGGAGAGACACCAACATTTTTCAATTGTTGTGGTGCCTCTGACACGTACCATGACTGCCTTGCCTTTTTGTTTGAAAAATGCAGGGCTTTGAAGAGCAGTGCAGGTTTTCCCCTAAGCTGGGAGATTTTTGCAGTGTTTTTTCAAAGTTTCTGTGGTGACAAGCAGAAAGAAAAGCAGGATATGCAGACAGGTTTTATTATATAAGCAGACCAATGAAACGTAGAAACGTTGTTCTTATATAACATGAAATGCTTTAGCAGGGTAGTGTTACCACACCCCCTGAATGGGAATGGGGCTTTTAAGGCAAGGGTAGAGCAGGCCTTTCCCAAACCCCCAAAAAGGCTAGGCACACTTTCTGAATGTCTCTTTTGTAGGCATTTGGAAAAATAAGTCAGTGACAAGCCCACTTTTTGGGTTATCAGTCAAACCATACTTCTGATTTTCAGAGGTATGGCTGAACTTAGCAGGGGAGTGTAATGAGATTGCCACTGGCAGGGTAGCACAGAAATTGCGACCGCGGAATGCCAGATGGCAGCCGCCATTCGCGAGTGCAGAAAGAGTGTAGATTTAAAAGATTAATAGTAGTACAGATTGCTGTTTTGAATTACAGCGTTGCAATGGAATTGTTGTGGTTTTACGCTTGCTGTATCTCTACAGATACAACAAGCGTAATCATGCTGAGACTGATTTCAATAACAAATCAAGTTCAAAGAGAATGAAGTCCAGTGCCTGTGCTTCGTGTATGGGGCTTTGAGAATGCGTTGGAAGTCGGACAACACAAATGTCTGAAGGATTTGACAAGAGTTGGTGATTCGGAAAAGAAATGGACCCCAGTCTCATTACACAGGACCGGTAGCCCCCCGTGACAACCATTCCCTGGCCGAAGGCCATCTGTTTTGCCCTAATCTCACCTCTAATCATCGTGACATCTTCTAATCAATCCCTCTACTCTACGTGTGCGTTGCTACACGGCTTGTCTACGGTAACACGAGACAAGCAATGTGCATGCTGCATGCGAAGCAACAAAAACCTGTTTGTGTATACCTTGCTGTGCGAATCTTTATTGAATTCTTGAATTCTGGCTTCTTGGATTCTCCTAGCAGCATGCGTGGAATCTCTACGTTTTTTATTTAATGTGTGTTTCGTCATTTCTTTATTATTACGTGACATACTGGCGCGCGGCTTTTTCTTGCGTGAGAATCCATGAATTTAAAAATTCCTGAGATGATCAAAAACTGCGCCAAAATGTGCATCCAATGCACAAGAGGATTCTGCACAGGTGTGTAGCCTCAGAGTGATTCTATGCCGTCATTTGACGGACTTTGCTGTATCGTCTCGCCTAGATCAGGAATATGTCCCGCATCTCTTCCATCTCATGTTTTCAGATATCCCTGAGCAAATGAAGCAAAGTAGGCCGCGTTCTGGCGGCACCGCCGCTTCAAGGACCACTGTCCAGAACCCCAAGACCCCATTGAGAGGCAAAGAAATTTTAACGCCAAGCCCTCGCCGCAAGGACAGGCCACGTACAGCCAGCACGTTCCCAGAAGACCCAGACTGCGTGCCCTGACCATATCCTGCGTTGCGTTTTGCGTTTTGCTACTTGGAGGGAGGGATGCATGATCACATCAATTTGCATGCCTATTCTAACGACCTACCAATCCACAGCCGCCCCAGCGACGCCTCTGAGCGCAGTCGTGGCTGTAGCTGTCTTTTACGACCAGGCAAAAGCTGGCGACTGCCCTGGTGCAGCGCCCTCTTTACAGTGTTACGGAAGATATAGGTAGTTCGAAAAAGATGCTGAGACCATGGGGAGGTCAAGAAAAATGCCCTTTTGTCCTTAGAAATGAGACAGTGGTGTCCACCACAGCACAGGGGGGGAGTATTAAAAAGTGTATTTCCATGCCGAAAGGTAAGCGTCAGTTATTTTAGAGATGCCCAAAGACATACTACATTTTTATCTTAGTATCTGCCTATCCAAAAAGGGGTGACAAAGCATTTTGACCCATAAAACCTAGCATTGAACTACGGATGTTTTGTGCACCCCTGACCCCCCAAGTGATTGGACAGAAGCACCGTTTCCTGGAACGACTGAGGCGCTGACATTGATCTAGAGCCTATACATTTTTCTATATTTTGTCATGAATGCTTAGCTCTCCTAGTGGTCTGCACCTTAGGGGGCTGGGGCACCTCTTTTCAGAAGGTTAAAACAGGCTTTCACTGTTGATTGCTTTGATGATATTGTTTTGTTTGTGCCTCTGCCTGCTCCTGCTGCTTCTTGTTGTAACTCAGGTTTTCGAAATAAATATGTTTTGATGAAATCAACCAGAAATACAAATACCCACAGTGCAAGCAAGGGCCACAGGATCCAATCCACAACATGAAGGGCTGCAGGCAAAGGAGATAGTGTACCAACAAAGGAAACTCACAATAACTACAGATTTATGAAAAGATAGTTAGAAAATATCCTACAATCATGTGAAAACTGCCCACATGGGCACTCTCTCTTTTATAGTGCCATCCACAGATGTGCAGCCTTCGTTTTGGGTCCCACAGGTGCAGAGGTGGCATGGCTTGTGGCGCTGAGGTCACTGCCATGTCACATAGGATCCTTCTACTTAGCTAGGTTGACTGGGACTAGGGCGCAGACCACTAGGATAGCTAAGCATTCATGAGGAAACATAGAAAAATGTATAGGCTCTAGTTGAATGTCAGCGCCTCAGTCAGTCCAGAAAATACTGTATAGGTCCAATCAGTTGGGGGGTCAGGGGTCCACACAACCTCTAAAGATCAATGCCTGGTTTTCCAGGTCAAAATGTCTTGTCACCCCTCTTTGGATCGGCCAATACTAAGATAAAAGTGTGATATGCCTTTAGGCTTCTCTAGGACACCTATAGCTAACCTTTCGGCAGGAAAATACACTTTTTGCTACTCCCCCCTTGTGCTGTGGTGGCCACCACTGTCGCATTCGAAAGGGGAAAGGGATTTCTTCTTCACCTCCTCATGGCTTCAACATCTTCTTAAAACCTCCTCTAACATCCCTAACATTGAAAAGAAAGCGCCGAGTCAGGGCAGTCGCCAGCTTCTGCCTAGTAAGACACCCTCAGCTCCCACTGCACTCATTGGCGTTGCTGGGGCCGCTGTGGCTTGGTAAGGGGTTGAAATGGGCATGCCAATCCATGTGTGCATGCACCTCACCCTCCAAATAGCAAAACACAGTGCAATACGCAAAGCCCAACGCAGAATGTGGTCTGGGCACGTGGTCTGAGGTCTCGTGGAACCTACTCGCTGACCTGACCTCTCCTTAACGCGAGGGGGTGGCGTTGAAATTATTTTGCCTTTAATGGGTCTTGGAGTTCTGGACGGTGGTCCAGGAGTCAGCCTTTTGGCCAGAACACGGCCTACTCCACTGTTTGCGCTCCAGGATATCTGCAGAGAAGGGACGACGGGTTGAGGGACTGATAAACACGCAACGATCGACGCAAACACCAAAATGCGTCAAATGACGGCCTAGAATGTTTCTGAGGGTACACACCTGTCCATAATCTCCATGTGCATTAAATGCACAATTTCACGCAATTTTCTTTCATCACAGGAATTTTTAAATCCCTGGATTTACACGCAGAGAAAAGGGGCTCGCCAGAGGGCATCCTAATTGGGCGCCGGAAAAGACAGAAAAAATAAGATTATAACAGTATGTCACGTAATAATAAAGTAATGACGAGACATGCAATAAATAATAAACGTAGAGAGTCCATGCATGCTTCTAGAAAAAATCAAGAATGAAGAATTCGGAAAATCAATATGAATTCAAAGAAAGAGGTATAAACATACAGGTTGTGTTTGCTTCGCATGCAGCATGCTCATTGCTCGTCTCGTGTTTTCGAGAATTAGCCGTGTTGCAACGCAAACATAGAGTAGAGGGACAGATTAGAAGATTGCACGATGATTAGAGGTAGGATTGACTGACTAGAACATACACACGCGTGAATAATCGCTTGCTTTGCTTGTCTTTCGTCTTCTCCCTCAGTTGCTTCGCTCTTCAGCGGTAGGTAAGGTGAGTAAGCCCAGGAGGAACCACCCCCTGGTTGAGTTCGTGATTGAGATTGGTATGGATTGATAGAAAAAGGATTGTTAGAAATTGTCGATTGCCAGACTCGTGCATACCGGTGCATGCATATGGCGCATCAAAGGGCAGGCCACGCGAAGTGCGCACGGTCGAACACTTGTTTAGGTTCCCCAGGGGCTCCAACCCACGTTCCATAAGAGAACGGGTGGGGTTCCTTAAGCTTGCTTGCTTGCAACTCGGTAAGAGGACAGCGTATTTTTCTCTGGCCTGAGAAGCGTATAATACGTGGAGGCTGGTTAGGTTCCTCAGCGGCTTACCGAGTTCATCCGCCTTTGCTTTCAGGTGGGAAGGTCAGGGTGATGGGTGCAGTTGTTGCCCTGCTAAACTATAGGGCGCAGATCACATAATCACCCAAACTGTACCTCAGCCAGGAGCGGCGACGACAGTCCGACAACATCATCATACATGCTGTGCACGCAAACAGAGCACTCCTTCCCTCTAAGCCCTGGCAAGGAAACCTTTGGAGACGTCCCAGGCCACAGTTGCTTAGTAGCGCTGTGTTCCCTTGTACTTTCACAGGTGGAGCATTAGGGCTTGTAACCTCGTAGTGAACAACACCAAGTAGCGTGTGAGTGTAGGAGTGGTACCTCTGGGTGAGGGCTTGAACACAGCGCTCACTCACCCTCCGAGGGCTGGTGCCACTGCAGTGAGTGTAGGACTTGTAGTGCGTGTGTCACTGTCCCGCCTTTTTTCCCGAAATTTTATCAGGGCTTTGGTGGGCAGTGGCAGTGGTAGTCTAGGTTTTGGCCGTGTAGCAGACAGGCGTTTTCATGCCCCCTAGCTTTTGGCCAGTTTTGGGTAGGCGCGGTGGGGGGAGGCCCTGGCTCCATTCAGGGGGGAGTTCCCCGGTGTATTTGGTGCCTCTGTGGGCCTTGTTCTCGACGGTGAGGAGCCGGATGGTTTGGGCGCTGTTGAGCTCCAAGGTCTGGCCTTCTGGCTTGTCCGGGGCGCTGTTGCCTTTGTCTAGCTCCTTTTGGCGGTGCCAGATCACCCTAATTTGCACCCCATCGTTGGGGCCCAGGTCGCGGAGGCGGTACTGGATTGTGCCGTCACACCGGATCCAGTCGCCCGTGTGGTCGTTGCTGAAGGGCTGCTGGACCTTCGCGCCCTTTTTGAATTCGCGGTATGTATCGGGTCGGGGCGGTGCTGGTGGCGGGAGGGAGGATGATGAGGATGCTTGGTCCGGCTGGGGTGGTGGTAGTGGTGGGAGGGAGGATGATGAGGATGCTTGGTCCGGGTTTGCCGGTAGGGTCCGGGGGGGGGTGCGGGGGGTTGGGAGGTTGTTGCCCTGCCATCTTTTCTGGGTTGGTTGGGGCGTCCCTTTTCTGTCTCGCTCGCTTGGGTGGGATTGGAGGTGGTGGGGCTGGGGGGGCGTGGGGTTGGAAGAAGGAGTGCGTACCCTGCTGGCCCGGATCCCTTAGCGGGGGTTCTGCCGGCGTTTGCATGGTCGTTTTCGCGTGGCTGCGCGTGAGGTCGGCGAGCTTGCGTACGGTCTCCGGGGGGTCAGTTGGCCATGGCAGTGCGGCCGGGCTGTTGTCGAAAGGGTGGTGGAGGTTGTAGTTCCTCGTGGCCTTGGCCTGCATGACGCAGGGCTCTGTGGGTTCTGGTGTGTCTGGGCCGCTGGGGGATCCTTGAGCCCAGCAGAGTGCTGTGTGGAAGGCTTCCCACGGGGCGCCTTCGCGGCCTGTGAGGGTGGTGGCCTGGAGCAGTCGCTGCCGGCCTCCTGGGGGGTCTTCCGGGTCCATTTCCGGGTCGGAGGCCTGGCCCGCCACGAGGACTCCATGTGCCCAGTGGGGGACCCACCATTGGGCGTCCGCTTTGAGGATGTGGATGGCGGGTTGTTGGGGTGGCGTGTCCAGGGTGTCCCACGACGCGACGGCTCGTTCTATCCTGGAGGAGTGGAGGTGTGGGATGGCCCTGCGGCTTAGGAGTTGAGGGATGTGGAAGGGGGTGACGGGAGCCTTGGGGCCTTGCGGTTGTGGGGGCATCAATGGCTGTGGGGTCCCAGTGGTGTTGGTGGGCGGTGATGATGTGGTGGGCTTGCCCCTCCAGGACAATGTGGCGCTCTGTGCCGAAGTCCTTTGGTAGGTGGGCTGTGGGGCGGACGGTGATGTGGGCCATGGCGCGTTGGTAGGCCTCTTTTCCTGCGTCTGGCGCCTGCGTCTGTTTGTCCCCCGGGATGTGTTGGTGTTGTTGTTTTGCTCGGGGCGGTCCAGGGGCGAGGGACTCTACTCCGTGCAGGGGCATGCCGTGTTCCCTGGACCTATTGGGCAGATTGTATGTGCCCGGGTCCCCTGGTACAGTGCCCAGGTACATGTTGCCCGTGATGGTGGGGGCCGGGAGCGGTTGGCGCAGGGGCGAGGTGCATGGAGTGGAGCAGGGCGGGTCATGGTGCTCACACCGGGGGTGGTTGATGCCGTATGGGCTGATGTGTACGGCGATGGGTCCAACGGCGCGCTGGAGTTTCTGGGGTTGGATGTTGTTGAGGCGCGCCACCGCCCGTGTGTGGGAGCGCCCTTCAGTGATCCACATGGCGTCTGCCCGTGACGCCGCTGGGTTCAGGCAGTCCGTAATGATGCCTGTGATCGTGCGGCTGTGGGTGGCATCAGACACTCTGGCGGGGGGGGGGTGCTGATGCGGGGGATGGTCCGGTCGTCGTGGAGGGTGCGGGCCTTGCGCCTTGCATCGTGTCTATGCTGGGCCTCCTGGGCGGGGGTGTGTACGCCTGCGTGTTTGGGCTTCTTGTTGGGGCGGTCTGCCGTGCGGAAGGGGGTGGGCCAGGAGGGGGCGTGATGGAGGATGGGATGTGGGAGGTCCCCCCGTGTTGTCCACATTCACAGGTTGGTCGCGGCGGTCCCCTCTGCCTGTATGGTGTATCGCTCGTCGTGTCGGCGATGAATGACGAGGACGTTCAGGGCCGTCAGCTCATACACCTGTGTTATCTGGGGGAGGTGGCGGGTGACAGTGATCTTAGCGGCATCGTTCTTGCGGATGGTGGTGTGGGGGATGATGCAGTGGGTCGCCCATTCATCCTGGGGGTTGTGTTCCACCGTGTCCAGCTTGAGTGGGGGCTGGAGTGGCTTTGGTGATGGGGGCTTTTCTGGGGCTTTCGCGTGGGGCGCCACTTTGGTTTCGACCAGGTATTGCGGGCTCCAGGTTTCCGGGGCCCCTACGGGGGTGGCTGCCGCTGCTGCGGCCTGGAGGAGGGCGGTGGTGTTGGTGTCTAGGGAGGAGGGGGCTGGTTGGGGGGTGAGGGTGTCGTCGTCTTGATATGCCCACCAAATGGTGTAGCCTCGCTCGGTGATGCGGTGCGGGGTCTGGGTCTGGCCTGGCTTGATGGATAATGCGGTCTTGACGTCCTCCGCTGCTTGTGGGTTTATGGCCCTGGCGTACGCCCATAGCCCCGGGGTGTGTATGCCGTGTGGTGCTTGGCCTACTCCTCGTACTGGGTGGAGGGTATGGTGGGTGCATGTCAGCCCTAGGTGTTCCTGGAGGAGATCTCCACGGATGTCCTCCCACCGTTGCCGCCAGGTGTGTGTGTGGTTGTTGGGGCCGGGGTAGGTGATGACGATGGTTTGCCATGGGCCGGGGCCCGGGTGTACCGTCATAGGTGCCAACGATGCTTGTGGGGGTATGTGGACGGTGTGGGTGGGGGCTGCTGTTAAGGGGTCTCCCTCCGTTGGTGTGATGATGACATCCCCTTGGACGGTGAGGGGGAGGTGGTGGCGGTCCGTCGGTAGGGTCCAGGTGGTAGTGGGTTCGGTGATTCAGTGGAGGCGGATGTCTTGGAGCCCCGGTGTGATTTCGTCCCGCCGGAGCGTGCCGTTGTGGACTGCCCATTCTCGCGGTACGTCCCGAAACCGGTGGCGGTCCGGGGTGGTGCGGTGTTGTAGGGGGAGCTCCATTGTGGTGATGGGGTGGGTGAGGGGCTCTTTGCGGGGGCTTTCCTGTGTGGTTGGGCATCTCGTCGTCTGGTTGCTGTGGGGCTTTTGGTTCTTGGAGTTCTGCGCTGATGGTGGCGAAGACGTCTTGGAGGGTGGGGAAGGCGGGGGGGTGGTTTGCCGGATCGTTCCAGGGGATATGGTACCCCGCTGCGTTCCTAGGGTCTTGCTGTATGGTGATGCCGTCGGTGGCGTCGTCTTCAGGCGTCCATCGATGCAGATTTTGGGTGAGGGGGTGGAGGGTGATGGTGTGGCGGTGTTTCCAGCTGTGGAAAGCTAGGAGCGCGTGGAGGCTGTGCCTTGTGTCCCCGGGCGGCGGGGGTAAGTCGTGGCTGCTGCTCCATGGTGCCTTTCGAGGTGTTTTCCCAGAGAAGGTCGTCCCCCGTGCCCCACTCGTTGTCGTTCCCTTTCTCCTGCTCCAGCCCTGGAGAGTCGCGTGGTCCGCTGGGAGCTCTCGTTGGACGGATTGGTAGTACTGCTCGGCGTCGATGAAGTGGGCGAGGGTGCCGGCTAGTGTGGCGTATATGTCCTTGGGGGGGGGGGGGCGGCGGGGGCGTGGGGGCGTGTTTGGGTTCTTTTTGCTGGTGTCCCGCGTTCTGGTCGGCGGTGGGTGCGGGGAATATGGAGCGGGGTTGCATCGGGTGGTCAGGTTCCTGCGGTTCTGTGGCTTGGTGGTGGGCTTGTGGGCGCGGGGCCGTGCCTGCCAGTAGGTGTTGGATGGCCGGGAAAACGTCGTAGTCGTCGTCCCACCGGCAGTGGGCTTGAGCGCACGTCCTGTCGGGGGAATTGGGGGGACGGTGTGGCTGCGGTGTTGCGGGGAGGTATACCATAGGGCGGGCGACGCGTCCGGGTGGTGGCGTCCTCGCTCTGCTGTTCCGTTCCCCGTGAGCTCTGAGTCTTGGGGTGGTGTGGTGTGTTGCGCCTGTTGGCTCGTGTTATGTGGGGGGCGGGGTCCCGGCCCCGGGGCGGTACGGTGAGGTTCAGTGGGTGTTCGGGGATTTCCTCTGTGTGGGCTGCTTGTAGGTGGCGTGGTCGGCGCAGGTGACGTGGTGGGGTGTGCTGGTGATGCTGGTCGTGAGGCGGCTGTGGGTGTTGGAGTGGGTTTTCGCGCTGCTGGCGGCGCCGCTGGTGTGGGCGGTATGGGCGATAGTGCAGGTGAGGGTAGTGCAGGCATCGTGTTATTTGATGGTGAGGTTGATGGTGAGGTCAATGTTGTCGCTTCCGCTGTTGCCGGTGGTGTTGGTGCCTTTGGTCGTGTCCGTGATGCTGATGGTGAGGGTGGTGGTTCGGTTGGTGATGGCGAGGGTGCTGCTGGTGACGTAACGGGCAGTGGTGTTGCCGATGGCGTCGATGGTGAGGGTGCTGTCTCTGGCCGTGGGGGGTGTAACGTATCAGGGCCGGATGTGGTGGTGGTGGTGTGGGTGCTGTAGATGACACGTCGGGTGTGGTGGGGCCGATGTCGCTGGCGGTGGAGGTGCGGTAGGTGTTGTGGTGGTGAGGGTGGCGTAGGGGACGCCCTGAGTGACGATGAGGGTGGTGTCGGCGACGGCCGGGGTGTTGTGGGTGGTGTACTGGTTGATATTGGTGGAGCAAAGCTGTTCTTGGACTGTGGGTAGACGCCGTCCGGTGATGGTGGTGCTGGTGGTGGACGTTGAGGCTGTTGGTGATTCCAGGCTCCTGGCGCTGCGTTTGGTGGTGGTGCTGCTGGCGAGGTCGCTGGTGAGCGCAGGTGGTGCCATTGGCGGCGATGCCGGTGGCGACGGTGTTGCCGATGATGTCACGGTGAGTGTGCTGCTGGTGATGCCGACGATGTGAGTGCGGTGGTGGTAGTGATGCGGACGATAGTTCATCGAGGTTGGTGGCGGTTACGGCGACGGCGCTTTTCTTCTCTTCCCGGGTGTCGGTGACACCGATGGTGGGGGCGGCTTGGGTGTCGCACGTATCCGGGGTCGGCGTTGTCGGCGATGTCGATGGTAGGTGCTGCTTCTGGGTATGGATCCGCGTACGGGGGGTCGTTGGGTTGTTTTGGGCGCCATTGGCTGGCTTAATTTCATGCTGGTCCTGGTGATGATCATCGTTGTCCGGCCTTGTCGGGGTTTGGTGGCCGTTCCTGGCGGAGGGTGATATCGCTGGTGGGGTTACCGCGGGTGTTGCTGCAGGGTTTGGGTGTAGGTGAGGTTTAGGGTGTTGTGTTGGCGTCGTTGGTGGCGGGCGCCCATGGTGGGTGGTGCGACTGGTGGTGGTGGCGCTGGTGACAGCGGTTTTGGGGGTGTTGGTTGTTGGTGAGGTTGCCGCTGGCTGTGTAGATGGCGGGGGGTGTAGGTGATGCCGCTGTTGTTCGTGGGAGGGGGGATGGGACGGGGGAATCGTATTCAGGTGGTGGTGCCGCCGGTGGCACGGGTAGTGATGGTGCTGCTTGCGGTGGTGTTGCTGAGGGCGGTGTAGGTGACGCGCTTGGTTTTCGCGTTGGTGATGCCGGCAGTGTTGTCGGCGATGCCCCGGTTGTTAGTGCCTGCTCTGTTTGCGAGGGTGCTACAGGGGGTGGTATGATTGGTGTGGAGCTGGCGATGACATCGGTGTGCGTGTTGTGGGTGGTGGTTCTGGGCGTGAGTTAGCGCCTGGGCTGGTCGTTGGCGTGGGCCCTCGCCACTCCTGGCGGAGGGCTTGGTGGGCATTTGTGGTTGGCTGGCTTGCCGGTCTCGGTGGTGTTGGCCGCCTCCGGTGTCTGGGTATGCGCTCGCCAATCTTGGCGGGTGGCGACGGTATTGTCGATGCCAGTGATGTTTGCGGCTGCAGATGGTTAACCAATTTATGCCGCTGGTGAGGTTGGTGCAGGTGGTGTCGGTGCGGGCGGCGTCATCGTCGATGCCGCCTGTGAGGGTGGTGCCGGTGACGGTTCAGCTGATGCCTTTGATGTGGGCTGTGCGGTTATCGTGTCAGACGTCGGTGGTGTTGGTGACGCTGATGGTGATGTTGGTGTCAGTGGTGCTCCGGGTGTCGGCGTCGTTGGCGACGCTGCTGGTGGTGTGTTGGCGCTTGATGCTGGTGGTGGTGCTCCGATGGTAAGGGTGCCGGGGGTGCTGGGTGTGGGTCCGCGGCGTCAAGGTATCTCCTCGCCACTCCTGGCGGAGGATGCCGCTGGTGTTGCTGCTTGTGAGGCCGGTGGATGTGATGGGGTTGTTGATGTTGTTGGTGCTGTTTGGGGTGGTCGTTCGTGATGCTCTGGGTGATGTCGATTCTGCGGGTGGTGATGCAGTTGGTCAGGGTATTGTAGGTAGGTGGTGTGCCGTTCCGCGGTGCCGCTGACGTTGATGATGGTGAGGGCGGCGGTTCCGGGTGTGGGTGGTCCCTGGGCCTTGTCTAGTGTGTGCTGTTGCTACCCCTTGCTGGGGGCCCGGTGGGTGGCGTTGCTGGTGTTTGTTCGCCAGTCCTGCTGGCGTCCGTGGTGACGCCGACGGTGAGGGCGCTGTAGGTGATATACTGTGCCGGGGTGGTGGTGGTGATGGAGGGGGTGTTGTGAGTGACGTATCCTGGTTGCTGTCGTTCCGGGAGACGTCGTTGACGGGGGTGGTGTGGATGGTGCTGTGGGTGTTGGCGTCGCTGGTGTTGCCGATGGTGAGGGTGTTGCAGGTGATACTTGCTGGTTGGCGTTTCATGTGGTGGTCTGATGGTGACGGTGTTGTTGGTGTTGGTGCTTGGTGTGGCCTGCGCTTGGGTGGTCCGTGGTCTCGGGCGTAGGGTCCCACCACTCCTGGCGGGGGGCCTGGCGTGCGCTGGTGGTTGGCTGGTGGGCGGTAGGCTTGGGGTCCTGGTCGTGCCGGTCGTCCCCTGTGTTGGGGTAGTTCCTTCGACTTTTTTGGGGTCTGCAGTTGTAGGTGTTGCACCGGTGGTTGTCGAGGGTGTCGACGCTGTGGGTGGGTGGCGGTGTTGCTGTGATGCTGCTGTCGGTGGCGCTGGTGACGTTGTCGGTGAGGGTGGTGTAGGAGGCGGCGATGGTGGCAACGGTGTGGGTGACGCTGGTGATGGTTTGGTGGATGGCGTCTCGTGCGATGCTTTGGAATCAAGGGTTTTGTTGATGATGGTTTTGGGCGTGTGCCCTTGCTTCCTGTGGTGGAGGCTTGGTGGTTTGTTGGTTCACCGGTTGTGGTGGCGTTGGCTGCCCCCGGTGTCGGAGGTTGCCACTGGTGACGTTGATGGTCGGGGTGGTGCTGCCGATGGTGTTGTTGATTGCGTTGGCTTGGGTGGTGTAGGTGTTGTACCTGTTGTTGGTGTGTGTAGGTGTCGTAGGCGTTGCTGCAGACGCCGCCGGTGATGGCAATGGTGAGGGTGTTGCGCTGGCATGATAGTTGGTGGTGTTGGTGATTCCGATGGTGTTGGTGCTGGCAGTGGCCGTTCTTGGTGCGGGTCTGTGCGTGGCGGGGGTGTTGTTGTTGGCCGGTGTTGGGTGTTGATTTGATGTTGGCGAGGGTGTCTTGGGTGTTTTGCTGGGTGCTCAGGTTGCTGCAATAACTTTTGGTTGCACTTCTGTGGCCTTTTCAGGCCTTGCATTCGACTGGTGGCCTTGAAGGGCCTTGTTGTGATTTGTTGGAGGTTTTTGCCCCGAAGCAGATAAAGGGGCTGTTGGTGCAGTCTGGAGTGGTCGTTGGTGATGCTCCGGGTGATGTCGATGCTGCGGGTTGTGATGCGGTTGGTGAGGGTGTTGTAGGTAGGTGGTGTGCCGTTCTGCGGTGCCGCTGGCGTTGATGATGGTGAGGGTGGCGGTTCCGGGTGTGGGTGGTCCCTGGCCCTTGTTTAGTGTGTGCTGTTGCTACCCCTTGCTGGAGGCCCGTTGGGTGGTGCTGCTGGTGTTTGTTCGCCAGTCCTGCTGGCGTCCGTGGTGACGCCGACGTTGAGGGCGCTGTAGGTGATATACTGTGCCGGGGTGGTGTTTGTGATGGTGGGGGTGTTGTGAGTGACATATCCTGGTTGCTGTCGTTCCGGGTGACGTCGTTGGCGGGGGTGGTGTGGATGGTGCGGTGGGTGTTGGCTTTGCTGGTGTTGCCGACGGTGAGGGTGTCGCAGATGATACTTCCTGGTTGGCGTTTCTTGTGGTGGTCTGATGGTGAGGGTGTTGTTGGTGTTGGTGCTGGGTGTGGCCTGCGCTTGGGTGGTCGGCGGTTTTGGGCGTAGGGTCCCGCCACTCCTGGCGGGGGGCCTGGCGTGCGCTGGTGGTCGGCTGGTGGGCGGTAGGCTTGGGGTCCTGGTGGTGCCGATCGTCTCTGGTGTTGTGGTAGTTCCTTCGACTTTTTTGGGGTCCGCAGTTGTAGGTGTTGCACCGGTTGTTGTCGAGGGTGTCGACGCTGTGGGTGGGTGGCGGTGTTGCTGTGATGCTGCTGTCGGTGGCGCTGGTGACGTTGTCAGTGAGGGTGTTGTAGGCGGCGGCGGTGGTGGCCACGGTGTGGGTGAAGCTGGTGATGGTTTGGTTGATGGCGTCTCGTGCGATGCTTTGGGGTCGAGGGTTTTGTTGATGATGGTTTTGGGCGTGTGCCCTTGCTTCCTGTGGTGGCGGCTTGGTGGTTTGTTGGTTCACCCGTTGTGGTGGCGTTGGCTGCCCCCGGTGTCGGAGGTTGCCGCTGGTGACGTTGATGGTCGGGGTGGTGCTGGCGATGGTGTTGTTGATGGCGTTGGCTTCGGTGGTGTAAGTGTTGTACCTGGTGTTGGTGTGTGTAGGTGTCGTAGGCGTTGCTGGGGACGCCGCCGGTGATGGCAATGGTGAGGGTGTTGCGCTGGCATGATAGTTGGTGGTGTTGGTGATTCCGATGGTGTTGGTGCTGGCAGTGGCCGTTCTTGGTGCGGGTCTGTGCGTGGCGGGGGTGTGGTCGTTGGCCGGTGTTGGGTGTTGATTTGATGTTGGCGAGGGTGTCTTTGGTGTTTTGCTGGGTGCTGAGGTTGCTGGTATAACTTTTGGTTGCACTTCTGTGGCCTTTTCAGGCCTTGCATTCGACTGGTGGCCTTGAAAGGCCTTGTTGTGATTTGTTGGAGGTTTTTGCCCCGAAGCAGATAAAGGGGCTGGATCCCGTGCCCAGAGAGGCCAAACACGCCTCTTGGCCTTTGTCCCCTTCGCCGACGGCTGTGGTTGTCCGAAGGGGGACAGCCAAGCTCCCTGGGTTGACGCTCATTGGCCCGATCCTGTTTTTTTCTTTTGGTTTGTTGGGCGTTGTCATGGAGTTTTGTCGAGTTTCGTCGAATTTTGTCACGTTCATCGTTTCGTTCGTCAATTTTTGCTTCGTTTCGAGCTTACCGGACCTGTTTAGCCAGTCACCCTGGGCCCTACTGCCGTATTTTTGCAGTTTGGGTGTTGCGCGTCACGGTGGCTGGGGTGGTAGCGGCGTGGCCTTGTTCGCTGGTATAATCTCGGTTCGTTTTTGGTTGAGTGGACGTCCGTGGAGTCATTTTGGCTCTTTTTGCTTGGAGTCGGCTCAAATTTTGCTCCCTTGGGGCTTGAGATTAGTTGTTTGTGAACAATTGGGGCATTGGTTGTCATTGCCTTGAGGTGGTTTGTTGCGTACCCCCCACTCCACCAAGGAACACATCTTGCGTTTGTTTGCGCTTGGTGGTGTTTGTTTGTTGTCGCCGTGGTTGTTTTGGAGCACTGTAAGCCAGTGACAACTAACCACCTTTTGTTTTTGTTTTTTTTTTGGGGGGGGGCTGGAAAACCCTCCCAACACCAGCATTTAGCATAAGTTGCAGTAGAGCAACTATGATCGCAATGACCCTAAGAGAAATTAAGAGATGCCTTCAGCCTACGGCCGAGGCTGGAAATTTCACTGAGATATCCTTATGCCAAGTGCTGAGGCTCCTATTTGAACTCTTCCCAGGGAGCAAACAGGTTATTGCTTTGATCACTCCCACCCAGTTTGCAACCTAGGTAGCCAATCCTGCGGTATGTGAAAAACTGTGTGAAAGAACTTCCCGACAAAACAGGGAGGTGGGCAGAGGCAAGACCAGCCAATACCCTCCACCGAAAAGCACCACTGATGGTGCCGCACTGTAGGTGGCAGTGCACCCTATGAGGGTTGGGCTGGGTGCAGATGTGCACGGGGCACTTGCACTTAAACCCGAAGCCCAAACCTCATCTAAGCGATTTTATGGGAAGTTGGGTCTAGTAGGTTATAGTGCTCCAAAGGAGCACTCCGAGCTTGGTGGTGTTAGAGGAACCCTCCCAGCTTACGAGTAGTCACCACCCTAGCCTAGCCAGATATTTAGTGGGAGCCCTCCGGGGTGTGTGGGTTCTGGGAACCCTCCTAGACTTGTGGGTGGAAACTAAGTTAGTTCCTAAACTCTGCTACCTAACTTGAATCCTCTGTTGGATCTTATTTTCTTGCGGTGCATCGAGTTCTTGAAACTCGCCTTGCTCGGTTGCCCCGATGGCAGAAAGCGACAGAGAGAGAGACAGAGAGAGAGAGACAGGGAGAGAGAGAGAGAGAGAGAGAGAGAGAGAGAGAAAGACAGAGAGAGAGGGGGAGGGGGAGAGAGGAGACTCAATGCCCATGATCAACAAGCGCTTTGGGGGGAAACTTGTGCCCATGACACTCTAGGAAATGATACCAATCAACTTGTGATAGAACAATTGCACAAACAAGTCATCTACAACCAAGTTCGCCCAACCATAGATCTTTGCGCGAGCGATTTTGTGCTCTCTTTTCCACGGCATTGATCGCTCCGGGAACAATGCCTACTCAACAATCGGACATGACAAATTTCAGTACCTCGAGGACATCTTACATTACCACCCGAAATTCTACATTTTTCCACACCCACAAGATTACTACAACACCAAATACAAATACGGCAACACATGGACCGAGTGGGCCCATGTCATCAACGAAGCTTTGCCAGAAGCCTTTGATTCCGGATTGTATATGAAGGTTCCTTCATTCTCCCTGGAATGGAAGACAACCTTTCGGCGGGGACCCTTGAACCTGGCATGATCTCCCTTGCCCCTTGGGTGTGTGGGGTGCTCCCTCAACAAGACTCTCTCACTTCCATGAGCTAAATGCTCTGTCAAGAGAACAACCTGGTCACGTATCAGGCCACAAAGGGGGCCATGATTTCTTGGGGTGGTTTCTCCTCATGGCGCTCCAAACACCGGGGACAAAGAATGGATCTATCCGTTTCCCCTCAGAGTGTGCACATGGACGTCCCTCCCCCACCCTCCCCAGTGAAAGCTTGCTTTAACCACTTCCCCGAGTGCCCGGATCCAGAACTCGTTGAAGTTCACGCTCCATCCTCTACGCCGGACGATGACGTAATGTTCGGAGTCTCCTACTAGGGAAAATCCGGCACATTTCTTTGTTCAGCGCCGCCATGGACAAGGTACGGGTCTACCGTCTGAAGTACGTTCATAGAGAGTCAGAGCTCTTAGCGGAGGGTTTCACGGTTGCCCCGACACGGCGGCGTGCGACAAACTTCTTGGGCCAACCAACCCGTTAGTTCCCGAAGCCCAAGATTTCCTCTCACTTGTCATCGAGGCGGTGTCTGCCTATAGCAGCGCAGAGCAGCTAGGTCTCGCGAGGGACCACTATTTGTCCACAAGCAAGCCCCTCTTACTCACGGATATGTCTGCGCAACTCCACCTCCAAAAGGGGAAAATATTTGACCCCATTCCTGAAATACCAGGAGCCTTCATAGCTACGGAGCTTTTCTCAGAGAAAGCGAAGTCCCTGGTGATGTCTTTCAGCAAAAATGAAGATCACTTCTGGTTGTCCGAAGGGCACCGCGCCATGCTTTATTTCGGATTCAGGTACCACCCAGAATCAAAGGAAGTTGAACCTTTTGAACCTACCCTTCCTGAGTTTCTCAAAGCGTTTGGGCTACGGGCTTTCTCTGCTTGCGCCCAGGTCCTGTCCTCTCCCTCCTCTTGCCCTAACATCTGGTGGCCTGCAAAGTACAAGCCCGGCAGCGTCCTGAGGAGCCACATCGACATCCCACAATTGGGCCCCTATGTCCTGGACGGTTGCTTTAGGTGAGGTATGGAAATAGTTTTCAAACCGTGTCCCCTCCCCGGATACAACCTTTTTAAGAAAAGACAAACCGTTATCCTACAGCGGCGCAGCCTGCTTCTTGTTTTTGGGAAGCCGGTGACAAGTGGAAGCACCAAATCCCGGCCCGCGACTACGACACAGTAGAGAAGAGGCGCATTCCCCGAGACTCCAGGGTGTCTCTCATTTTCCGTCACACCGGAACAGAGACAGACCCCCGTGCGACATCCTCACAGCCCCATGACCCTGGGCAACGTGAATCGAATTAATGACCCGGCATTCAGCGCCACCCCTCCAAGCACACGAGACGTGATCCGCAATTCGATGTTACGGGTACTCCCCGTCACTATTATCATATGTTCTCAGGCATGGCACCGCCATCGCTCTGCCACTCTTTCTGTGCTTAGCATGAATTCCTTAACCCCTGTGAACGACTTGTATGCCCTGATGGGGCCGGTCTGCCTTCACCGTGTTTTGGACTATTCTCTTCTCCCCTCGCGGGGAACCCTGATGAGCCGGCCTAATGCTGCCGGTCCCCATATTCTTCCTGCCACCCTCCCGCCCATCAGTGCCACCACAGTCGAAGTAACATGAGACGGTGCCAGGAGGTCCTCGCCCGTTTGGGCGTACATGGCGCCCCCCTCACCGCCACCGTCTCCCGCGTCGCGGAGGTTCCCCCTGTGGGGCATTCACACGTCAGCCCCAATGCATTGGTCCCAGACACAAGTGTCTCCACAGACCTGGCAATTCATCCTTCCCCCCGCAGTGCCTGTGACACGGCCCTGCACAACTCTCCCTAGGCATACGTACAAGCGCTCCAGTCACGTATTTCCACACTTCAACAGTGCGTCGCCAACCCCACTCTAAGTCACGAGGACCCTTCTTACATAACAACGCCTCAAACACCGGATTCTCCCTTGGCTGCGCGCTACTCTCCCATTAGGCCACCTTCCTTCACACCTCCTCCCCAAGTGCACAATCCCCTCAAGCCAAGAAACTTACGCCACCCCCCCCCCTTCTCTACCTTCGTTCCCGACTATTCCTGTTCTGTCCTTCAACACGGCGAAAAGCCAGAACACGCCCTCGATCTTGCATTTCCTGAATGAGGGGTATGACCTCATACTTCCACGAGAAATAAACAGCCCCCCTCTCCTCCCACAGCGGTACACTTTCGGGAATGACCGCGCCAAAGTCTTATCTAATGTTTGTGGACACAACCACGGCGTATGGGTCATCGCAGGCCCACGGATCAGGAGGTATACCAGCTGTATCGCGATGGCCTTATGTGCGGAGCCAAAATAATATCGCTTCCGGAAGCTACCCCCCTACATGTCTTCTCCGTTTACTCCCCCCCAATGCGTACAGGAGGCCCGGCTCCGTATCGAGACACCATAGAGCGAGTCCTTGCTTCCTATTGCAACGAGTATCCAAACCACATCCTGGATTTCAACTGCGTTCTAGACCCTGAGCTCGTCCAGCTCGGGTTAGTCGATCTGCACGAATGGCACTGGCTTACCGGGGAAGTTGAATACCTCCCGTCCAGACTAGTGGACACCTAAAGGTCAGAACACCCCTTCCTTCGGCAGTATATCCGGTACGCCAGCCGCTGCTGGGATAGCGAAGCAAGGCTGGACTACATCTTTGCGTCCCCCCGCCTGATGTCGCAATTTCCCCTCCTGGATGCATCGGTCCTCACGGACTACACCATTTCTGACCACCACCCAGCGGCTGCTGCTCAGTGCCCCTCTCCACTTCTTCTGTCTCAGCCCCCACCCCCCCCTTGCATTTTCTGGAAACTTTCCAATGACGAAAACGAAGGGTTCACCAAACATATACAGCGAATCTCTGATTGGTGCCAGGACCTCCAAGATGTCCCTGCCAATGCCCCATTGGAGGAGATCAGCACTGCCACTGAGTCTCTCCTTATGCAGGGTGGGTCGGCGTTCCACAAAATCACGCGCCCAAACCCACAGCGCAGGGACCAAGAGGGCTATGTCAAGGTCAGAAAACCACTACGCTCACCCCCGCCTCCTTCGTCCCGGGCATTTGCTGAGCACATTGCTGAAGTCCAGTCCGTGGTAAACCTTTACGTTCCTCATACGAAACCAAAGCAAAAAGGAAGCTTCACAGTAGTTTGGTCCAGGGTATCCAGATGAAACGCACTGTCGCCCGCACTCTGTGCCCTAAAGACCTGGAACCCCTTGTTGTCAAAGATCCAGAACACCCAGGAGCTCCTAAGTGACCCAGCTGATGTACCAAAGGCTTTTGGGGACAACCTGCTTCATCTTGGCGGACATCCGGATTATACCCCCCCCCAGGACTTCGTTGACGACGTCCTGTCCTACTCTCCCACATGCCCTGTTTCTGCCAAACACGACCCCATACCATCTGTGTCATGGCAAGAGTTTCAGAGCCGCCTAAAGCACAGCAAGCCATCAAAAGCCTGGGGTCTGGACAAAGCGAACAACCACATCCCCGCCCTGTGTCCAGAACCGATTCAACGTTTTTTCCACCCCATTTTCAACCGCTTCCTCCATGCACCGCTACCGCCGCATTGGCTGAATGCCAAAATCTGCTTACTTTATAAGAAGGGTGACCCCTTTTCCCCCTCAAATTACCGTCCTATTGCCCTCTTAAACTGCATATACAAACTATTGGCCACTTTTGCCCGCAAACACCTGCGCTAGCAAGTGTTTGCACACGACATCCTTTCGGAAATTCAGCACAGCGACCTTCCCGGTCACCAATGCGCTGATCATCTACATCACCTCAAGGCCCTCTATGCTAAATCCAAGAAGAGCTACTCGCTATTCATCGATGTCAACAAGGCCTTTAACTCTGTGCCCCATGGCACACTCTGCACCGTCCTCAAACGGGCGGGGTTTTCCACTTCCACTATTTCTCTCATAAAACAGGTATACTCCTTCCCTCAAGACAGCCCCATAATCAACGGCCGCACCCCCCATGCCTACCTTCAAACCAGGGGCCTCCGATAAGGATGTCCCCTCTCCCCCCTACTTTTCATCATCTACCTCAACTCTCTCTTCCACCATTTGTTTGCCACGGTGCTCCCCCCTCGCACAAAAGCTCGCACAAGCCAGCAGGCTTACATCGACGACATCCTCATCAAAAGTGAGGATGTCGTCTACATCCAAAACAGTCTCAACTACTTCGACGGTCCTGCCAGGACTCCGGGTTTGGACATGAACCTGTCCAAAACGGAAGTCGACGCTAATGGCACAGCCCCCCAAAGAGAATTCTGACTCCCAGAGGCTCTGATTTCCTCACTTACAATGGAAACCCAAGGCGCCCTCACACGTGCCAAGAATATTCGGGAGTGTATCTTTTTACACACCACCAAGCCAAGGGCCTGTTTCACATGCTCAAAGCGGAGATCCAGAGTTATTTTGCCCGACTCTCTCTCCTACCTGTTACGCTAAGTGAAAAGGTCCGCCTGATGAATTCACAGTTGGTCCCGGAACTTGCCTACCGCCTGATCACCCACTCCCTTTCCCCCGACCAGCTCGAAAAACTGCAGTCCCTCATCTGGGCAGGCGTTGCATCTCAGAGCATCACACGCGTGGTCTCTCCCAAAGATCGTTACGCGGCCCGCACAAAAGGGGGATTAGGCATGAAATTCCTGCCGCACTGCGTTCACGTTGGGACTGTGAACCATGGCCTTCGAGCCATTTGTGGCCTCGCCTCAAAATTAGTTGGTCCCTTATACGTCCAGTCCATTCTTAGCCCAAATCAAAGGGCATCGGATCCCGTTCAGAACTCTTTCATGGATTCTATTCACGCCCTGGGCATTTCATTCCACAGCATACGCCCGTGGACACACACTGCTATTCAGGATCTGAAGCCCGGTACCCAACTAACCGTCAAATTCAAGTCAGGGCACGCCACGGGTAGCGTGACCGAGGCCACCTCCAAGTGGACCAATGTTTCGTTCCACGACAGGAGCTACTCTGTGGACTCCCACACATCTAAACCATGCACATGCCAGGCCAAGCCTTCATGGATTACTCCTGCCCTTCCCACCTCCAATTGGTCCCTGAATTTTTGCGCCCTCAAGCGACCATCCCCGAACCCCCAAAGCCATCGCACAACGCACGCGCGTTAGGCGTCAGTCGACACGGCCATCTCTTTGCTCTGCAGGTACAGCACTATCTAGAAGAGAAATCTCTCATCGAGCCGGGCTGCCACGATGCCTCACAAGCACTAACCAGACCGCCGGCACCCGGCTTGCAAACGTGTGTGGCTCTATGCTGATGGATCATCCGGTGAACCAGGCCATGTGGCCGCCATCCAGGCCTTCTTACCAGACGACACAACCAGAGTTCTGTGCCTCTCCTCACCACACCCTTCTTCCCTGGGTTCAGAGTTCTGGGGGGCGATAGCAGCCATACGCTTGATTCACAGGGAGTTCTCACAGTACGAAGTGTGTCTCTTGATCGACAACGATCAGGTGGTGTCCACCCTCCAGAAATGCCAGGCCTCTGAGCCCAACCCTTTCCGAGACGACACCTGGACCATCGCAGTGCACAGCGCCCTACATCTCATCATCAACCCACTCCACGTTCTGTTGATTAAAGGGCATGCCAATTTTGTTGGTTGTTTGGTTGTTTTGTTTGTGGCTGATTTTCACTCCCGACCTACTGCCGCCCCCCCCCCCCCTGGGCCGCCCCCCCCCTGCCTGTCCTTCATAAATTCAAAGCGCAGCAATTTCGCCACTTACTGCCGCAAAGCTCCCATAACAACATAGCAGTTGGCCCTAGCTTCAGCCTTTACAATAAGGCTTCCTGGTTTTTGTCCCGGTTTTTCAAATTGGCGGCCGGGTGCTATAATGTGCACGGCTATCAATGGACCAACATGCTCCAAGACTGCCCTTGCCCCAGGTGCAGACAGCATCATCCTCTCGACCCTGTGTCCTGCCTGGCTTTCTGCACAGCACTAGACCAGCACGTCCGGGCATACATCTCTTCCAGGGGCCCGCTTTGCAGTCCCGTGGTCCTGCACTGGTGGGTCTCTGGGCCCTCAAAGGCCGACTGCAGGAACTTGATGAGAACCCTGGTACCAAAGTCGGGGTGGTCCTGCCTATCTCAGCCCATTTCAGGCTCCACTCACGCTGAGCACAAGGCCACGTATGGCCAAGCCCTCGCAGAGCAGGTAAAGCGCATGGAAGGGGCTGTCCGTCAAGCACATGACTGGCTGTATTCCAATCCTCTGCCATGGGATCCTATACTGTGGGCCCACCCTCCCGACCCTCTCAATCCTTTCTCGGTTTCACACGGTGCATTCAGTGCTTCTGTCCCAATGCCCCCCCGGGCCCGCCCCACATACCAACACCCCCCACCTCTCACCAGGCAGGCCTTGAAGAAGCCGTCCAAATCAGGTGCGTCCAATCCACAGCCAGCAATCCGTCGCACGCCTAGAAACTCCAAACGTCCATCCAGACACGATTCGGGACCTCCTCGCCCCCCCCCCCCCTCAGCTATTCCACGTCCTACTCAACACTCATGCCCGCGGCAACCACAAAAACGCCTACGGTCGCCACAGCGCAACCAGACCACCATCACTTGGGCGCCTCTAAAACGCACAAGAACCACCCACCCTCTCTCACCCCCACGCCCCAGAGCACGCTACCGTCAAACACACTTAGCCCTCACCTCTAGGCCCGCCTCTACTAGGTGCAATGCACTGTCTGCCCCTCCCCGTCACAGTGCCTCTAGGGACATCGGAAATTTTTTCCGTCCATCCAGTGACTTTGTGTCCCTTCCACTTGACCCCTTCGACCCTCTGCCCCTTCCCGAGCCCCCCCCCCCCCCCCCCCTTCAGGGTAACTCAGCATTCGTCTAACCACACCATCAGAGCCAACACACCCTTCCCTTGGCGCGCCGCCTCCGTGATGTATTATATGCTCCATGTGGTTTACATACTCTCATGAGGTCTTCTTTTCGGGGACGTCAGCCCCAGAACAAGTTGATGCGGTTAAGAACATTCAAACAAAAAAGAGAGTGAGAGGGAGGGAGAGAAAAGAGAGAGAGTAATCGTTTTGGGGCTGTGGGAAAGTAAGTTGGCCCTGCCCTTCTTTGTTTGTTTTGCTGTCAGTCAGGCACACGGTCAGAACAGCACTGCAAATCTTTGATCCACGGCACTGTAGTCTTTCTAGCACTGTCCACACTTGTCTGTCCTTCCCTTGACAGTGGCCATTTCTCAGATACAGGTTTGCCACTTGGCGTCGCCACTGTCATCCCTTTTTGCACTGACCATCTCAGGTTTTTTCCAGCTGTTTGTAGGTTACTGGCCTTCGTAAGGGCCTTCCACCTAGGCTGTTGCCGCAGGCGCATCTCCCAATTGCCGCAGACGACCCAGAAATGTCGCAGAATGGGAAAAGTACAACGAGAAGAAAGCTGATGGCTACAAGTATTCGTGCCCATAGATGCAGAATAGGTTTCTACGTCAGATAGATGAATTGTAATTTTCGGATCTTAGAGATTCAGCAGTTTGAAAGCTCGTATCTCTAAAGGACAAAGCGATCCAAAGCGCAAACCTTCTGGACCACTCATTAGTGTTCAATCCAAGCACGGATCAACCGCGCTCTTGGTCCCAAATAAGTAGTGCCAGTCAAAAAAGCCTCTTTCTACACTGTCCCGAATGCCTTGTGTTGTGCTGCTCATGCTGGCGTTCATGACCATAAAGCAAGGTGTGAAGCACTCGTTCTCGTTCTGCAGTGATGTTGAACAAAGGTACGCAGAGAGGCCGAACAAGAAAGAAACAGAAGCAGAGAAACACAGAAGTCAACCTATAATCCCAAAACAGCTCGAGGTCGCATGCATGACTGTACCTGTGCATACAACAAGTTCTGTAACACTCCTTCCCTGTTCTCCAGTGATGGTGCACGAAAGTACAAAGGAGCAGAAAGGAACAGAAAGGGAAAAACACAGAAGTCAAAGGTAGACTCACAAAACATGGTTGAAGGTTGCCTTCCGCTCTCTCTCTCTCACAATGCAACGGAACCTGGTGAGATGCATATCAGGTCCTGTCCTGTGATGCAATGCAGGGCAACCGTGACTACGGTCCTTACAACCACACAGTCCTTTCTCACACAGACCAGTGACACACTTGAATGGATGACTGGTGCATTGCCACGCACTTGTGCTGTGCCCTTTCTTCGTGATGCATGACTGCCGTGTGCCGTTCGTCCCCAAAACAGAAAACACTCCATGCCGAAAGCAGATAACAATCGAACACGTTGTTGACCAGTTAACCATGGGTATGCTCCTGTCCTTTCAGTGGTCAAGAAAGAAAGGTTTGACCAAAGACGAGGAAGCAAAGGGCTCCATTTGTTGATTCAGTTGGTTACCTTCCTTTCTCCCTGTTTCAGAACTTGGTTCGGCTGTTGGCTTTGTTGATGCTCTGAGAAAAGTCCACTGCTCAGTGTTTGTTGTTTGGTCCGACGTACTTCACTACACATTGTTTCACCGCTCAGTGTTTTTCTGCACAGCACACTGTTAAGAGAACCCGTCAGCCTACGGCAGCGGCTTGGAATTCAACTGAGATGTCCTTATGCCAAGTGCTGAGGCTCCTGTTTGGACTCCTCCAAGGGAGCAAACAGGGTATTGCTTTGATCACCCCCACCCAGTTTCAGGCCTAGGTAGCCAATCCTGGGGTATCTGAAAAGCTCTGTTAAAGAACTTCCGGACAAAACAGGGTGGTGGGCAGAGGCAAGACCAGCTAATAACCACCATCGAAAAGCACCACTGATGGTGCAGCACTGTAGGTGGCGGTGCACACTGTGAGAGTTGGGTTGGATGCAGATGTGCACGGGGCACTTGGACTTAAACCCGAAGCGCAACCCTCATCTAAGCGATTTTATGGGAAGTTTGGTCTAGTAGGTTAGAGTGCTGCGAAGGGGCCCTCCGAGCTTGGTGCTGTTAGAGTAACACTCCCAGCTTATGGGTAGTCACCACCCTAGCCCAGCCAGATGTTTAGTTGGAACCCTCCGAGGCTTGTGGGTTATGGGAACCCTCCTAAACTTGTGGGTAGAAACTAAGTTAGTTCCTAAACTCTGGTACCTAGCTTGAATCCTCTGTTGGTTCCCATTTCCTGCGGTGCATCAAGTCCTGGGAACTGGCCTTGCTCGGTTGCCGAGATGACAGAAAGCGACAGAGACAGAGACAGAGAGAGAGAGAAAGAGAGAGAGAGAGAGAGAGCGAGGGGGAGAGAAGAGAGAAAGGTTTGAGGTTTGAGGTTTCACTTTGCGGGTACTAGACGCCTTTCGGCCCCGGGGGGCCACCAGGTTGGGCTAGGTGATATCCTCCCTACGGGGTCCTAGTGGGGGGCCCTTCATGACACACCTCCTGCCTGGTGGCGGAGTCCCCTGGGTTCACGGGGCTCGGAGCCCTGTCCCTCCTCGGCTTCCCCTTCTCGCCATTCCCCGGTCAGTGCATCACTTAGCAGCCGTAGCCGCAGGGGCTTACCCACTGCGTCGCCACCCTAATGCGTGGTCGCCCGGGGTGCCGGCGCCGCCGGGCCCGTGCTACTGGCTTGTCACCAGTGGGACCCCTTTGGGCTGGCGCGGAGGCTGCCTAGCCTTTAGGCTGGTGCATGGCGCGGTGCGCCACTACTGGTCGTGTGTGCGCGGCGCTCGCGGCCGGCCCGGGGGGGTTGGGGCCGGTGCCGAGTCTCGTGTCTTCTTCGTTTTTCCCTTCCCGCCCCGCGTTTCCCGCGCTGTGTGTGGCGGGCCTTCCCGTCCGGTTGTCCCTTATCCTCGCTCGCTGGTACGCCATTCCATGCGGTGTATGGGTTCCGCGGGCTCGGTCCGGTTGCCTATCTGGTATTCCCCGCGTGTCCTTTGTGTGTGCGTCTGGTCGCGCTCTCGCGGCGTCCGCGCCCCCCCCCCTCGCTGGGTCGGTGTGGCGCGCGCACCTCGCGCGATCCCGGTGCTAGGCATCGGTAGGGCCTTTCCACGCGGTCCGTGCCCCTCTGCGTGTCCTGCCTCGGTTCTGTGCTCCTTTTGGCTAGCTGGGAGGAGGGGGGCGATCCGGTCCCATTCCCCCGGCCCGTGCGTCCGGGGCATTCTGGCGCCGGGGGGTTTGGGGGGGGGGGCGCCTGTGTACCGTCCTCCCCGGGGGTGCAGCCGGGGGGCCCGAGGGGCGGGGGGTCGCCGTACCTCGGTCCGTCCCTCTGCCTTCCCTAGGCAGGCAACGAAGCGGGTTTCATCGGCGTCGCTCTGGTCATGGAGGGCGTGGCCGCCAAACTACTCCGGTTCGTGTTCGCGCGTTGTCCCCGGGCGTGGTCCGTGAGGCGTCCTTGTGCGCTGGCGCAGGTTCGCTTGCGTGTCGGAGCCCCTGTGGGAGCAGGCAGGTGGGGGCGTGGGGGCGCGTGGCTTACGGGCTCAGCTGCGCCCCCCCCCCCGGCCGTCGTGGCCCTTTCAGGGGGAAGGAGAGGACATCCCCTCTGCCTTGGGGGGTTGAGGGCCCGCGACCCTGGCCCGCGGGCAGGAGGGGGGGAGTGGGGGGAGAGGGGAGGGGGGGTCGCTCCGTGGTTCCCCACCTCTCTCCTTCGGGGGGGTTGGCCTGTGGCCTCGGGCCCGGACCCCCCCCTCTTCGCCGGCGCATCCCCCCCTGGTATACTTGGTTGGCCGGGGTTGTTGGGCAGCCCCGGGCGCCGGGCGCGGCCTGGCCGGCCGCCGATGGGTCAGCCTGGCGGGGGCAGTGGGGGGTGGTCAGTAGGCCACCCCCCCTCGGAGGCTCGGCCGGGGGGCCTCGCGGGGTGGGGGGCGGGAACGTCTCCTTGCCGCGGTCTGTGGGCGGGTGCGCACCAAGGTGGGTCGCTTCGTCTGTGCCCCGCCCTTCACACTGCATTGGCTCATGTCCGGGTGCCGCCGTCCCGCTGCGGCCCATGGGGCGCCCTTGAGCGCCGGCGCAGGGCTGCCGGCCTGCCGCGGGCGGCCGACTGGAGGCGCTCGGCGTACACTCCGCGCCCCCCCCTTGCGTGTCGCGGCCCTCCCGGGAGGGGTCCCCCCCGGGCCCGGCGGGGGGGGGGTGCGGGGCCGCCGCTCCCCTGGCCGGCCTCCGGCTCTTCGCGGGCCGGAGGGGAAGAGAGGGGGGGGGAGGGGAGGGGGGAGCTCCCCGTAGTCCCTCACGGTTCCCTGGTGCCGCTCCCTGGCGGCTGCGGGGGGGGCGGCCTGGTGGTCCCGGCCCCGTGGGGCCAGCCGTGGACGCGGGGGGCGCACTCTCCTCCTGTCACCCTCCACCCTTCGGGCGCTAGGCCGTCGTGCGGGCCCTCAGCCCCGGCTCCCCCGCTCTCCTCGCCGCCGCCGCCTCACCGCGTGGTGCCGGTTGGCAGCGGGGGGGGGGGGGGTCGGCATGTGCTGGGGGTGGCAGTTCGGGTCAGTGGTTAGCAGTTAGCGGACTGCGGGGCAGTGGGCCCCCCCCCGCGCTCATTGTCCCCCCCCTCTCCCCTACTGGAGGCGGCACGCGCCCCTCCGCCGGGCCATACGAGCGGGGGGGTGGGGGGTGCGCTCAGTGTCGGGGGGCCCGGTGTCCCGCGTCACTGGTCCTTCCCCACCACCCGGTGCCCATGGCCTCGGACGGCGGGGCGCGGCCGTCACCTGCGATGCCGCTTGTTTGGGGGCTGGGTCTCCGGCGGCGCTGGGTTCCGCCGGCGGTTGCGCTAGTGCGTGAGGGCGGTGCGCAGGGCCCGGGGGAGCCAGTTGGTGGCCTCCGCATCCGTGATGCAGAGCACCACCACCCCCTCCAGGAAGGCTGGCCACGTAGGCTCCCTGTCGAGCCCCTCCGCCCGAGTCACATCCCGGAGGAACCTCTCGTGGTCCTCCGGGGTCGCCCATCCCCCCGGGGGCACCTCCCCGTTCCCCACGTCCCTGTGGACGAGCACGGCATCGAAGGGCCGGTTCCTCATCCCCCTTGCGGTCCCCGAGGGGGCTCAGCTCAACCACCCATACACCTCCTCCACCAGGGGGAGGGCCTTGCCCCCCAGGGGGTCCGGGACCGCGTCCCAGTCGCGGTCCCAGGGCCGGGCCCCCTCTGGCCCCCCGCGCTGGCTCCTCCTGCGGCCCCCGTGCCTGCGCCGCCAGCGCCGCGCACTGTCCCCCCGCCGCCGGGGCAGCGGCCATCCACGACGGCTCCGCCCCCCTCGGCTCTGGCGCCCCGGGGGGGGCCGGCTGATGTTGGGGTCGGGGGGGTTTGGGGGGGGGTGCGGCCCCCTGCGTTTGGGTCGTTGTTGCAGAGGTCAGCGTGGTGGTGGTGGTGGTGGTGGGTGTGGTGCGCCGGCATTTGTTGGATGCCGGGGGGGGATGCTCCGCACCGGCTGGACGCCCGGCTGCGGGGGCGCCCCGCTACCCGTCCCCCTCCCTGCGCCCTGCCCTCCCCTGGCGGCTCCCGTGCCCCGCCCTGCCTTTCCCCTGGGGGCCTAGGTCGCCCTTTCCCCCACTTGCCCTTCCCGGCCCCTACGCCTGTGTCCCACTGCCCACGTGGCGGCTCCAGTCCTCCGTCACCTGCGTCCTTGCCCGCACCGCCGGTGCCTGTGCCCCCCCCGCGTCCGTGCCCATGTCCTTTGATGCGCCCCCGATGCCGACCGCACTCTGCTCTGCTCCATGCGCTCCGTGGCCGCCCGCCTTGGCGCCCTGCTCGCGTCCCTGCGTCCGTCCCCGGGTGCTGCTGCCCGTGCCCGTGACCTTCCGGGGCCTTGCCCTTTCCCTGCTCCGTGTCCCGCGACGTGCTGTCCGCTGCCCATGCTCTGCCCCCCCCCCGCTGCCGCTGGCCTTGGCGCCTTGCCAGCGCCCTCGCCCTCGCTCCTTGCCGCGTGCAGCCAGGTCTCTCCCTTGCGCTCGTCCTTGGGCACTCCCCCTGTCGCCCCCCCTCCCTCACTCCGTGCTCCCGTGGCCGGCACCCTGCCCCGCCTGCGCGCCCTCCCCCCCCTCCCGGATCACGCGCCGGGCGTCCTGTTGCCGCCGCGGCGTACGCACGGGCGCCGGGGGGCGGACGGGCCGCGGCCTCCCCTCAGGGAACCCGGCCTTGGGGGGGTACGGCTTGGAGTTTGGTGTAGGTGTGCCTCGGCTTGGTGTGGGCGCGGTACTTGGCGCCCTCTCTGCCCCCCGCTGCGGCTCCAGCGGCCCCCAGCAAGGCGTTCGGGGCCCACGCTGGGGCCACCCCCTGTGCCGGCAGCGTGCTGGGGGCCGCGGCGTGGTCCGTCGGGGCCGTGGCGCGGCCTGCTGGGGCTGCGATCTCACCTCCCTGTGCGCCCGGGGCCCCCTCCGCGGGCAGGTCGGCAGGGTTCGTGGCCTGGGCGGCAGGGGCCGTCTCCTCGGTCAGCGCGGGCTCCTGGGCCGCCGGCTCGGGGTCGGTGGGGGCCCCCCCGGCCTGCCCGGCCGGCGGCCTAACCGGCACCGCTGCCTCCGCCAGCTGCCGCTCTTCGCGCTCCGCGAAGGTCCCCCCCGCGCATCCCGGGGAGACGGGGGAGCGGGAGCCAGACCGGCGGTGGTGGCGGTCGTCCCGCTGGGGGGAGCCGTCGGAGTCCGACATCACTGTTATCCTGGTAGGCATGCGTGGCGGCAGGTGTGTCCGCTCCACTACCTCCTAGTGCATCAGTGGTGTGCTGTGTGTGGTGCCGTGCAGTGCTGCGTCGGGGTGAGGGGGGGAGGTGAGGGGGGGCCGGCGTTGGTGTTGGCCTCGTGCGAGCAGGGGCCGTGGTCATCCATCGGCACTGGGGCGGTAGGCGGGTGAGCCACGCGGCCCACACGTCGCGACACAGCTCCCAGTTTGGGGTAGGGCTCAGGGCCCTGGGCCCCCGGGGGTCGTCGGGTGACGCCGAGGGGAGCCGCAGTAGGTGGACCCCCGTAACGGCGGTGACCTGCTGTGTTTGCAGGAAGGACGTGCATCCCGTCCCGCGCCACGGGCGCCAGGAGGGGGGGGCGGGGCACGGGTGCTGCCCCGTATGGGTGGGTGGGGGTGATCCCCAGGATCCGCTCCGGGTCCCCGCGGGTCGTGACTACGAGGAGGAGCAGGGGGGTGCCCGGGCGCTCTTGCCAGAGGACCTGCCCCCTGTGGTGGGCACCTCTGGTCCTGGAGAGGGGGGGGGACAGGTGCGGGCTGGCCCACCCGCGGGGTGCGTGCTCCCGTGGCCGGCATCCTGCCCCGCCTGCGCGCCCCCCCCCCCTCCCGGGTCACGCGCCGGGCGTCCTGTTGCCGCCGCGGCGTACGCACGGGCGCCGGGGGGCGGACAGGCCGCGGCCTCCCCTCAGGGAACCCGGCCTTGGGGGGGTACGGCTTGGGGGGGTTGGTGTAGGTGTGGCTGGGCTTGGTGTGGGCGCGGTACTTGGCGCCCTCTCTGCCCCCCGCTGCGGCTCCAGCGCCCCGCGGCAAGGCGCTTGGGGCCCACGCTGGGGCCACCCCCTGTGCCGGCAGCGTGCCGGGGGCCGCGGCGTGGTCCGTCGGGGCCGTGGCGCGGCCTGCTGGGGCTGCGGTCTCACCTCCCTGTGCGCCCGGGGCCCCCTCCGCGGGCAGGGCGGCAGGGTTCGTGGCCTCGGCGGCAGGGGCGGTCTCCTCGGTCAGCGCGGGCTCCTGGGCCGCCGGCTCGGGGTCGGCGGGGGCCCCCCCTGGCCTGCCAGGCCGGCGGCCCAACCGGCACCGCTGCCTCCGCCAGCCGCCGCTCTTTGCGCTCTGCGAAGGTCTCCCCCGCGCATCCCGGGGAGACGGGGGAGCGGGAGCCGGACCGGCGGTGGTGGCGGTCGTCCCGCTGGGGGGAGCCGTCGGAGTCCGACATCACTGTTATCCTGGTAGGCATGCGTGGCGGCAGGTGTGTCCGCTCCACTACCTCCTAGTTCATCAGTGGTGTGCCGTGTGTGGTGCCGTGCAGTGCTGCGTGGGGGTGAGGGGGGGAGGTGAGGGGGGGTCAGCGTTGGTGTTGGCCTCGTGCGAGCAGGGGCCGTGGTCATCCATCGGCACTGGGGCGGGAGGCGGGTGAGCCACGCGGCCCACACGTCGCGCCACAGCTCCCAGTTTGGGGTAGGGCTCAGGGCCCTGGGCCCCTGGGGGTCGTCGGGTGACGCCGAGGGGAGCCGCAGTAGGTGGATCCCCGTAACGGCGGTGACCTGCTGTGTTTGCAGGAAGGACGTGCACCCCGTCCCGCGCCACGGGCGCCAGGAGGGGGGGGCGGGGCACGGGTGCTGCCCCGTATGGGTGGGTGGGGGTGATCCCCAGGATCCGCTCCGGGTCCCCGCGGGTCGTGACTACGAGGAGGAGCAGGGGGGTGCCCGGGCGCTCTTGCCACAGGACCTGTCCCCTGTGTTGGGCACCTCTGGTCCTGGAGAGGGTGGGGGACAAGTGCGGGCTGGCCCACCCGCGGGGTGCGTGCATCGCCGGCGGGAGGGCGTGGCACCAGGTGGGCTCCCTAGGGAGCGCCTCGCACATGACGGCGTACGAAGGGTTCGGCCTGGTATACCGGTTCGGTCGGGCGGGGACGGGTGGGCGCCTCGCCCGCGCCTTCCACGAATATTGTGATTGAATTCACCTCCAACTCCTCGTCCGGCAGAAGTAAGAAAAAGTCACTGCCATGTCTTCCTTGGAGGGCTTGATCCAGGCCAAGCCCCCCTTAAAACCCTTTTGTTGATGCTGAGACTAACTTACGTATTATTATCACTCTTTTGAAGCTTTGAGTACACCTTCTCAAAGTAACTAGGGTTATAACCCTAGCCCCCCATGAAGTTCACCCCTACCACTCAGCTGAGCGGGGGTATCTTCCTTCATGGAGGATATACCGAAAGAAAATAGGCATTTCATGCCTTAGGCCTTGGAGGTTAAGCTTAGTGGTCTCCCACCCCAAGACCCCTATACTCAATTGTTTTAACTGTTTCTGAATTCAGTTGCTTGGCCAAGTCATAATTTGTGTCTGGCCTAACTCCTATGCCCCACATTCCTAACCAGCATCATTTCACCCAAAAGAGTGCACATGAAGTGCTTGATGCTAACTTAGAGGCTAGAGTCAGTCCAGTTTTCACATAAAAACAATTGTCGTATCCATTTGTGATTGAATCTTTGTATTTAAGCCTGCATTGTCTATCTGCAGCCCTTCTGTTTTACACTGGATTTCAAACTGTTCATTGATTCAATCCACATCCTGTTCTTGCTCTACTTGCTCCTTTGGCTTTTGGATTTCAACATGAAAAAACTGCAGGATTTCATCAAAATCTATAGGGCACTAATCAAAGACATCTTTCCGGTAGCAGAGGCAAACCCTGAGTACCTTTCGAACCGACTCCGAGCAGAAGCACAAGAAGAGCACATTGAAAAGCACATTGAACATGTCCACTCAACTGTCCTCCCGAACCTGGCCGAGCAGAAGTGTACAAGTAGGATTTGGCAGTGTAGCCCACCCAAAGAGTGAACCGCCACTCAGAGCAGCATCTGGGTCTCAGGAGGATCCAGAGCACAGAAGGGCGAATCTAAATCCGCCCAGAACAACACCATTAACAATAAAGACCTTAACGGCCCATGGTGAGGACAGCCTGCAAAGGCACCGCAGGCGAGTCGAAGCCTCCATCGCCCTGTCGGCCTGTCCGGCCTCTTCTTCTACTGTTCTTGGAGGTGGTCAGAGGCTGTCAAGGCTAAATTGGCTATCGCTGAACCCTTACCCAAGCAGGCACTACTCTCACCTTCACCCGGATTGAGCACGTTGGCTGATGATCTCAAAAGATCAAGGCTGTCCAGGTTGCTACCCAAGGTCACTTGCCCCAGCCCTTTTCATCCTCGCGCTAGGACAGTTCCAATTGCTGAATTACAGGAGTGCCTGTGACTGAGAGTGAGGAAAGAGGGCTGTCAGCCCTGGAACCCCTTGCCGGCCTATCTCCCCCCCCTTCAGGCCTAACCCCGGGGGCTGGGAAGATGGGCAGACCGATTGCCCAGGTGAACATCGAGCTGGAATTGCCGCAGTTCGACCCGAAAAATCTGCCTGAATGGGCAGAAGAATTTGCTGAGTTCCTTTTGCTAACTGGCCAATCCCTTGTGGATGTGGCCCCCAAATGCTCACTGCTGAAACGCTCCTGCAAAAAGAAATTTTTGCAAAAACAGGTGAAACAGATTGTGAAAACCTGTTCAACATGGGCTGACGTACTCCAAAGACTGGAGAAAACATTCCCAGTCTATGAGACCGACCTCAGTGTGCGCACACAGATAGAGGAGCCACCTATGCTCCCTGAGTTTCCTTGGACTGCGCGAGTCTCTGAATACGTGTGCGACCGAGAGTATCTGTTTTCACGGATGAACGTGGGCTCCTATGGAGCCACTGAGCCCCACCTGTGGCTCATGAGTAAGATCGCCCAACGTACGTGGGATGACTGCCGCGCTACCTCTGAGGAGAAAAGCCGGACCCACTCGTACGACGAACTGGTGGACCTGCTGATTGAGCTACCTCTTGAGAGGGGGAATGACTCCCACATGGAGAAATTTCTCAAGAAGCACTTGGGTAGAGGTGGTACCCCTACCCCCGAACGTGGCGAAGAAAAGGGCCCAAAAGTCCCATTGAACACCAACCAGGGAGATGGTAAAGGAAGGGGTAACCTACGTGCCATGAATGAGGTTAAACCTGATGCAGGTACACCCCCTCGGTTCTACTGTAAGCCTGTCAATGACAAGGGGAGACCTTGTCATGCCCCTGACTGCGACCACCGCAGTAGCTGTATGCTGCAGATGAAACGACAGCAGCATTCCAAAGATGGGAAAACTGTGACCCATCAGGATCATTTCAGGTGTACTATCACCTGTGGCTATTGTGGCAAACGTCGTCACTAGAAGGACGAATGTCACATAAAGAAACGCGAGAGTGATAAACTGAAGCGGCAGGAGGCTGAACGCCAGAAGAACCAAACACCCACCAGAAACCCCCGGAATGGGGATAAAGGTGGTAAAGGAGGTGGCAAGGGGGGTGGCAAAGGTGGACCCCCTAACCCCCAGAGGCGCTCATCAGTGCCCGCTGCTACTCCTCCTCCTGCCGGAGGTGACCCGAAGAAGATAACGCCTTCCCTGAGGGGAAAAACTCCAAGATGCGGCGACTGGCCTGGATGGCCAAGTCCCTCATGGCTGCAGGGGTGGATGTCAAATTCCCTGCTGAGGAGTAGGGGGGCGGCTCCGTAGAGGAGGACTTGGTTTTCTGGATCCTCGTGAAAATCGGGGATCAAGTTTTTCGAGCGGTGCCTGACACCGGTGCAACACTTTCTATAGTGGCCTGGCGCCTGCTAAAGACTTTCAAGAAAACTAAGACCGTGGCCATAAGAGTAGGGGATGGGCGTACCATCCATTCCTTGGGGGGGGTCGATGTGACTATATGCCTGGACGATGAAGCTGTGACCCAACACTGCAGAGTGTTGGACACCGACGCCTTTGACATCGTCATTGGTACCGACTTCCTACCAAGAAACCCCCAGGTAAAGGTCCTATCTCTCTAGTGCCCCTATTCTTTGCACTGCGACTTTGGCAGAGGGCTTTTCTCCGTACCTTTGGAGCTGTCAGGACGAAAAGAGTCTGGGCTGCGCTACGCATCCAAGACGAACTATCGTACTGAAAACTACCAATTGGCCCGTCACGTTCTTGAAAATGGACTGGCGGCCCTTCAGGTAGTGCTGGACGAGATCCAGCTGGAATTGTTTGCGAGCCAACAACAGCACATCATGCAGTTGTACTGCTTGAGATTTTTGAACAACGCTTTCCGTTTTTTCTGTAAAGCAATGGGCCTAGCGTATGCTAACCCTCCCTTCTCCCTGCTCGCCAAGGTTCTAACCAAAATCGCTTATGAGGGAGGAAGGGTTGTCATGTGCACCCCTGACTGGGGCTGCTCTGGTGAACACGCTTACTGGCGCCGTATGCTAGATGGAATGACCGTGGGAAGAGTGCAACTCCCCGGAGGCCCCATCTATGTGCCTGAAAACTCAGACACAGCTATGCAGGCCCCTGAGTGGGCCAGTTTCCTCAATCCTGTACCCCTGTGTGACCTGGACCAGGTGCTACTGAAAGAGGTCATGGCCGAAAATCATGGCCTGACTCTTTCCCATCTGAAAAATTGATCTCCTGAGCACCTAACTGCCACACTTACAGTTTGTCAATCTCCTGATGGCTATCTGGAACCTGCAGCTGTTAAGCAGGATGCTGACGACCAACTGTCTGAGATCGCCATCTTATCTTGGTGTCTATTTGTGGTGGTGATATTGGTGAAGTGACACACACGCCCCACTTTTGCAAAATAAAAATCCACCAATCTTCCCGAATGCACCCAATGCACAATGGAGGTCACGAGGTATACCGCAGAGGCCAAATTCAAATCCAAATCGAATTCTGAATCATTGATAACATAATGTCATCTCGTGCTTATCTACAAAGGAGGCAACACAAAGATAAGCACATTCCTACCAAACACGAAAGCATGCTAGCAAAATCAATACTCAATTCAACACAAAGCTACATAACAAATGATTCCAAAAAGGAATAAACTCAAAACAATATCAAAGCAAATTCAAGCAACAAAGTAAACCATCAAGATATGAAAGGAAACCAACACCAAAACACACAAAGAGGACAAGAGGAGAAGAGAAGCAAGCATTGTGATGACAACATGCCCCACATCACAATGCAACAAACATCCACGCAAACTACAATGTGGGCTTGCAAACTCCAAACAATCCATACATCTCAAAATGGATTTGGGGAGAGAAAGCCAAACATAACTCAGGCAACCATGACACATCAAAACCTCAATATCTCAAAGACCATGAAGCCATCACACCTATCTAAGATGATTACTACTCTAAAAACTAATCGTGTCACATAACTGAAGGTCCTTCGATGATACCAAGGGAGATGGACCAATAATCACCAACGGAATCGTGCATGACCCAACCAAACAGGATCTCCCTTATCAGCGAAATCTAATTGTCGTTCCCCCTCGAATCTCCCAACATGCGGCTATGAAACTCTGGTGTCTACTCGGCCTAAACTGGAATCCGTGACAGAGACAATAATTCATTTAACTCATTTGTCTACATAGAACACATCGTTCACACTCTGTGAATGACATTCTAACAATTCATTCTGCTCCTCCTCGGCGTCGCGTTGTGCATTCGCGACTGTTCTTCTGTCTGTCCGTCTGTCTGTCTGCCTGTCTGTCTGTCTGGGCGTCTGTGGACTGACAGAGATATTCCAGCCCTATTGCAGTCCCCTCCCAAGCTGGACACCAGGCTGTACGGCTGAACAACCCTCTAATAGGGCTGGACATAGCCGTGTCCATCCTGTACCAGACGCAGACCCGGACCCTGTAGGGGGGGGGGGTCCATTCTGCACCCAATAGACCCTGTCTGGACACTGGAAGGGGGGGGGTTCCAGTCGCCTGTCTGCGAGATGCGTGCAGTCTGTCTGCGATGCCTGCAGCCTGTCTGTGATGTCTGCAGCCTGTCTGCGATGCCTGCTGCGAAGCATCTGTACGGGACGCCTTCCTGAGAATATCCGTTGCCGTTGCTGTCAGTGATCCAGGTGCAGGGGGGGGGGGGGCGTCAGCAAAAAGCAAAAATCTGCAAATCCATGCCGAAGGCGGCGTTCAGTCTGCTCAGTCTGACAGTTGACTAGATATGTACAAAGCCCTCATCGAATTCATTGAATTAAATTAGGATTCGGCTGACGTTGTCTCCTGAATTCAGATCCACGCTCTGCCCCTGAGAGGAAAAACAGGAATACATGCACGACTGACACACAGGGAACTCCGCGAACTGCAAATGAATCATAACACCACCAAGGATCATGGAGAAGGAGAGGGGGGGGGGCTGCTACTCGCGCACTAAAAGGCATCCCACATCCCTGAGGATGGGTCCTACCTGCCATCGGTAGGGGGAAAGAATAGAAACAAATAGGAGTTACCTCCCATGATCCAAGGGGGGGGGGGGGTATAGACTCAGCCCTTGAACCTGTCACCGGGAGTGCACAGTTCTGATGTGCTGATGCAGCCGGTTCTGACTGCTTAACTGTGCAGCACACATCTGACATACCCCCGACCTTCGCCGCTCCTCCCCAGGAAGCACTGTACCCTGGTATCCCTGTTTATGTTTATGAGAATGTACAGGCCATGACTCATATCAGTGCACATACTGTGGGTCCTGCCACAGTATTTGTCGAAGGGAAGCAGAATACTCTCGATGCGGTAACGGAGTGAATGGCAACTGTTGGTTTGCATTCTCCACCAATCGCCGGATCTCCCTGACGGCCCTGCCATTGGTGATTTTAGTGGTAACCCACTTATCACCCTGGAACGTGGATTCGAGCCCATGAGTGGCATTATATTTCTGCCGATCCTCATTCACATCGTGTAGAAATGACTCCAAGGGATGCCATTCCGTCTCAGGGTACCCCTGAAATTTTACTTCCCATTCCACCTTCTTGCCCCGTTTCCGGTGACGCAAAATCTTTTCGACAATGAAGCTCTCGGAGTCCACCGTCTCCTCCCTGTCAGTGTAAAACTGCGGGGGTACACGGTCCCCAGAAACAGGATCCCTAAAGGGTATCATGATGGAGACGGAGACTATGGTCTCACCCTTTTCGGCACTGATGCGGTACCATCCCCGCCCCACACGCTCCATGACCTCAAAAGGCCCATTCCACAGCCGCTCTAATTTGTTCATCCCCCTGTCCGTTCCCTTGGGATCGCGACGAATGAGCACACGCTCCCCCGGAGTGTATACAGTGAGCGGGAACCTGTGGTTGTGTGCTTCAGTGAGTTGGTTGTGTATCGCAGTCAGTTCTTCCTGACCTGAGCCCGCTCGTTCACCAGCCTCCGAAAGAACGTGCGAGCGTCTTCAGATCCCTGTGCCACAGAAACTGGCGGGCAGTCCCCAAACCTCATCGGGTCCCGACCGAAGACCAACCGATGGGGGGACAATCCTTCTGGCCCTGGTAGGTCGTTAAGACACCACAGGGCCAGTTGCAGCAGCTCCAGCCAGTTGGTAGCCTGCATCTGCACTAAAAATTTGCGGAGACTGCTTACAACCAGTTGCACAGCATTCTCCGCCCTGCCATTGGCCTGTGGCTGATAAGCAGAGGACTGCACAGATTCAATGGCCGACATTTGGGCGTATGTCTGAAAAAATTTGGACTTGACCAGGTGATCCTGGTCAGAATATATCTCCTGTGGTAACCCAAAGAAGCACACCACCTGCTGCAGAAAAAGCCTGGCCAGTTCCTCTGCTGTAATATGAGTATTACAGGGGATTCCCAAAATGTATCCCGTAAGTCTGCATACCACGATGAAGATATAATTGTATGTGTGATTGTCTATTGTGATGGGACTGCTCTCGAGGCTCAAAAAATCCAACGAGAGCGAATAGAAGAGGTATTCAGGTATTGGATAGTAGTCCAATGTGTCTGGCTGTGGACCCCTGCGCGGTTTCACCACCTAGCACACGCCACAGTGATTGCAGACATGTGCCACCTTCTGCTCCAGTACCGTATGGCCCTTGGAGGTCGAGAAGCGCCTTTTGAAAAGCTGCAGCAGCTTTTCCATCCCGGGATGCGCATAGCAATGCAGGTCCTCCAACACCCCCCTTAAAATTTTACTAGGCACCACTATGCGTCCCTCCCTGCGCACTTTGCCGTCACAAAAAACGTATGGGTGCAGCACCCTATCCTGCTGCAGCTGAGGCCAAATGGGACCAATGATGTCATCTGACTCATAATATACCTCCCATGAATCGTGTAAAATTTTGATCTGAGCTGGGAGCTTGACAGCCTTGACTGGTCCCATGTTCAGCAGCTCGGGCCCAGGTACGTGTCAGCTCATGGAGCTCATTGCCGCACTGAGATTCACCCTCCTGTCCTGGGATGTATACCTGCTGTGGATTGTCTGCTGCTTGCGCTCTGCCCGCGTGGCACCGGCGTCTGCGACTCCCGGCGAAACAGCGCAAAGTGCATGGGGATATTTGATCACATCAGACGCAGCATCAGTCCACATGTGTCTCAGTGATCCATTGTATGAACGCACAGACATGAATTCCTGGTCCTCAGAGGCATCTCCCTGGTCGGCTGGGGGGTGAGGGGGTTCATCACAACGCTCAGCCATTATCTTGAGCAGTGTCGCTTCCAGCTGGAACAGTGCAGGCTGATCCTGCTTTAGCTGTTGGCGCCACCGCTCAACTGCTTCCCTTTCATCCCTGCCCCAGCCCTCCAGATCCAGGACGGACCCATGAAAATTTCAATCCTGCGCTGCCCCCGCAGGATACGTGCATCGGGACAAACAGTCCACGACGACGTTTTGCTCCCCTTGGGTGGTACTCGATTGTTAAATTAAATCGAGAGAGGAACCCGTGCCATCGGCCTCGTATTCCCAGGGGTCCCGAGATGGTACACAAGTCCTCCTTGTACCACTGGAGGCTACTGCCATGGTCAGTTTTCACCATGACCTCTGCACCCCCAATCCATGCCTGGAATTTGAGAAGGCAACATACCACAGCGTATGTTTCCTTCTCACGGGGGGTCCATCCAAGCTGACCCTGGGCACCATGTCCTGTGCCCGTCCTCTGGAGCTTCTTTGAAAAAAATGCAACCGGGTGGAAGCTCCGATCCGGTTGCTCTTGCTCCAATGTTCCCCCCACGGCATAATCAATGGAGTCAGTAAAAATACGCCATTTACCTTCAGGGGAAGGGATATAAAGATTGACCGCGTCCACCAAGGAATCCTTGATTGCTCTGAATTCCACTCTCATGGCATCGTTCCACACGATGCGTGATTCCTGGCGGACAACTTGACCCTCTCTCTTTTCTTTAGGGGGGTGCCATAAGGGTTCAGGCGTCCATTGGGGCCCACAGCCGCTGCCTCTAACTGATATTGCCCCCTTAAAGCCTCCATGAGAGGCGCAGCGTGCTGTGCAAACTTGGGTATGTACAGGGCATACCAGTTTACTAGCCCCAAGAACTCCTTTAGCTGTTTGGGGGTGGTGATGTCCCCCTCCTGCCATTCCTTGATTACCTCAGTCTTGGCAGGGTTGGGCATGCGTTGCCCAGCCCGTAGGATGTGTCCCACATACTCGACAGTGGTCCTGAGGAAATGGCACTTCTTGGGCTTGACGGTTAGCTCCGCCGCTGCCATAGCCGAGAACAATGCACGCACTGCCTGGAAGTGCTCCTCCAGATACTCCCTGACCACTTTCTTGTCCTGTGGTCTGTTAGACTTCATCAAGTCAATGTATGCCCTGCTGTCCCTGATCTTACCCTTACCTACCAGGTGTTTATGCGTGCCAGTGAGGACATCGTCGATGTATGGTCGACTAGAATCTACCGCCGCCCTGGTAAGTATGTAGTCGACCATACGTTGAAACCATTGTGGTGCCACCTTGACACCCATGGGCAGGACGCGCCACTGGTATACCCCGAAAGGGGTAATAAACGCAGTGTACTTGCAACTGTCCTGTTCAGCGTGCATCTGGTCGAACCCGTCCTCAAGGTCGACCAGCGTCCATATAAAATTGCCATGCTGGTTGGCAATTTGATCCTCAATAATGGGGATCGGAAAATTTTGTCCCTTAAGCTGTGTGTTTACATACCTATAGTCTATTACTAAACGCCACTTACCGTTAGGCTTAGGGACTAAAAATGCTCTCCTCACCCACTCAGTATTTTTGGAGCAAGGCTCAATGTACCCACGTTCCAAAAACGTTTTTATTCTCTCGTACAGCAAGGCTTCCCGGATACCCACTGTCCTGATCGCCTTCTGTGATTCCGGTGTTGCTCCCTGTACCGGCGTCAGCTTAACTTGGCTGATCTCTTTTGGACCCCTCTTCACCCAGCGATCCTCTTCGAACTCCTGCATAATTAGTTCCCTGTACCGGGCACAGTCTGGGTGCTCCTCATCAGCCTGAATTACTGACGTGATACTACGCTTATAAGAATCAATCAAAACTTTGCTGTCTCTCTCAGGAAGAATCTCGTCACGACTCGGCAAGTAATTGTGCCCTGCGTGAGTTGCTGAGCGTGAGGCATGCTTACGATATTTTTTGTTCCGGCGCATATACCTAGGTATATCGCAGTCCGGGTGGGAACTGGCCTTATATGATCCTGAATTATCCTCAGGAATAGTTGTTTGCGTGTCACCACGTCGCTGTGACGCGGTATGATTGGTATCATACAATTTCGTTCTCTGCGTTTTTTTCTGTGCTGATGTCTCATCTGGCGTTGCATGGCAATCACCCTTACAAGTATCTGCGGTTTTGTGAACTCGCTGGGGATGTGGCTCTTGGCGACTGACAGTACCCACGGGGCCCGCAGAGGGGGCCTCACAGTTCTGGACTGTGGAATCATTGTGACGTAACATGTCACCTTGAGCAGTACATCCATCAGTAGGCTTCCAATGAGCCTGTCTGGCCCACTCACCGGCGGGTGCTGAAGACTCGGCCAATTACATGGGAGGATGCCAATTAGTATACCTGTGCCGTGGCGGTTGCTCAGTACGGACTTGTTGCTCTGGCCCGAGTGTATTGTTGCCGCCGTCTTGTTGATGACTTACAGCGTCAAAACCGACAATGCGCCATTGAGCATGTCCAGGGGTGTGCAATGGGTCGCATTGTGGGGTTTCAAACAGGGCCGCACTCTGAAGTACGTCCACCCAGTCTAAAATGCATTCCCCAAACGCCCAGAACCAGGGACATTGTTTCCTGACGGGGAGAATTGCAACACATAGGTTTTTAAAGGCAAAAGTGTTAGTTTATTCCGAAAACTAAGAAAATGGCGGAAGGACTTGTTTTGGGGCTTAAATATCATGCCAACCATGCTGCAAAACCTATTTTGTTGAGCTAGGCACCTCCGAAATAGGGTGGGGGGGCCTTGAAGGGAGCCCCCAAGCCTAAAACATACCGATTTTGTACAAAATATTGTCAATTTCAGGCCATTTTTGACACATAATGTCCTTTTTTCAGGTCGAAGAGACCCTGAAACACCTATTTGGTGGCTCCAATGATTTTGAATACATGTTTTTGTGCGTCAGGCATTTGCGAAATATGGTGGGGGGGCGTCAAACTGACCACCCGACCCCAAAAACCACTTTTTTGTCCCAAAAATGGCATTTGAAGGCCATTTTTGGGCAAAAAAATGGCCATTTTTGGGGGGGGCGGCCTTGAATCAACCATTTTCTACGTTCCTAACCCTGAAACACGTGTTTTTTTGAGTCGAGCACCTGCGAAATAGGGTGGGAGGGTGTTGAATTGCCCACCTGAGCCCAAATAACACTGTTTTCGGGCAAAAAATGGCATTTTTAAGCCTTTTTCGGGTTGAAATGGCTGGCATGGTTGGTATAGTTGGCATGGGAACACCCAAAAATGGGCCCCTCTAAATGCACAAAATTGCATTTCGGATAATGGAAGATGTATGAGTCCTGCACCCACCTCAGGCTTCACCCCCGTCATCCTCATCAACGCCTCCTTCACTTGGGTTCTTCCGGCTTCGAGGAGTCGTGACTCCCCCAGAGCTTCCCCCGAGATATTGGCAAGATATCCCACTCTGGGTTTAGTATCCTACTCCCGGGCGTCATCACGAGAGCGCCAGCCCTCGCTCCACCTCACAGTAGTTACGAATGCAAATGGGCACCTTGGGATACACATTATTTTCCACCGGAATCACCTTCGTGTTGGAATTGTTAAATTGGAATCAAAGAGTGCTACCGGATAGGGTTAACACTAGTAACACGAGCATCATACTTCGTCCTTCTCCGGGAATAAGGCTCCACAAATGGCCATGGAATCGTAGAACGTAAAAATGGGCCCCTCAAAATGCAAAAAATTGCAAAAAAGTTTGCAGATAATGGAAGATGTATGAGTGGTGCACCTACCTCAGGCCTCACCCCCGTCATCCTCATCAACGCCTCCTTCACTTAGGTTCTTCCGGCTTCGAGGAGTCGTGACTCCCCCAGAGCTTCCCCCAAGATATTAGATTCGGGCCACCCCGTCCTCCTGTCGCCATCCTGTCGCCTCCCTGTCGCCTCCCTGTCGCTGTTTCGGCACTTTCAGCCACCTGTCGCTCCCCTGTCGCTTGCCTGTCGCTTCCCTGTCGCTGTCCTGCCGCTCCCCTGTCGCTCCCCTGTCGCTTCCCTGCCGCCCTCCTGTCGCTATCCTCTCGCTTCCTGTCGCTTCCTGTCGTTTCCTGTCGCCATGCTACTTTTTGCCTTGCACTGTTCTTTCAATGATCCACTTAGCGTATTTGGGAGAATAATTTCCAAACCTTGAACACTGAACTGAACACTATTTGGACTACCACCCACCCACCCCATGCTACAACGCCCCCTGGGCCTGATGAAAAATGATCTATCCAAGGGTGGAGATCCATGTTACACCTAATGTTGGTCATCAGGAATGGTGGTCAGCATTGTAACACCACCTCTTAGATTTGCTCCCCCACTGGGCAGTGTGTGGAATCCCATGCATTTAAGACAGGGTCTTGGCGGTGGGCATGAAAAGTTACTGTAAGCGGGAGAGATTACCCACCGTTTGGAACACTGGGGCATAATCTTTACCCAAGATATTTTTACCCAAACTGTACTGTTGCACGCACAGAAATACATCAGGAACACTGGGCCCTCTTGGCAAAACAGGTACTTGCCTTGACCACCAGGGCACCATGCAACCAGAAACAAAGCAGAGAGACATCCTTTGGCCTTGAATATGCTTCATGGTGCTGGCTGGGCCATGAAACATCACTGCCTCTTTGTGCACGCTCAAAGGTCCAACAAACAAACACTCAGAGAAAAGAGGGTGGTTGAAGTTCGATTGTGCTACACTCAACTTACCTTGTGGGTGCGTTTCCAAACAATCACCACGAAAAGGTGAGTTTGCGTTGCACACCCACTTCAGAGCAACCAAGTGCTCCTCTTATTACGATACCACACCGGCCCCCAGGCACTGTCCAAATTTCGGCACATCGTACACCCCTTCCCGTGTGCTTGAACACCAGTGCCAGATAGAGAAAGCTGGAAAAAATCCCCAAACCTCCACACGATCATCCGACAGAACAAAGGATGCAATTCCCCCCACAGCAACCATAGAAGTCCACAAAGCTGATAAAGTCCAAGGCTCTCGGTTGTCCCAAGGCAGCACAGGCACACACAGCCACGCGCGTGCCTGGCACTACGAAATGCTCGTCATCGTTAAGCTTTCAGGCAGCATAGGCGCAGTCAGCAGTGCAAGATCACAGTGATGCGCAAGAGTCTCAACCGTTGGCGATGGCGTCGAGCAGGCCCCGTGTGTCCTCTCGTGTGCGGCAAACTTGCAAATCGTTCTCAACGTTTTCCTTGTGCAAATCCTGAAAATGCACAAGTGCGAAGCACGTGTAAGCCCTCGACGCTACTACCCTCTGCGACATACATTCAGTTCTGCGCAAGCAGCGTCGACAGCATCAGCCGTTAAAGTCTTCAGATCGTCAAACTGCGTCAACAGACTGTTCATAATAGTCTGAGATAGTGGTTCATTGTTTGAAAGAGAGGAAGCGGCAAACTGAAAAAGCAGTGCACTTTGGCAAAGTGAATTACCTGGACTTGATCAACCAGTTGTGTGTTCTCAAACTGCTCCGTCAGTTGCTTCAGCGTGTCGCTGCAGGTTGAAGATTAGTGGGGTGCTGAGTTGTGCTGTGCTGTGCCGTGCGGTGCTGAATTGTGCTGTGCTGTGCCGTACGGTGCTGAATGGTGCTGCGCTCTGCTGTGCGGGCGTTGTACACACACACACACACACACACACACAAGTACCTTTTCTTTCTTGTTTCTTCTTCTTGCGGCCTTGTCTGAGATAACGGAGAGCATGTTCATAACAGAAACTATAAACAGAAAATGTGAAAAGAAGAGGACAAAAACGCAATCAGAAACAATTTTTGGATTAACTCAATGAAATGCTTGCATAAATAAAAGTTCTTGCTGTCGGGACGAGTTCTTGCTGTCGGGACCTGTCGGGATCATTTCTGATCGGGAAAGTTTGCAGTTGACACTTATCTTTATCATTTAGTTCTCAGTTTCAGGCGAAATCTACCTGCGGAATGAATCGATAAAGATGAAAATTCACCAAACGCTAAAAGTTTATCCATCTAACAATGAAATGACATCTTCATAAGAATCCAAATAAATGTAAAACATTGGTTCTCATTTTCTTTACATATATCCACCTGTATAAAAATCCACGTACTATTTTGTCCCACTTGTTGTCTTCCACAGGCCTGTCGCTCTCCTGTCGCACCCCTGTCGCCTTCCTGTCGCCTTCCTGTCGCCTTCCTGTCGCAAAAAAACACCCTGCCGCTCTCCTATCGCTCTCCTGTCGCTCTCCTTTCGCTCTCCTGTCGCTTTCTCCTGTCGCTTCCCTGTCGCTTCCCTGTCGCCGCTAGCCCTGTTGCCCTCCTGTCGTCTTCCTGTCGCTTTCCTGTCGCGTATCCTGTCGCTATGTCTTGTTTCCTGTCGCTTCCCTGTCGTCTCCCTGTCGCCACCCTGTCGCCGCCCTGTCGCCCTCCTGTCGCCCTCCTGTCGCACCTCCCCTGTCGCCTTCCTGTCGCCTGCCTGTCGCTTCCTGTCGCTTCCCTGCCGCTTTCCTGCCGCCGGCCTGTCATCTTCCTGTCGCCACCCTGTCGTCTTCCTGTCGCCACCCTGTCGCCTTCCTGTCGCTCCCTGCCGCATTTCACCGTCGCCTGCCTCGCGTGGCCCGAATCTATTGGCAAGATATCCCACTCTGGGTTTAGTATCCTACTACCGGGCGTCATCACGAGAGCGCCAGCCCTCGCTCCACCTCACAGTAGTTACGAATGCAAATGGGCACCTTGGGATACACATTATTTTCCACCGGAATCACCTTCGTGTTGGAACTGTTAAATTGGAATCAAAGAGTACTACCGGATAGGGTTAACACTAGTAACACCAGCATCATACTTCGTCCTTCTCCGATAATAAGGCTCCAAAAATGGCCATTTCGTGCCCAATATAGAGTCTCCGTGGAGTTTAGTTCCGTCAATTGTACAGCCAAGAAGTGCAACAAAGTCATCTTACTTAATGTGTCCCACATTAGAACTACATGGCCACCTCTTCCAAGGTGCTGGGTGGCATAAAGTGAGCCCTTTATGCAAAAAAGAAGGCCAAAAAGGCTCAAAAAGGGCTTAATTTCGTCAAAGGTCCACTGGGAGGTTGGATCTGGGGAAATTTGAATAGTCAGATCTAGAGATGCGCTACGATCAATACTATTTAGTAATTCACCGCTACTCTCCCAGTGGCAGATTTTGCGAAAATGGCATTTCTTTGACTTTCATTTTGCGGCGATCGGTGCCGCGGCAGTTGCATGCGGGTACAGTCCGGCTCTGGCGATGGAACTCAAACCACAGTGATTCGGGCAGCAAGAAACTGACGATTATTTTCCAGATTTTCTCGACAGGCACATCAGCACTGATGATTGGAATTCGAAAATTGTGCATTTCTGAATTTACAGACAAATTGGAATTTAAAAAGCTATGTGATGCCCCTGCATCCCTCTGCCTGCAGTTTCTGCACTGACTCTCTGTACAATGCCGTTGGCGGAAAAAGCGCAAGTGTTCGCTCTGACCAATTTATAGACAATCCGTTTTGTTTCGGACCCTGAAAATGAGGGGCTTTGGCCGTATGTACAGACTGTGCAAATGGGTCCAGATCAGGGACCAATTCATATTGTGCCGCCGAGGCAACAATGCGTCTGTACACTTCTGGGCGGACACACAGGTCTCCACTGTGGTCATAATGACCATAAGGAGAGGTGTAGCGTCGATATTTCTTTTTGCGCTGTTTCTGTAACTTCAAACCCTGTGTGCCGTGGGCTATAGCCTGGTCAGTGAGATGGTCCTGTCTTGGTGGGGATCCTGCGACCGGTCCCATTTTGTGCCTGGCTGCCACTGCTCCGACCTCCGACTTATCTGACCCGTCCTCTGGGGACTGTGAATCATTTTCAGAGGTAATGCCCTCCACTGAGTCTGTCCACAAGTCAAGCGAGGTCAGGTCTGTACCTGTATGTTCCTCCTGTATCTGTGGCAGTTCCTTATGGCGGAGGGTCATTAAGTGCCTAGGATACCCCGAACCACCCATGAAGTAGTCAGGAGCCCACTGTTTGTCAAGATGTTCTGTGTCCAATTGTGAGGAGTCATCCTCTGACGACATTCCTGGATCAGAAGCACTCATCGGTGTGGGATTCTCCAACAGCTGGTCCAGCTGTTTGCTGTCAGATATTTTCGGATACAGTCCAGGGTCTTTCTCTTGTCCTGGCTGATCCATGTCAATTGCAGCGTGTAAAATTGCTGCCGCTCGCTGATCCTCCACAGTCCAGCACCTGTGAGCTTGTACCATATGCTGTGGGACCAATGTCGTGTTCTTCTGCTCTGGGGCTAGTGGATACTCAGTTCCACCCCCGAGCTGCATTGTGTGTGACAATCTGCACACTGCAAACGCCAGCACAGGCGTACTAAGTACACCAAAGGCCACACACCCAGGGGCCAGTATTACTGCAACCCCAGTGGCTTCTGTCTTCCAGGAGTCACTCAGGCCCGCTGTCGTGTCCCCCCCTGGATCTGACTTACCCGTGTGGTTATGGGCTGTATAAACACACTGTCCCCATCTGTGCTGGCATGTAAATGTGCCAGTGTGTCCTGAACACAGGACTCCCCTGTGCACTTGTGACAGGATTCCAACTCATGGCGTTCAGCCACAACAGTGCGCACTGCTCGGCATGCCGTTTCGATTTTGTGCTGGTATGTTGTTGTTGATGCCTTCGCCCGCGTCAATGGTGAAACGGGCCATACAATAGGCATCAGTGTATCGTCTTGCTGTGGCCAGGGGGGTTTCTCCAACCCACTCGTGCCCTCCCTCTGGCAACAGGGGCGGGGGTCGGGTGTGCTGAACACTGTCTGTCCTGCGCAAAGGGGGGGGGGGCTCTCGCAGGTTCCGGAGATTTCTGAACTGAACCGGGGTTGTGCGTTTCGCTGGGGGGGAGAGGCTGGTCATCCTCCTGTTGATCAGGCAGGATGTCCGAATAGTTATAATGTCCCCACTGGCCGGTGACCGCCCCCCCACAGGGCAGTTCGGAAGGCTGTTGGGTGCGCTTTAGTGCAGTGGATTTGTGAACAACCACTGCGTATTGCTGGTCGCCTGGACTGTCCTCAGGGATCCTTATAGTACATTCCAATCCCCTCCCAAGCTGGCTGTGAGGGAACCAGGGATTTTGTGAGACCGTGCGCCACGCGCGCTCCGTGTAAAATTCAGGATTTCTGTTGGAACAGAACTTGAATCGCCTCATGTTCCCGCTAGATTTCGATTGTTTGCTCTGGCTCGTCAGCCTCGGCCGCGGAGATCCTGTGGTGACAATCACCAGTGGAATGTATTATGTGTGTTGGAAACTTTTCAAGGATACATGCACGAACACGTCTACCATGCACAAGAGGGCCGTATTCGTCTTTGTATTCATGTACTGTCCATGAAGACTCAGGAGAGAAACTGACCTGGTGTCCTGTCGTACCTTCAGCACGTCGCTCTGTGCTGTCTTCTGTCTGGCCCTGACCGGCGTTGCCACCCTGATCTGTCTTGAACATCTCTGAACAATGTACATCATTGCGTTCAAGACTCTCCGTATTTAGGTCGTATGTATGCACAGAATATGGTGAATGCACAAAATCAGGCGAACTGAGCTGTCTGTCCCTCGCACCTAGCACCCCTGCTGACCCATAGCGACACATCTGCTTGTGTTGGTGCTGGGCTGTAGTTGTACTGGTCATCTCGGATTCGAACTTCTTTCTTCTCTCCGGCGGCTCTGTGAAAGTGGGAGCAGCATATGGGCTCGGGGCAGCCAAAGCAAGAGGTGAAGGTCGAAGGATGCACTTGATCTTCAGTGGGGAAGGGGGAACCATCAACGAAGAAGGAAAATCAATACAGGAGGAGGGGGGGGATGTTTCAAGCTGAGCGATTTTTGCATGCCCACGCAACACACTCACACGATGGTTGAAGGGACAGATGGTATTACACTGGCAGTGTTTACACCCGTGACCCTGATAGACTGTGGGTGTGGTGGTGAGTGTATAACGCAAATATTCAACAGGAACAAGATAAGGCAAGCCCGGTATGAAGCCAATCGTAATGCTGACAAAGATCGGAAGCCCAGGATGAGCCTATTTCCCACTTCCACTTGCCAAATATACACTGACTGACAGTCCATGGTAACTGGACCTATTCGGCAAAAAACAGTGACTGAAATCGTCGGGAGGTCTCCGTGTTGGCCTCCAGCAATGGCTGCCTCTCCAGCCCTCTTGACTTCTAGTGCCATTTTCGCTGGCGCCCAGCACTTGGCTGGCAACAAGGAGCGTCCTGCCGCCCCCGGTAGTTCCGATCCGGTGTCCTGCAAGGCATCCACCTCGATGCGGAGTATGTCAGGCATCCCCTGTACGCGCAAACTCACAGGCGTAATCATAGATTTCTGTGTTCTGCACTTGGCCACCTTTGTGGGACGACGAGTAATGGCTTCGATCCCTTGCTGGACCCTCATTGTAGACCGTGGTATGTCGTCCCACTGATCCATGGACCGCGCCCCGACAGAGGGAACAAATACATGCTGCACTTCACCCTTGGTGGGGGCAGTTGGCGGCGATATGGCGCGAGCAGCCACATTTATCGCATTTGAGGGCTTCAGGGCACTCTTTGCTGAAGTGCCCAGGTTTCCCGCAGTTGTGGCAGTTGTTTCCCTGAGACTGTCTGGAGGTATTGCTCCCCCGCGAATTCGAGCGGGACCGGCCTATGGGCCCCTCTCCGCGCTGGTCGGACGTGGCAGAGCGTTGTCTGTCCTCCTGTCTCGGCGTGGATAGCGTCTCCAATTTCCGTTGGGGATGCTGCCGGGGGTTATCTCTGCCCTTGCCCTTGTCCGCAGGGCCTCCGCCCGATGCGCCTTTGCAATCCCCTTTGGCTCCTTTGCCGCCCTTGGGGCCCCGTTGGGCTAAGCCCGGCTGTGCTGGATCATCGAGTCGTCCTCCGCCAGCCCCTCCCTTTAATTCAGGATGCAGTATGAAGCATGTCTCTTGGAGGTGACCATATTCTTCACAATCAGCGCAGAACGTTTCGTTTTCTTGGCCTCCATTGTCCTTGTGTTCAATGGCCTTCACGTCTGCTTCATCATCTACCCATTGTTCATCGCCGTCGAGACACCATTCTGCCTCCGTTTCCCAGGCCATCTCTGTTTCATCGTCTGCCGTTTGCACATTGCGCACATGTGCATCTTGTCGGTGTTCATAGAACTCAGCATAATTGTATCCTTTGTGGACCTTCGTCGCCGCATTCGCCCGGAGGTGATCCATGATAACGAGGTACAGCTCGATGTATGTGTATGCCAGGCCTGTTTCTGACATTTTGTTGATGACGGTTTGTCGCATGCGCGACCATCCTGCTGTGGCACCATATTCTTCATGGTGCAGCATGACACCCATCAGTTGACGGTGAGCCGGTGCATGCGGTACTCCACCAGCCACCTCTGCACCCCTCTGCAGCCAGTCATTGAACCAGCTAGCCATGGCGTCAGGGTGGAGCTGTCGAGGTAGCCGTGCCGACGTCCAGTATGCCTCAGCATGTCCTTGATCTTGCTCAGTGTACCCGGCTTCCCAGATAAGCTGATATAGCTCGTGGAATGTCAGTCCGGGTGCCTGCTGGCGGTCACTCCACTTCTTTTGTCGGTACTGGCCCGTCTCTGGCATGGCTGCCACCAGGGCCCGCACTTGCATTTTAGTTGTGAGATGTACCCCCAACTCGCTATACCAGATGCGGAAGAGCTTGTCCAACTCCGGGAATTCCGCCAGCTTCCCATTCCAACAGGGCATCTGCAGTTTGTCCTCCAGTGACGCAAATGCTCTGGATCCCATCAGTTCTCTCATGGACTGTTTCCAATTTCTTTTGAACGCCCGCAGGTGTTCACGCGAGGCCTTTTGAAGAGATAATTCCGCTGGCCTGCGGGGCATGACTTCATTGAGAGCCCATGCCATGGCTATCCCTGTAGGTTTTATGGGCCGTCGCAGAGAGGTTCGCGGTGGCTTCAGTGCCTTGTATGGGTCGAAGTACCCACGTTTGTTGTAGCACCATGCCTGCTGCTCCGATCCCAGCCCGCCACTCTGACCGGTGCCTGTCCTTCCTGCGTCTGTGATGCTCTCGTTTGCGTCCATCGCGTCGGTGACCATGTGCCGATGACCCACTGTCAGTTTCCGTGTCACTGTCATTCCATTGTCCTCTCCGACGACCGTCCTCACTGCTCTTCGAAGAGCTGGAGTCCTCAGAATCATCTGGGTCTCTGCCCCCTCCACGTCCAGAACGACCCTCGTATCGCCGCTGCCCACGGTGTTCCCACTCGTCCGAGTCGCCGTGTCCATGCCCTCCGCGCTGTGTGGGATGACTGTGACGTCGTGAGGAGGGTCGTGATTTCTCGTACCCTCTGTAATGTGTGTGATCCACTGTACGGCCCCTATCACGCCCTCGCCATCCATACCGCGATTCCTCGTCCGTCGTGTCGTCGTGCTCCGCTGTGACGGCCCCCGCCTTGTCCTGGAACAACCTGCATGCACTGGGCGGAGGGTCCTTGCTGCTTAGGTGTTTCGGCTGCACCGCCCAGACTTTGTCACGCCTGGGCCGTCTCCCAGATCCATCACTGTCACTCTCCTGCTCTTAGGTTGATAAACTTGAAATGGACGCCGTATCTTCCATTTGCCCTACCCGTTGGCGCAAACATCGCAGTGCCTCCTGCAATTTCTGGACATCTCCTGACTGGCGTATTCTGTGGACTCGCCCGGATCGGTCCTGCAGCTCCTCAGCCAGTCCTGCGTGCACTTCCTTCACACGCTGCTCGACATACCGGTGCATATCTTGTTGCGCCTGTTCCTGTATGCCACAGCCTTGGCTTTCGACCTCTGTCATGATCTTTTTCATCTCTTGCTCACGCTGATGTCGTTGTGCAGTTGTGGCGGCACTGATCTTGTTCTCCACATACTCAGTGAGTTGCCTGACACCCTCACACACCTTGTCCTTCTGCGCGTGTTCCATTTCTTGTACTGCCGTAATCTGCTCCCCCAGTCCCTGTAGGTCAATTGCCACTCCTGGCTGCAATTTCTGCATTTGCCGATCAGCACGCTGCTGACCTTCCCGTATTTCACCCTGAAATTCTGTCCATGGGTCCCGCACCCCGATCTTTCGCTCTAGCGCCCTCTCAGAGTCGGCCAGTTGTTTTTTGACCCCAGTAGTCAGCGTATCAGCTTGTACCGGATGTCCCGCTGCAAGGTCTCATGTAACCTTCGACCCGTTTCCGTCACCTGTTGATCAACATATGTTTTCAACTCAGCCGTCTGCGTGGATCCAGTCACCCGCATCTCCGCGATCTGTCTGCTCAGATTTTGCACTGCAGGTTCCCACTGACCCAGTGGTCCGCGGGAGTCGTCAGCCCCATGTGTTGTGTGCTCCTTCATCTCTCGCCAAGTCGTGAGCTCCGTCTGCAATTCCAGCCGAATCTTTTTACACGTGGTGACGTGTCCCAATGCATTTTGTTTCCCACTCACGGGCACACTGCTTCACCTGCTTGTCCATGTTCGCTGCGCTCCTGGTGCATGCTCCCATGCTCACCATGGTCTGCGCTGTCAACTCCTCTCGTGCCCGCACACCATGCTGTATATCGTCATCAATTTGTCTCAGTAGTTGTGCCACTTTCTTGGCCACTTGGCTGCATGCATCCAGTTTGACCTTTATCGTGCGCTCCACGTCCATGGACCGTTCCTGTGGCATATGACCAACAGCAAGTGTGGGCAGATCAGTTTTGTGGTCCACTCTTAAAATCCAATTCGAAAATTGATCAATCCGTGCACTATCATGCGAAGTTTGCTCACGCTGTTGCTTATCAGCGGCCGTCAACCACTCTTCAAGCCGCCCAAATTTGATGTCCCACAATTTTCTCTCTTCACCCAACTGCTGCGTCAGGATGCGTACTTGCGTCTCATATATTTCTCTTCCCATTTGATCAACTCGTTTGGTCAATGCTTGACCACTCTTGTGTGCCTCTTCACTCGCTGTGTTCGCTTGCTGCACCAATTGCTCCAACCCTCGCACTTTGGATTCCATGGCCACGTGTTTTTGTTGCAACTGTTGCTGATCGTGGTGTATAGACTCTGTGCCTTGTCCCACTTGCAGTGCAAAGCGTTCTTGTGCACGTTGGTCGTCCTCCATTTGACGCTGCAAACGCTTGTGATCACCATGCGTGCTCGCCATGCCTCGTTTCATGGTGTCCTTCAATTGCATGATATCATTGTCTGGGCGTTCCATGGCACTCCCAAGCTCTTTTAGTTGGCCGGCGAGTCGTTTGTATTCTCCTTGATGCTCTCTTGATTGTTTGACATCTTCGTTGTGTTGATTCAAGCGCGTTTGTAGGTCTCGAATGTGTTCTTCTGTCCGCTCATGATCAATTGTTTTATCATGTTCGCTATCCATTGGTTCTTGTTCCAATTTTTCAACACGTTGCACGAGCTTCTTACACTCTTGTTTCGATGTCATGCGTTCTAACACATCTCCCATCACCTGGGTATGAATTCTCCTTGCTATGGCATTCGCGAGGCTCCTGGACACATGCACAATTGCATTTTCGGACTTTTCATATGCTTCCTCTCCATGATCGGTTTGTGAAGCGCGGCAATTTCTGTGTCTCTTAAAGCGCACTGTGTGGTCCTTTCCCCGTGGTGTGATACCCATTTTGAATAACGGTCGTCTTGTATCACCGAACGACACTCGTCGATTTGATCGACTCCTGGATTTGTCAACCGAAGCATGTTGGGTCGGCGTCACGTATTGGTCGTGTAGGGCATCGAGTAGTGCCTCAATGGACGAATCAAATTGCCGACCTTTCTCCGTGATTACCTTCGTTGTAACCGATGCATCTTGACAATCAAGGGATTGTGAGCCTTGCTCGTCGTGATATTCCACCGATTTGCTCCTTGCAAAAGAAATAGGAAGCAAGCACCCTTTGTACAATGCTAGTTCTCAAGTGTAATTGGGTAAAGAACCACCCTTCTTGAAATGTCCAAAGCCTTGATAAACCCAAATGGGACGTTTCTCGTCACACCGATAAGGACAAGATTGTTATCTTGGTGTCTATTTTTGGTGGTGATATTGGTGAAGTGACACACACGCCCCACGTTTGCATAATAAAATCAACCAATGTTCCCGAATGCATTCCAATGCACAATGGAGGTCACGAGGTATACCGCAAAGGCCAAATTCAAATCCAAATCCAATTCTGAATTATTGATAACATAATGTCATCTTGTGTTTATCTACAAACGAGGCAACACAAAGATAAGCACATTCCTACCAAACACGAAAGCATGAGAGCAAAATCAATACTCAAGTCAACACAAAGCTACATAACAAATGATTCCAAAAAGGAATAAACTCAAAACAATATCAAAGCAAATTCAAGCAACAAAGTAAACCATCAAGACAGGAAAGGAAACCAACACCAAAACACACAAAGAGGACAAGAGGAGAAGAGAAGCAAGCATTGTGATGACAACATGCCCCACATCACAATGCAACAAACATCCACGCAAACTACAATATGGGCTTGCAAACTGCAAACAATCCATACATCTCAAAATGGATTTGGGGAGACAAAGCCAAACATAACTCAAGCAAACATAACACATCAAAACCTCAATATCTGAAAGACAATGAAGCCATCACACCTATCTAAGATGATTACTACTTTGAAAACTAATCGTGTCACATAACCGAAGGTCCTTCGATGATACCAAGGGTGATTGACCAATAATCACCAACAGAATCGTGCATGACCCAACCAAACAGGATGTCCCTTATCAGCGAAATCTAATTGTCGTTCCCCCTCGATCTCCCAACATACCGCCATGAAACTCTGGTGTCTACTCGGCCTAAACTGAAATCCGTGACAGAGACAATAATTCATTTAACTTATTTGTCTACATAGAACACATCGTTCACGCTCTGTGAATGACTGTCTAACAATTCATTCTGCTCCTCCTTGGCGTCGCGTCGTGCATTTGCGACTGTTCTTCTGTCTGTCTGTCACTCTGTCTGTCTATCCGTCTGTCTGCGCGTCTGTGGACTAACAGAGATGTTCAAGCCCTATTGCACACTATCCCTCCTGTTGATCCCAGCTGTGTTGAGCTAAAACACAGTGCCTTCCTAGCCCAGCTGTTGCTGGAGGAGCTAGATCTAGAGTCAACCTCAGAACCCACTTCCCCTGTTGGGAAACCGGTGCTACACATGCAGCCTATGCACACAGGTGAACCCGTGGCCCGGAGTCCTGATGCTCTAAGGCGCCCTGCTTCTAATAACATGCCACTGTCTGAGCATGACACTCAGGAACTCTGACAGCTGTTGTACCTGAGGGCCGAAGGTATTGAGCGTCAAGAGCGGCTGCAATACCTCAGACAGACCAGGAAATCCTCCATCTGGTCTAGTAAGAAAAGGTCACTGCCATGTCTTTCTTGGAGGGCTTGATCCAGGCCAAGCCCCCCTTAAAACCCTTTTGTTGATGCTAAGACAAACCTAAGTGTTTTTTATCTCTTTTTGGATGCCTAAAGTACACTTTCTCAAAGTAACTAGGGTTGTGACCCTAGCCCCCAATGAAGTTCACCCCTACCACTCAACTGAGCGGAGGTACCTTCCTTCATGGTGGATATACAGAAATAAAATAGGCATTTCATGCTTTAGGCCTTGGAGGTTAAGCCTAGTGGTCTCCCACCCCAAGACCCTTATACTCAATTGTTTCTACCACTTATTGTGGTCCTACTTTGTAACTGTTTCTGAATTCAGTTGCTTGGCCAAGTCATTTTCTGTGTGGTCCTGACATCTATGCCCCACATTCCTAACCAGCACCATTACACCCAAAAGAGTGCACATGAAGTGCCTAATGCTATCTCTGAGGCAGGAGTCAGACCAATTTTCATATAAAATCTTTTGTATTATCTATTTGTGATTGAATCCTTGTGTATAAACCCGCTTTGTCTATCTGCAGCCCTTGTGTGTTACACTGGATTCCAAAACCAATCATTGATTCTATCCACATCCTGTTCTTGCTCTACTAGCTGCTTTGGTTTGGGTTTTCAACTACAAAACCTGCAGGATTTCATCAAAATATCTAGGGCATAAATCAAGGACATCTTTCTGGTAGCAGAGGCAGTCCCTTGTGACCTTTTGAACCGACCCTGAGAAGAAGTGTAGCACACAAAGCTCAACAACAAGTTCATCATGTCCACGCCAAGCGTCAGGACCTGGCCCATCAGAACTGTCCAAGTGCAAATGGGCAGCATGGCCCACCCAATGAGTGAACCACCTTACCGAGCTCCACAACATCTCAGTGGCGCATCTGGGTCCCAAGGAGATCCACAAGGCAGAAGGGCGGAAGAAAATAAAGGCCTTACCACCGAGGCCTTAGCGGCCCACGGTGGAGACAGCTTCAGTCATCCCCACAGACGTGTAGCAGCCTCAGTATCCAGATCTAACTGTCCGGCTTCATCCTCAACAGCGATTGAAGGCCCTGAGGAGTATGAGGAACTGAGGAAGAAAATGGATGAATACATCCTCCATGAGGAGTACTACAAATCCATTCGTGGAGAAGATGGAGAGGAGCCATTGGCAGTACATGGATCCAGACCACGTACAGACCTAGGGTCCTACGCGCACTCTAGCCCGCTGTCCGACAGAGCCGAGACTGCATCCCTGCCAAGACGACCAAGACCTTAGTATCCAAGAGCATGTTGTCCAACCCCAACGGCTCCCGAGGTGGGCCCGACTCGAGTTGAGGAACAACATCATCCAAGGCCAACCTACGGTGCCCTGGATCATACGGCCGAACTGTTGGCCATACTCCTGTCTGGATCAGAAGATCCAGATGTGACGGCCCTATCGGAGGCCATTAAGGCTCAACTTGGTATTGCAGAACCCTTACCCAAGCCAGAGATGCCCTCTCTCTCTCCAGGACTGAGTACCCTGGCCGAAGATCTTAAGAGATCAAGGGTCTCAAGGCTGTTGCCTAAGGTCACCTGCCCCAGCCCTTTTCACCCCCGTGCCAGGACTGTGCCCATGGCTGAACTACAGGACGTGCCTGTCACAGAGATTGAGAAAAGAGGGCTGTCAGCCCTGGCACCTCTTGCCGGCGTGTCGCCTTTAGGCCTAACTCCGGGGGGTGGGAAGACGGGCAGACCTATTGCCCAGGCGAACATCCAGCTTGAACTGCCGGAGTTCGACCCCAAAAATCTGCCCGAATGGGCAGAAGAATTTGCAGAGTTCCTTTTGCTGACTGGCCAATCCCCTGTGGATGTGGCCACTAAATGCTCACTGCTGAAACACAGGAGGTCACCGCCGTTACGGGGGTCCACCTGGTGCGGCTGCCCCCGACACCGCTCGACGACCCCCGGGGGCCCAGGGCCCTGAGCCCCGCCCCAGACTGGGAGCTGTGGCGCGACGCGTGGGCCGCGTGGCTCCCCCGCCTCCCCTCCCAATGCCGGTGGATGGCCGCGGACCCCCGGCCGTGCGGGGCTGACGCCACAGCCGGCCCCCCACCCCCTCCCCCCCCCCCCCCCGCAGAGCACCACACGGCACTGCCCGGGGCACGGCACTGATGCACCAGGAGGTAGTGGGAAGGGCGCGCCTGCCACCACGCATGCCTACCAGAGTAACAGTGATGGCAGACTCCGATGGGTCCCTCGGGCGGGACGACCGCCACCACCGCCGGTCCCGCTCCCGCTCCCCCGTCTCCTGCCCAGAGTGGACGGGGGAGACCCTCGCGGAGCGCGAGGAGCGGAGGCTGGCGGAGGCGGCGGTGGTCGGGCCGCCGCCGCCGGCCCGGGAACCTGGGCCAGCCGAGACGGCCGCCCCCGCCGCCCAAGCGGCCAGCCCCGCCGCCCCGCCCCGCCCTGACGCGCAGGAGGCGGAGACCGCGGCGAGCCACGCCGCGGCCCCGGCCGCGGCCCCCGGCACGCCGCCGGCAAGGGGGGCAGCCCCGGCGCAGGAGCCGGACGCGTCGCCGAGGGCTGCCGCAGCCGCGCAGGAGAGCAAGCAGGGCGCAAGAGGGGTTGCGACGGACCCCGCACGGGCCGTGGGCGCCTCGCCGGCGGCCGCCGCGGCAGCGGAGAAGACTGAGGAGGGTGTGCGAGGGTCTGCGACCGCGGCCACAGGCGCCTCGTCGGCGGCCGCCGCGGCAGCGAAGGAGAGTGCGGAGGGCGCGAGAGGGGCTGCGGCCCCTGGCACGCCGCGCAAGCGGGGGAAGAACCCCGCACGGGCCGCGGACGCCTCGCCGGCGGCCGCCGCAGCAGCAGCAGTGGGCAGGGAGAGCGCGAAGTACCGCGCCCACGCCAACCCCGCCCACACCCACACCAGCCCCCCCAAGCCGTACCCCCCCAAGCCCTTCCCCCCGGGGCGGGAGCGGCACGTCCGCCCCCCGACGCGCGAGCGCTCGCCGCCGGGCGTCACGCTGCCGCAACTGCAAAGGCAGCGGGACGCCCGGCGAGTGGTCCAGGAAGGGCGCAGCGGCGAGGGGGAGGGGAGCGGCGGACGGCGTGACAGGCAGGGGGCAGGGGAGGGGTCAGGGCACGGGAAGGGCGCGCAGGGGCGTGGGCAGGGAGCCCAGGCGCAGGGGGCGGAGCGAGGGGAGGTGGGAGAGCGAGCGGGCCGGGGCGTGGTGGACGAGAGGCGGGACCCGCGACACGGGCAGGGGGTCGGGGAGGGGCCAGGGCACGGGAAGGGTGCTCAGGGGCGCGGGAAGGGTACCCAGGCGCAGGGGGCAGGACAAGGGGGGATGGGAGAGCGAACGGGCCAGGGCGTGGGGGACGAGAGGCGGGACCCGCGACACGGGCATGGGACCGGAAAGGGGCCCAAGGGCAAGGGCAAGGGCAAGGGCAAGGGCCCCAAGGGACAGGAGGGACGGGGCATGGTAGCCCAGGGGGGGGGGCGGGGCGAGGGGAGGGGGGCAGAGGGCGGAGCGCCCCCGCAGCCGGACGTGCAGCCGGTGAGGTGCATCCCCCCCGGCATCCAACAGATGCCGGCACACCACACCTACCACCACCACCACCACCACCACCACCACCTCTACAACATCGACCCTGACGCCGGCGAGCTCGTCCCCCCCAAACCCCCACGACACCAGCACCAGCAAGCCCCCCCCCGCGCCGAGGGCGGAGCTGGCGCGGATGGCCTCGGCGGAGGGGGGACGGGGCGTGGCATCGGCGCCGCAGGTGCAGGAGCAGCGAGGGGGGCCGGCACGGGGGGCGGAGGAGAGCCGGCCGTGGGACGTGGACTGGGGCGCAGTCCCGGACCCGCTGGGGGGGGAGACCCTCCCCCTGGTGGGGGAAGTGTACGGGTGGTTGTGCTGGGCCAACCAGGGGACCTCCAGGAGGTCGCGGAACCGGCCCTTCGATGCCGTGCTCCTCCGGAGGGACGGAGGAAACCGAGAGGCACCCCCGGGGGGGTGGGCGGCCCCAGAGGACCACGAGAGGGTCCTCAGGTCAGTGATCCGGGCGGCGTGGCCCGACAGGGAGCCGACGTGGCCGGCCTTCCTGGAGGGGGGAGCGGTGCTCCGCATCACGGATGCGGACGCCAACAACTGGCTCCCCCGGGCTTTGCGTAGCGCCCTCGCCCACTGGCGCTACCGCCGGCACAACCCGCCGCCGCCGCAGCCCCAGCCCCCACACAAGCGGCGACGCAAGTGAAGGCCCAGACGGCGGGTACGGGAGGGTTGGGGGGGGGGATGGGCCCCCTGACCCACGCCCCCCCCACGGTAAGGCACGACGTGCGGGGGCGCGCCGCCTCCCGCGGGAGGGAGTGCGGGGGCGACAAGCGCGGGGAGGAACCGGCTGCCCCGCAACCTGCTAACCACTGACCGCTAACCCCCACGGCCACCCCCGGCCGGCCGGCGCCGCGCGGCAACGGCCGGGGAGGTGAGGGCCCCGGCGAGGGCCTGCGCGGGCATCCAGCTCTCGATAGGGGGGGCGGGTGAAGGGCGCGACCCCCTGGCCGATGGCTGGCCCCCGGGACCAGGGCCGCCATGCCGCCCCCGCCCCCCCCCCAACGGCCGGCGAGAGGCATCGCCAGGGGGCCAAAGGGCCCCCCCCAACCCACCCCCCCCCCCGCACAGACCCGGGCGCGGGCGAGGAGGCGGCCCCCCCACCCCCCCCCCCCCGCACCCACCACAGCAGGGGAGCCACAGGCGCGGCCCTCCGCCCCCCCAGGGCCGGGGGGGCGCCCCCCCCTCAGGGGGAATGGCGGCGCAATGCGGGCAACGGCGGCTGGGCCTGCTCCCGCGAACCCACACCGGCGTGCCGGAGCAACGCGCACGACGGAGCAGGAAGGAGGCCGCGCCCCACATGACCCTCCCGTAACCACAGCCCGCTCCGAGGTGACAGAGGGAGGGTATCAAGTCAGATGGGGCCCCCCGGGAGGCGGTCCACGGGCCGCCCCTCACCCCCCCCACCCCGGGGCGGCAATTCAGCCCCGACCGCAAGCGCGCGCCGGAAGGGAGCGCACCGGCGACACGGAGAGAGCCAGGAAGGAGTACCACAGGCCGCCGCCTGGAACGAGAGCAGGGAGGCCGCGGCGCGACACCCCCCCCCCCCGCCCCCCCACCGGCCCGCCAGCCGCAGGGGCCCCGGCCCCCACCCCCCGAGGCAGAAGGGACGGACCCCCCCGCCCGAGAGGGGAGCCGGAGTGTGACCCGCCCCCACGCCCCAGCCGCCGGCTCCAATGGGGGCCGCGAAGAGCAAGTGGGCCCACGCCTGCGCACCGGGACGCCGCGCAGATCGTGCCCAGAGAAGCCGGGTGGGCGCGAACCGGAATGGTATGGGTGGCCACGCCCCCCATGGACAGCACGACACCAAGGGACGCCCGCTTTGTTGCCTACCCAGGGAAAGCGGCCCCGCAACCCGCTAACCACTGACCGCTGACCCTCACGGCCACCCCCGGCCGGCCAGCGCCGCGCGGCAACGTACGGGAGATGAGGGGCCCCAGGGAGGGACTGCGTGAGGATCCGGCTCTCGGTAGAGGGGGGCGGGGGAAGGGCGCGACCCCCCTGGCCGATGGCTGGCCCCCGGGGCCGGGACCGCCAAGCCGCCCTCCCCCCCCCCCTTTTTGGCCGACAGGGGGCATCGCCAGCGGACCGAAGGACTCCCCCCACTCCCCCCCCCCCCCCCCCTCCCACACAGGCCCGAGAGCGAGCGGGGTGGCGCCCCGCCCCCCCCCGCACCCACCCCAGCTGGGGAGCCACAGGCGCGGCCCTCCGCCCCCCCAGGGCCGGGGGGGCGCCCCCACCCACAGGAGGGACGGCGACACGGTAAGGGCAACGGCGGCTGGACCTGCCCCCACGAACCCACACCGGCGTGCCGGGGCAACGCGCACAACGGAACACGAAGGAGGCCGCGCCCCGCATGACCCTCCCGTGACCACAGCCCACTCCGAGGGGACAGAGGGGGGGTTTGCAGGTCAGCCGGGGCCCCCAGGGGAGCGGTCCACGGGCCGCCCCTCACCCCCCCCCGCCCCGGGGCGGCACTTCAGCCCCGACCGCACGCGCGCGCCGGAGGGGAGGGCCAGAAAGGGGTACCGCAGGCCGCCGCCCGGAAGGAGAGCGGGGAGGCCGCAGCGCGACACCCCCCCCGAGGCAAGGGGGATGGGCCCCCCCCACCCGAGAGTGTGACCCGCCCCCCCGCTCCGGCCGCCGGCCCACAAGGGGGCCGCGAAGAACAAGCGGGCCCACGCCTGCGCACCGGGACGCCGCACAGATCGTACCCGGAGAGGCTGGGTGAACACGAACCGGAGTGGTATGGGGGGCCACGCCCCCCATGGACAGCGCAACGCCAGTGACGCCCGCTTTGTTGCCTGCCCAGGGAAGGCAGAGGGACGGAAAGAGGCAGAGCGACCCCCCGCCCTACAGTGAGTCGGCGACCCGGTGGTGCTACTGCCCGCCTCTTACCCCTGTGCACGTCAGTCGGCGATCCAACGCACCCCACCCAGCCCCCTCCCCCCCTGTCCCGACCCCGTGCGCGTGGACTGGGGCCTCCCGGCACGCGCAACACGCTTCACAGCGCACAGCCCCACCCTCAGGACTGGACTCATAGCCGACGACACCCCTCAGTGGCGTAAGAGACTCCCGCGGCCCAGTAGTGAGAGCGTCGGTCTTCAATCGTCCAGTGCGGGGGTTCGATCCCGGGCGTTGGTGCTCCTGGGATCCCTGCACGTAGAGCTCTCTAGTTGGCGACGTGGGAACCACCCCCCCCTCCAGCAACTCGCGCCACCACCGATACCGGTGGATCGGGTGGAGGTCTCGTTCGTTTTACCCCCCACCCAAGAAAAACAAAAGACATGGGAGCCACCCACCCCTGCAGCAGTGCGCACCGTCACCTGTACTCAAACAGGTGGATGGGAGGCCTCGCCCGGTATTCGAAGGGATCGGTGGGAGACCACCGATCCCGGGGTTCGAACCAGCTCCTTCGCGGCGCGCGCCTGGTGCGCTACTTCCGGGGCGGCTGCCTTCAGAGATACACCGGCACCCGGGTCACAGAACAAACGCGCCCGCAACCCCCTCCCCCTGTGCTAAGAGTAAGCCCGCGGTAGGGCTGCTCTGCTGGGCCATGAACCGGGACATTGGAGCACCACTCCAGCCACGGTCACCCCAACCCCCCCACGCATCCCGCAGGGCGAAGCTCCGTGCGCATCAGGGTCGTCATGAGAATCCGGCGGGCCGGCGCCTGGACACCAAGACGACACCTCTCTCCCCCCCCGCAAGAACAGAGCGGGGCCCCCACACCCGCACGCCCGCAACGCAGACCCCGACAGCCCACCTAGTGGACGGGCAGAGGAGGGAAGAGGAACGCAAGACCCAGAACGCCCCACGCAACGGACGAAGGCACCCCCCCGGGGACGCCCAGCCGCCGCCCCCGCAACCCCAAGCCAAGTAGGGGGGAACCGGGACCGGACCGCCCCCCCCCAAGCACGCCAGACGGAGCACGGGACCGGGGCAGGACACGCGGAGGGGCACGGACCACATGGAACGGCCCTACCAGCGCCCAGTGCCGGGACCACGCGAGATGCGCGCGCCACACCACCCAGCGGGGAGCGGACACCGCGAGAGCGCGAGCGCACACACACGAAAAGGACACGCGGGGACCACCAGAAGGGCAACCGGACCGAGCGCGCGGAACGCACAGACCACATGGAATGGCGTACCAGCGAGCGAGGATAAGGGACACCCGGACGGGACGGCCCGCCACACGCAACGCGGGATACGCGGGGCGGGAAGGGGGAAGAAGGGGAGACACAACACCAGGTACCGGCCCGAATCCCCCCGAACCGGCCGCGAGCGCCGCGCACACACAGACGGGACACTGCACCCGCCAAGGCAGTAGTGGCGCACAGCGCCACGCCCCAACCCCTAGGCTAGGCAGCCTCCGCGCCAGCCCAAGGGGGTCCCACTGGCGACAAGCCAGTAGCACGGGCCCGGCGGCGCCGGTGCCCCGGGCGACCACGCATTAGGGGGGCGACGCAGTGGGTAAGCGCCCGCGGCCACGGCTGCGAATTGATGCACTGACCGGGGAGTGGCGAAACGGGGACGCCGGGGAAGGACGGGGCTCCGAGCTCTGTGAACCCGGGGCACTCCGCCACCAGGCAGGAGGTGCGTCTTGGAGGGCCCCCCACTAGGACCCGGTGGGGAGGATATCACCTGGCCCGACCAGGTGGCCCCCCGGGGCCGAAAAGCGTCTAGTACCCGCAAAATCAAACCTCAAACCTCAAACCTGTTTCTGAATTCAGTTGCTTGGCCAAGTCATTTTCTGTGTGGTCCTGACATCCATGCCCCACATTCCTAACCAGCACCATTACACCCAAAAGAGTGCACATGAAGTGCCTAATGCTATCTCTGAGGCAGGAGTCAGACCAATTTTCATATAAAATCTTTTGTATTATCTATTTGTGATTGAATCCTTGTGTATAAACCTGCTTTGTCTATCTGCAGCCCTTCTGTGTTACACTGGATTCCAAAACCAATCATTGATTCTATCCACATCTTGTTCTTGCTCTACTAGCTGCTTTGGTTTGGGTTTTCAACTACAAAACCTGCAGGATTTCATCAAAATATCTAGGGCATAAATCAAGGACATCGTTCTGGTAGCAGAGGCAGTCCCTTGTGACCTTTTGAACCGACCCTGAGAAGAAGTGTAGCACACAAAGCTCAACAACAAGTTCATCATGTCCACGCCAAGCGTCAGGACCTGGCCCATCAGAACTGTCCAAGTGCAAATGGGCAGCATGGCCCACCCAATGAGTGAACCACCTTACCGAGCTCCACAACATCTCAGTGGCGCATCTGGGTCCCAAGGAGATCCACAAGGCAGAAGGGCGGAAGAAAATAAAGGCCTTACCACCGAGGCCTTAGCGGCCCACGGTGGAGACAGCTTCAGTCATCCCCACAGATGTGTAGCAGCCTCAGTATCCAGATCTAACTGTCCGGCTTCATCCTCAACAGCGATTGAAGGCCCTGAGGAGTATGAGGAACTGAGGAAGAAAATGGATGAATACATCCTCCATGAGGAGTACTACAAATCCATTCGTGGAGAAGATGGAGAGGAGCCATTGGCAGTACATGGATCCAGACCACGTACAGACCTAGGGTCCTACGCGCACTCTAGCCCGCTGTCCGACAGAGCCGAGACTGCATCCCTGCCAAGACGACCAAGACCTTAGTATCCAAGAGCATGTTGTCCAACCCCAAGGGCTCCCGAGGTGGGCCCGACTCGAGTTGAGGAACAAACATTATCCAAGGCCAACCTACGGTGCCCTGGATCATACGGCCGAACTGTTGGCCATACTCCTGTCTGGATCAGAAGATCCAGATGTGACGGCCCTATCGGAGGCCATTAAGGCTCAACTTGGTATTGCAGAACCCTTACCCAAGCCAGAGATGCCCTCTCTCTCTCCAGGACTGAGAACCCTGGCCGAAGATCTTAAGAGATCAAGGGTCTCAAGGCTGTTGCCTAAGGTCACCTGCCCCAGCCCTTTTCACCCCCGTGCCAGGACTGTGCCCATGGCTGAACTACAGGACGTGCCTGTCACAGAGATTGAGAAAAGAGGGCTGTCAGCCCTGGCACCTCTTGCCGGCGTGTCGCCTTTAGGCCTAACTCCGGGGGGTGGGAAGACGGGCAGACCTATTGCCCAGGCGAACATCCAGCTTGAACTGCCGGAGTTCGACCCCAAAAATCTGCCCGAATGGGCAGAAGAATTTGCAGAGTTCCTTTTGCTGACTGCCCAATCCCCTGTGGATGTGGCCACTAAATGCTCACTGCTGAAACGCTCATGCAAAAAGAAATTTTTGCAAAAACAGGTGAAACAGATCGTGAAAACCTGTTCTACCTGGGCAGAGGTACTCCCGAGGTTGGAGGAAACATTCCCAGTCTATGAGACCGACCTCAGCGTACGCACACAGATCGAGGAGCCACCTATGCTCCCTGAGTTTCCATCCGCTGCGCAAATTTCTGAATATGTGTGCGACTTGGAGTACTTGTTTTCGAGGATGAACGTGGGCTCCTACGGAGCCACTGAGCCCCACCTGTGGCTCATGAGTAAGATCTCCCAACGTACGTGGGATGATGCTGCTCCACCTCTGAGAGGAAGAGCAGGGCCCACTCGTACGATTAACTGGTGGACCTCTTGATTGAGCTAGCTCTTGAGAGAGAGAATGACTCCCACATGGAGAAATTCCTCAAGAAGCATTTGGGTCCAGGTGGTACCCCTACCCACGAACGTGGCGAAGGGAAAGGGCCTAAAAATCCCACTAACACCAACCAGGGAGGTGGTAAAGGGAGGGGTAACCTACGTGTCATCAATGAGGTTAAACCCGATGCACGTACACCCCCCCTGTTCTACTGCAAACCTGTCAATGTTAATGACAAGGGGGGACCTTCTCATGCCTCTGACTGCGATCTCCACAGTGGCTGTATGCTGCAGATGAAACGTCAGCAGCATACCAAAGATGGGAAACCTGTGACCCATCAGGACCATTTCAGGTGTACCATCACCTGTGGTTACTGTGGCAAACGTCGTCACTACGAGGACGAATGCCTAATCAGGAAACGTGAGAGTGACAAGCTCAAGCGTCAGGAAGCGGAACGCCAGAAGACGCAAACGCCCGCCAGAAATCCCCTGAATGCGGATTAAGGTCGTAAAGGAGGTGGCAAGAGGGGTGGCAAAAATGGACCCCCTAACACCCAGAGGCGCTCATCAGCGCCCGTTGCTACACCCACTCCTGCTGCTACACCCGCTCCTGCCGCAGGTGACCCCAAGAAGCGCCCCCAAAGGGATAACGCCTTCCCTGAGGGAAATAATTCCAAGAAGAGGCGCCTGGCCTGGATGGGCAAGTCCCTCATTGCTGCAGGGGTGGATGTCAAGTTCCCTGAGAGGAGTAGGGGGGCGGCTCCGAAGAGGAGGACTTGGTTTTCTGGATCCTCCTGAAAATCGGGGATCAGGTTCTTCGAGCGGTGCTTGACACCGGTGCAACACTCCTCATAGTGGCCCGGCGCCTGCTAAGGACTTTCAAGAAAACTAAGACCGTGGCCATAAGAGTAGGGGATGGGCGTACCATCCATTCTTTTGGGGGGGTCGATGTGACTATATGTCTCGGCGACGAAACCGTGACCCAACACTGCAGAGTGCTGGACACCGACGTCTTTGACATCGTCATTGGCACCGACTTCCTACGAAGAACCGCCCAGGTAAAAATGCTGTCCCTCCAGCGCCCCTATTCTTTGCACTGCGACCTTGGCAGTGGGCTATTCTCCGTACCTTTGGAGCTGACAGGACGAAAAGAGTCTGGGCTGCGCTACGCATCCAAGACTAACTATCGTACTGAAAACTATCAATTGGCCCGTCACGTTCTTGAAAATGGACTGGCGGCCCTTCAGGTAAACCTGGATGAGATCCAGGTGGAATTGTTTGCGAGCCAACAACAGCACATCATGCAGTTGTACTGCTCGAAACAACTGAACAATGCCTTCCGTTTCTTCTGGAAAGCAATGGGCCTAGCGTATGCTAACCCTCCCTTCTCCCTGCTCGCGAAAGTTCTAACCAAAATCGCTTATGAGGTAGGAAGGGTTGTTATGTGCACCCCTGACTGGGGCTGCTCTGGTGAACATGCTTACTGGCGCCGTATGCTAGATCGAATGACCGTGGGAAGAGTGCAACTCCCCGACGGCCCCATCTATGTGCCTGAGGACTCAGACACAGCTATGCAGGCCCCTGAGTGGGCCAGTTTCCTGCCAATCGTCGATGGTTCTCGCAATTCTGTACCCCTGTGTGACCTAGACGAGGTGCTACTGAAAGAGGTCATGGCCGAAAATCGTGGCCTGACCCTTTATGATCTCAAAAATCGATCTCCTGAGCACCTATCTGCCACACTTACAGGGTGTGAGTCTCCCGATGACTATCTGGAACCTGCAGCTGTAAAAGAGGATGCTGACGACCAACTGTCTGAGATCGCCAGCACTATTCCTTCTGTTGATCCCAGCTGTGTTGACCGGAAACATAGTGCCTTCCTAGCCCAGCTGTTGCTAGAGGAGGTAGATCTAGAGTCAACCTCTGAACCCGCTTCCCCTGTTGGGAAGCCAGTGCTACACATGCAGCCTATGCACACAGGTGAACCCGTGGCCCGGAGTGCTGATGCTCTGGCGCAGCCTGCTGCTAATGACATGCCATTGTCTGAGCATGACACTCAAGAACTCTGGCGGCTGTTGTACCTGAAGGCCGAAGGTATTGAGCGCCAAGAGCGGCTGCAATACCTCAGACAGACCTGGAAATCCTCCATCTGGTCTGAGGAGGACGATGAGTCCTACACGCTGCCTGATCCTGAGATACCTCTAGTGTATTCTCTGCACTATGGGCAGCAATGTCCCCCTGAGTGGGACGATGGTTCTGTGCCTGCCGAAACTGCTGATCGGCAGAAAAAGAAAGAACATTGAAAAAGCAACCTCCATGCTGAGGAGGATTTCCTTCAGAAACTCGAGAGTCTTAACCTTGACCGCCGCCTGAAAAAACTACTGATAACCTATGAGGAGGTGTTCGGCGCCTTGCCGCCTCCCCTTTCTTGTAAAAAACTGGTCCAGATGGACCTGAAATTGAAACCAGAATTTGAAAAGACGCGAGTGAGGCGTCGTCCCTATTCCGCTCCACAGGAACAGGTTGAAGAAATCGAGCGCCAGATCCAGGAACTCATTGATGCTGGCCTCGTTGAAGAGTATAAGCACGGGGACTATCCCCATCACTGCAGTCCCTGTTTCCTTGTTGCCAAACCAGGGTCGACTGCCCTACAAGAAAACCCAGAACCACTCAGGGAGTATTCCTAACATGGAAAACACCCTGGAGCGTATTGCCAAATGCAGGTACAAGACCAAAATGGACAAACGCTCTGGTTTCTGGCACGTGAACCTAACCGCTGCAGCTCAGGAGCTGTTGGCCTTTATAACCCCTAAGGGTCGTGTCTTCAAGCGGAAGGTTATGCCTTTCGGGGTGGCTAATGCCCCAGCCCTCTTCCAGGAGCTTATGAACAAAATTTTGCACATACTGAGGCGCAGGCCTCTAGTACGAGAGTTGATCTCTCGGGGTGCAGAAATGGAGGCTCACATCGACGACGTGAGTTTGGGTACTAATACCGAAGAGGACCATGTCCTTCCCCTCCGTGAATTTTTCATTGTCTGTCAAGAAAACCATCTCCGAATCAAACTCGAAAAATGTGAGTTTATGAAAGAGGAGATGGAGTATTTGGGTTTCGACGTGGGGTATGGCTGGTGGAAACCAGCCGCGTCTAAGATGCAGCTCCTACAGGACATGCAGATTCGCGATGACCCTAAGAAGGGTCTACACGATGTGAGGAGTTTTGTGGGCGCCTGTATTTTCTATCGGCGTCACATCCACAATTCTACGTACTCTTCTGCCCCCCTCACTGACCTAATCAAGAAAACTACTCCCTGGAGGTGGACCGCCAGAGGGGAAGAGTGTTTCCAGGAGTTGAAGAAGAAGATTGCCTCCTCCAACTGCCTGGGAGTACCCCGCCCTGAGGGCGAGATAGTCCTGATCACTGATGCCAGTGATGTAGGGGGGGGTGGTACGATCTACCAATGGCAGGAGCTTAGCCCCGCTGAACTAACCCACTGCCATTATCGTACTACTGGACTGAACCGTGATGGTTCGTTGAAACATGACTCTCCTACCAGTGAGTGGCGACTGGTGCCACTGGGACACTGGAATTGAAAATGGAACCAAGCGCGTTCTAATTACAGCACCTATGACGTGGAACTCCTGGCCGGTATGTTGGTGCTATCGTCACAATCCTGACTCCTGGGATCTAACCCTATTGTCTGGCTGTGTGACCAGGAGCCTGTGAAGTCTCTTCAGAAGGGCCCACCACCAGAGAAAGCAAAGCTAAAACGGTGGTGGACTTACCTGAGCCAGTTCAGGCTGACAGTGCATCATATCCCCGGGATAAAGAATGAACTGTCTGACTATATATCGCACAAAAACTTCGATGCGCTTATTGGTGAGAGCTCTGAGGCGCTCGCCAGAGAGGCTTTCCAGCGTATGGATGTCCAGCTTGACCTGTCCATGCGCACTGCTGGAATCCTGGAGGGTTGGCGCCTAACTGACTATCAGTCAGATTTTGAAGAAATTCTCCAAACCCTCAGCACTGGACTCGAACGCCGTGTCATTGACGGGCACCAGTGGTATAAAAACAATCAGTACCTCTTCTACGAGGACCGATTTGTGGTGCCTGAGGCACGACTGGATGGGTGCCTACAGTGGTCCCATCTCAGTTCTGGTCACACTGGCGCTAATCGCTCAGTGGACTTCTTCCGTGAATGTTTCTACTCTAGTCTAACCCTGACTGAACTGAGGTCGCGTATGCAGACCATTGTGGATGCTTGTGGCTGTCATGCCAGCATTCAGAGTGACAGTAGGGATAGGGGCCTGATCTCCAGCTTACCCATACCCTATTGTGCTAACTCTCTTCTCTGTCCCGTGGATTTCATCTACGGGCTACCACGCGTTGGCGGCTATGATAGTTGCCTAGTGGTCACCTGTGGCCTATCTCGCTTTACCCGTGTGTTCCCTTGCAGTAAGAAAATCACAGGTGAGCAGACTGTGAAGATGTTGGTCGAACAATGGTTCGAACCCTATGGAGCACCTAAGCAGGTGCACTCTGATGAGGATGTACGCATCCGCAGTGACACTGGGTGGTACAAACGAGTGCTAAATGCCCTCAACGTGGAGGTAACCACAGGTGTGCCCTATACTCACACGTCTAACCCTCTCTGTGAGAGACAGAACCGTGTGGTGGAGCAAAACTTAAGAATACTGATGAAACAGGAGCGCACCAACGACTGGGTACGCCTAGTGCCCTGGGCAGTGCTGACCATGAACTCACAGCGGAGCTCCTCTACGGATTTCACCCCCCTCGAACTGTTCCATGGAGGACGACCTGTTTGGTTCTTCAAAACCCCCTTTCCCCAGGACTTCAAAAGCCCTGTGGGAGATTGGCTGGAACACAAGCAGTCTCTGGCTAACCAGGCTGGTACTAACCTGAGACACATTCGTGACCGTGAACAGAGCCGACAGACCCGCCTACGGCGACCTGCCAGCTTCAAGGTTGGTGACCTTGTTTTGGTACACCATTCACGCCTACCCTCCCGGCCACGTAACTGCCTACAGGACCCTTACTTTGGACCCTATCGCATCATCAGGATAGATGGATCCAGGATTCATGTCAGGTGCAGTCCACGTCTAGGTGGTGAACTGCTGTGTGCACCTAAGCAGTTGAGGCACTATCACTCCCCTGACGACTTGTCTTGGGATGAGTGGCGCCTCAGCGACAGTGAGGTTGTGCATATAGACCTAGAGAACGCTGCCAGTCCAGAGGAGGCAGACGAACTCGAAGAGATGACTGCCGATGAGATGGCAGTCGATGGTTACTACGTGGTTGCAGGTATTGCTCGCCACGAGTATAAACAGGGCTGGAAATTCCTAACCCTGTGGGATGGCTATGGGTTATCTGAGGCGACCTGGGAACCTATGTCAGCCTTCATACAACCAGATGGGAGTATCAACCCCATCTTCCGCACTTACCTGGTTGAGAACAGCGAGGGGCAGCTCCTAACCCGTGCTGAGACTATGTCCCAGCATAAGAAGCGAAACTAATTTCCCTGTTTCAGCCTACTGACAGGTGCAGTGAGCACTCTTCTGCAGACGTGCCTGTGTATGGGTGTAAGAGCAGTTGTCACAGTTGCCCCGCATTGCATCGCAGGACAGGACAGTTAGCCCCCCGTGACAACCACTCCCTGGCCGAAGGCCTTTGTTTTTTTCACAGACTACTACTTACTGAGCACTGCACTGACCCTGTCTGTGCCCTGCAGACCCATGCCTATGGTTTCCAGCATGGGCCAGGTGGCCGCTTAACAGGATTGCAGCCACCCAGCGAGTGTATACCTTGTTGACCATGTGTTGCATGGGAACTGCCCTGATGTAATGACCTTGGGGAGCCAACGAAGAACGGTGGCTTACTACACCAGGGGGGGATGACAAGCAAGGTGTTATGAGGCGAGGTGTGTCTTCCCTCCTTGGGGACAAGGGAGCCATAGTTAGGACCCCTGACTGATCCAGACCCATGGGGTTCTACCCTTCCTTACAGGGTTTACCATACCCCTATGTGTGCTACGTATGTCTGTGTGTGTCTCACTTCTCTCCCCAGCGTGGCTCCCGGAGACCGGGCTTCGCTGACGTCGGACCGAAGGTCCTAATCACGTACTATTACTGCTCCTATGGCACCCAATTTCTGTGCTGGCGCCTATCCTTGGGGGAAGACGGCAAAAGCCCTACCTACTAGAGGGAAGGGGTGGCCAAGTGTGCTAAGGGCATACAAAACGCCCATTTTTGCTACAGGCCAAAAGCTAACGCACTCCCCTGCCCACGAGGAAAAGCACGCGGGACAGGAGACACCACTACACTACACTCACTAACGCCAGCACCGGCCTTCGAAGGCAGGGTGAGCACTCATCACTTGCACTCAACTCCTGCCAGGCCTGCTGACCCTAACCCCTACACACGCAACTGGGTGCTGCTGTCGAAGATGTCTCGGGCCCTAATGACCCTCCTGTGAAGAAGACAAGAGAACACAGCGCTGCTAAGCAACTGTGGCCTAACAGGGGACGCCACAACGCGTTCCCCCTGCTAGGGCTTGGAGGAAAGGGGTGCTCTTGTTGTGTGCACAGCGCGGACGTTGATGAAGTCAAACTGCCCTCGCCACCCCTTGCTGAGGCACAGTCAATTGATTTGTGATCAGCGCCCCTGTTTTGCTGGGGCAGGAAAATGGGATAGCCGCCGAAGGCAGCTGCTGCGTGCACCAATCACCCTGAACCTCTCCCACCTGTACAACAGAGGCAAATGAAGTGGTGTTTGCGGCAGAGGAACCAAGCCACACTCCACGTATTATACGCTTCTCAGTGTGACCTATAATACACTGTCCGCAAACACGCTGATTTGTGATCAGCTCCCCTGTCAAGCAAGCAAGCGTCCAGAGACTCCTCAGGTTCTCTTAAAGAACGTACCGAGGAGCCCCTGGGTAACCTAAACAAGGTTTACCGTGCGCAATTCGCGTGGCCTACCCTTTAATACATCATGTGCACGCAGGGAAGGGAGGCAGACCAATTCCACACTGACTCAACCAGGAGGTGAGCTCCCCCTGGGCTAACCTACCTTACTCACCATGCATCGTGTGAATGCCGAAGTAAAGCGAACACCGAACAAGCCTAAGCGTTTTAAGCAACCCTACTTTAACGCTACGGCCACACACGAACAAACACTTTTTTTACTTACCTGTGAAGAGAAAACAATGGTGAATTGGGGTACAGGGAAAGCGTCACAGCGTGTGAATGCCTCGATTAGGCACATGCATCGCGAGCACAGCGCATATTCTAACCCTACGTGCGCGTTGCGCGCTCCATTCGCATCGCAAACCTTTCATTCCTGTTTAGACCTGTGCAGAGCACGAGAGAGGAGCACCCGACCCCCCAACGAACACAGCGTTGACAACCCTAACGTTTTGACGAAACAACCAACACGAACGCAATGCATGCGTGTGAGATGACACTGACATACCTGAGAGGTGGGCTGTTGACCTGCTCTGTGGTGTGGGCTGAATTTGAATACTTTTCTCTGAAGTTTATAAAAATTCTGATGCAACTGTGCAAAGTTGTCCTTTAGAACTTTTAAAACTACGGATCATACCTTCTTTACCAAAAGCTGTTTACGCTTGCGCAACCTTGTTTTTGGAGTGCGCTTCCTTTGCGCTTGTCTGCGACTTTGAGTTATGTGTAAAAATGACGATTTCCCGGGTGGTTTCGTCAACTTTTAACGATTTCACTTGCTAAATCGCAACCCCTTCCGCTAAACCGCAGGAATCACTCCCTGTCGGTTACATTTTCTATTTTTTCCCGCTCCTGGAGGTTTGTGTCCTCCATTGGGAGTATTGCTCCGCCCTGGCCCTTGGTCAGGACGTTTACTAAAACGTTGTTTATACAGCGATAGCCGTCCGCATTAGAGCGTTCGACTGTACCCCAGTGGGTAAGCATATGTGCCCTAGGGAGGGAGTCCTGGGTTCAAACCCCACTACCCCCAAAACTTTTTTCAAAAGTTTTCGTCGCACGCCGGCGACTTTTGAGGAATGCCCCATCGAAGGGACATCGTTCACGGCACATTACACTGTTTCTCAAGGGTACCTACAGTGTGATAGGCTTCTATGAACTGATGAGGCTGTTTTTGGTAAGTTTAATGCATTTTCTGAGGTAATTTTGGGAAGATTTGAGCCTTTTTCCTTGGTCCTACTACCTTAGCTAACTAGTACTGCAGGAGGGAGTAAGAAAAAGTCACTGCCATGTCTTTCTTGGAGGGCTTGATCCAGGCCAAGCCCCCCTTAAAACCCTTTTGTTGATGCTAAGACAAACCTAAGTGTTTTTTATCTCTTTTTGGATGCCTAAAGTACACTTTCTCAAAGTAACTAGGGTTGTGACCCTAGCCCCCCATGAAGTTCACCCCTACCACTCAACTGAGCGGAGGTACCTTCCTTCATGCAGGATATACCGAAAAAAAATAGGCATTTCATGCTTTAGGCCTTGGAGGTTAAGCCTAGTGGTCTCCCACCCCAAGACCCCTATACGCAATTGTTTCTACCACTTATTGTGGTCCTACGTTGTAACTGTTTCTGAATTCAGTTGCTTGGCCAAGTCATTTTCTGTGTGGTCCTGACATCTATGTCACACATTCCTAACCAGCACGGTTACACCCAAAAGAGTGCACGTGAAGTGCCTAATGCTATCACTGAGGCAGGAGTCAGACCAATTTTCGTATACAATCTTTTGTATTATCCATTTGTGATTGAATCTTTGTGTATAAACCCGCTTTGTCTATCTGCAGCCCTTCTGTGTTACACTGGATTCCAAAACATATCATTGATTCGATCCACATCCTGTTTCTGCTCTACTTGCTGCTTTGGTTTGGGTTTTCAACTACAAAACCTGCAAGATTTCATCAAAATATCTAGAGCATAAATCAAGGACATCTTTCTGGTCTGAGGAGGACGATGATTCCTATACGGTGCCTGATCCTGAGATACCCCTAGTGTATTCGTTGCACTATGGGCAGCAATGTTCCCCTGAGTGGGACGATGGTTCTGTACCTCCCGAAACTGCTGATCGGGGGAAAAAGAAAGAACATGGAAAGAGCAACCTCCATGCCGAGGAGGATTTCCTGCAGAAAATCGAGAGTCTTAACCTTGACGCCCGACTGAAGAAAGTGCTGCTAACCTATGACGAGGTGTTCGGCGCCTTGCCGCCCCCCCTCTCTTGTAAAAAACTGGTCCAGATGGACCTGAAACTGAAACCTGAATTTGAAAAGACGGGAATGAGGCGTCGTCCCTATCCCGCTCCACCGGAACAGGTTGAAGAAATCGAGCGCCAGATCCAGGAATGTATTGATGCTGGCCGCGTGGAGGAATATAAGAAGGGGAACCACCCCCATAACTGCAGTCCCTGTTTCCTGATTGCTAAACCAGGGGCGACTGCCCTCCGACTGGTTGTTGACTATGGTGAAGTCAACAAGAAAAACCAGAACCCGTCAGGGAGTATTCCTAACATGGAAAATACCCTGGAGCGTATTGCCAAATGCAGGTACAAGACCAAAATGGACAAGCGCAGTGGTTTCTGGCAGGTAGACTTAACCACCACAGCTCAGGAGCTGCTGGCTTTTATAACCTTTAAGAGTCGTGTGTTTGAATGGAAGGTCATGCCTTTTGGGGTGGCTAATGCCCGAGCGCTCATCCAGGAGCTAATGAACAAATTCTGTACATACTGAGGCGGAGTTGATTTCTCGAGGTGCAGAAATGGAGGCCCACATCGACCACGTGAGTTTGGGTACTAATACCCAATAGGACCATGTCCTTCTCCTCCGTGAATTTTTGATTGTTTGTCAAGTAAACCATCTCTGAATCAGACTCGAAAAATGTGAGTTTATGAAAGAGGAGATGGAATATTTGGGTTTCGACGTGGGGTATGGCTGGTGGAAACCAGCCGCGTCTAAGATGCAGCCCCTACAGGACATGCAGATTTGCGATGACCCTAAGAAGGGTCTACACGACGTGAGGAGTTTTGTGGGCGCCTGTAACTTCTATAGGCGTCACATCCACAATTTTACCTACTCCTCTGCCCCCCTGACTGACCTAATCAAGAAAACTACTCCCGGGAGGTGGACCGCCAGAGAGGAGGAGTGTTTCCAGGAGTTGAAGAACAAAATTGCCTCCTCCGACTGCCTGGGAGTATCCCACCCTAAGGGCGAGATAGTCCGGATCACTGATGCCAGTGATGTAGGCGGGGGTGGAACAATCTACCAATGGCAGGAGCTTAACCCAGCTGAACTAACCCACTGCCATTATCGTACTAGTGGACTGAACCGTGATGGTTCGTTGAAACATGACTATCCTACCAGTGAGTGGCGGCTGGTGCAACTGGGACACTGGAATTGGAAATGGAACCAAGCGCGTTCCAATTACAGCACCTATGACGTGGAACTCCTGGCCGGTATGTTGGTGCTTTCGTCACACTCCCGACTCCTGGGATCTAACCCTATTGTCTGGCTTTCTGACCAGGAACCTGTGAAGTCTTTTCAGAAGGGCCCACCACCAGAGAAAGCAAAGCTAAAACGGTGGTGGACTTACCTGAGCCAGTTCAGGCTGACAGTTCATAATATCCCCGGTATAAAAAATGAATTGTCTGACTATATATAGCGCAATAACTTCGATGCGCTTATAGGTGAGAGCTCTGAGGCGCTCGCCAAAGAGGCCTTCCAGCGTATGGATGTCCAACTTGACCTGTCCATGCGCACTGCTGGAATCCGGGAGGGTTGGCGCCTAACTGACTATCAGTCTGAGTATAAAGAAATTCTCCAAACCCTCAGTACTGGTCTTGAACCCCTGTGTCCATGACAGGCACCAGTGGTATAAAAACAACCAGTACCTCTTCTACGAGAACCGTATTGTTGTGCCTGAGGCAGGACTGGATGGGTGCCTACAGTGGTCCCATCTCAGTTCTGGTCACACTGACGCTAATCGCTCAGTGGACTTCTTCCATGGGTGTTTCTACTCCAGTCTAACCCTGACTGAACTGAGGTCTCGTATGCAGACCAAATTTGGATGCTTGTGGCTGTCATGCCAGCAAGCAGAGCGACAGTAGGGATAGGTGACTGATTTCCAGCTTACCCATACCCTATTGTGCTAACTCTGTTCTCTGTCCGGTGGATTTCATCCACAGGCTACCACGCTTCGGCGGCTATGATAGTTGCCTAGTGGTCACCTGTGGCCTATCTCGCTTCACCCGTGTGTTCCCTTGCAATAAGGAAATCACAGGTGAGCAGACTGTGAAGATGTTGGTCGAACAATGGTTCGAACCCTATGGGGCACCTAAGCAGGTGCACTCTGATGAAGATGTACGCATCCGCAGTGACACTGGGTGGTACAAACGAGTGTTAAATGCCCCCAACGTGGAGGTAACCACAGGTGTGCCCTATACCCACACGGCTAACCCTCTTTGTGAGAGACAGAAGTGTGTGGTCGAGCAAAACTTAAGAATCCTGATGAAACAGGAGCGTACGGAAGACTGGGTACGTCTAGTGCCCTGGGCAGTGCTGACCATGAACTCTCAGCGGAGCTCTTCTACGAGTTTCAGCCCCCACGAACTGTTCCATGGAGGACGACCTGCTTGGTTCTTCAGAACCCCCTTTCCTGAGGACTTCAAGAGCCCTGTGGGAGATTGGCTGGAACACAAGCAGTCTATGGCTAACCAGGCTGGGACTAACCTGAGACACATTCGTGACCATGAACTGAGCCGGCGGACTCGCCTACGGCAACCTGCCAGCTTCAAGGTTGGTGACCCTGTTTTGGTTCACAATTCACGCCTACCCTCCTTGCCACGTAACTGCCTACAGGACCCTTATTTTGGACCCTATCGTATCATCAGGATAGATGGATCCAGGATCCATGTCAGGTGCAGTCCACGTCTAGGTGGTGAACTGCTGTGTCGACCTAAACAGTTGAGGCACTATCACTCCCCTGACGATTTGTCCTTGGATGAGTGGCGCCTCAGCGACAGTGAGGTCGAGCGTATTGACCTAGAGAACGCTGCCGGCCCAGAGGAGGCAGACGAACTCGAAGAGATGACTGCCGATGAGATGGCAGTCGATGGTTACTATGTGGTTGCAGGTATTGCTCGCCACGAGTGTAAACAGGGCTGGATATTCCCAACCCTGTAAGATGGCCTTGGGTTATCTGAGGCGACCTGGTAACCTATGTCAGCCTTCATACAACCAGATGAAAGTATGAACCCCATCTTCCGCTCCTACCTCGCTGAGAACAAGGAGGGGCAGCTACTAACCCATGCTGAGACTCTGTCCCAGCGTAAAAAGAAAAACTAATTTCCCTGTGTCAGTCTACTGACTGTGTTCTAACCTTACAGGTGCAGTGAGCACTCTTGTGCAGACGTGCCTGTGTATGGGTGTAAGAGCAGTTGTCAGGAATGCCCCGCATTGCCTCGCAGGACAGGACCATTAGCCCCGCGTGACAACCACTCCCTGGCCGAAGGCCATTGGTTTTTCACAGACCACTGCTTACTGAGCACTGCACTGAGCCTGTCTGTGCCCTGCAGCCCCATGCTTATGGTTTCCAGCGTGGACCAGGTGGCCGCTTATCAGTTTTGCAGCCACCCAGCGAATGTATGCCTTGTTGACCATGTGTTGCATCGGGACTGCCCTGATGTAATGACCTTGGGGAGCCAACAAAGAACGGTGGCTTACTACACCAGGGGGCAATGACAAGCAAGGTGTTATGAGGCAAGGTGTGTCTTCCCTCGTTGGGGACAAGCGAGCCCACAGTTAGGACCCCTGACTGGTCCAGACCAGTTGGGCTCTACCCCTCCTTACAGGGTTTGCCATACCCCAAAGTGTGCTACGTATGTCTGTGTGTGTCTCATTCTCTCCCTGGCGTGGCTCCCGGAGACCAGGCTTCGCTGACGTCGGACCGAAGGTCCTAATCAGGTACTATTACCACTCCTATGGCGCCCAATTTCTGTGCTGGCGCCTATCCTTGGGGGAAGACGGCAAAAGCCCTACCTACTAGAGGGGAGGGTTGGCCAAGTGTGCTAAGGGCATACAAAACGCCCATTTTTGCTAAAGGCCAAAAGCTAACGCACTCCCCTGCCGACGTGGAAAAGCACGCGGGACAGGAGACTCCACTACACTACACTCACTAACGCCAGCACCGGCCTTCGAAGGCAGGGTGAGCCCTCATCACTTGCACTCAACTCCTGCCAGGCCTGCTGACCCTGACAACTACACACGCTACTTGGTGGTGCTGACAAAGATGTCACGGGTCCTACGTACCCTCCTGTGAGAAATCAAGAGAACACAGCGCTACTAAGCGACTGTGGCCTAACAGGGACGCCACTACGTGTTTCCCTGTCAGGGCTTGGAGGGAAGGAGTGCTCAGTGTGCCTGCACAGCGTGGATGGCGGTGAAGTTGGACTGCACTCGCAGTTATTTGCTTGTGTGATGTGTGCAGCATATTTTAGCCCTGCTCAAAGAGACTGCACCAATCGCCCTTACCCTCCCACCTGTAAAGCAAAGGCAGATCGCCTGGGTTTGCGGCTGAGGAACCAAGACTACCTCCACGTACTATACGCTTCTCATGTAGCCCTATAATACGCTGTCCTCAAACCCAGGTGCAAGCAAGCAAGCTTGAGGAACTCCACCCGTTCTCTTATAGAACGTGGGGTGGAGTCCCTGGGTAGCCTAAACAAGAGTTGTGCCGTGCGCATTTCGCGTGGCCTACCCTTTAATGCGTGTGTGAATGCACGAGCATGCAACCCTTTAATGCGTCATATGCATGCACAGGTATGCACTGATTTTCGAATTCCTCCTTCTCTTACCTAGTCTTACTCAACATAACCAATCAAAGTGTGACGCAACCAGGAGGTGAGCTCCTCCTGGGCTTACCTACCTTACTCACCACGCATCATGTGAATGCCGAGGAATACACGAGCGCGAAACAACCCTACACGCTTAAACAAACCTACGGCGAACTATAAAGCACCCTAAGCGATTAATGCACTGTGTGTCATGCATGCTTCCCTTGTCTTGTTTCCTGCAGAAAAAGGAGAGAGAATGGCGCACTGCACAATGCAAAACAAGCCTAAGCGTTTTAAGCAACCCTATTTTAGCGCTACGGCAACACGAATACGAACAACCACTTTCTTTTCTTACCTGTGAAGAGAGAACAAGGGTGAATTGGGGCAAAGGGAAAGCGGCACAGCGTGTGAATGCCTCAATTAGGCACATGAATAGCGAGCACAGTGCATATTCTAACCCTACGTGCGCGCTGCGCGCTCCATTCGCATCGGATACCTTTCATTCCTGTGTTGACCTGTGCAGAGCAAAGGAGATGAGCACCCAAACCCCCAACGAACTCAGCGGTGACAACCCTTACGTTTTAACGAAGCAACCAACACGAACGCAATACATGCGTGTGAAATGACACTGGCATACCTGAGAGGTGGGTTGTTCACCTGCTCTGTGGTGTGGGCAACTGTGCAAAAGTTTCCTTTAGAACTTTAGAAGCTACGGCTCATACCTTCTCTTTCATTAGCCGTTTACGCTTGCGACACCCTTTTTCTGGAGTCCGCTGCTGTTGCGCTTGTTTGCGACTTTAAGTTTTGCTGTAAAAATGACGATTAATTGCGTTGTTTCGTCGATTTTTAGCGATTTGACTTCTTAAATCGCTACTCCTTTCGCTAATCCACACTCCCTGTTGGTTTTGTTTTCTATTTTTTTCAGCTCCTGGAGATTTGTATCCTCCATTGGGAGTATTGCTCCGCCCTGGCCCTTGGTCAGGACGTTTACTGAATTGCTGTTTATGCAGCGATAGCCGTCCGCATTAGAGCGTTCCACTATACCCTAGTGGGCAAGCATGTGTGCTCTAGGGAGGGAGTCCTGGGTTCAAACCCCAATACCCCGAAATTTTACCCAAAAGCTTTCGTCGCACGCTGGCAACTTTTGAGGAATGCCCCATCGTAGGGACATCATTCACGGTACATTACACTGTTTTTCGGGGTACCTACAGTGTGATAGGCTTCTATGAACTGATGAGAATGTTTTTGGTAGGTTTAATGCATTTCCCGAGGCAATTTTGGTAATGTTTGAGGCTTTTTTCTTGGTCGTACTAGTTTGATCAACTAGTACTCCAGGGGGGAGTAAGAAAAAGTCACTGCCATCCCTTTCTTGGAGGGCTTGATCCAGGCCAAGCCCCCCTTAAAACCCTCTTGTTGATGCTAAGACTAACTTACGTATTTTTATCACTCTTTTGAAGCTTTAAGTATACTTTCTCAAAGTAACTAGGGTTATAACCCTAGCTCCCCATGAAGTTCACCCCTACCACTCAACTGAGCGGAGGTATCTTCCTTCATGGAGGATATACCGAAACAAAATAGGCATTTCATGCCTTAGGCCTTGGAAGTTAAGCCTAGTGGTCTCCCACCCCAAGACCCCTATACTCAATTGTTTCTACCACTTATTGTGGTTCTACGTTTTAACTGTTTCTGAATTCAGTTGCTTGGCCAAGTCATAATTTGTGTCTGGCCTAACTCCTATGTCACACATTCCTAACCAGCACCATTTCACGCAAAAGAGTGCAGATGAAGTGCTTGATGCTAGCTTGGAGGCTAGAGTCAGTCCAGTTTTCACATAAAAACATTTTTTTTATCCATTTGTGATTGAATCTTTCTATTTAAGTCTGCATTGTCTATCTGCAGCCCCCCTGTATTACACTGGATTTCAAACTATTCATTGATTCGAGCCACATCCTGTTCTTGCTCTACTTGCTCCTTGGTTTTTGAATTTCAACATCAAAAACCTGCAGGATTTCATCAAAGTTTTAGGGCACTAATCAAGGACATCTTTCTGCGGATGTAGAAGGTGGAGTGCCACATCCAGTTCGGACACTCCTCCCACGCCTGGTTCAGGTACGGGGCCGCCTCCCCGGGGCAGCGCGTCCTCATCTAGTATTTTACTGCAAAAATCATGTCAGAAGTCTGTGATGTCACTGTTGCTGAAGTAATTTTTCAATGTAATGTAAGCAAACAAAGCTGGGTACAATACACCAAAATTAGAGCTGCAGCCTCCGTGCACGACATTCGATCTTCACAAAGATTTAACAATGTGTATACATTTCATTTGACATGCATTGGTCTTGCAATGAAAACTTATGACCCTGTGATTCTAATGATGGATTTTCTGAGCTGGTGTTGTGTGTTATTGTGTTTTCTTTTTGTTTTTCAGTCAATATGGGAGAAGGTGGACTATGGTAGTTGAAGGTGAAAATGTTGGGGAAGATGAGAATGAAACATGGCACTTTGAGCCATTCGCTCGAAAAGCAGCATGGGCAAATGTACCCAAATTTCAGAACATCATTTGATTTTGGTAAAGGAAAATGCTCCCAAACAAAAGGTGAAGGTGTTTGTATATGTGTTAGGTATCTGCATTTTGTTAATGTTTCGCAAAAATGAGAAAAATCTTGACAAAAATGTGAATTCGGGAAAAGAGAGCATTTAAAAAGCTAGGTGCTGAGGGCGTGTGTCAGGGCTGGGGCATTGCTGTGGAGGGACATGGCGAACCCTGCGCCCGTCAGTCGTAGGGTGTCCCCCATGGACAGGGGTCGGCCTGATCAGTTGGACGTGCGCCACTCCAACCAGTGCGCGTAGAGGGCTGCCTCAGGGCTTATGAGCCCCGGCCGGACAGCGTTAACGATCCGGTGCATCGCCAGGAGCGGTGTAGGGGCCCCCGCTCCGTTCAGGGCGCGGACGGGCGGAAGGGCGGCTTCGCTGAGGAAAGCCCTGGCGCTGCCCGCCGGGTCGTGCTGGGCGGCAGCGTGCGCCTCGTGCGCCTCCGTCACCGCGTCCGCCACCAGGCCCCGAACGGCCGCCTCCTGCGTTCGGCGGCGGGCACTGGTGTGTTCCGGCCCGTTTTCCCTTCGGCGAGGCATGGTGCTGCGGGCTCTGCAAGGTGCGGCTGCGGGCGGAGGTCAGGGCGCAAAACACGTGCAACAGGTGCGCGACGGACGTGGGGTCCCGCAGGTGCACGTCGATCCACAGGAGGGCGGCGCCCGCGGGGCCCGCGCGGCCGTGTGAGGGGGCGTGCGCGCCCCCGATGCGCTGGTGCAAAGCCTCCTCTTCTGTGCGTCTGCGCGGGCCTGCGGATGGCTCGGGCCAGGGGCACCCGGCCACCTCGGAGCACCGCGCGCACCCGTTGGTGCCAGTCGGCACTGCGGAGGATACCGTGTCGCACTCCCCGCACAGGTGGCAGGTGTGTGAGAGGTGGGAGGACGGCGACCAGGGGCCAAGACGGCAAAGCCAGAGGTCATCCCACCGTTGGCGAAGGGGGTCCCGGAGCTCTAGCAGGCGGGCGCGGACGCGGCGCCAGTAGTCCCTGCCGAGCGTCTTCTGCTGGACCTCCTGCCACGTGTCGTCGGGGAGGAGCCCTTGGTCGTGGAAGGCGGCGATGAGGTCATCCCACGCCGGGCGGGGGTGCCCCCGGGGGGGGGTTGCCACATACGCTTGGCGCCGGGCGAGGTGGGGCACCAGAGCGCCCCACAGGCACTCGTACGCGGCGCCCCGGTGGAGGAGGGCCAGTAGGCTGCCGTCCGCAATCGCCTCCCTTGCTACCCGGAGTCCTTCGCAGCTGTCTAGCTCCCAGCGTAGCGCGGCTGCATGGTGGGTGGGGAGCATGAGGAGCAGGGGCCCCGGAATTTCGCCCTGCCGGGACAGGGCTTCCTTGTACACAGGCCCCGCATTTTTGAAGTGCGCTACGGTGAGCTGTGCGGTCCTGTTCTCGAGCGGAGCCACCGGACAGTGGCCGGGTCACGTCCCCATGTGTGTATCTCCGTGGCTCGGAGCACGTTGGCGGTGTGCACGATTATGCGGAGGGGAAAGGGCGCTCGTATGACCGAGGACTGTGTGGCTCCGTGGCCGCCTGTAGCCACACCTATGCTGACGCGTTTCACGGGTGGTCGTGACCCGCCCGACGGATCAGGGTGGGCCGTGGCTGGGTGTGCGCTCCCACCCCTCGAGCGGGATGGCGGCGTACTGCTGCGCGGGGGCCCCCGGTGCGCGCATGGCGGCGCACCACCGGCCCCATTCGCGGACCCACTCCGCGCCCACTATACGGGCCTCCCACGCGGTCATGGAGCCGCGCCGGATGATCCACGGCGGGAGGAGGGCGTCTTGTAGGTGCTTGGAGAAACCCCCCGGCAGGTCCCGGTACGGGTGGGTGTGCTCTTGCGCTAGGCACTCCAGGGTGCCGTTCACGAGAAGGAGGGAGGCCACGAAGTCCTTGCCAGGGCGCGAGGGAGGGAGGAAGCAGTTGACTCCGCCGCGTTGAGCCATCGGTGCACCCGGGCCGCCGCGCTTAGGGGCTTGTGGAGGAGTTGCTCCAGCCGGTGATTGCGGAGCTCCCACGCGAAATCTCCCAGCCGGAGCATGTGGTGGAGGAAATCGTCCACGGAGGTCTCTCCTGGCGGGTCGTAGCGAGCTATGGTGCGGAGCTGCGCTTCTGCCGCTTCAGGCACCAGCCCAGAGCAGAGTACTTCTGTCCATGCGGTGCCCGCAGACAGCCTGGAGGCCACCCATCGAGCCTTGTTCCCGGACGGGAGTTGGCGGGCCGCCTCTTGCACCGCCTGGCGGTAGTGGGGCCAGAAGAGCGGCGAGTGGGCGCATCCCACGTGCATGTGCAGAGGGCTGCCGCAGAGGAGGCACGGTTAAGGGAGGACGGCGATGCCAGAGAGCCGCTTATTTCGGATGCGGAGCCTGCGCTGCACCGGCGTGTGGCAGTCCCTGGCCCCCAGCGCCCGGTGGTTGGGGGCTGTCGTGGTGAGGTCCCGGGCCTGGACATAAGCCGTGGCGTGGGCTGCTTCCAGGGGTGTGTGCCCTCGGTGCGTCACCGCATGGTCCATTTGCGCCCGCTGCGCTACCGTGCTGAGTGTCCGCATTGTGGGGGGCCGCAGGTGAAAGTGCTGCCCTGGGTCGTTGTGGGTGCCGGAGGGCTCGGGGCCGGCAAGACCAGTGGGGCAGGCACGCGAGGAGTCTCCCTGAATGCTGCTATTGGGGGTGGAACCGGATACTCGGACACCAACAGAGGCAAGAGCAGCAACAACTGAAGCAAGGTCCATGTTGATTGTGGTCCGGCAGAAAATCCCAGTCTATGAAGAAAATTGAGGCGAATTATTCTAAATACATCTGAGTGTCCAAAACTGTCTGAAAAGATTTAAATAATCCAATTATGTAAAAATGTTTGGCCGATCTGGCCCGCGAGCGCGCGTCAGCGGCAAATGGCGATTCCAGCTAAAATAGCGGAACGCGGCGGATTTACGGGAAATGGACCGCGGAATCAAATCCGGCATATCAGAAATATATAGGAAATATCCTGAGACTGAGCTGCGAGGCGGCGATTCCGCCGAAGCAAAGAAAATGACCAAAATGTAGCCAATCTGGGCAGAATGTCTGAAAATCTGAGCAGATGGGGCTAGCCGCACTTACACTCCCCCTCCAAAAACACACTGGGGTGTGTCGCTACGTCAACGAAGAACGTAGTGCGGGTAAGTCCCAAAAAAAAAAAAGAAATGTAGCCTCGATGGGGCGAAATCTGCTTGATCTGACCTGATTTGGGCTGAATTGGCACTGAATCAGGCTGGATGAACCTGAAATGAGACAGAATGAGAAGTGACGAACAGTCCTCCGTGCTGTAAAACATTAGGTTAGGGGCTAAAAAGCATGTAAACGTATCGAGAATGGATACCAAACCATGCATTGGTTGAGAATGAGGTAGATTATTGGTGGATTGAGTGGGGGGATCAAGAAATGGAGTGACATCTCAGCGCTCTGGCACAGTTTCGCTGTCGCGGGCACGCTACGGTGTCCTCGCCGAACTCTACATCGTGTTAATCCCGCTTTTCTCGTTCTGAAAAGTACAGCATGAGGCTCAGAATTGGCGCATCTGATGGATGATCACAAGATTCAGCAAAATTGAAAGTCAATTTGAGCAGAGATGAAGGAGATTAAACAATCACAGAGAGGGTAAACAAATACCAATGTAGTCTACAGACCCTAAGTGAACCATTGAAGGCAGAGATGGTCTTCTGTGCACTTAAATCTAAACAGATCTTCGAGGAATGAGGGGAGATGACAAGGCAATCAACCTAAATTGTCCTAACATGAGTAAATTCCCTGAGATGGAGGTGAAATGAAGCGGAATGTCTAAAACTGAAACTACTAATACTTTCGTTTAGACTAGAGTTAATATATATTGTCGTTTATTCAGCTCAATTGTGCTTTCCGGCACGTTGGTTCGCGAGCATCTAACAGATTCTATCCAAATGTGGATCATGTGATGATACATCATGATGGGACATGCTGGCCCTGGATCCTTGGCATGTAACGCGCCGAAGGTTCACTGAAGGCGCTTTACTGACAGTATATAACTGAGAGACACCGAATTTACAGTGGCGGTGGTGTCAATCGACTTGGACAAGGCCAATCTTTCGATGGAGTCCCACAAGACACTTGGATTCACCATTTTCGACAGTTTCAGGTCGGATTGAGCTCACATTGGCGTGTGCCAAAAATACAACGAAGCTTACGGACTTCAGAGGTTGCTGTTAGAAGTCCCTAGAGCTCCTATCTGAAGATTGTCTGAACAATTGACGTCTGGGTTTTGCACAACAGTGGCAGAATGATGGACAAACCTGAGAAATTCAAGGTAAATTTGAGGATCCTGGATCTGAATCTGGACTTTGGCGTTAGCATCACAGCAAATGAAGGTAAGATCTGAGTTCCTGGCGTCGCATCTGGTGCGGCCAGTACTACAGGGGGTACCTGTAGGGGTGAATGTCGCTGGCCAGCGTTTTGATTATGTACATTTGCTTCCATCTGCACGAGTAGCCAAATTCCAAAGATGCACAGACCAACAGAGACAAGATTACCCCAAATCTGCCTGAATTAAGCCTGAGTTTGGTTTTTTCTGAACACGGCAGCACACTCCGTCAGCGTATCTACGCCTTGTCTGCCGAACGGAGACCAAAGAAAAGTTGATTGACGTCAAATTATCAAACATTCGCAGTTCTCCACATCATGACATAAACAGAAAGAATGAACAGTGGATTGAGCAGAATGTGGTAGGATGGCTTCCTCAATTCGGCCAAGCACGAATACATGTGACCACCAACCTGTCTGGCCTGGCCCTCGTACGGCTTGGGCGCTGCAAATCAGCGGCCGAACTTGAAGCTTGGTCCTCATTTGGCTCCTGGGCTGGCCTGACCGCAGGAGGGGGGATCGACGGATCAGCCCTGGAATGTGGCTGCTGAGGGCCGTAAAAGGCTGGATCTCGATTCACCACAGGTCGTTTTCCGTCGCTCTCCACTTGTCTGTCTGGTTTCGACAAACAGTCTGTCAGGAGTACACCAATTTCGGGGTGCTTCTTCAGGAAGTCGATGAACCCCTTGGTGTATCCATGGACAAAAGATTGGGCTGGTTCCCAGTTGTTGTGACTGGAATCAAAGCCCCTCCACTCACACAGAAATTCCCATTCGCCCTTGGCGTCACGTCTTGCTTCAACAATCCTCTTGAGTTCGTACTTTCCCCCTTCGATGACCCGATCAGACAAATGTTTTGCAGTCCAGAAAAGGGGTTTAACCCGATCCTTGGGGGAGGGGATCTCTCTCTTGAGGCGATCGCCCGAAACGTCAATTTCCCTGCTGACATCCACACGAATCCTCCACCTGTTCTCACCAAGACGCGCTGTAACAGCGAATGGCCCCTCCCACAAGGGAAGAAGCTTGTCATCTCCGTCCAGGGTGGTTTCGGATTTTCGAAGCCAAACTCGATCATCGACTTCAAAATTGTGGGGGTTTTTTCGACCTTGATTTCGAACCCAAAGCCAGTCAGCTTGATGCTTCTCGATTAATTTCGACACAGTTTTATCTGCTCGTTGGACTTCGTCCAAAAACAGCGAAGCATCTTTACAGGGGCGAGGATTATTCAACGGCATGTTCCACCAACACTTCTTTCGTCCAAAGACAATTTCATTTGGAGAAAGGCCATGATACAAAGGCGTGTTGTGGTAACGGCGAAGCAATGCGAAGAGAACTTCCATCCAATGGAAATCCTTTTCACTCGCGAGCTCCTTACGAAGCATATTAATAATTGAGCGGCCGGCTCTTTCGCCAGGCAACGCTCGATGCGAGTGGATTTCACATCGGAGGTGGTGGATTCCAAGGCGAGCACATAATTCTCTCCACCATTCGGAGGTGTACTCTTTGCCTGAATCCGTCACCACCTCGGATGGGACATCCCAGCCTCCCATCCAGGTCTGCGCGCACCATTTGGCGGCAGCCTTGCCAGTCATCGACTCGATGTTGCAAGGCAACACCTGCATGTAGCCGGAATGACGGCACTGAATAAGGAGCACTCCATTGACCTTTTTGTTGGTCCAATGGCACTCTTCGTCATCGAGTTCACCGAGATAGAAGAAATCACTGGTGACTCTGTTAAAGAGGCGCTCCGGAATAGGATGAGGCCTCAGATGGCCGTGCTTCTTCGCGCTGGGGGGCGTCGAGACAGCACATTGGGCACATCCGGCGGCTACTTTCATGCAGTGAGTATATAGCCGTGAGCCAAACAACCTATGTTTAATCATCGACCACAGTCGACGGCCATGTGCGTGGAGAGACTCCCATTTATGCCACCAGTTTAACACTCGGGGGGCTAGGGCGTCTGGCACACACAATTTACCCTCCATCCACAGCTTCCCCCCATCCAACGAGTACTCAGGAAAAATCCCATCCTTGTGAGCATCTTTGGATTTGAGATTTCCAAAGACCTCTTTAAACAATGGATCCTGCAGGTAATCGGACGTCCAGTCACGGATTATCAGGGAATCTTTAGGCAGGGGTGGAGTTTTGGCCGGATCTCGACGCTTAATGCCCTGGATCAACCAAAATCGACTTACTTGTCGGGTATAGTCAAACCGTTTCACACTCCCTGAGGAGGGATCGGTGACTTTTTCCACGACTTTCAGTGTTTTGGTGCAGATCTCATGAGCATGCGCCGGATCTGTGATGGCCGTGATGTCATGGCACGGTAATGCGTGCTGTTTAACAGCGCATTGCATGCATGCACGTCGAATGAGTTTCCTTTCTTCCTGATCCCATTCGATGATTACATGGCGGTCCTGCTCCGTACCATGGATGTTGGTACTTTGCAGCCCCTCTGAGGCGGGGTAAGCCCATCGGCTCAGAGCATCCGCTACCGTGTTGTGTTTTCCAGGCAAATACGACCCATGGAGGTCAAACAGAGAGAGAAATTCGTGCCATCTGGCCCGTCGACCAGCGGGGCTCGCGACAGTATCAATGTGTTCGGTGGCCCAATACTCCAGAGATCGATGATCCGTCAGGACCTCGACTCGATTGGTGCCAACCCACGATTGGTACTTTTTTAGAGGGCAAATTATGGCATACGTTTCTTGCTCACGTGGCGACCATTGCATTTGGCGTGGGGCTAGCTTCCGAGACCAAAATGCAAGAGGGTAATGATCACCTGTGGCTTCATCAACCTGTTCAAGGACAGCTCCGATCGCGTACCTAGAAGCGTCGGTTCTAATGTAGAAGGGTCGGTCAAATTGGGGCACATGCAACGTGGCGACTTCGCAGAGGGCGGCCTTCAAGTGATGGAAGGCCTCCTCGCACTCGTCAGTCCACTTGACACGAACCTTCGAACCTGCCTTGCCTGCATCTCTCCCTACCTTCAATAATTCAGTGAGGGGGGCAGCAAATTTGGCATAACTCGGCACAAAAGTGTGGTAAAAATTGCAACAACCCAGGAATCCTCTCAACTCCGTGATCGTCTCAGGGCGCTTCCACTTCTGAATAGCGACGAGCTTCCCTGGACTGGGTCGTCGGGTGCCATTCTCTAGGAGAGAACGACAAAATTCGACTGATTTTAAAAATAGTTTTCCCTTCTTTGGCCCACAAATCAGCTGATTGGCGTCAAGAATGTCCAAAACTTGGTTCAGCTGCTTCTCATGTAGGGCCACCAGCTCGGCTTCGGTCAGTCCCTCCCCCTCCGTCGCGATGATTATGTCATCTATGTACACACTCACGCAGGCACGAAGCTCAGGATGGGTAGTGAACAGCACATCCTCCATCATTCTTTGAAAAAATGAGGGGGCGTTCTTCAGGCCCATGGGCATGACGGTCCACTGGACTTGGCCACATGGCGTGCACATACAGGTGAGAGGTCGGCTGTCCTTCCTCAACGGCATTTGGTGAAAGCCATGACGGAGATCCTGCACAGAAAACAAACGACCTCTTGCCCTCTTGGCGATTTCCTCCTCAATGAGGGGCAGGGGGTGCGAATCCGCCTTGGTTTTGGCGTTGAGATTGCGGAAATCAACCACCATTCGCCAACCATCAATAGTGTTTTGGTCTGCAGGCGGTGGCTTCGGGACTGTGAAGGGTGCACAGCACCATTCGCTGGTCATACAACCCTCAAGCCAACCAAATTCCCTGAGATTTCTCTCGATGATTTTTCTGAGTATCTCATGTTTGTGTCCATGATTTTCATAAGGGCGCTGTTTTTTTGCCTTGTACCCTTCACGAAGCTCGATGAAAGCTTCACCGAACTGTCCACGGACAGGAGGGTCTTTGATCAACTTCCCTGAAAGGCTTGTGTCCTTCCGTTCCTCAAAAATCTTTTCTCTTGACTTGGAACACCATTCGGTGTCCACCTGATCGCCAGGAATTACTGTCGAAAAAACTTTGGCGACTTCTTCGGCTTTGGCAGGAAGAATCTTCTTACGGATGTCCCTAAACAGGTCCGTATCAACTGCCTCTTGAAGACAGGTGGGTCGTGTGTCGAAATCCCAGAGATTCTCTTCGTGATCCAGCTCCTCGAAAGGCTCCATGAAAGCTTCCACAGGGGTTTTTTCATAAAAAACTCTGAGATTGCGGCGCGATTTTGGATTTTTCTTCGCCCGTGCACTGAAGATTCTTTTCGATGTCGATCGTATTGGGGAAGAGGGAGACGAGGCGGATCCATTGGACGTTGAATCACCTTGGGTATCTGATGGACAAAAATCAGAAAAAATAGATTCATCATCAGTACCACGCTCAACCTCAGATTCTGACCCAACACAAGAATCAGTACCAGAATCAGCAGAATTAGAGTCAGAAAGCTTTCCATCCACCAGGAATGCAAGCGAACTCCAGGACCGCTGTGGCAGGGGACCTGTGTCGTCCCTGGCATACAGCTTAATCTTCCTGGGAAGTTCGATGTAATCTACACAAATGTCTTGTAATTCCTGAAACCAAGGCTTGTCGTCCCACAAGGGCACAACTAAAATTGCCTGGGTTTTATCTTGCTTGATTTTGTGGATGACCTGCTGGATTAAGTGAAACGGAGGATTAATCCACAACTTCTTGTCCCATTTATGGGTCCAAGCGTCGCTAAAGTGCTTGTCAAAGCGCTCGTTCATACGGTTAGCAAAAGCATCATACTGTGGCCAAAAGGAATGGTGTTCATGAAAATATTCACAAATTGCATCGCGCCATTTGTCGACAACTCTGTAGGATGAAGAGTGCCAGCGCGAAGGGCGTCGTGGCTGGGAGTCCCTACGAAGACATTCTAACTCCTGGGAGTAATCGGCACTCCCATTCACCTCTGCAATGGTGACATCTTCACCAAATTTTGGTGTCACCTTTTGCTTCAAAAATTCTTCTGCACTTTTAAACCCTGCGTGCAAAAAACGAAATTCAGGACGTTCCAAGGGACCTGACTCCAGCAAAAAACAACGACGATGACCTACGGGCGCTACCCTGTTCTTGCGAAGCCAAGGATGGCCCAAAAAAATGTCATACTTTATGTCGGCACGATAGAAGTAGTCATCCTTAAGGACAACTTCTTCCACATTTTGCTCTTCCCAAAGGTCTTGAGCGACCAAATGAGTTGATATATAACAACCGCGTTGCCCACCTGCGAGAGAATGTCCAGAAACTCCCTCGAGGGTAACAGGATGAGGCGACTCAAACACGCAGTCGTCGGGTAAGAATGAATTGGATTGGAGATTTACCTCTGATCCATTGTCACACAAACAAGTGGCGAGGTGGAAATTTCCCTTGCAATCAGAGACCCACAGCTTTGTGACAAACTGACGAGCCCTGTGCTTGGACTGTACACCAACCTCGTCCACTACAACAGAAGAATCCGCTGCCGGATCCAGGGGAGAGGAGACAAGCGACCCTACATCAAGTAATGGTCCATCAGGAATTTGGGGATCATGCCTGAAATCGCCTGGGGAGGGGCGATTTTCGTGGCTCCCCTAGGCGTTCTGACCTCCAGCGGCTGCGTTAACATTGTGAACACAGCCTGATTCATCGATCCACTCATCTTGGAACGGATCATCTACTGGATTCAGGGCATTTTCGACATAATCTCGATCCGCATCGGACACCTGATCTGCACCTGAGACCTGATCCACACGATGATTGCCCTTTCCGCGTCCACGGCCACGGCCGCCGGATGATGGGCCACCACCGTCGCCACGCCCTCTGCCCTTACCAGAGAAAGGGGTTCCTGAAGGATTTCCCTTACCTTTACCCTGTGATCCTGGAGCATTTCCTTTGTTTGTACCGGATTGAGGGGTTTGGCCTGGATTTCGATTTCCGCCTCCGGCGTTACCATTGGGACTTGTCTGGCCGTTCGGCTGTCCATCGGAGCCGGATGGAGTCCGGTTTCCTTTGCCTTGGGACCCGCCAGGGCCTCCAGTATTTTTCTTTCCACCGGAGGGGGTCGGATTACCCTTTCCCCCCTTTGCACCATGCACCTGTCTGTCATTCCTGTCTGAATTCTGCGAATTACTGACATTTTCACCAATCACCTTGTGATCGTAAGCAGACCATCGGTGATTACCAGTAGAATGCGTCTTAGCTCGGTTCGTAGAACCTAAAAGAAGGCAGATGCTACAATGATCCTGAACATTCCGGGTGTCATTCACCTTTTTGTTGCCCTTTTGGGCCCCATTTTGGGTGTTTTTCTGGGTATTCTTGTTTCCCCCAAGACCCTCATGGAAATTTTGATTGGCGGCGTCAGCGAGCCGCTCAACCTCTTCCCACAGTTCCTGCGGGGTGAACGAAAACACCCAGTTCCTGGCCTTCAGGCGATGGCCGTGGAAACTTACTCCCCTATTGAGGACTTGGACAAACAAGTCCCGATCCTCGTGTTCATTAAACTTGATTTTCCACGTGTTTTCAGTGAATTTCACCTTGGTAAACGACGTGGGGGAACACTTTTGAAGTGATTCCCTGACGGAAAACCTGTTGGCCGAGGCTTCGAAACCATCGACCTCCGCCCACCAGGTCTTGACCTTTTCTTCGGACTGTTTATTCCGAAGGGTGGCGGCGGTTTCTGAGGGGATCTTGTCAAAAATCAGACTTTTCAGCTCGGCACTAGAAAATTTTTCGCCTGAATGTTCAGATTCTTCTACGAGATTCCAGAAGCGCTGTCTCTTGTCTTGCACTTCGTGCAAGATTAATCGCGAGAATGAAGGAAAATTCTTCAACATCTGGTGGTAATGGTCCTCTGGCAGCCGGGATCCACGTACCTCCAACTGTTCCCACACCTCATCAAAGGTAAGGGGGGAACTTGAATCCTCACGATCACTCCAGGTCCTGAGCCAAGTGTTGGCCGGCGCTCCCTCAAGGCAGTCCAAGAGGGCCATCAGGAACTGATCATCCTGGAGTTTTTGAGTCTTAACCCACAGTTTAAATTCCCGTTGGAACTGAGGCCAACGTCTGGGATTCCCATTATACTTCGGTTGCTTGGCAACCTGACGAAGTCGCAATGAAGTAGGATTTAGAAGTGAATCCAGCCCAACACCGGCCGTAATGGCAGACACCTTGGCGGCATCATTAGCCACACCAGCTCCGGCGAGGGTCTGGGCGAGCAACATCTGGGCTATTACATTGGAATCAACAGCAGGAAGGGTAGTACGGGAGGCAGTTCGCTTGGCATTCTGAGCCTCAGTCCTAGCCTTCGCCGACCTACTCTGAGATCGAGAGATTGTAACCCTTTCCTTTAGCTTAGTCCTGCTGATCCTTGCATCGGTGGTCTTAGAGTCCACCGAAGGAGCAATCAAAAAAATTTCTGTCGCCTCCTCCGACGGTTCTGTTGTTTGTTCCACCGATGATGCGCCCTCAGACCTCATGTGGGTCTTGAAAAGATCTTTAATTCCCAGCGTCTGAATGATGAGTTGCATTTGATCTTTGAGCAATTGGAGCTCAGTATCTCGCTGTAATCTGCAAGAGCAGTCAGCAGGACAGTACATACCGTGCCCTGAAGGGCCTGAGCAGGCTGTCGGACCGCTAATCTCAGTGGTTCGCAGCCAGGAGTCCACTTGGGGAGCTCCTTCAGTCCTAATTTCCAGGCTTGCCTGCCTGGCTGCCTCTAAAATTCCTTCCTCAACCGCGGCGGCTAGATCGTCGCGGATGGAAACAGAGGGATGAGGGGCGGAGGGCCCGGCAACAGGTGCCTTGGTCTTCTCCTTCGGGAAGGGGCTTGCCTCCCAAATCTGCAAAAAAATGGCAAAAGAGTCATCTTCTTGAGAACACCACCACATCCTGGTATTAATTTCTTCTTGAAGGAGGAAAAAATATTCGAATAAAAAATCAGAGGCGATTCTTTCTTGTCCTATCAGCTTAGACGTGGCTAATAGACAAAGGGCCTCAAGCGCCTCAAGGTTACGGGTCACTTCTGAAGACAAATGGTTGTCCCATTGTGCCCAAGAGGCTGGTCGATTATAGGTAGGTACCTCACCTGGACCACCCATCTCAATGTCGTCAATGTCGGCGTCGATGGTCTCAAAATGTGGACATTGGTAAGGAGTATTAGTACCTGCCAGGTCCGTAAGCTCCACCGGAGCGTTGCCATTAGCGTAGGCTGGGAGATTCCAGCTGCTTGATGGCCAATTTTGACTGGGATCTTGATTGTAATCTGGGCCTCCACAGCTGCTGATTTGTGCCCTTCTTGGGCAATTTGGGCTTGCGCAAGGCATTCCTCTCAAGGCCTCGTTCGCACAGCACCACGGCAGCGTAATTGTTACGTCTCCGGAGGTGGCGGAGTCTACGGGGCCGTACTGGGGAGCTAACTGTGGTTGGGACACCAAAGGAACAACATTCAGGTAGCCTCTGCTACCATGAAAGTGCTGCCCTGGGTCGTTGTGGGTGCCGGAGGGCTCGGGGCCGGCAAGACCAGTGGGGCAGGCACGCGAGGAGTCTCCCTGAATGCTGCTATTGGGGGTGGAACCGGATACTCGGACACCAACAGAGGCAAGAGCAGCAACAACTGAAGCAAGGTCCATGTTGATTGTGGTCCGGCAGAAAATCCCAGTCTATGAAGAAAATTGAGGCGAATTATTCTAAATACATCTGAGTGTCCAAAACTGTCTGAAAAGATATGAATAATCCAATTATGTAAAAATATTTGGCCGATCTGGCCCACGAGCGCGCGTCAGCGGCAAATGGCGATTCCAGCTAAAATAGCGGAACGCGGCAGATTTACGGGAAATGGACCGCGGAATCAAATCCGGCATATCAGAAATATATAGGAAATATCCTGAGACTGAGCTGCGAGGCGGCGATTCCGCCGAAGCAAAGAAAATGACCAAAATGTAGCCAATCTGGGCAGAATATCTGAAAATCTGAGCAGATGGGGCTAGCCGCACTTACAGCAGGTCGAGGTGGCCGCCAGGACCGGCGACTATGAGCTTGGTGTGGCTGGGGCCCGGCGGCGTGTACTGTAGGACGGTGTACTGGGACGCCGCCCGGTCCGCCTTGTGCAGTAAGGCGTCGCTGTGGTGGGAGGTGGCTCGGGCAAACCAAAATGGGTGCTCGGTGTGTTGCCCTCGCGTGTGCAGGCCGTCCAGAAGCCATCGCAGCGGCATCTGGTTGACCACCTCCGCCGCGCCCGCGGGGACCCCCGAGGCCCGCTCGCGATCCGCGTGTCGCAGAAGGTGGAGGATGACCTCGGCGTCCACCGTATGTAACCAGGGCCTGTGGACGCCGTAATGCAGGGGGAGGAAGGCGGCCACCCCCTTTCCTGTCGGGCACCGTGCCCGAGATGGCCACTGCCCACGCCACGTGCGGGTGAGGTCGGCGGCCAGAGCGAAGCTGGTGGGGTGCCTGCAGGGCCCGCCCCCCGACGCATCAGAGGAGGTGTGGCCAAAGGCCTCCGGGATCCAGTAGTGTCCGGCGGGGCTGAGCCACCCTGCGTTGAGGTCGGCGGAGTTCCATTGGATGTTGGGGTGGCCGGGGGTCAGTTGGTCCACGCTCAGCACCCTGGTGTTGTCTGGGCGAACCGCCGGGTGGTCATGGAGTCGGACCTCAGCCCCAGTGATCCTGCTTGCCCAGGACCGGAGCGCCGTCCTTTGCTCCCTGACCCACGCGGGGCCTCCGCGCTGGTGCACCACAGGTGTCCCGTGTCTTCCGGTTGGTCCTCCAGCGCGTGCACTGCCATACGTGGGTCGTGCGGCATCTCCGTAGCCACCAGCAGGGCGGTGCTGCCGGGGAGGCCACGAGGCCTGGGCTGGCCCGCCCCTACCTGCACTATCACCCACTCGGCCTGGAGCTGCGCTTGTTCCGCCGCTCGGGCGCATTGGTCCTCCGTGGTCACCAACCATACCGGCGCCGGCGCGTGGGGCCGTGGGCACAGAGGCTCGGGCCACGCCACATCCGCGTTAGGTTCGTGGTGCTCACCGTCCGCGAGTACGTCGCGGAGGATGTACAGGAGGGCCGCCGGTGGGTGGTATGCCGCCCCCCGAGTGGGGGGGGACAGACTGCCCGAACGGCGGTAGCCCCCGACGTGAAGGTGCAGACCGCCCGTGCCACGGCGTCGTGTGTGGCAACGTTAGGCGGCACGTGTCGCGGCGCCGCAGCTTGGCGGTGCGCAGCGTGACGATGTTGCCCGGGGGGGACTGCAGTTGGACGTTGGCTGCCCTGGGGCACGCGATGGGGTTGTAGAGCCCCACTCCCAGGGCGGCCAGGGCCCGGGGTATGCGGTGGACCCAGTCGCTCCCTGCAAGGGTTGCAAATTCCGGAACGGGGTAGTGTACCTCGGGGCATATGTCGTGCGCACCGGCAATTTCCCAGAACATCATGGTGACCTTGGCGCGCACGGAGGTTGAGCGGTGGTGCACGAGTGTGCCCACGAGGGCCACCGCTGCCTTCTGGCACCACTTTGGCACCCGCGTGAGTCCCAGGGTCCGGTCATCCTGCACGCTGTTCCGCGAGGCTTCGAAGGCGTACCGCGCCCTATCCTTCGCGACCTGGACCGTGATGTGGTCCAGGTGGCACGCGGTGTCGGAGTCGTCGGCTATGAAGGGGTCGACATATTGCGTCACTCCCCCCAGGATCGCCAGGATGACGTGCTGCGGCACTTTCGGCGGCGCGAGGGTGTTGAGGCACCAGTGGTGCACCGCCACCAGGCTCAGGCGGTGTTTGCGCTGCAGGGAGAACTCCCTGTCCGGCTGCAGCTGGAGTCTCAGGTAGGGGACGGAGTCCGCCGCCGGCACCCAGTGCCATGGGTTTTCCAGGTGTGGGCAGAGGCGCAGCTGCAGGCCCAGGACCCCCTCCATGGTGGCCATGGCGCACTTGCGGGGGATGAGCTCAATGCCCATCATCCCTAGGTACGCGGCAACCGCCTCCGAGCCCTCGACGAAGTGCTGCAGCGTTCGAGCCACTACCAGCAGGTCGTCTACATAGGCCTGGATAAGGCCCTCTTCGGCCTCCCCGGGCGGCCGCAGGCGGTGCCCCTGGGCCCTGAGCAGGGGCTCAAAGAGGGGTGCGTACAGCAGGGGGCTTTCAGGGTTGCCCTGTCGGACACTGCGCAGCATGTGGACGGGCTGCGTCAGCCCGTGCGCGGTGACGATGCGCAGCCTGGCGCATTTGTGGAGGAAAAACAGGAGGTCGATGACCTCTTGCGGCACAGAGAGGTGGCGCAGGATGACATGGAGGGTGCCGTGCGGGGCGGTGTCGGAGGCCCTGCGGGCGTCGAAGGAGAAGACGTAGTTGGCTTTTCCCCGCTGGAGCTGCAACTGCGCCAGAAAAAGGGGGGCCGGTGTTGGAGCCGGGGAGGGCCCCCTGCTGCCAGTCGCTGACCACTCCGTGCCGTGTGAGCACCTCCGTGATGCGCTGGGTGAGGGAGCCCGTGACCAGCTTCATGTCCAGTTGGCCCAGGGCTATGGGCTGGTAGTCGTCCAGTCTGGCGGAGCCCGGCACCTTTGGGGCTGAGCCAGATGTGTTCGTCCCTCCAGTGCATCGGCGGCGGGGCGCCGCGGAGGATGGCTTGGTAGGAGTGGACCAGGAGCCACTGGACGGGTGCTGGGCGGGCCTTGATGAAGCGGCCTCCACGTGGGTGGGGCCCGGGGCCTTGCCATCGGCCTTGTCCAGCGGGGCCCACAGGGGCTGCATGGAGTACTGCTGGACTTGGGACCGGGCCCCCTCAGGGAGCCGAAGCACATGGCGGCCGAGGACTGCCTGGCAGCCGGGGAGGTCTACCGGGCGTTTGTCGTACAGTTCTCGCCAGAAGGTGCGAACCGCGAACATCACGTCGTGGGCCTCTGTGAGGAGCGTTTGGGTGTTGGGGACCCGCACGTTGCAGAGGCCCGAGGGGCCCGGGCCTCTACCTCTATGGCCCTTCGCACGGCTTTCCACCGCTGGGCAATGTCCTGGGCGTGGCGGCGCCAGAAATTGTTGATGGCGCGCTTGCGGTCGGCCGCCAGGAGTGCGCGCAAGTGGCGGATGTCCTCCTCGAGGGTGGCCGCTTGCCTCTCCAGCTCCTCCTGCAGCTGGCCCCGGGTGGCGGGGCGGAATCAGGGCCATGCACCTCGCAGCTCCTCCGTAAATCGGAGCGCGGCCTCTGATTGTATGCCATGCCGTGCCGCTTTCGCCTGGTATGCCGCCAGCGCACACGCTGCCAGGGCGTCGTAGCGGAGGATCGCCGCCTTGAGCCGTTTCCCGCTCTCAGGGGGGTCCCCTCCTGCCGGGTCCGACCCCGCCGGGGATGGCTGCCCGCCCCCACCACGTGCGCCAGGGCGTCATGCGCCATGTGGAGGTGTTCGAACACCTTGTCCACATCGGCCGCGGGCATGGACCCGTAGGCGTGCTGCTCAGCCGGGCCCAGCCAAGGCGCCAGGGAGGGCTCGCCCTGCGCGGCTGTGACTGCTGCCCACAGGCAGCGTTGGACGGGCGCGGCCTCGACGTCGTACGGGAGGAGGCGGCCCTCCGTGTGGCTGTAGAAGGCGGGCATCGGCGCGTGCCCTGCCGCGTTGAGGAGGTCCGGCAGGGCCAGGCGGACCCACCCGATCACCTGGGGGTGTGCCATGCCACTGGCCCAGACAGGCTCCCGCAGGGACCACGGCAGGAGGGGCTCGTTGACCAGGAAGGTGTCCACCCTGTGCCAGGACGGGTGGAGCGTGGGAATCATGTCCCTTAAGCCGCCTGCCGTGGCCCTCCGGAAACCGCAGGCCTCCCAGCCCACTCGGAAGTGCTCCGTGGCCGGGTTGGTGGTGGCATCCATTTAAATTTTGGTGTCGCCGGTGATGACCACCGGGTGCCTCCCACTGAGGCTGCGCGCCGCGGCATACATTTGTATGTCGGCCCAGAAGGCCGCCTGCCCTGCCCATGGGGAGCAGCCTGCCTGCGGTGCGTGGACGTTTATGAGGGTGAGGCCAACCCCGTCCGTGCGGATCCCCAGGGCCGCGGCCTTCCTGGGGACGATTTCTGTGAAACTGAGCAGCTCGTGCTCGGCCACGTACTTGCTGCTGACGGCTGTGAGGAGGCCTCCCACTCTCGAGGTGGAGGTGGCCCGTGTCACCGCCAGCCGGCTGCTGAAGAACGGGGTGTACCCCTTGTCCCTGCGCCCGGTTGGTGATCTCTGATTCCTGGAGCATGATGGCAAAGCCCCCCTCCCGGGCTAGCATGCCGGTGATGAGGTGCTCCTTATCAGTACAGGCCGCCCGCCCACGGCGCCGTCGGAGTCCTCCCGGAGGGACCGGTCCGGTGGGACAAGGCCGTTGCACAGGTTCCAGGAGAGGAGCCAGAAGGCGTCGTCCGCCGCGTCCTCCTGGAGTCAGCTATCGCGTATCGGCATTGCCACGGGGTCTGCTGGAACAGCCAGGTCTCCTGGCCGTGCTGGGGCCATGGAGTGTGGGGCGCCCGCTCCCAGTGGGGCCCACAGGGGGGCCAGGGGGGCCAGTCCCGCGGCAATGGACCCTTGTTGCGCTGCAGCGCCAGCTCCCGGGGCCGCTCCGGGCGTCTCCTCCCTGTCCTCCGGGGCCGCCGCGTGGCCGGCCGCCTGGGGTGGGGGGCACTGGGCATATGGGGCATGGGAGGGGGATCTCCGTGCCCTCCCCTGGAGGATGTGGGAGGCCGCTTCCTTGTCTTCCACGCGGGCGGCGGCGTGCATCGCTGGCCACGCCAGGTGTTCCAGCATCGCCCCACTTGTGTAGTACTTGTCTGCACATAGAAGGCATTTCGTCGGCTCCGTGGCCCCCTGTGCCGGGGAGAGCGGCACCAACTTTCGGATGGCGCCGTCCGGCGCCGGGTCGAAGGGCAGGTTGGCCAGCGGAACCGTGTGTGGTGCCAGCGCGCGGCCCGGGGCCGTTCGGAGACCCTGGACGGCGTCGCGCGCCGTGTCTGCCTGCAGCCACTCTTGCCAGTGCGTGGCACCGATTTGGCGGTCGGGCTTGCCCCTCCATCGCAGGTCGTGGAAGGCCTGTAGCCAGTGGTGTACTGTGGTCGGGACCGCCAGCTGGAGCTCTAGGTCGGCTAGGCGCGCCGCTGCCGGCCACACCCCCGGCTTCGCTGCCTTGGCGTTGTCCTTCAGGCCGACTTGGAGCAGAAGAGCGTGGTGTTCGCCCTCCCGCAAGTGCCTTGACGATGATGCGAGCGCAGTCAGCCACGGGGATTACGGCCTCGGGCCCCGGCATGCGCTCGGGGTCCCAGATGGCGATGTGCGTGTCCGCCGGGCTGAACATGCAGACTACCCACTGCGGGTTCTGCTGTCCCCGCTCGGCCACCGCGGGGATGGCCGCCAGGCAGGCGTGCGTGACTGGCCCCGCGTGGAGGTCCGTAATGTCCGTGGCCCTGATGACGTCGCCTTGCCATTCGGCCCGTAGATGCGCCTCCTGGTCGGGGCTCCAGACCAGCGTGGGGGGGTTGGCCCACCCCGGTTCTTGCCTCTTGTTGGGGGCGCTGATGGTGTGTAGCAGGACGGCTAGCGGCCAGGGGGCCGCCGTCATATAGTAGGCCTGGGTGGTCTCCTGCTGCCAGTGGACATGGGCCGGGAATGCCCCCTGTCTGGCGGTGCCGTGCCAGACGGTCCAGCGGCCCCCGGCCAGGATGTGCGACCGGTACCCCCGGCAATGGCCGTGCAGGATGGCCTGGTAGCCCGCCGCCTGCAGTACCAGTGATTCCCCCTACTGGGGCCGGGAAGGGGGTGTGCCGCCACCTGCGTCCCTGACGCGGCTGCGCTCGCGGAGTGTGGTCTGCGCTCGTATGCTCCCCGCGATCTGCGCCGGGCCGTGGTGGTGGACAAAACTCTCCCCGCCGTCTTCCAGTAGCGCCGCCGCGACGATGTACAGCTGCTCCGCCGCGAGTGGTGCCGTCGGCGTGTGCGTTGCGGCCAGCTGGCCGGGCCGCGTGTCCCGGCAGGGGACATGGGGCAGCAGTTGCGCTGGCCAGGCATCCAGGGGTCCCATGGTGACGGCCGCGACCGTGGACGCCAGTGCCGTCCGGTCCGCTGGCCTGTACTGCGTAATTCCCGCGGTGTCCCGGGCAAGCTGCCTGCAGGCCGCCGTCCAGGTCACCAGCCCGCAGTTCTTGCAGTCCGGCTCGGCTCCGTCCGCGTTGCTGCTTCCCCTTTGCTGCACCGTGGTGGCCGTGTGGAGCAGGGGCGCCCTGCTGCAGTGCCTCCGGGCCCTGCCCCGGCGGGGGGGCGGGGGGGGCCGGCTGCAGGAAGCTCTGCGCGCGCAGGCGCTCTGGGTGCGTGTGGTACGGGTTCTGCTGCCGGTGCTCCGCCGTCGTCCGGGGGAGGAAGAGGAGTTGGTGCAGGTACCAGTCGCCCTGCGCGGTGGACGGATTGTGGAGTGTCAACCACTGTTCCACCACGCCTCACGGGTGTGTGGCCTTGACGCGGCGCTGCAACCCCAGGCGGCCCAGGCGGTTTGACGTTCGCGCACGTGGGATGTGGGTCTGCGGGTAGAGCACCCGCAGGGGTTCCAGCGCCAGGTCCAGCACCTCGTCTGTGAGCTGTTCCGTAAGGGCCGACGCCCTGTGCAGGGTGTGGCGGACCCCGGCTGTGGGGGCTGTGAGCTGCTCGAGAACCGCCCCCGGCGGGTACCGTGCACCATGCTTCATCATCCACTCCCTAGGGTGCCTCAGCATGGCCCTCCACACTTCCTGTGTGAGGGCGTGGCGGGGGGCCAAGGGGGGGAACCACCCGTAGAAGGCAGTGGCACGCCGTCGGCGATCGCATGGGCTGCGGGGCGGCCGCAGTGATCCACCTGCCGTGTCAGGTACGATCGACCCCCACTCCACGGTCCCCATGCCCTCGGCGTGAAGTAGCGCCTGGCCCTGCACCAGAGGGAAATATGGGCTCGGGCGCCCGTCCTTCTCTCGCCACTGTATCCAGGCCACCCCCGCCTGCAGGCTGCGGAGCAGGGCCACGGCGGGGGGTTGTGGCAGTGGGAACGCCCCCTTGACGGCTTGGGTGGCATGGGCCAGGGTGCCCGCGGGCAAGTACCACAGCAGGAGGACCCAGGGGTCCGGCAGCGGTTGTGCCCTTCTCACGTGCCACCGCCACTCGGAACCGTGCCCGTCTGCAGGAAGTGGCGTGCCCTCTTGTCGGGGTGCCGCTGGAGGGTAGCCGCGAGGCTGAACCCCTCTGTCGCGGGTGCCACTGGGAGGCCGCCCTGTGGCCTGCGCTAGGGGAAATCCTGGTCGCCCGGCCAGGCGTGGAGGTCCCGGGCGATTTCCTCTGCGGTGCCTGTGGGGGCTTCCTCTGGTGCCAGGTGCCACATGACAGCGGGCACCGCCCATGTGGAGAAGGGCCATGTCCGTTGAGGGGTGTACACCTGGATGGTCCGCTGCGTGGAGCACCCCCCGGACCATGTTCGCTGCTAGGACCAGCACCGTTCCGTGGGTTCCACGACAATCTTCTCCGCCGGTCCGCCGTGGCGGCCCCGGGTGTGCAGGGCCACCTCTGTTTGGAGTGTGTGGGCGACCCGGTCGACGACTTCTTGGATGTTCACGCTGCCGCGCGTGGTCTCATCCAGGATCCAGCCCTGCGCCACCCCGTAGCGCAGGGCGGCGCGTGCGGCTGCGTGCTTCACCGCGGGCAGCGCCCCGACATCGGGGCCAGGTCGGGGGTGTTGCTTCGGGCACCAGTCTTCTCCGATGCAGTGGCCCCATTTCCACGCGGGGCAGAGGGCGGGCACGCTGCGCGCCGGCGGCGTGGGTTCCCTGGGCGCGCTGCCCGCGGGGGGCCCTGGGATCATCTCCAGGTCGGAGTCGGCATCCGCGTCCTCCTGGATCTGGGGGTCCCCGTCTCCGCCTCTGAGTCCCAGCGCCCTGATGACCTCGTGTGCCGCGTCCAGCGTCGGAGACCGGGGGCGTGTTTTGCGTGGGGCCGCGGGCTCTGCCATTGTTGTGTCGCTGTGCCTGAATGCAGGGGATGGGGTGCGGATCTCCCGGGGCTGGTGCGAGTGCTGTGGGTGCGGTGGGGCGTGCGTCTGGGAGCTCGAATGCTGGCTCCGTGAGCCGGCACCGAGCGTCTCTCCCTGGGCTCCGCCGGGCGTTTGCGTGCTCGTGGCGGCCTTAGGCGCTCCCCCAGTTGCCCGTGTGGCACGGGTGGTAAGCCGGGAGGGTGTCCCTGGGGGGTGCCCTGCTCCGTTGCGAGGGGCGTCTGAGGTCAGGCGCTCTCCCTCATCCTGGTGCCCGTCCTCTGAACCGGCTGTCGCGGTCCGCCATCCGCGTGCTGAGGGCGCGGGTGCGCGGGTGTGGGGGCCCAGCACTGTCCCCTTGGCTTGCACCCCTGGGGGGGGCTGCGTGCCGCGGGGGTAGTGAGGGTCCGTTCCCGGCGGGGAGGCCGTCCACTGTTGTGAGGGGCGTCTGGTATCAGGCGCTGTCCCTCCTCTGGCCGCCCGTCCCTCGAAGCGGGCGGCCAGGGTTCCGCGGCCCTGTCCGTGGCTCCCGGGCGCGGTTGGTGCGGGCGTGGGAACCCCGCAGTGCGGTCCCTGTAGTCTGCGTCCCCGGGGGGGTGGCCTTCCACCGTTGTGAGGGGCGTCTGGTGTCAGGCGCCTCCCCTCACCTGGCCGCCCGTCCCTTGGGGCGGGCAGCAAGGGCTCCGCGGCCCGGGTTTCCCGGGTGCGGTTGTCGTTGGCGTGGGGACCCAGCACCGGCCCCACAGTGTGCGCTCTTGCGAGCCGTCGTTGCGTGCTCTGGGGGTTGCTGAAGGGCTTCCCCGCTGTTGCAAGGGGCGTCTGGTGTCAGGCGCTGTCGCTCCCCCGGCCGCTCGTGCTTTTGGGCGGGCAGGCGGGGTCCGCCATCCGCGTGCTGTGGGCGCGGCTGCGCGGGTGTGGGGGCCCAGCACTGTCCCCTTGGCTTGCACGCCCTGTGGGGGGCTGCCTGCCGCGGGGGTGGTGAGGGTCCGTCCCCGGGGGGGAGGCCGTCCACTGTTGTGAGGGGCTTCTGTTGTCAGGCGCTGTCCCTCCTCCAACCGTCCCTCCCTCGAGGCGGGAGGCCAGAGTTCCGCGGCCCTGTCCGTGGCTCCCGGGCGCGGTTGGTGCGGGCTTGGGGACCCCGCAGTGCAGTCCCTGTGGTGTGCGTCCCCGGGGGGGTGGCCTGCCCATCCCTTGGGGCGGGCAGCCAGGGCTCCGCGGCCCAGGTTTCCTGGCTGGGGTTGTCGTTGGCGTGGGGACCCAGCACCGGTCCCACAGCCTGCGCTCTTGCGAGCCGTCGTTGCGCGCTGTGCGGCTGGCGGAAGGGCGTCCCCGAGGGGGGTGCCTTTTGCCGTTGTGAGGGGAGTCTGAGTGCAGGAACTCTCCCTCCGCCGGCTGTCCGCCCTCTGGGCGAGCTGTCGGGGTCCGCTACCCACGTGCTGTGGGCGCGGATGTGCGGGTGTGGGGGCCCAGCACTGTCCCCTCGGTCTGCGTGGCCTGTGGGGGGCTGCGTGCCGCGGGGGTGGTAGGGGGCCGTCCCTGGGGGGGGTGGCTTTCCACCGTTCTGCGGGGCGTCTCGTTTCAGGCGCTGTCCCTCTCCCGGCTGCCCGTACTTTGGGGCGGGCGGCCGGGGTTCCGCGACCTGTGTGTCCCGGGCGCGGTTGGTGTGGTTGTGGGGGCCCAGCACCGGCCCCACAGCGTGCGCTCTTGCGAAGAGATTAGAAAAAGCCATCGTTCTGGGCTGTGGGAAAGTCAGTTTGCCCTGCCCTTCTTTGTTTGTTTTGCTGTCAGTCAGGCACACTGTCAGCACAGCACCGCACATCTTTGATCCGCAGCACTGTAGTCTTTCTGGCACTGTCTGCACTTGTCTGTCCTTCCCTTGACAGTGGCCGTTACTCAGATACAGGTTTGCCACTTGGCCTCGCCACTGTCATCCTTTTTTGCACTGACCATCTCAGGTCTTTTCCAGCTGTTTGTACAGTAATGGCCTTCGTAAGGGCCATCCACCTAGACCTTTGCCGCAGGCGCATCTCCCAATTGCCGCAGACAACTCAGAAACGTCGCAGAATGGGAAAGGTACAGGTATTCATGCCGATAGATGCAGAATAGATTGCTATGTCAGATATATGAATAGTAATTTTCAAATCTTAGATATGTAGCAGTTTGAAAGTTTGTATCTCTGAAGGACAGAGCGATCGGAAGCGCAAACCTTTTGTGCCACTCATTAGTGTTCAATACAAGCACGAATCAACCGCGCTCTTGGTCCCAAATAAGTAGTGACAGTCAAAAAAGCCTCTTTCTACACTGTCCCAAATGCCTTGTGTTGTGCTGCTCATGCTGGCGTTCATGACCATAAAGCAAGGTGTGAAGCACTCCTTCTCTTTCTGCGGTGATGGTGAACAAAGGTAGGCAGAGAGGACAAACCAGAAAGAAACAGAAGTAGAGAAACACAGAAGTCAACCTATAATCCCAAAAAAGCTCGATCTCGCATGCATGACTGTACCTGTGCATACAACAAGTTCTGAAACACTCCTTCCCTGTTCAGCAGTGATGGTGCACGTAAGTACAAAGGAGCAGAAAGGAACAGAAATCGAAAAACACAGAAGTCAAAGGTACACTCGCAAAACAAGGTTGAAGGTTGCCTTCCGCTCTCTCTCTCTCACATTGCAACGGAACCTGGTGAGATGCACTTCAAACCTGAATGGTCTTGGGCCAAGCAAAAGCTGTCCCAAGGGGCGACAGGTCCTGTCCTGTGATGCAATGCAGGGCAACCGTGACTACGGTCCTTACAACCACACAGCCCTTTCTCACACAGACCAGTGACAAACTTGAATCGATGGTAGGTGTATTGCCACGCACTTGTGCTGTGCCCTTGCTTTGTGATGCATGACTGCCGTGTGCCGTTTGTGCCCAAAACAGAAAACACTCCATGCCGAAAACAGAAAACACTCAAACACGATGCCGAAAACAGAAAACAATCGAACACGTTGTTGACCAGTTAACCACGGGTATGCTCCTGTCCTTTCAGTTGTCAAGAAGGAAAGGTTTGAGCAAGACGAGGAAGCAAAGGGCTCCATTGGTTGCTTCAGGTTGGTTGCCGTCCTTTTTCCCTGCTTGAGAACTGGGTTTGGCTGTTGGCATCGTTGATGCTCTGCAACCAGTCCACTGCTCAGTGTTTGTTTTTTGTTCCGACGTGCTTCACTATGCATTGTTTCACCGCTCAGTGTTTTTCTGCACAGCACACTGTCCCTTTGCACGACCTGGTCCACCACTCTGCTTTCTGCACCATCATTTTCTGCACGATGCGTACGGCCGTCGCGTGTTTTTCTGCCAGAACCAAAGAACTCAGGATGCCGGAAAGAGCAAAAGAAACAACAAAGGCGCAGAGCAAAGACGCAAGCCGCAAGCACAGAGAAAGCGAGAAAGCAGAGGCAGAACCCGAAATCAAAAATCAGCACTTTAAAGGTGTCTGAAATCTGACGTTCTTTCCCGGTCGAGAATTGGGAAGGGTTGCAATCAAACAAAAGAGATTTTAAGGTGTGTGAAGTCTGAGGTGTCAGATTTGGTAATGCTGATGGTGGTGCTGCGGTCCTTGATGGTGGTGGTGCCGTCTTCTCTTGGGCTGACTGCTTGCTGCTTGCTGCCGTACACACACACACACACACACACCCTTTGGTTGCAATAGGTCGCTCTCTAGCAAAATGGGATAGGCAAAGGACAACTCGAGACAGCCCTTTTTGGCCAAGGCGCAGTTAGAAAAACTTGGTCCCCGGGCCTGCGCATATTTGCTGCCGACCATGACGCCAACGAAGGAGAAAACAGCGGAGGAGAAAACTCTGAAGAGGGGGCAATATGTGTGGGCAGTGGCTGGCGACATCGACAGTGGTGACGGTGGCGAAATACTGGGGGTCTGGCCGTGTTTCTGCATTGTAGATAATGGTGACGAGGTGGGTGTGCAGTACATGGCCGATGGGAAGCGCGGGACAGTGCCAAGGGTAATCATGCTGGTGGAAACTGTCGACGGGATGGTGGTTTTAGCCCGATCAGTGGCCGTGGCGTCAGACCAGCACATGGAGGACCACAACGAGAACAGCAACGACAACGACAGCAACAACAGCAGTTCAGGCAGTGGACGCAGCGAATACCCATCGGCAGATGGCTCATCAACACCAGCCAAACAGAAAAAATTCAAAAAAAAGGCATCCAAGGGCTGCAAGGAAGATGACAGTGACTCCAGTGACGCTGGACCTCCCCTGAATAAGAAGGGAAATACACAACCAAAGCCCAAATCAAAGAAGGTGTCCCGGGCCCCAACACTGGGACTTGCTGGGCAGACCTTGCTGGTTTAGAGGATTCTGAACCGGGAGACGCAGGCCTTGGAGCAACTAACAGGTTGCAATGTAACCTCAGCCAGTGCTGTTGCCCAGCAATTGGGCACTGCTGTGAAGGTAGTTCAGGGAAAGTAGGACCAGTTGGCCGATCTGCGCAGGTGCGTGTCGCCTGGGCTCACTGGGCCACCCCTGTCCCCTGCCCCTGCATTCAAGTGCACATTTGACCCCAAGGCCACTGTGGCTAGGGAGGCAGCTGATGGCGATGGTTGTGATAAGGATTTTCAGATTCCGGTGGATTACGTGGCCACAGGGGATGACATTAAGCATCATGCAGACGCAACTGAGGTAGGTGCAACAGGTGAAGACTTCGTGTCATCGGATGATGGCTTGGGCACGGCTAGCCAAGGCACTGATGGTGAAGTGGAGGAATCTGCAATGGTACCAGCGGGCGATATTCTGGCAGAGCTTTTCGGCGATGATGGGGGGGATTTGCTGCCTGAGCACTGGGACAAGCAGTCTCGGGATGACAGGTCAGAGGACGACGAGGTGCAGCCTCAGCAATCCGGTGATGAACCGTTAGGGGACGGACAAGCGGATCCAGTTAATGCTGACCAGGAGGTGCCTGAGCAATCCTGGGATGAACCGTTGGGGAACGGAGAGTTGGATCCAGTTCATGCTGATCAGGAGTTGCCTGAGCAATCCGGGGATGAACCGTTAGGGGACAGTCGGATGCAGATTGTGCTGACGCGGAGGTGCCTGTGGAACAAGGGTCAGGAGTACTGACGGAGCCACAAAACCAAGCCATGGTGCATGCACTGAGGTTACCATACCACAACAACGTCCAGTTCACTGCAGCCCCACTCCTGCTTGTTATGCCGAGTGCCTGCACTCCCTACATTCCATCTGCACGCCTTTTCCAGGTCCACAGATCACAACCCATACTGCACTCAATATGGATTAAGTTTGCAATGTGTTCCATTACACAGGTAACACCACAAGATGAAAACCCACAGCCACAACCACAGAATCAAGCAGACCCCACATTCCTGAAATGTTTGGGCCAGTGGTGCAGTGACTGTACTGTATCTGCCCCACTGCAGCAGAGCACGACCTCATTGCCAGCATGGAATGCACTGGGTGCACAGAATGATTTTATTGAATCAACGGTGACTGTGATTTATCCTCTGTGATTTTTCCAAAATGTGTTCGCTGACATGCAGATTTTGTCTTCACAGCAGATCTGAATTTTTATCAACCTGTGTACGATCGTGTTGCATTGTAGCATTGAGAGCAAGACAAGGGCGACATTTTCAAAAACCCCGATCAAAGAGCCAGAATCAGCGGCACTGTGTTCTTTAACATATGGCCATAGGGAGCAGATTTGTTTAGCGTTGCAATGTGTGATTCTATGCCAGTGTCTGGTTTTGCATGCAGGTTTTGGTATTGATGACCCTGAGGTTCAAACGTTATTTTTTTTATGATGCAAGCTTCAGGTTGTCTTTACTATTCGGGGGGGGGGGGGTAGTTAATCCTACCTGATATTGTTTAGTCGCTGGGCAGGGCAGATCAGTGCAGGGCACGGCTGAGCAGGGCAGGACAAAGCAGCGTTTATGTAAGAAATTTTCAATTATGGTCTCTGGTCTGGCAGTCTGGCTTGTATTCCTAATATTGGCAGTTGAGCGGGGATGCAAAGGGGGCAGTTGGGGGTAGAGGGCATGGTAGTAATTTGTCATCTCTTTTCCTGTTGCTGAATTCAATGAAAAGATTTGCACATTCTGTTTTTCATTCAATAGCGGGTATTTGTTGCACATGCACACACATGTAGGTTGGTGTGAGGAATTGTAGAGATTAATTTTTTTTGGTTGAGGATGAAGCAAGATCCGGGGATATTGGCATGAAATGTTCTTACCGAGAGGGTCAAACTCATTAAAAAGGGGTAATATGGAGCTTTTTTCTTTCTTTCAAGAATTCTTGGGGGTTTCAAGGCATGGAAATGCAATTTCAGGAACTTCAGGACACATTTTGGGAATATCTGGGGTCATAAAAGCCGTGGCTTCTGGGGCTAGCAGAGCCCTGCTGCCACTCACAGCCCCATCCCCAGTGGAATCGAAAAATTTTAGATCCTGGGACTTCAGTTTAGTGCCCCTGGCCAAGGGTTACAGGTGCCTGGTAGCAGTTCTTCTGCCTTTTGGCAGTGCCGTTTCCTGTTTTTGGCCCACAGGGCAGATCAATCCTGCCAATCCAAGCCCACTTTGGGGTTCTGAAAGCTAAATCCACGGTTTTGTGGAGTTTGGAGCTCAGCCTTGTCCTTTGGCTCAAAAGCTGTGAACGGACACCCTAATCAGAGATTTCGGGGAGTTGTGAGCTGGGTTGCTGGGGACATCAGAAAACCCTCTCCATAGCCCATGATTAGCATCATCTGATCCTGCATTTCTGATTCTTGCTTTTTTTTAAGAAATTAGTTCTCATTTTCAGCCAACCCCCTGAATTTCAGCTTAGTCGGGGGGTTGCTGAGCGTTGTGCCATTGGATGGGTAGTAGAGCCACTACTAGCTCTAGGCTTCTGTTTTAATTTTTTTTGCGTTTTGTTGGGGAGAGAAGCTATGTGAGGCTCCTAGGCGGCCTTCAGCACTTGGTACCTCTCGTCTTGGGGAGGTAGTTAAGTCTACACGGCCTACGTTGCTGGAGTTCCCCTATCTCCGTCGTAGGTTGGACCGGAATATGCCGTAGTGGCGTCACCCCATTCGTTTGCGCCTTGCGGTTGCTCTTAACCCGGATTTTCTAAATTTCGCTTTGGCACTCGCTTGTCTTGTTGTGGTTTTTCGGCTACAGTCCTAGTGGGGGGGTGTAACCAGACAAGTCTGGGCGTTCACATTACGGATACATTAATTTATTAATTGTTCCATACTTACTGCTATTTTTGCACGATCATCACTTCATTCCATGTACATTTAGATACGTCAAGGCCATCATGATTGCCCTGTGCCTGTGCCGCTTTCATCGGAATTAGCGTTGCTTCGGTTTTGCGATTAGGTTTACATGATCACGTGGTGGGGCCTCTTTTTGTTCTCGTTCCCCGACGTCTCACCTCCCTCATTGACCAGGTGTTGCTTGTTTTAGCCGTCGGTTGCTTCACGGATCTGTTTGCTCTCCTTCCTGCTCGTTGTTGTCCCGCGGCGCGTCCGGCGGGTAGCGGGCGTGGAGGCACGCGTGTGTGTGTGCATGTGCATTGTCTGTGGATTGTGTTTGCCTCGCGGGTTGTCCTGGCGTTTGTGTGGAGGGCGGTGCGTGGCTGCCTCGCTAAGCCATTACCTATAACCTTGTCTTGCAGGTGTGGTCTCTTTGCTTGTTTCTTTTTCAACACCTATGTTAGCGCACTGCCGGTGGTGTGTTGGTGTGTTGTGTTTCCTATTTGTCTTCGGCTTGCTCTGGGTTGTTGTTCTCATTGATGGCGGCTTGATCATGTTCTTCCCCGCGGCGTTGTCAGCCTAAAGAGCGTGCACGTGCAATGGGTTGGGTAAAGGGGCGGCATGGCATGGTACGTTGATAGTTCGCCTTTGTGGTTCCTTCGGCGGTGGCGGTGTTCTTCCTCATACCTCGTTGCGGCTTCGGCGGCCCGGGAGCATACCTCTTTTCTTTTTTTCGCCTATGTTTGATGGCGCTGGTGTGTTCTCTGGTGGTGTGTGGCTGCCTTCTCACCTTTGTGTGTGTGTGCCCCTCAGACCATGCTCTTTTTGGTGGTGATGATGGCCTAGGGAGCTTGCGGGGGAAGTTGAGGGGGTGGCTCGGCTTTTGTTAGCGTTTGGTCGGTTCCCAGGCGCGTCGGTGGTACGTGTATCTATTCCCTTCGGCGCTGGCGCACTTTGTCATACCGTATGTCGCGGCGGCGGCGGTGTATGGGCATACATCTTGGTTGCTCTGCGTTGGCTGGCTTGTTGCGGGTGTGTGTGTGTGTGCGTTGGGTCTGCTTTGTGTGTTTTGTGGTTTTTTGCTTTGTGTGGCCCTCGCTCCCTTGCTGCTTCCAAGCTTTGATACGAGGCGGTCCAGTCCTAACAAATAACGCGTGCGATGTACGTGCGGCGGTGTGCGTGCTTTTGGTTATCGGTTCCTCGCTAGGTCTCGGCCGACCGCGCGTTGGCTGTCTCGCTTTGGTGTTGCGCTTGTGGCGACCCTCGGGTCGCCCTGCACGTAACATACTTGTTTGGCGGCGGCTGTCATCATGTTGTGGCATTCATATCTTTTCGCGTTTTTGTCTCTTGGTGCTCGGCGTGTGTTTGTTTTCCTTGTCGTTGTTGCGGCATGCACAAGTCTCTAGCTCCTACACCACGCATTTGGCTAGGTGTTTTGGGGCACGCAAGGGCTCCCTTTGGCATTCTCTCGGCCAGGGCTGTTCTTGATTCTGCTGTTTGCGTCTTTTTTTGCCGACCTCGCCAAACAGCGGCGCAATAAAATATTGCGGGGTTTCTGAGGTCGGAGAAAACCATTTTCATTTTGTCTGGCTGTGCGTTTATTTCTTGGTTGTATATTTTCCCTGCTGGGATCGCGCGTGACACGTGACTTTGCTCCACGAAAGGCAATAATCGGGTACCAGCACCCTCCATTGCTCCCCCACCTCGGGCACTTGAACGTGTCCGTCCATTTATAGGATCTCATGCATTTGGCGTTGACGTTCCTCACCCAGCATGGTGCGCACAGAATCGAATGTACATTCAGCTCGCTGCATGTAATCAGTCACGTTCGAAGGTTCATGTGCATGAGATGTCATTCTGCGAAAATCCAACGGAAAATGGGGTGTTGGTCCCTCCTCAATCTCGAAAGGTGACAGTCAAAGACTGTTGGATGTCAGGTTGTTGAACTGGATTTTGACAAACGAGAGGTCAACATCCCATTCATTGTTACCAAAAATGCCCTGTGTCCGCAACCGCTTGAGGATCCATTGGTTGCATGGCTCCGCCGGGCCATTGCCTCGAGGGCGGTTGGCCGCTGTTTGATTGATCCCAATCTTGAAGCGGTGCGCCAATTCTTGCCACACCTGGGACTCGAACAGCTTGTCTCGATCAGAAACAATTTGTCGAGGGCATCCTTTGAGTCGAATCATTTCGCGTAGGAACACGTAGACGAGGTCATTGGCTGTCATTTCCTTGCAGCAAGAATGATCATTCGACGCTTCAAAAGCCGGTCGACCAAAGTCTGAATAGCATCATGACCTCATGTGAAGGGAGTCCAGAGGTTCAATCGACAGACCCGCTGTGCCATTTGGTGTCGGGCATCGGTAGGGTACTGGGCTGTCTGCCGGTGTTGACGTTTCCTGACTTAGCTGCTCCGCACACGTCACAACTCAAGATGTAGCGCTCCACGTAGTGTCAAAGGTGGGAACAGACATAGTCACGTTTGATCAATGCCATGGTTCGAAGTACTTCCGAATCGCCATAGAACTCAGACTGGTGATACATGGGCACAATGGACGTCACGAGCGTTCGGAGTACGAGAACACGCTTGCCAGCTGTTGACAGGTGGAAGAAGTTACCGTCGTCGAAGGACAGTTTGGCATCTCCGAGTTGATGCCGTGCTGAAGGGCTTCAAATGGCGATCTCATAGATGTGTCACGTGCGTGGATCTTCTCGATATGGCGCCGCCCACACTGCTGAAGAGGTCAAATCCTTTATTTGGTAATGTCGGTGCACCCTGCGATGAGGGCCCTGGAGACTCCAGACGTACATCGTGCTCGGGCGATCCTTGGGTAAGGGTACTGGCTGTGGAGTGCCGTCTGAATGGCGTCGACAGCTGATCAACTTAGTCCAGGTCGGGGAATATCTAAGTTCTATGCAAAAGGTAACTCGAAGGGGGCGCTCCATGTCCAATTCAGGAAGATCATCAGGGTCGGCTGACTGGTCTGGTATTTCATTGTCAGCGTTGTCGAGGCGTGCTCCAGGCTCATTTAGATACTCAGTCACCACCTCGTTGGTTGACAATGGCTCCAGCTCCTCCGGCTCGTGCGGCTGGTTCTATGTTGAATTGGGGTACGGGGCCAGCTTCAGCGCCGACATTGGGATCCTTCCCCACGGAATGTTCACTTCGAAGTAATAGATACGGATGGTCATATGGCCGGGGCCACGCCTCGATGAGTTGGAAGATATTTTCGAGCACAGGCAGAAGCTTGTCAACAGCTTTTCCTTCAGGTGAAATCCAGTTCTGCGCTAAGGGTACCACAAAAGGTCGTGTGTGTGTAACATTCTCGATGTCCATCAATTGTCTCAACGTAAGGCGGGAACCCCCGAGTCTGCTGCTGGATTCTCGAGACCCAGCTCATACCATGTAACAAAACTGGCGCATGCAGATCCATCTGTGATTTGTAATTAATGAACGAATGAATGATGTTCTCACAACTTGTCCATGGGCTGCTTCCCCATATTTACATGCATATGTACAGAGCGCTTGATACCGGTTCCGGGTCGGTTCAAAGAAGGGACGTTGAACCATAGGTTATAACTCGGGTGGAGAGACCATACAAGGTTCAACAGGCACGACAGGGAGGAACAGGCACTTAGGTTGAGGTCAGGATGATGACGTTTGGTGAAGAGTACATATACCTAGGCTTTTATGGAAGGTATTTTTCCCTAAATGGTTCTTTAAATTCCTAAAATGGGCATTAATGCCCCCCATGGGATTTTGTTGCTATTAGTGCCACAGTTTTGGGAAGCACACACCACCATCATTTTGCGCCATATGCATCCGTCTCATAGTAACCGAACATATTACCGTAATTTGAAAAAGAAAAGTTGCCCCGTAGGGTGGGAAGTAAATGAGGTCCCATGAAGCAAGCCAATGGTGTTTGAAATGTCCCGCCACGTCATGCTGTCTTTTCTATGTTCCGGCACCTACTCTATCCTTTTTTTAGGGTTGGTTTCGTGTATATGTGAAAAACAGGTTTCAATCGCTGTTTATCCCAAGAGAAGTCAATGAAACACAGTTGGCCCATCCCATGGCTGGTAAATGCTGCCCCATCGCATCGTCCAATGTGGAATAGGCCCACTCAGCAGTCATCCGCCTCTGTCTACATCACAATCCTCTTGTCCCTGTTCATTCACTGGTTTTCAGCCTGTTTCAAATGTGAAGATGCCCAAGGGGCAGCCTATATTGGGGCACCCAACATTTCAAAAATTGGCACATGCAATGGCACGTAAATGGTGTCCCCATGGCACACAGCAGACATCAGATCCAGATCCCCCTACGCTGGCAGTGGCCTCCAACTGGTTCTCCGCATCCTCAAGATTGAGTCTGGCACCCTTGATTGTTGACCAAAGTAACAGGAATCCGAACTTCCGGGAGTTTCCTTTGAGATGCAGCTGTTGGGCATTTCGGAGACGCAGCAGAGGCTGAAGTGCAGAGACACTGGTGGACATATTTGATCCAGGGTCTCCGACTGACAATCTGGTCACTGTGATGTCATGCAGCAACACATTTGTCTCCAACCTCGTATGAAGAGATCCAGAGTAGAACAACACATCTGATGATCACCATGCAGGTGAACTGCATGGGGCAAGAACAAACGTGGTGATCAGATACTACATGTGGAGGATGTAGGTGTGTATGTAGGATGGGGTAACATTTATTTGCCCTCGGACTGGCCAATTACGTTTCGTTGAATTTGCGTACGATAGGCAAAGATCCGGCCTGATTTTCAATACACACATAGAATAGACTGGACAACAACGCAGGATTACATCAACCTAATGAGTAAAAACCCTGGAAAACATTGACGAAGGGGCAAACCAAATTTGGCTCGTCCCAATGCGCTTCAATGACACCCCATCCTACTGACGCGTTCCCGTGTGGGGCCTGGCCACGGGACGCTGCGCTGACACACACAAGCAAGCAAGCAGGCAAAGCACTGCGCTCACAGGGGCATCAATTACGCTCGTGTCATGAGACAAAGCGTTTCAGGATCCTTGCCACTCTGAAACAAGGGAACAAAAGTATGTACAGCAACACATCAGGATATGTACACATGGGGTTAAGACTGGACTGGGGTAAGTGCATCACAGGACAAAACACACTCAGTCCCAACACATATCCCAATCCCAGGTCCGACCCTCACAGTGGCTGGTGGGGGCGGGGGCTCAAACACAACCCATGCCCTGCTCAGTCCGGACCCTGAAACCCTGCCAATAGGGGGGGTGTCCCGCCCAGCCACAGGCGAGTTCCTGGAAACCAGGGGCTCCAAGGCCAACCGACGATGGCTCCCTATGCTCCCTTAACAGCAGGTTCCAACTCCTCTCTGAGCCAGAGATATGGCTCCGCCATTATCCCCTAGGAGTTGGTAGCTGAAGATGGGCTGTTTCAGCCAAAACTGATATTAGCTCAAAAATCTCCGAAATTGACCCCTTGTCCGGACCCGCCAGAGGTGGGGACGAAGCAATTGACCCTATACCCTTGGAATACAAACTCCCTGGAGCCCTCACCCAACCTGGTTCCCTCTGAGGTCCCAGCATCAGGGCACCACGGGTTCGTCAAGTGGGGTCATGATGCCAAAATCACCAAAATTGGCGTCATTCCCACGCGTGGCTCGCCCGGCCAGGGCAAGGCCGATGGCTGACAGGACAGGAGGCACGACCTAGGACCTATATCTGAGTTTACAACTTTGAATTAGGTCCAGGCTCTCTGTGGGCATAGAGAGATGGGGCTGCCAATTGACCACACGGGGTGCTGAAATTGGGGTCCCAAAAGGGGATCATTTTGGCTGCTCGAAATGAGCCAAAATTCGGGGGTGCTCTCAATAGTATATCTCCACGCCGGCTTGGAGATCGGATTCGCCATTCCATACGCCATCGACCAGGAGTCCAATGAAAACTCCCATGCCCTTGGCTCTCAAAGATCCTCATGCCACTTGGCCTGGTGACAATCCCAATTGGGTCCACAAATGCCAAAATGGCAAAATTGTCCACACTCACTTTGGGCTAGCACCCTAACGAAGGTTGCTCCGCTTCGCCCACGTGGTGTGTGAACCATGGGGACCAATGTCTATAACGCCCATGTCATATATGGTCCATTGGTCCATGAGTCCGGCGTGCACGAGGGTGCTGAACATGGTGCACGGCGGGCAGAAAATGTGGAGAATTGCTCAAAATGGCCAAAAATGCGCACACTCATGGTTGGGGCAAATGAGGCACATGCCCGACTTGGACCGGAATGTGCCATAGGATTGGTATCAAGTCATAGGCGTCCAACATATCTTTTGGGCGTCGCCCAACTCCTCCGGTTTTGGGAATGGCAGGGTCGCCAAGTGAGCCCATGATTTGGGATAGTCCCAAATCGCCAACATGGCGGCCACGGTATGCCAAGCCCAAGAGGAGTTATTCGCTGGGTCCAAGATATGTTGGGCACCAAAGTATGTACCCCCAAAACATAATTGGGTCATGATGTCAATTGAGCGCAACGTTGAGATACACGGTGGCCACTTGACATCATGACGGGCAAAAAACAGCAATATTGGCGAAAAAACACCCAAAAGTGCCTTGAAAGGCGCACAAATATATTATAATATCTTCGGCTTGGATTGAGTAATCGACCAATCCTTCTAAACACAATGACTTGACACCAATGACCTCTGATTCCACATATGTGCTCCACTTGGGGCGCTTTGAAAGGTCACGAGCGCTACTTCCCAAGTGGGCACACGAAAATATGGAAAATTGCAAAACACACACCTTGCTCCCAACGCATTGCTTTGGGATCGCCACACAGGCTTCCCTCCATGAAGGTTAGGCTTGCAATTGATTGTGGGGAGTATGAGGAAGGGCCTCGTGCAATATGAGGTCCATTAGTGGGTGTATCGCTCTTAGCCAAACCCGCCAAATGGGCACGCAATACAACACATGGCACATACCACATACTGCCCAAAAAGGTAGCTCCCCCCACGATATCTCATGCCCCTCCAAGGGCATAACTTTGTGTCAATCGCTCATAGGAACTCAAGGAAAGTTCCTATGCAACACCAACACTCGCGCGCTACACTCGAAAGTTATCTTAACGCACGCAATATCATGGTCAAAGAGTTATAACGCAAACTCTACCCTCTTGACCATGATCCCTTACGCTAGCGCGCACATGTGGAGACGCAAGGCGTATAAAGCTTCCCAAATTACGTCCGGAGTATTGTGAATACATCCCATGCTTTATTCTTGTCATTCCTCGCAAGCGGCACGAGATATGACCCTCACAAGTGGCCTCACGAATCAACTTTGTTTTGCCCATATCTCTAAGACAAATGGAGGGCAAGACAAAAAGAAAATTGATTCTTGCATAGGGAAGCACGTAGGTCCACTCGAAAGAGGTCAAATCAAGTGCGGGGATGTCGAAGTCGAAAATCAGATTTCGACATCCTGAAAAATTCGGATTAAGGTTGCGAGTGTACAATGTGAAAATTGCAGATGCATCAATGCAATTCCTGAAGACTTTAGAGTCTTTGTCACAGATTGCGCTAAAATGTCTGTAAATAACAGTTAAACTGGCGGTTACGCTAAAGTCGCGAGCTAACCGCCAGCAGTCAAAACATTGATTATCAGAACGGAAGCGTGAAAGTTTACGGAAACAATATGAAAATAAAACCCTGTTGATTCCTGATATTCTAATGTGTAAATCTCAGCGGGCAACGCATCGGTTGCCGATGCGGCCGCTAATAGCTGAAATGCCCAGATCTCTCACACAAACACGTCTTATCTACATCTGTTGTTAGGGTTAGGTTGGCGAATCGACGGCCGAAGGCGGTGCGGGGCAGATTGGCGTGAAATAGTAAGATACCGGCAAATTGCAGTTTGCCGGTACATGGTAACATGCCCCAAGTGGCCGGAATGCCGTCACGGGGGCTTTACGGCAAGGGACACGCTCCTGCCGGGCTCTCACCGGGCTTCACCGGGCGTCTTCCCCTCTGTAAATACCCCACCATGGTCATGGGGTTCTGGGTACCGCTTCACCCCCCTCCTTAGAGCAAACCCTGGGGGGGGGCTCGAAAACACCAAAGCATGGCAGCGGGTACCCAGGACCATCCCCTGAAGGGGAGGGGGGGTGTCACATCCTCACTTCAGGCTGATTCGCATGTTAGGCTGCCCAAATCCCACAGTAAGACAGGTACGGTGCTGTAGCTGTTAGCAACTGCAAGTATAGTATCAAGTATCAAGTCCCGGGTCCTGGCGGCGATTGTTCGGCATCCAAAGGACCCGTTAACCCATACCAGGCGCACCGGGTGCCGGCTGCTACGGTCAGTACCACAGTGGCAGTGGCATACACGGCCAACATAGGCGTCACACGACGACCGAGGTGGTCCCACAGGTCGACAGCGACCACAAAGATCCATCAGGCTACCCCAGGCTTCCCAAGGCCCGCCGGCTGGGGGAGAGTCCCCACGGGTCCTTCCTCGGGCGCACCATGTCCATATACACGACGCGAGTCCAGAGTGGTACAGCCGAACGAGCTCCTCCCTAAGGGATCGGGCATCAAGGCCGTCTTTTCCCTCGCCCCATTACCACGAAGGCCATACATGAGGGAGTCCTCATGCAGTGTGGGCGGAGGCGTCGACTCCACAAACCACCAGTTTCCCAGGCAGACTGACCGAGGTCAGGAACACCGGAGGTCGCCACCCGACTGCAAGTGCGTCTGCGAGTCGGTAGGCTCACACTGGAACTGACAGTGGCAGACCGCTGGGAGTGTAGTCAGGCAACTGGGCTTCCCGCCTGGCGCCATCAGGATCTCAGCACATCACAGCCAGTAGGGCACACGGTATCACAGGCACTCAAACAGAAGAATCTGTATTTAGGTACTGGTCCAGGCTGGACCTTACGTAAGAGCATGTATACGGCGACTCAGGGCGCCTTCGTAGTCGATTTGCATCCCATCGGGGGGGAAAAACAGTCCATACTTCGGTGATGGGCTGACATACAAATGCACATATCCTGGGGGGGCAGAAAAGTAAGCAATAAACGGGGTAATAGGCGTGTAAACACACTCTGGACAGAGCGCCAAACCACGCCCTGGTTAGGATAAGGCATATACAGGAGGGTGGACAGGAAAACGCCTGCATTCAGGCCATATATAGTCTGCAGACACACGTAGACTGGTCTGGATCCCGCAAGTACCAAGGGACCAGACCACACACCAAAAAATTGCAATGCCGATGACAGCGGCATCCGTTGCGCAATGACGTATGGGCTTCAAGGCCCTAAGAGCTCAGAAAATGTGAAGGTCAGTCGCCCTGCCTGGTTTCCCAAGGATTCAGCAGGCGGGGAGTGACTAATAGGAGTTGAAGAGAGGGGTCATCCTCCCCTGGATTCAGCAGGGGGGGGTATATGGCCACTCTGATGGCAGGTCACCGGAAGATGGAAGAGAGCAAGCAAGTAAGGGACGATCCGTCGACCTCACAAGCGCTCAAAACGCATCAGGGGAGAGCTCAGGGCACTGTTCAGGCGCCCCTGGCTGCAATCGCCCGGGTGAGTGCTGCCAAGTCCGAGACATTGATCTTGGTTTTGTGCCTGCGGATGTACTCCATGAAGGGAGTGTTGATCCGCGGCACGAACGAGGAGACGGGTTCCCAGGTGTCGTGGGACGGCCAATAGCTTCGCCAACGAACCTTGAACTCCAGGCCTCCGGGTGCCGAGGCGTTCGGACGCTGAGCCAGGATCTTCTCGACTGTATAGTCATCCTGCTCAGCATAGTCGTCGTCCGAATCTGCCTCATGTGCGGCATAGTCGAGGGACACATGTTGGCCACGGAGGTCGGGTTCCCGCACACGGAGTTGACTCTCGTGCCGCTCCCGGAACTGTCCGTGACCCACCTTGACGCGGTAGGTGTCCTCACCAATCCTGCGGACCACCTCTCCGGGTGTGAACCAGGTCTTGGTGCGGTTGGTGCCCATAGGGCGGGGTCTGATCACCCACACCGGGTCTCCCACCCTGAACTTCTGCGCTGTCGAGCTCGGGGCGGACTTCTGACGCTCAGCATGCTCCTTCTCCAGCTGCTGGCGGATGTCACGCGCCGTTGCCTCTTGCCGCGCGAAGAATTCCTTGGCATCCATAGCCATGCCATCACCAGACAACCGAAGTCCCCGACCCAGGGGGTCCCTGCCGAACAAAATCTGGTGAGGGGACAAACCACCCGGAGTGGGGGTGTCATGATGGGCCTTCAGAGCAGGCCACATCTCCTCAAACCAGTTCCGACGTGGATTGGCGATGTGAATCTTGCGCAGCTTCTCGAATCGCTGCCGTCCAGCCACTTCAGCACGGCCGTTAGACCGGCTGAGATAGGCTACGCTCTTGGCGTGACGAATTCCCATGAGGGAAAACATGGCCTTGAACCAGCCACCAGTAAACTGGGGCCCTCGGTCACTGCAAATGGTGCGGGGGATGTCAAAGACGGTCAGCCAATGACAAAGCATCATGACTGCCACTTCCTTGGCAAGCAACCCCTTTTTGCGTGCCGGAACGGCTACTACGTAGCCACTGTGGCGATCCACACAAAGAACCACACAGTCGAAGGTCTCCTTGCCAATGTGCACTTCGGGCATGGAGAAGACGTCCATGGCCACGCTTTCCATGGGCTGGTCAGGAACCGGGGTCCATTGGGCTTCCCCCTTGACGTTCCGGTTATCGGGATTGCCGGCCTGACAGACCGAGCAACCCTTCCTGACCTTCTTGATGGCGGTGTAGAGATTGATCTGGTCGATCTCAAACCGGCGCTGCATGTCCAGGGCTTGCTTCTTGACCCCTGGGTGCAGCATGTGGTGGTGCCAAGCTTCACACAGCTCGAGCACTCGGGACTCCGGTACTAGCAGCTTACCATTCCGGTAGAGCTTGCCATCTTCCTCAGTCAGCCCCTTTGGCCACTTCTGCCCATCATGAGGGTCGGTCACAGCCCTATACTCGGCCGCAAAGGCCTCAGATCTAGCGTAGTCGTCGGTCCAGTTGTCCTGGAGGCAAGATTCAGGAAAGAGGTGCTTGTCGGACTCAGCTCCATCAGGGGCGAGTACTCTGACCGCTCTGCCCATCCCTGTTCCGAGGGGGGCATCCGCAGCCATGACGACGAAGCATTTAACACCCTCCTCCTCCATCAGGCGCTCCATTTCAATGATCCTCTTGGCTTCAGCGGTCTCAGCCTCATCGCCATGGGCAGAGATATCCGTCATGCCCTTGCTGGCAGGATAGGCCCACCTGCTGAGACAGTCCGCCACGGTGTTATCCTTTCCAGGAATATACACAACCGTGAGTTCGAACTTGGCCAAGGTCTCGTGCCATCTTGCCCGTCGGGAGGCGGGACCAGAGGGGGTGTCCACGTGCTCCTTGTGCCATGACTGCAGACTCTGATGGTCGGTGCAGACGGTGACGGGATGGAGGGCTATGTACCCAGCCCATTTCCTGAGAGCCATGACGATGGCATACGCCTCCTTTTCTCAGGGCGTCCACGTCCGTCTCTGGCCTTCCGCCAGGACTCGGCTCCAGAAGGCCACGGGCACGTGCCTCCCATCGTCAAGCACTTGCTCCAACACAGCGCCAAAGGCGTAGTCGGAAGCGTCGGTGCGCAGGACGAACCCTCGGTCAGGATCCACGAGGTGCAGACCCACTGCGGACAGCAGCGCCTGCTTCATCCCCTCAAAGGCACGGTCGGACTCTTCAGTCCAGACCAGAGCCTTCTTGGACCCCTTCTTGGTCTCATCTCGGTTGCCCTTGAGCATGGTCGTCATGGGGGCTGCATACTCGGCATACATTTTGATGTACCCCGACTAGTAGTTGCAGAACCCCAGATACGCCCGTAGTTCAGAGACCGTTCTGGGCTTTTCCCAGTGCTCGATCGCAGCCACCTTGCCAGGTATGGGCTTTCGCTGCCCGTTCCCGACTACGTGGCCAGCGAAGACCACCTCGCTTACCGCAATGGTGGCCTTGTCACCACTGCCCGTGAGTTTGTGCCGAACCAGAAGGTCCAGCACTCGAGTGACGTCCCTCTCATGTGCCTCCAGGAGCTCCTCGTAGCTCATACTGGGGTCCCCGGACGCAATGATCACGTCGTCCACGAAGGGGTCCGCGCAGTCACGCACCGGCTCAAGCAGGTTCTCCAGCATCCGCTGAAAAGCCGCATTGCCGTTGGTAACGCCCATGGGCATCACCTTCCACTGGAGAGGTCCAAGTGGGGTGCTCATGGCTGTGCAGGCACGGGACTCCTCGGCGAGAGGCATCTGATGATAACCATGTTTCAGGTCAATCACCGTGAAGATCCTCCGCCGGTGTTGTTTTTGCAGCATGTCCTCAATGAGGGGCAGCGTATAGCTGTCGTGCTGCGTTTGGGCGTTTAGGCCGCGGTAGTTGACCACGAGCCGCCACTCACCGGCCACCTTCTTGGGGACGACGAAGCACGGAGAGGCCCACTCGGAGTGGCACGGCTCAAGCCAGCCTCTCTCGATGAAGTCACGGAGGATCTTCTCCATGGCCTCTTTCCTCTCGCCCCTCAGGGCAAACTCCCGGTGCCGATACACACGGGGGTCCTGCTTCAGTCGTATCTTGGCCTCGCCATACGGTCCACGCACCGGTGGGGGAAACACAGGCTTTCCGCTGAAGAAGGTATCACCATACTTCTGCTTCAGCCTGGCCCTCAATGCCTGGATCTTGGGGCAGTCATCGGACTCCGCCTTGGCTTTTCCGGGCACCTGGACCACTGAGCTTACTTGAGGGGTAGCGACCCCGCTCGGCTTCGGCTCAGGCGGTCTTCCCAGGTGGCCCAAAGGGCCATCTCTGGTCTTGCCTCGGAATAGATCGCCGTAGGTGGGTGGGTTACCCCCGATCGGCTCGTCCTGGCTGGACAAGTGGTCCAGCACCCTCCTTACGAAGGTGTCTCCATCATAGGAACCAGAGGCGATCGAGTCCACTTGCCACCAGGCTTTGTTCTGGCTTTTGCCCTCACGCTGGCTTCCCGAGTCGTGAAAGGGCTGATCCATATACCCCTGAACCAGATCCAACTCCTCTTCAGTGAGGGGGTCTTCCGATTCTCCGATGTCAACAGGGGGAACCGCAAAGCATTGCCGCCATGGCTCCGCTATGATGCGGTTGACACACACGAAATCCATGGTATCGGCCTGATCAAGGCCCCCATCCACATAGTGGAATTCCGTTGGCCATCTCTGGGGTGGCATAGCCTGTCCCTTAGCGTCCTGATAGACACTCTCTCCAGCCGGTACGACGACCTTGTTTAAGGTCATGTTGGTCAATGAGACTACCCAATGTCGGGTACTTTCCTCCTCGGTGCATCCCATAGGAACAACCAGCACTGCCTTGGAGCGGTCCTTGCGAATCTTCGCTATCGCTCTTGGAATGTCCCAACGGGGGCAATGGATCCACATCAATCCCTGATGCGGACCCCAGTGCTTCTTCCACGCGGAATCCTGTGCGCTCCAGTACTTCTCACAAACCCGCAGATGGGCGGAGGTTCCTGAAGAGAACGCATCCAGGGCCAGACCGAAGCTCCCAGGTCCGCAACTACTCGGTTCGCCACTTCCGGCATTACGCCGTACTCCTGGTTTGTTGGCCCAGTTGGCTCAGTGTCCAGCGCGGCCACTTCGAGCTGATTGCGTTCCGGGTGGATCCATTGGCATTCCACATGGTGCTCAGGCGACGAAAGCCACGAGAGCTGGTCGTCCTGGTACAGGGTCATTGAGGCCTGGGCAGGGAGGACGCCGGAGTCCGTCTCCATCATGAAGTCGTACCCAACGATCATGTCCCAGTCCATCTCGGCCTCGTAGAAGCGACCTTGCAGGAGGATTCCCTTGCCGAGGTCCGCGCGGCTCAGCTCACGGTGGTTCACGAACTGCAGCCCAATGGCCGCTTCCTTCGTGCCTCCCACCATGTACTGGCCGTTCGCCACCTTCAGCCTGACAGGTTTCCGACTGTTGGTCAGACACTCTAGAGGAAGTAGGCCAGCCTTGACCAAGCTGACCTGTGCTCCCGTGTCGACCAACACGTCGAAGACCCTTTCCACTTCCCCGCATAAGGCACGGACCTTAAGGTGCAACTGCCGCTCGCGCCCCACTCGGCGCACGGCGTGCAAGCTCAGGATCTCCGGTCGTTCCAGAAGCTCAACAAGCGACTGGTGCAGGTCGTGGACAATGGGCTCAGGCTGCCCATCTGCAGCATCCAGCTGCGGTTCGGGTGATCCTCCGATACTCTCGGATAGATCTTGAAGTACATCAAACACATTCTTGGTCGCGAAGGATGGACAGGTGCAAGGGTTCGTGCCTTGACTTGCCCTCACCCCGCCTCCGCGACTGGGTGCCGGACCAGGCCTTCCGCCCGCGGCAATCCCTTTGTGCTTATCGACTCCCGACTGGGATGGTGTGGCGCTTCCCACGACACCATCCTGCGACCGCCCTAGCTGGGGCCCTTGGCTGCAGGGGCTCCGCAAGGGGGCGTCGGTTGTGGAAGTAGGGGTGGTTTCCTCCGCATCAACCTCGTTGACACCCTTCTTCCTTCCCCTATTCCTAGGCTTCTTGTCCTTGTCCTTGTTCTGGTCGTTCTCCTTGTTCTCCTTGTTCTTGTTGTCCGACCTGGGGACCCAGTTCCTCTTGATCTCCTGGATCTCCTTGACCAACTCGGTCCCCGCCGACATCAGCTTGGAGAGCTCGTCCTTGTCCAACTCCACTTTGGCTTCCCGGATACCCGCAGGTGCACGCTTCTTCGACCCGTGCGCCTTCTTGTAGGCTTCCGTGTCGGCCTGGTGGCTGGGGCATGTTCGGTGGTCATGGCTGAAGCCTTTCATCCTCCCATAACACACGAAACAGCCCTGCAGGTGAGCTCGTATGAACTTTCCAAAGAACAGCGGAGGGTCGCCAATGCGGCGGGGGTCCCTCTTCTCCTTCTTCTTCCAACCCCGCTGCAGGGGCTTCCAGCTTCCCCGGTTGCTCCCCGCGCCGTTGTGGGCCACGAAGGCACAAACGGCCATCTCGGCGGGCTCATCGTCGTCGTCATCGTCAACGAGAGCTTCATCGCCATCGGCTCCCGCTGGGTCCATGGCAGCTTCCCCGCCAGGCCCCTCGCCAACGTAGTTGACGTCGCGGTCGCCGGGCCTCAGCCCGCGGGTGTGGTGGAGGTTCCGGTACTCCTTGAGTACTTCCTCTCCAACCCACTCCAGGATCTCGTCGCAGCTCATCCGCTCCGGAATGGCCTGCAGACGGATGGTCTGGCTGCTCACGTTACACTCGTCAAGGCGCCACATCGCGGTCTTCTCGCGATCGCCTGAGATGGTGATGAGGAGAGCGTTCCGCAGGGAGTGCCGTTTGACATCCCGGGCCACGTTCTTCCTCGTCCAAGCCACCACGTTCGTATGATACTCTTTGGGGAGCATCATCTTGACCGTGTGGTTGGACTTGGCCCTCTTGGCCTTCTCCTTGGTGACCCTCTTGATCCATGCTTCCGGTAGCATGGAGAGCAGGCGAGCCTGCTCGTCACCCTCGTTCCAGTCCTCCACGTTGCGGCGGAAGAGGGTGTATTGCCCTCGGAAGTCTCGCCAGTCCTGTAGGCGGATTTCCCGTCCATCATGCTGAAGCTTGATGGACTTCCAGCGCTTGGCAGCCTGCTTGTTGAGCCACTTCTTGGCTTCCTTGAGGGTCTTGATTTTCCCTTCCTTGGTCGCCACGAAGTATAGCACTTGGAGCACTTCCGGCAGGCGGTACCTGAACCGTCTGCAGACATATTTCTCCGCATCCGCGGGATCCTTGTCTTCAGTGACGGTCACCCCCCAATCGTCCAGCTTCTCCATTAAGCGGTCGAGGTTGAGGGGGTTGCCATCGTACATGGGGGGCTTGATGTCCTTCAAGTCTTCCCACATGGCGGCATCCGCGGCCTTAGAGACCATGAACGCCATCCGCGAGGTCGACCGAGGTTCCCATCGGCCTCTCCCACGGACTCCCACGGTCTTCCCCTTACCCTTTCTCCGTCGGTAGGCGGTGGGGCCACTGCTCCCACTGCTGCCCGTGTCGACCTCGTCCAGCGTCATCTTGGAGGAGCCGCCCCTTTCGAAAAGCTTTCGAAGGGTCTCCACTCGGGATCCTCCCGGGGGAGTCTCGCGGCGGAGCTTGGCCTCCACCTCCTCCATCGCGGCGGCTGTGGCTGCGGCAGCTCGCCCTTCGGCTTCCTCCCGAGCACGAGCCGCCTCGGCTTCCCGAGTCTGCTACAACCGAGCCTTCTCCGCTTCCAACGCCGCCAGCTCCGCCTCCGTCTTGGCCCCCTCCTCAGCGACCTTCCGTCGCGCGGCCTCGATGGCGTCCCTCTTGGCGGCGTCTGTCTGGGCCTTAGCCGTCGCTTCGGCGTGGGCCCTTTCCTCCGCCTCCTTCTTTGCCCTCTCTTGGGCAAGCGCCTCTTTCAGCGCCTTCACCTCGCCCTCCTTCCTGGAAATGGCCTCCTGCGTCAGGCGGGCTTCCTCGTCGGCTGCCGCCACCTCACCCTTGACCTGGGCAGTCGCTGCCTCATGGGCGGCTGCGGCCGTGAGTCCAGCCGCAATGGCCGCCACGGTCGAGGCGTGGATGGCCATGCCATGCTGCCACTCCGCAGCCTCCTGCCGGGCGATGCCGTAGGCGCCCTCCGTGGCAGCGTTCTGCTGCGTGGCCCGTTGCCGGGCAACCCGAAGGTTGCAGGGCACCCCACAGGCGCGCTCACAGGCGCGCGCCACGTCCCTTTGGTCGGGAGCGACGCTGCTGCTGGAGCTGGCCTGGTCGGCCGGCATCCTCCCGAGGTGGGCCGACTCCACGTCGCTGCTGGGGCCTGACTTCCTCAGGTGCAGCTGACGGGGCTTGGCCTTGGCGTGCTTGGCGACCTCCAGGAAGTCGCCAAGGGTGGTTTGGCCGGGGTGGTGACCTCCACCGGCCCGTTGGAGGCTGTGGGCTGGGGTTCTGCCTCTGGCGCCTTGGGCGGCTTCGGCAGCCAGGGACTCCTGGTACTCCCGCCACTTCCTGTCCCGCCTCCTTTCCCCGGCGGAACGCCTCTCCTTCCCAGGAGACGCGCTGCTGCTGCCCAGCAGCCTGCGCTCGTTCCCGAGCGCCGGGAACTCCTTCTCGATCATTTCCCACATGGAGACGTTGATCGAGGCGCCCGACGGGTACTCGTTGGGCTTCTCGTCCTCCTCAATCCCGTCGGGGCGCAGCCCTTCGCCGGGCCTGTCCGCGCGGGTCCAGGTCCTCCAGCACTTGCGGCGGAAGCGGTACTCATACCCTTCTGCCCGCAGCCATTCCTCCACTGCCCGCAGGCGGTCCTAGCCCATGTCCTCGCGGAGCTCGAAGCTCCCGGGCATGCCGCCTTCGCACTGGGCATTGCTGTGGCGGTATTGCTGCCCCCACAGCAACCCACGCAGTAGGCGCGCCGCATGGGGGTGGGGCTGCGGCCACGTCTTGCCCGCCTCGTCCCAGTTCACCGTCGGTGCTCTCGATGAGGTGGTCCTGGGGTGGTTGTTGAGGTGGATGATGTAGCACTGGACTGGGAGTGCGGCCGGTGCTGGTCGGCCGGTGGTTGTGGAGGTGGTTGACGCGACTGGGTGTGCGGCCTTGCTGGTCGGCCGATAGGACTCGCTGATGAGGGAGTCCTGGTCTCTCCACCTCCTTCACGGTCGCGGCGCTTCCGTGGTCGCTCAGGGCGATGCTCTGGGCGGCGCTGCGGACCACTGCGCTGCGCTGCGAGCTGCGAGCTGCGAGCTGCTGCGCCGCGCTGCTCGGGGTAAGTGGCCCCGAGTGGCACGCGAGGGATGGGTAACCCCGCGGCGGTGAAACGCTTTTGACGCGTTCCCGTGGGGGGCCTGGCCACAGGATGGTGCGGTGACACGCACAAGCAAGCAGGCAGGCAAAGCACTGCGCTCACAGGGGCATCAATTACGCTCGTGTCATGAGACAAAGCGTTTCAGGATCCTTGCCACTCTGAAACAAGGGAACAAAAGTATGTACAGCAACACATCAGGATATGTACACATTGGGTTGAGACTGGACTGGGGTAAGGGCATCACAGGACAATAGACACTCAGTCCCAACACATAGCCCAATCCCAGGTCCGACCCTCTCAGTGGCTGGTGGGGGCGGGGGCTCAAACACAACCCATGCCCTGCTCAGTCCGGACCCTGAAACCCTGCCAATAGGGGGGGTGTCCCGCCCAGCCACAGGCGAGTTCCTGGAAACCAGGGGCTCCAAGGCCAACTGACGATGGCTCCCTATGCTCCCTTAACGGCAGATTCCAACTCCTCTCTGAGCCAGAGATATGGCTCCGCCATTATCCCCTAGGAGTTGGTAGCTGAAAATGGGCTGTTTCAGCCCAAATTGATATTACCTCAAAAATCTCCAAAATTGACCCCTCGTCCGGACCCGCCAGAGGTAGGGACGAGGCAACTGACCCTATACCCTTGGAATACAAACTCCCTGGAGCCCTCACCCAACCTGGTTCCCTCTGAGGTCCTGGCATCAGGGCACCACGGGTTCGTCAAGTGGGGTCATGATGCCAAAATCACCAAAATTGGCGTCATTCCCACACGTGGCCCGCCCGGCCAGGGCAAGGCCAATTGCTGACAGGACAGGAAACAGGACCTAGGACTTCTTTCTGAGTTTACAACTTGAAATTAGGTCCGGGCTCTCTGTGGGCATGGAGATATGGGGCCGCCAATTGACCAGACGGGGGGGTGAAATTGGGGTCCCAAAAGGGGGTCATTTTGGCTGCTCAAAATGAGCCAAAACTCGGGGGTGCTCCCAATAGTATATCTCCACGCCGGCTTGGAGATCAGATCCGCCATTCCATACGCGATCCACCGGGAGTCCAACAGAGACTCCCATGCCCTTGGCTCTCGAAGATCCAATACCCCATGGGTCGGACGCACTGGGGCGACCCAGCCGACCCACCGGGCCAGTGGCAGGAGCGGTACTCCAAGGCCACTGGTCCGAGCCCGGCCAGGCTGCATCGGGTACCATGGCAAACGTCACCCGGAGCCATGGAAGCAACCGGTGACAGGCAAGCCGGTACACAGTCCAGGAGGGGGTCACCTGCCAAGCAGAGTGGCCCCACAACTCAAACCACAAGAGTGAGGCGGTCGTACCGTAGACTAGCGGGAGCAATACCCCTTGTGGTGAGAGATACTCCACACGGCTGGGCAGCCCCCAGAGCTGCCGCCCAAAGGAGGGGGCATGTGGCCCTACCCATGGATCTCCATGCCACTTGGCGTGGTGACAATCCGAATTGGGTCCACAAATGCCAAAATGGCAAAATTGTCCACACTCACTTTGGGCTAGCACCCTAACGAAGGTTGCTCCGCTTCGCCCACGTGGTGTGTGAACCATGGGGACCAATGTCTATAACGCCCATGTCATATATGGTCCATTGGTCCATGAGTCCGGCGTGCACGAGGGTGCTGAACATGGTGCACGGCGGGCAGAAAATGTGGAAAATTGCTCAAAATGGCCAAAAATGCGCACACTCATGGTTGGGGCAAATGAGGCACATGCCCGACTTGGACCGGTGTGTGCCATAGGATTGGTATCACGTCATAGGCGTCCAACATATCTTTTGGGCGTCGCCCAACTCCTCCGGTTTTGGGAATGGCAGGGTCGCCAAGTGAGCCCATGATTTGGGATAGTCCCAAATCGCCAACATGGCGGCCACGGTATGCCAAGCCCAAAGGGAGTTATTCGCCGGCTCCAAGATATGTTGGGCACCGAAGTATGTACCCTAAGAACATACTTGGGTCATGATGTCAATTGAGCGCAACGTTGAGATACACGGTGGCCACTTGACATCATGACGGGCAAAAAACAGCAATATTGGCGAAAAAACACCCAAAAGTGCCTTGAAAGGCGCACAAATATATTATAATATCTTCGGCTTGGATTGAGTAATCGACCAATCCTTCTAAACACGATGACTTGACACCAATGACCTCTGATTCCACATATGTGCTCCACTTGGGGCGCTTTGAAAGGTCACGAGCGCTACTTCCCAAGTGGGCACATGAAAATATGGAAAATTGCAAAACACACACCTTGCTCCCAACGCATCCCTTTGGGATCGCCACACAAGCTTCCCTCCACGAAGGTTGGGCTTGCAACTGATTGTGGGGAGTATAGGGAAGGGCCTCGTGCAATATGAGGTCCATTGATGGGTGTATCGCCCTTAGCCAAACCCGCCAAATGGGCACGCAATACAACACATGGCACATACCACATACTGCCCAAAAAGGTAGCTCCCCCCACGATATGTCATGCCCCTCCAAGGGCATAACTTTGTGTCAATCGCTCATAGGAACTCAAGGAAAGTTCCTATGCAACACCAACACTCGCGCGCTACACTCGAAAGTTATCTTAACGCACGCAATATCATGGTCAAAGAGTTATAACGCAAACTCTACCCTCTTGACCATGATCCCTTACGCTAGCGCGCACGTGTGGAGACGCAAGGCGTATAAAGCTTTCTAAATTACGTCGGGAGTATTGTGAATACATCCCATGCTTTCTTCGCAAGCGGCACGAGATATGACCCTCACAAGTGGCCTCACGAATCAACTTTGTTTTGCCCATATCTCTAAGACAAATGGAGGGCAAGACAAAAGGAAGGTTGATTCGTGCATAGGGAAGCACGTAGGTCCAATCAAAAGAGGTCAAATCAAGTGCGGGGATGTCGAAGTCGAAAATCAGATTTCGACATCCTGAAAAATTCGGATTAAGGTTGCGAGTGTACAATGTGAAAATTGCAGATGCATCAATGCAATTCCTGAAGACTTTAGAGTCTTCGTCACGGATTGCGCTAAAATGTCTGTAAATAACAGTTAAGCTGGCGGTTAGGCTAAAGTCGCGAGCTAACCGCCAGCAGTCAAAACATTGATTATCAGAACGGAAGCGTGAAAATTTACGGAAACAATATGAAAAAAAAACCCTGTTGATTCCTGATATTCTGATGTGTAAATCTCAGCAGGCGACGCATCGGTTGCCGATGCGGCCGCTAATAGCTGAAATGCCCAGATCCCTCACACAAACACGTCTTACCTTCATCTGTTGTTAGAGTTAGGTTGCCGAATCGACGGCCGAAGGCGGTGCGGCGCAGATTGGCGTGAAATAGTAAGATACCGGCAAATGGCAGTTTGCCGGTACATGGTAACATGCCCCAAGTGGCCGGAATGCCGTCACGGGGGCTTTACGGCAAGGGACACGCTCCTGCCGGGCTCTCACCGGGCTTCACCGGGCGTCTTCCCCTCTGTACATACCCCACCATGGTCATGGGGTTCTGGGTACCGCTTCACTACGGTCCAATGCTTGTTGTGCAAAAATTTAACATATACTGGATTGTTATGAAAAAAATCACACAGACACGATATCGTGAATGTATGTCCTTCAAAAAAACGTGGGAACAATAACAACATACTCCACATGGGGGCATGCATTGGCGATTGGGGGCCATTTAGGGAAGAATACCTGGCATAAAGGCCTAGGTGTAGAAAGGACGGTTGTGAGGACGGAAACCAGCTGGTTCATTGGGCCTCGAGTGTAGGAGGTGGCATGCTTGTCTGGGGGGGGGGGGGGGGGGCTGCCGATCTTTGTAAACTAAGACCTAGCAATGGGCAACACTTGCACAGACTAGTAGCTGGCGTGGGACTTCCAGGGAAGATCCTGCTGTCGCTCATGGGGTGCATAGTAGAAAGGGGCGGCCGGTTCGCATGAGGGATGAGATGAGGGGGCCTGCTTATGGACTGTCGGACTGTTGGCTGTGGCCAGTGTTTCGTGCCTGTGAGTTGTTTCCTGTGCGGAGGCCTGTCCTTTGCGGGTGTTGGTAACTGGATGAATCACGGCACGTTGACCTGAGCGAAACATGCTGAGATCTGTGGTCCCAGGCTTGCTTGAAAAACTCTCAGCACTGACAGGAACCTGGCTGGATCCCTCTGCGTCGCAGGCTTCCAAAGCTGACCACTGTGGCTGTCAGCGCTGCAGCAAAGAGAGGTATCTGGGCGGCACAATGTAATTCTGGAGATTGGAAGAAAGAACAGGCTGGGTGTTTATGTAAAATCCACACGGCTGTGGGTTTTGCATAAACAAGGCGAATAGAATTCAGCGCGTCAAGCCAGAATCTATCCCAAGTGCCCAAAGTGGTTGGCACAGCATTGAATAGGCACAGAAACACGCACAACAACATAAAACAATGGCATGGTTGCGTCCGGCAACCCAAGATTAGGGGGGAGATGCAAAGGAGGGTTGAGGAGGACATCACAATGCAAATGGGAGGAGTAGGTCAAACAAGTGGAAAAGACATGTGGGTAAGAGAGACAACCACCATCATTCAATGGCAACGGATAAGGGCAAAGGGATCATATGGCAAAGGGTTCAAAGCGGCAATGCAAAATTGCCTGAATAAAGTGTGAAGAGATCGCATTCCACTCCAACAGGGAAAATTCGATGAAAAAACTTGCTGGAGGGCCAACCTGCCAATAGTTGGTAGAAAAATAGAAAATCAACAATAATTCAGCGCAAATCTGAAAAAGACACATCAATCCCTTTCCGCCGGTTGTACCGAGCCCATGTGTCGTTGAGATTATGCATGAAAGAGCCTGCATAATGCCACTCAGGTTCAGGGAACCCCCGAAATTGGACTCGCCACTGTCGCTTCCCCCTAACAACACGATCCTCCAAAACACGCTCGACCACGTAGTCGTCGGTCTCAATCAACCCTTCTCTATCCGTATAATAGTGCAAAGGCACTTTCTTGTCATCCTTGTAAGGGACATAGGGCTTCAATCGCCGAGAAGTGAAGATCTCTTCCCTTCCTCGGATATTTACACGGTAGGTGCCCGGTGGGATGCGCCCCAACACTTCACAAGGGCCTTGCCCAACCCTCTCGAGCTTGCCATGCACAGGAGGTTCTACAATACGATTACGTACCCATACACGGTCCCCCGGCTTGAACGATTGCTCCGGATGTTCGGCCAAAAATTTGGCAAACTCCTTGGCATGGAGGTCTTCAAGGCTCTTTCCGACTTCAGCACATTCGTCCAACATGCGACCAAAAAATTGTCCTGCATCCTCAGCCCCATCCTGTAAAGATACGGGCAAACAATCCCCCCAACCTACAGGATCTCTCCCAAAAATAAGTTGATGTGGGGAATACCCACTGACTGCCCCCGACAAATCGTTCAAAGCGCAAAGGGCCAATGGCAAGCTTTCCACCCAAGAGTGCTTGCTGGAACCCCCACGCTGCTCAAGGTACTGCCTAAGTGAGTTTACAATACTTTGGACAGCTCGTGCAGCACGTCCGTTGCTCCGTGGTCGATAGGCCACCGAGCTGTGTTGTTCAACTCCACTCATGGCAAACAAATCCTTCAAAAATTCAGAGTTGATAATGGACGCATTGTCACAAATGAACTCTTTGGGCAACCCAAACATATGGACGCATCGATCCAAAAACAAAGAAGCAGCACTCTTACTGTCCAATCCCTTTTCTTGACAAGGGATTGCCAATACATACCCGGTTCGACGGCAGACGATGACCATGAGATAGTCCACTTTTTTTCCAGTGAACTTCTGCAAACACCCGGGCAATTTACAAAAGTCAATTGCAAGGGATGTGAAGGGATACTGCGGAACAGGAGCAAATTCACATGTGTTGGGTTGCTTGCCACGCCTTGCCTTCGTGGTTTGACACTCATGACATCGCCCAAGAAATTCAGCAATGTCGGGTGACAAATTACGCCTACCTCTTGGCAAGTCATAGGCAAGGCACCAAAATTTTCTATCAAATGACTCCACAGTCTTCTCCACCCGAGGGTGGCCATAAGAATTTATTGCCACCACCACGTCTTCAAAAAGGGCTGTAGGGCACACAATCTTTCCCTTGAATCGAATCTTTTTTCCGTCATCGTCCCACCTCATACCGTAATCCGAATAATTCGGGTTTGACATGACTGGATCAGACTCAAAGTCCCAGTCAGGAAACTCATCCCGATAATGCTCAGTCCAATCCTCATACAGAATTTCGGACTGAGGTGGTATGTTCACCTTGGACACAGCACCAATGAGTCCTTCCAACTCCGGCCAATACGACAAATGACTCATCCGAGCTTGAAGGTGGGCTGCATAGCCAGAAACAGTCACACTGGACCAATTAGCTGCACATCCCTTTACAGAAGCAATAGATGCAGCAAGCTCATTTATCTCTTTGTCCTGTCTGTCCTGAATGTCCTGAGAAATGTCGTGGAAACACTGAAGAATGGAGGGGCAAGGTTGTACCCAAGGTTGATGAGCACTTGGAGCCTGCACCGTGGCATATCCAAGCCATTGGAGAGTTAAGACAGCCCCCACGGCAGTGATGGCATTGAGAGGTCCTGAATCCAACTGGACTTGTGTGTCTCTAGCCCGCTGGGCCAGAAATCTTTCTTCCCCTTCCTTGAGTTCACGTTCTTGCTTCATGACCCCCTTTTGATCGGCATCACTGCCGTGAAAATTGGTGTCATCCGCCAATCCGCCAGATATGCCCACCGGGACAACCCATAGGCGACGGTGTTGTCCTTGCCGGGTTTGTACACCACTTCAATGTGGTACCGGCTTAAAAATTCGTGCCACCGGCCACGCCTTCCCAAAGGCCCTGAGAGGGTACAAAGATCTTCTTTGTACCAACTCTCCAAGGACTTGTGGTCGGTGTACACGGTGACTTTTCGTCCCCCAATCCAACTTTTAAATTTTAGCAAGCAAGAGACTAATGCATAAGTCTCTTGCTCGCGGGTGCTCCAAGCTCTTTGTCCCTTCCCATCCTTGCCTTCAAGCTTGCGGCTGAAAAAAGCGCAAGGCTTCCACTCCCCTTTGGGATTTTGTTGTTCCAGGACAGCCCCGACTCCATGGTCGCATGCATCAACATGGATGCAATATTCACCGTAGGGTAATTGTATGCACAGCTCACACTCAGCACTGAGTGCTTCCTTCAACTGAACAAAGACAGACTCCATCTCGGACGTCCACTGGATACAATTACGCTCCCTTGGTACCCTACAACGTCCCTTACGACCATCTACCCCGGGGACACGCTCATACTTACCTTGCAGCGACGTCATCAACGGGCCTGCAATATTGGAAAATTTTCTTATGTAAATTGAATACCAATTTACAACACCCAAGAATCCCTTCATCTGCTTTGGGGTTTTAGGCTTGGGCCAATTGCGTACCGCATCCACCTTGGAAGGGGCGGGACTACGCATTCCCCCATGTAAAAAATGCCCACAATACTTGATTCTCTCCATAAAAAGATGACATTTCTCAAAGCGGACTTTGAGATGGCATCCTTCTAACCTCTCAAATAATTTGACCACGTTTTGAAAGTGGTCTTCGAGGTATGCCTTTGAATCAAGTATTTTGCCCTTACCACAAAGCTTGGGTCGTGTCCCCGTGAGTAAATCACGGATGTAAATATGTGCGTGAGGCTGTAGCGACTTCAAACATTCACTCACCATTCTCTGGAAGGCTTGGGGTCCTACCTTCACCCCCATAGGTAGGACCCTCCACTCAAATACCCCAAAAGGAGTGGAAAAGGCAGTGTATTGCCTACTGCACTCACTTAGAGGCATTTGCCGGAACCCATCCTCGAGGTCGAGGAGGGTCCAGAGCTGGTTTCCAGCCTGTTTGACAAACAAGTCCTCGATTACCGGCAATGGGAACTCGCAGCCGCGGAGTTGCGTGTTCACATACCGATAATCAATGACGAGTCGCCATTTGTTTGTGCCAGGTTTAGGCACAAGAAACCCCCGGCTGACCCAATGGGATTGGCTGGGCACAATCCAGCCCTTTTCTTGAAACTCTTTTATTTTTTTCACGCATGGCCTCTTCCCTAAGGCCAACTGCACGAATGGGCTTGTCAGCCTTTGGCTTAGCATCCTGAATTGGCTCCAAGACACAAATCCCATTGGGACCCCGTTTGTCCATGTTTTTTTCAATCTCCGACCAATGATTACCTCCTTCCTTGAACACGGTATCTTTGAACCGGTTGTAAATGCAATCCCCATACTCTTGGCAATGTGGATGTTCAGCATCCGCCTCAATCACAGGAAGCACGCACCTATCCCTCGCCCTGAAAAGGGTAACTTGATCACCTGACGTACCTGAAAAAGGCAAGGGGCGATTATTCGCCTTGAGAGGCAGAGTTTGAGACTCCTCTGAAGTCAACTCGCTGGGAGAGGCATTCTGTAAACCTTTACTCCAATCAGAGATCCTGTCTTGAAGTGAGACCTTTTTTGTTCTCGGATGCACAAACGAGACCTTTGAAATTCGAGGCTCACACAATTCAGGAGAATCAGAGGAAGGAAGAGGATTACCACAATTTTGTTCAATGCATACTCTTTCATCCAGTCGATCCAGAGATTGCTCTTGTTCATGAGCTCTTAACTCGGTCATGGAATCATTTTCTTGAGACATGACTGGTGAGCAAGGGAGAACGGAATGTAGAATGGAATCGGGCGGCAAGGGTATAAGCCCTCTAGCCGCAGCTGAAACACGCTGGACCTTCCACGCTTTCCGACTCATCCCTACGGGTCTGCGAGGGGAGATGACACATGGGGGCGCATGAGATTTGGTTTTCGTTGACGCTTCCCAAAATTTTTTGGAACAAGCTGTCGAGCGACGACCCGGCCGGTTCCGATGATCTTGAGGAGGGGGATCAACATGTGATTTCTTGAAATCCGTTTGTCCCAACCCTTCTTGATCACCCCCCAAGGCATCAAAAATAATAACTCGTGCACCTAATTTCCCAGGAGAACGAGGCGTACCTCCCTCATCACGGAAACACAATGCATCATGCGGCAAATCCCACCAATCAACTGTCACTTCACCGAGACCCCAAAACCATTCTTTGTTTTTATGGCGGGGAACAATCATGATCCCTCGACTTCCTTTCCATATCGCTTTCTCTGCAACTTGTTGCAGAAATTTATGCGGGCACATAACAAATATGGTGTCATCATGCCAAGGCTTGTTCAAACCTTGCGTGACTGCAGCTCCACCTTTAGGAGTGTTGACCCATACCCCGGCGCGCTTTCCGGGGCGCTTGACTTTGGTAGTCGAGCGCGGATCTGCAAATGGGTAGCGCTGGGGTTGAAATTCATCTCCAGCCCAATCGAAAATGCGGTGAAACCACTGAGGATCCAAAGAGAATTGTCCTTCCTTATACACTTGTGCATGTATGGACGTCCTCTTGGTTGGCGGCCTCGACGTTCCCGTGAGGGCCGCCACCTTACGCCAATAGAGCTGACGCCTTTCCTTGCGATCCTTTGGAATCTCCCTTGGGCGCAACTCCATGCATTTCCCGGAATCCTCGGAATCAAAACCTTGTCCTAAAAAATTAGAACTCGAAATGGAAGACGCTGTTTCAACTTGCTTAGCAAGCACCTGCAGGGTTTCCAGTGTCTCCAAACCTTCCTCATATCTAAGAAAGCCATACAGACTCATAAACTCGTCGGGTGGCACGTCAGGGCCAACCGAGCCCTCATCGGATGAGGGGCTCGACTCACATTGTGAGTCCGATTCAGCACAGTCCAGGTTGGGATCAGCAAGTTGCTGAACCCATCTCTCTATTATAGTCTCCGGGATCTCAGGATCTTTGGGACATTCATCGGGAGGCAATATTTCTGGAACTGTCAATATCTGGTTCATTCGGGACTCAATGCTCGTTCATTGTGTCGCCCTACAACTATCAGACGCACTTAAAGGAGGCGTATCCTGCTCCAGTAATTTAGGCCACTCACCAGGGCCCAACTTCTGAAAATGCGCATGCAACACAATGGCTGACATTCCAGAAATGGCAAATAAGCAAATGGGAGAGAGCAAAGGACCATTCACATGTCCAATGACCTTAAGAGAAAGCCATCAGGAAGGGGCACTCCCACGTGAGTTCTTCACTGGGAGGACAACACTGCTGTTCAATGCTGTCACTGACCCAACCAACATTATTCCTATCAAACCCATAACTTGTGGTTTTGAAAACTCCACAACGCTTCGGCAAACCTCGGGAGGATTGTTGTGTCCTGGCTCAAACAAATTCATCTCGGCACCTTCACAAGTTGCCAATTCATGAGAAGAAACACCCAAAAGTGGGTCATGCAAAGAAGAGGATTGCTGCAACACCTGTAGTTGCAACAAACTATCCGAAATATCGATGGTCACCAACTCTTGATGCACCTCAGTGGCGTTCAAGTTCTTGTCATTCACGCAAGACATTGTAGCCGAGCCTTGCATACGGCGGCACAACTGCTTGCTCCGTCTCATTGACATCTCGCTCAAGCTCCCGTTTGCCCGCCATGTGCATCGATGTCCGTGCCTCCGGATGAGGACATTTATAATCCAATTCATCCCATGGGCCGCCTTGACAAAGGTCCTCCACCAAAGCAAAGCATCCCGGATCCGGTAGGACAACAAGTCCATACCGGGCAACAAAACGCAAACCAAGAATCACTCGCGGGCCAACCGAGGCCAAATAAACCAAGCAATCGGCGCAGCGGGCCATCACGACCTGGGAACCTCTTTGCACGGGCACAATGATACCGCTCCGGACCACATATTTTCCACCTTCCAACTCCTTCTCACCAACTCCGAGTAGTCGGAATTGTTGGGTGGCCACCTCCCGGAATTGTTCGGCGAATAATTCCCAACCAGCAACCACAATCACCTCATTGCCGGTGTCCCCAAGCGATAGTGCCTCTTTTCGTTCCGAGGTCCCTTTGTGAGGGATATATATCCCTGGAACGATGACGCCCTTCGGAAGCTTCTCGGCGTGCCCAGGTCGAGGCACCCTCAAAATTTCCTCCTCGGCCCCACTGATTGGTAGAACCGGACGCGTACAATATCCGTCATCCCATGCCTGGGCTTGGTCTACCCACATAATGGGGCATACAGTCGCCGGTGAGGGGCCCATATCCCTACCAGCCTGGTCCATCCTCTTGGATTTCCAGCGTTGCCGGCGACTTTCTCAATTGTGTCGCTTACCGAGCCGCCCCTCGGCCTTGGCTTTCTCCCGCAACTCCGGATGGAGCGTCCAACAATCCTCTGGCGGATGCAGCGTGCTCCCGCAGCCCTTGCAAGGAGGAAACTTCCCACCTTTGTTTGGTCCTTTTCCTTTGCCACCTCCTTGCGCAGCGGGCTTCGCTTGGCCGCCCTTCCCAATTTTCTTGGATTTGAGTTTGTTCTGGAACCACCCGGGTGCTTTGTGTGGATGCAAGAACCAGCAATCGTCACGGCTATGTCTTCCCTTGCCACATGCCGGGCATTTTGGGATGGAGCTCGCACCTGCGCCTGCTCGTCCTGACATAGCCAGCACCTGGGCTTCACAAATCTCTTGAATCTCCGCAATGCTCAACTCCGGGTCGCCTTGTTCTTGATCTTGGTCACCTTCGGGATCCTCGGTTTTGTCCATGTCCTCGACTCCTTCCATGCCTCTCACCCCGCCCGATCCATTCTTCTTCTCCGTCCGTTGAGGAGGCACTTGGGGCTTGGGTTGCGGCGCTTCTGGGATGGCATACCCAAGCCGCCGCATGATGTGCCCCTTCTTGATCGCCAATTTGTGGCGGGACATGAGGGGGTTCATCACGTAGACGATGGTCTCGAGGTAGTTGAATTCCAACCCAACTTTGGTCTCCTCCTTGATAACTTCCTTGAGCAACCCATCCACCTTCATTGTCGCAATAACATCAAGTAGTCGATCGTTCGCCTGCCGTTGCGTGATTCCGTCGCGAACACGGCGGCCCAAGGCGAGGAATTGCTCCACAAAGTTGATGAACTCGCATGGCGTTGGAGTTAGTGAAGACGGTTTGACCGTGTGGAAGGCCTCGAAGATCACGTCGTCGTTCGCCTCCGTGAAGACGTCCTCCGTCACTTCCCTCAACAAATCTTGGTACCGGAATTTGTACCGATTCACCATTTCCTTCTGTGGGTTGGACCGGGAGGCGGGAATAAGAGAAAGCAAGACAGCTCTTCTCATGGCATCCGTCACCCCGTACATCCAATCGCGCTCCCAGGCACAAAAATCCAAAAACCACTCAATGGCCGTGGTCCCACTTTCAGCCCACCGTGGGGCGACGGACATTCCTTGAACGTCCCCCAAAGTTCGCGGTTCCATCACCGGGGTTGCCAGCCTTCCATGGACCCCGGGAGGAATTAACCGCGGATCCGATCGTTCAAGTTGTGGCTCTTCCCAGTCGAACGGGGCGTCCAAAAGTCGTTCAGAGCAAACTTCATCAAACGCCATTGCACGTAGAATTCCCGAGGGCTTTTGTTTCGGATGCCCCATCCCATCCTTGAGAGATTCTTGTCGATTAAACAACTGAAACACCATTCGCGGCATAAACCAACCATCACCGTCCGCCTCAAAGTAGCGGAGGTCCAACCCGGCGCAATGCCGCCAATCACCCCCCATGCCCGGCGGGGTGTGTCCCTCGTGGGTGCGGGTACCACTCCTTGCTCCCCTTGGGGCTCTTCCCCGGAAACCCCGGTCATCCGACCGCATGGACGACAGGTCATCCTTGGCCGGGGGGAATCCAAACCCCAGTAGGCCTCCCGCAACCCGTTCTTCCTGCGCCGGCACTCCAAAAACTCGGACGCGTGGTTCGGGCTTCGGTGTCGGTGTTGGGATTCCAATTTGATTCACAGGTGGCGTACCCGCTTGTTTCAACAATTGATATTTGTTCTCCAAAGACCCCAATTTTCTTTGTAATTCACGAATGACATGAGAATCCGACCGCATCCCTTCGGGTGGACCGCCATGGGGTCGGGTCCAGATCTCCTCCCTGAGCGCATGTACCTCATGCTCACTTTGTTCCAACCGGGTCATGAGCAATCGCACCTTTAACTCTAGGGCCTCAACCTTGGCCAATTCCGGCTTTGGCATAGTTTTCCCAATGGTGCATTCAGCCCGTGAGCGTGGCCACTTGTGCACTGGTGCTCCACCTAGGATTTTATGAGGTACCGGAATCCCGTAACTGAACCGTGCAAAAACTGCCGCGATCGCGATTTACGGCCCGCCGCAACCCAATTTTGCCGAGGTTTTGGTGATTTGTGCCAAATCTGTGCGCATCTGCCCCGATTTAGATAGTGCAATCGGTAACATACGACGTTATCTAGTTGCTGTATTGAAACCACGTCGATTGGTTTACCGGAATTCCAGATAAACCCAAAATACGACCATTTTTGCCACTTTTGGGCCATAAACGGTCATTTCGATGATGTCCTTGTGGTGTCACGAGATTTCAAATTGATCAAGTTTGTCCCTAGTGCCCTGTGAGGCTGGGCAAGCAATGATTTGTGCCCGTGCCTGCCCTTTACCCAAGATAATAATCCGGAGGGTGCTAAAAAACGCCCAAAACAGCTATATTTGCACTTTGGAACACATAAATGTTGATTAAAGTGATACGGCCGTGCTTTCATGTGATTTCAAATTGATCACGTTTGTCGGCTGTGCTACGTGAGGCTTGGCAAGCAATGATTTGTGTCCCGTGCATGCCCTTTACCCAAGATAATAATCCGGAGGGTGCCAAAAAACTCCCAAAACGGCTATATTTGCACTTTTGAACACATAAATCTTGATTAAAGTGATACGTCCGTGCATTCGTGGGATTTCAAGGTTTTGGAGCAGATAATCAAGTTTTTCAGGGCCGCCATCACCAAAAAACCGCGTTTTTTGCCCCAAAAAGCCAATTTTTTGGCCTACAACAGCATTTTTCGGGCATGAGTGGTCAGTTGTAGGGCCCCATGCCCTATTTTGAGTGTGGTGGACTCAGAAAAACGTGTTTTGCAAGGTTTTGGAGCAACTTATCGAGTGTTTGGAGCCGCAATCACCAAAAAACCGTATTTCTTGCCGAAAACAAACATGTATGGTTTGAGCTATACAAAAGCTGCTATTCGTAACTAGGTGGTGAATGTCATATTTCTCGGATACGGCCGATTTTAGATGGAATCAAGCCTGCATTGTTCATCTAGGGGCTGGAAAATTTCCAATTTGGAGGGTGGGGGGGAGGGGGGCTAACTCCGGAAAATATGCTCTTTATGGTATAATTTGACAAAAAAAGTAGTATTTCTGACTGTAGCTGGTTTTGGGATTTTTGGACCCCATAAAATCCTAGGTGCTCCAGGTTCGCCGCTATGCGTCTCACCTCCGCTGCGGGCACCGTCGCCTCTCCAACTTCTCCTGTGGATGTTGACGAAACAGCAGGGTGCTCCAAGTTGTGTACCCGATTGATAAGCTGGGAAATGGAAGCCTCGTGGCTTTCCACCATTGCTTCCACACCATGCACCCGTTTTTCGGCATCCCCAAAGTTGAGGCCTATCCGCCGGATTTCCTCGGCCATGTTGGTGGTGACCTGGTCACAATTCAACACCTTGCCTTCCAAACTCTTCAATTCCTCAACCGATTTGTCCAATCGGGCTCGGTGTGAACTCAACCCAGTTACTTCATTCAACACTCCCTCGATTTGCCGTTTCAACTCATTGGTGGCTTGCTCCCACCCTTGGCGAGAATTGTCCACCTTCGCCTTAAGTGCTTCAGCAAGTTGGCGATATTCCAAAGCGGCTGCAGTCGCTTGTTCTAAAGTCGATTGCATTTCCGCTCTCTTCGAGTCCAACCGGGACCTCTGGTCCTGCACCTCGTTGTTTACCTCGTTCAACAATTTTCCCAATGCCTCTACCCGCGCCGTCAAAGCTGACCCATCTTCTTGTACTCCCAGTGCATGGAGTTCAAGCTCGCGAGAGAGGGCTTGGATGACCTGGCGAATTTCGGAAATCGCAGAAACCGCCTTGAAATTAAAGTTTTGGAGTTAGTTCAACGCACCCGTTAGCTCCTCAATCTGCGCCGGCAGGGTTGCTAAATCATGAGTCTCCGGTGTCCACTCATGAATCAGAATCCTTTCGGCTGCCTCACCGAATTGATTCACCATCCGAATTCTCTCAAAGGATCGGTATCCCCATGGTGGGGATTCCATGTTGGTGTGTTCCTCAAATGGGTAGGCTGGCTGGCCCTGCCTAAGCCCAACTGCCAAGTCTAGAGGAGACCCAACCGTCGACTCATGCCCTGTCGCATAGTCGGAACCCGATTCCTCTGGCCGTGCTGTGATCATCCCGATCATGGCCGTAACCTCTCCGAGAGTCATCCCGCTGCCCGTGTCGGAGCCGTAGGCTAAACCCCCGCCCAGGTAAGCCTCTGCTACCAACAATTCGCCCTCGAGGTAACTTGAGCCGGGTGAATCTTCCTTTTTTCACAATTTCCAACCAACCATATTTCCAACCAATAAAATCAGCAGAGATTTCCAAGCTCACAACCCACTCAAGTCCCTCAGAGCGCGGCAATGACACAAACAATTCCAATTGAAAGCCCAATGACGAAATGACCCAAGAATCCAATACGGTCCAACAATGATCCAATCAAGAGTTCACCAATGGTCCACAAAAACCCACAAATGAGCCACGGTCCAACAATGGTTCACAAATGAGCCAATACGGGTCCAAGATGGGTACAAATGGTCCACACGGGACGAACACGGGCAAAGGTCCAAATAGATCCTGAATGGTCCACCCTTAAGAAAAAGAAAAGGATTCACAGGCGCGAGTAAGTCTCAACCTACTCTTCCGGTCGGACCACATGCAATGCAAGGACGAACAGTTCATCGGCACTGGCATTATTCTATGTACTTGAGTCATGCATGCAAAAGTGTGAACCAAAATTCACACTACTTCTACCCGTCGACATGAATGGTCTCAACGGGGTTGGAGGAGAGGAAAGAAAAGATCGACACCACCGTTGGGCCATCCCCAAGAAGCAAATGAGTCACACTTGAGTCTCCGGACGTCTTGACTACACCAACATGATGGAAGGAAGTGCACATGCACATACATGGTCACATGGGGCATGTAAACGCACCAACAAAGGCACCAAACCTTGTCCCGGTTAGCTCTTAGGATCAACAACTAATCCAAAGCAAATTAGCAAATGAGCAATACACCATTGATATGGAGATCCACCTCTTGGCAAAGAAGCACACAAAAGGCCAATGGCCTCCCGGGATACTTATGGGACCTAACCTCCACCCAAAGAGAGCACGTGCATGGAGAAATGATCCCACCCAAAGAGAACACGTGCATGGAGAGTTGGTCTCATCCCAGAGATCCGGATAGAGTACATGTATCGCCTAACCATGCCCGAGAAGAGATATTCCCGGACCAAATCCCTTGAGAGAGATTGACCTATCCATCATGAGAGAGGGCATGCATGAGGAGAGAGTTTCGCCTAGCCTTGGCCCAGGGGAGCATGCATATGGAGAGAGACTTTCGCCTAGCCTTGACCCAAGAGAGCATGCATGCACTTGGAGAGAGAGTGGCGAAAGCTCGACCAATGCCTATTCTTGAGTCTAATCATAAGACGGCAAAACCACGGCATGTCTTAAATGGATAACTCCCAAGCCACGGGCACTTAAAAAAAATGAAAGAGCCCAAGAGTCTCAAAGTATCAAAGACAACTGTCACATGGCATTAAATGCTCAATTTACCTCTTGAGGAGTATGATGAATTGAGAGAGAGCGGGAGAGTGAGGGAAAGCACCAAAACCACCTTGGGGAGAGGAGACACTATATGTTCACCTTGACGTTGGAATCGTGGGCACCACCAAGTTTGAGTCACACCATGAATGAACCATGCATGAATGACAAATGCAATGTCAACTCTTAGAATGAATGCATGAGACCTCAAAACCAAAGATGGTGTGGCACTTCAATGGAATCCAATTGCAAGGCAACAACCAATGTATCCCACGAACAGCGGTGCGCCTACCTCAGCCACTGCCACTTCAACTCCTCTTCCACTAGGACTCCTCCAGCTTCCAGGGACTCGTGATCCCCCATACATGTAGGCGTGGCATTGCCGAAGCACATGCGCCCATTGACGTGTACCTTTCTCCTCTCAAGTGCAAGCACCCAAGGGCAACAGCCGGTGTGCGCGGAGGCACCACACCAGGGTTTCGCCAGATCGCAATTCTGGGCCTTCTATCCTCAACTGGAGTCGCCCTAGCTTCCGATCGGTATCCATTTCGGTAACAGGATAGATCTAACACTATTAGCACCAACTGGAAGGGTATTCGATTGGCTGGCCTGCATTACGGCGCGACCAAAGACGGCGCGCGCGCACACACAGCAGCAGCAGCCAATCGACGAATCTGAAATCCGGATAATGTTAGAACAAATGCTGGCCAACCGCAGAATTGAAAAAAATCAATGAAACATCCAAAATGCGAAGACAGAACTGAAAACTGCAATCGGAATCAATTCTGTGATCGAAATCTGGGATTGGAATTAAATGCTGAGATCGCATAATAAATTCACCTGAAATGGCACACAAAAAGCAACATGAGTGTGCAAAAGAGAAATGGGCAGCAAACATGGATTCTTGACATGGCTATGCCCTAAGTTTTACACTGGGTTGCTGCAGCCGGTGGTACACCAGGGCGGGCTTGCGGATCCCATGGCTGTGAGTGGCTGACTGACGGGATGAATCATCGCACGTTGACCTGAGGAGACATGCTGAGATCTGTGGTCCCAGGCTTGCTTAGTAAAAAAAAATCTCAGCAGTGACAAGGACCTGGCTGAATCACTCTCGGCCGCAGGCTCCTAAAGTTGACCACCTGTGCCGTCAACGCTGCAGCAAGGAGAAGCAGCTGGGTGGCAGTGTACTCCAGAAGAAATAAGCAGAACATCAGGCTGGATCGATGCAGCCAGTGGTACACCCAGGCTGCCTGCGAATCTCATGAACAGCAAGAGCTCAGTGACGGAATGACTCACGGCAATTGACCCGAGCAACCATGCTGAGATCTACGGTCCCAGGCCCGCTTGAAGAAGTCTGCACTGGCTGGCGTCTGAGGGGTCACTCCGCAGCAGGGGCTCCAAAGGTGGCCACTGTGGCTGTCAACACTGTAGCAAAGAGGGGCAGTCGGGTAACAGAATATCCCTGGAACAAATCAGCAGAAACAACTGGCTCGAGCTGATGCAGAGGTCTGCACTGGCTTGGCTGCCACCATTGTTACAGGCACGACTCGCGGTTCAGGCTCGTGGAGGGGGTTCTGATATCTTCCAAAGACCATACTCCCTGGTTCATGTTCGGGGGGGGGGTGTCAGACAGTGGAGTTGATAAACCCTCACACAAAACAGGACTCATGAGAATTTTCGGAGTCAGGAAGCACGGAGCCCGCGTCAGCGCTGACATTGGGATCCTTCCCCACGGAACGTCCACTTCGAAGTAATAGATACGGATGGTCATATGGCCGGGGCCACGCCTCGTCGAGTTAGAAGATATCTTCCAGCACAGGCAGAAGCTCGTCAACAGTTTTTCCTTCAGGTACAATCCAGTTCTGGGCCAAGGGTACCACGAAAGGGCGTGTGCGTGTAGCATTCTGGATGTCCATCAATTACCTCAACGTGAGGCGGAAACATGAGTCTGCTGCTGGATTCTCGAGACCCAGCACATACCATGTAACAAAACTGGCGCATGCAGATCCATCTGTGATTTGTAATTAATGAACGAATGAATGAATTTCTCACAACTTGTCCATGGGCTGCTTCCCCATATTTACATGCATATGTACAGAACGCTTGATACCGGTTCCGGGTCGGTTCAAAGAAGGGACGTTGAACCATAGGTTATTACTCGGGTGGAGAGACCATACAAGCTTAAACAGGTGCGACAGGGAGGAACCGGCACTTAGGTTGAGGTCAGGATGATGACGGTGGGTGGAGCGTACATTGAAAGGACGGTTTTGAGGACAGAAACCAGCTGGTTCTTGGGCCCTGGAGTGTAGGAGGTGGCATGCTGTCTCTGGGGGGGGGGGGGGGGGGGGGCTGCCGATGTTTGTTAACTAAGACCTAGCAATGGGCAACACTTGCACAGACTAGTAGCTGGCGTGGGACTTCCAGGGAAGAACCTGCTGTCGCACATGGGGTGCATAATAGACAGGGGCGGCCGGTTCACATGGGGGATGAGATGAGGGGACCTGCCTATGGACTGTCGGACTGTTGGCTGTGGCCAGTGTTTCGTGCCTGTGAGTTGTTGCCTGCGCCGTGGCCTGTCGTTTGCCAGTGTTGGTAACTGGATGAATCACGGCACGTTGACCTGAGCGAAACATGCTGAGATCTGTGGTCCGAGGCTTGCTTGAAAAAAATCTCTGCACTGAAAGGAACCTGGCTGGGTCCCTCTGCGTCGCAAGCTGCCAAAGCTGACCACTGGGGCTGTCAGCGCTGCAGCAAAGAGAGGCATCTGGGCAACACAATGTAATTCCAGAGATTGAAAGAAATAACAGGCTGGGTTCCTGCAGCCGGTGGTACACCCGGTCGGGCTTGCGAATCCCATGGCTGCGAGTGGCTGACTGACGGGATGAATCATGGCACCTTGACCTGAGGAGACATGCTGAGATCTGTGGTCCCAGGCTTGCTTGGTAAAAACAAATCTCAGCACTGACAAGGACCTGGCTGGATCACTCTGGGACGCAGGCTCCTAAAGTTGATCACCTGTGCCGTCAACGCTGCAGCAAGGAGAAGCAGCTGGCTGGCAGTGTACTCCAGAAGAAATGGGCAGAACATCAGGCTGGATCGATGCAGCCAGTGGTACACCCAGGCCGGCTGCGAATATCATGAACAGCAAGAGCTGAGTGACGGAATGAATCACGGCAATTGACCCGAGCAACCATGCGGAGATCTACGGTCCCAGGCCCGCTTGAAAAAGTCGGCACTGGCTGGCGTCTGAGGGGTCACTCCGCGGCAGGGGCTCCAAAGGTGGCCACTGTGGCTGTCAACACTGTAGCAAAGATGGGCAGTCGGGTAAAAGAATATCCCTGGAACAAATGAGCAGAAACAACTGGCTGGAGCTGATGCAGAGGTCTGCACTGGCTTGGCTGCCACCATTGGTACAGGCGAGACTCGCGGGACAGCCTCGTGGAGGGGGTCCTGATATCTTGCAACGACCATACTCCCTGGTTTTTGTTTTGGGGGGGAGGGGTCAGACCGTGGAGTTGGTAAACCCCCACACAAAACAGGACTCGTGAGAATTTTCGGAGTCAGGAAGCAGGCTAGGGCTCTGTTTGTGGTAGTTGACGTGACAGTGGGCAGGACGGGCCTGATATGAAACCAAAGGATGCAGCAGGAGCTGCCAAATTTGTGCGTTAAACGTTAGGCATACCCTAGGCAGATGGGAGGGGAACACCGGGGCTTGCATTAGGGGGGGTTGTGAGTGCAGAAAGTTGAAATGACACGGGGGGTGTAGAGGGAGATGCCGCGGTTGATTCTGACGCGGCGGAGCGCAAGGCTGTAGCCTTCCCCGGTGATTTCAGGGGGGCCTGTAGCGTTGGCCGTGGGATCTGCTTTGCCCCGCGAGCCCCGTCGTGGGGCGTGCTCCTCAGTGGCGGCTGCGCGCCAGGCCGTAGCCCCCACCTGTGATTTCAGGTGGGCCGTGGCAGGGAGGTTGAGGACGTGGGTCGGGCCTGGGCAGAAGGGGCAAGAAGTCGTTAGGCTTCGGGGGTATGGGGGCCCGATAGGCCCGAAAGCGCGGATTGGCGGGGGGGTCAGGCTCGAGCATGATGGTCAACTTTCCCCGGGGGATGTGCTGGGTCGTGAGGATGGCCTCGGGTGGACCTCGGAGAGCGACCGGGGGTCCCTTGTTGTAGCCCGGAGTATTGCGAGGATCACAATGGCCAGGACGTTTGACGCTTCTAGCGACCTCCATCGTGAAAGGTTTGCGAGGTCGGGTGTTCTGTTTGGGGCCAGTAGATCGAGACCGCTTCCGCCGCTGGGGGCTGGTAGGCGGAGGCAGCTTCGGCTTTTTTTTTTGAGCTGGCGTTCTAGGTCTTGGATTTTGTTTTGGTAGGCGTTGCTTTTCCCGCTGGGTGGATTTGTGGGATGGTCCTGGGTGACACGGTGGCGGGTATCCCATGGGATGACGAGACGGATATGGCGACGGGAGGAAAGGGACGGGGGGGAATGGGTACCCCATGGTCGGCATGGGGAAGTGGCCTAGGGGGGGCCCGTAGGGTGGCGCCCATGGTGATGGCACCGGCAATCTGGTGCGGTCGGCGGGGTGAGGGGCTGCGGCTTTGGGTGTCAGAGGAGGCATCTTGCGATGAAGTGGTTGTGTTTGACGCGTCGGAGTGCGAGGGGGCTGTTGATCGTTCAAGCGACCTGGAACCTGAGCTTTGTGATGTTAATGTTCGCGACTGGTATAAAAGGGAGAAGGGGAGTCAGGACGGGGGGGGGTCGAGATCAGGATGGTCAGGGGGGAGGGGAACAGGGCAGAGAAAAAAATGTCGGATGTCAGGCGTGGCTGGTGGGTGGGGCTGAGGGGGGAGGAGAGGGCAGAAATGGGTTGGCCTCGGAAAAGAGGCGGGGAGCCGGGCCTGTTTGTAGTGCTTTGAAGGTTGGGTTGTGGAGTCTGTGGACCGGGGGGGGGCGAAAGAAATGGTAGGCTGCGTTGCGCGGTGGGCGTGCTGAGGGGGGAGGTTGGGCGGCTGAGGGGGTAGATTAGTCGTGGGCTTCTGCAGGCGTTTACCAGCTTTCTTGGGGCAGGGCGTGGGTTTGGAGCCGGGTTTGTTGAGACCTTTGGAATGGGGGGGGTACTGGTTGGGGCCTTGCTTTTTGTTTTGGCTTTGGTTTCGGCTTGGGCTGCACCGCCGATGGTAATGGATTGGGTGGACGGTAAACTGGAGGTTGGGCGGGGGCGGAAGGGGAAGAAGTGGTGCTCAAGGGGCCGTATTTTATCCGCCAGGGGTTGCGGAGGGTGAGCGGGAAGGCCATCTTGATGGGGTCCCAAGGAAGAGGATGGTTGCCTAACCATTAGAGTGCTCGTAGATGGACTTTCTTATCTTTGGACGCCTGTTGATCAGCGCTTGTTTGAGCAGCAGCATGTGGGCTGGATTGGCAATGCCTTGTTGGGCAAGTGAGAGGGAGCGCGACAAAGTTTTGGGACCAGTGTGCGAATGAAATGGCGGCGTTCCCCTTTGTTAGCGGTGTGCACCAGGGGGGAGGGGGCAGGCCGCGACAAACGCTTGCACCAGGTGTTCTACTGTAGGGCATAGGGCGATGCACGAGAAGGCATCATGGGGGTGTGGTTGGGAACAGGGAACGCACTGGTAATCGTGCAAATTGTCCGGAAATTCGTAGCCGCTGACAGAACGGATGCCAGAACTAAACTTGAAGGGCAACCCCGAGAACCAGGACGAAGATGCATAGTAGTCGTAGCTGGGGGTGACAGCAATGTTGTTGTGTTCATGGCGTGGGAGAAAGTGGCGAACGTTTGTGAAAAATTGGAAGGCCATGTTGGCTGAAAGTGCCGAGAGGGGGGGGAGGGAGTAGTGATCTGTTGAAAACCAGGGAGAACCTCCCCCAGTTGGCGTAGTGATCGGACCCTTCGTCGCCCAAGAACCCCAGGTGCCCTTTGATCCATGCTGGGTGCACATTTAATTTACCACTGTCTGCTAGGAGCGATAGGAATGCCGCTGCCCAGGTGCCTGAGGGAAAAAAGAAGTCGTCAGGAGGCGTCAGGATGCCCCGGTGATGAGGTCAACTTTCTGGGAATCGTCAATGAGGAGGTGGATGCGATGGTGGGGGCAGAGACGTCGGGTGAGCTTCAACGCCATGCATGCTCCCCAAAGTTCTGCGCCTGCCGAGGTAGGGAGGGGGGAAGTCTGTACTAGAATGTAAGTGTGGTCTCCTGGTAGGAAGATTGTAACAGCCGCTGCATGTCCTACGTTTCCGGACGAGGCGTCAGACTACACCCACACTGTATCTGCGTCGGAAACATGTGTCAGAGCCGCGGCGGCAGTGCAGTTCCTGTTAGTGACGTCAACCTCGCTAAGTGAGTGAGCTACAGGGAGCAGAAAAAGGGGACCATGGATCATGGTGTCTAGAAGACCGCCATCGTGAGGGGGGAGGGAGGCGTCAGGAATGAGCTGTTGAGGGCGTAAGAAAGTCGGAGACAGAATTTGGTGTGGCAGACAGCTGTATGGATGGTACGTGTGGACGAAAAAATGGGATGTGAAGTTGGTGTCGTTGTTGATGGTTGCCGTTCCGTTTTGGAACCGGAGGGTAGCAGTTTCGGACGACGTGGAAGAGACCTGGCCTACGCACTGCCCGTGTCTTCGGTAATGGACAACGAGGGGTTTTCCGGCTTGGAGGTGCTGTACAGGTGTGTGCCGTTACAATCCCATAGAGTGGTACCTGAGCTGCAGGAAATGAGCGCTATCATTGATCATGTTTTGTTGGGGGCTGGGGGTATGCGAAAACAATCACGCAGTGACCGCGTCGGCGACCGCCACCTGGGCAACCCTAGTAAGGCATCGTACTGCTGAGCTGACAATCTGTACGTGGACCATAGTAGGGAGGGAGGATTTGTAATTAATGGTTTCTGTGATGGTGACTACATTATTCACAATTTCAGGTATTCACTATGATTTGATTTCATTCCTGCTCCGCATTCTGGTTTCTTGGTAGCATTCGGTGGTGAGATCTGCTGCTGTGTACTCTGCTGATTCCCAAGTGTGGAGTTCATAGATTTCATGACTGGAGGAGGTGTTTATTATGAGTGTGATGAGGAGGTGTGTTATCCGGGACAGGGTTTTGAACCTTTTGGTGCTCATCATGGTGCTCATTATGGTCATCAAGGACATCAAGGTGGTCAGAAGTGGGGACCCTGTTCTTCGCCGCAGCAGTCCGGTGCATCACCACAGCGTTCCGGGCGTTCTGCTCCTTCTTTGCAGGCTGCTGCTGTGCAGGCACGGCCGAAGGTACGTTGGATTGGTGTAAAGGTGGAGCTCAAGAACGGGTGGTCGAATTCTCCGACAGGTTTGAGAGGTGTATATATTTTTTTTTCGCCTCTTTTTTCGCTGCAGGCTGTTTTTTGCACGGGTTAGGCCCCCGAATTGGCCCAGAGATCTGTGCTGCATCTTGAATGGGTGCACCTGCGTTGTGACAGCCGGTTTGTTTCGACCGCTGGGCTGCACAACCGGGAGGTGCAGAACCTCCTACCTGTTCCCAATCTGTACATTTTGTCCCAATGATGCCGAATTGAAGTACACCAGGGGTCATGCTCAGTTTGTGCCTGTGGTTCTGCAGTCTCGGTTCCTGGTACCAGACCATCTATTTGCGTTTGCGCCTTCGTCTTGAGGGTTTATCAGCCAATGCGCCAGCAGTGCCCCTTTTGGCCATTGCCCCTGGCTTTGGTCCTACTGGGGGGCTGTAACAAGACTGGCGCATGCGCATCCATCTCTGATATGTAATTAATGATTTGTGTGATTATGATTACATTATTCAAGATTTCAAGTATTCACTATGATTTGATTTCATTTATGCTCTGCACTCTGGTTTCACCTGAGGTTGTACTCCTCCAGGAACTGCGAACAACGCGCCTGTTGTGGTGTTGACGGTTGAGGACACGTTTCAAGATAGTGCAGGCGTTCGTGGTTGGTATGTACGTGCACTTGCTGTGGTCCTCGAAGGAGATGGAACTACGGCTTCAGGGCTAGTACAATAGCCAACAGCTCCTGTTGTCGGATCGGGTGGCAAGTTTCAGCAGATTGCATCTTGCGCGACATACAGGCAATAGGTTGAAGATATCCTTTATACTTCCAATTTGCACATGCTTGTGCTAGCGTAGCCCTACACAATCTTTCGAAGCATCCGTGTACAGATGGTACGGTTGTGGGGGGTCGATAGCACTGAGATGTGTTGCACTGATCATTGCTTGCTGCAGCTTGGTGCATGGCTGTCCTTTGCCATTCGAAGTCTGCCTTGAACATAACGGTGAGAAGAGCTGCCACTGCCTGGAATCCTTCGACAAACTGTTGGCAAAATCCACAGAGACCAATAAAATGTCAAAATTCATGAGCGGTGGTCAGAGCAGGCCAACCTCGGATGACCTGGATCTTCTCAGGGTCCGTGTGTACTCGGTTCTTATCAATGACGTATCCGCAAAAAGTAAGTCTTGGCTGCAAGAACGTAGAGTACTGGATGCAGGGAAACAACTGGTGTCGTTGTAATAACTCTTGTACCAAATGGAGGTGTCGTTGATGTTCCGGGGCATTCTTGCAGAGGATGAGGATGTTGTCAATATACACCCTCAAGAAAATTCCGAGGTGATCTCGAAGAACATCATTGACGACGCGCTGGAATGTCGATGGTGCATTGCAGAGGCTGAAGGGAACAACCAATTCGAACTCCCCAAACTGCGTGTCGAAGGCAGTTTTTTCAATATCTTCGTCGTGGATTCGAATCTAGTGGAGCCCACTGACAAGGTCGATTTTGGAAAAGACCGCAGAGTCCCCCAAGCGTGGTCAATATGGGTTCCATTTAAGGTAAAGGGTATCCATCTCGAACGGTTCGGGCGTTCAAAGCTCGGTACTGTACGCACATACGCCACTTACCATTCGCTTTTCTCACTAGCAGGCAACCCGCTCTGTATGGGCTTGAGGTGGGTTGAATTTTTCCAGATTGATGCAGCTTGTCCAGTTGACGTCGAAGTTCATCCAATTGGCTCGGGACCATTTTATAAGGGTGTACCCACGGAGGCTTGTCTTGGATGTCGAGGCGTATTCGAGGGTCTCTTCCAGGTCAATGCGGAGGCACTTCTCCGAACTTGGCTCGTTCCCGGTCGTAGAGAACCACCCATTTGTTTGTTTAAATAGGCAATTTGCGTTGAACCTTGTCAAGTGGAACATCGTCACTCTTATCTTGCATGCTGTGCATTTGGTCGACCGGCACTGCAGATCAAGGCACGCTGCACAGAAATACTCGGTCACCAGTGAGCTCAGCTTGACAGATCTCCGGCTTAGGCTTCCGCAATGAGATATACTCGATTTTCATGTCGCTGCACTCCTCATTGGTGATACCATCTTCCGTGTCGAAATCATTGAGGGTATCCGCATCCTTCTTGGCATGTGCCGACGAGCGTAGGTCAGTGTATTCTTTGGCAGGTGGTGTAGGGCTTCGGGGTGAGCCCACTTTTGAGGTACTGGATGAAATTGTCGAAAGGAGGGCCAACTTCCAAGTTGATTGGAACTGGAACTTGGTGGAATCCCTGGAGCCATCAAAGGACAATCGGTACGAGGTGGATCCCTGTCGTATGTGTGCATACGGCTCCTTCCAGTTGACAGTTGGCTTCTAGCTTCGAAGCCCTGGTAGCCCTAGCACGACATCCTGCAGAATTTCCACGACCTTGAAGTTGTGTCGTAATAAGAAATCTACAACTCAAACAGAAGATCTCGTGTGGTATCGCACTTCGACTTGGACACCTCTGGCGGTCATGACGTGTCCTCGGTGTGTCAGTGTGTAGAGGGGAGGTAGCGCCCTCTTGGCTGTTTGCATCGACACGAAGTCACTCTTTGCTCCACAGCCGACTACCACATGCACTCTCGAGTCGAAAGAGTCGTCTTAACGCGCAGAAAGGTGCCCTCAAACCATGAACAGAGTCGCATGTTCAGGTTCGGTTCTCTAGACGTTGACACTCCCAGGTGTCACATTTTATTCGGGTTTCTCGATACTGGTGGTGGAGTGCAACTGTTCTCGAGCACTTCCGCCGCAAAATCTTCGATGGTGCTTCATAGGCCATCGTGGGCCGCTCCCTACCTACTTTACTGTCTCGGCTGTGCTCTCTTCGAGGCGTGCCTGACCTGGATCGTTGAACCTCTGTTTCTCTTGATGGTGGTCGTTTCTTTTGGCAATTGCCGGCTATGTGGCCTTGCTTGCCGCAGTTGTAGCAACGTAGGGTTTCTGCATTGTCATGACGATTCGATCAATCACCTCTGCGCTCCCGAATGTACGCATGTAATTCTTTTCCGAGCTTCGCGATGGAATCGAGATTCATTGGTTCGGGTTTGGACGAAGGCATTGGAGCTCCATCGGAGTTGCCGTGGGGCTGATGTGGGCTGTCGGCATGGGATCGGAAGGAAACATCATTGAAGTCGAGGTTGGAGGAGCCGTCATAGGTAGAGGTCTGAAACCTGCAACGCTTTTGATGTCTCCCGTCGGCCAGGAAGCATTCTGAACTTCCTCGAACTGATGACCAGCTGCCATGTACGCTTCAGCAATTGTGTCCCTGAGCGCCATTGCGAGCGAACCCCAACGATGTGTTTTCGAAGTACTGCATCATTCGACAACCCTTCGAAAATCCGAGAGTTAACCACGTAATCAATCTGGAGGTCACTACTGTTAACCCTTGACCTGATGACGCATGTTCGAAATTCCTGTAAGTAGTCTGTGTGTCGAGGAAAAGTTCCCTTTCCCTCAGTGTCCGACAAGTACACTGGCTCGTGGGACATGCAATCGAAACACTGTCCCAATACCAGCATCAGTCCAAACCAGTCGTTTGGTACTTGTTTCATGAGACCTTGGTAGTAATCAATAGTGTCACCGTCGAGAAGGAACGGCAGAGCAGTGACTTGATTGTGGCGAGAGTTGATATCCGATGAAATGAACACTCGCATAAGGTCTTCTTCCCATGTTCTCAATTCCCTCGAACTTGGCTTGCCAGAAAAAAGTCGGACCAACTTGCGTAGACGTTCCACTCGACGACCAATTATTTCAAACGCTGGAGTATGAGGATTCATCGATGGATGAAAAGAAGGAGCATGTAGATCTGGCGGAGTTGCGACAGAAACTGTGGTGGTGGCTGGTGGGTTGAAGGCGAAAGCGGCGGACAATTTGAAGAGGGCTTTGAGTGAGGTGGTTGTGGGTGAGGTTGGTGTGGTAGAGGCTGGAAGTGCTGGAATGGCTGCTGCTGGTTCGAAGACTGCTTCTGATTCAAAAGGTACTGCGGAAGGTCTTGGAGAAGGATGTAGTTCTTTGAAAGCCTGTCTTTTAGTCGCTGCAGTTCGTTCTCAGCTGCCCTCATGGCGTTCTCCGTCGACAATCCAAAGGCATCGATCCTCTGCTCAGCTGCTCTTGTAGGGTTCTCTGCAGATAATTGCAAGGCATCGATCCTTTGCCCCAATTCTGCGTGCTTGGCTTGGACTTCGCTGACGGCGGATCGCAAACTGCGGAGATCCCGAAACATGCAGGGGAACCACTCGCTTTCTCGGTTTGCGATACGCTCCGCGATCAATTGTTCTAGCAAATTCGAGAACTCGTGGTGCAACGGTGAGTCAGATCGAAACAGGCAATCTCTAATAAAGTGCGGCATAGCAGCTTCATCAAAATTACCCTGCCTTTCGATTCCACCGCTTTTTGAACGCCGCAAAGCCTGCTTTTATTGTTGTGTAGTCGCACCAATAAAGTAAACAACAGTCGCCCGCCCTCATCACCTTGTTTTAGCTCTTCCCAGACCTCTTCCGCCGTGTGGTACGGCGGTTCCTTGGAGCAGGCATTGCGGAACATTCCAGATGCCGCTGCCCGTGTTTCCTCAAGGTCCAACACCTTGCGTAGGGGCAATGTCACTGTACACAAATTTTGCGTAAATGTATCACCAGCATTGTGCAATACAAAAAAGCTCTCTTGCACTAATCATCTACTTGTGGTAAACTTCTCGCGCGAGCACTTCTTGACGATTTGTTTTTCGCGCGCACTATTTTTGGTTGACACAAACTGAACTGAACTGAATGGTTCATCCTACTTGCGTGTAGCCAATGGCAATGCGCAACAAATGCTGTCGGACACTGAAGTCAGTGGTGATCAGAACATGAAAACTAGAGATGCCAGTGGGACCCTCAGTGCCGGCCATACAGCAGCGCCGCATAAAGGGCACTGCACATGCTGCGTAGTTGGTGGATCTGCTCATTTTCATTTCTACACCTTCTTAGCACCTCTTGTTGCCCAAGGCCTCGCACATTGAAGATTGAAAATTTATTATTTGCGAGGCACCATTCTATACGCGAGGCCTCGCGCATAGAGCGGCGGTTCCTGCAGCAGCAATTATTCATTTACACATTACCTCTAAAAGAATCGCTTTTGTGAATCCGTCTGTTGTGTGCGTCATTCCACTGAGTTAATATGTTTCCTTAATATCTCCTATAAGGCGCTTCCTGAATCGCTCAACAGAGTAATTTGTCGCTGATTTCTTTGAAATCATCTTAGCGCACCAACTTGTTCAGGGGCTGGCGTCCCCCAACGACAGACCCTGTGCACGGAAGATATGTACCAACAGAGCGTAATATACAGCCTGTGTGGGCACGCCCGGCTACCGGAGCCCGAAGTCGTTGCCCTAGTGGGGAGAGTGTGGGGACAGGCCAGGTGTACAGCGTCAGGGACCAATAAGTAACTCAGTTTGTTGAAGATTATTTAATTTGTTGAGTCAAATGAAGTGGCGCACAAGTGTGTTTGTGTTGTGTGTATGTGTCATTGTACGTGTGGTGTGTGAATCACGTCTGTCACTGTGTGTCCGAAGAGCCTGAAAAAGTCCTGACCCCCATAGAAAGGTGGTTTTGGTCGGGCACAACACCTTGTGCCCAAACTGGTATTGCTGCTGAAACACTGACAGTTTTCAAAACACCCATTGTTTCACTCCTAGTGGAAAAGCAACAGAGCATGAGTTCCGCAAGAGTACTGCAAAGCACTGAAGGCAGAAGCAAAGAACATGCTGTTCACATGGCCAAATCTGACCACAAGGTTCAGATTCACGATACAAACCAAAAGACATCACCGTATTTTCAACTGGTTCCAGCCCTAAAATGGGGTGGCTGGAGCCGCCCAAAGGCGGCGTAGGGCCCTGCCAAAACACTGGAAGTGGTAATGGCTGAGGTAAGCCTCGGCCAAATTCTATATTGTGCATCGCTTAGAGTGAAGTGCGACTGGATGAAAAAAGCCTTCAGCAGATGCAAGTTGGATCTCAGCTACTACCGCTAATGAACCCAGTGTTGCTGTGGACGGGCCGCTCACCAGAGAGCTTGGCCGGTCCTCGGGTTGCTCCAACCAATCGAGGTCCTTGGCAACTGTCGCTTGGGGAGCTGAACACCAATAGTCCACCGGTGCCACTTCACTAGTCTTGCTCCTCGGGGTGCAGCAAGAGCTCGCATCATCCAAGACCTTAACTCAAACTTCCGAAGTACTCAACAGAGTGGTTGAAGCACTCTCCAGTGTAGGTACGCTGTTGCTCGCAGTGGAACTTGCGGGAGTCGACTCAGTATCTTGCAGCAGCGGTACTTCGGGCCCCGCTATTGGGGCTGGCGAGTGGATTCCTGCAGTGGACAAGTAGCTCGAGCTGCTTTCCAGTGCAGGGAGTGCATCTGAGGCATGGTCTACTGAGGGATCAACCGCAGACCGTTGGTGTTAAAGCAGTGGAACATTGTGGCGCGACATCAGTTCCCATACCTCCGAAGGTGGAAGGATGGCGCTAACTTGGTTTACCACTGGTGCGACTGACCCTGCTCATCTGCAGAACGCAGTTCCTTACTTTTTGCCAAAGCAACGTGGATGTTTCCGGGTCCTCATTGGTGAAGTGGAATCGCTGTTCGCAGTATTTCCCTTGAGAGCACGGGTACGCAATACACAATAAATATTCGGAGACGCATCGGCCTTCAGACGCATCTTCTTCTTTCCTACCTCAACGAAGCCATCTGCATCTGGGTCTCGGCAGTTTATTCCCTGAGCGTAAGAAGGAGTTCGGTTTGGGACTGTTTGATCCTCTGGTGGCGGTCGGGGTCCTTGATTAGGCTTTCCCTGTTACACGTATTCGATACGGCAGGATACGGCAGAATACGGCAGGATACAGCAGGATACAGCAAAAAACGGCAGGCTACGGCAGGATACGGCAGGATACAGCAGGATACGGCAGGATACGGCAGAATACGGCAGGATACGGCAGGATACGGCAGGATACGGCAAGAAGTGGCAGGATACGGCAGGATACGGCAGGATACGGCAGGATATGGCAGGATACCGCAGGATACGGCAAATACGGCAGGATTTAACAGTATACAGCATGATACGGCAGGATACGACAGGATATGGCAGGATCAAAAATATTTGCTTGTTTTCACTACGAAAACAACCATTTTGCGTTCATTCGGAGTTCGGTGGTATTCCAAACTCTTCCTGCGTGCCTATCGTGCCGTCTTTGTTTGGGTTGACAACCCGCTTTGCTGCAAACCAATTCTCAGTTTTGAAAAAGAAAAAGATTCCTACCTGCTTCTGGAGTTTAGTGGTATTTCATACTTCTCCTGCGTGCTTATCGTGGGGTTTCTGTTGAGGTTGACAACCTACTAGATTTGTGTCATGACGTTGCCGTGTTATTCTCCTGTCGTCAGTATTGATTTGACATCACCCTGCTGCTACCTGCAGTTCACTGATGTCTCCCCATCGCTCCCTGCCGTTCACTACTGTCTCCCTGCTGCCCACTGTTATTTCCTGCCGCTCCCTGCCGTTCTCTGCCACTCACTGCTGTTCACATAGTGAACCTTTGAGCTTACTTGGCGAAGGTCAAAACGCGTGATGTGTGTCAGTCACGCACTAAACAAGATTGAAGGGGCTTGTGAACTTGCCCCGCCGCCCTTTACCGACCCATGGTTTTGCTTTTGTTCCCACCACCTTTTGCTTTCCGTCTTTTTGCTACATCTATCTTTTTTTTTGTCCTAACCTAGGCCTTTACCTTTTTGGTATCACTACCTTTGGCCCCAAACCCTTTAGCTACCCCATCATCTGGCCAGCATCCGGTGCAAGCGGCGGCAACTTCCTGGCATACAAACATTGCCAGCGATTAACAGTGCAAATGTAAGGTAGTTTATACAATTTGCAATGAAATTAATTTGTATTTCGTTTAGATGACATTAGTGGTTTAATTTTTCTGTCTGTTCTGCGTCTGCAGGGTGACACAGGAAGCAAGTTAAGAAGAAGGACAAGAAGAACAGGAGGCAAGAATATGAAGAGATAAAGGAGGTGAAGGAACAGAAGAAGGAGCAGAAGAGGCGAAGGAGATCAAAGAGACGTTAAGAAGAAGACAGAACAAGATTGAGAAGCTGCAGAAGAGAAGAAGACTGAGGATTGAAGACCAAGAAGACGAAGAAGGAGCACGAGAGGAAGAAGGTGCTGTCAATGTCACTTGAGTGTTCACGCGTGCTGTGAGTGTCAGTTGAGTGTTGGTGCGTGCTTTGAGTGTCCTTTGAGTGTTCACGCGTGCTGTGACTGTCAGTTGAGTGTCAGCGCATGCTCCGAGTGTCATTTGAGTGTTTGTGCGTGCTGTGAGTGTCATTTGAGTGTTCACGCGTGCTGTGACTGTCAGTTGAGTGTCAGCGCGTGCTGTGAGTGTCAGTTGAGTGTGGGTCCCTGCTGTGAGTGTCAGTTGAGTGTAGGCGCCTGCTGTGAGTGTCATTTGAGTGTTGGTGCGTGCTCTGAGTGTCGTTGGAGTGTCGGCGCATACTGTGAGTGTTATTTAAGTGTCGGCGCGTGCTGTGAGTGACATTTGAGTGTTGGCGCGTGCTGTTAGTGTCATTTGAGTGTGGGCGCGTGCTGTGACTGTTGTTGGAGTGTCGGCGCGTGCTGTGAGTGTCATTTGACTGTTGGCGCGTGCTGTGAGTGTCATTTGAGTGTCGGCGCGTGCTGTAAGTGTCATTTGAGTGTTTGCGCCTGCTGTGAGTGTTATTGGAGTGTCGGTGCGTGCTGTGACTGTGGTTGGAGTGTCAGCGCGTGCTGTAAGTGTCATTTAACTATTGGCGCGTGCTGTGAGTGTCATTTGAGTGTGAGCGTGTGCTGTGAGTGTCATTTGAGTGTTGGCACGTGCTGTGAGTGTCATTTGATTGTTCATGCGTGCTGTGACTGTCGTTGGAGTGTCGGCGCGTGCTGTGAGTGTCATTCAAGTGTTGGCGCGTGCTGTCAGTGTCATTTGAGTGTTGGCGTGTGCTGTGAGTGTCTTTTGAGTGTTGGCGCGTGCTGTGTGTGTCATTTGAGTGTTGGTGCGTGCTGTGAGTGTCTTTTGAGTGTTCACGGGTGCTGTGACTGTCAGTTGAGTGTCGTCCCGTGCCGTGAGTGTCAGTTGAGTGTCGGCGCGTGCTGTGACTGTCAGTTCAGTGTGGGCCCCTGCTGTGAGTGTCATTTGAGTGTTGGTGCGTGCTGTGAGTATCCTTTGCGTATTCACGCGTGCTGTGACTGTCAGTCGAGTGTCGGCCCGTGCTCTGAGTGTCAGTTGAGTGTTGGCCCTTGCTGTGAGTTTCAGTTGCGTGTCAGCGCGTGCTGTGAGTGTGGGTTGCCGTGGCGCCTGCTCGTGTGCGGGCTTGTCGTGCGACCTTCATCTTCTACTTCAGGCGCACACCAACAAGTTCTACGATCTTCCGGAACTGCCCCACTGTCAATGTACCAAATTGCTGATGACCTTGGCAAGGTCCTCGGCAAGAAGTATCAGTGAGCAGTCATAAGACTGAGCAGCTGAACCACGGCCTCTTCACTCGTTGCGATGTAGCGTATCTACAGCGATGGTCTGTGTGAGCAGTCATAAGGCTGAAGCAGTTGGACTACGGCCCATTCACTTGTCGACGGGCCCCTGTGACTGCGCTGTAAATTTACCACAGTCCAACCGCTTGTTGTGCACTGTATCTATTCTTACCCTCACTGCATGTGAAAATCTTCGCCACAACAAGACAAACTGGGAACGTGGAAAGATGGTGCCAATCGATACGGATGGTAAATCAGCCCTTCTTTATTTGTGGTTGTTACAGTGGTTCTTCAAAGCCGTGACCATTCAGTCATTTTGCACCTTGAGTATACCGAGTGGTCATGTGTACTCTCTTCACAAAAGGGTTTTTCTTCCCTCATAACGCACACATGTTTTACCACAGTTGTCTTCCACGTAGGGGGTGAGGTATAATCATTTAGGAGATTGTGCAGAGCAGGTGGCACCGGAAATCGCAAATTTTCGCATTTATTTCTTGTTCGTCCACCAACTGGTGCATGGCGTTTTCCCTGCCATTGTTGACTGATCACCTCACCGGGAGTTCTGCACTTTTGCTGATGCTGACGGGGTAAAATTTAGTGAATGGGAAGCGGCACATTTCGAACTGGCAAATTTCCACCTGGCACTCACAAAATACCCTTTTCCCCTTATGCCAATTGGACAATCAGATTCCGTTGCATTCCGATTTGAGGAATGGCCATTGGCCAAAAAAAAAGGCATGTGCATATATAAATCGAGGCAATAAATAAACAAACAAAAGCATTTTGGGAGGCATTTTGGGTGTTTGTGGTGTGACAAGAAATGCATTCTGCCCTTCCGGAAATCGGGTAAAGGCCAAGGCATCATATTAGATTACTGAGTAGGAAGTCAGAAGCATTCACCAATGTCTCAGGTTTTCCTTTTTTTTGGATTTGTGCTAACTGTTACATTGAGCTATATGGATGAAGGTCCATTTAACCTGGTGAATCGCTAAGGTCAAATGGCAATTGTTATATGAGTGAAATAGAACAGGACAAGGATGTCAACATTGCATTAAAATGAGACAGAATTAGCGACATCGGATTGGGGAATCACAGAATTCGCGTCGACATCTGTCTAGTTCATTGCGACATCGCGACATCGCGATCATGCATTTGAGAACTCTGTTTTTGTTTGCTGTGCAATTTACTGAGTGTCTATTTGTTTGATTTTGTTGCTTTGATGTATGTTATTCATTTGTTTGCACAAACAATGGTTTATACTTTACCATTGTTGGATTGAATCTTTGGAGTCTGTGCTTTTGCTCTCACTATCCTTGCCGGTGTGTTAGCAAACAATCACAGGACATTCAAGAAAGGACTTCAAGGATTTGCAAAAGTGGTTTTGGTTTTAGAACCATTGTTTGGAACGCGAGGAGACATCGTAGACGGGAAATGTTGAGATCAATCACCATCTGCAACTTCATGAGCCGTCGGCGGTTGACGATTTCATTGAGTTCGAGCCATCCTTGTATAAAATTGAGAAGGCAAAGGGCGTGGTCAAAGCTCGGGTCGCTCAAGTTGATGCTAGTGGAAGCCCGATGGAAAGCGGATCTGATCTACACGAAGACCATGAAACCCGGCAATCGGAAAGCGAGCAACCCGCCTGGGCCAGGGACGGAAACACTCCCAAAAGGTGCAAGCGCCGCCGACGAGAATCACGAGTGATATCATTGCCAATAGCCATTGGGAGCTCCGACATCGGTTCACAAGTAAACTCAACCTTGAAAAAGGCTATGTCAAAAATGGTACGCCGCCAACAAGCAAACCAATCACAACAAGCAAAGGAGTTCAAACAACGGATGACGCGGCTCGAGGAGGAGTCCAAGACGAAGCAGGTGTCCAAGGCTCATTTCGAAGAGCGCATGAGGGCGGTGGAAACAGCCATGAGCCAACAAATTACAGAGCACTCGAGGTGAATGGCCCGGGAGTGAGAAACGGATCACAGCGCACACAGGAGTGAATATTTACAACACAAGGGTGAGTGTATACAGCTCCATGAACACCACGAAGCATTGAATTCCGAGAATAGAATCACACGGCTTGTGCAAAGTCAAATAGAGCAGGCCATGAGTAGGTCTCTCACGGAAGTTGCGAGTGTAAGACGTGAAATTACGTCTTTGGACCAATCGTTAGGAGGCATCCGCACACGAGTAACGCGTCTAGAGGGTGCGGAAAAGGAACTCTAACGACGGGTAACCGAGATGCGAGAAGAAATTGAGATGGTCTGAAGTGGGTTTTCACGTAGTGGGGCTAATGTAGTTTCTCCGCATGCTCACCAACGACAGGATGACATGTCAAAACGGATTGGCATGATCCCGAATTCCTTGACTGCACAGATTTCAGGTTTTCAGGTTTTTTTGAGCTTGAGCCCTGTGTTCCCATGCCAGTTTTTCCTGGATCAGTATGTTATTGAATCTCAGATGCATGTGTGTCCTGTTCTACTATTTTTATTCAGCCCATGGCCCTGCCATGAGCTTGTGAGGGAAGTGAAATAGAACAGGACAAGGATGTCGACATTGCATTAAGATGAGACAGAATTAGCGACATCAGATTTGGGAATCACAGAATTCGCGTCGACATCTGTCTAGTCCATCGCGTCATCGTGACATCGCGATCATGCGTTTGAGAACTCTGTTTTTGTTTGCTGTGTAATTTACTGAGTGTCTATTTATTCGATGTTGTTGCTTTGATGTATGTTATTCATTTGTTTGCACAAACAATGGTTCATACTTTACCATTGTTGGATTGAGTCTTTGGAGTCTGAGCTTTTGCTCTCACTATCGTTGCCGGTGTGTTCGATAACATTCACGGGACATTCAAGAAAGGACTTCAAGGATTTGCAAAAGTGGTTTTGGTTTTAGAACCATTGTTTGGAACGCGAGGAGACATCGTAGACGGGAAATGTTGAGATCAATCACCATCTGCAACTTCATGAGCCGTCAGCGGCTGACGATTTAATTGAGTTCGAGCCATTCTTGTATAAAATTGAGAAGGCAAAGGGCGTGGTCAAAGCTCGGGTCGCTCAAGTTGATGGTAGTGGAAGCCCGATGGAAAGCGGATCTGATCTACACGAAGACCATGAAACCCGGCAATCGGAAAGCGAGCAACCCGCCGGGGCCAAGGACGGAAACACCCCCAAAAGGTGCAAGCGCCGCCGACGAGAATCACGAGTGATATCATTGCCAATAGCCATTGGGAGCTCCGACATCGGTTCACAAGTAAACTCAACCTTGAAAAAGGCTATGTCGAAAATGGTACGCCGCCAACAAGCAAACCAATCACAACAAGCAAAGGAGTTCGAACAACGGATGACGCGGCTCGAGGAGGAGTCCAAGACGGGACATGTGCCCAAGGCTCATTTCGAGGAGCGCATGAGGGCGGTGGAAACAGCCATGAGCCAACGAATTACAGAGCACTCGAGCCGAATGGCCCGGGAGTGAGAAACGGATCAAAGCGCACACAGGTGTGAATATTCACAACTCAAGGGTGAGTGTATACAGCTCCATGAACACCACGAAACATTGAATTCCGAGAATAGAAGCACACGGCTTGTGCAAAGTCAAATAGAGCAGGCCATGAGTAGGTCTCTCACGGAAGTTGCGACTGTAAGAAGTGAAATTACGTCTTTGGGCCAACTGTTAGGAGGCATCCGCACACGAGTAACGCGTCTAGAGGGTGCGGAAAAGGAACTCTAACGACGGGTAACCGAGATGCGAGAAGAAACGAGATGATCCGAAGTGGGTTCTCACGTAGTGAGGCTAATGTAGTTTCTCCGCTTGCTCACCAACGACAGGATGACATGTCAAAACGGATTTGCATGATCCCAAATTCCGTGACTGCACAGATTTCAGGTTTTCAGGTTTTTTTGTGCTTGAGCTTTGTGTTCCCATGCCAGTCTTTCCTGGAGCAGGATGTTCTTGAATCTCAGATGCATGTGCGTCCTGTTCTACTATTTTTGTTTCAGCCCATTGCCCTGCCATGAGCTTGTGAGGGGAGTGAAATAGAACAGGACAAGAATGTCGACATTGCATTAAAGTGAGACAGAACTACCGACATCGGATTGGGGAATCACAGAATTCGCGTCGACATCTGTCTAGTTCATCGCGACATCGTGACATCGCGATCATGCGTTTGAGAACTCTGTTTTTGTTTGCTGTGTAATCTACTGAGTGTCTATTTTTTTGATTTCGTTGCTTTGATGTATGTTATTCGTTTGTTTGCACAAACAATGGTTCATACTTTACCATTGTTGGATTGAGTCTTTGGAGTCTGTGCTTTTGCTCTCACTATCGTTGCTGGTGTGTTCGCAAACAATCACGGGACATTCAAGAAAAGACTTCAAGGATTTCCAAAAGTGGTTTTGGTTTTAATGAGCAGCTAATTGTCTGTTGACCAGGAAAGTACGGAAAGGATATCCCCGGCAACACAAAGGTCATATTTATGTTCAATTATTTAGAGAGCCCAAAGATTGTTCTGGCTGTTGTATCTCTTGGTTGGGGACTTTCTTTTACCATGTCTAAGTGCGGAGATAATACAGCACCATTAATGGTTGTGAACCATACTCGGGGGACATAGGGAAGCATGGAACGTTCCCAAAAAAACCACAGGAGGCGTACCAAAAAAGCTCCTCCTCTGTACCCAAAAACCAACCCCTGCTTGTAAATGAAGACCGTGCGTTGGTAGCGCACATATTTAGCAAGCCAAAGAATTATCAATTCTTCAAAACAGGGATCACATCACATCACATCACACAACATCACATCACATCGAGAACATCCTATCCTATCAACTCATATCACATCACATCATATCGCATTAAAAAAAACGCAATTGGTATGATTTTATACAAGGTCAAATCGCATAGGGTCCCCACACCTCCAAGGCACGGCCTGTCAGGAAACCGAGCCTAATGTCAAGATCAAAGAAATTTATTAGAGCTTTACCAATGTGTCAAATGGTGCTAACAATAACTGAAGCTCCAGGTTAGGGTTAGAGTTGGGGTTAGGGTTAGGGTTTGGGGTACTGGCATACGGCAGGACACGGCAGGGAAAGCAGGATACGGCAGTATACGGCAGATACGGCAGGATACGGAAAGATACGGCAGGATACGGCAGGATACGGCAGGATACGGCAGGATACGGCAGGATACAGCAGGATACGGCGGGATACGGCAGGATACGCTTATGAAAGGAATAGGGTCGTATTAGGGAAACCCCATTGCATCTGCGGCGGCGGTGTTTGCTTGCACGTTGATAACTGGCTTAGGCGGGCCAAGTTGCAGGGTCAAAAACAACAAAAAAGGTAGGAAAAAGACAGGTTTCGGAATGCATCAAATAATATATATTTTGATTGATATGTCTAGCACGTCATGGACGATTGCCATGAAATAAATATTGTCATTGAATCGACACATCCCATCGGTCATCTGCGGAAAAAGTAGGTAGGTAGGTCTCTTCGGGTGCTCATGATGCCTCCTTTGACAATGCAGGAAGAAGGTGTTACTAGGGGGAGGTCCTGTCCCTCCCAGTGCCCTAGTTCAGGTGCCTCTTAAGCCGCCCCCGCAAGTGCTTGGGAAGGCAGTGTCACGGCCACCCGGTCCAGGTGTCCCAGGTGGGAGGCTGTCCCCACATGTGTCCATTGGTAGGGCCACATGCCCCCTCTTTTGGGCGGCAGCTCTGAGAGCTGCCCAGCCGTTTGAGGTATCCCTCACCACAAGGGGTATTGCTCCCGCTAGTCTACGGAAAAGTATTGGTTTGTGTCCATTTTTTGCGCGAGGCCTCGGGCAAAGGCGAACATTTGTGTCAGGTTAATGTACTACAGCGCAATGCATTCGGCAGGTTGTCAGAAAAGAGAAACTTGACGTCTTTTAACACGTAACCTTGTATCATTATCAGGATGGAGTGATAGAAATGGATCAATTAATAAATAAATTTCGATATAACTGCACCTGTTAATTCTTAAATGTCTAAATGTTCCGGAAGAAACTGTACTTTCATGCGCGAGGCCTCGCGTATGGATTGGCGCATGGGAAACATTAAATTTCTAGTGATGTTTGCATGAGGCCTCGCGCAATGGAGGTCATGAACTCGCCTAGAACCAGAAAATGGACAGATCCACCAACTACACAGCATGTACATTCCCTTTGATGCGGTGCTGCTGCATGGCCGGCCCTACAGGTCCCGCCGGCATCTCTAGTTTTCATACCCTCGTCACCGCTGAGTTCACTGCCCAACAGCGATGGTGGTGTGCCGCAACTTGCTACCGCAATTAGGTTTAACCAGTTAAATGTGGGACGAGCAGACAGTTACAGTAAACCAAAAATGGTGCATGCGACCAGCGAATCATTGAATAATTGGTCGCCCGAAAACTGTGTGACAGGTTGATGTTTCGAGCAAGAAACGTTTTAGGACAGCGATATGTAGGAAGATACCTTTGCGCAATTTTTTTTTCACAATAACAATGCCCCTGTGCAAAGTGTCGGACGTCGAGAATGCAGTCGCAGCGGCATCTGGAGTATTCAGCGATGTCTGCACAGAAGAACCGCCGCATTGCACGGCAGAAGAAAGGTGGGAAGGGCTGGAGCATTGGGACGAGGGCGTGCGATTGCTGTTTGTGTTTTTTCTGCGTCTGCGCAAAACTGAAAGGACGCGTTGCAGCGTTGAAAAGGCAATGGCGGCAGAGGGCAAGAGAAGGGTTGAGGTTTTGATAGAGGAGGGCTGGCGCCTTTATTTTATGATGCACCACCGCGCAGTTCCGTACCAGGGAAAACCAAAGTCTGTTGTTGCGATATAGGCAAGTAGGGCGCTGGGGCGCATTTTAGCAAGGTCCCGTCTAGCGCGATACAGCGAACGTTCAGTGAAGGACAGGGCCGCAGTCAGGTTACAGACTACATGGAACAAAATACACCAGCGGGGGGTTGTGTTATGGATGGACAACTGGTACAACAAAGAATTCACCACAAGCGCTGACAAGAATGACAAAAGCCTTAACGCAACAGCGTTGGCTGTCTTGCTGCTACGTGATGCACCACGCTACTGGCATGGTCATCTTAGCCTGGAAGAGCTGGAACCGCGTGTTCCTATTGTGATGCGCATGCTGCGGAACACTGAGGCAACCTTTGCCCGCATCCTGCGTGATCTGGGATTTGCAAGCACTGGGCTGTTGTGCGAAACATCAGGGCACCGCTTGATATTATTCGCCCGGTGCCTGCCAGGAGACCGTATCGGCGGCCTCTTTGCCTAAGAAAAGAAAAGGTAAGCAGCAACGTGTCGCTTCTTAACCCACTGCAGTTCACTAGGGACTTGGCCCAACACACTCGGCCCGTCGTGCCTGTTTTATGTGACGAGAACATACATTACCGCATTTGTAAGATGATGTATGGTGAAAAGACAACGGGGTGGAATGTCCGGCTGTTTTTGCGGTCCAACCCCATATTATACGGCTTCTGGCACGCGTACAAATCTTGCGTTACACAAACATTTCTCTTGTTTTCGCCAACCGTGACGTTTTTCCGTAAATGTCGTCTTCGGTACGCTGTCGGTAAAGCCATGCATGTTCTGTTAACACAATACTGTCCTATGTTACTGCACCTAGGCCACCTTGTGAGGCAGTGCAATCGGGCCGGTGACAACGCTAACACGGGTGTTCTTGCTTCTGAGGGACTGCAGATCCTCATGTGTCCTTTGGACCGTTTGAACATGGGGGACACACTTTTAGAGTACAACCGCACCGTTGCAAATGCCTTATTATGCCACACTGCATGGCACTCAGCTATGCCTGGACAGTCTTTTGCTGAGAAGTTTTGTGAAAATCAGCTCTCCAGCCTTGTAACAAGGAAAGGGGGAAACAGGGGTGCAGTGACCATTGACGACGTTGAGAATCTCTACCTTACTTGAATGCAGAGTGTGTGTACGTGCCCTGGGTTAGGTGGTTCCGGGAGCCTACTTGTGCAGTCCAGGCACATCAGCCACGCAGGGGTGTACCCAGCTTTCCACTGAAACCAGACCGAGTGGTCAGGAGCAGAGGTTGCAGTGGCATGGGCAGCAACATTGCTTGGCACAGAAGACATAACGATAGTGTTGACTAAATAGTATCCTGCAAACAGATATGGTACACATAGCCAATGAAATACCTTATATGCACATATGAGAAATCCACCCTATCATCCACTAATTGATATAACTACTAAACATCCAAGATTGCCTTATCAATCCCACATCCTATGTTCCCAACAAGGAAATGGAATATGATGTAGCCTATTACCAATTTATCCCATATATAGGGCCATATAATGTTCCCTTAGGGGTAATATGCCAGGGTAGGGTTGTGACCTGCTTCGGCCCCCCACTTAAAACGACTGCCACGGGCAGGAAGTATATGCCCAAGAGGAACGTAGCAGTCACAAACAGCAGCAAATGGCAGGTTAGCAGGATTCCCTCCTATAGAGAATCGAACCTACGCAGGCAATCTCGGAGCCGGCCGCACGGCCGCTGAGGTAGCTCCGATCGGTGGGAATCGAACTGCCAAACTGCCACTGCCAAAATCCTGAAATCCATCAACGGGATCCCGCAGATCCCGCAATAAGTAGTAGGCGAAATCGCGAGCTGTTGCGCGCAGAGTCTGGTCTCCGCATGTCGCATCAGCCACTGTGGGGTCCAGCAGGTAAAATTGGTATTTTTATCCAGAATTAAAACTAAAGGCAAAGTGAAATCACACTTTTAACCAATTCTGAAGGTAACGGTACATGCAAAACGGCGCGACGCAACAGTGCCAAAATTTTACTTTTTGGAAGGAAAAGCCAGCAACGGCGCCGGGAGGGTCTGACAGTAGCTCAGGACAGTGCCTGCTAAAGAAAGCACGTGTGGAAACACGGATAGAGGTCAGGGATGCATTACTGCCTTGTGCTCGCCGCTGCCTTGTGCATGCTTAGGCCACTAACAACCCCGGCCACGATGGCCCACCGTGCGCGCGGTAGCTCACTAATTAGAGGAAAGATGCCACGATGGCCTCAGGGTAAGTACCGGAAACACTAGGCACAAAGAAAAACACCGGTACGATGCCCACACCTTCCACCTTCGTGCTTCAGACAGCTTATGAGAGCTTGATGTGCTTGATGTTTCTTGATGTGCTTGTTTAACGCTTGCAATAACGAGTGAGTTCTTGCTTGTAAGATGTAAGCTTGCTTGCTCACTTGCTTGCAAATGCAGAGACACGGCCTAGCCAAAGGCCCACCTGCACACAGAAGCGACATACAAACACAGTGAAACCAAGGCCGGTGTGCCTTTGTTGGAATGTGGGAATGTGGTGGCTCTGATGGTGATGGGATCCGTGGACACGGCTCAGCCAAGGGTCCTGTTCACGTCTTCGATTCAATTTAGCATGTATGTCACACGGGATGCACCACTTAGAGGGTAAAGGAGGAGGTACGGAGATGGGATGACGGTGTGAGTAGACACACTTAAATAGACAAACCTCATAACCATATAATAATAACCTGACCTCACTTCTAACCCTCTACCTAGGAGCCATATTACGTGTATATATCACATATACACATAACAGAGCGATGCACGCTGACAAACACAAGACATACTTGAGCGCGCACACCCATTGGCAGGGCCCGGAGGCACACACTCACCCGAAGGGCATCACAGGGTGTGGGTCTCGCAGTGGCGGCCTTGGGGCACATGTTTCCACACGCTCACACAAACAAAATCTCCCACAAACCACTCACGTACATACAACAAGCAGTAAACATACTCAGAGTAGAACAGGTGTATAGATATATCACCTTGTTGCTTGGTGTTCGTGTGTGTCTTGGGGGCGTGCGTATAGACACTTAGGTTAACTTGAGTGTTACCTTTGTCGGTGGGTGTGGTACCGGCGGGCAGTAAGGCAGGGGGTAACCTCCGTGTGCAAACCTGTGGAGGTCGCCCGTACTGTTCCGCTGGTACATCAGCCCACCCAGCTCCCCGGGGGCACGATGACACACCCTGAAGGAGCCTTTCACTCCCCCTACCCCGGTACACCGTGTATGACGGTGCATCTTTACACCTCCGTGCGTAAACTTGCTACGGTGTACACGGTTACAAAACCCAAAGGTAAGTCAACCTAGGTCTTGCTTGATCGGGGGGCGGGTGATAACACACGTAATAGGCAACCATATACTCCCATAATTAAAATAAGCGCATGCACACACACGCATGCGATCAAACGGACACGGGGCGCACCCTGTTTTGGTGTGTCACGGGGAGGGAGGTCCGTGCGTGTTGTGGAAACCCACGTCCATGCACGGGCCTCCACAAAAACATGCCACGTCCATATCCCAACCCGTTTCGTTGGGCGTTGGGATAGGGGACCCCTCGGGTGTTGTGGAAATCCAAGTCCACTCGTGGGGAACTCTAGAGAAAATATCAAAATACATATCCTCTCATAAACATATGCATGTGCACACTCGTCCTTTTTGTCATGTTGTTTGTTTCCTTTCCTTGCAGGCCGGAATATCCCCCGTGAAATTCATCAAAGACATGAAGAAAACACCCAGCCAGCATGCGGCCCCATGCAATTGCAATGGAGGGTACGCACTCACAACCCGGGCACGCATAGCAACCGGGGACAAATACCCAGGCGGCGGAGATGGCCCAAATCCGCAACGCCATTGCCTTTGAAGACCCCACCCACTCATGGAGTGACGGGGCAAAGGCACCCATTGCAATTCATATTACAATACATGTACGTAGAGGACAACCCCTCCCTCTAGGCTTAAGTCCTCGCCGTATGTAGTGGAATTTTGAACGCCACCAAATTGTTTCCCATGTAGGGAGAGCCACACGAGTACTTCGTACCTTGTATACTTTACCCTCGCGTGGACAAGGGCAAATCGGTGGAAAACCATGACGCCTAATACAAAATGTGAAAATGAGTTGTACCCGCCAAGCAAACAAAGTTTTCAAGCCTTCGCCATTTTTGAGCAAATGTTTTAGCTCATTGGCTTGGGTCAGGGGTCAGGGACGGTCATGGGGTCGTGGTTTCCGTACAGGGGGGGCACTTCAAAACCTTGCAAGAACAACCATGCGCACAGCCCGGTAGAGTCTTCTGGAAGTGCTTGCCACGCTGTTAGCCTCCTTGACCAGGGGCGTCATCGTGGGCAGGACTTTGTCCTCGTGGTGGTAGGAGTGCTCCACTAAGACCCAAGGATAGGGGTTTGAATGACATTAAGACCCCCGAAAGAACACGTCCCAGTTCCGCCCCAGGCTATATGCCACGCCAGCCCACCCAAAGGACTCTCAAGCCTCTGGCGGTGAGAGAGGTAGACCGAGGGGTAAACATGCGGTACCCACAGCCCTGCTCCGGTGGGGATTTTTGTAACCGAGGAGCGCGCCGTGCATGCACGTTATCTTCATGTTCTTTCCTGTCTCCCACCGCTTCTCGCTCTCTCCTCCTTTCCCCAAACAATAATATATCGCCATATTGGTTAGGGTTTTCTTTTCGTGGCACGCTCATGAGAGCCGTCCACCAAGGTGGGCGAGGAGGTGGATGGTTTGGGTGAGATGCTCTTTCTGCAAGTAATCTCTCCAAACCGTATTGTAGGACGGTAGGAAGGTTTCAACTGGTTCCTCGGTATCCCAATCTTTGGTATAACCCTCCCAACGAACCTTGAAGAGAAGTCTCTTGCGGTGAGTAGGGTGACCCAATATTTTCTTGAGTACGGTGACCCAATATTTTCTTGACAGTAAAGATGTCCTCCTCAAACTGGGAGGGCACTCTAGCAACCTCCTCCGTGTAATTTAGAGGCAGAGGGGAGCGAGGGGAGTTGACCGTCTTCATTAGACAACCAACGTGGACGTCAACTAACCTCTGTTGGTCAACTTGAATAATATACAGGTCGTGTGCTTTCCCGGCCAGAACCTCATACGGCTCATCCCAATAGGGGCAAGTCTTATCGCCAAGATTTTTGCGTTGGCGACGGACCCATACGCAGTCCCCTTTTGAGAAAATGGAGGACATCCTCCTCCTCTCATTATACTCCTGAGCCATTGTCTCTTGCACTTGAATCATAGCCCTACGTGCAAGAGCAATAAGCTCCTCACGCCGCTGGAAGTAGTGAGCGGCGTCTTGGGCCACTTCCTTAGGCTTAGCAAGAGGGGGCCCCTTAGTACGGTTGTGTTTATCAAACACAATCTCGTTAGGCGTATAACCTGAAGGACCTGTAGTCTCATGCCACGCTCGTACAACGGCGGGCAAAACCTCCACCCAATTAGCGCCGTTCCTTAAGGTGAAAGGTTTAGCAACGGCACGCCTTAGCTGCTTGCCTGTATTTTCGGCTTTGCCATTACCTTGGTGCCTACCCGCGAGACACATAGTTGAGCGGGCACCAATCTTAGAACAAAGGGTTAGGAAATATTGGCTCACAAATTGTGGCCCGCGGTCGGAGCATATTTCACGAGGGGCTCCGAACCTATCATCCCAGCGTTCCATTACCAAAATGACCGCTCTTTTCTCGTTAGCCCTTCATCCTTGTCTATATGACGGGGTTTAGGAGTAGGGATAGCGATGAGGTAGCCGGAAAGCCGGCAAACACATAGGAGCATTCGGTCATACACCTCTCCATCATGGAAGGTGAAAGGGTAGTGAAACATATCAAGCGCTATGGAGTCCAAGGGCTCCATATGTATAGGCATAGGGGTCATGTACCCTTGCTTGAGCTTGGTGTCATGCGTGTGGATGGCACATGAGGGACACATTTGACATTGCAGTTCCACTGCTTTGTACAACCCCTCACCTTCCACGCCATGGTTAATTTCTTTCCAGTGTTTTTCCACACTGGAGGTACTTAAGTGAAGTGCATCGTGGTATTCGGCCAGCAAACGATGCACTAGCGACGTAGGAACACACCACCGTCCATTACGGACGAGCTTGTTATCCACCAACCTCACTCCATCTTGGAAGCTCCCATTCAAGGCATCTTGCCACACGTTTTTGTAGTGTTGACAGTTTGGGTGGTGTTTAGCCCAATTTATGTCAACAAAATTGGGACCATCCTCCCCATGTATAGGAGTTGCTTTCTTGTGGGGCTTCCTGGCTCTTTGCCCCAGTCTCCGAAGATTTCTCTTTTGTTTCGTCCCCCCCCCCACTGGAGCCGAAGCCAGAGGGGGTGGATCACACGCGGGCGCCCCTTGAGCCCGAGGCGCCGCTTTAGACCTAGTAACAACGGGCGCCACAACCGCCCTAAATACAACGGGGCGGGCGAGAACTTCCTCCTCCTCGGCCGCCATCATGTCGCGCACATCCCTGGCCGCTTCGGCCGTCCCATGTATGGACACGTCGCCCAACGCCGGGTTAGCAGGGTAAGCCAAACGGGACAAGAAATCGCCCACGGGGTTCACGGGCCCCGGAGTGTGAACCACATGGAGGTTGAATTTAGAGAACAACTCATGCCAACGTGCTTGGCGTGGAGAGGGACCCCCCACGTTTTTGAGGTCCACCGTAGCCCAATTTTCAAGGCTACGGTGGTCCTTACGGACCTCCATTCGCTTGTTCCCCACCCAACCATGCCATTTTAGAAGCGCCGCCACTATGGCGTAGCATTCTTTCTCCCGAGGGCTCCAATTCAATTTGCTGCCTGACAATTTACGGGAGAAAAAGGCAAGGGGGCATAGAGCACCATCGGGACCTTCCTGTTGTAGGGCCGCCCCCACCGCCCAATTACTAGCGTCCGGGGTGATGGACAAAGTCCTTATCCCAATCGGCTGGTTGGAGGGGAACAATATCCGTAATAGCACGCTTGAGCTTCAAAAAGGCCTGATTAGCCGGAGCATTCCATGTTAGGCCTATCTTTTTCCCATTCTTATGCTTAGGCAAATTCTTCAACATCTCAATCAAAGGAATGGCTATGGAGGCGTGGTTCTGGACATAGCCCGAATAATAGTTGGCGAGCCCCTGGAACTCCCGGAGCTCCCAGACATTATTCGGATTTTCCCAAGGTTCAAGCGCCAACATTTTCACCGGCGCCGGCCGGCCTGTGCCATTTTTCAACACATGGCGACAAATCTCACCACACGAACAAAGAAATTGATTTTGCTAACCGAAGCAACCAACTCCTCGTTTTGTAGCCTATCCTACACAGCACGCACGTCGCGGTCGTGGTTAGCCAATAGCTCCTCCTCCGTCTCACCTGAGGAACCAATAGTAATATCATCAATATATACGTCCGCACAATCCAAACCCTGTAAAACATGGTCCATGACCCGTTGAAAAAAAGCGGGCCCATTCTTGATACCCATAGGCATAACACGCCATTGGTATCTCTTACCCGCCAAAATCATGGCGGTCTTAGCCCGGGACTCAGGGTGTAAGGGGAATTTGATGAAACCCTTTACTCAAGTCCACAATAGTGAAGATCTTGTGTTTGGATTGATTTTCCAACATGTTTTCAATGACGGGGATGGGGTGTGCGTCGGGCAAGGTAGCCACATTAAGTTAGCGATAGTCCACAACGAGGCGCCATTTTCCCTTCTCATTCTTGTGCACAACAAAACCGTTGGACGCCCACTCGGAGGCAGGGCACGTCTCAATCCATCCACGAGCCAAAAAGTCTTCCACTATTTCTTGCTCCGCCGCGGCACGCTCTCCCACCAACCGTATAGGCTTCACAGACTCGGGTTTAGCGTTCGGGTATAGGTCAAGCACAGCATACCCCAACCGCTCCGTACCACGGACCTTAAGGTGTTCCTGGCCCGGACGGAGACGAACCTCCCCGCTAAAAACATCCCGCTCATAGTCCGCGAGGATGCATTTCCTCGTGAGCTCCGCCTCCAGAGACACAATAGGTTCTTGGGTGGTGACAACGCCACAAGCACAAGGAGCCGCCAACTATCGTGTGGCGCCTTTAGTCTTGGTAGCGCTTAACGGTAGTGGCCCCGCCACCCAATAACTCTCTTTTAATTTTCTCAATGCGTGAACGCACGCATTCTTGTGCCTCAAAATCTTCAGGATTAGGGACAAGAGTAACGGGAGCGAGGAGTTTCTTATGGGCCGCCTGATATGTGAGGGTGCGCACCGAAGCCAATTGGTTAGGCACCCTTTCATCCTCCGAGTCTTCCTCCGAGGTCATGCCCGGCTCGTCATCCGTGTTGGGGTTAGGGACGGCCGGTGCCAAAACGGAGGCCACATGACATTTAGTGGCCGCCAAATTTTCCTACGCAATACCACCGTCCACGTATAGCGCCACTGTGGACGGACCCCGTTGGGGAAGGGGTGTGAGGTGGTCAGTTTGATAGAGACGGGCCTTGGTCTCCGGCCCAGGAAGGTGGTACCCTTGCAAAGTAATTTCCATAAGGGGTTTCCACCACTCCCTATGTGTCCATTTTGGCCCTACGACGATTGCTCGTAGTTTTTCTTGCCGAAATTTCCGAACACAATCGGAAAACCGATGATAGGGAGGGCACATCCAATACAATCTGGAGGGGTCCGCGGGAGTGGAAACGAAAACCTCAAGCGGCGAAATGCCAACAGGTAGCCTGGGGCATACCCGGGGCCTTATTGAGGGCGTCCACGTCGGGGTTTTTGCCAAATTGTTGTTTGACACGTGCGGCCCAATACGGCGTGAGGCCATAGTCAGACTGAGTCCAAACAGACCCATCACGCCGTGTCGGTAGAACATCACAGGCAAGGGTTTCGGGAGCAAATTCAACGAGCTCCAAAGCACAAGCCCGATCCTGTACTGGGGCCACGGAGGAAGCGGTCAAGGCATTGAATATGTGTTTCTCGGCCTCAACACGGTTAGGCGGTTCGCCACCAGGGGGCGTAACCACAATGGCCGGGGCCGGGTGCATAGGAGTGACCGCCCCAATGATTGGAATGGTTATGCCCCACACGGACTGACGTGACACTTTACCATGAATGGTTTTAACCAAAAATGGCTTGCCGGTTCGTGGAGCTTCACAGAAGTCCTCAATCCAAAAACGAGGTTGCACTGGATGGTGAGAGTACAAACAATTGAAACCGGCAAAATGGCTCACACAATGTTCGTAACCCCATGGGTGCCCCAAAACCAGTAAGGTAAGTTCGGGACAAGGTATGGGGACAGGCCATATTGGGCAACACGAGGAAGTGAAACACTACCATCCACAATCCCCGTAAATTGAGTTTGGCCGTATATTTGCTCGTCCCCGCCCAGGCAAAGGCGTCTCATATCGGCTTGGAGTAGGCGCCTCCGTTGGGGGGATTCATATTTTTTGGAGATTTGGTCTCCAAAAACATTGGGGTTGGCCAAAGCGACCGCTTCACACCCAAAACCCACCAAAACACGGAGGGCCTTGAAATCTCCATTGGGCAAAACAACCTGAATGGAAAGTTCGGTTTGAATCTCACTAGTCACTATATGCCCCTTCCTGACTCTCGATGGAACGAGAGCCACGGTAGTGTCACAGGGGTGCCCGGGGGTTTCTTCTTTCGAAGGGGGCGCCTCTGGGCACTCCTACCAACGTCGGCGCCCGTACGGCGCTCCTTTTCCTCCTTTATCGCCCTTGCCGCCGCCACGCTTAGAACCACCGCCACCCTTATCACCCCCGCCACCCTTATCACCACAGCCACCCTTATCGCCACCCTTAGGCTTACCACCCTCAGACTTACCCACAACGCTCCAATGGGCGTCATTGCATGGAGAATGAGGCTTACACGTCCAAAGCGTGCGATTGGGGGCACCCCAATCAATCCAAGACATGTTCCACAACTCTTCCAAAAGGTCCCACAACTCTTTAAGGGTGGGGGCCGTTCGTGTGTGGTGGGTGGCTTCGGCAACCCGGGCGTTTATGATCGCCTTTAGTTATGGGGGCAAGGTACTCAAACTCATTTTTTCCTCGTTGGCCTTTCGGTATATGGGATCACACACCCCCAACCATTGTTGAAGCTTCTCCACACACTCTTCGTAGCTCTCTGAATGCCCATTAATTTGCGGTTTAGGCATGTCACTATCCTCTACCGCTTTGGTCTAACTATTTTGCACCATAGACATTTGGTACGGGTGGTAAGCGGGGGAAGCCATGGTTGGGGGTGCACCATCACTTGCACTTGGTGCAACCTTCACTGGAAAGACTGTGCACGTGTCCGTAGGATGAGAGGGCGTGCACGAAGGTTTCCCGGGGGAAGTGAAAACATTTTTCGTGAGGGGATGGATGTTCCCCAACGAAGAGGTGTTCTCCTCCGCATTGGCCCATGGGGCGGTAGGCTCTGTGGGGTGTTCTTCGCCCTCAGGCGCCGCCCTCCACTCGGGGAGAGCAGGTTCCTTCTGCTTTTCGGCGGTTCCCCTGCACGAAGTAGGTTCTTTGGGGTGGGGGTGTTCGTGGTGTTCTTCCCCCCCCCTCGGCCACCCTGAATCCGGACAAGCATTCGGATGGTAGTTGCAATCTTCAGATGGGTGGACGGAGAAAGGAAGGACACACCCACCACCGGATGAACCGGATGGCGCGCCCATGGGCGCCGTAGGCGCCGCCGGTTCATGATCAGAAACGGGTGGAGGCGCTGATGGCGGGGGCAGGACCACCGTCACGGGCTCTGCAGGCGTGGAATACCAGTGGTACCATGCATTGATCCTAGATGCAACGGCGGCCTAACGCGTGGCGAGCGACTCCACTGCGCTAAAGCACTTAGCCGTGTTGCTGTTGGACATTTTAAGATGATCCGCCACGCTAGCCTCCACCACCTTAGAATCCCGTCGCCAGCCCTGAACCGCCGCGTCAAACTTAGCCAACGTAGACAAAATTTGGGTCATCCGGTCCCCGTAGGATTGACTGATGCCAGCGGTAGAGGCTACTGCCTGAGAAAGTTCCTGATGGGATCGCTGCAACTCTAGATTCTGAGTTCTCAGGTCCTTCACCTGTGCCATCAGATATTGGATGCACGTTTCATAGTGCACAACACACCGGGGACAGCCACAGGTGTGCCGTAGGTCGTCCTCCCCACGTGTTTGAGCGGGCCCCCCAGGATGTCAAAACAATGGACCCCTGCCACCACGAGGAGGAGATGACCCACCACCGCCTCCCCCAGCAGCCCCTCCTGCCACGGAGGGACCAGAGGGCCCCTCCACAGGGTGAGACAGGGGTGTGGGGTGCGCAGCAACTGGTGCAGGCGCCCCCCCACTAGAGGAATGTCCCCCCCCTGAACCCCCACCAGGAGATGGCCGAATCAGGTACGGAATGCCATTCACGTGCTCGACGTAAGCCGGCTGGCGGGGTGACGGCCGAGGGGGAATAGGACCAACAGTATTAGGCAGCGGCGGTGGCGGTGGGGATTCGTCCACCACAATATATTGTGGTGACTCATGAACCACCACAGGTGATTGGATGCTCGGATGGCAAGCAACAAAAGGCTCCCAGCCCGTTGCAACCTCTGGAACCCCCCCATATTGGGCAGCACCCGCGGTTTGGGGGTCCTCCGTAGGAGATGTAGTTGTGGGGGGAGAGACTAAGTTTATTGGGAGGGTTGCTGAACCTCCCTCCACCGGATTCCCTCCCCCCCAGGCACAGATTGTTAACCTTCGGCATCGCCGGAGAATCATCCACTAGGGATGGACGATTTTTCGTGCCACTAATAGGCACTGGAGATGTAGTACCGGCCCCGTCCTCCGTAGGCTCCGGAGATTCCACGACAACACACGGGCGGTCTCTGACGCCACTCAAAGGCACCGGGGATTCATCCACAACAATCCACTGAGGGGCCGGAGAGTCTTCCACCACGAGGTAGTGGGGAGCGGGGGATTCTTCCAGAAGCATGGGGCGATCCCTGGTCCCCGACATAGGTTCAGGCAGTGCCGGCGACGAGGCAACGGAAAGAGGGGAATGATGAAGGGGCCTATGTTCCAGCACTCCAATCTTCTCCTCCTCATCGTCATTCCCCTGTTCCAACGCCACGGGGAACCACTGGTCACACTCATCCTCCTCGATTTGCGTGGAGGATTCCTCGATGATCGTAGGATTTAGCCTGGATCCGCTTGGGGGATTGGGATAATCTCCCAGGGCAGGAGATTCCTCCACGAGGGAGGGAAACCGCTGCGATCCACTCATTCGAGTGGGCGAGGATTCCACCATAGTGGGGTTCTGCCTAGTCCCCAACAGGGCTTGCTGGATCAGGGCCATGGCCTCTCGAACCGGACGACGGTGGCCATGGGGATCAGCTGTGAGCGCGATGACTCGACGGTTTTCAGCGGCCAGTTGGTCAACAATAGGGCTGATGGGCCCTGCCGCCAACAGGTTTTTTCTGATCTGAGGCTCTGACAACCCCCCTAGCGACAGAGGAGTGCCAGAGTCGAGCACCATGGGGCCCATTGGCGAAGCCATCGTACCCCAGTCGGCAGTGCGCGAAGGTGCAGCGTTAGTACGCGCGATCACCCCAGTAGATGAGTCGATCATTGCCCGATTCTCGGCGCTAAGCCCTGAGCCCGCAATGGGCAATTGTGGTCCTCTTATCGCTCTCTGAGGGTGGCCGTCTATTTCCCCCCCAACCATCCCAGGTACACCAGCTGGATCTCGAGGATAGGGGGCCCCGATGGGAACATTCGGGGATTTCGGAAACTTAGGATTCGTAGCAACTTCGGGCTTGACCCATTTTTGCGGCCCCTGCCCGGTCGATGGGGTCAGGGCCGGGGAGGTCCTGAGGGTGCAGACCTGGACACCCTCAGCTATCCCTCCCGGGGAGGAGGTTTGAGGTTTGATTTTGCGGGTACTAGACGCCTTTCGGCGCCGGGGGGGCACCTGGTCGGGCCAGGTGATATCCTCCTCACAGGGTCCTAGTGGGGGGCCCTTCGGGACACACCTCCTGCCTGGTGGCGGAGTCCCCCGGGTTCACGGGGCTCGCAGCCCTGTCCCTCCCCGGCTTCCCCATTTCGCCACTCCCCGGTCAGTGCATCGCTTAGCAGCCGTAGCTGCAGGCGTTTACCAACCGCGTCGCCCCCCTAATGCGTGGTCGCCCGGGGTGCCGGCGCCGCCGGGCCTGTGCTACCGGCTTGTCGCCAGTGGGACCCCCATGGGCTGGCGCAGAGGCAGTAAGAAAACGTCACTGCCATGTCTTTCTTGGAGGGCTTGATCCAGGCCAAGCCCCCCTTAAACCCCTTTTGTTGATGCTAAGACTTACTTAAGTGTTTTTATCTCTCTTTTTGAAGCTTTAAGTACACTTTCTCAAAGTAACTAGGTTTAAAGCTCTAGCCCCCCATGAAGTTCACCCCTACCACTCAACTGAGCGGAGGATTTCTCTTTCATTGAGGATGTACCGAAGCAAAATAGGCATTTTATGGTTTAGGCCTTGGAGGTTAAGCCTAATGGTCTCCCACCCCAAGACCCGTATACTCAATTGTTTCTACCACTTATTGTGGTTCTACTTTTTAACTGTTTCTGAATTCATTTGCTTGGCCAAATCATAATCTGTGTCTGGCCCAACTCCTATGCCCCACATTCCTAATCAACTCCATTTCATCCAAAAGAGTGCACATGAGATGTTTGATGCTAACTTGGAGGCTAGAGTCAGGCCAGTTTTCACATAACATCTTTTGTACTATCCATTTGTGATTGAACCTTTATGTTTATACCTGCATTGTCTATCTGCAGCCCTTCTGTGTTACACTGGATTTCAAACTATTCATTGATTCGATCCACATCCTGTTCTTGCTCTACGTGCTCCTTTCGTTTTGGGATTTCACCATCAAAAACCTGCAGCATTTCATCAAAATCCGTAGGGCACTAATCAAGGACATCCTTTTGATAGCAGAGGCAAACCCTGAGAACCTTTCGAACCGACTCTGAGCAGAAGCACAAGAAAAGCAAACTGAAAAGCACATTGAACATGTCCACTCAACTGTCCTCGCCAACCTGGCCGATCAGAAGTGTACAAGTACAACTTGGCATTGTAGCCCACCCAAAGAGTGAACTGCCACTCAGAGCAGCATCTGGGTCTCAGGAAGATCCAGAGCACAGAAGGGCGAATCTAAATCCGCCCAGAACAACCCCATTAACCATGGAAACCTTAGCAGCCCATGGTGAGGACAGCCTGCAAAGGCTCCGCAGGCATGTCGAAGCCTCCATCGCCCGGTCGGCCTGTCCGGCCTCGTCTTCTACTGTTCTTGAAGGTGGTCCTGAAGACTAACAGGAACTACGAAGGAGGATGGACGAGTTCATGCTCCACGAAGAGTACCACAAGTCCACCGTAGGAGAAGATGGAGAAATTCCTCTTGATGCCCTCGGGTCGCTGCCCCAAACTGAGATGGGCTCGGTAGCTGCAGGGTCTCCCTACCGCTACCCGCTGTGGCTCGCACGTGCGCTGAACAGCGCAATTTATGACGTAAAATGGAATTACGAAGGCTACAGAGCAATAGCTAAAATTGCCGATTTTTATGTTAAAATAGCAGTTTTTATAATAAATTTTTGCTGTTGTGCCCCATTTTGTAATTATACGTGAGATTTCACTGTTTTTCCGTGTTTTGACAGGCATCTATGTAGATTCGAAGGCCTGTGGCTAACGCCTTAGAACAGTTTAAGCAACTTAAACCGACTCACGAAATGTTCGATTCTTGCAGAAATTGCGGTGCTTTGCAGGAGGGTCACGAAAACGCTTCAAAACTGTTCTAACAACCCTGAACAGGGACAGCCGCAAGCCGCAGCGCATCGCAGCGCCGAGGAGCGGCGCTAACACGCGCTGGAACCAGAAGGCGCTGGGCGCAGCGCCACGCAGCACCGCAACGTGGCCGTCAGCCGCAGCACGCCGCCAGGGAAGAGGCAGCAAGTGCCTCCGCAACGTCCTGGATGAGCAGCAGCGACAGCAGCGGCGTCAGAACGTGGGGACCGCACAATGGCGGCTACAACCTGGACAGCCTGAGCGACACGTCAGACTGGAGTCCCAGTCCAAGGCCAAGTTCGAGCCGCAGTCCCGCGTTCGAGCAACCGAGGTATGGCCCTTCCAGCCGTCAACCCTATGGCTGTGGGAACCAGCACGGCAGCAGCGTCGGCCGTCCGAAGAGCGGCAGTACCAGCCGCGATCCGGAGTACCGTGACGGCCAACCAGCCGTCGAAAGAGAGCTCTTCCGCAAGCCGGACCATCGTCAAGCAGCGTGGGATCGCCAACCAGCGTCCTGGAGAACGCCGGAGCGCCAATCAGCGCACCACCGAAGACAAGGTCCAAGCCGTGGTCACGCAGACCGTGGTCAAGCATCAAGGGAGCGCCAAACAGCGCCCCAGAAAGCGCCGGAGTGCCGACCAGTACCCCAACGTGGAGGAGCATTCGCCGGAAATCCACGCAACCCCAGTCCCAGCCGGTTAAGTTCGGAGATCGCCATCCTACCAACCGAGACGGTGGAGTTGAAGGCCTGGGCCGTGGAGATGGCAGCGTGGGCGAGGAGTGCAGCAGCGGAGATCCGGACCCTGAAGTCGGAGCAGGAGAGTCTGCAAGAGCGAGTCCGTCGCCTGGAGAAGACGTCCAAGACGAAGTCCGCTACGGGCGAAGCGAAGAAGAAGGTAGAAGTCGCCTTCCAGACGCCGAAAAAGACCGCCACGACCAGCGGAGCGACCGGCCAAGACAGCGGGACGCAGACTCCTGGCAGTGGCAGCCGCCGTTGGAGACGGTGATAATTTAAAATTCCGTTTGTTGGAACACCTGTGGGCAAGTCCAGTCTTGTCAGACTTGCCGTGGTGAGAGCCCAGTCTTGTCAGGCTCCACCAACCGGGTATATATGTGGGTCTTAAAACCCATGTATATATGGGGCGGATCAGCCCCTGGCACACGCACCCGCACTTGTACAGTACGGTGCACGGTGCCTGGGTAAGGCACGAACTGACACAGCAACGTTGATTTGATGCTGAGTTGTAGTGCTGTGTGCATGCCTGTCCTGTTGTTTGGTTTTTGAAAGCATGGAGGTTTTCGGGAAACTGAAAACTTTTTCAGGTTTTCGAAACAAACGGGGCAGGCCACCCAAGGCCTTTTTCTTTTTATTTTCCTAGAGTGGCAAAGCAGGTTTTTGCCTGATGGTAGTATTGGTGCTCCCCACCGGACACCTAGGAAAAGGCTACCTCTGGGGTTTGTTTTTCCTCTTGGAGGATAAACAAACCTTTAAGAAGGGGGGTGAAGCGGTAGCGGCAGGGTCTCCCTACCGCTACCCGCTGTGGCTCGCACGTGCGCTGAACAGCGCAATTTATGACGTAAAATGGGATTACGAAGGCTACAGAGCAATAGCTAAAATTGCCGATTTTTATGTTAAACTAGCAGTTTTTATAAAAAAATTTATGCTGTTGTGCCCCATTTTGTAATTATACGTGAGATTTCACTGTTTTTCCGTGTTTTCACAGGCATCTATGTAGATTCGAAGGCCTGTGGCTAACGCCTTAGAACAGTTTAAGCAACTTAAACCGACTCACGAAATGTTCGATTCTTGCAGAAATTGCGGTGCTTTGCAGGAGGGTCACGAAAACGCTTCACTTCCTTTATTCTGGGCCATCTACAGACATGGCGGACACAGTATCACTACCGAGACGACCAAGAGTACACGAGCGACCGAGAGCATGGCATCCAGACCTGCCGATAACTTCAATGGCTCCTGAAAAGCTTCTGGATCCTCTTCGCCCAGAGCCCACCTATGGGGCTCTGGATTGCACTACCGAACTTTTGGCCAAACTTCTATCCAGATCGGAAGACCCGGATGTGACAGCTCTGTCAGAGGCTGTCAAGGCTAACTTGGGTATCACTGAACTCTTACCCAAGCCAGCGTTACTCTCACCTTCACCCGGATTGAGCACGTTGGCTGATGATCTCAAAAGATCAAGGGTGTCCAGGTTGCTACCCAAGGTCACTTGCCCCAGCCCTTTTCATCCTCGCACCAGGACAGTCCCGATTGCTGAATTACAGGACGTGCCCGAGACGGAGACTGAGAAAAGAGGGCTGTCAGCCCTGGCACCTCTTGCCGGCGTATCTCCTCCCCCTTCTGGCCTAACCCCGGGGGGTGGGAAGATGGGCAGACCGATTGCCCAGGCAAACATCCAGCTGGAGTTGCCGGAGTTCGACCCGAAAAACCTGCCCCAATAGGCAGAAGAATTTGCTGATTTTCTTTTGCTCACTGGCCAATCCCATGTGGATGTGGCCACCAAATGCTCACTGCTGAAACGCTCCTGCAAAAAGAAGTTTTTGCAAAAACAGGTGAAACAGATTGTGAAAACCTGTTCAACCTGGGTAGAGGTTCTCCAAAGACTGGAGAGAACATTCCCAGTCTATGAGACTGACCTCAGTGTGCGCACCCAGATAGAGGAGCTACCTATGCTCCCTGAGTTTCCATCCGCTGCGCGAGTCTCTGAATACGTGTGCGACTTAGAGTATCTGTTTTCACGGATGAACGTTGGCTTCTATGGAGGCACTGAGCCGCACCTGTGGCTCATGAGTAAGATCCCCCAACGTACGTGGGATGATTTGCCGCGTTACCTCTGAGAGGAAGAGCCACATCCACTCGTACGATGAACTGGTGGACCTGCTGATTGAGCTAGATCTTGAGAGGGAGAATGACTCCCACATGGAGAAATTTCTCGAGAAGCACTCTGGTCGAAGTCGTACCCCTACCCCCGAACATGGCGAAGGGAAACGGCCTAAAAATCCCACTAACGCCAACCAGGGAGGTGGTAAAGGAAGGGGTAACCTACGTGCCATGAATGAGGTGAAACCTGATGCAGCTACACCCCCTCTGTTCTACTGTCAACCTGTCAATGACAAGGGGGGACCTTGTCATGCCCCGGACTGCGACCACCGCAGTAGTTGTATGCTGCAGATGCAACGTCAGCTGCACTCCAAGGATGGGAAGCCTGTGACCCATCAGGATCATTTCAGGTGTACCATCACCTGTGGCTATTGTGGCAAACGTTGTCACTATGAGGACGAATGTCACATAAAGAAACGCGAGAGTGATAAACTCAAGCGGCAGGAAGCTGAACGCCAGAAGAACCAAACACCCACCAGAAACCCTCAGAATTGGGATAAAGCTGGTAAAGGAGGTGGCAAAGGGGGTGGCAAGGTGGGCCCGCTAACCCCAAGAGGCGCTCCTCAGCGCCCGCTGCTACCCCCCTCCTGCCGAATGTGACCCCAAGAAGCGCCCACAGGGGGATAACGCTTCCCCTGAGGGGAATAACACCAAGAAGAGGCGACTGGCCTGGATGGCCAAGTCCCTCATGGCTGCAGGGGTGGATGTCAAATTCCCTGCTGGGAAGTACGAGGTCGGCTCCGAAGAGGAGGACTTAGCTTTCTGGATCCTCGTCAAAATCGGGGATCAAGTTTTTCGAGCAGTGCTTGACACCGGCGCAACACTTTCCATAGTGGCCCGGCGCCTGCTAAAAACCTTCAAGAAAACTAAGACCGTGGCCATAAGAGTAGGGGATAGGCGTACCATCCATTCCTTGAGGGGGGTCGATGTGACTATATGCCTGGGCGACGAAACTGTGACTCAACAATGCAGAGTGCTGGACAACGACGCCTTTGACATCGTCCTTGGTACCGACTTCCTACGAAGAAACCCCCAGGAAAAAATGCTGTCTCTCGAGCGCCCCTATTCTTTGCACTGTGACTTTGGCAGTGGGCTCTTCTCCGTACCTTTGAAGCTGTCAGGACGAAAAGAGTCTGGGCTGCGCTACGCATCCAAGACTAACTATCGTACTGAAAACTACCAATTGGCCCGTCACGTTTTTGAAAATGGACTGGCGGCCCTTCAGGTAAACCTGGATGAGATCCAGGTGGAAATGTTTGCGAGCCAACAACAGCACATCATGCAGTTGTACTGCTCAAAACATTAGAACAACGCTTTCCGTTTCTGCTGGAGAGCAATGGACCTAGCGTATGCTAACCCTCGCTTCTCCCTGCTCGCCAAGATTCTAACCAAAATCGCTTATGAGGGAGGAAGGGTTGTCATGTGCACCCCTGACTGGGGCTGCTCTGGTGAACACGCTTACTGGCGCCGTATGCTAGATGGAATGACCGTGGGAAGAGTGCAACTCCCCGACGGTCCCATCTATGTGCCTGAGGACTCAGACACAGCTATGCAGGCCGGTGAGTGGGCCAGTTTCTTATCCATCGTCGATGTATCTCTCAATCCTGTACCCCTGTGTGACCTAGACCAGGTGCTACTGAAAGAGGTCATGGCCGAAAATTGTGGTCTGACTCTTTCTGATCTCAAAAATCGATCTCCTGAGCACCTATCTGCCACACTTACAGGGTGTGAATCTCCTGATGGCTATCTGGAACCTGCAGCTGTCAAGGAGGATGCTAACGACCAACTGTCTGAGATCGCCAGCACTATCCCTCCTGTTGATCCCAGCTGTGTTGAGCTAAAACACAGTGCCTTCCTAGCCCAGCTGTTGCTGGAGGAGGTAGATCTAGAGTCAACCTCAGAACCCAGTTCCCCGGTTGGAAAACCGGTGCTACACATGCAGCCTATGCACACAGGTGAACCCGTGGCCCAGAGTCCTGATACTCTAGCGTGGCCTGCTTCTAATAACATGCCACTGTCTGAGCATGACACTCAGGAACTCCGACGGCTGTTGTACCTGAAGGCCGAAGGTATTGAGCGCCAAGAGCGGCTGCAATACCTCAGACAGACCCTGAAATCCTCCATCTGGTCTGAGGAGGACGATGATTCCTATACACTGCCTGATCCTGAGATACCCCTAGTGTATTCTTTGCACTATGGGCAGCAATGTCCCCCTGAGTGGGACGATGGTTCTGTACCTGCCGAAACTGCTGATCGGCAGAAAAAGAAAGAACATGGAAAGAGTAACCTCCATGCTGAGGAGGACTTCCTGCAGAAAATCGAGAGTCTTAACCTTGGCCCCCCACTGCAGAAACTGCTGCTAACCTATTAGGAGGTGTTCGGCGCCTTGCCGCCCCCCCTCTCTTGTAAAAAACTGGTCCAGATGGAGCTCAAACTGAAACCTGAATTGAAAAGACGCGAGTGAGGCGTCGTCCATATCCCGCTCCACAGGAACATGTTGAAGAAATCGAGCGCCAGATCCGGGAATGTATTGATGCTAACCTCGTGGAGGAATACAAGAAGGGGGACTACCCCCATCACTGCAGTCCCTGTTTCCTGGTGGCTAAACCAGGGTCAACTGCCCTACGACTGGTTGTTGACTATGATCAGTTCAACAAGAAACCCCAGAACCACTCAGGAAGTATTCCTAACATGGAAAATACCCTGGAGCGTATTGCCAAATGCAGGTACAAGACCAAAATGGACAAACGCAGTGGTTTCTGGCAGGTAGACCTAACCGCTGCAGCTCAGGAGCTGCTGGCTTTTATAACCCGGAAGGGTCGTGTCTTTCAGTGGAAGGTCATGCCTTTTGGCGTGGCTAATGCCGCAGCGCTCTGCCAGGAACTAATGAACAAATTTTTGTACATACTGAGGCGCACATCTCTAGTACAGGAGTTGGTTTCTCGGGGTGCAGAAATGGAGGCCCACATCGGCGACGTGAGTTCGGGTACTAATACCCAAGAGGACCATGTCCTTCTCCCCCGTCAATTTTTCATTGTATGTCAAGAAAACCATCTCCGAATCAAACTCGAAAGATGTGAGTTTATTAAAGAGGAGATGGAATATTATGGGTTTCGACGTGCGGTATGGCTGGTGGAAACCACGGCGTCTGAGATGCAGCCCCTACAGGACATGCTGATTCGCGATGACCCTAAGAACGGTCTACACGACATGAGGAGTTTCGTGGGCGCCTGTAATTTCTATCGGCGTCACATCCGCAATTTGACCTACTCCTCTGCCCCCCTCACTGACCTAATCGAGAAAACTACTCCCTGGAGGTGGACCGCCAGAGATGAGGAGTGTCTCCAGGAGTTGAAGAAGAAGATTGCCTCCTCCAACTGCCTGGGAGTGCCCCGCTCTAAGGGCGAGATAGTCCTGATCAGTGATGCCAGTGATGTAGGGGGGGGTGGAACGATCTACCAATGGCAGGAGCTTAACCCAGCTGAACTAACCCACTGCCATTATCGTACTAGTGGACTGAACCGTGATGGCTCGTTAAAACATGACCATCCTACCAGAGAGTGCCGTCTGGTGCCACTGGGACGCTGGAATTGGAAATGGAACCAAGCACGTTCCAATTACAGCACCTATGACCAGGAACTCCTGGCCGGTATGTTGGTGCTTTCGTCACAATCCCGACTACTGGGATCTAACCCTATTGTCTGGCTTTGTGACCAAGAACCTGTGAAGTCTTTTCAGAAGGGCCCACCACCAGAGAAAGCAAAACTAAAGCGGTGGTCGACTTACCTGGGCCAGTTCAGACTGACAGTTCATCATATCCCCGGTATAAAAAATGGACTGTCTGACTATATATCGCGCGATAACTTCGATGCGCTTATAGGTGAGAGCTCTGAGGCACTCGTCAAAGAGGCTTTCCAGCGTATGGATGTCCAACTTGACCTGTACATGCGCAATGCTGAAATCCTGGAGGTTTGGAGCCTAACCGACTATCAGTCAGAGTATAAAGAAGTTCTCCACACCCTCAGCACTGGTCTCGAACCCCGTGTCATTGAGGGCACCGGTGGTATAAAAACAGCCAGTACCTCTTATACGGGGACCGTATTGTTTCGCCTGAGGCACGACTGGATGCCTGCTTACACTGGTCCCATCTCAGTTCTGGTCACACTGGCGCTAATCGCTCAGTGGACTTCTTCCGTGAGTGTTTCTACTCTAGTCTAACCCTGACTGAACTGAGGTCCCCTATGCAGACCATTGTGGATGCTTGTGGCTGTCATGCCAGCAAGCAGAGCGACAGTAGGGATAGGGGACTGATTTCCAGCTTGCCCATTCCCTATTGGGCTAACTCTCTTCTCTATGTGGATTTCATCCACGGCCTACCACGCTGCGGCGGCTATGATAGTTGCCTGGTGGTCACCTGTGGCCTATCTTGCTTCACCCGTGTGTTCCCTTGCAATAAGAAAATCACAGGTGAGCAGACTGTGAAAATGTTGGTGGAACAATGGTTCGAACCCTATGGGGACGTAAGCAGGTGCACTCCGATGAAGATGTACGCATCCGCAGTGACACTGGGTGGTACAACGAGTGCTAAATGCCCTCAACGTGCAGGTAACCACAGGTGTGCCCTATACCCACACGTCTGACCCTCTTTGTGAGAGACAGAACCGTGTGGTGGAGCAGAGCCCAAGAGTCCTGATGAAACAGGAGCGTACCAGGAACTGGGTACGTCTAGTGCCCTGGGCAGTGCTGACCATGAACTCACAGCGGAGCTCTTCTACGGGTTTCACCCCCCACGAACTGTTCCATGGAGGACGACCTGCTTGGTTCTTCAAAATCCCCTTTCCTGAGGACTTCAAGAGCCCTGTGGGAGATTGGCTGGAACACAAGCAGTCTATGGCTAACCAGGCTGGGACCTACCTGAGACACATTCGTGACCCTGAACTGAGCCCACTGAACCGCCTACGGCGACCTGCACGGTTCAAGGTTGGTGACCTTGTTTTCGTTCACCATTCACGCCTACCCTCCTGGCCACGTAACTGCCTACAGGACCCTTATTTTGGACCCTATCGTATCATCAGGATAGATGGATCCAGGATCCATGTCAGGTGCAGTCCACGTCTAGGTGGTGAACTGCTGTGTGCGCCTAAGCAGTTGAGGCACTATCACTCCCCTGACGATTTGTCCTGGGATGAGTGGCGCCTCAGCGACAGTGAGGTCGAGCACATAGACCTAGAGAACGCTGCCAGTCAAGAGGAGGCAGACAAACTCGAAGAGATGACTGCCGATGAGATGGCAGTCGATGGTTACTACGTGGTTGCAGGTATTGCTCGCCACGAGTATAAACAGGGCTGGAAATTCCTAACCCTGTGGGATGGCTATGGGTTATCTGAGGAGACCTGGAAACCTATGTCAGCCTTCATACAACCAGATGGGAGTATCAACCCCATCTTCCGCTCCTACCTCGTTGAGAACAACGAGGGGCAGCTACTAACCCGTGCTGAGACTCTGTCCCAGCGTAAAAAGAAAAACTATTTTCCCTGTGTCAGCCTACTGACTGTGTTCTAACCTTACAGGTGCAGTGAGCACTCTTGTGCAGACATGCCTGTGTATGGGTGTAAGAGCAGTTGTCACAGTTGCCCCGCATTGCATCCCAGGACAGGACCGTTAGCCCCCCGTGACAACCACTCCCTGGTCAAAGGCCAGTGGTTTTTTACAGACCACTGCTTACTGAGCACTGCACTGACCCTGTTTGTGCCCTGCAGTCCCATGCCTATTGTTTCCAGCGTGGACCAGGTGACCGCTTATCAGGTTTGCAGCCACCCAGCGAGTGTATGCCTTGTTGACAATGTGTTGCATGGGGACTGCCCTGATGTAATGACCTTGGGGAGCCAATGAAGAACGGTGGCTTAGTACACCAGGGGGGAATGACAAGCAAGGTGTTATGAGGCAAGGTGTGTCTTTCCTCCTTGGGGACAAGCAAGCCCACAGTTCGGACCTCTGACTGGTCCAGATCCGTGGCGTACTACCCTTCCTTACAGGGTTTACCATACCCCTAAGTGTGCTACGTATGTCTGTGTGTGTCTCACTACTCTCCCTGGCGTGGCTCCCGGAGACCGGGCTTCACATTGTCTGACTGAAGGTCCTAGTCAGTTACTATTACCACTTCTATGGCGCCCAATTTCTGAGCTGGCGCCTATCCTTGGGGGGAGACGGCAAAAGCCCTACCTACTAGAGGGGAGGGGTTGCCAAGTGTGCTAAGGGCATACAAAACGCCCATTTTTGCTACAGGCCAAAAGCTAACGCACTCCCCTGCCCACGTGGAAAAGCACGCGGGACAGGAGACTCCACTATACTACACTCACTAACGCCAGCACCAGCCTTCGAAGGCAGGGTGAGCACTCAACACTTGCACTCAACACCTGCCAGGCTTGCTGACCCTAACACCTACAGACTCTACTGGGAGTTGAAGACAATGAAGTCTCGGGTCCTACTGACCCTCCTGTGAGAAAGCAAGAGAACACAGCGCCACTAAGCGGCTGTGGCCTAACAGGGACGCCACTACGTGTTTCCCTGTCAGGGCTTGGAGGGACGGAGTGCTCAGTGTGCGTGCACAGCGTGGATGGCGGTGAAGTCAGACTGCACTCACCACTCCTGGTTGAGCTGCAGTTATTTGTTTTTGTGATCCGCGCAGACTATTTTAGCGCTGCCAAGAGGGACTGCACCAATCGCCCTTACCTTCCCACCTGGGCCAATGACTGAGGTTCAAGACTGAGGAACCAAGACAGCCTCCACGTGTTATACGCTTCTCAGGCTGCCCTATAATACGCTGTTTCTGAACCTCAGTACAAGCAAGCAAGCTTAAGGAACTCCACCCGTTCTCTTAAAGAACGTAGGGTGGAGCCCCTGGGTAACCTAAACAAGAGTTTTACCGTGCACACTTCGCGTAGCGTACCCTTTAATGCGTCATATGCATGCAGAGATATGCCCAGGGTTCCCAATTTCTCCTTTTCTTGCCTAATCTTACTCAACATAACCAATCACAAGCATGACTCAACCAGGAGGTGAGCTCTTCCTGGGCTTACCTACCTTACTCACCACGCATCGTATGAATGCCGAGGAAAACACGAGCGCAAAACAACCCTACGCGCTTAAACAAACCTACGGCGAATAATAAACCACCCTAAGCGATTAATGCACTGTGTGTCATACATGCTTCCCTTGTCTTGTTTCCTGCAGAAAGAGGAGAGAGAGTGGCGCACTGCACAGCGCAAATCAAGCCTAAGCGTTTTCAGCAACCCTACCTTAGCGCAACGGCAACACGAACACGAGCAAGCACTTTCTTTTCTTACCTGTGAAGAGAGAACAAGGGTGAATTGGGGCACAGGGAAAGCGACACAGCGTGAGAATGCCTCAAGTAGGCACATGCATCGCGAGCACAGCGCATGTTCTAACCCTACGTGCGCGCTGCGCGCTCCATTCGCATCGCATACCTTTCATTCCTGGTTTGACCTGTGCAGAGCAAAGTAGAGGAGCACCCGAACCCCTAACGAACACAGCGTTGACAACCCTAACATTTTAACAAAGCAACCAACACGAACGCAATGCATGCGTGTGAAATGACACTGGCATACCTGAGAGATGAGTTGTCCACCTGCTCTGTGATGTGGGTTGATTTTGGATCCTTTTCCCTAAAGTTTATAAAGTTTTTGATGCAACTGTGCAAAAATTTCCTTTAGAACTTTAAAAACTACGACTCATACCTTCTTTTTCAAGAGCCGTTTATGCTTTGCAACCCTTTTTCTGAAGTCCGCTTCTGTTGGGCTTGTCTGCGACTTTAGGTTTTGGTGTAAAAATGACAATTTGTCGCGTGATTTTGTCAATTTTTAGCGATTTGATTTCTTAAATCGCTACACCTTTCGCTAAACCACAGGATTCACTCCCTGTTGGTTTCATTTTCTATTTTTTTCAGCTCCTGGAGATTTGTGTCCTCCATTGGGAGTATTGCTCCGCCCTGGCCCTTCGTCAGGACGTTTACTAAAGTGCTGTTTATGCAGCGGTAGCCGTCCGCATTAGAGCGTTCGACTGTACCCTAGTGGGCAAGCATGTGTGCTCTAGGGAGGGAGTCCTGGGTTCAAACCCCACTACCCCCAAATTTTTACCAAAGGTTTTCGTCGCACGCTGGCGACGTTTGTGGAATGCCCCATCAAAGGGACATCATTCACGGTACATTACACTGTTTTTCGAGGGTACCTACAGTGTGATAGGCTTCTATGAACTGATGAGAGTGTTTTTGGTAGTTCTAATGCATTTTCTGAGGTGATTTACGTAATATTTGAGCCTTTTTCCTTGGTCCTACTAGCTTGATCAACTAGTACTCCAGGGGGGAGTAAGAAAGAGTCACTGCCGTGTCTTTCTTGGAGGGCCTGATCCAGGCCAAGCCCCCCTTAAAACCCCTTTTGTTGATGCTAAGACTTACTTAAGTGTTTTTATCTCTCTTTTTGAAGCTTTAAGTACACTTTCTCAAAGTAACTAGGGTTATAACCCTAGCCCCCCATGAAGTTCACCCCTACCACTCAACTGAGCGGAGGTATCTTCCTTCATGGAGGATATACCGAACTAAAATAGGCATTTTATGCTTTAGGCCTTGGAGGTTAAGCCTAATGGTCTCCCACCCCAGGACCCCTATACTCAATTGTTTCTACCACTTCTTGTGGTTCTACTTTTTAACTGTTTCTGAATTCATTTGCTTGGCCAAGTCAAAATCTGTGTCTGGCCCAACTCCTATGCCCCACATTCCTCATCAACTCCATTTCATCCAAAAGAGTGCACATGAGGTGCTTGATGCTAACTTGGAGGCTAGAGTCAGGCCAGTTTTCACATAACATCTTTTGTACTATCCATTTGTGATCGAACCTTTGTGTTTATACCTGCATTGTCTATCTGCAGCCCTTCTGTGTTACACTGGATTTCAAACCATTCATTGATTCGATCCACATCCTGTTCTTGCTCTACTTGCTCCTTTGTCTTCCGGATTTCACACTCAAAAACCTGCGCGCCACTACTGCCTTGGCGGGTGCAGTGCCCTGGCGTGTGTGCGCGGCGCTCGCAGCCGGTTCGGGGGGGTTGTGGCCGGTGCTGGGTGTTGTGTCTTGCCCGTTTCCCCCTTCCCGCCCCGCGTTTCCTGCGCCGTGTGTGGCGGGCCGTCCTGTCTGGGTGTCCCTTATCCTCGCTCGCTGGTACGCCATTCCATGCGGTCTGTGCGTTCCGCGGGCTCCGTCCGGTTGCCCTTCTGGAATTCCGCGCGTGTCCTTTGCGTGTGCGTGGGCTCCCCTCCCGGGGAGCAGATTTTAACTTGAATTTGGTCCACGATGTCTTGGACCGATGGCTTTCCGCGATGCCAAACGCCCGACAGAGACGAAACATTTTCGCCTCTGCTACCATGAAACCAGACCGAGTGGTCAGGGGCAGAGGTCGCAGTGGCAGGGGCAGCAACATTGTCTGGCACAGAAGACATAACGATACTTTTGACTGAATAGTATCCTGCAAACAGATATTGTACACATAGCCAATGAAATACCTGGGATGCACATATGAGAAATCCACCCTATCATCCACTCATTGATATAACTACTAAACATCCAAGATTTCCTTATCTATCCCACATCCTATGTTCCTAACAAGGAAATGGAACATGATATACCCTATCCCATATATATCCCATATATAGGGCCATATAATGTTCTCTTAGGGGTAATATGCCAGGGTAGGGTTGTGACCTGCTTCATCAACATCTCTCCTAATTCCAAAGGGGTCTAACCATTACACACAAGTCCTTGTGTCCGTGTTGTTAGCGCTGACTCAGCAGGGGCCGCTGAAGGCTGGTTTTAAGAGAAAGTTGTCGGAGCTGATTCCCCAACACACTCTGTCTGAGGAGCACAGAGAGGGTGACACCATCCGGAACGTTCAGAGAACATTGGGGACCATGCAGTGATGCGCGAGGCCTCGCGCAAACCGCGTGCAACAACAGGTATTTATACCCCCTCTCTAGCGCAAGGCCTCGCGCCAGGCTGTTATTAAAAAACACCTGCGGCACCTCTCATTTTTGCATTCTGAGCAATACCGTACCCGTTTTCGCTAAAAGCGTGTCATACATCGATTCTTTTCTACCGTTTTAACCTTTTTTAATGCTTCGTTTCTTGCAAAACAGGCTTCCTTCTTATCGCAGAATGCCGAGCCCCGCCAAAAAGACAGGTGAGGAACTGGTGGATACCGACTATGACCCTGAAGAATCGGAATCGGAGACTGGAAAGCTGAGGAAGGCGCGGAAGAAGAAGGAAACACCAGCTCCTGGCCTGACAATGGGTACAACCATCGAGCACCACCTGCAGCCAGATCGGAAGCAAGTGGAGATTGAGCTGAGCAAGGTGGGGATCGACCAGGAGAAGACAAAGGGACACATGAGACGAAAAGATCGAAAGTTACTGCAAAAGCCTATTGAGTCACTTGAAGCAGCACCACCAACACGCCCCATACACGTCGTTCTCTGGGAAGACAACAGTATGTTTCCAATTGACAGTTCGTCGCTCTCGTTGCGCGAGCCCTCGCGCATGGAGCTGTCTTCCATTCACAGATGGCGATTATGGGTGTGTATGTGGACAGCACAGCGTTGAAGCTTTTTTGAAGATTCGGGACAAGCGATGGGCAGCATGTCTGGATTTGTACAAGTGGCATACCACATGCATGGCCGATATTCTGAGGACAGATACACCGTGGGCCTTCCGTGCGAAACTGGCGGGACAAGCACAAGGAAGCGTGCAAGACGTTGGGCCGATATTACTGTATGAGGCGGCAGATAACCTCCTTTGTTGTGTTGAAGATCAGCGGCGGCAGAACATACCCGACACATATAACAATCTCAAGATCGCCATTGTGGATGCTGTGCAGATGAGTGCCCTTGTTCCAACCGCTGAACTGAAGCAGCCGGGTCATTTCATATGTTCCTTTAAGGTCGTTTTGACTCTGCATGTTGCGCGAGGCCTCGTGCATGACCTTGTGTTTCTGAGGACAAAGAGTATAAATTGTGGAAAGATCTCATGACGTTTGCCTATTACGCTGGTCCGGATGCTGTGAAAGGTTTGCGACGTTTCCATGATTAAGGGGAAAGAGTTTAGAAGAATGCTCTAAAAAAACTGGAGGGTATCATCTTGCCGAAGTTGGCAGCCGAGATGCAGGATGGAAAAAAACACCTTCAGTCGTTGCAGAAATCCATTGACACCATCGTCATAGAACAGTGGGTCTCGATGCATCTGCACCACTCACACAACAGCCAGTACGTTGGACCTGAGAAAGGTATGTGTCATCGACAAGGCCTGGCTTGAGTTTCCACACGGCTGCACGACATCTTCTCATTTTCTGTTTTGTAGCCAAGGACATGCGCAGCCGCGAAGAGGTTGCAGCACTTGGGAAGCAAGCCCTGAAGTTGACTCTTGGTACATGGGGCTATTGGCGGGAACCTGAAGGCAAGAGTCGCGGTCCATGGCCGGTGTGAAAGTCCATGTTGCGTGCACCACTGTGGCAGTTCGCAGAGAAAGGCAAACCCATTAGCCCGCAAATCCTAAATGTCCAAAGACTCTTGGGCACAGAGGTCGCCAAGAGCCGTGTGGTCCCCGCAGCTGCTGGCGTTACTGGTGACTTCAAGACAGTGGAACTCCAGGATCCAATGCTCGCAAGTCAAATTATCACAGTTAAGGCGACCCGAATTGCAGCTCTGGTGAACGAACCCCCGAAGCGGTTCACGGAGATCGACAAAAACCTGATTGTCATCAACGGCGACCTATTTGAACATCTTGCTCCCGAGACGATGTGCCCAACCTGGCGGTATGAAGAAATGGCGCGTGCTAAACACACTTATCTGCGGATCACAAACTGTCGTTGACAACATGTACGAAGTTCGGGAAATGGAGACAGAGAGGCGTGTTAATGATGATTTCAACGCGCCGCGCATTGGCAACATGTTGCGTAATCCCATTTTCAGTTGGCCAATCAAAACCAAGCCAGCGGGGGATCCTACGCTGTTTGACATTCGCTGGTTGCTGATTTCGTCACCGGATAGCTGGAGCAGAAAGGTATAATTTCCCCGTTACGTCCTCTCTTTGCGCGAGGCCTTGCGCAACAATTGTTCCCTCTTCGCAGATTCCAAATTATCTGACGTTCAGGCCTACCCAAGTACAGGAGATTGGAGACACTGAATTTGGCGGCCCCCTGCCGATAGAGCATGTCATGTGGTAATTCGATACTCACCTCCATCAACTGAAGAAGACGCTTGGCTTCACGGCTGCTTTTGCGTTCATCGATCATCAACCAGACCTGGCGTGCAAGATTGCGTCCATCGAGCCTGATTCTTGCATGTACCTTCTTGGTGTGTCCACCAACAATGCCTCAGATTGGGTCAACAGAGTGCAGAATCAGCTGAACCACGTCTTGACACAAGGGTCGAAGCTAGACGAGTCTGGTGATGGGGACCAGCAGGCCAACTGGACAAACCGTGGCATTCACCTTTGGATTCGCGATGAAAAGTACCGTTCGGATGCGTGCGAGCTGAAGAAGGAAGAGATCGTTCAGAAGGGTCAAGCTGCAGCCGCACAGGCACCTGCAGCAAAGCGGAAGTTAACTGGTGAAGAACCTGCCCCGAAGAAGGAGAAGACTGCTTCCAAGCCCCAGGCAGCAAAAGCGGTAACCGGTGAACATACCGACGAGAGCAATCGTGATGAGGAGGAGGAGAGCGAAGAAGAAAAGGAGGAGAAACCGCAAGTCTCCGAAGGCAAGACACCAAAGAAACCGGCAGTGAGACGAGGGTCCGAGAAGAGCCAGGCCAGACTTCCATTCAAGCAGCCAGCTCGTCAGTCCCCACCAAGAGTCCAGCCCGGAAACCCACCGCCAAAGCGTAAGACGTCTGTTGCTAAATCTATGGGTCCTAAGATGCAAGCTCGTCCGAAGAAAAAGTAATTTCTTCGTTTGTTCTGATATATTATGTGCGAGGGCTCGCACTAGCCATTCTTCTTCGACGACCTTTTTGCTGTCACTTTGTGCGGCACATTTTTCCCTGTGATGCATTTTATTGCGGTATTGTGCTGATGTTCGCGCGAGGCCTTGCGCAAAGAGGGATTGTAAGAAAATGCTTCTTGTGGTGCTGCGTGCAACATGCATTTCAAAAAATGTTTTTGGAAAGAATTCAGAGCTAATGGGTATTTTCATACGAAAGCATAAGTGGTAGAAGAAAGAAAAAGTCATGGTTTTCCGGAAAAAGCAGTGCATTTTTAGGGAGATGAAATATTTCCTGGTGCAGTCGGTTCCCTTTAAAACAAATCAAAAGGATCCAAGTAATCAATTTTTCACTTGATTTTGTGTCTCTTTGTTTTCGGTCCCCCGAAACAACTATTTTTCCGAGTTGGTGCTGACGGGCACTTTTGGGCACATTTTGACCCGGCAACTTGAGCCGTCTAAGACTGGCTTCTGTGCATGCTGTTAGCTTAGCGCATAGTTGACTGCGGGCATTGCCTGTCAGCAGAGAGTCACGGTGCGCTGATGAAGGAGTACAGGGAAGGGTAACTGCTTGTGTGTGCGTTTTGGGCGACGTTGTGACAGGCGAAAGGGGGAATTGTTCAATATGTGCCAGAAGTCGTTGCAGTTCACTTTCTTCACAGCAGCGGTACGTCAGCGCCTCTTGTAGCAGCAACCAGTTGGACAGTAGCTGTAAAGCGGCCTGCACCGATTTTTGAAAATACTTCCATAGTTCTGGTGCTGGGCTTGTTGATCATCTGCGTCTGCGCCTGGCAGTTCGTAATCTGGCTGCAGTGTTTTGGATGGCTCCTCCCCACGACACCTACATCCGTCTTGTATGTGTGTCATTCCACTAAAATAATACATTCCTGAAAATCTCCTATAAGGCGCTTCACGAATCGCTCAAAACAGTAATTTGTGGCTGCCTTTCTGAACCTGTCTGATTTCCGTGTTCGTAGATATTTTTTAGTATGCAACTGGAACCACCTAATTTGGGGTGCCACTCCTCGCTGAAGCATGCAATCAACTTCTCTGAACAACTCACGTGTTCAAGCGGCACCCATGTTGTGCTTGCCACATGGTACTATTTCCAATGGACTAAGCGCCGCTTTTGAAAGGGACAATCCGAAAAAGCGGGCTTTTTTCAAAACTACCAGGTTTGTACAGGTTCCAAATCGTACCATGGACCTGAACTGTTAAGATTAGAAATATGATGAAAGTAGTGGAGCGTTGACACTACACTTTGGTGACACTTTGACCCATATGGGGAACACTGTTGCACTGTTACACAATAGCTCGAAAACCGCCAACCACACAACGTTCAACCACCAGTACGTAGTGTCTAGCTACCACGACACAACTTTGGTCCGGACACTTTGTTGAGCAAGGAAAACGGTTTTCATTGCACAAATAACCAACCTACCAACGCGCGCCGCTCCATCCCCATCCCCGCAGGGTACACCAAATGCATCTGCGGCCAAACAGAGGACGAGACCTGGGACCACTTCAAGACATGCCCCCTGTACCGGGGGCTCGACACCCTCACAGACTGAAACCCAGCCAAAAAATATTGCACAGCACGCCAGATGGCCAACACGGTCCCTGACGGCCCAAAAGCTCACCACCATCCTCCGGCTGGCAGAGATGCTCGAGGAGGTCCGCAGGGGGCTCGTAACCACTGCAGTTTACACCCTCATACGCACCAGCGCGGACAACCCGCAGGCCACGGCCGCACACATGCAACGGACAGCCGTCACACAAACGGCCACGCAACTCAAGTACCGCAGCCACAGGTATCTACAACACACAGCCACCGTACCCCCAACAGAGGAGGCCCACCTTCTCAAACTCCTGTTCTACCAACCGTAAAGCCCCCTCCGACAACCTAACAGCCGGTGCAGGACCTCCCCCGGGCCTGCGCACCATCCAGCGCACACAACACCACCACGACACGCACTAGCACCTCGGGCACCACACGCACACCCGCGAGCATGCAGACACTGCAAGCCCCCATGCTGCCACGCCACCGTCCGTCCATAGGTACTGCCAACCGCCGGCCACCGCATGCCCCTTCTGCGTATGCCAACGGCTGCCAAACACGGCCCTGCCCTGCAACACGAGCCACTGGGTCTGCCTAGGGGCCGCACATGGTTTCAGCCACTGCCCCCACTGCGGGGAGCTCAACCCGCGGCCCCGGCCGCACCCCCCAGACAAGCCACCCCAGCTTCTTCGGGCCCCTCACCAACACCCTCCAAGACTGCCCAGGTGGGCATTACGCGGCGGACCCGGCAGACCACGTATGGGCCACTGCCGTGGCCACCGGAGGCACACCAATGCCCCTCTACAGCCCGCCCCTACGCCACAGCGGGAGCGGCTTGAACATGGCAGCCCGCCACATCCTTCTTGCCCTCTACCTCCACCACCGCGGCCTTCACCTTCCGGACCCACACATCCCAACCCCCCACATTGCGGCCCCGGCACCGGAGGCGTGGCCAGAGACGGCACCGGAGGACGTGGCGGACTAACTCCGGCGCACCTGCCGCCGGTCCAACAACGCTTGAGGCGGTTGGAAAGAAACACCCTACCCCCTTAGCGAACTCCTCTACGTACCTCACCCCCCCCTCCCACCGAGCTGAGGGCCCCGGAGGGCTTTTGAAATTATATTAGCGCACCAACTTGTTCAAGGGCTGGTGTCCCCTAAAGACCCCTGGAGAGCTGGGCGTCCTTCTGAGACTCCGACCGAACCGCCCCCAGCAGGCCGCCGCCGCACAGATGGACCCCATGGACCAACGCGCCTAAGTGAGGTGCCTCAAGACATGCCTCAGGGAGGCGCATCGCTGGCACTCCACCGCCCCGTCGTCCCCATGGGGACAGGGGGGACCACCTGCCTCCGACGCCCGCCAGACCAAGAAAGCCAAAATCAGCAAAGCCGCCCGCCAACGCGCCCGCCAACAGGGCGCAGTGCCCCAACCGGGACTCGAACCCAGCTGCATCGCACTACACCACTTCCAAGGCCCCGGAGCATACCACCAACACAACTCTCCCAAACGCCCACCAACCCCGCCGTACTGCGGCACCCCGGCCCTGCACCAACACTGCCCAACACACACCACACAGGGACTACTGCCCTCAAAAATGCACACAGGGGCCGCCGCTCGCGCAGGGCCAGGGAATGTGGCACCACCACCAGCACCAGCACGCCCCCGCCATCCCCAGCACATGCCCCCTGGTGCCGGAATACCACAGCGACCCCCTACAGCTCCATCATCACCAAGCCCCAGCAGCCAGGGACCGCAGGCCAGCGGCCCATCGCGGCGCACTGGACCGCACCACCCCAGCACGCGTGCCATGGACACACCTATCACCACCACGGGCCCTTACCATCGTACCCACCCGTGCCATGGTGCCACACGCAACCAGCACACCCGCACCACCACCACCACACAGTCTAGGACCACCTACGAACCCCAAAACACGGGCCCACAACATTTGGGCCGCTTTACGCCCCCATAGACCCAGGGGGGGCCGTGCACTCGCACCAACAACGCGGAGGCCAGGACGGAGTACCCCACCACCACGTACGGCCCCCTCAGCCGCAGCTCCTGACTGCGAGCATGGCCCACCAACAGCCGCCTACCACCAGCGAGCCGCAGTCCCACCAAGAATCCGAAGCAGCCACCTCACAACTCAAAACCCACAAGACCCGGCGAGACAACGTCACCAAATCCGAACTCCACGCCCTCAACAATGCTCCTCACCTCACCATCCGCATTTCCTCTACCACCCACTTCAGCACCTTCGATCAACATGGCAAACCACGCCAATATTACAAATACTTAGGGGTCTTCTTCTACACTTCTCAACAAAATCAGCCAATGTTCCTCCTCCTAAAAAACCTCGTCAACTCCTTCTTCACCAACCTCCTTCCTCTATCCCTATCACACACCGAACTCATCAAACTATCCAACATTCAACTTATTTCCTATCCTTGCCTACCGCCTCATCTACAATTCCCTCCCCAACAAACTTCTTGACACACTTGACCACTCCATTTGGACCAACATAGCATCCCAAGGCAAACTATCACTCCGCACTCCCAACAAAACCAAATATTCTCCTCGCCACACTCTTGGTCTTGGCATCACCAAAATATCTCACGTTACCCACACTCAAGCCATCAACCACTTTCTTCGGTACACATCCAACGAAGGTCCTGCCACATCCAATCACTCTATCCAACACACCTTTTTCCACCGCGGCCCACCTTCTAACCTCCTGCAAGACATGCTCATCACTTCAGCCCACCACTTCTCCATGCAAACACACAATATTCCACACCACAACCCCTGCCAAGTCCGATCGCTTCCACTCAACTCAGCCATCCAAGTCGCCTTCCTCAACCACAACAACGAGACTTCAAATATCTGGTACCCAGGCACAACCATCCAGCACAATCTCCACTCCACATCAGTCCAATTCTCCGACAACATCTTCCACCTTCACGACACCCACCACTTCTCCTTCATCACTCAAAAGGGCAACGAACTCTCTTCCTTTATTACTACCCCCACATATCCAATATGCCCAACCACACTACACGACTTCCCCATCCCACATACCAACACCCTATCAACCACATATTATTTCCAGCTCAAATCCAACCATAATATTCCCCTTCCCAACTTTTCACATCTGGATTATTGGGGCTGTCACGACTTGCTCAACGCTCTCCAATCCAACACCACCTACTCCATCATCTATACCGACGGATCGGACGACCCCAACTCTTCCAACCCCTCCGGATCAGCCGCAATTATCTCCCTTCAACCCAACAACCACACTATCATTACCTCCCCCTCTCCCCTCAAAGGATCATACCCGGCAGAAATCTATGCCATCATCATCTCCCTCCTCTACCCTCAACTCACCACCCTCCCCCAACCGATCATCTTCGCCATCGACAACTTGAGCACATGCCTCACCCTAAACACCCTCCTTCACTTTCACTCTCCCCCCTTCACCACTAGCAACAACTCCTTTGCTCTTTGGTACAACCTCATATGGCACCTTCTCCAACATCTAAAACACATCACCATCCTATTCATTTGGATCAAAGGACATGCCGATTTCCCCGGCAATGAAGCGGCGGACAGTGTCTCCAAATGGAGCACCACCCATTTCGATTACCTTCTGTCCCCCACAACTTCCACGCAATTGGCCATTAACCAAACTCCACTCCCCGGCAAAATAACCTCTAAACTCACGAAACATCAACTTCCAACCCATCAACACAACAACATTCACCTCTCCCTTAGTAATCACTTCTTTCTCAAATCCTCGTGGTTCTCCACTTTCACCTTTAAGTGGGTGAATGGCCTCTTCTCTTGAGAGGGCTACCAACCCGACTTCATCCTCAACACCTACCATTGCCCTCTTTGTAACCATCACCACCCCTTAGACCCCATTACCTTCATCACCGAAAGCCACACCACTAACGCAATACGGAAAAAGTTCTTCAACACTTGGAGTGGGCACTTCCACAGCACCATCATCACTTGGTGGGCCACCGCTTCCAAAGCCGACCGCCGCAACTTCATTCGCACCCTCATACCCAACACACTTAGCAATCAATTACGCACACCTCCACCAAACACAACCTACTACTCCAACATCAAATCTCTTCGTCAAGCCCCCAAACATCGACAAAACCCTCTCACCACCCTCCTCAACGAAACCAAACAATGGCTCATCGACAACCCCATCTCTAACTTTCATCAGCTATCTCCGACGGCCACCTCTAACCCCTGGAACGAATCATTTTCCATTTACAGTACATCATCCACCGCTCCCCACCCACTGCACTTTCCATCCCCTATCAACAAGGAACAGACCAACAAACAACCTCACTCTAAACGCCCTACTACAAAACCGAAACCCCCCACCAAAACTTCAGCCGTACAACTTCAACACTTTCCGCCTCAACCACTACATCCTCACACCATCAACCGCATACCTCCTCCAAATGACACCTAACCTCAAGTCCCATCTCTCACCTCCAGCGCATACACTCGCTTCACCGGCGGCACTCTCGTCTTGTCAGCCAACAGCAAACAATCAGCAACCAACAGCCAGCAGCCAGCAGCCAGCAACCAACAGCAAACAACAAGCAGCAGCAGCAGTCAGCAGCCAGCAGCCAGCGACCAACAACCAGTAGCCAGCGGCCAACAGCCAACAGCCAGCACATCAACCACCCACCGCCTCCCTTCCACAGTAAGACACTTCCAGTGACAACACCCAGCAACCAGCCAACAGCAAACATCCAGCAACCAGCAGCCAGCGACCAGCAACCAGCAATCAACAGCCAGCGACATGCAGCAGCAACAGTCAACATCCAGCACCCAGCAGCCAAGAGCAAACAGCCAGCAAACAGCAGCCGCCAACATCCACCAGCACGCAGCCAGCAACCAACAGCCATCTGACACATCAGCCTTCACCCATCACCCACCTACACTGTAGGACACAACACCGTCACCACACTGCACCACACTGCACCACTGCATGCACAGCTCTGCGCACCAGGAAACCTTACCGATCCATTGAGTCTTTTTTGTTTGAGCCATCAATTGGAATTTTTCTTTTCGACTTTTTCAGGACCATTAAGGCAAGAGCGCAAGACTTGAGCAGAATGAAAGGGCTTTGTACTTTGGTAATTCTCAGATCAGCTACAGGGCCCCAGACTGACTTCAGGCAAGCCAGATTGTTCCAGTCTGTTTTTCTTTTTGCCCCTGCACTTGCTCACTTCTCCTCGCTCAATCCACTGGTCCATTTTTCATTATATCATCTTTTTGTTATTCTTCATTTTGCCTTGGTATAGGCTATATATCCCTTTGCATCTTTCACCGAAATGGCCTCCACTTGTATTTTGACCTTTTCAGGCCCATGGTGCAGTTCATGCAGTGTTTTCACCCTGACTAGGTTTGTAAATACCCGCGGCTGTCCTTCGGAGAACTTTGGCTCACCATGAACGCTCATTTTGCCCATGGTTAGGCCGCTTAGGTGCAATGCTTTGGGCGGGGGACCGCCATGCCTAAGAAAAAAAAAAAAGACCCGGCGAGACACCCAGACGCCCAAACTGCAGAACATACAATCCCCCCCCGGCAGTGCCAGCCCCACACGCCCCCCTTAAGCCCCCCACCCAGGTCCCAAGCAGCAACTCGTCACACGGAGGCACCCACAAGCCCCTACCGCCCCCGCCCCCCGCCGACGCGCCCGTCCGTGAGCCCCCCCTCCCGCGGCCACCAAGCGAAACCCCATCACCAGACCCCGCACACAGCAGCGACGTGCAGCCCCCCCCCCGCCCACACGACCAGCCCTCACCACACGCCGCACCCCAAGCCGCCACACCGGCCGCACCTCTCGCCCCCTTTGCCCTCCACTATCCCCCCGCGGTACAGCACCGCCTCCGGGGCTACAGAAACCAGGAAGTGCGGCGGCTAAAGACCTCGGGCACCACCCAGGCGATCTGGGCGGCCACCCTCGTCCAGGCGGCCACCCTGGGCCAAGGCGTCGGAGACTTCCTCTTCGACGCCTTCCTAGACATCGCCCGACACCGGTCGCCGCCCCGACGGCGAACGCCCCCCCCCCCCCCACCAGGAGACGGCGTCTGGGTGCCCCCCCTTGACTGGGGGCGGCACCTTGTTGGACACCCCGAGCCGGAGCGGGTGACGTCCACAGGCCACGTCCGCTACCGCGAGCCTGACATGGCCCACCCCCCATCCAGCACCACCCCTTCCAACACCATGGCGCGGTAAAGGAGGACGTGGGTCGACCGCGTGGCCTCCCTGAGCAACTTGGGGGACCAAGTCCAGGGCAACATCCCCACCCCCGACAACAACCAGCCGGCTCCCTCCACGTACATGACCCTCATGTACAACAACCACTACACCCCCTCCACCACCCACTACCAAGCACCAACCAACACCTGGGTGGTCAACGGCACCGACTCCCTCCTCCGCGCCGACTAGCCCCCCCCCCCCCCCCACAGCCCCAGCCCAGACCCGTACACCAGGGAGGACGAGCCAGACGACCCCCCCATCCGGTGCGCGTGGGGGCACGATTCCCTGGAGACGCTCCTTTCCATCCGCAGCGGCAACCAGGGCCTTGGCAGGGCGATGTACTGCCTTGCCAAACGGACCCAACGGTGCTTGCAGATCCCGACACGGTGGACGTGGAAGGTCAACCTCCGCCCCCAGCAGAGGGAGGCCCCCCTGAACCACACGGGAGCCACCCCCCTCACGTCCCACCACCATGCAGCTCTGATCGTTCATAGTGGCGGCCCGCCTCATGACCCTGCTGTGGCCGCGCCTGGACAACCCCAACCAACACTACCTCCATCCCACAGAGGGAGACATGGCCGGCATCCAGCGATGCTTCTTCGGAACCCTCCGATTCCTCTAGGAGTCAGACCCGCGCGTCCTGGAGCTAACGCCGACCCGCGCCCTGTAGCTCACCAACCCGCGCAACCAAGACGACTCCACAACACCCCCACGCACCACACATGACACAACCCACGGCACCGGCACCAGCAAGCATACACGACGCAAGGGAAGGCGCGCGCACATGCCCGATGCCCGAACACGCACCTGCACCCTCCTTGCCCACAGGACCCAGCAACCAGCACCCGCCCCCGCCGTCCGGGACCCCTGGCCGTCCCCCACGTCCGCCTCCTCCGCCTCCAACTTCTCAACATCCACCAACACAACCACCGCCACCACCTCCCCCACCACACCCCAAGCCGGCACACCACCCGCCAAACAGCGGGCAACGTCATCTACGCAAGCCCGCAAAGCGGCTGCCGCCGCCAAGGCCGCCGCAGCCCCACGACCCGCTAGCGGGAAAGTGGGGCGGCAGCGCAATCCATGGAAGCCCGCATCCGCAGCCCAGCTGAAACCCAAAGCAGCCGCCACGCCGCAACCCAAAGCCCGGCCACCACCCAAGCCAACCACCAAGCAGCGACCCAGACCAGCCGCGACACCACGGCCCCGACCGGCTGCCAAACAGGAGCCCGGCCCCAAGGCCCGCGCAAAGCCGGTAGTGCAATTCCAGCTCCCCGTGAACATCCTCTACGACCTCCAGCCCCTACCACCAAAGGCCCAGCAGCAGCAGCACCCAGCACAACGCCCCCCCCGCCATCACCGACGCCGCAACCACCGCCTCATGGCGGAACGCGCCACCGCCGAAGCACCACGCACCTCATCCCAACAACATCCAAACGCCGGACCCTGGGCCCACAGGCCACCCCCTCCCCGCCCGGGCTGGAGCAACGCCAGGGGCAACCAGCAGCGTCCTCAGCCCCCTATCAGCCCTCAGCAACTGCCCACGTCCAGCAGATGCCCCGTTACCGCCGCCACCATGCACACAAACCCAACCACGAGGCAGAGTCTGTATCCACGTGCCCACGCGTCTGCATACGCCCGCGCCCCGCCCACTCCCCGCGCACCCCAACGACGCCCGACTACGAGGACTCCCCCAGGCCCACCGCCGCCACCAGTCCCCCTGACTCCACTGCGCGCACCCACGCCCACGTCAACGCCCACTCCCAAGGCCGCAGATCCGCCCGGGGACGGTGGTGGCAGCGCTGGACCCACACGCAGCTGTGGGAGCTGCGGAAGAAGGCTCCGGCAGAGCCCTCCCTCGAGGGCCCGGTCCACCACTCCTGCAGGGAGACGACGGAGAACCGTCAACTCCAGCCGGCGGGGGGATGGATGCGGCAGGACGCATGGGAAGCCATGCTGGCTGATGCGCTTTGTCCCCAAAGAGTCCATCCCCGCGAGCTCTCTGCACCCCAGGACCACCCGTATGTCCTCAGGCGCCTGCGGGAGACCCTCCAGGCAACGCAGAGGGAAGGAAGGCGCCTGTGGGACATCAGCTCAAGCCCGACCCCACACAAGGACACCCCCTGGCCACCCCGAAGGCGCCGACGCACAGATAGCGGCAGCACCGACACCGCCCCGTCCCGAAGCACCCCGGGAACCTCGCACGCCACACAGCATGACGCGCCTGACCCCCCCGGCCCGCAGCGTCCCCGCCTAACCTCACGGGGGGTCAGTTTCCGAGCCACGCCCGGGCACACGCTGATGACACTCCCTGCCACCACAGGCCGCGAACCAATCCGCCCCGCCAGCCACAAGGCACCGCAAGCCACCGCGGCCCGCAACCGCCCCGACCAAGCCTGACCACGCCCGGGGCACCTGACCGGCCAGAAAAGGCGCCCTGACCCACCAGCCGAACCGCCCGAGACCCGATCCGACCCGACGATCCCGTCCAGCATCCACCCCCGCAGTGACCCTCTCACTCCCCGCTATCCCGCCGGGCACCGCCACCGAACAACACGCCGGACCCCGCCCAGAAGAAGCCGCGCGGACCAGGAGCCGCTGAACACCAACGCGCACGCCAACGGGCATCCGCCGCGCCCGACAGCGCCAAGTCCAAGCCCGCAGCCGTCAAATCTGCGTAACCCGCCCAAACCGCCTAACATGCAAATCACGCCCACGCGCCCCGTCCGAAGCTTAACCATGACAGGAGCTGACAAACACGAACCACGCCCGACAGCCCCTAACCCTCCGAGCCTGGCCCCGCACACGGAGGCAGAAAGGTACCCGAAGCCGGCGCCCACAGCCATCACATCGGCCTAACTTGCCAGCACCACCTCACCCTCGAGTCACGCCCACTAGCCCCGCCCGCAGCCGTGTACATCATGACACAGGGGCCGCATTCTATGGGCGCGACCGCGGAGAGGACACTAGCAACAGCACCAGGACGAGGAATACGGCACTGCTGCACCGCTGTTCCAACTGCCCATGCCTATGCCTGTGGTGTTCGCGCGCCCCTTTTCCCCTTTTTCAAAAAAACAAAAAAAAGCAAAAAGAAAACGAGGAAAACTTCAAGCAAGAAATAAAAGGGGGGGGGGGGGGCACTGAGGCCACCAACAGCACGCGCGTGCCGCAGACAGCGTGCACACCGGTGTACAAGCGCCAAGTGCCCACGGACACCGCACACAGAACGCACAGGACGCGCGCACCGGTGAAGAAGCGCCAGAGGCCCCGGTCACCGCACGCGCGTACGCACCGAGGGCAGCAGAAAGACACGGCGCAACAAACCACATCCCATGGGTCGGACGCACTGGGGCCACCCAGCCCACCAGCGGGGCTAGTAGCAGGAGCGGTACTCCAAGGCCCCTGGTCCGAGCCCGGCCGGGCTGCATCAGGGACCATGGCAAACGTCACCCGGAGCCATGGCAACAACCGGTGACAGGCGAGCCGGCACACAGCCAAGGAGGGGTTCGCCTGCCAAGCAGCGGGGCCCCGTAACTCGAGCCACAGGGGTGAGGCGATCGTACCATAGCAGCAATGCCCCCTGTGGTAAGAGATACTCCACACCGCAGGGCAGCCTCCCAGAGCTGCCGCCCAGGGTGAGGGGGCATGTGACCCTACTCACGGGTACATGTGGGGACACCCTCCCACCTGGGACATCTGGACCGGGTGGCCGCAAAACTGCCTTCCCAAGCGCCTGCGGGAGCGGCTCAAGAGGCACCTAACCTAGGGCAGTGGGAGGGAGAGGACGTCCCCTTGATGGAATTTCTTCCTGCATTGTGCCGAAGATACCTACCTACCTACCTACCTCCATTTACACATTACCTTGTGGAGAGAAATGCAAACATATATCTTCTTGTGTCCGTTTTCACCGGAACATCGTGATGAAGGTACACGGTTCTGTCTACGCCGATGGTATTTGCTTCCTTCTTCACAACTTGCTTAATGCATCGTGTGCTAATACATTATTCTGCCTAGCGCATCCCCCTATGTGAGAGGCCTGGCGCAAAAGGTCGCCATAAAACAATGGTGTGTGCGTCATTCCACTAAAATACTATATTTCCTGAAAATCTCCTATAAGGCGCTTCCCGAATCGCTCAAAAGAATAATTTGTTGCTGCCTTTCTGAACCTGATTTCCGTGTTCGTAGGTATTTTTTACTATGCAACTAGAGCCGCCTACTTTGGGTTGCCATTCCTCGCTGAAGCGGGCAATCAACTTCTCTCAACAACTCACGTGTTCAAGCGGCTCCTATGCTGTGCTTGCCACACGGTACCATTTCCCATGAACCAAGCACCTTCTTTGAGGTTTCCTGGTTTTTGTGTCTTTTGCCATCCGCCGAGCAATAACATGGTCAGCATCATATGTACAGTGGGGGGCAAAACTTCAAATGAAGCCGAAATCAGAAACCGGTGTTGCGAAAACAACTTTTTGTATTCAAATTCAGAAAACTGCATCTGGTTTTTTGTATGTAAAACCCGAAAGTTGCCCATTGAAGCCCTCCCCGCCACTGCCGCATCGCCGATTTTTCAACTTTTGATTTAGACGATTTCCACAAACTTGTGAAGAGTTGTAAGCTGAAACCTTTAGGATCATAAATCCTTTCTGATAAAATTCAACCATCTATCATCTTGGTTTCTGTTCTGGTGTGATTTTTTCGTGCCGATCTGGCACCAAAAAATTGCACCCGAGCGGAAACTGAAATGATTGACAGGCGGGGTTGTCAACAACTAACGATGTGCAAAGTTTCAGCTTCTAGATCCTCAGGAAGTTTGAGAAACCAACAAAACAAAAGTCTCCGATGCGGCAGTGCGGGCGTCAGCGCAAAATAGGAATACGGCAAAATCCGAAAAGGCCAGGCGACAATACGAAAAGGGTAATTATCATTTTCGAGTTTGTCAGAATTTTACCCTTTCGACTTTTTAGTCCATCCTGTATTCGACAAGGCATGTGCTTCAGCCAAAAGTTGTGGTATGTGTTGGGGTTTTCCTTTGTGTCCTTTTGCTGGCAGCTGTTGCGCTGCAGGAGGTTTGGCACTTTTTGAACCCGTTTTTCCCGTTTGAGACAATGTAAAGCGGGGGGAAACAATCAAAAAGTCTGTCCTATCACGTGGCAAAGCCTGTCTAAGTGACCAGAAAGTCGAGCCATGCTTTCTCTGGCGGCGTGCTACGAATAGGTGAGATTGGAAAGCCAGCGAGAGTGGAAGCCAGCATAGTTTTGCACCACTAGCCCATAGGGTGGATGTTGTCTCAACACGTTGGATTCGTGGAATAATGACAACACCATTCATGATGCCTCATCCAATCCGGCATGATGACATCATTGATGACATGAAACGTTATGTCATTAATCGTCAAATTTCTGAAAAGAGCAGTGGAAGGAAATTCGAAGCCAACACGAAGCCCTGAAACGTTTCAACAAGGTATTTTAAAGATGCTGATTTCAAAAAGCTGGAAACAAAGCTTGAGGCCAACACTAGACAATCAAAAAGTTGTACAAAGGAGTCTCCAGGATGTTGCTTAGAAAAAAGTGTATTGTATGAGAGGAGGAGCATTGGAGTGCTAAACAAAAAGGTTGCTGAAGATGGGAGATTGTGCTATCAGCTACCTCATCAAAATGATCAGAAATAATCAATTCATCGGTTTTGTTTGAAGAAATCATCGCATCGCACCGGTTATCTTGGAAGCAATAATCGCATCAACCAGTTATTTTTGAAAAAGACAATTGGGGAAAACAGGCTATTTTCAAAGCTACCAGCTTCCAAACCCTACCATAGACCTTGACCTTTAAGATTAGGAATATGAGGAAAGCAGTGGAGCGTTGACACTAGACTTTGGTGACACCTTGGTTCATATGGGGCACACTGTTGAACTACTACACAATAGCTAGAAAACCGCCGACCACACAACCTTCAACCGCCCGTACGTAGTGGCTAGCTACCATGAGACAACCTTGGTTTGGACACTTTGTTGAGCAAAGAAAAAGGATTTAATAACGTTTGGAACCTGGTAGTTTTTAAAATAACCGGTTTTAAAAGATTATTTTTTTCAAAAATAACCGGTTTTGCCGATTACCAATTTTCAAAATAACCGGTTTTTCCGTTTAATTGCCCTTTACTAACCGAAATCGTGCCATCGGCAGAAGAGAGCCCATACAACTCGATACACAGTGATCAAAACTACGTTGCAAGTTGTATCTCGCCATCAGCCATCGTTTATTGCTACCAAAGCCTATGTCTAGTGCCAACATCGGACAACATCTACTCCCGGAAAGGAACCCGAAAATTTTGGAAGCATTCCGATTAATTGGTTTAAATCAGTTTTCAAAATAACTTGTTGTGCGAATTGTTTTGAAAATAACCTTCGATTATTGCCGATAACCGGTTATTCCGATTAATTGGTAAAACCGGTTCCGAACCCTAGGTTTTGATTGCAAAAAGAACCAACCTAAAGCTCAACCATAGACTGAAGCTATGGCTATCTTACTTCGGAGAAACCTTAGTAGTGCACTTGTAAACACTGTGACCAAACATATCTTTTTTCCACCCCTTGAGCTCAAAATAGCTGTATGATCGTGTTCTGGCCCATGTCGTATATTGGTAGTTGCTTTGATCATAAAAGAAGCTTTCGGACTGAACCAACCTCAGCCAAAATCTCACCACTCAAGCTGACTCCTTTACATCATGAGCACCTCCTCAATGGAATGTCCCATTGGGACCAATTTGCTACAATGAGCCAAGGAATAGGTCACGTTTGCCAGTTTGACGAATTTCTGGATCATTCTAAATAGGCCAAGACGTCGGTTGTGTATTGCTAATGTTTGTAGAGGTGATACCTGCAGCTCGCACTTCTTTTTTTTTTTTAAACATTTTCATTCCGGAGGGGCAAATCATTCAATCAATATACAATGATGGTGCTGGAGTGGGTGGGTGGTGACAGTTTGAACAGCTTGCCGCTGCCACATCGGCAGTTCAAACCCTAGTGCTACCGATTCTGCACTTGGGCAGAGCTGGCGCAGCCAAATCGCAGTGCCGGTGGCCGTATTGTTTGCACGAAACACTTTCAATACTGACATGGTCCCACGGCCGAGGATTTTCTTCGGTACAAATAGTCCTAGGGGTAGGAATAAAAGATCTGCCCACATCGCGCACGCGCATCCCCTGTCAAATTTAGACACAAATGAAACCCCTTTTTTTTTGCTAAACCACATCTTCGACAAAAGGGCAGATGCAGCCCATCCTGTTTCACTGTAAGTGCGTATTCCTTGCATACCCTTCGTGTTTTTATTGTTTACCTCGCCCTCATTTCCTGAAATGCCTCGGAAATCAATGAACACTACCACATGGGACTGGGCGGACCCCGAGGCCATTGATAGTGGGACAAACCGCACCATCCCCCAAGCTCTACCCGAAGAGCCCGAAGACACTACGCCCGAAGAGCCACGGAGAGAGCCTCATGGAAACTTTGGTTTAGGAATGGAACCGGGCTTCCAAGACAAAGCATACCGGAGTGGAGCAGAGACCAACCCGAAGGAATGAGTAGAAAATCGGGAATGTATGTACTTGCCAGCGTTTTGTGGAATTGTGCTTCGTTGGTGGACGTGTGCTTCATCTTTTGCTCTACCTTAGAAGGAGACGAGGTGCTATTTGCCGAGGGCTCCGAGCTGTGGTACGATCTTCCGAATAAGAGGGGGGTTTTCTCGGAACGTTGGGCCTTCCAACTAGTACCGAGAATGCAGGAGAGGTAAATGAAAACCCGCAAAGCTCAGTTTTCTCAAAACGGTCCAATGATGCCAGCAACATAGGCCAAGCATAACATCAAAACCACAAGTGCAAAAAATGTGTCGTACAAAACAATGGACCCCCCCCCCTCTGCCGACCCGGGTTGCAGAAGTGGACAAAGAGGGGATTTCCCCCCTCACCTTAGTCACCTTAACGAAAGCGGCACTTGGGGCGAGCTCTTTAAAAACAGATCAAAGACGCCTCCTTGTGGTGAAGGGCTACATTGCCGCGGAAATTTTGACATGACCACCTTGATCCCCAAACAAATACAGAACCTCCCTGCTTGCCTGTTTGCACCCTGGTCCGCGCATGTTGACCAGCATCTGAAGACATTTGGAAAGAGCAAAACATGAGCATCAAATTATGGGCTAAATCGTGCACCCACTGAGTAGTGCCTGAAAAACAACTCGCAGGCAGAACCATATATTCTTTTTTCTAGATGCGAAAATATTTTTTCTGATGCGCTAAAGAATAATAGAACCTCTAAAAAACATACAAAACATCTAAAATTTAATGCAAAACATCTAAAGAAAAGGTCGAAAGTGACCAAGATTTTAAGTGGCTCTCTAAAAAAAATTTCGCTGCAAATCTGAAAAAAAATATAACAACGTTTCAGGAACAGAGTTTGAGATCTAAAAAAAAAACAACATTTGAAAAAAATATTCCGCCTCTAAATAAAAAAAAAAAAAACGGATAATGCTTCCCCCATGTCCCTGCCCTGCCCTTACAGGTAACATGCCATAGAAACCACTGATTCACACTGCGTTGCATCTAGAGACAACATGACGCCGAGTATGAGACCACTGCCAACAAGATTGCCTGATGCCAGATACACTTTCCGAACGTGCGGTTGCAGTACACTTTAGATTACAGGAGGATGATGGATAATGCAACCCACTTGATGGCATCGGAATTTTTCATTGTGCAACTGGTGCACAAGACGCCTTCGTTGTGGACAAGAGCTGGGGTACCATGGATTCTTGGACATGACCCAAACAAATACAGAACTAGCATCCCTCCCTGTGTGCACCCTGGTCGGCCTATGTTGACCCATCACCTGAAGACATTTGGAAGGGGCAACACTTGCGCATGCAATTATGGGCAAATTAGTGCACCGACTGAGTAGTGCTTGAATGCCACCTCTCACAGTCTGAGCAAGGAATTTGGAACTTGGAACTGACTGGGCACACTGCAAAAGCCGCAGAAAATGCACAAATTTGTGCTGGCATGCAGCGTTGTAAGGAGTTGATAACTATGGCTGTCAGACACTGCAGCACAGCCACGTGAGTTGCACGTGGTATTTCAGAAGAAACGAGCAGAAAAAGCTTCGCTCGATCAGCCTGTGTCTGGGTATGAGCCAACGAATAGGTCATGTTTGCCAGTTTGACGTATTTCTGGATCATTCTAAATAGGCCAAGACGTCGGTTGTGTATTGCTAATGTTTGTAGAGGTGATACCTTCAGCTCGCACTTCTTTTTTTTAAAACATTTTCATTCCGGAGGGGCAAATCAATCAATCAATATACAATGATGGTGCTGAAGTGGGTGGGTGGTGACAGTTTAGTTCAACACTGCAGTGGCCTCTAAGCAGCTTGCCGCTGCCACATCGGCGGTTCTAACCCTAGTGCTACCGATTTTGCACTTAGGCAGAGCTGGCGCAGCCTAATCGCAGTACCGGTCGCCGTATTGTTTGCACGAAACACTATCAATACTAACATAGTCCCACGGCCGAGGATTTTCTTCGGTACAAATAGCCCTAGGGGTAGGAATAAAAGATCTGCCCACATCAAGCACGCGCATCCATTGTCAAATTTAGACACAAATGAAACCCCTTTATTTCTATTAAACCACATCTTTGACAGAAAGGCAGATGCCGCCCGTCCTGTTTAATGGTAAGTGCGAATTCTTTGCATACCCTTCGCGTTTTTATTGTTTACCTCGCTCTCATTTCCCGAAATGCCTCGAAAATCAATGAACACTACCACATGGGACTGGGCGGACCCCGAGGCCAGTGATAGTGTGACAAACCGCACCATCCCCCAAGCTCTACCCGAAGAGCCCAAAGACACTACGCCCGAAGAGCCACGGAGGGAGCCTCATGGAAACTTTGGTTTAAGAACAAAAGCCGGCTTCCAAGACGAAGCATACCGGAGTGGAGCAGAGACCAACCCGAAGGAATGGGTAGAAAATCGGGAATGTATGTACTTGCCAGCGTTTTGTGGAATTGTGCTTCGTTGTTCGACGTGTGCTTCATCTTTTGCTCTACCTTAGAAGGAGATGAAGTGCTATTTGCCGAGGGCTCCGAGCCGTGGTACAATCTTCCGAATAAGAGGGGGGTTTTCTCGGAACGTTGGGCCTTCCAACTAGTACCGAGAATGCAGGAGACGTAAATGAAAACCCGCAAAGGCCCGCTTGGTCAAAACGGTCCAATGATGCCAGCAACATAGGCCAAGCATAACATCAAAACCACAAGTGCAAAAAATGTTTGGTACAAAACAATGGACCCCCCCCCCTCTGCCGACCCGGGTTGCAGAAGTGGACAAAGAGGGGATTGGCCGCCCTCACCTTAGTCACATTAACGAAAGCAGCATTTAGGGCGAGCTCTTTAAAAACATATCAAAGACGCCACCTTGTGGTGAAGGGCTACATTGCCGCGCAAATTTTGACATGACCACCTTGAGCCCCCAACAAATACAGAAGCTCCATGCCTGCCCGTGTGCACCCTGGTCCGCGCATGTTGACCAGCATCTGACGACATTTGGAAAGAGCAAAACATAAGCATGAAATTATCGGCTAAATCGTGCACCCACTGAGTGGTGCCTGAAAACAACTACCAGGCAGAACCATATATTCTTTTTTCTAGATGCGAAAACTTTTTTATTCGATGCGCTAAAGAATAATAGCACCTCTAAAAAACATACAAAACATCTAAAATTTAATGCAAAACATCTAAAGAAGAGGTCGAAAGTGACTGAAAGTTTAGATGGCTCTCTAAAAAATAATCCGCTGCAAATCTAAAAAAAAATATATAACAACGTTTCAGGAACAGAGGGCGAGATCTAAAAAAAAATACAACCTTTAAAAAAATATTTCACATCTAACAAAAAAAAATACGGATAATGCTTCCCCCACGTCCCTGCCCTGCCCTTACAAGCAACATGCCATAGAAACCACTGATTCACACTGCGTTGCATCTAGAGACAACATGACGCCGAGTATGAGACCACTGCCAACAAGATTGCCTGATGCCAGATACACTTTCCGAACGTGCTGTTGCAGTACACTTTAGATTACGGGAGGATGATGGATAATGCAACCCACTTGATGGCATCGGAATTTGTCATTGTGCAACTGGTGCACAACACGCCCTCGCTGTGGACAAGGGCTGGAGTGCCATGGATTCTTGGACATTACGCAATCAAATACAAAACCAGCATCCCTCCCTGTGTGCACCCTTGTCGGCCTATGTTGACCGATCATCTGAAGACATTGGAAAGAGCAACACTTGAGCATGCAATTATTGGCAAATTTGTGCACCGACTGAGTAGTGCTTGAATGCCACCTCTCACAGTCTGAGCAAGGAATTAGGAACTTGGGACTGACTGGGCAGACTACGAAAGCCGCAGAAAATGCACAAAATTTTGTGCTGGCATGCAGCGTTGTAAGGAGTTGATAACTTTGGCTGTCAGACACTGCAGCACAGCCACGTGAGTTGCACGTGGTACTTCAGACGAAACGAGCAGAAAAAGCTTGGCTGAATCAGCCTGTGTCTGGGTATTCTGAGTAAGAGAAAGTGCTTTTCCAATGCTTTAGGGTATGCTTTAGTTGTATTACAGGTGCTCTAAGCACTCATGCATTTTTATGTTAGTATTGGCCCGACCAAGATGGGTGATAACACATTTAGACCTGTGGAACCAAACACTAAATCAGGATGTTGTGTGGACCCCTTAATCCCCAAGCTATAGGCACTAAAACATCTTTCTCTGGGTGACTAAGGCACTGATATACTGAGGGCAGAGCCTATGAGTGTATCTATATTTATCATGAATTCTTAGCTATCCTAGTGGTATGCACCCTAGGGGGCTGGAGCACCTCTTTTTGAGAGGTCCTGGGTTCAATACCCAGTCAGCCTAGCTAAGTAGGATTATCCCATGTGACATGGCAGTGACCTCAGCGCCACAAACCATGCCACCACAGCACCTATGGGACCCAAGAAAAAAGAGTGCACATCTCAAGATGGCACTATGGATGAGAGTGAGCCCTTGGGGCAGTTGTTCAATCAGTTTTTGTCAAACATGTAAAATATTTCATCCTCAGTTGCAATGTATGCTTTTTGCTGTGGTCTATTGTTGATAGTTGTCTTTATCTAACTCTTTGTGACTGCAGCCCTTCATGCTTTGATCCTGATTCTCTTCTACTTGCTTATCTCTGGCTTGGGTTATCCTGGAATGGATGTATTTCAACAACAAAACATTTTCCTCATCAAAAACAAGCAGCAGGAACCCTGCACCAGCAGCAAGCAGCAGGAGAGGCACAACAACAATACAGTGTTGAAATCACTATCAAGCTTTCTGGTAGCAGAGGCAGACAGTCCCTGCGTACCGGCAGCAACCCCGTGCCGTACATCCAGTGCGCCGAGATCTGTCATATATAAGCAAGAAGGGCGAATATGGTAACGAAGAAGGAGGACACGGACATTAGGACGGCGCCTGAGGCACCAGCAATGCCAGCACCTGGGGAACCTGGCCCTGGACCTAGCGCTGTACCTTCGGTGCCCTTACATGGGCCAGTGGACGTGGTTGATGATTCGCTGGAGGGACTTCAGTTGGCCTTCTGGGCCCTCTCAGTCGGGGAGGTGGACACCAACCCTGTGAAGAGAAAGAGAGAGAGAGAGAGAAGGAGGCTGGAAAAAGCATGGCAGACGAAGGAGTGGACCATGGGCACGACCCGACGAGTGCGTCAACCTTCGAGGGCGCACCAAGCGCTTCTGGCCTCCACACATCACCCTCTCCTACAACCACCACACTCCCAACTCCAGACCCAGCCGCGACAGCATCCACACCCATAACCACCCCGCCTATGGCTGAGGGCACAGGCCTTACTGGTATGCCTACCTACCCTGCCTATGGTGTGAACCCACCTACCACTGCGCTTCCAGAGGCAACCACTACCAGTGAGCCGGTGGCCTCCAGTTCTGCGCCGCGATGGTATGCGGCTGACTATCACCATCCTCTACCCGCTACGGGAGCCTATGTGGATGTTCCTGGGTATGCAACCCTGGGTGGGCTGTGGAGAGGACCTGGGTCATGCGGGAGCAGGAGTAGAGTATCGGGGAGACCTTCCAACAGGTCCCTGACGTGATCGGAGATAAAAGAGGCTCTTCGAAGAGCCACCTCTGAATTTGTGGGCGCTCTCACTCAAGAGATTCGGGCTAAACTAAAGCCCCTGATTCCGCCCCAAGCGTCACCTACCACGGTGGGAATGTCACCCCATCGAGTACAGGCTAACCACCTGGTGGCAGGGTTGACAAATACACTGGGGAGCCTGAGGAGCTGACCGATGCCGATCCCTGCAGCAATACCGAGAAGCCCTTTCGTACCGAGGATGGCCCAGCCACCCTACAGCAGCGTGGGGAATTCTACGAGAGCCGAGCTGGACCGGCTGGGGCTAACAGCCCTGAGGGCAATGGTTGACGTGGAGCCCCATGGCTCCAGTGACCTAGGCGGAGACCGCTCTGACAATGAGCCGCCTTCAATGACTTCTGCTTCGCCCTCGGAGGACGACGACTCTGAGGACCCCGAGAACCCGAGTGGGCGGAACAAGAAGAAGAAGAGGAAGACCAAGCGCCCTGAGGGACGCAGGTTTCAGGAGGCTAAGGCCATTGCCACCTCCAAGATCGTGGTCAACTTGCCTGAGTTCACAGGCAAGGACCTCAGCGAGTTCGCTGAAAATTTTGGCCGATTTCTCCGATTGACCGGCCAAACCCACGCTAGTGGACGGGTCAAGTGCGATCTGCTCCTGCAGTGTTGCAAGACCAAGTACCTGGAGAAGCAGGTCAAGCAGATCGTGACTAAGTCCACCACCTTTGCCGACGTGTTGGCTGCCTTCGAGAGGCAGTACCCGACCTATGAAACCGACCTCTCCATCAGGTCTGAGATCCAGAACCTGCCCGTGCTGCCCAACAACCCCAAACCTGGCAGGGTCTCTGAGCTACTGGCTGACTTGGATCACTGGGCTGGACGATTGACGCCCGGTTCCTACAGCAGCGACGACCTGCTTTTCTGGTTGGTGGCTAAGCTCCCTCGGGAGCTGTGGGACGAGTGCCGTTCAACGGCAGAGCGCAAGGCTAGAGCCCTCAACTACGAGGATATATGTGTACTACTCCTGGAGCTGGAGCTGGAGAAAGAAAGCGACCAGCACCTGAACAACTACCGTCCTGGAGGGGGAGGCTCTGGAAGCCATGGCAAAGGGTACCAAGGATCCAGACCTGGACTAGAACCACACCCAAACACGCCCGTATCATGGAAAACGTCAAGGAGCTCTTCTGGTGTGATGCCAGAGACGAGCAGGGTCACCTGCAGCACACCCCTGACTGCGGGCAGCGAGACTGCTTCGTAGTCCCAGGGAAGAAGCAGGAGACCAACACCGGCGCCAAGGCGAAGATGCCGGATCACTACAGGTGTACTATCACCTGTGCCTTCTGTGGGAAGAGGAAGCACTATGAGGATGAGTGCTACCACAAGCAGCGCCTGTCGGCGAAGCTGAAGGGTGAAGATCCTGGCAAAGGCTCTGGAAAAGGTGGAGGCAAAGGCATCAGCAACGACACCGGCAAGGGCAAGTCAAAAGGACGTGGAAAAGGGCAAGACAAGACCCAAGGTGGACGAGGAGGAGGCGCCAACCGACAGCCAGACAAGGACAACAAGAACCCGGACAAGAACGGAGGCAACCCCAACCCTAATCCAGGGGGGAACTCCGAGCCCTCTGGAGGGCAGTCTGGTCCCACCACACGCTCGCACACGCAGGCCGAGCGAGAACAAGGGGCCAGGCGTGAGCATGAAGGTGGTGATGACGGCAACGCTAAGAAGAGAAGCCGTTTCATGAGGATGGCCCGCAAATTGCGGAACAAGCGGTTCGAGGTGACCTGTCCTGCGGAGTTCTGACGGGGAGGCTCCGGTGGGGCCCTGGACCTGGTGTTCTGGGTATGTATCCGACTGCGGGGACGTGAATACCTGGGGGTATTGGATACTGGAGCCACCATATCTGTAGTGGCCAACAAAATTTTACCTTGTGGGAGCCTGAAGAACACCATGACCACCGCAGCTATAGGAATGGGGGATGGACATGTGGTGCAAGCTGCGGGGACTGTGAAGTGGAGGTACCTATGGGCTCCCGAACTATCGCCCATCGGTTCTATGTGATGGACACTGAGGCCTTCAACTTTGTATTGGGGACTGACTTCTTCGTGCAGCACTCCCAGATACAATCCCTGACGCTGCAAGCGCCCTACCTCCTCTACGTGGACCACGGCAGTGGCAGAGAGTCTGTGCCACTGGAGCAGTCGGAACACACCTCGAGCTACCTGAGGGTATCGAAGGAGGAGCCCTCGAACATGATGGCGGCCTCCAAAACTGAGGACTATCCACTATTGGGGGAAGTCCTAGACCAAGGTCTGAAGGAGGTGGGTTACTCTAGATAAGACCTGAGTGTGGAGTTGTTCGCCAGCGACAAGCAACATGTCCTGGACCTTTACTGCAGCAAGGGGAAGAACTGCAGCTACAAATTTTACTGGCCCTCTTTCGGGATGGCCTACGGGAACCCCAGGTTCAGTGAACTGGGGAAGGTCTTGACCAAGGTGGCCTTGGAACGTTCCCGTATGGTTGTGTGTTCCCCTGATTGGGGAGCCCATGGGGGCAACGAGTACTGGCGAACCCTCCTGGACAGGCTGACTATCAGCTCTGTTCGGTTACCTGATGAGGCCATCTACGTGCCTCTGGGGCGTAAGACGCCGATCGGGAAACCCGGATGGGGGAGTATGCTCAGCGTGGTGGACGGAGGTGTTACCTCCATCCCCTGGGAAGACCTGGACTCGACTCTGGTCCAGGCTCTACAACGAGAAAGCGATGGACTCGCCTTGGGTGACTTGAAGAATCGGCTACGACCTCAAGATGCTATTGAGACTATACCCGGAGGAGATGAATACGTCGTGACTGACACCAACGCCCCCGACCATCCCTGCCATGTACCTGTTCCTGATGGAGTCTCTGAGTGTGGACTATCCGAGCTCCCTAGCTCTATCCACTCAGATGACGATACTGAGCACAACGCCTTCTTCGTGCAGACCTGTGTGGAGAAAGTGGAGAACGCCGAGTACGTCGCCCCACTGAAACCCCTACTCTCCATGAGGGTGCAAGACCCTGTGGACGAAGAGCTGGATCCCCGATCCAGGGTAAGGGAGTACGTGGACTCCAAGAGAAGGTTGGTGGCGAAAAAGCTATGCTACGCTAAGCCTACCCGCAGCTCATGGCCACTGAAGCAAGGACGTATGGGAGACCTATCCCAATTGAAGGAGGACCTCGAACAGAAGATCACCACCTGGCAAAGGGAGGTAGATCTTAAGCTCATGAAGAGCGTGTGGGGGGCCCATGTGAGGACTTCAGAGGAGGACGACCTCTCGGAGGAATGTGTATGTGAACCCCCTCGAGCATGCCTATGTTGCCATCGTCCACGGGAGATGGTTGAACGTGACCTACTTTACGCCTACCAAGGGTTGAAGGATTCTACCAAGGGCTGTGAGTCGGTGGAGGATAACCTCCCGACGTCTATTACTCAGGGGGCAAGCAACTTACACTCTGACGAGGACATGGAGGACAAGAGCAAGCTATTGGACCCGCGGGTGCAGACGCTTATAAGGACCTATCTGGGGGTGTTCGGGGAACTACCACCCCCAGCCTCATGTGAGAAGCTGGTACAGATGGACCTCAAGCTGAAACCCGAGTTCGTGGGTCACAAGATCCGGAGGAGACCCTATCCGGCTCCTAAAGAGCAGGCCGACGAGATTGAGCGACAGAGACAAGAATGTATCGACGCGGGCCTAGTCCTGGAGTACAAGGACGGGGACTACCCCCAACACTGCAGCCCCTGTTTCCTGGTGGCTAAACCTGGGTCTACAGCCAAACGGCTGGTAGTGGACTACGGAGAGCTGAACAAGAAAACGCTGAACCACTCAGGGTCCATTCCTAATATGGAGTCTACCCTTGAGAAGATAGCCTCCTGTCGCTACAAGACCAAGATGGACAAGAGGAGCGAATTCTGGCAGGTGGACCTGACGCCCAACGCTCAGGAGCTACTAGCCTTCATCACCCCTCAGGGGAGGGTGTTCAAGTGGAAGGTCATGCCGTTTGGCGTGGCCAACGCACCCGCTCTATTCGAAGAGCTGATGAACAAGATCTTGTCCATCCTACGAAAGAGACCTAAAGTGCAGAAACTCATATCCCGTGGGGCCCAGATGGAAGCACACATCGACGATGTATGCCTCGGGACCAATACCCAGGAGGACCACCTAATCCTCTTGGGTGAGTTCTTTGCGGTCTGCCAAAACAACCACACACGACTCAAGCTGGAGAACTGTGAGTTCATGCAGGTGACCATGCCGTACCTGGGGTTTGACGTTGGCTATGGGACGTGGACCCCAGCGGCCTCTAAGGCCAAACCCCCGATGGTCGCTAAGGTACGACACGAAGACCCCAAGAAAGGACTTCATGATGTACGCAGTTTCATTGGGGCGTGCAACTTTCATCGCCGCCATATCAAAAACTTCACCTACACCAGTGCCATTTTGACGGACTTGATCAAGAAGAGTAGTACTTGGCGCTGGGGCCCACAAGAGCAACAAGCGTTTGACGTGCTCAAAGACAAGGTGGCCAACGCTAAGTGCTTGGGCGTGCCTAGGGCACAGGGGGAGATTATCCTGGTGACCGACGCCAGCAATGTGGGTGGTGGTTGAACGTTGTTCCAATGGCAAGCACTAGAGAAGGAGGAGTTCGACTCGGCTATTTCCCAATGGGGGACTGAAGGTCTCAAACGAGATGGAACTCTCAAGCACAGCTACCCTGACGACAAGTGGGTCCTAGTACCTCTGGGCCACTGGAACTGGAAATGGAACCAGACCAGGGGGAACTACTCCACCTATGAGCAGGAATTGCTCGCGGGTATGCTGGTGCTATCCTCACAAGCACGACTGTTGGGGAGTAACCCTGTGGTCTGGCTGTGCGACCAAGAGCCGGTCCGCACTTTCCAGAAGGGTCCCCAACCTGAGAAGGCCAAGCAACGGCGCTGGTGGACCTACCTCAGCCAACTACGGCTGACGGTACACCATATCCAGGGAGTGAAGAGCGAGTGTGCAGACTACATCAGCCGCAACAACTTCGACGCCCTGATTGGTGCTCGGTCTGAAGCGCTGGCTAAGGAGGCGTTCAGCCGTATGGACGTCCACTTGGACCTCAACATGACTATGATACGCCCCCTGGATGGACTCCAACAATCGGAGTACCTGAAGGAGTTTGGGGATATCTACAAGCGCCTGGAGAAACGCCTTGAACTCCTCCTGGTCAACCAAGATCAGTGGAAGAGGGACAAGAGCTACCTCTGGCACGAGGACCGCATCGTGGTACCCAGTGACAGAGTCCCAGCGCTGCTGAAGTGGACCCATGAGTCCAGCGGTCATGTGGGTGGTGACCGTACCCTGAGGCTATTCAAGCAGTGGTTCCACACTACGTGCACTGACGACCAACTGCGGAAAACCCTCCAGCCTATCTTGGACAAGTGCCCGTGTAGGTCCTGCAAACCAGGGGATATCAGGGACAGAGGTCTCTACTCGACCCTGCCCATCCCTCACTGTGCTAACAGTGTTCTATACGTGGACTACAGGGAGATGCCGAAGTTCGGGGGCTATGACTTCGCCCTCGTGGTAACCTGTGGGTTGACCAGGTTTACCAGGGTGTTCCCACGTACCAAGCACATTACCGGGGAGGAGACTATCAAGATACTCCTGGAGGAGTGGTTTTGTGTCTATGGGGCGCCCAAGGAGATCAACTCGGATGAGGACGTACGAGTGCGCTCAGATACCGCCTGGTACAAGAGGGTCCTGAGATCCCTCAATGTCCAGGTGTCTACGGGGATTCCCTACTCTCACAGAAGCAACCCCCTATGTGAGCGACAAATTCGTGTCCTCAAGGAGAATGTAAGGATATGGTGCAAAACTGAACGCACCAGTGAAGCCGGTTCGGACCCCCGTGGCCATCTTGGGGTCACTTGGGGTGTGTATCTATGTGCCGGCAAGCCGCCATTGGCTGATATCATACTCTCCCATCCACCTGACCTAACCCGATGTGATAGTGTGATAGGTTTGGTCATTGCGGCTATGAGCGGCAATATTCAGTACCGAGGCGCCGCCAGCGGAGATTTATATATCGGAATATCAGGAATCAACAGGGTTTTATTATCGTAATGTTTCCGTAATTTTTCAGCCTTTCGTTCTGATGGTCAATGTATCGGCGACTGTCAGTTGGCTCGCGATTTTGCGTTAACCGATTGGTTAACTGTTATTTCCAGATATTTTGGCGGATACTCCGTTGAAGGGTCAGATTTCATCAGCAAAGGGTTCGTTGCTTCCGCAATTTTCTAAATAAGCACTCGAAATTTTAATCTGAATTTTTCGCGATGTCGAAATCGGATTTTCGACTTCGACATCGCCGCACTTGATTTGGACTTCTTCGAGTGGTCATACTCCTTTCGCTATGCCTGAATCAGGTTTCCCTTATACTTGCCACCCATTTGACTTGGAGATATAAGGGAAACAAAAGTGAATCGTGGGACCACTTTGAAGGACCATATCTACGCGCGAGTGTGAGGAAAGAGAATAAGGAAGGTTGGGTTGCAAACGCCTTGGTCCCAACTTAATTTAGGAAGCATCAAACGCCTTTGGTGTGTACACATGCCCGATATAGCAAGGGATAATGGTCAAGAGGGTATAAAGTGATATATAACTCTTGGACCGTGCAACCGAACATTTTATTGTGACTTTCCAGTGTACCGCATGAGTGTTGGGATTGCATAGCAACTTTCCTTGGGTTCCTACGTATTTTTAACGTGAAGTTATGTCAATGGAGGGACATGGCATATCATGGTGGGAGCCATATTTTGAGGGTATGTGTTGTATGCATGGTATATGTTTGATATGCTCACGCCCATGTTATGTATCTTCGTGTGGCCGAAGAGATGGGGAGCCATACGTGACAAGGGCTTTGCCCATGTCCCAATTGTGGAATTCAAAGCGCTAGACCAAGTCTACCGCATATGTATTGCTCATGGTATGTTTGACAAAGAGATCCATGGGTGCACTCCCATTTTCATGGGGCATGTAGATATTAGTGGCGAAGGTATCTCCATGCGCCTGATTGCGGATCCAAGTGGCGGAATTGTTCGCAAATGGTTCCAATCATTTGTGTATTGAATCATGAGCGGATATCATGGGTGAGCATAGAGATATACCATCATGACAACTTTGTATTTGGTCATATTTTCATGTTTTTGACCTCAATTTTTGCTCATTTTTGCGTTTTGTGTACTTACCTGGTCAGCAAACAGCAAGAAGCCTATGGAGAGTCGAACCATGGTATGTTGTTCATATGTTGGCATATGCTTTGGAGTTGAACACCACCATATGCCGGATCGCGTACTCCATTTGGCTTGGCGCACGAGAGATTACAAAAATTGGTCTCAAAATCATGGGCTGACTTGGGCAGTGCGTGGCGCCCATATCCGAAGGGGTTTCGAGGGTAAAGTGGGATGTACATGGGCATTGGCCTTTGGTCTCTATCCTCCATGAATACTAGACTTCGATTCCATGCATGCTTTGAGCCTTCGGATAAGTTGTATCCTCAATTTTGAGCATATATTTGATATATGGCCAATATGGTGTGAATTGGCAGTTTTTTGGCATGTTATGAGTTCAAACTCATAGGTCATTTCTCTAAGCCCATTCGACTCCAAGTCCAACCAAGGTTATGTCAGGGTAGAGCATGGTCCTCAGTGCCACTCTAGGCCATGACACGCCACCCCCCCCATTGGGCTAGGATTTAGAGGCTTGGGAGTGAACACATTTTTGGGGTTTATGTAATGACTTTTGACATATGGCATTTAACCATCTTATTGGACTGGGTTCAGGGCATCATGTTGGTGAGTCAAGGAAAGGTTTTGAGTCCAGGGAATGAGGGGTCTATGGCTGTGATTGTATAAGTTCTCATCTATCCCCAACTTTGCTTTATTTGTGTTCATATGCCAATTTCAGGGCTTTCTTCCTTGGTGCAATTCTTGTACATGCCCGCCACCGTGGGAATACCGGTGTGCTGAACGAAAGCCCGCAGCCTGATTTGGATTGTGAATTGGGTTATTGCTATACTTGTGGGATCTGGTTGCTGTTCCGGGTTGAAGGAGGATTACATTTGCTATATTTTTGGATTTGGACCCTGGATTTTGAGGATGTTGAGAAATGCAATCGTTGATCCGGAGCAAGTCAGCAGGGGTGACAGGCGGAAGGGGCACAGCGGGGGCCGGTCCTGGTAGGGACCTTCTTTATGGTAGCAGAGGCTTACCTGCTGCCCCTACCAACCGCCGACCCGGGGACTTGGGCCTTTATGAGCCCTGCCCAAGTACGCCCCGGGTGCGTATTGTGGACTGGTCGGAGACCACGCCAGAGATTGGCGCCATAGAAGAACCGAGACGTTCAAGAGCATGGCGAACTCCGGAAGTTGAAGCCCGAAGAGAAGTACGACATTCGGGAAGAGGAGGACGTGACATGGAGGACCTGGTCTCCATGTGCCAGCGTCGCTGCCGAAAGGCATGCAACCTCCGCTCCGCCGCGGAGGACTCTGATGAGGCTTGCCATTCAGGCAGCAGTGGAGGACGGGCCCGGCGCTACCCGAAGCGCGGGTCACCCAAGTCCGCGGCAAGGGACGCTGGGGCTATGGACACGGACCCCAGCCCGGTCAGGCTGTGGGAATCCGAGGGGCACTCCGAGGGCTATCGGACAGCCTACGAGCCACCTTCGGAGTCGGAGACGCCCGCGCCGATCGCCAGGGCGCATACAGCCCCCGAGCCCGCCCTGCAGCACGACGCCGAGGGCTTGGAGAGGCCAGCCAGGGCCCGGACGGCACCTGTGCCCCGGCACACGGGACCAGGAACAGACGCCATAGGCGATACGCCCATGGGCGATGAGTCTGAGGTGCCGGGAACCGCGGGTTGCGCTGAATCCGGCGGAAAGCACGCTGCGTGCCACTGCGAGCACGTGTCCTTCCTCATGGGCAAGTACCCGAAGATGGGGATGGACGCCATCGTGCATCGCCTTGACCGCCTGGACAACGCCAAGGACGGTCTAGAGGAGGACGTCGCGGGGATCCTGGACGACCAGTCGGCCGCGGAGAACCACATGGAGGAGCTGCGAGCGGATCAGGCCCGGTACCGGGAGAATCTGGAGCTGGCCCTGCAGAAGCAGCAGCAAGTGGTGGACAGCCTCCTCCACTTAGTGGAGGACATGTCGGGACGCCTGAGAAGGCTAGAGGAGCGACAGCCCCTCGCCTCGGGTCCGGAGCTCCCGGCAAAGCCGGCCGCGGTAGAGCTGGTGGAGCGGGTTAAGACCCTCAGGAGCGCCATGGAGAAACCCATGGGTGGCCCTGCAGAGGCACCATACGCGCCTCCGCGTGTTGACCCGGGTGCGCTGCCGTTTGTTCCCATGTTCAGCGAATCCACAATGCTCGGGGAACACACGGCACCGGCTGGGTCCATGCGGGAAGGGCACGTGACCACGGACCCGAGGAGCCTGACGGTACAGATGTCCCATGCCGCCCAGGATGTACCGATCACGACGAATATGGTAGTTTATGCGGAAGAGAAGATCGAGAACCACACTATGCAGGGGCGAACCATGGGAAGCGCCGACGGACATGGTCGAGGTCATCCAGGCGGAAACCTGTGGGCGAAGGACCCCAATACGGGGATATGGACGGCCGATGGAGCAAATCCTTCCCGCATTCCAAACCCCATGGGTTCAGGCCCAACTGGACCGCAATCCATGGAGGAGAGGGATGTACGGGGAGTGTACTCACACCCCCCAGCCACAGGTGGTATCCGTCTCGGTGGAGTGGTGGCCGGAGACGTCGGAGACGCTATCAGGATTGACGACCTCAGGGGAATCAAGATCCCCTATTACGACGGGAACCCCTCCAACCTGGATGACTTCATCCTGGACTGTGAGGACTTTGCCGAGGAGGTCGTCGGCGAGATGCGGGGAGCGCCGCGCGATAAGTGGGTATGCCGGACATTCCCACACCGGCTGACGCAGGACCTGAAGGACGAGCTGCGGGATCAGATCCGGGAAGGACTGATCAGGACGGAGCAGGCCTGCCTCCAGTGGTTGGAGGATGAGGAGCGGGTGGACGCTCCGAACCAGAAGCTGGAGGACCTGTGGTCCATTCCACTGCCGCTGGACCGCGGTGAGTTGCGGGTCCGGGAGTGGAACCGGTATCTGCGGAAGTACCGCAGATGCCTCAAGCTGGTGGAGGACTGGAACGAGGCCAGCGAGATCCGCCACCTCCTGAAGGACGTCCTCCCCGGCAACTGGAAGAGGAGAGTGGAGGACGAGGAGAAGAAGCGCGCCAAGAAGCGGGTGGCGGTGCGGATCATGGCGGCGGAGGATACCCATGCGGGTATCATGGAGTTCTTCAGGAGGAACCTGGGCGAACCCAACCGGATGTTGGGACTGAAGAACGCCGTGTACGTGGAGGTGTTTGGAGACTCCATGGGGCAAAGGTTGCTGCGCCTCAACAACGTGGAGTGGAGGCGCGGGGAGCCGCTGAGGATGCAGGTCATCTTCGCCCGCATGAGCCTGGACGAGATCGTGAAGTACATCACGGTGGAGTTGAAGCTCAATGCGAAGAACGAGGCCCACGTGCAGGATCGACACGGTCATGGACAACGAGGCCACCGAGAGGACCGCCATCATCGGGAGATCCAGGAGGACAAGGCCAACTCCGCGGAGGATGGTAGTGGAAGTGGCCAAGACCACTGGTCCCGGGAGGATAACGAGGAGGCCCATTTCTTCGCGTTTGTGGCGCACAACGTGAAGAACAATGGGCAGGATCGGTCCAGATGGAGCCGGGCGGGACCAAGGGGCAAAGAGCCAAGGAGGATCGGGAACCCACCGCTCTCATTTCAGGAGTACAGGTCGCAGCATGACGGGTGCTGGGTCTGTTATGGCAAGGGAAACAACCATGCACACGACCACCGTCAGTGCAAGGTGTATGAGGCGGACAAGAAGGCCTACTTCGCCGCCCACCCCGAGAAGAAGCCCAAGGAGCAGCGGATTTCCGATTGGAAGGCGAAGGGCGGAGACGGGGGAAAAGGCCAAGGCAAAGGCCAAGGAAAAGGCGGGGGAAGAGGCTATGGTGGTGGACCTGGCCAAGACCGACGAGTGAGGTCGATCGAGGAGGTTGCTGAGGACATGTTGAGGACGTTGGAGGAACTCAAAGCCCAGCAACGTGGTGGACAAAGTCCTGGCGGATCGCAGCCGGAAGGGGCTGCGGGAAGCCAAGTCTAGAGGAGCCCCCACGGGAGTGGGACCTCGGAGGTCTCTCCTCCGAAAATCAGTGGAATCCCAGAGAAAGCGAAGGCACATCGGGTGCCGGAGAAGGCTCCAGAAGAGCCAAAACCACTGAGCTTTGCCACTCCCAACCCCTGGAGCGCCCTGCCAAGGGAAGTACATGTGGGTACGGGACATGGCAAGAAGGAAGGAGCGACCACGGAGAGCCCCGAGGACGGGCAGGACCAACCCAAGATCTACACCATCCGTGACCATACCCTTGAAGTCCTGATGCACCCGGACGTGCTAGAGTTGCATGCCGTGAGAGTCGTCCATACACCTCATGGCGACGAGCGGCAGTTGCACTTGAAAGTACGAGTACGGTGCGGACGAGAGGAGAAGGTGGTGGATGTGTTAGTGGATACGGGTGCCCAGGTGAGCCTGGTCCGGAGAGGGTTGTTCAAGGAGGAACTCCTGCAGCCCAGCCGGAGACCGGTCCGCCTGAAGGTCGCCAACGGAGAGATTATGGGTGGCGGCACCCATGAGGCCACTATCAGTATGGAATTCTGGGAGCATGAGCGCTTGAACCGCCCTGATCAGGCGAAGAGAAGCACTCTATCCGGGAACTTCTATGTGGCCGACATTACTGATTGGGATATGATCATGGGGTACGACTTCATGGTGGCTAACGCCATTGGAGCCCTTCCCCATCGCGCAACGCTGGTCCGGGAGGCCGATGAATGCCTCACATGGCTGTCCACGGATTATGCGTGCGGGTCATCCCAATGGAATGCTGAGGAAGAGGATCGGATCGTCCGAGCGGTGCAAGCTGTGGGTGCCAAGTCCAGAGGAGACCGTGGAGTTCAGCTCACGGAGTATGGAATGGCGCCGCAGGTGTACGACAGGATGATTCAGACGCTGGGAGCCGAAGCGCCCGAGACGGACGTCTTTGCTTCCCGGGATGCCCCACTTTTGCGGAAGTGTAGGAGGCATTGGCATCGAGGAGACTCAGCCTGGCATAGGCATTGGGGTTTGAAGGAGTGGGGGCCCATGTATTGGCATGGCTCCCTGGATAACACCAGACGTACGGTGGAGAAGATCATCGCGGATAGGGCGAAGGGGATCCTGGTCATAACCGGCATAGGATCCACCCCATGTCCGCTGGAGGGTCTCAAGTCGACGCTGGACTCCATCACCCTGAACGAGATGTCATTCGAGCCAGAGGAGGAGTTGTTCATCGACGCCAAGGGTGTATCAATGCCCTCCCCGGGTCAAGCGTGGGGTACCAAGGCTTTCCTGGTGGATGGGGCGCAAGCCCAGCCCACAGGTGATGAAGCATTCATCCGTAGGGTGGAGGCGGTGCCCATGAAGGTCATGTTTGAGCCCAAGGAGGGGACGGATCAGCCTATTGATGGCATTGACGTCCTGTCACACGCCGAGATCGACGACGTCGTCAACTACATGCGGATGGGGATGCACGACCGTGTGGCAGCCAAGAAGAGGCGGGCCAGGGTCACATCTCCGCATTGGTGGGATGACAAGATGTTGGTCACCGGCAAGTACGAGAAGGACGAGTTCGTGGCGAGGGTCATGGATCACATCGCGGACCAATACGATGGTCCGGTTGGGTCGGACCCCCCAACATGGGATTTTCCAAGAATGGGTGCCGATAGCGACAGTCACCAGCCCGATGCCGCAAATTTCCGAAGATTATCGGTGGGAATCGCGACCCACGACGATGAAGACGGCATATTGGACGAGGAGAAGTCGGACTCGGACCCAGGAGAGGCCTATACCGCAGTGCGGTCGGTTCTATCGATACCGAAGCAAGCGGCTGAAGAGGCTCAGGAGAACCCGAAGGTCGCCGAGCTGAAGGAGAGGCTGATCCATGCCTATCCGCGGCTATTCAGTGGCGTCGCCAACAAGAACCCTCCAGATCGTCGGAGGTTTGGTACAGCGACGATCAAGCTGAAGCCGAACCCCAAGATCTATCGTCATCGGGAGTACCAACTTCAGGGCGATCGGGCCGAGGCCATGAAGAAGTTGTTGGCCGAGTTCATTGAGCGGGGATGGATGATACCCTCCGACAGTGAGTGGGCCAGCCCAGCCTTCATCGTGCCCAAGAAGGAGAAGGGCGAGTGGAGGTTGGTGGTTGATTACAGAGGTTTGAACGAGCAGACCGAGCACGACTCGTACTCGCTTCCCCTGATCGACTCCATCCTCCAAAAACAACAGAAAAAGCGGATCTTCACGGTGTTGGACCTGAAACACGGTTATCACCAGATGCCGCTATACCCGGACTCCAGGCCCTGCACAGCGATGTCGACGCCGCTGGGGCCCATGCAGTGGAAAGTGGTGCCTATGGGCGCCAAGAATGGCAACGCCGCTTTCCAGCGCATGATGGAGGACCTACTCGGTCCTGTCCGGGACTGTGCCGATCCCTTCGTGGATGATATCATCATCGGGTCCGGCACGGAGAACATGACTGAGGACGAGCTCATCGACGCGCATGAGAAGGATCTGCGCCGAGTGCTCAGCGAGTTGGACAAGCACAACATGGTGTGCAAGCCCACCAAAGCCTCACTCTTCGTGAAGGAAGTGGAGTTCGCGGGTCACGTGGTTGGTCACGGGCAACGCCGTCCCATGCCTGGGAAGCTGGCGTCCCTGCACCACTGGGAGAAGCCCCAGACCATCAGCGAACTCCGGTCCTTCATGGGGTTCTGCAATTACTATTCGGGCTATGTCCGGATGTATGCAGAACTCTCGGGGCCGCTGCACAAGATGCTGCAGGTGGGGAAGTTCGATGGCCGGAAGGGGAGCAAGAAGAAGCTTGCCTGGACCCCTGAGGCTGAAGATGCGTTCAACAGCCTGAAGGAGCGACTCCTGGGGCAGTTGGGGCTATTCCTGGTGGACCCGGACAAGGGATTCGTGCTACGGACAGACGCCTCGGACTATGCTGTGGGGGCAGTCCTCGAGCAGATCCGAGACGACGGGTCACATGTACCCGTTGCGTTCTGGAGCCGGATCCTGGCCGAGGGCCAACGCCGCACCTGGACCGCGAGGGAGAAGGAGACGTACGCCATTGTATGTGCGCTCAGGAAGTGGTCTGGCCACATCGGATTGCAACCGGTGGTGGTTTGCACGGACCATCAATCCTTGCAGAGCTGGCACAAGGAGCACGTCGACACCCCCTCGGGACCGGCGGCAAGGAGGGCCCGATGGCATGAGACGTTCGCCAAGTTCGACCTCAGCGTCGTATACGTCCCGGGGAAGGACAACACCGTGGCAGATTGCCTCAGTAGATGGGCCTACCCCGCGGGCAAGGCTTGGATGGACATATCCAGCCATGGCGACGCCGAGGAGACCGAGGAGGCCAAACGCATCATCGAGATGGAGAAGGCCATGGAGCAAGAGGGGGTCAAGTGCTTTGTGGTGATGGCGAACTGAACGGACCTGGCCAAGTTCCGGGGTGCCCGCGTCCAAGCTATTCGAGAGGAAACCCTCGAGCAATGGATGGTGGCCCCTGTAGAGCTAGTCAGGTCGGTGCTCACAGAGGACTGGTCGGATGACTACGCGGCATCCGAGCACTGGAGCAAGTACTGGAATGCCGTGAGCGCCCCGTCGGACGACGAATGGCCCGAGGGCTTGACCGAGGATGGCGACAAGTTGTTCCTCAAGGACAAGCTGCTGGTGCCCGAAAACCGAGTGGAGGAGCTCATTGACCATTGGCACAACGCCCAGCTCATGCACCCTGGCCGAGACAAGATGCAGCAGGACCTGGAGTGGCGTTTCAAGTTCCCTCCGGGGTACTACGCCCTCCTGGATAAGTACTGCAGCGACTGTGCCGTGTGTCGGGCCACGAAGAGCCCTAACCACTCCACAGCGGGTAACCCGGTGTACACGGCTATACCGGAGGCCCCTATGCGGTCCGTGGCCATGGATGTATTCGCCATGCCTGAGGTCACCGTGGAAGGAGAGACCTACGACTGTGTCATCGTGGCGGTGGACAGGCACAGTGGGTATATCGTGGCGGTCCCTGGCAAGATGTCCAAGAAGAAGGACAAGAAGGACAAGCATGGAGTGGGGTTGCAGGCCAAGACCGTCGCTAATGCCATGATCAGGCATTGGCTGACGATTTTCGATGTCCCAGCTGTCATCTGCAGCGATCGGGGCAGTCAATTCGTGGGGACGTGGTTCAAGACGATGTGCAAGCACATGGGTATTCGGCACGCCAAGACCGTGGCATACCACAGCCGGTCGAATGGCCGGGCTGAGGTGGCCGGGCGGCAGATGTTCGAGAAGTTCCGCCAGCTGCACATCGACGAACCGGGCCGGAATTGGTACAATTCGTTGTGGAGGGTACTCCAAGCGTATCACGACCTTCCGGGGCCCACTGGACTGTCGCCCCATCGCATCCTGTTCCTACGGGATCGAGTGTCACGCACTCTCCCATGGTTGAACCATGGCAAAGTGGCCCGGGATGCGAATGCCATGATGGCTGAGGCGGACGACACGGCGGCCAAGGTGTGCAAAGCACTACAGGACGAGCATGACAAGAGGGCCAAGTACTTCAAGCAGGGAAAAGTCCAGAAGTATGCTCTCCAAGACACCGTGTGGGTGGAGCGGCACCACAAGGATGTCCTGTCCAGGCATCGGCAGGCATCTTGGTATGTGCCGGGGGTAATTGTGCGGAAGGTCGGGCAGGATGTGTATGCGGTTCGTGTGGGGGATAATAAGATCCTGGACCGCGACCATACCCAGCTTCGTCCCCGTGCACCAGACCCCAGCGGATGTCCCGTCACCTTCGAGTTGACGGCCGGCGATGTGGATTCGGACGACGAGGGTGAGGACGACGACTTCACCGCTGAGAGAATCCTGGCGGACAAGCCGGACCCGGGGACGCCTGGCGGGAGGCTTTATAAAGTCCGCTGGAAGGGATTCGCCGCATCCAGGGACTCGTGGGAGCCTCCGAGCAGTTTTGTGCCGAGGTACACCACGGTCTGGATGGACTACCTAAAGAAAAAGAGTATTTCTTTGGATGTCAAGGACGTGTTGGTCCATTTGGTTGCTGCTGTAGCACCGTAATGGATCCCCCTTGGCATTTTGTTTGTTTCTGTGCTTGGGGAGACGGGTGAGGGCGTTCATCCGGGGATTTTTCGGCCTTGATTGGCCATCTGCCCCCTTCACTGGATCTCCACATATATATTTCATTGTGGTATACTTATTTAGGTCGACCGATGACGTTTTTCTATATTTGATCCCCTTGGTCCATGTTGTAGATCAAGAGGAGACCGGATATGGCGTAGGGCACCAATTTTCAGTGTCCTCACCCCTCCCTTGGGGCATGGGGGACGCCTACGACGTGTGTGGGGCCTCCATGTATCCTAGGGACATGGAGGGGGGGGTTGAAGCCCATTGGGGTCCTCCCGTCCTCTCTTCAATGACTTCCGTGCGGTAACAACGCTCTGAGAAGGGGGGTGAAGCCGGTTCGGACCCCCGTGGCCATCTTGGGGTCACTTGGGGTGTGTATCTATGTGCCGGCAAGCCGCCATTGGCTGATATCATACTCTCCCATCCACCTGACCTAACCCGATGTGATAGTGTGATAGGTTTGGTCATTGCGGCTATGAGCGGCAATATTCAGTACCGAGGCGCCGCCAGCGGAGATTTATATATCGGAATATCAGGAATCAACAGGGTTTTATTATCGTAATGTTTCCGTAATTTTTCAGCCTTTCGTTCTGATGGTCAATGTATCGGCGACTGTCAGTTGGCTCGCGATTTTGCGTTAACCGATTGGTTAACTGTTATTTCCAGATATTTTGGCGGATACTCCGTTGAAGGGTCAGATTTCATCAGCAAAGGGTTCGTTGCTTCCGCAATTTTCTAAATAAGCACTCCAAATTTTAATCTGAATTTTTCGCGATGTCGAAATCGGATTTTCGACTTCGACATCGCCGCACTTGATTTGGACTTCTTCGAGTGGTCATACTCCTTTCGCTCTGCCCGAATCAGGTTTCCCTTATACTTGCCACCCATTTGACTTGGAGATATAAGGGAAACAAAAGTGAATCGTGGGACCACTTTGAAGGACCATATCTACGCGCGAGTGTTAGGAAAGAGAATAAGGAAGGTTGGGTTGCAAACGCCTTGGTCTCAACTTAATTTAGGAAGCATCAAACGCCTTTGGTGTGTACACATGCCCGATATAGCAAGGGATAATGGTCAAGAGGGTATAAAGTGATATATAACTCTTGGACCGTGCAACCGAACATTTTATTGTGACTTTCCAGTGTACCGCATGAGTGTTGGGATTGCATAGCAACTTTCCTTGGGTTCCTACGTATTTTTAACGTGAAGTTATGTCAATGGAGGGACATGGCATATCATGGTGGGAGCCATATTTTGAGGGTATGTGTTGTATGCATGGTATATGTTTGATATGCTCACGCCCATGTTATATCTCTTCGTGTGGCCGAAGAGATGGGGAGCCATACGTGACAAGGGCTTTGCCCATGTCCCAATTGTGGAATTCAAAGCGCTAGACCAAGTCTACCGCGTATGTATTGCTCATGGTATGTTTGCAAAGAGATCCATGGGTGCACTCCCATTTTCATGGGGCATGTAGATATTAGTGGCGAAGGTATCTCCATGCGCCCGATTGGGGATCCAAGTGGGGGAATTGTTCGCAAATGGTTCCAATCATTTGTGTATTGAATCATGAGCGGATATCATGGGTGAGCATAGAGATATACTATCATGACAACTTTGTATTTGGTCATATTTTCATGTTTTTGACCTCAATTTTTGCTCATTTTTGCGTTTTGTGTACTTACCTGGTCAGCAAACAGCAAGAAGCCTATGGAGAGTCGAACCATGGTATGTTGTTCATGTGTTGGCAAATGCTTTGGAGTTGAACACCACCATATGCCGGATCGCGTACTCCATTTGGCTTGGCGCACGAGAGATTACAAGAATTGGTCTCAAAATCATGGGCTGACTTGGGCAGTGCGTGGCGCCCATATCCGAAGGGGTTTCGAGGGTAAAGTGGGGATGTACATGGGCATTGGCCTTTGGTCTCTATCCTCCATGAATACTAGACTTCGATTCCATGCATGCTTTGAGCCTTCGGATCAGTTGTAACCTCAATTTTGAGCATATATTTGATATATGGCCAATATGGTCTGAATTGGCAGTTTTTTGGCATGTTATGAGTTCAAACTCATAGGTCATTTCTCTAAGCCCATTCGACTCCAAGTCCAACCAAGGTTATGTCAGGGTAGGGCATGGTCCTGAGTGCCACTCTAGGCCATGACACGCCACCTCCCCTATTGGGCTAGGATTTAGAGGCTTGGGAGTGAACACATTTTTGGGGTTTATGTAATGACTTTTGACATATGGCATTTAACCATCTTATTGGACTGGGTTCAGGGCATCATGTTGGTGAGTCAAGGGAAGGTCTTGAGTCCAGGGAATGAGGGGTCTATGGCTGTGATTGTATAAGTTTCCATCTATCCCCAACTTTGCTTTATTTGTGTTCATATGCCAATTTCAGGGCTTTCTTCCTTGGTGCAATTCTTGTACATGCCCGCCACCGTGGGAATACCGGTGTGCTGAACGAAAGCCCGCAGCCTGATTTGGATTGTGAATTGGGTTATTGCTATACTTGTGGGATCTGGTTGCTGTTCCGGGTTGAAGGAGGATTACATTTGCTATATTTTTGGATTTGGACCCTGGACTTTGAGGATTTTGAGAAATGCAATCGTTGATCCGGAGCAAGTCAGCAGGGGTGACAGGCGGAAGGGGCACAGCGGGGGGCGGTCCTGGTAGGGACCTTCTTTATGGTAGCAGAGGCTTACCTGCTGCCCCTGGGTGAGACTACTCCCCGTCATATCCTTGATGATGAACTCGCAAGAGAGTTCGGCAACTGGCTACTCGCCCCATGAGTTTTTCCTAGGACGCCCGGCGTGGTTCCTACATGCCCCCTATCCAGAGGACACCCATTCTTCCGTGGGTGAGTGGGTCCAAGAGCAACAAGCGAAGGTGGACAAGGCCAAGGCTATGCTTCACGGAGTGAGGGAGGGACAGTGGAACAAGAAGAACAAGCACTGAGTACCGGCCACCTACCAAGAGGGGGACTGGGTGCTGGTGCACCACAGCCGACTACCCGCCTGGCCACGCTCTACCAGCGATGACCCATACTTCGGGCCCTACAAGATTCTATCTGTGGATTGACACCGTATAACCGTGCAGTGTTCTCCTCGTCTAGGGGGGACCCTGGTGTGCGCTGCTCAACACCTGAAGCGCTACTATGATCCTGAAGACCTCTGTGGGGAAGAGTGGGAGCTGAACGAAGAGGAAATCGCCGCCCTAGATCTACAAGGGGCTGCCAGCCCTATGGAAGTTGAAGGGGAACTCCCCGACATGAACGCCGAGGAGATGGCTAAGGAGGGCTTCTACCTGGTGAAGTCTGTCCTACGCCACCGCTATCGCCAGGGTTGCCGCTTCCTCACCATCTGGGAAGGGTTTGGAGTCGAAGAGGCCACCTGGGAGCCCTTCTCTGCGTTTGTTCTACCTGAGAGACGCCTAAACTCAGTTCTGGTAGACTACTTGTCCCAGAACAACCTTGGTGAGTTGCTGAGGCTCACTGAGACGCTTGCCTCCAAGACTAAAGCTAGGGACTGAACCTTACCCCTAAGTGTGCTACGTATGTCTGTGTGTCTCTCACTTCTCTCCCAGGCGTGGCTCCCGAATGAACGGGCTTCGCTGATGTCGGACCGAAGGTGCTAGTCAGTTACTACTACCACTCCTATGACGCCCAATTTCTGTGCTGGCGCCTATCCTTGGGGGAAGACGGCAAAAGCCCTACCTACTAGAGGGGAGGGGTGGCCAAGTGTGCTAAGGGCATACAAAACGCCCATTTTTGCTAAAGGCCAAAAGCTAACGCACTCCCCTGCCCACGTGGAAAAGCACGCGGGACAGGAGACACCACTACACTACACGCACTAACGCCAGCACCGGCCTTCGAAGGCAGGTTGAGCACTCATCACTTGCACTCAACTCCTGCCAGGCCTGCTGACCCTAACACCTACACACCCTACTTGGTGTTGTTGTTGAAGGAGTCACGGGTCCTACTGACCCTCCTGTGAGAAAGCAAGAGAACACAGCGCTACTAAGCGGCTGTGGCCTAACAAGGACGCCACTCCGCGTTTCTCTGCTAGGGCTTGGAGGGAAGGGGTGCTCTTCTGGCGTGCACAGCATGAATGTTGAAGATGTCGGCCTACGCTTGCCACTCCTCGCACAGTCGTAGCTTGTTGTTTGTGTGATCAACGCCGTATATTTTAGCACGGCTGGGGACTGCACCAGTTCACACTGACCTTTCCACCTGAAGAGCAGAGGCGGATGAAGGAGCGTTTGCAGCGGAGGAACCAAGACCATCTCCACGAATTATACGCTTCTCAGATGGCCCTATAATACGCTGTCCACAAACGCCCCTATCAAGCAAGCAAGCTTAAGAAGCTCCACCCGTTCTCTTATAGAACGTGGGGTGGAGCCCCTGGGTAACCTAAACAAGGTTTACCGTGCGCATTTCGCGTGGCCTACCCTTCAATGCGTGTGTGAATGCACGAGCATGCACGAGTGGACGCTCAACCTGTGGCAATCTTCCTAATCTTACCCACAATCACGAACTCCACCAGGGGGTGGCCCCACCTCGGCTTATCTACCTTACTCACCGCTGGAGAGTGACGCAAGGTGAAGGAAAAACGAGACACAAGCGAGAAACGACGCTATGCATATGTGTGTATGTCTAATCACTCTGGACTTACCTCTAATCATCTGCAATCTTTCTAATCTATCCCTCTATCGTTTGTTGGCGCTGCTACAAGGCACGTTCACGGAGACACGACACGAGCAATGTGCATGCTGCATACGAGACGAGCACACTTGTGGTTTATACCTGATTCATTGAAGTCTTTCTGTTGATTTTTGAAATCTTGAATCTTGAATTCTTACTGTCAATGTGGGTGTAATCTTTATGTTTGTCTATTTATGTGTTTTTCGTCATTTTCGTCATTCTGCGTAACATACATTTCTAATCTTATTAATTCTTTATATTCCGGCGCTTTGCTAGGAGCCGCTCCTGCGCGCCGCCTTTTTCTGCGTAAGAATTTCTTGATTTAAAAAATCAAGAGATGACTACAAATTTTATAAAAATGTGCACATCTGATGCACAATTGGATTCTGTTCAGGTATGTGCCTTCAGAAAAATTCTAGGCCATCACTTGACGGATTTAGGTGTTGTCGCTTCGCGTTTGCGTGGATTCGTCCCTCATCCTCCCATTCCTCTGTTGTACAGCCCTCCTCGCAAAGCCTCGTTGAGTAGGCCGCTGTTCGGGCCGAAAAGGTGCAGCAGGAGACTGAACCAGAATCAAGACCCCTCCAAGGGGCAATTCTAATAAAATCAGCGCACCCTCGCCCCAGTACCAGGACAGGTGTCTCCATCAGGTTCAATGAGACTTGGGTCGAGCGTCCTATGAGAGTCTGGCGTTGGGTTGTGTTACGCTGCAGCTTGGAGGGAGGGATGCACATGCATATGGTCTTGGCATGCCCTATTCTAACTTCATCAAGCCACAGGAACCCCGGCAGCGCCAAGAGCGCTGAGTTTCCTGTTGGAAATTGTCATTAACAATTCAGCAAGAGTCGCTGGCCATGGTAAAGCGCTCTTTTCCAGTGTTAGGGAAGCTATAGGTATTTCAAAGTAGGTGTGAAAACCAAGGAAAGCCCAAAAAAAAATCCCTTTTTCCTGAAAATGCGAGAGTGGTGGCCACCACAGCACAAGGGGGGAGTAAGAAAAAGTGCTTTTCCAATGCTTTAGGGTATACTTTAGTTGTATTACAGGTGCTCTAAGCACTCATGCATTTTTATCTTAGTATTGGCCCAACCAAAATGGGTGATAACACATTTTGACCTATGGAATCAAACACTAAATCAGGATGTTGTGTGGACCCCTTAATCCCCAAGCTATAGGCACTAAAACATCTTTTCCTGGGTGACTGAGGCACTGATATACTGAGGGCAGAGCCTATGAATTTATCTATGTTTTATCATGAATTCTTAGCTATCCTAGTGGTATGCACCCTAGGGGGCTGGGGCACCTCTTTTTGAGAGGTCCTGGGTTCAACACCCAGTCAGCCTAGCTGAGTAGGATTATTCCATGTGACATGGCAGTGACCTCAGCGCCATAAACCATGCCACCACAGCACCTATGGGACCCAAAAACAAAGAGTGCACATCTCAAGATGGCACTATGGATGAGAGTGAGCCCTTGGGGCAATTTTCCAATCAGCTTTTCTCAAACATGTAAAATATTTCATCCTGAGTTGCAATGTATGCTAATTGCCGTGGTCTATTGTTGATAGTTGTCTTTATCTAACTCTTTGTGACTCCAGCCCTTCATGCTTTGATCCTGATTCTCTTCTACTTGCTTATCTCTGGCTTGGGTTATCCTGGATTGGTTGTATTTCAACAATAAAACATTTTCCTCATCAAATACAAGAAGCAGGAACCCTACACCAGCAGCAAGCAGCAGGAGAGGCACAACAACAACACAGTGTTGAAATCGCTATAAAACTTTCTTTCTGCAGGGCATCTGCGTGTAGGGACTTTTTTGGGTAAGTAGCTTCGTGCTCAGACTCCAGATACAAAGAGGGCCTCTCATGCACTATCCGAACTCGTGATGCTATGAAGAGCAGTAACAACCACATATGTAATAGAATGGGAACTGGCTTTCTTTTCTGTCTGCCACTTGATCGTGCGATCAGAGCCCTCCGCTGCGAGCACCTTATCCCAACCCTTGAAATTGTGCCCCTGGGCTGTGGCCAAAGTGGCTGAGTACCCTATTGCACAAAACTCAGGCATTATGTATGATCCGTTCAAATGACCTCTCTGCATAGGTTCCCGAGTGAAGGAAGACCCCTGTTCTCTGAGCAGATGAATCTGTGCACATGGACTTCGGCAAAAGTGGCTGAGTACCCTACTTAATAACATGCAGATAGTACGTGTGATCCTTTGCGATGAACTCTCTCCATACGTCCCCCAGCGAAGGAAGACCCCTGTTCTCTGAGCAGATGAATCTATGCACATGGGCTCTGGCCAACGTGGATAGTACCTGTGATCTCGTGCGATGTACTCTCTGATATGACCACGTGCACCCCAAAACAGAATTTCGCCCATAGGCTGCTGGGTACTGTCTGCAGTGAGAAAGTGGGGGGGGGGGGATCGGTCCATAGAATGCCGTACATTGAATGGAGTTAACGAGACAACTCAAGGATGTCCGCTTCAGTCATCCCTTTCCCAAAAACACGAAAGAAGATGCATGTCAACCGATCAGCGTTCACACCCTGTGCAAAAAAGATGTTTTCGGCATCCAGGCAGCATCTGACTTCTTCCGTGCCACCCCTACACTAGTTGTGTGCAGGTTGCCTGGTCACAATCGAAGTGACCACCGTAGTTTCATGGCACCAAGTAAGCTCTCCAGCCTACCTTGACAACCGGGCGATTCTGGAACACCTCAACATTCTCTCCCTCAAAGGGCACAAGGGCACCTTGCAACTCCTGCTGGGGCGGTGGTGGTACCTTTGCGGGGGTTTCTTGGGGGGTATGGGAGGGGAGGGGGGTGTTGTGTTGCGGATTCAGGAAACAAGGCCGGCTCTGAGGAGGCATCAGAGTTTCTAGACCGAGTGCCCCTTGCGGAACCAGGAGATGAACTCATCTAGGCTTTGTGGAAAGTTGCCCATTCTGCTTCTTCGTTCTTATGGACCTCTGAGGCGGTAACCTTTGTGTGGTTCCTATCCGTGGCCGACTTAACAGTGACTTCAGTGTCATGCACGGCAATAACACGTCCTTTACGTAGAAAAGTCTTCTGACCGGACGGCAAAAGGTGCACATAAACAGCCTACACAAAGTCCCGGGCTTGCCAAACGTTATCCACGGCACCCATGAGGGAATCAATGCTAGTAGTAGGAACGCACTGACCACCCTCCTTGTCACATGGAGCAGGGTTAGGCCTTGCACTAAGGCTAAGGGGGGGATGGGGGCCCTCTAGGGTGTCCCCCGGAATGTTGTCATCATCTGAGGGTAACGTTTCTGGTGTTTACTCCGTACGCTAGTGCTTCAAGGGAGCCTGAAGCTCGGTGTGAGGTGGAAGAACCCAACGTACTGAGACACGCTGCTGCTTCAAGTGTCCCGTCACCATAACTTGAGTCCAGACGACTTTCGTTTCATTGTGACAACGGAGAATTTGTGCAGCCCACAAATTTTCCCACTTGTACACAGAAGACAGGGGCCAAGGGCAACAAATGATGTGCCTGGTCACATGTGCCCACAGTTTCCATTGTGAAGCCTTCGACGGTTATCGAGAATTGCCCCTCAATGGATAGGTAATCCTCTCCTCGACCTCTCCGCGCATTACGGATGAGGTTTGGAGTGGTAAAGCCCGCAACAAAGCATGACCCATCCTCCTTGATGGTGTTCATGAAGCAATATGGGTCATGCCCGTCGTTCGTCTCAGGGGCCAAATCATTGATCCACTTCTCCAATGCCGCCTTGGTACTAGGGGGCGGTGTCATACGATGCTGGGACCAATTCGTTATCCACCGGGCGGTCATTTTGTTCACCAATGCGTCACCTGGAAATGCCTCCCGCATCAGAGCCTGTGCCCGCTGGGGACAATTACCAGCTAGCAAATCTTGCAGCTTCAGCGTCATTGCTAGCGGCAAGTGCAGGGCTGTGCCTTGCATGTATGCTGAACGGGTGTTGTGCTCACAAATCCCGACTTCTTTAACCCTCCAACAGCCAGCATCGTCGTCGTGGTAGACCCATCGCTGGGTTCCACAACCTTGCTGTGCACACTCATGGCGACGGTTGTGACCGGGTTTGGACACAAAACGACCATCAATACTTCTAGCTGCCGTGCTTGCAAATTTTTTCGTGGAGAAGGCTTGGCTGTCCAGAGTTGCGAACCCAGTGTACTTGTCACTTGGCGTCTCGGGCGTAGGTTCGGTTGTTGCCGTCGTTGGTACTGCCGCGGTAGGTTGCGGGGACGGGGTAGCAGCAGAGAGGCTCTGTAGGGCCGCTGCGTTGGAAACGGCAAGCTTGAAACAGCCCATGAATGCCGTTGTGGTGTTGGGTGAGATGGCAGCACACGCCTGCTGCAAGCCGGTTGCCAGGCTAGCAATAGGTAGCTCGCCAACTGCCCCAAAAACAGACTTGTCAGACATGTTACGGTTTTGCGAGCTGTATGTCAAAACGGGGCAGGGTAGGGTGAGAAATAGGAAAGTAAGGCACCCTATGGTTGAGGAGCCTAAAGTAAAGTCCAGTAAGCCAACCCCTTGCATCTTAATCGGCAAACATTGGCAACATGACTACGTGCATTGCGAGTCCCTAACCCCAACTCTAGGAACCACGCAACAAAGCGTGCATTGCGAGTCCCTAACCCCACCTCAAAGGGCCCCGCAACAAAGCGTGGATTGTGAATCCCTAACCCCAACTCAAAGGGCGCAACAATACTGACCAATATGGGGTTGTGAAACAAACAAACAAGTGGAACACCCCACATTTCACATTGTGTACCGCAATTCCACTCCCGGGTTTCCACAACGGGCCACCAAACGCTGGTGGCCACGCGGTTGCACGCTGCGCCCACACTCATTGCTGAGTGGGGCACCGCTAGCAAGGCTAGCAGCTCCGCTTGAGGAGTGGATGGATCGGACACAATGCTCAATGTGGGTGGCAGCATCCCGCGCCAGGGGCCCCTTGTCCGCGGGCTGACGATTGCATTTAACATGTCTGGGCAACAAACAACATTTGTATAGCGCCTCGTCTTGCTAATCTGGCGCTCCAGAGGGGGTCTAGAGGGGTGGGCGGGGGGTTGGTGGTCCAAGCTGAGGGGGGAGGCGGGGGGGTCAAAATCAAACTTGCTCCATCACCCGTGCTGTCATGGCGTCCCCGCACACACCACGTCCCCCACAGGTGCCTAGGGAATCGCCCATAACACTTTTTTTACCACTTCTAAAATTTGCGGCATTTGCGCTAAAAAAAAAATACTGCGCGCAGAAAAAAAAAGTCTGAGTATTTTTTTTTAGCGCGGAATTATTTTTTTTAGTGCGGAATATTTTTTTCAGCTAAGAAAAAATATTTCCTCTAAAAAAAAACTTCCGCATCTAAAAAAAATACAGAACCAGGCAGAACCACTCGTCTTTGTGCATTGAATAATGCCTCTGAGCAAGGTCTGAGCAAGGAATCTGGAACTTGGGACTGACTGAATGACTGGGCAGACTGCAAGCTGCAGGTAATGAGCCTACAATGCAGGAACAGATGTGTTGGGATGCAAGGCTCACAGAAGTTGATCACTATGGCTGTCAAACACTGTAGCAATGCAGGGGCAGCTGGGTGGCACAATGCACTGCAGAGGAAATGAGTAGAAAAAACCTGGTTGGATCACTCTGCGTCTGAAAAGAGGGCCCTGTTCAGCAACCAGAACACACTGCTTGTGCAGACAGGCAAACAGTGGGCGTCACTGTCATTCATCTTCCATGTACTTACCGCACACCCGCAGAATAACAAGCTGTTCTCTGAGTATCTTCTTGCCTGTCGTTTGCTCAAAGGAGGATGCGCGTGCCTGGTTCACAGGTGAAAAGCGGATTTCAGAAGCCTTTCGCTTTTCATGTACAATGACCTTCTACAAATCGTCACATCTTCGTTGGTCAGTGGGGAGGTAACCCGCGTACCCCAGGCAAGCCATTGATGTACAGGAGTTCATGACTTCGCGATGTCCCTGGCTGGGTAGCCTCCTTGCAGCTGAGCGTGGGGACGTTTGTGGGTCAGTAGCTTTGGGGTCAGACTCAGGATACAAAGGGGCCTCTGATGCACTATCCGAACTTGTAATGCTATTAAAAGCAGCCCATGCAGCTGCCTCAGTAAGAAACACATCTGTAATGTTTCTTATCAATCTGCCACTTGATCGTGCACTCAGAGCCCTTCACCACGAGCACCCTACCCCAATGCAAATAATCCTTGTCCCCTGAATGCAAGTGGTGCGTGAACAGAGCACACACTTTGTTGCCCTTTTGCATCTGCCCCACAAACACACTTGTCAGGCCTGGGTTTGAAACACTGGAGTGAAAGGGGGGCAGTCAGTGCATCACATAGCCAGGCATGGGTGTGAAAGACAACAAGGAAAGGGGGAGCAATGGTCGGTTCTGATTGACTGAATGTCCCCGCCATAGACAATTTCAGCCCTTAGGAAAGGGGGGCAGGGGGGTAGGAGTGAGATATTTGCTCCAGCTGCTATCATGCAGTCCCTTCCTCAATCCTGAGACATTGGTCCCCCTAAAACATGAAATTGTGGATATGGGCTCTGGCCAACATGGCTGAGTACCTTACTTTATAAAAATTCAGGCATTACCTACAATCCGTTCAAATGAATTCTCTGCATAGGTCCCGCAGCCAAGGAAGCCTCCTGTTCCCTGAGCAGATGAAATTGTGCACATGGGCTCTGGCCAAGGTGGCTGAGTACCCTACTTTACAACATTCAGACATCACCTCTGATCCTCTCCAATGAACTCTCTGCATAGGTCCCCCAGCTCCGAAGGGGCACCCCTGTTGTGAAACACAAGTTCCGCGCAATGCACCCAAAACCTTCCACTTTCATGACATCCCTGCAAATGGGACCTCCTCACCGCATGCACCAGGCAACAAGGAAAGAGGGCCACTGGGTGCATATTGGGTCAGTCCCGAAACCCAGGCTCCCCTCCTGTATGAAATTGTGCACAAGGGCTCTGGCCAAGGTGGCTGAGTAACCTACTGTGCAAAATATAGGCATTGCCTCTGATGGGTTGGCTTGGTGCAGTAGCACTCCTTGTACCCCCCGTGCAACTTGTTCAGAAATACACGATGATCATGTAAAAATCTTTTTGTTAGCGCGGAATCTTTTTCTTCAGCGCGGAATTTTTTTTCTTATGCTGAAAAATAAGAAAAGTGAAAAAAAAAAAAAGATTTTGCATCTAACAAGAAAGCTTAAACCGTCTGGGAAGCCATTGATGATCAAACCCTGTCCATTTTTCATCCCCCTGCTTTCTTTTCGGGCATTGCTCTGGGAAATTATTACACAGCATGCCTGCCAATACTCATGCAGTACACCACAATTCTCAATCGGAAATATGCACCGGAATTGGCAGGGAATTCACACCGGGAAGAAGAGGCTGGGCAGTCAAAGCAGCAAATCTAAACCCAAACCAACTCATCTAAAACAATCTTCACAATACAATACAAACAATCTTCACAATACAAACTTCTAACTCAGACAGTACCCCAACAGCACTAACGACCGCAGATGCACATTAGGCACTTGGATTTGTGTTGCATGCCACAGCCATTCCACCCTTCGGTTAAGCAATGAATATGGTAGGAAGATACTTTCAGACCGCAAAGGGTTAGAAATACTTGCCATCAATACTTCAGCACATTGAATTACCCTAATCTCATCAAGCTGCTAAATATTGGTCATCGCTCGTGTGCCCATACTGTCCGGAAGGCATGGCACGAGCGAGCCCATATTCCTCTGTGTTCCGTCGACTGCAATGTACTGCATCAGAGTTGCCTCTGTCTCCAGCTATCCAACGGGACCCGAAGGAAATGGTTTCGGTTGGCTCGTAGTTGCACAACTTTGTGTATGTCCTTTATCAATGCAATGCTTGATGACTGCATACTCAAACTCTGCCTGAGTACAAGACCACACAAGGTACACAGACAGAGGGCAGCAATAGCTTCGGTGGGGTTCGCAGGGTGTACTCAAGCAAAGCCTAACAAAACACTGGAGGGAGCGGCAAGAGGTGAAGTGGTACGTACAAAGCCCCCCCCCCCCCGGTTTTTACATAAGAAACCTCCCAGGCACCTTACCAAAAAAGAACCCTAATCCTTACCAAATATCCCCTGATCCCTTCCCAAAAACCTCCCACTTCTTACCCCCCCATTTATTGACCAACGCCCCCCCCACCTCCTCCCAAATCTTACCAGAAAACCCCCCAACATTACGAAAACGCCCCGAAAAAGCCCCAATTCTTACCAACAAAACCCAATCCTGACCAAAAAACCCGTTTGTTTTCCAACCCCCCCCCGAATTCTTACCGATTACCCCCTGCCCATTATTACAAGAAATCACCCTGGACACCCCAAAAGCTTGGACAACCCTGCCACACACATACCAAGACTACATACATACCGGACCTGCACTTGTGACTCTAAATAAGTTCCACTGGATCCAGCGAACACCATGTTAGATAAAAACTCAAAATCAGACGAAACAAAGATTTCGGAAAACCCAGAAATACAGGTTTTTATCCGGATCCGGCAAACGCGGGCTAAATTTCCGGTGAAAAGTGAGGTATGGTGGCATCCAGATCCACATTGACATCCCCAAACAAGAACCCTTCCACCCTCACTTAATTGGACAACAAACCCAGGGCACCAACACATGTTAACGATGATGCTGTAGTGTTGCTAACAGTGCAAACAGACAGCTGCAATGCAGGATTATGGATAGTACATGATAACCATGTACACAATAGCAAGAAAATGCCAAGCGCATGGGGTGCGAGCCAGCTTATAAAAGGACCGCAATGCTGTCCCTTGGCACTAGACAGGGGTAAACGAGGGGGTTTGGTGTAAAACGAACCTCAGGCTCTCCCTTGGCACTGAATGGGGGTGAGAGGGGGATATAGTGGATGTGTAAAACAAACTTAGGGCTATCCCTTGGCACGTGCATTCAGACGATGCACACCACATTACATACAACGCACTTATTGGAAGAGGAAGCACGGTCGCACAAACGCACTACTGGTACAACTAATGCGCAGGCAAATGAACAAACACTACAATGCTTGGTGTACGCTCTACCATAGCCTTCAGTTGATTAGACAGGCAAGCCACAAGCTCTTGGACAGTGTGCTTCCGGGCAACTTGCCACATATCATTCCACACTCTATTGGTCATTCTTGAGACTACCACCATGGCTAGGAGGAACCTCAGCTCGCCCAGAATGTACTGAAAATCCCAAAAAATATGTCCCTCCCCCCAGTCCCCCAATCAAAAATCAACAATGCACCAAATCCCCCAAAAATGTACCAACCCCCCCCACTCCAAAACACACAAGGGGGGGGGGGGTAGCACTAGGGTTTTTGCGAATGACAAAATTTCGACATGAGGTTATCCCGAATTTGCTCTGGGAATTCTCGCACCCATATGCTGTGGCCTTTGGCCAGGATGGACTTGTACTCGAAAATTCTAGTGGCCTTTCGAGGGGGTTCCAGAATTGTCTTCATCCATTCCCAGGTGTTCCAGTATTATGCTGTTAGTTTTCAGAAATTCCCAGGATTGCACGATTAACTTGTAACAGGTTCCAGAATTACAGTGTTCATTTTTCGCCTCACGTCGTTGATCATCATCCCAAGTGGCCCATGCTTTTCGGCATGGAGCGCACAGTGCAGTTTCATGGCGTGTACCACTGCGCCTAGACAGGGCGTTATCAGCAACACCACAGGCCATACCATACATTCGACCCTGACGTCAGAGTCATCACCGAGGCTCGCGTGGCATTACTTCTGGTGCTGCACACTACCACTGCGCCTAGACTGGGCGCTATCGGCAACACCACAGGCCACATGTCACACCATACTCGACCCCGACGCCAACCATGAAAGCACCGCCATCCGCGGCAACACAACAGCATACCCGCCACTCTTCAGGGTGCTGCTGATGAATCATCTGCAGCCACTCCGCCAATTGAAATAGATTCGTTCCGCTGTTTTTCTGCCGCCGCATCCAAGCCACTTCTGCCACCTGCACAGAGGCAACAAACCCTGTGCCTGAAAAGTGCAAAGGGCAAATCGTCGATTTGCAATTTGCTCCCAAACTACAGAACCCCTGGCTTCCCAATGCTACCGAATTACGACTGGGTCGCAAATCAATACCATCTGGACAAGATTGCATTGCATTGCATTGCATTGCATTGCATTATTTTGTATCGTATTGTACTGCATTGTACCGCATTGTGTCGTATTGTACTCAGCCTCTGCCCCCGAACTCATCCCCCGTCCTGGATGATCTGGCCACCACAACGCACCAGCACAGGGTCCCAAACTCAACGTCTGCATTACTACTCAGGCAGTGCACCTTGCAGTAACTCAGGTCTGGGAGGCTCTGTCGGCACCTCCGCACCTCTCGACCATACGCTTCCTCCTTGGCCTTTTTGGTCTGCAGGTTGAGCATGGCATTGGCCCTTGTGAAGGGGGCATAGTTGGGATACCGGAAATAATGGTCATGAAGGACACCTGCGTGAGAAATAGTGGCATTGCAAGAAGAGGCTGTAGCAGTAATGAACATGACAAGAGAGGGAGGGGTGGCAAATGCGATCCCCGGAAACCAGGCTTAATAAACGTGCAAAGTAGTGGCAAAGAGTAATGGTATCAAATAATCGCATCAAACTGGTACATGTCAATGGTACGAAGCAATGATATAGGGGGCTGGTCAGAGCAGTGGCATCTGGCAGTATCTGCCTCGCATGTGAGGAAAATCAACGCTGTGGAGCAATGGCACAGAGCACTGATATAGCGCACTCTGAAGTGATGGTGACAGAGTCCTGATACAGAGCATTGGCAGAAAGTTAGCAATGGTGGATTATGCATGCACGCAGTAGTGGTGTAGAGTCATGGAATGGAGTATTGCTTGGAGGTCATGGTAATGACAAAGACAGATGGTATGGAGGAATGGCATGGAGAATGCTTACTTGGTGCTGCAGGTGCTGCAGGATTTGGATATGTCTGTGTGCCCCCATGTTCAGTGAACAGCATCCAAGCAACCAAATTGTTGCTTGGGTGCAAGCAACTGAGGAGTAGCATTGAAGCTCTACCCCAGCCTTTTGAACCATAGCAAGAGGGTGGGATTCCCTACCGCGCTTTATACATTGAGCCAGGGGCGCAGTCTCTTCATAGTAGCGAGCAATGGTGTCGACTGATCAACATGCACAGAACTTTTTGTATTCCATTGCTTGTTGCCTCAGCAGTAAGAACGCTTTCTGTGCGCTGCAGGTGTGCCACAGGGTTACAGAAACTTGGTTTAATGCAGAATATTCAGAAACAAGCGTGATAACTAACTAAAAGTGCAAGTTGATTTTTTGACACCATTGCTCCATCAATGTGAAGACTACAGCCCCAGCTCAACATGCAAAAGCGTGGATGGGAGTATCCTCCTTCTACTGTGGTTAAGGAGAAGGGGCGTTACTCCCTCGGGCAAGGCTGCAGCGACTACACTTGGTGAAGTTTGGGTTTGGGCACACGCGGATTTGGGTTTGGGCATCGCAATGGAATACTTTGTAACCAAGAGGAGCCGCCCCTTGCACCACTTATTGAAAAAAAACAACAACCAACAACAACCTCAATACAAGAGTCTCATGGGCTTCAGGTTTTAGGAAACTGCAATATACCACACAATCAGGCAGGTTTCCCAAAGTGCGCGCTGCGGGGGACGCCGAAGGCGCCGCAATAAAAATGTTCTGAGTGTACACCAAAAGTACTTGCCCTTACCCTGCAATGCACCTTCGATATGATGGAAGCGCTCCCATTTCTCTTTTTCATACCCCTCACTGCTCAACACTGTTGTTCTGTACTATCACGCAAGACCACAGCTCTATAATACCACTCTCTTCTGCAGCGTACCTGTGGCATACCTAAAAGAGATTCAGCCACAGAACAGACATTGCCCAACTTGGAGTGTGTTGGACCCTTGCACTATAGTGCAACAGGGTATGTGGGAGCTATGTGGCTTTTTTTTTTTGCTTTCTTGTGCTCGTTTGCTTGCAGATGTTTAGAATGCTATGCACCATAGGTGTTCAGGAGCATGCACAGTGGCCACCACTTCCTCTTGCCAGGCTCAACCAACATCAGCAACTAGCAGGCACGTCGCGCCCTGAGCACACAAGCCAAAAGTTGTAACGCTCTTGGGTGCCTAGGAAAAACTGCCTATTTCGCTGTTTGTCGCAAATTGTTGTTGCTTGTACCCCAAGGATTAGACAATATGCATAATGATACGTGAGTCCTCAGGCGTCCTATGGTTGTGTGTAAATGTGCGTGTGCGCGCGCGTGTGTGTACATTTGTGTGTCCCAGCACAATCCGGCTATTGCGCACATTGAACAACACAAAGGGTCTTTATTTACCTATTGTCCGATTTACTAGTAGGTTGATGCTCCACATGGCATACCAATAAAATTCCTCAAAAAAATTGGGGACTCCAAAGTTATGATACTCAAATGGCTACATAACCCCTAGCGGTGTTCTCCGCTGTGGACAGAAATGAATTGGCTACACAACCCATGCCGTCTTGGGGACTCCAAAGCAGACCGGAGTACTGTGGCTACACTCCCCCTACTGTATTGGGCACAGGCAACAAGTGCACTATTTGTGAACAGAAGAGGCCAAAAAAAAAAGGGGAGAGTGCACTAAATAAATACAAAAAAAGCTTACAAAGGGGTAAATATTACACAAAACCTGCCTATATGTATGCGACATGATTTCCCCTGTTCTGGGATAAGAGCCCCAATGGCATTGAGTGCATGGCATAAAGAGCCTGGAACGGTTTCATGCAATCACTTTTTTTTTAGCAATAGCACACAATAATGGAAGAAAAGAATGGTAGCAACAAGCAGAGAGTAATGCAACCAGTTAATGGTTTAGGGCAATCGTAGAGAGCACTGGCATTGCGCAATGGTACAAAGCAACAGCAGCAAAGCAACAGCACAGAATAATGGTTCAGAATAATGGTATGGAGTAAGCGGCACAGACGAATGGCATCGGGCAATGATTTAGGGGAATTATGCCATAATGGTACGCAATCACTGTGAAGAGTAATGGGACAGAATAATGAACCAGAGAAAAGGCATAGAATAATGGAATACAAGGATGGGACAGAGTCGTAGTGTAGAGTAATGGTTAGCAACAACAATTCTGAGCAATCGTGCTGATGACTTGTCATTATGGTGTTGAGATCTGGTTTGGGGGATGGGACGTGGGCAGAAAAACGGAAAGAATACCTGGATTTAGAAAAGAGTACTCGTACATTTGGATGATTTGGGCGTGTTCAGGAATACGCTGCACCATCAAAATGGAGGTCTGGTCGAAGAAAATTAAGGCCCATTGAGATCGCGGCATGAATTCATTGATAATATCACGCCACTGTCCTGCCGGACTGAGGGCCGTCCCAGGCACCTGAGGTAGGGGGGACGTCTGCAAACAGACAGTTCGCCCATGGCATCACCAGTATACTAGCAGCCCCTTGCACCCTCACCCTAGGCATTCCCCGTGAACTGATCATGAGTGGGTCTGAGGCATATTTCTGGTACTCGCCTTTTCCCCTCAAAACACCACGTCAGAGACTCATCAACCTCTCTCCGACTTGTGCCCCATTCACTTCACACTTCACAGTGAACTTTTACAGCGATCCGCAGTGCCTCTGGGACCCTATCTCCCTATTTCCCTATCTCCAGGACCGCCTCCCAAATAATGGATTTCATGATCCTTCGGTTCGAACATGTGCTCAGAGGCTCACATACCGGACTCTCGACATCACCCATGTCTTCCACTTCCAGAACTATCCGGTCGGGCACCTGCAACCCCCCCCCCCCCCCGGCTCAGTAGCTGCTCGCTGCATTGTATCCCACCACGACGGCGCGGATACCCGCAGCATGGCCATGTGGATCGCACCACAGGAGAAGCAGCGCATGCAGGGATGCAGATGGGGCAGCAGAACGAGAGGGGGTGGTGGCCATCCACCGATTATTCCGACCAATCAGTGCACTTTCCGCAGCACTGTGCTCTGCAGGAATAGTGCTTTGGGTCGCAGTTGCAATCAGCGCGCACTCTACATGCGGTTCAATACCTCATTGGCACTTTTGTTGGCGGCCAGCTCTGGTCAGATGTGGGCAGTACTAACTTTGCAATCACAGCACATTACTTGCTTTGGCACCACCCCCCACTCCAGTTCTGGTGGGTGGTGGGGGCGGTACTGACAATTGTGCAAGGCTGTGGAAGGGGTGTTGTGGTGTCGAGAGCTGCGAAGGATTGATGATGTTTGGCGAGGCTTCGCGCGGGCTGAGGAGGCTGTCGCCCAAAGCCCTGCCCCTGCCCCGCCCGCCCCACGCTGCCCCTGCGTGTGATGAGGTGGCTGCTGCACCTTTGTTAGGATTGTCTTGATGTTCCAAGTGGTGATCTGTTTGTGCAACGCTTCGGGAGAATGGTAGGCCGCGTGGTAGCTCTCTTCCAGATGCTTGAAAATGGTTTCCCGCGTATCTCCAAACACCTGCGCAAACAGACAGCGTGGGACTGTGGCTCATGAGATCCATTCTCCCGCACTAACATGAACTCCCACGGACTGTTGAAGAAGGAAATAGAGGGGCTACATCATCAAAAAAAAGAAAAAAAAGGCAATTTCGGACTAAAATGCAACGGTGCTGGACATGCAAGGCCTGCGGGTCGTAGACTGGAGACTGGGGGTTTTTGCAGCGCTGGCTCGAGCCTGAGGGACGGTGTGGACGCTGGACGAATACTGCTGTCTACTTTGTTGCATTTGTTGTATACTCATGTCTAACCGGTGCATAGAACGGCATACTTGATATCCGGGCACCCCGTATCTTCAATTGCAGGGGGACGGGTGGAGCCCCCTGTCCGCACGCCCCCAACCCCCGAAGGGTCCCACTGACCGGACCCCCTCAAACCCTGGCCTGGCCCGGAGGTAACCCCAGTAGCATTTTTGGCATCAGCGCAACGAGGGGGTCCGGGAAAGTCAATATTTGCCTGGCATTAAATCAGGAAAATTTGACCGTTTTTGACTCCAAACAAACTCTCCCGGGCCGGGCCGTGTGCTTAATTGACCAGCATGATTGTACAGTCACCATCATATCCGGCACGAAAGCCAAACCTGACAATCGCCCCCTCGCCTGCTTGCGCACAATACGTGCACCTTCGAGCATTGATCTGCCGGTTTAAGGGAGTTCTATTGACCTCCACAGCCCCCCCCAATCCCCCGCAAACGAAAATCCGACTTCTCCCCTTGTCATACCCTGAAACGCGTCGCATACCCCACGCATCCCGGCAATCGCGCTGTGTGCTCAGGTACCGTGTCATGTGCGGCAAGAGACCATGCTGGGGGCCCCCTTCGGAGGCCTGACACGACTCCCCCTGTCATGGCAGTGCAATAGTGACCACCTCCACCACTTGAGAGGGGCGGGATCTGTGGAGGCCAAGATGCGGTACACCCCCCCTTCCCCCTACCCCCCCCCCCCGGCCGCAGCAGCGGTCCCAAGGTGCAGTTCGCGCCAAGGGAATAGACATAACGTGGCCTCAGCTTCGCCCGTGGTCTTTATTTGCGATCGCCGATCAAAAAGGGACACAACAATCGATCACCCACAACCAACGCTTGCCCTGTACCAAAGTGGCACAAAGGGCCTCCGGCAGCCCCAAAGCCACCCCCCAAGGCCCCCGCAGAGGCCAAGGGGAAAAAAAGAGAGAGGAAGGGGCTGAAGTAGAGGGCGGGGGGAAACGTTTATGTCGCTGTTCGGCGACAAGGGGACTGGGCAATGTTTGAGGGGAAGGAGGCGACTGCGGGGACACCAAAGGGCACGGGCAGAAAGCACGAAGCACGTGCTCGAAGTCGATGTGATGCCGGTGGTCAACAAAGACACTGGTCGGCGATGGGGAGGAGGCAACCATTCGATTGAGAGCATTTGGGGACCGCCCTCTTCAACGTTCAACCACCGTCAAGCACCCTCCATCCGCCGGGCCCCGGGTGCAACAGCAAACTCTCCTGTCAGCCCTGCCCCCTCTTGCCCCCTACCACAGAGCTACCCCCTCATCCGAAGCAAACCGGGCTTGGCGTCCCGTGTCCCGGATCATACCTTGTACTGGGGCGCCTGATGGATGAGGTAGTTGCCAAATGTGTAGGTGTGGTAGATGGTGCCTTGCGGCTGCTGGTCGTGGGGCAGGGAGTTCACGAACGCCACAGTGTGGATGGGCCACATCCCCGCCATGATGCCACGGCCGTACTTCATGTTGGATTTGGAATTGGCGTGCCACAACAGCGCCTGGATCACGGAGGCACTGGGAGCAGGGTCAACGACAGGGCAGGGGGCAGGGGCGGGCCGTTGCACTGCCGGGGGGGAAGGTATTCCAGAAAGGCTGTATGGCACCGCTAACGGGGCACTGCTTTGTCTTTGACGTGACCTGCTTTGATCGACAGAGTGTCGAGCGTGAGGGCGGGGGGGGGGGGGTTGGGTTGGGTTGGGTGTGTGTCCAACACGAGTCCTGACGGATCCTGAAGCGCCTGCACCGGAGGTACTATGGCAGGCCTGTCAGGTTGTCTCGGGCTCCCCCGCGTTGGACTCGGGGCTGCAGGGCCGCCGCAGACCCTGGGCAACCCAGGCGCACTGAAGCCCGACACATGCCCGTGCACATGCAAGGCATGCGTACACAACTGGTCCTGACCGGGGGGCACTGAGGCCCTGGCAGTCAGTGGAGTACCAGCGCTCACCCGCAAGCAGTGGCGGCCACTGCAGGTCCCACAATGTGCCACGGTGTCGAAGACACACGGGCAGTGGGGCACAGTCCGAGACATGATGCACGGGGTCAGGGCCGATCCACTGGACACAGGACCGGGTCTGCGGGTCTTGAGACTGGTGAGGCTTACCAGGGGACATCACACTCACCACAGCCCCCAGTGGGGACGGGGGGGGGGGGGGCGGACTTCTGTGGGTCACAGAATGTCCCACTTTCAGGGGGAACGGCCTCGCAGGGCCGGGGCAGGAGTGACGTCGAAGGAAGGACGGAGGGATGGGGGGGGGAGAAGAACGGAGGGGAGGGGGGCCATAGCAAGAGGGGTGGCCGGGGCGGGGCACCACATGCAGATGGACCAGGACAGCCGCGGGAGGAGGGGGTCGGGGAACGAATATGGAGTACTGGGAGTGCAGGGGCCAGAGGGCAGAGGGACAGGGGACCCCCCCTTGAGGGAGAAGGCGGGGGAGATGGCACCCGCCAAAAGGGGAGGGGAGGCACAGGGAAGAGCGAGTGAGCGGCGCAGGAGGGGGATCGAAGGGAGGGGCAGAGCTGCATACCGTCAACGCAACCAGCGCCCCGTTCCCCAAAATGTAGCTCACAGTCGACGCCTTTGCCGCAGATCCTGCGCTTTTCTGCCCCTTCGCGGTGAAACGATGGAGGACGACTCGCACATTCTGCGCAGCGGATGGGGGTCAGCGGGCGATATCGTATGCCGCAGAGGACCACAGTCAAACCTTCGCGCATATCCCTGCACCTCCGGAAATTTGACTGTGCTGCCGAACTCTCACAGATATCGCTAATACTCAACATTTTTTCAGTGTTTCTGGAGTCTGTTCATCGCTTTACCGCATGCTACCTTTCACGGAATGTCACGTTGGGTCGCGAATCGGTTTCTCTGCCCTAAATCCTTGGGTACCTGTGCCTGTACCTGCTTCTGCGCCTGCGTCTGTGCCTGGGCCTGTGCCTGTGGTTGTGTGCTGTGGTACGGCAGTTCACACTTGGCCAGTTCAATGCCAATACCAATGGGTCGAGCACCGTTTTGTCGTTTACTCGCAATTCCGGGATTCGCCAAAAACGGTTCTGCAAAACCGATGAAGGGGCTAACACACCGCACACCAGCAAATGCGCCGTACACCACCCGACGCGCCGTACACCACCCGACATGCAGTACGCCACGCGGCGCCTCGTACCCCGGGCCATACATCGTCAGACATATCACAGTGGCATTACACTGGAAAGCCAAGGGCTGTTGGGTCCCATGAACGCACGAAAGCAGACCGAACGGCACATCCACCACAATCCACAACGACTTTTTAATGGAGACCCGGGGTCTCCATCCGTGTGTGTTGCGGCCGCCGGAAGATCCTGGCGGTCGCTGCTCTGGCATGGGACAGGGATTCGGCCGGTAGCCTAAAGAGCAGGGGACAGGCCTGGGCCGCCTCTCCGGACATCATGTGCTGCAAGTGCGCAAGGGCCACGGGCAAACAGTAAAGGGCTGAGTAGGGCAGTGTACGAGTGCGGTCAATGGTGGCCAAGATGAACAGCGTGTTGGTGACATGGAATATCAGTTGGCACTGATATCCCTGGGGGCGTTTGGACTTCGGGAGAACAGGATACAGGATGCTGCAGGAGGCGACCAGGATGATCCAAGAATTGAGACCCACTCTCTCCTGCAGGACGGAGTATGACAGTGCTGCACAGCATCGCACAGCACAGCACAGCACAGCACAGCACAGCGCCGTACGGCACAGCACCGTGCAGCGCAACACAGTACACAACAGCGCAGAGGCGCTTCAATAGACCGAGGGAAGCATCCCGGTCCGTACCAGAAAGCAACTCAGAACAAGGCCCCGGTACCCTCAAGCATTCATGGCAAAGGGGACAGCCGCACTTCTGCTGCGTTTCGCTAACGCACGTTGCTGATGGGTCAGCGGGCCAATTCCACACCCTCAATCTCCGCTGTGGTGGTGTGCACACAGCTTCTCGCCTGCAGTCCCCTGTTTTGAAGGCTCTGGATCCCATGAACAGGACTCCGATCCGCGTGGGCGTGGCCTTGAGATCGGCGGTGAGGGGGATCCCTGGTTTTGCAGCCTCCCCCTGAGGCCAGGCCAAATCAAGCCCAAAGGTGAGAATTTGCCTGACAACCGGCGGTCCCATATTTTGGGCTCCAAGATCCAACGGAATTGGTCCTGCCCCCCCCCCCCCCCCCCCAAAAAAAACACATCCCGAAACCAACGAATCAGAAATTGGCCAAAACGGTCGCGTACATGAGTTGACCTCAGCAATATTCCAGTGCCAGAGCGCCCAGGGGCCAAAGGGGCAGAATGCCTGAAGACTAGACCCCCAGGGGGGCTCAAGGACAGGTGCAGGCCTTTTGGGGTCTGAACCGGAACACCGGAGACATACTTGACCCGTAGTGATGCCCTCGAGAGTCATGCGCTGGTGCTCGGGGTTGTCCAAGAGCTTTGCAGAGAAGTACTTCCAAGGCATATGATACCAAATGAACTGCACCATGGACACGGGGTAGGGGTGGCACAAGGCGCAGACGGCCAAGAGGCAAACGCGGATCAGGTTTCGCAGGGTCAGCCGAGGGCTATGACCCAGTTGTAGGGCTGCAACAAACAGACCCACGAATGGGGTCAGGCCGTCGTGCAGACACGCGCTGGCGATGAGGACTGCCGCGTACAGGGCAGTGTGGAGGCGATACGGGGGCTGTGGCGGGGACTTTTTGCTGGAGGCAGGAGGCGGCGCGGGGGGCTTGGCCGACGGATAGAGGGCGAGTACGAGCACTATGAGCACGAAGAGCTCCGGGCGGATCTGCAGGAGTAGAATGGGGAGCAGGAGAGGCCATGGCCCGAGTTCCGGGATGTGGCTGGGGAGGGGACAAGACAGGATCGGATTGGGCAGCACAGGGTGTGTGTAGGATGGGATACGAGACGAGAGGATGGGATGGGGTGGGCATGGGATGAGATGAGATGGCATGGGATAGGATGCGACACCGTGGGATGGGACCAAGCTGGTCAGACCTGAACCATCCGGTCCGCAGGCCTCTGCCAACATCATGGACCTTCCAACGCACCATCGGGAGGATCTGTGCCATCCGCCCCACCCGCCCCGCCTGCCCCGCCTGCCACCCGCCCCACCCGCCCCGCCCGCCCCGCCCCGCCACCCGGCCCACCCGCCCCTCCCGCCCCACCCACCCCGCCCGCCCCGCCCACCCCGCCCGCCACGCCCGTCTCGCCCGCCACGCCCGCCATGCCCGCCCCGCAGGCTGGACTCCCGCAATGCAAGGCTAAAGTACACAAAAGCAGTGCTCGGATATCCCAGCGTGCATTCGCCCTGCATGGACCGCCGTGCCTAGGGTAGGGATGGGGATGAGGCGAGAGGAAGGGTAGAAATTGGCGTACACTTGGCCTGGAGAAGGAGTCAATGGAGAAGGCCCATTGAATGATTTTGCAAAAGGCTGGATCAAAACCTGCGGGACTAAATCCTGCAAGATGCCTGAATTACTTGTGTCTCAATCCCTGGGACAGAATCTATTCGATGAAATCTTCCCCCCACCCCGTTGCGCCAGATCCTTTCGGCGGGTAAATCCGCAAGGGCACGAGGGGAATTCAAACCCTGCCAGCACCATCTTCCGGTCAGGTCCGACATATGCGGCTGGCAGACAAAAACTGTACACAAAATATCCAAAAGACTGACATCATTTGACGAAGCCGTGCACCAAGAGTTTCAGAAAACCGCTTCACATGGAAACACGTGATCCTCCAGAATACCTTGACTCAAGGTGTGTTGTCTGTTGGCCCGCCTGTGGAGGCCTCCGTGGGCAGATCTTCACCATTTGCCTTTCCTACTCCTCCTACTGAATGATGGCTGACGGCCATGCACCTTCCTCCCACCCGTCAGCAGATCCTACAGACCTGGATTCGCTCCCTCATCATGCAGTACAGAGCCATGCAGCTGAGGGCCTGCAGGGTCAGACTGCGGGTGGATTCAGCCACAAATATGCCCAAGAGAAGGAACATAAGCCCAGTGAAGATCCCCTGCGGATGTGAAAAAGGCCTGGCTGCAGCGAGGCACTGCATGGCCCTACACGCAGCACTGCACTCAGGGAACCATGTCTCCCACCTCTGCACGCTGCAGAGGACTGCCCTCCGCCAGAGGTGAGCAGCGTAAGAAGGGGCCAGTTAGGCAGTTGGGCGGTCCTAGACACAGCTTGAAGTCACAAGCAGCATGAGGCATGAGGGCCCTATGAGGGCCCAACTGTGCAGCGGCGTTGCTGCGGCTGTCGGCATGTATTGTGGTCGGATACTTCGAAGAACAGTGGGAAGTGTGGAGGGTTGTGGAGGGTAGCAACCACGGGCCTACATACCACAGCCGCAATCCATGCATCGCACATGCTTGTCCTTCATTTTTCATGGTGCGTGCCATAAACGTTTTAAAAATGTTTTGTGAACCCCTTCACAGCGGCCTGCAGGCCTGCTGAGTGGGGAAAATGCACAGGGAGTGGGCACAGCGCACACACCACTACCAGGACGCCTGTGCATAGTGCACCCCCAGCCCTCAACAACCATCAAACCCCCTTTCTACAACTCCCTTCTACACAAAGTCTGATCTCATGGAGGCCATCAATAGAGTTAAACTCACTTTCCACCCAAGAAACCCGGCAGCTTGTGGGAAAAGTCCAAAACCAGGGCCTGAGTAGTTGCCAACATGTAAAACTTTGGGCTGCATATGCACTGCGTAAACGGCATCCTGCTTACGTCCCAAAACATGCGTAACACTTGTCCAGCACATTCCCCCCCACACACCCAAAAAAACGCAAACCTGGCACAGCATGTTCTGCTGCAAGATAAAGCGTTAGCAACTTGTTTTTTCTCTGAGCAGTCACCCATTGTTTGCTGCACTAGCCAGGCTGGTTTTGGAGGGGGATTTAGGGCTTTCACCTTCAGTAGTCCACATCCCTAAATCTCCACGGGCTAGATCATATCTTCAACCGAGGTGTGGATCCGACAGCGACTGCCCACTCGGTGCAGTCCCAAGCCGCAGCAGTGGTGCCAAATCCCAGCCCAGCACTCACTGCTTGGTCTTTCACAGCACTACTATAGCTAAGACCCGCACCCTCCTTCCCCCCTACACACACATGCACACCTGGCACAACATAGCCCCTCACGCGCCCCCTACCACCACACATGCCCCTGGCACAAAGACAGCCCCCATGTGGTGCGGTGCAGTGCCTCTCCCCACGCGCCCGTGGCACAAACAGCCCCCTATTGTGCGCAGCACACTGCCCCTCTCCCTCTGCAGCCTCACACGCACACCCGGTACAACACAAACTGGTGCGCAATCGCGTGGGCGTCTGTAGCCTCAGGTGCCAGTGCGTAGAATATGACGCTGGAAAGCCAACAGTAGTTGTGCCATTCATGGCCCTGGACTGTGTAGGTCCAGGTGTCCACCGTTTGCAGTCGCCAGGTCTGCCAGATCTCTTTACCGGCACGCAGCTGCCAGAAGATGTCCTGCTCCCACAGGTCCCACATGGCGGTCTGCCCCAGCAGCGCCCCAATGCCCAGAGCACATCCGACATACGGCAGCAGAGCCTCACAGTATGTGACCGTGGACTGCATCCCTGGAGTATGTGTGACAGAGGATAGTAGGCAAGGCTTTTCTTGGCAAGGGGGGGATGGGGATGAAATGAGAATGGCAGGTACCCACTTTTGGCAGGCAACCACAGCACTTGACTTACCCCCATGGTGGGTGGGCGGGCCCAGCTCAAGAGGCACCCACCCACTCACCAACTGACCAACACAAGGGAAAATATAAGGGAAACAATTCTGCGCTACCTTCGGCGCTGGGAATATACCCCTGACCCACGGGCGGAAAACGCTCGGAGTTCGGCAAATCACCCCAGCTGTCGCGCGACAGACCGGCGACCGGTTTGTGGCCAGAAATCAATTCCTTTATTTCGGGAGGGTATGAATGCGGATTTTACATCATTATGATCACAGTACTCATATTTTTCACTGTAGTTCATTATTTCCGCTGCGTCGCGCATATTCAGACATCGTACTCAATCCCTCGAACAGTTGCGGGTAAACTCCAGCCCAGAAGAACAATTAATGGCTCGTCATGTAGATCCGATGAACGCTTTTTGGTCATTGCACCCGCCCAACCACATGCGAGGGGCTTTTTGTGTGTGTATTGACGAGAAGACATATGCATTTAACTGCTTGCCTTTTGGCTGGCAGTATTCTCCTGTGATTTGCCCAACGGTCCTCCAACATATACTGGCATATAGCATACACTACCGTAGGTTTTTCTGATGTTTTGGTGCTACACTACCTGGATGACTTCTTGGTGATAGGTCATGGTAAGGACGGAATTGGGTGTGCTATGTCCCGTCTTTGCAAGGCTTTGCGCGACACTGGAGCAATCATTAGTTTGAAAAGTGTTCTTGATCCGCTTCAACAAATTGTGTGCCCACCTTATAGCAATTAACATACCATGCGGCGTCCACAACAATTGTACCCTTAGTCAAAAGAGAGAAAAGCAATAGCTTTGGAGGACGCCAACCATCCAAGGCCATCACAAGACAGTGAATCAAACTCAGCAACAGTGGTTTGGGACAGCTCTGTAGCCAATTGGCACCCCACTGCACATGGTTCCACCACCCCGATAAAAAAGGCATGCAACCAATCGATGGCCGAATAGCCCATGTAAATTTGGCCAGAATTTTCCCGGCCCACTTTCGAGTAATGGGCAACACCGCCACCTGAAGCCAAACACCCACCAAAGTAGACCACCCATGCTCCTTCGGGTGCACACCCATGTGGGGGCGGCCGTTGTCGCCTACTAATGTAAAAAAGGCGCCTAAGGTATCTATTCTTACGTTTGAGGCCAGACTTTGCCCTGAATGAAGACATCTTTCAAGTGCAGGCGAGCTATCTCCCACAAGGCAGAACAAAACCCATCCTATCTTCTCACACAGGCGGACTCCTCTCATCAAAGCTTCTATTTTGGCCTCCTGTTGGGTCTTTAATCATGAGCCGCACATGAAGGTCTTACCACCCTAAGACTTGTTTATTTGGCTTGGGCCCCTGGTGACCTTGACCCGGCCGATAGTTTCTCCAAACTTAATTCTTATTGCTTGGGCAATGTTCAATCTGCACACCAGGCAGCCGAGGGCAGATTGACAGCTTTGCGGTCGTATGAAAACGCGCCTGCACCGGTCTAGAATTTGCAGTCCCCTAAGGGTTGCTCTTGGGGTTTCTGGAACCTTAATGACAGTGCTCTGGGGGCAGCTTGAAAGTTATTTTGCCCATGTGGCTGTCCAATGACGCAGCGAATCACTAGAAGGACCAACATGAGATAACAACATGCCATCGTCTTGTTTTGTTTCTTGATGTAAATTGCCTAGGGAAACAGGGGTTTTGCACAATTTTATGGCATACTGTTGCCATTGCTCTATTTTTATTTGTTGCTTGGGAGCCCCACCCTCCCACCAATATAACATGCGATTGGCCCCACCCTCCGACCCAAAATTACACTGTATCTATGGTTCTGAAGAACCTTTGTTATTCGACTATGTGGATGAGATAACAACATGCCACCGTCCTGCTATTTTGTTTCTTCCTGTAAAGCATCATCTAGCTTAGAGTGGGTCACCATGGGACATTTTTGCAGTTCCTTGCGGATATGTTGCATTTTGGAAGGGGGGGGTCCCGCCTAGATCCCCGTCCCCCCTCCCCTCGACTGGAGGGGGGGGTGCTACATTCCATGCTGGACTTAGCAACAACACGCCGAACGACAACCATCGTTCCCCCGCCACACCGGGCCGTGTGGGAAACCGCCTGGGCATTCCACATTCAAGAAGTGCAGATGCCCCCATAAAAAAGGGTACCCCCCGCTTCGGGCAAAAGATGGCAAAGGCCCCCCGCTTCGGGCAAAAGATGGTAAAGGCGCGGAAATTGACCGAAGAAAGCCTCCGGTTGCTTGGTGATAAGACAGCGATGGTCGCCAACCTCCGAAATCACCTTGGGAACGTGACCCCATTGAGCACCATGGTCTAAGGTTGTCCGGACGGTCTTGTGCATCTAAAGGCCTGAGATCCATTGCAACCCCAGGTGGGCCAAGCTGGTTTCCCAACCCTCCCCCCTTTATTAGCCTCTAGGGGCCGCCCCACCAAAGTGACCACACAGACATTCCAAGCATTGCTTCGCATTGTGTTGTATTCATACCTCAAATGCGCAGTGCAAACCACCTACCGCCTAGTTGGGAGAGGGGGGCCGCCCCTTCCCGATGCACGCTAACCACAAATGTTCTCGGAGCCTTGCTCATGGTTGCGGAGGGCTTTTGGCGGCTTGTTGCTACAAGGCGGCAAGGGGGGGGGGGGCGAAAATTGGAATGGCGAAACTTGGTACAGAGAAAATTTGGCACCAACTCTGAAATGGTCTGTGAATGGTGGTTGTCATTTCCTATGGGCCTTTGGTTGGTTGCAATCATTCCTTGGAGGCTTCTAGATGCTTGTTGGCTCCTACAGACACGTTGCAGCGGCCCCAACTAGAGTACCATGGGAACTATTAGCTTGGCCCTTCAAGCATGTTTCCTGCACCCCCCCGCCCCACCCTTATTTGGATAGGCTTGAAGGGCTCCCCTCTCTGGGATTGCCATGGATCGTCGACCAAAAGTCCACCATTGCTGTTGTGTGGACAGGGTCCCACATGCATTCATTGCCTTGTCACGCACCATACAACCGCTTACTATCAAACGCACATGTGTAGTACAATGGCTCAACCAGCCGCCAACTTTGCCTTGCCCCCCCCCCTCCCCCGGAAATATTCCCCCACTGTCGCGTTGGTTCCACCCCTCGGGGTGGGCGGGTGGGGGGCGGGCGTTGCTTGAGTGGAGGGCAGAGGGGGGGAGGGCCCCTCTCTCCCCTTCCCCGATCATCTTATGTGTGTTGGTTCCCCAACTCTCTGTGAGTTCGCACTGCACAAGCAGGGGCACATCTTGCAGACCATCTACCCGCTGTTCTTACTTCCCTTGTGTGGGGGAGTGTGGGGGAGGATCGCAGTATAGGCTTTTGGTCCTCAAAGTGGTCAAGGGAATGGAGAAGGGGCGGTTGGATTGGACTGGGGTAGGGTGGGATTGCAGGCCTGCATGTCCGTCCGTGCACGGCATTGGTCCCAAATCCTGGCTGCCCAATTCCAAGGCCGAGCAGACTTGGACACCCACGGAGGTGACGCCGTCATGGTGTTGGGGGGCCCGAACACCCCACCCGAACACCCCACCCGAACGCCCCACCCGAACACCCCACCCGAACACCCCACCCGAACACCCCACCCGAACACCCCACCCGAACACCCCTCCCGAACACCCCTCCCGAACACCCCACCCGAACACCCCACCCAAACACCCCACCCGAACACCCCGCCCGAACACCCCGCCCGAACACCCCACCCGAACACCCCACCCGAACGCTCGGGGCAGTGTGTGCCCGGTGACTCCATTGGGGAGGCTAGGGGACCCTCACGCTGAGCATGGCAGGGGAGGAAAGGGCCTAGCTACACAGCTTCATGTTACAGAGACGTGCCGCCCCACAACTACTACACCACGAGGGCAGCTCCGGTGCACAGCACAATTGGGGAGAACCCACACTCCTTGACTGCCATGCCGCATCCGTGGTGCTACCAGATTTGGCAAGGTCCAACATCCCATGGGCATGCTTGAAGCAATAGGTCTTAGAGCGCTTCCTTTCCTAGACCTGCTTGGGAAGACCCCCGGGTTGCGACATCACAGCCCAGTTAGCTTTGGGGGGTCACTCGTGCACACCACCAAGCTGGCCCCGCCTTAAGAGAGGGCGAGGGGGAGGAGGCCAATCAATTTTCTAGGGGAAAGTTGGCCTACTTGCCCAACTGGTTCTGACCAAGGCCCAAAAGGGTCGGAGGGAGGAGGCAAGAAAGGCACATGGTTTCCTCAATAGCATGTGAGAAGCTCATGGATCACCACAATTAAGAGCATCAAGCAAGTTGGTAGAACAAGACGAAGCATGGCGTGGCAAGGAACCAATTAGTTGAAGTTGTTGGATGTGCAAGGCCAAAGCAAGTGCACCCTGGAGATTAAGCAAGCCCGTGTTCCAAGAACACCCAACACGCTGACCATTTTGGGAGGTGAAGTGATTGAGTAGATATAGTGCTCAAAAAGCTGTCCCTGTGGGCAACCATTTGATGTGGCGCTCATTGCAAGGTTTTGGTTCCGGTTTGCCTTGCAGGTCTCCAGACCTGTCGAGACTCTTCTTCGCCGCACACTGCATCATCTGTGGCAAGGGCAAACCACGGCCCATCTTCACCGCTATCACTCTCGGATCTGTGCTCAGCAGTCCTGTTGAGGGTGTTAGGGCCCGAAAACAGAACCCATCCGGGGGGGGGGGGGGGTCTCGAATTTTCGACAAGGGTATCGTTTGGCCAAACTACCCCGTTTTTCCGAGGGGGTTAAAATTTTTGGTTAAACCCATTTTGCACATTTATTGTACAACCGCTTCCCACAGCTCCTAGTGTCCCAATTTCTGCACCCTACGGCCCTTTTTGACATACCACAAAATTTTAATTTTTAGTCTGATGCTTACTATTGGTCCCCGATGTTCCGGACCGCAGGGGGCCAACTGGCCCACGGCCTGCGCCCTCACTTTGTAGTTGTAACTTAACTTTGGGCCCACTGAGTTGCAATTTCTAGGGAGACTAAAATTGTCTAAAGTGGGGGGGGGCGGGGGCGTCCCATACGAGCCCCATGAGCCCAAGGGTCGGACAAAGGCCCTGTCAAATTTTAGGGCAGCACGGCGGGGCTGTTTTTTTTTTGCAAAACTTGTGCAACATTTGTGAGAAGCAGCCAATGGGTCACAAGCTCTTTCCCATGGCAGAATTGGTCCAGCACATCCATGTTTGCTTGCACATCATCTTTGAGCGAATAGTGTGCGGCTGAAGCACCAACTATTCTTGAATATGATGAATGCCATGCGAACATGGATGAGGATCAAGGTGTTGTGTGTTCTTGATGGTTAGTGGTTCTACTCTGGTTGTGCAAACCCTCAAAAGGAAATAAGATTTCATTTGGGGGGGGTCGCTTATCCCAAACAAACACAAAAAAGCCGCAACCATTGAAAATGGGTGCCTTCTCTGAGAGAGGCACCCTATCCAAATCATCCAAAAGACTTTGCAGCTGAATGTCACTCAAAAAATCGTGTTCCAGGAGGTGGTTGACCACCAGCTTTCCCCCCACCGTGAGCACAAGGTCATTGGGGTCCCTATTAAAGGCCCCCAAGGGCTCGGCGGCAACTACCTCCTCCGCCTCCCCAATAAGGGGGGGTGTTGCCCCAAATGGAAAAAGAATCACCCCCTGCGCCGAAATAATGTTGGGAGTGGTGACCACATACCACTCACGCTCCCACTCCCTTGTGGGGCAAAGGGAGTGCATGGGGAGCTTGTTTTCGGGGTCGTCAGTGCAGACCCGGCGGGTGTTGTGGGTGAGGGGTTGGGGGAACCAACCATCCGACTTCCCCTTCCCCTTACCCGGTCGGATCCTTACCTTCTGGTCACTAATCATAAGGGGGTTGTGGGGCTTCTCCTTCCTCCTAAAGAAGGTCCCTACCAGGACCGGCCCCTGCTATGCCCCTTCCGCCTGTAACCCCTGCTGACTTGCTCCGGATCAACGATTGCATTTATCAAAATCCAGGGTTCCAAATCCAAAAATATAGAAAAGAAAATACAATCCTCCTTCAACCCTGAACAGCAACCAGATCCCACAAATCCAACAATAATCCAATCCACACTGCGGGCTTCCGTTCAGCACATCGATGGTCTCACGATGGCGGGCATGTACAAGAATTGCACCAAGGAAGAAAGCCCTGAAATTGGCATATGAACACAAATAAAGCAAAGTTGGGGAAAGAGGTAAACCTACACATTCACAGCCATAAACCCCTCATTCCCTGGACTCAAGACCTTCCCTTGACTCACCAACATATTGCCCTGAACCAGGTCAAATGAGATGGCTGAATGCCATATGTCACAAGTCATTACATAAACCCCAAAAATGTGTTCACTCCCAAGCCTCTAAATCCTAGCCCAATAGGGGAGGTGGCGTGTCATGGCCTAGAGTGCCACTCAGGACCATGCCCTACCCTGACATAATCTTGGTTGGACTTGGAGTCGAATGGGCTTGGAGATATGCCCCATGAGTTTGAACTCATAACATGCCAAAAAACTGCCAATTCACACCATATTGGCCATATATCAAATAGATGCTCAAAATTGAGGTTACCACTTATCCGAAGGCTCAAAGCATGCATGGAATCGAAGTCTAGTATTCATGGAGGATATAGACCAAAGGCCAATGCCCATGTACATCCCCACTTTACCCTCGAAACCCCTTCGGATATGGGCGCCACGCACTGCCCAAGTCAGCCCATGATCTTGAGACCAATTCTTGTAATCCTTCGTGCGCCAAGCCAAATGGAGTACGCGATCCGGCATATGGTGGTGTTCAACTCCAAAGCATATGCCAACATATGAACAACATACCATGATTCGACTCTCCATAGGCTTCTTGCTGTTTGCCGACCAGGTAAGTACACAAAACGCAAAAATGAGCAAAAATTGAGGTCAAAAACATGAAAATATGACCCAATACAAAGTTGTCATGATAGTATATCTCTATGCTCACCCATGATATCCGCTCATGGTTCAATACACAAATGATTGGAACCATTTGCGAACAATTCCCCCACTTGGATCCCCAATCGGGCACATGGAGATACCTTCGCCACCCATATCTACATGCCCCATGAAAATGGGAGTGCACTCACTACAGTCAAAGCCTCAGTGTGGGTCTGTGTACCACCCTACCCCTGCCCCAGTAGTTTTATGGCAGAATGCAGCTCAACGACTAGAATTAATAAGCTCTAGTTCAAGCTCTAGCTCATCCTGTAGTCCAGATCGTAATTCTAGCACCACCTCTTTGAATGGCTTGGACTCTGGCTCATCCAGCTATGCAGCCTGAATTTTTCGTTATATTGCAGTCTGAGGCTTAGGTGGGACACGATCACTGAGAACGGTCAGAAATGACTAGGTACCAAGTTGACCCTGCATGGGGAGGCTTGAAAAAGGGGCTCATACGATCCCCCCAGCACTACCTGAAACAATTTTCGCCTCACCTAAGGCAACTGGGGGTAGGCACAATAATGACTGTGCTTGGCATGTTTTGATTGTTGTGTCCCTTTGTGTGCTGTTTTGGCAAGTGGGGTGGGGTGGGGTGTGAGATCATCTGGCCATTCTGCGGGTACCCACCTCAAAAGGTGCATGCTGCATGCACAGGGCACACGTGCTCCCTTTTTGGCCCTTTGTGGCCCACTTTCATGCCCGTACAGGCCTTCAGCCTGCCATTTCATACTAGGTCGCAACACCCAATTCATTCAACCTTGACCACACCCCATGTCTTCTTGCCGCTTCCACCTCAAACCACCTCCAATGGGACTGGGTCGCTCAGCAGCAGAGCATGCAGCCAATTCCCAGAAGGAACCAAGGTCGGTTCCCGTGCTGACGGACCTCTGCCCTGTGGAACTCAAACGCCTGAAGAAGGTGCACCTGCCCAGGGATCAGGAGCCCCCCAAACCCCCATCCCCCCACAGTCGCGTCGATCTCTCAAGATTTTTTCGGGATCTGCGGGATTTTTCTGGATAGATCTACAGATTGAGGGCCAGGCTCTCGATTGATGTAAAAAATCGAGATTTGGTGGTAAAAATCGCCAGATATACCGCTGGCAACAGAGCACCCTCACGGGATGCGCTAAATGCGGCATTTGCCAAATGGGGATGGTTAAGCAGATATGACCTCTTAAGCAGATCGGTCAGATCGGCTGAGCAGATCGGTCAGATACGAGCCGCGCGCTGAGCATCTGGCGCCGCAACTGTGCGCGACCACTGTGAAACTGCTCGCTGCTGCAATTAAAATCAGTGAAATGCTTGATTTTGTGGGATTTGCAGCAGCTGACTAATTTCTTTTACCTGTCGTAGTCGCTCCTTGCAATATTTCAGGTAACACTTGAACCATGAAACCTCCAACGGTGTGTATTTCCTTTATGGGGTAAGATTAGATTGCAGAAAAAGACAAGAACAAAATCAAGTGGAAAGTATGTACATCACATGCAAGCTATTGCAGAATGCTCTATGCTGGAAAGAACATGCCTTTGTTGCTCCTTCACTATTATTTTTTTACACTCTATGAGATACGATCGGATGAGAAAGAAGGAAAGAATTCAATCAAATGGATACTACGTATGTCATGTTGCATAAATGCTATTGTCGAGCGATGTAAGAGGTAAAGATCATGCCTTTGTTCCTTGCCCAACCGTGTGAATATTATCGGATTGAGAAAAAAGAAAGGAATTTCACCAAATAGGGGGTAAATGTGTCCCCTAGCATGAATGGTAATGCAGAGGGCTGTAAGGACTAAGGAACATGCCTTTTTTCCTCAAACAACAATGTGTTTCTATAACCTTTCTGGAATATGATCGGATTGGACAGAAAGATAGATATTGCGCAAATGGAGAGTATGTATGTCACCTTGTATGAATGGTATTGCAAAGTGTTGTAAAGAGTAAAGGACATGCTTTTATTCATGCTTCATGAAAACCATCCATTTCCATTTTTCTTCACGCCCTTTTTCTTGTCTAAAATACATTTTTAATAGAGCGAACATAGGCGTCTTGTTTTTCTAGCACTTCTCCCTCCAAATCTTTGCATTTTTGATTCGCCACTCTCCCGTCTAGCTTCTGAACAACATCAAAGAAAGCCTTCCATTTTGTTGTGCGTGTGTTTCCGAAAACCAATGCCGTATTTTCCGACAACAACAGCACCGCAAATACACATGTGTGCCCGTGTGTGGCTCCTCCGCGTGGCCTACCCTATACCCCGGGCTCCCTGTTGTCTCATGGGGGTGGGTGCACCCATGCGTTCACGTGGCCTTAGGTCCCCTAGAGTTTTTCTCTACGTGGGGGCGCAGGTCCCCTCTACTCTTAACCCAAACGCACAGCCTTCTTCTCTTCAACCCAGACAACAAGATATAAAGAACCAACAGCAGAGGGTGTTGAAGAAAAAAAATGTTAGGGTATGTGCGCATCTGCGCATGTGCGCCGTGGGCTGAAAAAACCCCATTCCCCGTTTCGATTCCGGCGTTTTTTGTCAACATTTCTAAAAAGCGGTACCAAGGAGGGGTGTGCGGCAGTCACATGCGCGCCTGAAGCGCTTAGCGCGTGCACGCAGATGTAAATGTCGAAAAACTCAGATTGTGGATCGATGCATGAATGCTTTGTATGTTCTTATACTTGAAAATACATTTCATTTGTTTGTAGGCACTATGAAAGGTCCTACAGCGAAATCAGCGTGACTCGCTTTTGTGCCTGTGCATGCAGTGCTCCGCTGGCTTGCTACACCGGTTTTCTTCTCCAACAATCGGGTGTTGAAAAACGCTGCTCCTCCCAACTCAATTTTGACTGTCCACAAATGAAATTCAACTCCCTCCTACTCAATTTCAACTCCCTCCTGCTCAAGTTTCACTCCCTCCTGCTCAATTTGATCTCCCTCCGAATGAAAATCAACTCTCTCCTACTCAATTTTGACTCCTTCTTAGTCAACTTCAACTCCCTCCTTCTCAAGTTTGACTCTACCCAAATGAAAATCAACCCTCTCCTAATCAATTTCAACTTCCCCCTACTCAATTACATCTCTCTCAACTCCTTCTTACTCAGGTTTCACTTCCTTCTCCTCAATTTGAACTGTGTCCAAATGAAAATCAACTCTCTCCTACTCAACTTTACCTCCTTCCAAGTCAGTTTCAACTCACTGTCAGGCAATTTCAACTCCCTCCTACTCAATTTCAACTCTACCCAAATGAAAATCAACACTCTCCTACTCAATTTCAACTCCCTCTGACTCAATTTCCACTCGCTCTAAATAAAAAACATGGCCGTCCTACTCAATTTCAACTCCGTCCTATCCAATTTCAACTCTCTCGTACTCAATTTTCACTTCCTCTCTCTCAATTTGAACTCTCTCCAAATGAAAATCAACTCCCTCAATTTTAAATCCCTCCTACTCAATTTCAACTCCCTTCTCGTCAATTTCAACTCCTTCCTACTCAGCTTTGACTCCCGTATGCTCTATTTGAACTTCCTCCAAATTAAAATCAACTCCACCCTACTCAATTTGAAACCCCTCTTGGTCAATTTCAACTCCTTCCTACTCAATTTGAACCCCCTCCTACTCAATTGAACTCTCTCCTAGTCAACTTCAACGCCCTCCTACTCAATTTCAACTCCCTCCTTGGTGGTGGCGGCCCCGAAACACTTGTCAAATGGCTTCAATGGTATGCAACACATCTTTTTTTGAGTCCAGCACCCTCAAAAATAAGCAGGGGGGGGCACCAACTAACCACCCGGACCCGGAAAAAAATGACTTGGGCGAAAAATTGGCATTTTTTGGCCATTTTTTGGTGAAAAATGGTTTTTTTTTGGAAAAGTTTATAGTGGTTTCAACACTGTGTTTTTGCCTCTCCTGCTGCTTGCTGCTGGTGTAGGGTTTCCTGCTGCTTGTTTTTGAAGATGAAAAGCTTTTGTTTGCTGAAATACAGTCAATCCAGGATAGCCCAAGCCAGAGGTATGCAAGGAGAAGAGAATCAGGATCAAAGCATGAAGGGCTGCAGTGTAAACAATGAAAGATGAAAGGTTATTCACGGAAACTGCAACTCAGGTCAAATCCGATTGCATATTCACAAAGATAGTTGAAATGTTTTGGAAAAGAGTTGGAAAACTGCCCCATGGTCACTTTATCTCCATAGTGCCATCTCAGGAGATGTGCACTCTTTGTTTTGGGTCCCATATGTGCTGAGGTGGCAGGGCATGTGGCGATGAGGTCACTGCCATGTCACATGGGATCTTCCTACTTAGCTAGGCTGACCGGGAATTGAACCCAGGACCTCTCAAAAAGAGGTGCCCAGCCCCCTAGGGTGCATACCACTAGGACAGCTAAGAATTCATGGAAAAACATAGATAAATCCATAGGCTCTGCCCTGGATATGTCAGTACTCAGTCAACTCAGGAAAAGATGATTTGCCTCACATTGAAAGGGGATTAAGGGGTCCACTCCATATCCTGATGGGGTGTTTGGTTCCATAGGTCAAAATGTGTTATCACCACTTTTGGTGGGGCCAATACTAAGATAGAAATGCCTGGATGCTCAGTGCATCCCTAATACAACTAGAGTATGCCTCAAAGCATTGGAAAAGCACTTTTTCTTACTCCCCCCTTGTGCTGTGGTGGCCACCACTGTCGCATTTTAGGAAAAAGGGATTTTTTCTTGGCCTTTCCTTGGTTTCCACATCTACTTTAAAATACCTATAGTTTCGCTCACACAGAAAAATGGGCGCTCACCATGGCTGGCGCTCTTTTGCTGCTCTGTTTGTAACATTTCCTACAGAAGACTCAGCGCTCATGGCGCTGCCGGGGCTCCTGTGGCTTGGTTGGGTTAGTTTGGAAGCATGCCAAAACATGTGCATGTGCATCCCTCCCTGCAAGACGCAGCGCGACACAAACCCAACGCAAGACACAATATACACACTCGCATGGGTTCTCGTAAACCTGCTGGCGACCTGTGACCTGTCTTAGGGCGAAGGGAGTCGTAAAAAAGATTAAATGGCCCCTTGGTGGGGTCTTGGGTTCTGCTCGGTCTCTCCAGGCTGCTGCGTTTCGGCCCGAACACGGCCTACTCAGCGTGGCTGCGCGTGGGTATCTGCAGAGGCAGGAATGGGAGAATTATGGACGAATCCACGCAAAAGCGAAGCGACGACACCAAAATCCGTCAAATGACGGCCTAGATTTTTTCTAAGACAACACACCTGAGCAGAATCCAATTGTGCATCAGAAGCACATTTTTACAAAATTTATAGTCATCTCTAGATTTTTTAAATCAAGAAATTCCTACGCATAAAAAGGCGGCGCGCAGGAGCGGCTCCTAGCGAAGCGCCGGAAAATGCAGAAATAATGGCATTATAAACGTATATCTCACGTAGTTTTGAAAATGACGAGACACACATTAATAAATAAACATACAGATTCCACCCACACTAATAGAAGTATCAAAAATCCAAGAATTCGAAAATGAACGAAAAGACTTCAATGAATCAGGTATAAACTACAGGTATGCTCGTCTCGTATGCGGCATACACATTGCTCGTCTCGTGTCTCCGTGAACGAGTCTTGTAGCAGCGCTAACAACGATAGGACGCGATAGAGGGATTGATTAGAAAGATTGCAGATGATTAGAGGTCAGATCAGGGTGATTAGACATACACACAAGTGCATAGCTACGTTTTTCGCTTGCGCCCCTCACGTGCCCACTTGCTCTCTCTCTCCAGAGGTAGGTAAGGTGAGTAAGCCCAGGTGGGGCCACCCCCTGGTGGAGTTCGTGATTGAGGTACAGATGGGCAGGTTTGCCCAAGCTACTCGTACATGCTCGCGCATTCACACACGCATTAAAGGGTAGGCCACGCGAAGTGCGCACGGTAAACCTTGTTTAGGCTACCCAGGGGCTCCTCGGTACGTTCTTTAAGAGAACCCGAGGAGTCCCTTAACGCTTGCTTGCTTGACAGGGGAGCTGATCCTTCAGCGTGTTTGCGGACAGTGTATTATGGGTCACACTGAGAAGCGTATAATACGTGGAGTGTGGCTTGGTTCCTCCGCCGCAAACACCCCTTCATTTGCCTTTGCTTTACAGGTGGGCAGGTAGGCTGATTGGTGCAGCAGCATACCATTTTTTTCATGCCCTGCTAAACAAGGGCGCAGATCACACAAACAAGTAACTCCGCCTCTGCCTGTGGCAGAGCAGTGGTCCGACTTCATCGACATCTGCGCCGTGCACGCAAAAAGAGCACCTCTTCCCTCCAAGCCCTAGCAGGGGAAACGCGTTGTGGCGTCCCCTGTTAGGCCACAGTTGCTTAGCAGCGCTGTGTTCTCTTGTCTTCTTCACAGGAGGGTCGCTAGGACCGACGACATGTTCTTCAACAACACCCAGTAGAGTGTGCGTGTAGGAGTGGTAGTCCTGAGTGGGGGCTTGAGCCAGTTGCAGAAGTGCTCGCCCACCAGGATGGTGCCACTGTAGGGTGTGTAGGATCTGTAGTGCGTGTGTCACTGTCCCACCCGTTTCCCGCAATTTTAGCAGGGTTGGTGGGCTGTGGCAGTGGTTAGGTCAGTGTTTTGGCCACTTAGCAAAACGGCGTTTTCATGCCTTCATAGCTTTTGGCCACCCCTCCCTGTAGTAGACAGATAGGTAGGGAAAACAATACCTGGATTAGTACGCTGGGTATTCCCCAAAGGTTTTGCGCCAGCACAGAAATTGGGCGCTTAGGGGAGGGGAGACCCGGGGCGTACCCCGTGGCATCAATAAGCCAACCCTCCAGGTTTAGCAAGCGTGCAGACTTGGGTATAATTAGGACACCACGTCTGCGGCTTGCTCTCAGGACCTTAGGAATAGCACACTCACACATACGCTTTGGCAGGTAAGGGTAAGGTTCAGTTCCTAGCTTTAGTCTTGGAGGCAAGCGTCTCAGCGAGCCTCAGCAACTCACCAAGGTTGTTCTGGGACAAGTAGTCAACCAGAACTGAGTTTAGGCGTCCCTCAGGTAGAACAAACGCGGAGAAGGGCTCCCAGGTGGCCTCTTCGACTCCAAACCCTTCCCAGAGGGTGAGGAAGCGCCAACCCTGGCGATAGCGGTGGCGTAGGATAGACTTCACGAGGTAGAAGCCCTCCTTAGCCATCTCCTCGGCGTTCATGTCGGGGAGTTCACCCTCAACTTCCATAGGGCTGGCAGCCCCTTGTAGGTCCAGAGCGGCGATTTCCTCGTCGTTCAGCTCCCACTCCTCCCCACAGAGGTCTTCAGGATCATAGTAGCGCTTCAGGTGTTGAGCAGCGCACACCAGTGTCCCCCCTAGACGGGGAGAACACCGCACGGTGATACGGTGTCCATCCACTGATAGAATCTTGTACGGCCCGAAGTAGGGGTCATCGCTGGTAGAGGGTGGCCAGGCGGGTAGTCGACTGTGGTGCACCAGCACCGAGTCCCCCTCTTGGTAGGTGGCCGGTACTCGGTGCTTGTTCTTCTTGTTCCACTGACGCTCCCTCACTCTCTGGAGCATTGCCTTGGCCTTGTCCACCTTCGCTTGTTGCTCTTGGACCCATTCACCCACAGAAGAATGGGTGTCCTCTGGATAGGGGGCATGTAGGAACCATGCCGGGCGCCCTAGGAATAGCTCATGGGGCGAGTAGCCAGTAGCTGAACTCTCTTGGGAGTTCATCATCAAGGACCGCTGGCACGGCAGCAGTGACAGCACTCAATTATACACTGATGTGATCAGAATTTCAATGATTCTCAGATGTACATTAGTGCAGTAAATTTTCCGCTTGTTTTCATGTTTTCCTTTCGCCGCCAGATGTCGCCTGTGAGCGCGCGTCGAGTCGCTTTTGTCTTTCGTGATTTCCCAATTGGATTTATTTAAATTATTTCGAATGATTTCACGTTGTGTCAATATGTGCGATGAATGCGCATTGAGATTCTATGTCTGCTCCATTTTTGTAGACCGGGTTTTCTGACTATTCATATTCCACCATGGAGTTCACTGGACTTACAAGTGCTTCGCATATGTCGCTCCCAGAGGCTGGATATGGGTCTGAAGAGGGTTATGTGGGTTCGGAGATATCAGGGGCAGTGTCGGGCGTTACGACCCCTGGGGCATCAAGGCTACAGGCTTCGCAGTTACAACAAAGATCAACCACTATGCAGCGGTTACATGGTAGCAGAGGAAATCATGACTCTGCTTCTGGAATCTCCACTGACACTCTGAGATCATCGGACTTTAGCGGGGCTATTACTCGTTCTGGGTCACTGCGTGTTCCCCCTGAGGTTACATTCGTAGCATCTCCCCAGCAAGCCGAGGATCAACCTTCAGAGTGCCCTTACTGTGGCCATAGGCATTGGCCTGGAGTTCATACCTGTGCTGATTGTTGTATGAACGCCCCACCCAACCTTAAACCCGGTCGAGAATCTCCCTCCTCGAGTGAATCTGGTTCCTCCTCCCACTCTCTACCTGATCTTGAAGACAGCAGCAGCGAAGGAGAGCAGTCTGGTACTGGAATTAGTGGTGATCACTGGGAAAACCACTTCCAGCAGATCTGGAATGAGGAATTCCTGCACCGCCAGAATTGGCTGTTGGCGGAGGCGGGCTATCGTGGCCGCCTGATGAACTGGTTCCGGGCGTCGTGCCAGTTCATCAGGGACAGCGTCCGGTTGCGATTCGACGCCCAATTGCAGGAGCAAGAGGACTGGGAGGAGCTGGTGGACCAGTTCGACCACCAGGCCGCCGTGATGGTGCAGATGGCCATCATCGCCGAAGAGAGACGCCAGAATGTGCGTCAGCACGCTGGTCCGTCGGGCGCCTGGGGTCCGAACGACGGAGAGGTCGACGAGATGAGGTGTGATTCGACACATTCTCACCTCTCCAGGGAGCAACTGTCCAAACTCCCCAGCTCTGCCTCCAGTGTTGACACTTGGGTCGACGAGGTAAGAAGCAAGGGAAAAGGGACAAGATGCCCGTCCTGTGGTGAATGCGCCAAGGACTGCTCCTGTCCACGCCAGATTTCGTCGCTGGAAGACAGGGTGAAGGAGCTGAAGAAGGCCGCCAAGGAGAAAAAGAGGGATGATGACAGCAAGTGGAAGGAGATGGAGCAGAAGCTGGAGAAGCTTACAGATCTGGTACAAAATCTGAGCACTACTGGGCTCACTGGACCAGCGCCTACAATGGCAAGCCACCCAGCACCTACCTCCTCAGCTGCACCTGCATCCACGCCTTACGGCGTTCCACATTCTCCGGCGGGCCCCAGCTTTTACTGGCCACCATCCAGCTTATACTGGAATTTCTGGTATCCCCCCTACTGGATTTGGAAGTCCTATTGGGTTGAATCTGGGTACCGAAGGAGGAGAATCTTTGTCGCATGGGTCTATACTGTCTGTTGGTACTGTCGAAGATATTGATGCAGAAGCAAGGACCACCGTGAAGGAGAGATCAATGGCCTTGAAGAAGAAGGACCGGCGGCAGAAGGAAAACGAGGCCAAATTGAAGGAGAAGCAGAAGAAATTGAAGGAGATGAGGCTGCATCAAGCACAACCGACGCCGTTTCTGCAGCCTACTGTTGACCAGGCGTTGCTGGCGGCCGCAATTGCGCAGGCACAGGCAATGGGAGGCGCCGCTGTCAACCCGGTGTTCGTCAATCCGGTTGGCACATCCACAGGTTTCAACCTCAACCACCTGCTCAACCCGTTGCACATGAGGCTCCGAGGCTCCGTGATGAAGCAGCCCAAGTTCTCAGGGCACCCAAATTACTGGGCGTCCTTCGAGAGGCAGTTCATGGTGTGGCTGCAGACGGAGAAACTGGACAAGGAACTCTGGATCCTCGGGTTGATGGACTGTTTGACTGGCAAACTCAGAGAAAGTACATACAATCTCTATGTGGAAAGACAAAATCAAGGAGATCCCCTGATTTATGAAGAGCTGTACCGAAGTCTCAAGAAGAAAGGCTCTCGACTTCCTGAAGATCATTACAGGAACCGTCTGGAGAACTTCAGGGCGATCAAGAAATTATTTCTGGAAGAGATCCAAATAGCAAGGCAAGATTGGGAGTTTTTGGTGCAAGAGGCGGAGAATTCTGGAGAAGGACTTTCTGAAGGCGAAATGAAGAAGATCCTCCTGAGCAAGCTCACGCCAGAGACCAAGCAGAAGATCAGGGACTCTCAGGCGGACCAGAAAGTCCTGGGCAACTGGGTTGAAGTCCGAGGATTGCCGGAGACTATGGGAAAAATGGCAGTTCGTGAGTTGCTACACTCTATCAGTGCTACTGGATTGAAAGACATCACTATTCGTGAGGGCAGATGGAGAGTTGGTTTCCACGATTCTGAACAGTCGGAGTTTTTCTGCAGCATGGTGGATGGAAAAGTGAAGTATAAGGGAACAGTTTTGAAGGTGCGACCGTGGATCTTCTCGTATGGAGTCGAGCAGATCTGGGACCAACTTGAAAAGTATGCAAACTTAGAGCGCCGGAAGTCCCAGGATGCACATGGCTTCGGAGGCAAGGTCAACGCCGTTGGTGAGAAGGGATGCTCTGTGTGCATTGCCCTTGGAAAAAAAGGTCGAGCGGCGACTCACACGACCGCAGAACACAGGTGGACGCCCTCAGATCTCAAAACAATTCAGTCCAAAATGGATGGAAAGGGAAATTCTCCCAAAAATCCCGAGCAGGATGGAGCACGAGATGCTGACCAGCATGGAAGGGGAAAGGGTAAGGGGCAGTCCAAAGGAAAGAACAGAGACTGGACACCAAAAGATTACTCCCAGCAAGGCGGAGATCCAAGTGGCTCAAGATGGACCGATGCTGGTGGAAAATCTGGTGGAAAATCTGGTGAAAAAGGTGGAAAAGGCCAAGGAAAGTCCGGGAATCAAGAGGATTCCAAGGTGAATGGCAACCCCCTGTACGCGGAGACGCCAGCGAACAAGACCTTCGGCAACAACAAGGATACTGGAGGTCGAGGCAAGGGCAGATCCAACGAATCCAACCCCAATTCCAACACCTCCAACAACAAAGGCCAAGGAGGTAAGAAAGGTGGTGGTGGAAAATCATTTGGTGGTCGTGGACGTGGAAAAGGAGTGAATGCCGTCGAAGCAGGCGAAGAATGGGTTGACGAAGGACAAGTACAGGACGTACAGCCGAACGAAGAAGAAGAATGGCAATAGAAAAGCAAACTTGACCCAAATCCCAACACTGGGGTTGAGTGGCAGGAGACAAAACCCATCAGGGTAGTTGGGGCGGTGGATGGACGCTGCTGGGATAGGCTGGCGCGGTCCTCCGGCCTCCTGTACCCTGCCTGGGTCCTCAGCGCTGTCCGGCGAGGCAAGCAGCGCCAGTTTGTCTGCTGGATCCAAGTCAGAACTACGGATGGTAAGGTTAAACTTGCCAGATGTCTGATTGACAATGGTTCAGAAGTCAATCTGGTGAGGAAAGGCTTTCTGCAGGAGGATGAGGCGAAGATGTCCTCGACCCCTGTCCAGCTGGAGGGAGTCAGCGGACATCGCCTTGACGGTGGCGACAGAGAAGCAGAATTGGCGGTCAGATTGGTGAAACAATCTGTGTGGAGCGTGGAAGAGACGGTCACAGAGGAGTGGTTTGCTGGAAAATTCTATGAAGCCAGCATAAAGTATGATTTTTTCTTGGGTCAACCCTGGCTTCACGCCCACCGTGTGTCGCCCATGGGACACAGGACATGCTTCCTCCAAGATCCGTCGACCAGCGACCCGTCTGACCTGTATTATCTGCACCCATATACCAATAGTATCCACCAATTCAAAGAGCGAAATAAGCTGCATTTTCAGCAAGATGGGCAGGAATGGACAAGGAATCAAGCAGAATTCGACGAAGGAAAGGTGGAATCATTGAACTGCAAGAAGTGGAAGTCAGTTTGCTATCGTGTAGTCGACAAATGGCGGGACATTCTGGTGGATTATTTCGAAAGGAACCACAATTTTCGTCCTCAAGTTGATGCCTTTGCAAACAAAAAGAATAAAAGATTTCCGAAGTTCTACGACGATGCCTGGAGTGAGGACTGGTCTGAACCTCTATGGATCAATCCGCCCTTCGACGTTTTTCCTCGTGTGGTGCAGAAGCTGTGTAAGTGCGGCTAACCCCCATCTGCACAGATTTTCACAGATCTGCCCCAGATTAACTACATTTTGGTCATTTTCTTTGCTTCGGCGGAATCGCCGCCTCGCAGCTCAGTCTCAGGATCAGACCTATATATTTCTGAGATGCCGGATCTGATTCCGCGGTCCATTCTCCGTAAATCCGCCGCGTTCCGATCATTTGCCTGGAATCGCCATTTGCCGCTGACGCGCGCTCGCGGGCCAGATCGGCCAAATCTTTTTTCAAAATCGGATTTATTTAACTCTTTTCAGACAGATATGGACACTCAGATGTGCATAGTAAAATCCGCCTCAATTTTCTTCATAGACTGGGATTTTCTGCCGGATAACACTCAACATGGATCTTGCTTCCGTTGTTGCTGCTCTCGCCTCCGTTGGTGTCCGAGTCTCCGGTTCTACCCCCAATAGCAGCGTTCAGGTCGACTCCTCGCGTGCCTGCCCCACTGGTCTTGCCGGCCCCGAGCCCTCCGGCACCATCAACGACCCAGGGCAGCACTTTCATGGTAGCAGAGGCTACCTGAATGTTGTTCCTTTGGTGTCCCAACCACAGCTAGCTCCCCAGTACGGCCCCGTAGACCCCGCCGCTTCCGGAGAAGTAACGATTACGTTGCCCTGGTGCTGTGCGAACGAGGCCTTGAGAGGAATGCCTTGCGCAAGCCCAAGCTGCCCAAGAAGGGCACAAATCAGCAGCTGTGGAGACCCAATTTACCATCCCAATCCCAGTCGAAATTGGCCATCAAGCAGCTGGAATCTGCCAGCCTACGCCGATGGCAACGCTCCGGTGGAGCTTACGGACCTGGCAGGTACCAATACTCCGTACCAATGTCCACATTTTGAGACCATCGACGCCGATCTGAACGACATTGAGATGGGTGGTCCAGGTGAGGTACCTAGCTATAATCGACCAGCCTCTTGGGCACAATGGGACGACCATTTGTCTTCAGAAGTGACCCGTAACCTTGAGGCGCTCCAGGCCCTTTGTTTATTAGCCACGTCTAAGCTGATAGGACAAGAAAGAATCGCCTCTGATTTTTTAATGGAATATTTTTTCCTTCTTCAAGAAGAAATTAATACCAGGATGTGGTGGCGTTCTCAAGAAGATGACTCTTTTGCCATTTTTTTGCAGATCTGGGAGGCAAGCCCCTTTCCGAAGGAGAAGACCAAGGCACCTGTTGCCGGGCCCTCCGCCCCTCATCCCCCTGTTTCCATCCGCGACGATCTAGCCGCCGCGGTTGAGGAAGGAATTTTAGAGGCGGCCAGGCAGGCAAGCCTAGAAATTAGGGCTGAAGGAGCTCCCCAAGTGGACTCCTGGCTGCGGACCACCGAGATTAGCGGTCCGACAGCCTGCTCAGGCCCTTCAGGACACGGTATGTACTGTCCTGCCGACTGCTCCTGCAGATTCCAGCGAGATACTGAGCTCCAATTGCTCAAAGATCAAATGCAACTCATCATTCAAACGCTGGGAATTAAAGATCTTTTCAAGACGCACATGCGGTCTGAGGGCGCATCATCGGTGGAACAAGCAACAGAACCGTCGGAGGAGTCGACAGAAATTTTTTCAATTGCTCCTTCGGTGGACTCCAAGACCACCGATGCAAGGATCAGCAGGACCAAGCTAAAGGAAAGGGTTACAATCTCTCGATCTCAGAGTAGGACGGCGAAGGCTAGGACTGAGGCTCAGAATGCCAAGCGAACTGCCTCCCGTACTGCCCCTCCTGCTGCTGATTCCAATGCATTAGCCCAGCTGTTGCTCGCCCAGACCCTCGCCGGAGCGGGTGTGGCGAATGATGCCGCCAAGGTGTCTGCCATTACGGCCGGTGTTGGGCTGGATTCGCTTCTTAATCCCACTTCATTGCGACTTCGTCAGGTTGCCAAGCAACCGAAGTATAATGGAAACCCCAGACGTTGGCCTCAGTTCCAACGGGAATTTAAACTGTGGGTTAAGACTCAAAAACTCCAAGATGATCAGTTCCTGATGGCCCTCTTGGACTGCCTTGAGGGAGCGCCGGCCAACACTTGGCTCAGGACCTGGAGTGATCGTGAGGATTCAAGTTCCCCCCTTACCTTTGATGAGGTGTGGGAACAGTTGGAGGTACGTGGATCCCGGCTGCCAGAGGACCATTACCACCAGATGTTGAAGAATTTTCCTTCATTCTCGCGATTAATCTTGCACGAAGTGCAAGACAAGAGACAGCGCTTCTGGAATTTAGTGGAAGAATCTGAACATTCAGGCGAAAAATTTTCTAGTGCCGAGCTGAAAAATCTGATTTTTGACAAGATCCCCTCAGAAACCGCCGCCACCCTTCGGAACAAACAGTCCAAAGAAAAGGTCAAGACCTGGTGGGCGGAGGTCGAAGGCTTCGATGCCTCGGCCAACCGGTTTACCGTAAGGGAGGCACTTCAAAAGTGCTCCCCCACGTCGTTTTCCAAGGTGAAATTCACTGAAAACACGTGGAAAATCAAGTTTAATGAACACGAGGATCGGGACTTGTTTGTCCAAGTCCTCAACAGGGGAGTAAGCTTCCATGGCCAACGCCTGAAGGCCAGAAACTGGGTGTTTTCGTTCACCCCGAAGGAATTGTGGGAAGAGGTTGAGCGGCTCGCTGACGCCGCCAATCAAATTTTCCATGAGGGTCTTGGGGGAAACAAGAATACCCAGCAAAACACCCAAAATGGGGCCCAAAAGGGCAACAAAAAGGTGAATGACACCCGGAATGTTCAGGATCACTGTAGCATCTGCCTTCTATTAGGTTCTACGAACCGAGCTAAGACGCATTCTACTGGTAATCACCGATGGTCTCCTTACGATCACAAGGTGATTGGTGAAAATATCAGTAATCCGCAGAATTCAGACAGGAATGACAGACAGGTGCATGGTGGAAAGGCTGGAAAAGGGAATCCGACCCCCTCCGGTGGAAACAAAAATACTGGAGGCCCTGGCGGGTCCCAAGGCAAAGGAAATCAGACTCCATCCGGCTCCGGTGGGCAGCCGAACGGCCAGACAAATCCCAATAGCAACGCCGGAGGCGGAAATCGAAATCCAGGCCAAACCCCTCAATCCGGTACAAACAAAGGAAATGCTCCAGGATTCCAGGGTAAAGGTAAGGGAAATCCTTCGGGAACCCCTTCCTCTGGTAAGGGCAGAGGGCGTGACGACGGTGGAGGTCCATCATCCGGCGGCCGTGGCCGTGGACGTGGAAAGGGCAACCATCGTGTGGATCAGGTCTCAGGTGCAGATCAGGTGTCCGATGCGGATCGAGATTACGTTGAAAATGCCTTGAATCCAGCAGATGATCCGTTCCAAGATGAGTGGGTCGACAAATCAGGGTGTGTTCACAATGTTAACGCAGCCACTGGAGGTCAGAACGCCTAGGGGAGCCACGAAAATTGCCCCTCCCCAGGCGATTTCAGGCATGATCCCCAGAGTCCGGATCGACCATTACGTGATGTAGGGTCGCTTGTCTCCTCTCCCCTGGATCCGGCAGCGGATCCTTCTGTTGTAGTGGACGAGGTTGGTGTACAGTCCAAGCACAGGGCCCGTCAGTTTGTCACAAAGCTGTGGGTCTCTGATTGCAAGGGAAATTTCCACCTCGCCACTTGTTTGTGTGACAATGGATCAGAGGTAAATCTCCAATCCAATTCATTCTTACCCGACGACTGCGTGTTTGAGTCGCCTCATCCTGTTACCCTCGAGGGAGTTTCTGGACATTCTCTCGCAGGTGGGCAACGCGGTTGTTATATATCAACTCATTTGGTCGCTCAAGACCTTTGGGAAGAAGGCAATGTGGAGGAAGTTGTCCTTAAGGATGACTAATTCTATCGTGCAGACATAAAGTATCACCTATACTTGGGCCATCCTTGGCTTCGCAAGAACAGGGTGGCGCCCGTAGGTCATCGGCGTTGTTTTTTGCTGGAGTCAGGTCCCTTGGAGCGTCCTGAATTTCGTTTTTTGCACGCAGGGTTTAAAAGTGCAGAAGAATTTTTGAAGCAAAAGGTTACACCAAAATTTGGCGAAGATGTCACCATTGCAGAGGTGAATGGGAGTGCCGATTACTCCCGAGAGTTAGAATGTCTTCGTAGGGACTCCCAGCCACGACGCCCTTCGCGCTGGCACTCTTCATCCTACAGAGTTGTCGACAAATGGCGCGATACAATTTGTGAATATTTTTATGAACACCATTCCTTTTGGCCACAGTATGATGCCTTTGCTAACCGCGAGAACAAGCGCTTTGACAAGCATTTTCGCGACGCTTGGACCCATAAATGGGACAAGAAGTTATGGATTAATCCTCCGTTTCACTTAATCCAGCAGGTCATCCACAAAATCAAGCAAGATAAAACCCAGGCGATTTTAGTTGTGCCCCTGTGGGACGACAAGCCTTGGTTTCAGGAATTACAAGACATTTGTGTAGATTACATCGAACTTCCCAGGAAGATTAAGCTGTATGCCAGGGACGACACAGGTCCCCTGCCACAGCGGTCCTGGAGTTCGCTTGCATTCCTGGTGGATGGAAAGCTTTCTGACTCTAACTCTGCTGATTCTGGTACTGATTCCTGTGTTGGGTCTGAATCTGAGGTTGAGCGTGGTACTGATGATGAATCTATTTTTTCTGATTTTTGTCCGTCAGATACCCAAGGTGATCCAACGTCAAATGGATCCGCCTCGTCTCCCTCTTCCCCAATACGATCGACATCGAAAAGAATCTTCAGTGCACGGGCGAAGAAAAATTTTAAATCGCGCCGCAAATTCAGAGTTTTTTATGAAAAACCCCGTGTGGAAGCTTTCATAGATCCTTTCGAGGAGCTGGATCACGAAGAGAATCTCTGGAATGTCGACACTCGACCCACCTATCTTCAAGAGGCAGTTGATACGGACCTCTTTAGGGACATCCGTAAGAAGATTCTTCCTGCCAAGGCCGAAGAAGTCGCCAAAGTTTTTTCGACAGTAATTCCTGGCGATCAGGTGGACACTGAATTGTGTTCCAAGTCAAGAGAAAAGATTTTTGAGGAACGGAAGGACACAACCCTTTCGGGGAAGTTGATCAAAGACCCCCCTGTCCGTGGGCAGTTCGGTGAAGCCTTCATCGAGCTTCGTGAAGGGTACAAGGCGAAGAAACAGCGCCCTTATGAGAACCATGGACACAAACATGAGATACTCAGAAAAGTCATCGAGAGAAATCTCAGGGAATTTGGTTGGCTTGAGGGTTGTATGACCAGCGAATGGTGCTGTGCACCCTTCACAGTCCCGAAGCCGCCGCCTGCAGACCAGAACACTATTGATGGTTGGCGAATGGTTGTTGATTTTCGCAATCTCAACGCCGAAACCAAGGCGGATTCGCACCCCCTGCCCCTCATTGAGGAGGAAATCGCCAAGAGGGCAAGAGGTCGTTTGTTTTCTGTGCTGGATCTCCGTCACGGCTTTCACCAAATGCCGTTGAGGAAGGACAGCCGACCTCTCACCTGTATGTGCACGCCATGTGGCCCAGTCCAGTGGACGGTCATGCCCATGGGCCTGAAGAACGCCCCTTCGTTTTTTCAAAGAATGATGGAGGATGTACTTTTTACAGCTCATCCTGAGCTTCGTGCCTTTGTGAGTGTGTACATAGATGACATAATCATCGCGACAGAGGGGGAGGGACTGACCGAAGCCGAGCTGGTGGCCCTACATGAAAAGCAGCTGAACCAGGTTTTGGACATTCTTGATGCCAATCAGCTGATTTGTGGGCCAAAGAAGGGAAAATTATTTTTAAAATCAGTCGAATTTTGTGGTTCTCTCCTAGAGAATGGCACCCGACGACCCAGTCCAGGGAAGCTCGTCGCTATTCAGAAGTGGAAGCGCCCTGAGACGATCGTGGAGTTGAGAGGATTCCTGGGTTGTTGCAATTTTTATCACACTTTTGTGCCGAATTATGCCAAATTTGCTGCCCCCCTCACTGAATTATTGAAGGTAGGGAGAGATGCGGGCAAGGCAGGTTCAAAGGTTCGTGTCAAGTGGACTGACGAGTGCGAGGAGGCCTTCCATCACTTGAAGGCGGCCCTCTGCGAAGTCGCCACGTTGCATGTGCCGCAATTTGACCGACCCTTCTACATAAGAACCGACGCTTCTAGGTACGCGATCGGAGCCGTCCTTGAACAGGTTGATGAAGCCACAGGTGATCATTACCCTCTTGCATTTTGGTCTCGGAAGCTAGCCCCACGCCAAATGCAATGGTCGCCGCGTGAGCAAGAAACATATGCCATAATCTGTGCGCTGAAAAAGTACCAATCGTGGGTTGGCACCAATCGAGTCGAGGTCCTGACGGATCATCGATCTCTGGAGTATTGGGCCACCGAACACATTGATACTGTCGCGAGCCCAGCTGGTCGACGGGCCAGATGGCACGAATTTCTCAGTCTGTTTGACCTCCATGTGTCGTATTTGCCTGGAAAACACAACACGGTAGCGGATGCTCTGAGCCGATGGGCTTACCCCGCTTCAGAGGGGCTGCAAAGTACCAACATCCATGGTACGGAGCAGGACCGCCATGTCATAATCGAGTGGGATCAAGAGGAAAAAAAGCTCATTCGACGTGCATGCATGCAATGCGCTGTTAAACAGCACGCATTACCGTGTCACGACATCACGGCCATCTCAGATCCGGCGCATGCTCATGGGATCTGCACCAAAACACTGAAAGTCGTGGAGAAAGTCACCGATCCCTCCTCAGGGAGTGTGAAACGGTTTGACTATACCCGACGAGTAAGTCGATTTCGGTTGATCCAGGGCATTAAGCGTCGAGATCCGGCCAAAACTCCACCCCTGCCGAAAGATTCCCTGATCATCCGTGACTGGACGTCTGATTATCTGCAGGATCCCATGTTTAAAGAGGTCTTTGGAAATCTCAAATCCAAAGATGCTCACAAGGATGGGATTTTTTCTGAGTATTCGTTGGAGGGGGGGAAGCTGTGGATGGAGGGTAAATTGTGCGTACCAGACGCCCTGGCCCCCCGAGTGTTAAACTGGTGGCATAAATGGGAGTCCCCCCACGCACATGGCCGTCGACTGTGGTCGATGATTAAACATAGGTTGTTTGGCTCACGGCTATATACTCACTGCATGAAAGTAGCCGCCGGATGTGCCCAATGTGCTGTCTTGACGCCCCCCAGCGCGAAGAAGCACGGCCATCTGAGGCCACATCCTATTCCGGAGCGCCTCTTTAACAGAGTCACCAGTGATTTTTTCTACCTTCGTGAGCTCGATGACGAAGAGTGCCATTGGACAAATAAAAAAGTCAATGGTGTGCTCCTTATTCAGTGCCGTCATTCCGGCTACATTCAGGTGTTGCCTTGCAACATCGAGTCAATGACTGGCAAGGCTGCCGCCAAATGGTGCGCGCAGACCTGGATGGGAGGTTGGGATGTCCCATCCGAGGTGGTTACGGACTCAGGCAAAGAGTACACCTCCGAATGGTGGAGAGAATTGTGTGCTCGCCTTGGAATCCACCACCTCAGGTGTGAAATCCACTCGCATCGAGCGCTGCCTGGCGAAAGAGCCGGCCGCTCTATAATTAATATGCTTCGTAAGGAGCTCGCGGGTGAGAAGGATTTCCACTGGCTCGAAGTTCTCTTCGCATTGCTTCGCCGTTACCACAACACGCCTTTGTATCATGGCCTTTCTCCAAATGAAATTGTCTTTGGACGAAAGAAGTGTTGGTGGAACATGCCGTTGAATAATCCTCGCCCTTGTAAAGATGCTTCGTTGTTTTTGGACGACGTCCAACGAGCAGATAAAACTGTCTCGAAATTAATCGATAAGCATCAAGCTGACTGGCTTTGGGTCCAGAATCAAGGCCGAAACAACCCCCACAATTTTGAAGTCGATGATCGAGTTTGGCTTCGAAAATCCGAAACTACCCTGGACGGAGATGACAAGCTTCTTCCCTTGTGGGAGGGGCCATTCGCTGTTACAGCGCGTCTTGGTGAGAACAGGTGGAGGATTCGTGTGGATGTCAGCAGGGAAATTGACGTTTCGGGCGATCGCCTCAAGAGAGAGATCCCCTCCCCCAAGGATCGGGTTAAACCCCTTTTTTGGACTTCGAAAATTTTGTCAGATCGGGTCATCGAAGGGGGAAAGTACGAACTCAAGAGGATTGTTGAAGCAAGACGTGACGCCAAGGGCGAATGGGAATTTCTATGTGAGTGGAGGGGCTTTGATTCCAGTCACAACAACTGGGAACCAGCCCATTCTTTTGTCCATGGATACACCAAGGGGTTCATTGACTTCCTCAAGAAGCACCCCGAAATTGGCGTACTCCTGACAGACTGTTTGTCGAAACCAGACAGACAAGTGGAGAGCGACGGAAAAAGACCTGTGGTGAATCGAGATCCAGCCTTTTACGGCCCTCAGCAGCCACATTCCAGGGCTGATCCGTCGATCCCCCCTCCTGCGGTCAGGCCAGCCCAGGAGCCAAATGAGGACCAAGCTTCAAGTTCGGCCGCTGATTTGCAGCGCCCAAGCCGTACGAGGGCCCGACCAGACAGGTTGGTGGTCACATGTATTCGTGCTTGGCCGAATTGAGTGTTCTGACGACTTGGTAGAACCACATTCTGCTCAATCCACTGTTCATTTTTCCTGATTACATCATGATGTGGAGAACTGCGAATGTTTGATAATTTGACGTCAATCAACTTTTCTTTGGTCTCCGTGCGGCAGACAAGGCGTAGATACGCTACTGAAAGCCACGGAGTGTGCTGCCGTGTTCAGAAAAAACCAAACTCAGGCTTAATTCAGGCAGATTCGGGGTAATCTTGTCTCTGTTGGTCTGTGCATCTTTTGAATTTGGCTACTCGTGCAGATGGAAGCAAATGTACATAGTAAAAACGCTGGCCAGCGACATTCACCCCTACAGGCACCCCCTGTAGTACTGGCTGCACCAGATGCGACGCCAGGAACTCAGATCTTACCTTCATTTGCCGTGATGCGGAAGCCAAAGTCCAGATTCAGATCCAGGATCCTCAAATTTGCCTTGAATTTCTCAGGTTTGTCCATCATTCTGCCACTGTTGCACGAAACCCAGACGTCAATTGTTCAGACAACCTTCAGATAGGAGCTCTAGGGACTTCTAACAGCAACCTCTGAAGTCCGTAAGCTTCGTTGTATTTTTGGCACACGCCAATGTGAGCTCAATCCGACCTGGAACTGTCGAAAATGGTGAATCCAAGTGTCTTGTGGGACTCAATCGAAAGATGGGCCTTGTCCAAGTCGATTGACACCGCCGCCACTGTAAATACGGTGTCTCTCAGTTATATACTGTCAGTAAAGCGCCTTCAGCGAACCTTCGGCGCGTTACATGCCAAGGATCCAGGGCTATCATGTCCCATCATGATGCATCATCACATGATCCACATTTTGATTGAATCTGTTGGATGCTCGCGAACCAACGTGCCGGAAAGCACAATTGAGCTGAATAAACGACAATATATATTAACTTTAGTCTAAACGAAAGTGTTAGTAGTTTTAGTTCTAGACATTCCGCTTCATTTCACCTTCATCTTAGGGAATTTGCTGATTTTAGGACAATTTAGATTGATTTCCTTGTCATCTTCTCTGATTCCTCGAAGATCTGTCGACGGCTTTGCCTAACTTCGTTGACGCTTATGATTTTCTGTGCACTTAGGGTCGGTAGACTACATCTGTATTTGTTTTCCCTCTCTGTGATTGTTTAATCTCCTTCATCTCTGCCCAAATTGATTCAGCAAGATTCAATTTTGTGATCATCCACCAGATGCGCCAAATCTGAAGCACATGCTGCACTTTTCAGAACGAGAAAAGCGGGAGTAACACGATGTAGAGTTCGGCGAGGACACCGTAGCGTGCCCGCGACAGCGAAACTGTGCCAGAGCGCTGAGATGTCACTCCATTTCTTGATGCCCCCACTCAATCCACCAATAATCTACCTGATTCTCAACCAAAGTATGGTTTGGTATCGATTGTCGATACGTTTACATGCTTTTTAGCTCTTAACCTAATGTTTTACTGCACGGAGGACTGTTCGTCACTCCTCATTCTGACTCATTTCAGGTTCATCCATCCTGATTCAGTGCCAATTCAGCCCAAATCAGGTCAGATCAAGCAGATTTCGCCCCATCGAGGCTACATTTCTATTTTTTTCTGGGACTTACCCGCACTACGTTCTTCGTTGACGTAGCGACACACCCCAGTGTGTTTTTGGAGGGGGTGTGTAAGTGCGGCTAACCCCCATCTGCACAGATTTTCACAGATCTGCCCCAGATTAACTACATTTTGGTCATTTTCTTTGCTTCGGCGGAGTCGCCGCCTCGCAGCTCAGTCTCAGGATCAGACCTATATATTTCTGAGATGCCGGATCTGATTCCGCGGTCCATTCTCCGTAAATCCGCCGCGTTCCGATCATTTGCCTGGAATCGCCATTTGCCGCTGACGCGCGCTCGCGGGCCAGATCGGCCAAATCTTTTTTCACAATCGGATTTATTTAACTCTTTTCAGACAGATATGGACACTCAGATGTGCATAGTAAAATCCGCATCAATTTTCTTCATAGACTGGGATTTTCTGCCGGATAACACTCAACATGGATCTTGCTTCCGTTGTTGCTGCTCTCGCCTCCGTTGGTGTCCGAGTCTCCGGTTCTACCCCCAATAGCAGCGTTCAGGTCGACTCCTCGCGTGCCCGCCCCACTGGTCTTGCCGGCCCCGAGCCCTCCGGCACCATCAACGACCCAGGGCAGCACTTTCAAGCTGAAGCAATCCGGCGCAAAGGCGATTTTAATTGTCCCCAATTGGCCAAGACAAGAGTGGTTCAAGGACATTATGGACATTTCAATCGACATTGTCGAGCTACCTCACAAGGGAGTGAAGCTGTATTGTGAAGACAATGGCAAGCCTTTGCCACAGCGTTCGTGGAGCACGTTGGCGTGCTTAGTTGACGGGAATCTGGGAGATTATTGGCAAGATGACAGTGAAATGGGAACAGAAGAGGTCATCTCAAATTCCTCAAGAATCGACGAAATTGAGGTGGATGAAGGCGATCGAGAGCAGAATCCCGACGTATCGTCGCGGAAGGAGGGAAGGACAATCGGCGTCCCTCAAGAGAACCCCTCCATCCATTACAATTCGTCCCCATCAGACAAGAATCAAGCCAAAAATGTCAAGATTTCAAGCAAGAATGATGACAAATCTCCAAGAATCTCGCCTGAATTGACAGGAATGAAGCTGAATTCGTCCGACCATGCCTTCAAGACATTCGTGGACCCCTTTGATTGGTGGGATCCCACGGAGGAGCGAGCTCAGGTGAGCTTCATCCGCCAACAATGCGACGAAGAAGTTTGGAATGAAGTGGCCAAGAACATGAGACCACGACCAACAATTCGCAAATTGGTGGACATAATGTCGGTGATTAAATGTGGGAATCAGGTCGACGGAGACAAGATATCTGCAAGAAGGGACGCAGTGTTCGAAGATTATCAAGATGACGTGCTGAGTGGGAAGTTGTGGAAAAACCCCCCAATTCGATGTGAAAATGGGGAAGCCAAGATTGACATAATCGAAGGCTCAAAGGTGCACAAACAACGTCCATTCTATCTACACGGCACCAAAGCAGATGCCCTGCGAAAGATTATTGAGCGCAATCTCTATGAGTTCGTTTGGTTGGAGGGCTGCATGAGTTCTGAGTGGTGTTCAGCACCATTTACTGTGCCAAAAACCCCACCTGCTGACCAATCCAGCATAGACGCTTGGCGTCTAGTGGTGGATTACAGAGCCCTGAATGCCGCCACAGTACCAGACGCACATCCTCTTCCTTTAATCGAGAAGGAGATCGCCGCGAAAGCCAAAGGTAAGCTCTTTACTGTGTTGGATTTGCGCCATGGCTTTCATCAGATGCCCCTTCGAAAGGAGGATAGGCATTTGACGGCAATGTGCACGCCCTGTGGCACTGTCCAGTGGACTGTACTGCCGATGGGTCTGAAGAATGCGCCGTCGATGTTGCAGAAGATGATGGAGACTATTTTATTTCAGAAGCACAAGTCTCTGGATTTACAAGAATTCTGCAGCATCTACATTGACGACCTTCTGATTGCCACGCCGTTGGGAAAAAACTTTGATGAGTGCCTGAAGTTGCACGAAGAACAAGTCCGAAAAGTTCTCGAAGTCCTTCGACAAGAGAAGCTCGTGTGTGGACCCAAGAAGGGCAAGATGTTCCTCCAGAGTGTGGAATTTTGTGGCTCTGTCTTGGAAGATGGGACAAGAAGACAAGCCCCAGGAAAAATGGCTGCCCTGCAGCTATGGGAAAGGCCTAAAACCATCACGCAGCTTCGTGCCTTTTTAGGCTGCTGCAATTACTACCACGAGTTCCTTCCTCTCTACGCCAATTTCTCTGGTCCATTGACAGAGTTACTCAAGGTTGGCAAAATAGAAGGAAAGAAAGGATCTCAAGTCAAGCTCAAGTGGACGCCAGAATGTGAAGAAGCCTTTACTGGTCTCAAGGAAGCACTGGCAAATGTGGTTACATGAAAGACTCCGTGGTTGGATGGGAGACCTTTTTATATTCGTACAGACGCCAGTCGTTACGCCATTGGTGCTACGATCGAACAAGTCGATGACGAAGGTCACCATCATCCTCTGGCTTTCTGGTCTCGCAAGCTTACAACAAGACAGCGAAATTGGAGTCCAAGGGAACAAGAAGCCTACGCAATCCTTTGTGCCTTACGGCGTTATGAAGGTTGGATCTTGGGCCATCGCGTTGAGGTACTGACTGACCACAAGTCACTGGAGAGCTGGAGGACAGAACATGTGGATACCCCTGGTGGACCAGCTGGGAGAAGAGGCCGTTGGCATGAAACTCTCAGCAGATTTGACCTCCATGTGACTTACATTCCGGGTCGCTACAATACAGTGGCGGACGCCCTGAGTCGCTGGGCCTACCCAGCCTCAGAGGCTTACTCTGAAGTGAGTTTTCATGGGACAGCGACGGATAAAGCTGAAGTGATCGAGTTTGATAAGGAGGAACAAGCACTGATCAAGAAACATTGCCTCCAATGTTCGATTAAAAATCGGATGAAGGTTGATTTGGTCAGATGCAAGGAGATTACCAAGGCAGATCAGACTGCAGGAGTTAACTCTGACTCTGAGTCGTCGCTGCCACTCCTGAATGTGTTTCCTACAACGAGATCCAAAGCGAAATCCACGCTCCCTCCACAGCAAAAGGACAAGGAAACTTCCTTCCTCTATGTGGATTGGACGAAGATGTACAAGGAGGACAGGTTCTTTGGGTCTGTATACCACAAGTTGAAAGGGGACAAGCCTTACGACTCTGAAGAGACGTCTGATTTCAAAATCCAAGGCGACAAGTTATTTTGGCAAGGACGGATTGTGTTCCTGATTGTCTGATTGACCAATATGTCAAACATTGGCATCGGAATGAGACAGCCCACACACATTCTCGTGTTCTGGAGCAGGAGCTACGACACAGAGTGTACACACGGGACCTCAAGGGTGCCTGTGAGCGAGTTGCCAAAGGATGCAAGCAATGTCAGGCGACCATCCCAAAGAATCAAAAGGCAGAAGGAATACTGAAGGGATTACCAATTCCTGAGAGGTTGTTCGACAAGGTGACGGCGGATGTCTTCGAGTTGGGACAAATCCAAGAGGAATGTCTCTACACGAGGAAGCCTATCGATGGGGTTTTGTTAATTCAAGACCGCCACAGTGGCTACATCCAGGTCCTCCCTTGCAACACGAAGCATCTCACCTCTGAAATGGCTGCCAAGTGGACTGCAAGTCAGTGGATGAGTAACTGGGATGTTCCCAGTAAAATTCTGACGGACAGTGGGAAGGAGTTTGTTGGGACTTGGTGGGAGAACATGTGTGCTCTATTGGGAGTTCATCATCTTCGTGCCCGAGTCTACGACCATCGAGCTCTCCCTGCTGAACGCGCTGGAAGAATTCTTATCAACATTCTGAGAAAATTCCTGGCGACTGAAAAAGACTACAATTGGTTGGAGACAATTTACTGTGTCTTGAGAAGATACCATCGAACCAAGAATTACACTGGATTAAGTCCGAATGAGCTTGTTTTTGGTCGTGAGAAGATGGGTCCAGGACCAGTGATGTATCATCCAAGGCAGTGTTACGACGCATCACAATGGTTTGAGAGGATCAAGGACTTAGAGTCTAAGTGGATCCAAGCCAAAGTGGAGAATCAAGCAGATTGGTTGAATTTCAAAAATAAGTCAAGAACGCAAGGAAAACCCTTCGAGAAAGGCCAGCAAGTTTGGCTTCGTAAGTCAGACGAGACCCTGAAGGACGACAACAAATTGTTACCTTTGTGGGATGGCCCATTCCAAGTCAGTGGTCAACTAAGTGAAACTACATTCAACATTGAGATTGAGCCAGGCAGGCATCAAGAAGTACATCAAGACCGTTTGAAGGCCGAAGTACCCTGCCCCGAAGGAAGGTTCAAGCCTCTCTATTGGACTTCGAAGTACCTGAGCGACAGGAAGATGGTCACCAGCAGTTTCGAGTTAGCGAAGATCCTTGATTACAAGAAAAATGCTCGAGGCAAGTGGTACTTTCTGTGCAGATGGAAAGGATTCGGTCCAGAAGAAGACAAATGGGAGCCAGCTTCAAGCTTTATCCATGGGTATACGGATACTTTCATCAAGTTCCTGAAGAAACACCCTGAGATTGACAAAGAGCTCTCGCTGATCAAAGATTGTGTCACCAAGGAAGACTTACAAGCACAAGAAGAAGCTCCAATTGTGGCAAAATCTATTCGAGACAAGATCTGATCAGAATTTGAATCGCCGAAACTTTCGAGGAGGTTTACGGTCGAGATATACCCTTGGCATGGGGACAATACAGCCCTGACGCATCGTCTATGTGGTTCGATGAACAGATGATGGGACATTCTGGGGTCATCCTGGTCATTCCATCCATCATTCTCATCATGGTCATCATGTGGATCATGTGCTTCATTGTAGATGATTCCAATCCGAAGATCTGAAAGGCCATTATCCTCAACCACGACGACACTCTCGTGTTTTGCTGTCGACTGGACCCCTCTACTCGCCTTGGAAAGGACTCGTTCGAGTTCGTGCTCATTACAGAGATTCTGGCACATGACTGAGTCTGATTAATTTCATGTGTTTGACGGATCTGCTGAAAATGTGATTTCCATCAGCTCTTACATTGAGACAGTTGGTTTGTTTTCCAATCGACCACTGTCAAAGGGCTTATATAGACCAAGTGACGACGATGGTGTTCTTACTTGTGTCGACTCGCTGTTCATCTGTGGATTGTGTTGGAATCCCCCTCAGAATCAGCTCAATTTTGGCAAATTCCTGGTACCAAGCATTGAATGCTTATACATGCTGGGACTATAACGAGTCAATTACCCCTTCTGGCTCATACTGCATTAAACATGAAGCCCTGGAGACGATACTGACAGTGTGGTCATCACTCACTGGGTTTTCTTGGCTATCATTACTCTTGCATGATTGGATTTCCATCATGGGATTCATCATCATCATGAGGATTTGACCTGGATTGGCTATGAATGAGAACTGGATTTCCGTTCAACACAACACACAGACTCTATGGACAATGAATTGGACCTGTATTGGCTTGTTGCAGATTTCGCCATCAAGGGGAGTAGTCTCACCCAGTCTCTGGTGCGTTCAGTTTTGCACCATATCCTTACATTCTCCTTGAGGACACGGATCTGTCGCTCACATAGGGGGTTGCTCGTGTGAGAGTAGGGAATCCCCGTAGACACCTGGACATTGAGGGATCTCAGGACCCTCTTGTATCAGCCAGTATCTGAGCGTACTCGTACGTCCTCATCGGAGTTGATCTCCTTGGGCGCCCCATAGACACAAAACCACTCCTCCAGGAGTATCTTGATAGTCTCCTCCCCGGTAATGTGCTTGGTACATGGGAACACCCTGGTAAACCTGGTCAACCCACAGGTTACCACTAGGGCGAAGTCATGACCCCCGAACTTCGGCATCTCCGTGTAGTCCACGTATAGAACACTGTTGGCACAGTGAGGGATGGGCAGGGTCGAGTAGTGACCTCTGTCCCTGATATCCCCTGGTTTACAGGACCTGCACGGGCACTTGTCCACGATAGGCTGGAGGGTTTTCCGCAGTTGGTCGTCAGTCCACGTAGTGTGGAACCACTGCTTGAATAGCCTCAGGGTACGGTCAGCACCCACATGACCGCTGGACTCATGGGTCCACTTCAGCAACGCTGGGACTCTGTCACTAGGCACCACAATGCGGTCCTCGTGCCAGAGGTAGCTCTTGTCCCTCTTCCACTGGTCTTGGTTGACCAGGAGGGGTTCAAGGCGTTTCTCCAGGCGCTTGTAGATATCCCCAAACTCCTTCAGGTACTCCGATTGTTGGAGTCCATCCAGGGGGCGTATCATAGTCATGTTGAGGTCCAAGTGGACGTCCATACGGCTGAACGCCTCCTTAGCCAGCGCTTCAGACCGGGCACCAATCAGGGCGTCGAAGTTGTTGCGGCTGATGTAGTCGGCACACTCGTTCTTCACTCCCTGGATATGGTGTACCGTCAGCCGTAGTTGACTGAGGTAGGTCCACCAGCGCCGTAGCTTGGCCTTCTCAGGTGGGGGACCCTTCTGGAAACTGCGGACCAGTTCTAGGTCGCACAGCCAGACCACAGGGTTACTCCCCAACAGTCGTGCTTGTGAGGATAGCACCAGCATACCCGCGAGCAATTCCTGCTCATACGTGGAGTAGTTCCCCCTGGCCTGGTTCCACTTCCAGTTCCAGTGGCCCAGAGGTACTAGGACCCACTTGTCGTCAGGGTAGCTGTGCTTGAGGGTTCCATCTCGGTTGAGACCTTCCGTCCCCCATTGGGAAATGGCCGAGTCGAACTCCTCCTTCTCTAGTGCTTGCCATTGGAACAACGTTCCACCACCGCCCACATTGCTGGCGTCGGTCACCAGGATAATCTCCCCTTGTGCCCTAGGCACGCCCAAGCACTTAGCGTTGGCCACCTTGTCTTTGAGCTCGTCAAACGCTTGTTGCTCTTGTGGGCCCCAGCGCCAAGTAGTACTCTTCTTGATCAAGTCCGTCAGAACGGCGCTGGTGTAGGTGAAGTTTTTGATGTGGCGGCGATAGAAGTTGCACGCCCCAATGAAACTGCGTACATCATGAAGTCCTTTCTTGGGGTCTTCGTGTCGTACCTTGGCATCCATCAGGGGTTTGGCCTTAGAGGCCGCTGGGGTCCACCACCCATAGCCAACGTCAAACCCCAGGTACTGCATGGTCTCCTGCATGAACTCACACTTCTCCAGCTTGATTAGGTGATCCTCCTGGGTATTGGTCCCGAGGCATACATCGTCGATGTGAGCCTCCATCTGGGCACCACGGGATATGAGCTCCTGCACCTTAGGTCTCCTTCGTAGGATGGACAAGATCTTGTTCATCAGCTCTTGGAATAGAGCGGGTGCGTTAGCCACGCCAAACGGCATGACCTTCCACTTGAACACCCTCCCCTGAGGGGTGATGAAGGCCAGTAGTTCCTGTGCGTTGGGCGTCAGGTCCACTTGCCAGAATCCGCTCCTCTTGTCCATTTTGGTCTTGTAGCGACAGGAGGCTATCTTCTCCAGGGTAGACTCCATATTGCGAATGGACCCTGAGTGGTTCAGCGTTTTCTTGTTCAGCTCTCCGTAGTCCACTACCAGCCGTTTGGCTGTAGACCCAGGTTTAGCCACCAGGAAACAGGGGCTGCAGTGTAGGGGGTAGTCCCCGTCCTTGTACTCCAGGACTAGGCCAGCGTCGATACATTCTTGTATCTGTCGCTCAATCCCGTCGGCCTGCTCTTTAGGAGCTGGATAGGGTCTCCTCCGGATCTTGTGACCCACGAACTCGGGTTTCAGCTTGAGGTCCATCTGTACCAGCTTGTCACATGAGGCTGGAGGGGGTAGTTCTCCGAACACCTCCAGATAGGTCCTTATAAGCTTCTGTACCCGCGGGTCCAGTTCCTTGATCTTGTCCTCCATGTCCTCGTCAGAGTGTAAGTTGCTTGCCCCCTGAGTAATAGACATCGGGAGGTGGTCCTCCACCGACTCTTCGCCCGTGGTAGTGTCCTTCAGCCCTTGGTAGGCATATAGAAGGTCTTGTTCAACCATCTCCGCTGGACGATGGCAACATAGGCACGCTCGAGGGGGTTCACATACACATTCCCCCGAGAGGTCGTCCTCCTCTGGGGTCCTCACATGGGCGCCCCACACGCTCTTCATAAGCTTAAGATCTACCTCCCTTTGCCAGGTGGTGATCTTCTGTTCAAGGTCCTCCTTCAATTGGGATAGGTCTCCCATACGTCCTTGCTTCAGTGGCCATGAGCTGCGGGTAGGCTTCGCGTAGCATAGCTTTTTCGCCACCAACTTCCTCTTGGAATCCACATACTGCCTTAGCCTGGATCAAGGGTCCAGCTCCTCGTCCACGGGGTCTTCCACCCTCATGGAGAGTAGGGGTTTCAGTGGGGCACCGTACTCGGCGTTCTCCACTTCCTCCACACAAGTCTGCACGAAGAAGGCGTCGTGCTCAGTTTCGTCGTCTGAGTGGATAGAGCTAGGTAGCTCAGATAATCCACACTCAGAGACTCCATCAGGAACAGGTACATGGCAGGAAGAGTCGGGGGCGTTGGTGTCAGTCACGACGTACTCATCTCCTCCGGATGTAGTGTCAATAGCATCTTGAGGTCGTAGCCGATCCTTCAAGTCACCCAAGGCGAGTCCATCGCTTTCTCGTTGTATAGCCTGGACCAAAGTCGAGTCCAGATCCTCCCAGGGAATGGAGGTAAGACCTCCGTCCACCACGCTGAGCATACTCCCCCATCCGGGCTTCCCAATAGGCGTCTTGCGTCCCAGAGGCACGTAGATGGCCTCATCAGGCAAACGAACAGAGCTGATAGTCAGCCTGTCCAGGAGGTTTCTGAAAGTGCTGCCCTGGGTCGATGTGGGTGCCGGAGGGCTCGGGGCCGGCAAGACCAGTGGGGCAGGCACGCGAGGAGTCTCCCTGGATGTTGTTATTGGGGTTGGAACCGGATACACGAACACCAACGGAGGCGAGAGCAGCGACAACAGAGGCAAGGTCCATGCTGATTGTGGTCCGGCAGAAAATCCCAGTCTATGAAGAAAATTGAGGGGAATTATTCTAAATACATCTGAGTGTCCAAAACTGTCCGTATGAATTTAAATAATCCATTTATGTAAAATTGTATGGCCGATCTGGGCCGCGAGCGCGCGTCAACGGCAAATGGCGATTCCAGCTAAAATAGCGGAATGCGGCGGATTTACGGGGAATGGACCGCGGAATCAAATCCGGCATATCAGAAATATATAGGAAATATCCTGTGACTGAGCTGCGAGGCGGCAATTCCGCCGAAGCAAAGAAAATGACCAAAATGTAGCCAATCTGGGCAGAATGTCTGAAAATCTGAGCAGATGGGGCTAGCCGCACTTACACTCCCCCTCCAAAAACACACTGGGGTGTGTCGCTACGTCAACGAAGAACGTAGTGCGGGTAAGTCCCAGAAAAACATAGAAATGTAGCCTCGAAGAGGCAAAATCTGCTTGATCTGACCTGAATTGGGCTGAATTGGCACTGAATCAGGCTGGATGAACCTGAAATGAGACAGAATGAGAAGTGACGAACAGTCCTCCGTGCAGTAAAACATTAGGTCACGGGCTAAAAAGCATGTAAACGTATCGAGAATCGATACCAAACCATGCATTGGTTGAGAATGAGGTAGATTATTGGTGGATTGAGTGGGGGGATCAAGAATTGGAGTGACATCTCAGCGCTCTGGCACAGTTTCGCTGTCGCGGGCACGCTACGGTGTCCTCGCCGAACTCTACATCGTGTTATCCCGCTTTTCTCGTTCTGAATAGTACAGCATGTGGCTCAGATTTGGCGCATCTGGTGGATGATCACAAGATTCAGCAAAAATGAGAATGAATTTGAGCAGAGATTGAGGGGATTAAACAATCACAGAGAGGTTAAACAAATACGCATGTAGTCTACAGACCCTAAGTGCACCGAAAATCATAAGCGTCAACGAAGTTAGACAAAGCCGTCGACAGATCTTCGAGGAATGTGCGGAGATGACAAGGCAATCAACCTAAATTGTCCTAACATGAGTACATTCCCTGAGATGAAGGTGAAATGAAGCGGAATGTGTACAACTGAAACTACCAACACCTTCGTTTAGACTAAAGTTAATATATATTGTCGTTTATTCAGCTCAATTGTGCTTTCCGGCACGTTGGTTCGCGAGCATCTAACAGATTCTATCAAAATGTGGATCATGTGATGATGCATCATGATGGGACATGCTGGCCCTGGATCCTTGGCATGTAACGCGCCGAAGGTTCACTGAAGGCGCTTTACTGACAGTATATAACTGAGAGACACCGAATGTACAGTGGCGGTGGTGTCAATCGACTTGGACAAGGCCAATCTTTCGATGAAGTCCCACAAGACACTTGGATTCACCATTTTCAACAGTTTCAGGTCGGATTGAGCTCACATTGGCGTGTGCCAAAAATACAACGAAGCTTACGGACTTCAGAGGTTGCTGTTAGAAGTCCCTAGAGCTCCTAGATGAAGATTGTCTGAACAATTGACGTCTTGGTTTCGTGCAACGGTGGCAGAATGATGGACAAACCTGAGAAATTCAAGGTAAATTTGAGGATCCTGGATCTGAATCTGGACTTTGGCGTTAGCATCACAGCAAATGAAGGTATGATCTGAGTTCCTGGCGTCGCCTCTAGGGCAGCCAGTACTACAGGGGATACCTGTAGGGGTGAATGTCGCTGGCCAGCGTTTTGATTATGTACATTTGCTTCCATCTGCACGAGTAGCCAAATTCCAAAGATGCACAGACCAACAGAGACAAGATTACCCCGAATCTGCCTGAATTAAGCCTGAGTTTGGTTTTTTCTGAACACGGCAGCACACTCCGTCAGCGTATCTACGCCTTGTCTGCCTAACGGAGACCAAAGAAAAGTTGATTGACGTCAAATTATCAAACATTCGCAGTTCTCCACATCATGACATAAACAGAAAGAGTGAACAGTGGATTGAGCAGAATGTGGTAGGATGGCTTCCTCAATTCGGCCAAGCACGAATGCATGTGACTACCAACCTGTCTGGCCTGGCCCTCGTACGGCTTGGGCGCTGCAGATCAGCGGCCGAACTTGAAGCTTGGTCCTCATTTGGTTCCTGGGCTGGCCTGACCGCAGGAGGGGGGATCGACGGATCAGCCCTGGAATGTGGCTGCTGAGGGCCGTAAAAGGCTGGATCTCGATTCACCACAGGTCGTTTTCCGTCGCTCTCCACTTGTCTGTCTGGTTTCGACAAACAATCTGTCAGGAGTACGCCAATTTCGGGGTGCTTCTTCAGGAAGTCAATGAACCCCTTGGTGTATCCATGGACAAAAGATTGGGCTGGTTCCCAGTTGTTGTGACTGGGATCAAAGCCCCTCCACTCACACAGAAATTCCCATTCGCCCTTGGCGTCACGTCTTGCTTCAACAATCCTCTTGAGTTCGTACTTTCCCCCTTCGATTACCCGATCGGACAAGTGTTTTGCAGTCCAAAAAAGGGGTTTAACTCGATCCTTGGGGGAGGGGATCTCTCTCTTAAGGCGATCGCCCGAAACGTCAATTTCCCTGCTGACATCCACACGGATCCTCCACCTGTTCTCCCCAAGACGTGCTGTAACAGCAAATGGCCCCTCCCACAAGGGAAGAAGCTTGTCATCTCCGTCCAGGGTGGTTTCGGATTTTCGAAGCCAAACTCGATCATCGACTTCAAAATTGTGGGGGTTTTTTCGACCTTGATTTTGAACCCAAAGCCAGTCAGCTTGATGCTTTTCGATTAATTTCGACACAGACTTATCTGCTCGTTGGACTTCGTCCAAAAACAGCGAAGCATCCTTACAGGGGCGAGGATTATTCAACGGCATGTTCCACCAACACTTCTTTCGTCCAAAGACAATTTCATTTGGAGAAAGGCCATGATACAAAGGCGTGTTGTGGTAACGGCGAAGCAATGCGAAGAGAACTTCAAGCCAGTGGAAATCCTTCTCACTCGCGAGCTCCTTACGAAGCATATTTATAACAGAGCGGCCGGCTCTTTCGCCAGGCAGCGCTCGATGCGAGTGGATTTCACACCTGAGGTGGTGGATTCCAAGGCGAGCACACAATTCTCTCCACCATTCGGAGGTGTACTCTTTGCCTGAGTCCGTGACCACCTCGGATGGGACGTCCCAGCCTCCCATCCAGGTCTGCGCGCACCATTTGGCGGCAGCCTTGCCAGTCATCGACTCAATGTTGCAAGGCAACACTTGAATGTAGCCGGAATGACGGCACTGAATAAGGAGCACACCATTGACTTTTTTGTTAGTCCAATGGCACTCTTCGTCATCGAGTTCACCGAGATAGAAGAAATCACTGGTGACTCTGTTAAAGAGACGCTCCGGAATAGGATGAGGCCTCAGATGGCCGTGCTTCTTCGCGCTGGGAGGCGTCGAGACAGCACATTGGGCACATCCGGCAGCTACTTTCATGCAATGAGTGTAGAGCCTCGATCCAAACAACCTATGCTTAATCATCGACCACAGTCGACGGCCATGTGCGTGGGGGGACTCCCATTTGTGCCACCAGTTTAACACTCGGGGGGCTAGGGCGTCTGGCACACACAATTTACCCTCCATCCACAGCTTCCCCCCATCCAACGAGTACTCTGCAAAAATCCCATCCCTGTGAGCATCCTTGGATTTGAGATTTCCAAAGACCTCTTTAAACATGGGATCCTGCAGGTAATCGGACGTCCAGTCACGGATGATCAGGGAATCCTTAGGCAGGGGTGGAGTTTTGGCCGGATCTCGACGCTTAATGCCTTGGATCAACCGAAATCGATTTACTCGTCGGGTGTAGTCAAACCGTTTCACACTCCCTGTGGAGGGATCGGTGACATTTTCCACGACTTTCATCGTTTTGGTGCAGATCTCATGGGCATGCGCCGGATCTGAGATGGCCGTGATGTCGTGACACGGCAATGCGTGCTGTTTAACAGCGCACTGCATGCATGCACGTCGAATGAGTTTCTTTTCTTCCTGATCCCATTCGATGATTACATGGCGGTCCTGCTCCGTACCATGGATGTTGGTACTTTGCAGCCCCTCTGAGGCGGGGTAAGCCCATCGGCTCAGAGCATCCGCTACCGTGTTATGTTTACCAGGCAAATACGACACATGGAGGTCAAACAGAGAGAGAAATTCGTGCCATCTGGCCCGTCGACCAGCTGGGCTCGCGACAGTATCAATGTGTTCAGTGGCCCAATACTCCAGAGATCGATGATCCGTCAGGACCTCGACTCGATTGGTGCCAACCCACGATTGGTACTTTTTTAAAGCACAGATGATGGCGTAAGTCTCTTGCTCACGCGGCGACCATTGCATTTGGCGTGGGGCTAGCTTCCGAGACCAAAATGCAAGAGGGTAATGATCGCCGGTGGCTTCATCAACCTGTTCAAGGACAGCTCCGATCGCGTACCTAGATGCGTCGGTTCTGATGTAGAAGGGTCTGTCAAATTGGGGCACATGCAACGTGGCGACTTCGCAGAGGGCTGCCTTCAAGTGATGGAAGGCCTCCTCGCACTCGTCAGTCCACTTGACACGAACCTTTGAACCTGCCTTGCCTGCATCTCTCCCTACCTTCAGTAATTCAGTGAGGGGGGCAGCAAATTTGGCATAATTCGGCACAAAAGTGTGGTAAAAATTGCAACAACCTAGGAATCCTCGCAACTCCGTGATCGTCTCAGGGCGCTTCCACTTCTGAATAGCGACGAGCTTCCCTGGACTGGGTCGTCGAGTGCCATTCTCTAGGAGAGAACCACAAAATTCGACTGATTTTAAAAATAATTTTCCCTTCTTTGGCCCACAGATCAGCTGATTGGCATCAAGGATGTCCAAAACTTGGTTCAGCTGCTTCTCATGTAGGGCCACCAGCTCGGCTTCGGTCAGTCCCTCCCCCTCCGTCGCGATGATTATGTCATCTATGTACACACTCACGAAGGCACGAAGCTCAGGATGGGTTGTGAACAGCACATCCTCCATCATTCTTTGAAAAAATGAGGGGGCGTTCTTCAATCCCATGGGCATTACGGTCCATTGGACTGGGCCACATGGCGTGCACATACAAGTGAGAGGTCTGCTGTCCTTCCTCAACGGCATTTGGTGAAAGCCGTGACGGAGATCCAGCACAGAGAACAAACGACCTCTTGCCCTCTTGGCGATTTCCTCCTCAATGAGGGGCAGGGGGTGTGAATCCGCCTTTGTTTCGGCGTTGAGATTGCGAAAATCAACCACCATTCGCCAGCCATCTATGGTGTTCTGGTCTGCAGGCGGTGGCTTCGGGACTGTGAAGGGTGAACAGCACCATTCGCTGGTCATACAACCCTCAAGCCAACCAAATTCCCTGAGATTTCTCTCAATGATTTTTCTGAGAATCTCATGTTTGTGTCCATGATTTTCATAAGGGCGCTGTTTTTTTGCCTTGTACCCTTCGCGAAGCTCGATGAAGGCTTCACCGAACTGTCCACGGACAGGGGGGTCCTTGATCAACTTTCCTGAAAGGGTTGTATCCTTCCGTTCCTCAAAAATCTTTTCTCTTGACCTCGAACACAATTCAGTGTCCACCTGGTCGCCAGGAATTACTGTCGAAAAAACTTTGGCGACTTCTTCGGCTTTGGCAGGCAGAATCTTCTTACGGATGTCCCTAAACAGGTCCGTATCAACTGCCTCCTGAAGATAGGTGGGTCGTGAGTCGAAATCCCAGAGATTTTCTTCGCGATCCAGCTCCTCGAAAGGATCCATGAAAGCTTCCACAGGGGGTTTTTCATAAAAAACTCTGAATTTGCGGCGCGATTGGAGATTTTTCCTCGCCCGTGCACTGAAGATTCTTTTCGATGTCGACCGTATGGGTGAAGAGGGAGACGAGGCGGATCCATTGGTCGTTGAATTACCTTGGGTATCTGACGAACAAAAATCAGAAAAAATAGATTCATCATCAGTACCACGCTCAACCTCAGATTCAGACCCAACACAAGAATCTGTACTAGAATCGGCAGAGTTAGAGTCAGAAAGCTTTCCATCCACCAGGAATGCAAGCGAACTCCAGGAGCGCTGTGGCAGGGGACCTGTGTCGTCCCTGGCATACAGCTTAATCTTCCTGGGAAGTTCGATGTAATCAACACAAATGTCCTGTAATTCCTGAAACCAAGGCTTGTCGTCCCACAAGGGCACAACTAAAATTGCCTGGGTCTTATCTTGCTTAATTTTGTGGATGACCTGCTGGATTAAGTGAAACGGAGGGTTAATCCACAACTTCTTGTCCCATTTGTGGGTCCAAGCGTCGCTGAAGTGCTTGTCAAAGCGCTTGTTCGTGCGGTTAGCAAATGCATCATACTGGGGCCAAAATGAATGATGTTCATGGAAGTATTCACAAATTGCATCGCGCCATTTGTCGACAACTCTGTAGGATGAAGAGTGCCAGCGCGAAGGGCGTCGTGGCTGGGAGTCCCTACGAAGACATTCTAACTCCTGGGAGTAATCGGCACTCCCATTCACCTCTGCAATGGTGACATCTTCACCAAATTTTGGTGTCACTTTTTGCTTTAAAAATTCTTCTGCACTTTTAAACCCTGCGTGCAAAAAACGAAATTCAGGACGCTCCAAGGGACCTGACTCCAGCAAAAAACAACGACGATGACCTACGGGCGCTACCCTGTTCTTGCGAAGCCAAGGATGCCCCAAATAAAGGTCATATTTTATGTCAGCACGGTAGAAGTAGTCATCCTTAAGGACAACTTCTTCCACATTTTGCTCTTCCCAAAGGTCTTGAGCGACCAAATGGGTGGATATATAACAACCGCGTTGCCCACCTGCGAGAGAATGTCCAGAAACTCCCTCGAGGGTAACAGGATGAGGCGATTCGAACACGCAGTCGTCGGGTAAGAATGCATTGGATTGGAGATTTACCTCCGATCCATTATCACACAAACAGGTGGCGAGGTGGAAATTTCCCTTGCAATCAGAGACCCACAGCTTTGTAACAAACTGACGAGCCCTGTGCTTGGACTGTACACCAACCTCGTCCACTACAGCAAAAGGATCCGTTGCCGGATCCAGGGGAGAGGAGACAAGCGACCCTACATCAAGTAATGGTCGATCAGGAATTTGGGGATCATGCCTGAAATCGCCTGGGGAGGGGCGATTTTCGTGGCTCCCCTAGGCGTTCTGACCTCCAGCGGCTGCGTTAACATTGTGAACGCAGCCTGTTTCATCGATCCATTCATCCTGGAACGGATCATCCGCTGGATTCAGAGCATTTTCGGCGTAATCTCGATCCGCATCAGACACCTGGTCTGCACCTGAGACCTGATCCACACGATGGTTGCCCTTTCCTCGTCCACGGCCACGGCCGCCGGATGATGGGCCACCACCGTCGCCACGCCCTCTGCCCTTACCAGAGAAGGGGGTTCCCGAAGGATTTCCCTTACCTTTACCCTGTGATCCTGGAGCATTTCCTTTGTTTTGACCGGATTGAGGGGTTTGGCCTGGATTTCGGTTTCCGCCTCCGGCGTTGACATTGGGACTTGTCTGGCCGTTTGGCTGTCCACCGAAACCGGATGGAGTCCGATTCCCTTTGCCTTGGGACCCGCCAGGGCCTCCAGTGTTTTTGTTCCCACCGGAGGGAGTCGAATTACCCTTTCCCCCCTTGGCACCATGCACCTGCCTGTCATTCCTGTCTGAATTCTGAGGATTACTGACATTTTCACCAATCACCTTGTGATCGTAAGCAGACCATCGGTGATTAGCAGTGGAATGCGTCTTAGCTCGGTTCGTAGAACCTAGAAGAAGACAGATGCTACAATGATCCTGAACATTCCGGGTGTCATTCACCTTTTTGTTGCCTTTTTGGGCCCCATTTTGGGTGTTTTGCTGGGTATTCCTGTTTCCTCCAAGACCCTCATGGAAATTTTGATTGGCGGCGTCAGCGAGCCTTTCAACCTCTTCCCACAGTTCCTGCGGAGTAAACGAAAACACCCAGTTCCTGGCCTTCAGGCGATTGCCGTGGAAACTTACTCCCCTGTTGAGAACTTGGACAAACAAGTCCCGATCCTCGTGTTCATTAAACTTGATTTTCCACGTGTTTTCAGTGAATTTTACCTTGGTAAACGACGTGGGGGAGCACTTTTGAAGTGCCTCCCTGACGGTAAACCGGTTCGCCGAGGCGTCAAAGCCATCGATCTCCGCCCACCAGGTCTTGACCTTTTCTTCGGACTGTCGATTCCGAAGGGTGGCGGCGGTTTCAGAGGGGATCTTGTCAAAAATCAGGTTTTTCAGCTCGGCACTGGAAAATTTTTCGCCTGAATGTTCGGATTCTTCTACGAGATTCCAGAAGCGCTGTCTCTTATCCTGCACCTCGTGCAAGATTAATCGAGAGAATGAAGGAAAATTCTTCAACATCTGGTGGTAATGGTCCTCTGGCAGTCGAGATCCACGTACCTCCAACTGTTCCCACACCTCATCAAAGGTAAGGGGGGAACTTGAATCTTCACGATCACTCCAGGTTCTGAGCCAAGTGTTGGCCGGCGCTCCCTCAAGGCAGTCCAGAAGCGCCATCAGGAACTGATCATCCTGGAGTTTTTGAGTCTTAACCCACAGTTTAAATTCCCGTTGGAACTGAGGCCAACGTCTGGGGTTCCCATTATATTTTGGTTGCTTGGCAACCTGACGAAGTCGCAATGAAGTGGGATTTAGGAGTGAATCCAGCCCAACACCGGCCGTAATGGTAGACACCTTGGCGGTATCATTAGCCACACCAGCTCCGGCGAGGGTCTGGGCGAGCAACAACTGGGCAATTGCATTGGAATCAACAGCAGGAAGGGTAGTACGGGAGGCAGTTCTTTTGGCATTCTGAACCTCAGTCCTAGCCTTCGCCGATCTACTCTGTGATCGAGAGATTGTAACCCTTTCCTTTAGCTTAGTCCTGCTAATCCGTGCATCGGTGGTCTTAGAGTCCACCGAAGGAGCAATCGAAAAAATTTCTGTCGCCTCCTCCGACGGTTCTGTCGTCTGATCCACCGAGGATGCGCCCTCAGACCTCATGTGGGTCTTGAAAAGATCTTTAATTCCCAGAGTCTGAATGATGAGTTGCATTTGATCCTTGAGTAATTGGAGCTCAGAATCTCGCTGAGATCTGCAAGAGCAGTCGGCAGGGCAGTACATACCGTGTCCTGAAGGGCCTGAGCAGGCTGTCGGACCGCTAATCTCAGTGGTTCGCAGCCAGGAGTCCACTTGGGGAGCTCCCTCAGTCCTAATTTCCAGGCTTGCCTGCCTAGCTGCCTCTAAGATTCCTTCCTCAACCGCGGCGGCTAGATCGTCGCGGATGGACACAAAGGGATGGGGGACGGAGGGCCCGGCAACCGGTGCCTTGGTCTTCTCCTTCGGGAAGGGGCTTGCCTCCCAGATCTGCAAGAAAATGGAAAAAGATTCATCCTCTTGAGAACACCACCACATCCTGGTATTAATTTCTTCTTGAAGAAGGAAAAAATATTCAAATAAAAATTCGGAGGCGATTCTTTCTTGTCCTATCAGCCTAGACGTGGCTAATAGACACAGGGCCTCAAGCGCCTCAAGGTTACGGGCCACTTCCGAAGACAAATGGTTGTCCCATTGTGCCCATGAGGCTGGTCGATTAAAGGTAGGTACCTCACCTGGACCACCCATCTCAATGTCGTCAATTTCGGCATCGATGGTCTCGAAATGTGGACATTGGTAGAGAGTATTGGTCCCCGCCAAGTCCGTAAGCTCCACCGGAGCGTTGCCATTAGCGTAAGCTGGGAGATTCCAGCTGCTTGATGGCCAATTTCGACTGGGATCTTGATTGTAATCTGGGCCTCCACAGCTGCTGATTTGTGTCCTTCTTGGGCAATTTGGGCTTGCGCAAGGCATTCCTCTCAAGGCCTCGTTCGCACAGCACCACGGGAGCGTGATGGTTACGTCTCCGGAGGTTGCGGAATCGTACTGAGGGGCTAGCTGTGGTTGGGACACCAAAGGAACAACATTCAGGTAGCCTCTGCTACCATGAAAGTGCTGCCCTGGGTCGATGTGGGTGCCGGAGGGCTCGGGGCCGGCAAGACCAGTGGGGCAGGCACGCGAGGAGTCTCCCTGGATGTTGTTATTGGGGTTGGAACCGGATACACGAACACCAACGGAGGCGAGAGCAGCGACAACAGAGGCAAGGTCCATGCTGATTGTGGTCCGGCAGAAAATCCCAGTCTATGAAGAAAATTGAGGGGAATTATTCTAAATACATCTGAGTGTCCAAAACTGTCCGTATGAATTTAAATAATCCATTTATGTAAAATTGTATGGCCGATCTGGGCCGCGAGCGCGCGTCAACGGCAAATGGCGATTCCAGCTAAAATAGCGGAATGCGGCGGATTTACGGGGAATGGACCGCGGAATCAAATCCGGCATATCAGAAATATATAGGAAATATCCTGTGACTGAGCTGCGAGGCGGCAATTCCGCCGAAGCAAAGAAAATGACCAAAATGTAGCCAATCTGGGCAGAATGTCTGAAAATCTGAGCAGATGGGGCTAGCCGCACTTACAGTTTCGCCAGTATTCGTTGCCCCCATGGGCTCCCCAATCGGGGGAACACAGGACCATACGGGAACGTTCCAAGGCCACCTTGGTCAGCACCTTCCCCAGTTCACTGAACCTGGGGTTCCCGTAGGCCATCCCGAAAGAGGGCCAGTAAAATTTGTAGCTGCAGTTCTTCCCCTTGCTGCAGTAAAGGTCCAGTACATGCTGCTTGTCGCTGGCGAACAACTCCACACTCAGGTCTTCTCGAGAGTAACCCAACTCCTTCAGACCTTGGTCTAGGACTTCCCCCAATAGTTGATATTCCTCAGTTTTGGAGGCCGCCATCATGTTCGAGGGCTCCTCCTTCGATAGCCTCAGGTAACTCGAGGTATGTTCCGACTGCTCCAGTGGCACATACTCTCTGCCACTGCCGTGGTCCACGTAGAGGAGGTAGGGCGCTTGCAGCGTCAGGGATTGTATCTGGGAGTGCTGTACGAAGAAGTCAGTCCCCAGTACAAAGTCGAAGGCCTCAGTGTCCATCACATAGAACCGATGGGCGATAGTTCGGGAGCCCATAGGTACCTCCACTTCACAGTCCCCGCAGCTGTGCACCACATGTCCATCCCCCATACGTATAGCAGCGGTGGTCATGGTGTTCTTCAGGCTCCCACAAGGTAAAATTTTCTTGGCCACTATAGATATTGTGGCGCCAGTATCCAATACCCCCAGGTATTCGCGTCCCCCTAGTCGGATACATACCCAAAACACCAGGTCTTGGGTGCCACCAGAGCGTCCCCGTCAGAACTCCGCGGGACAGGTCACCTCGAACCCCTTGATCCGCAGTTTGCGGGCCATCCTCATGAAACGGCTCCTCTTCTTAGCGGTGCCGTCATCACCACCTTCATGCTCACGCTTGGCTCCTTGTTCTTGCTGGGCCTGCGTTTGTGAGGGTGTGGTAGGACCAGACTGCCCTCCAGAGGGCTCGGAGTTCCCCCCTGGATTAGGGTTGGGGTTGCCTCCGTTCTTATTCTTGTTGTCCTTGTCTGGCTGGCGGTTAGCGCCTCCTCCTCGTCCACCTTGACCTTTGTCTTGCCCTTGACCACGTCCTTTCGACTTGCCCTTGCCGGAGTCGTTGCCTTTGCCTATGCCTCCACCTTTGCCTGAGCCTTTGCCAGGATCTTCACCCTTAACCTTCGCCGATAGGCGTTGCTTATGGTAGCACTCATCCTCGTAGTGCTTCCGCTTCCCGCAGAATGCACACGTGATGGTGCACCTGTAATGATCCGGCAGCTTCGCTTTGGCGCCGGTGTTCTTCTCCTGCTGCTTCCCCTGGACTACGAAGCAGTCTCGCTGCTCGCAGTCAGGGGCGTGCTGCAGGTGGCCCTGCTCGTCCCTGGCATCACACCAGAATAGCTCCTTCACGTTCTCCATGATACGGGCGTGGGCGTGTTTGGGGGTAGTCCCCTGCCCAGGTCGGGACCCTTGGTACCCTTTGCCATGGCCTCCAGAACCTCCACCACCAGGACGGTAGTTGTTCAAGTGCTGGTCGCTCTCCTTCTCCGGCGCCAGCTCCAGGAGTAGCACGCATAGATCCTCGTAGCGGAGGGATCTAGCCTTGCGCTCCGCCGTCGAACGGCACTCGTCCCATAGCTCTCGAGGGAGCTTGGCCACCAACCAGAACAGCAGGTCGTCGCTGCTGTAGGAACCGGGCGTCAGTCGTCCAGCCCAGTGATCCAGGTCAGCCAACAGCTCAGAGACCCTGCCAGGTTTGGGGTTGTTGGGCAGCACGGGCAGGTTCTGGATCTCGGCCCTGATGGAGAGGTCCGTTTCGTAGGTCGGGTACTGCCTCTCCAAGGCAATCAACACATCGGCAAAGGTGGCGGAGTTAGTCACGATCTGCCTGACCTGCTTCTCCAGGTACTTGGTCTTGCAGCACTGCAGGAGCAGATCGCACTTGACTCGCCCACTAGCGTGGGTTTGGCCGGTCAATGGGAGAAACCGGCCGAAATTCTCAGCGAACTCGCTGAGGTCCTTGCCTGTGAACTCAGGCAGGTTCACCACGATCTTGGAGGTGGCAATAGCCTTCGCCTCCTGAGACCTGCGTCCCTCAGGGCGTCGGGTCTTCTTCTTCTTCTTCTTCTTCTTCTTCTCCCTTGGGTCCTCGGGGTCCTCCGGGTCATCGTCCTCTGAGGGCGAAGCAGAAGTCATCGACGGCGGCTCATCATCAGAGGGGTCTCCGCCTAGATCACTAGAGCCATAAGGCTCCACGTCCACCATTGCCCTCAAGGCTGTCAGCCCCAGCCGGTCTAGCTCGGCCCTCGTAGAGTTCGTCACGTGGCTGTAGGGCGGCTGGGCCGTTCTCGGTACGAAAGGACTTCTCTGTATCGCTGCAGGGGTCGGCATCGGTCGACTCCTCAGGCTCCCCAGGGTGTTTGTCAACCCTGCCGCCAGGTGGTTGGCCTGTACTCGGTGGGGTGACATTCCCACCGTGGTAGGTGACGCTTGGGGCGGTATCATCAGGGGCTCCAGTTTCTCTCGGATCTCTTCAGTGAGGTCGCCCACGATTTTTGAAGTGGCTCCTCGGAGCACCTCGTTGATCTCCGACCGCGTCAGGGACCTGTTGGAGGATCTCCCCGATCCTCTACTCCTGCCTCCAAGAGACTCAGGTCCTCTCCTCAACCCACTCAAGGTTGCATACCCAGGTGCATACCCAGGAACATCCACATAGGTTCCAATAGCGGGTAGTGGATGGGGATATTCAGCCGCATACCATCGCGGCGCAGAGCTGGAAGCCACCGGCTCACTGGCAGTAGTTGCCTCAGGGAGCGCAGTGGTAGGTGGGCCCATACCATAGGCGGGGTAGGGAGGCATGCCAGTAAAGCCTGTGCCCTCTGCCATAGGCGGGTTGGTTATGGGAGTGGATGTTGCAGCGGCTGGGTCTGGAATTGGGAGTGTGTTGGTTATAGGAGAGGGTGATGCGTGGAGGCCAAAGCTCTTGGTGCGCCTTCGAAGGTAGGGTCATTCGTCAGGTCTTGCCCTTGTTCCTCTCCTTCATCTGCTTCGTCTCCAGCATCCTTCTCGCTCTCTCTCTTCCTCTTCACAGGCTGAGTGGCCACCTCCTCGACTGAGAGGGCCCTGAAGGCCGTCTGGAGTCCATCCAACGAGTCCTCAGCCACTTCCACTGGCCCATGTAAGGGCTCCGAAGGTACAGCGCGAGGTCCAGGTCCAGGTTCACCAGGTGCTGGCCTTGCCGGTGCCTCAGGCGCTGTCATCACGTCGACGTCCTCTTTCCTTGTATCCATCTTCGTTCGCCCTTCTGCTTATATGTGACTGCTCGGCGCACTGGATGTACGGCGCGGGGTTGCTGCCGGTGCGCAGAGACAGTCTGCCTCTTGCTACCAGAAAAGTTTATAGTGGTTTCAACACTGTGTTTTTGCCTCTCCTGCTGCTTGCTGCTGGTGTAGGGTTTCCTGCTGCTTGTTTTTGAGGATGAAAAGCTTTTGTTTGCTGAAATACAGTCAATCCAGGATAGCCCAAGCCAGAGGTATGCAAGGAGAAGAGAATCAGGATCAAAGCATGAAGGGCTGCAGTGTAAACAATGAAAGATGAAAGGTTATTCACAGAAACTGCAACTCAGGTCAAATCGGATTGCATATTCACAAGGATAGTTGAAATGTTTTGGAAAAGAGTTGGAAAACTGCCCCATGGTCACTTTATCTCCATAGTGCCATCTCAGGAGATGTGCACTCTTTGTTTTGGGTCCCATATGTGCTGAGGTGGCAGGGTATGTGGCGATGAGGTCACTGCCATGTCACATGGGATCTTCCTACTTAGCTAGGCTGACCGGGAATTGAACCCAGGACCTCTCAAAAAGAGGTGCCCAGCCCCCTAGGGTGCATACCACTAGGACAGCTAAGAATTCATGGAAAAACATAGATAAATTCATAGGCTCTGCCCTGGATATGTCAGTACTCAGTCAACTCAGGAAAAGATGATTTGCCTCACATTGAAAGGGGATTAAGGGGTCCACTCCATATCCTGATTGGGTGTTTGGTTCCATAGGTCAAAATGTGTTATCACCACTTTTGGTGGAGCCAATACTAAGATAGAAATGCCTGGATGCTCAGTGCATCCCTAATACAACTAGAGTATGCCTCAAAGCATTGGAAAAGCACTTTTTCTTACTTTTTGAGTGGTGGCGGCTCTGAAACACTTATTAAATGGCTGTATTGGCATGCAAAACATCTTTTTTTCAAGTCCAGCACCTTTAAAATAGGCACGGGTGGATTGGACTACGCCCTTGTCATCGGGGTTTTGCTATTGGACGAGCGGATGGGGCAACCCTAAGATCAACGAGAGTGCGCATTCACACCATGGGAGCGGCGTTCGCCGGCTTCGTAATGTGGCTACGAGTGGAAAACTTGATGTCCACCATTTGGCCCCTACAAGAGATTTCACGATCGGCCTAAGGTACGAATTACTAAGTGCACAAAGACGGCGTGACCATGTTTGAGGCACGATGGGTTCTATATAGGACACATTGGGAACCACGATGAGCGCTCATCATTGACTGTAAGGCAATCAAGAGGGGTAAAGGTGGCATAGCATGATAACACACCGGATTGTCGGCGGTTGGCCTTGGTAATAATGGTAACCACTTGCAGCCGATTGCACAGAGTCAAACTCGATGAAACCGAGGTCTCGGATCGGAACTTTGAGCACATTGACGACGGTGGTACACGTGGACGTGCGCGTGTGCGTGCGAATAGGTTGCCAATCGCTACGTCTATGGTCACCAAATGGGCACAACCGTTATTGGGGCAATTCGCAAGACCCACAATCCACCAATCTCAACTTGTGGGGGCGGTGGAACCCAAGCAATGCATGCACTAAGCGAATTGGTTCGGCAAAACAAATTTCAATTCTTCAATTAGTTGCGTCATCAAATAGCGCGACACACAACACGCTATGACGGTGAGAAGCACAATCAAGGAGGTTGTTTGCATTGCAATAATGGATCATCCCGTATATTGCGGTCTTCCCCAAAAAGCCCGCTTGTAGGCATCCCAAAGGTGCATCGCTGTCAATCGTGTAAGGGAAGCTTGAAAGCAAGTTTACGAAGTTGCTTTAAGATGACAAAAGATCACGGACGTACACAACCCGCACACGACAACTCGTGGCGGATTGAATTGATTTCGGTCCAAAGAAATGGACGCAAATGATGGCGTCTTGGCTAGTCTCCGCCCCCATGGGAAGAACCTGGGGCGCTACGACAAAGAAGGCTTGTCGCTTGAAAACTTTATGGGGCGCAAGAAGGGGGCATTTTGAGCCCGAAACCTCTCATATGTTGTCGATGTATCCCCATGTTAGTACAGGCACGAGTTCCCCACCGCGATCAAATCACTAGGACATGCAAAGAGTCATACTTCCCAAAGGGTTGCGCGAAAAGTTGCAAATCTAATTCGGTGCAAAATTGAGGCAATTGGCGCACGAAGAGCACGTTGGTGGCATCATCGATTGTAACGGGCTCCGCCCCATTGGTTGTCGTTGGTTGGGCTTGGGCTTGGGCCATCTAGCATTTAAAGAACAAGGGATTGCGACACTCGCAAAACAGTGCCTCTTCACCTCTTCAACGGGGCAACTATTTGAGCAAAATTTGCACCCCCCTTCCCAATTCCAAATCCCAAACTTGAAGCACTCACTCGTTAGTTAAGCACGACTCAATTCATGCCAAGAGGCTACACAAAAAATGAAGCGTGACTCGTGTTCTCAAACATTCCAATCCATGTGTTTAGTTGACGCCTTGGGATCATTTGATATGCACAGTACCTTCATGTTTGCTCCGTGATGCGAGACGCTAGAAGCTAGACGAGAGAGAGGCGAATCAAAAATGCAAAGATTTGGAGGGAGAAGTGCAAGAAAAACAAGACGCATATGTTCCTTCTATTAAAAATGTATTTTAGACAAGAAAAAGGGCGTGAAGAAAAATGGAAATGGATGGTTTTCATGTAGCAGCAATGTAACAAAGGCATGTCCTTTACTCTTTAAAACACTTTGCAATAGCATTCATACAAGGTGATATACATACTCTCCATTTGCGGAATATCTATCTTTCTCTCCAATCCGATCATATTCCAGAAAGGTTATAGAAACACGCTGTTGGAAGAGGAACAAAGGCATGTTCCTTAATCCTTGTGACATACATACTCTCCATTTCATTGAGTTTCTGTCTTTTTCTGCAATCTAAGTGTTGGAGGTCATGGTTCAAGCATTACCTGAAATATTGCAAGCAGCTACCACGAGAGGTAAAAGAAATCAGTCAGCTGCTGCAGATCCCACAAAATCAAGCATTTCACTGATTTTAATTGCAGCAGCGAGCAGTTTCACAGTGGCTGCCGGTAGTTGCGGCGCCAGTTGCTCAGCGCGCGGCTCGTAGGGTGACTGGTCGCAGATACGTGGGTGGGAGTTGCGTCCCACCCGCGGTGCCCCCGGCCAACACACTTATCCACTCCCTCTCTTCCCGCCCCCCCCGGGACGCCGCCTTGCCCTTTGAGGCTACTACCCTACGGCGGTTCCCATACCCAATAAACGTCACTGCCTCGTCAATGATCACGATTTGCTCCGGATCCTCAATACCCTTATCAGACAGGAATTGTTTATACCTGTTGAACCACCGCTCGACGGACTCCGGATTCTCAGCATACAGATGCTCCAGTTTCACCGCCTCTTTCCACCGAGTTACCACACTTGGCCACCGACCTTTGAATCGGCGCCACCAACCCCATGTAGCGGACCATTTGAGAGAGGCACGGCGTGCCAAATCCTCCGCATGATCCCATACCTCTTCGCGGTAACGACACATACCTGCGGCCGTATGATCATCAATGTATGTGGCTAGTTGTTGCTCGATTTCCATAGCCAAAGCGGGCTTCCGACCCGTTTTTTGCACACCGTTCTTGAGCCTAGTTAACCTAGATTTAACCGCTCCTTTGGTAACCCGGTGACGACCAACCTTTTCAAGAGTAATCTCACCTTTGAGCACCCGGACCGCGGCACGATCAACCGCGGACATCTTACGATCCTTGCCTTCCAAGAATCGTAATGGCAAATGACGGAAATCGGAACGGAAGCGGGGATGTAGCAATTGTTCAACCGGGGTGAGAGCAGGTTGCGTGCATGATTGGGCCCCGGGGTCCTTGGTAATTGGAGCTTGTGTCTCCAATTTACGTGCTTGGGCATCCTCAACACGTTTCGCTGTTTGTTGCAATGCCCGACGTTGTCGTTCCGTTCTTGGACCCCGGGGACCAAAGTAAAGACACGCACGTGACGAGAGACTCTCTCTAGCAAGTTGCAAGTAGGCCGAGACTCCTTTTGCCGCCTCACGCTTCGGCCGACCACTAGCATTCAACTCTGGTGCGGCATCCATCGTGGCATCTGCCCGTTGATCGGTGGCACTAGGATGATGGTCATCCAAATGCTCATCGTCGTCGGGTTGAGAGCAAGGAACAACTTCCCACTCCTCGTCTTCCCCAAAAGCTGTTTTCTTTGGTGTGGCAGTGCCTTCGTTGCTGCTGGGCACAGATTCTGTGTCTGAAAAAAGCAGCTGGTCATTACTCCCAAGAGAGTGCTCTCGACTCAACCCATCCTCACTCTCATCACTTGCGACCCCCAAAAGGTTGGATGTCGTCATAAGTGGATCCAATGGTGCAGACCACTTAAATTCCAAGTGAAATTGTTTGGGTTGTTGCATTGTGTGTCCTTTTGTTGGAGATTTCTCCTTGGACAACATTGGAAAAAAGGGAGAAATCAGAAAAGCTTTGCGGCAACACGAGTTGCGAGCGGTGGGAGCGACCAGGCGATCGCACCGCCCACAATTTCAGGGTGGAATCCTCCCCCCTGCCGAGCCTGGGTCCTGACCTAGCCGTAATCGTTAGGCATCGGTTCTGCAGCAATCCGTGCTGCCGATCGGCCACACGAAGCGCCACTGTGAAGAGCGCAGATTTTGCCCCATCATTTGGCAAATCGCAATTTTAGCGCATCGCTGAAGGTCTCACCTTCTGGCGGCTCTAAATCAGGCAATCTGGCACCAAATCCCAAAATTTTTATACAGGCCAGTAGCCTGGGTCTCAATCTGGAGATCTATCAAAAAAATCCAGAAAAGACCACAAAATCCAAGAGAAATCCTTGCGACTGTGAAGGACGGGCGCTTTTGCGCCGGCATTTGGCAAATCACCCTATCTGACCGATCTGCTCAGCCGATCTGACCGATCTGCTTAAGAGGTCATATCTGCTTAACCATCCCCTGCCAAATGGTGCCGCAGGTCACAGTGACAGCTCGTTTAAGCGCTACAAAGCACCAAATCTTGTAAATCGTGGTTCTACGGGTAGCTACGGACCCAGGCTAGGTAGGAGGGACGATCCTGTGGGTTTTTTCTGGTTGGGCTCTTTTTCTGCCTTGGGCACCGGTGGTACCTCGTGCTTTTCACGACGGTTTTTGTTGTTTTTCCTAAGGGTGTCCATGGAAAACAACCCCCTTCGTCTTGATGAAGGACAGTTTTCTTTGTCCTTCAAGTGGACAGATTCCATGAGTCTCTGGTTGGCTCAAAAAGATCCTTTTGTGGCTACTCTACTCGATGAAACGGAGAATAGTGTGGCTTTGAGCAGGGAGCAATCAAGCAGTTCAGAGGGACATTTTCTGCTAGTGAGGTTGAAGAGTTGGATAAAAGTTGCCGTTGAGGTATTTGCAAGGGAAAGATCGTAGGATGAGCAACGTTGATCATGCCGTTGCTCGAATGATTGGTCAAATCACGATTCATCAAGTGTCCCGGCATCACACAACTAAATCTGCGGTCCAGGCACGAATGACAAGGTTGCGGAGCGGTCTAAGCACCCCGGGCCGCAAACCAACCTTGCCGCATAGCATTGAGCAAGCATTGCTCGAGTACGTAGATGAGCACCGTTGGTGTGACAAAAAGGCCTAGTGAGAGCACCCATGCGCCGAAGGTATACCCTCCCTCCTTTAGTGTAGCAGACCACATTTGTGGCAGCATGCAGAGTTCAGCTATATCTACATGCGCGCCTCATAGTTTGGGGTAGATGTGTCCATTTCATGAAAAATTGGTGTATATGAGTAGGGTGGATCGTCCTCTACAAGATGACCAACTTGGTTTTTGCGTGGTGAGCCAATGAACCCTCTCCCGAAGTGCGACCGTGACCGGTACTGAACAGAAATCAGCAAAAAACTGCAGCTGGGCAGTGAACTCTTCAGCAAAACCCTCTCCCTCCATGGGGTAAATCGTGTCAAAACAAACCAACGAAGGCATTTCTGAGTAGCCTGGGTCAAGCCCTACGCGTACATATGTTTAGATTTTGCCAACTCATCGGTGACATCACTCACTAAGCTTGACCGTGACCCGCGCAGTTCTGGACACGTCATTTGGCAACAGCTGGCTTATCGGCAAATCATCTAAGTTGACTTGGGACCGCGACCCCCACCCCCCCTTGTGCTGAAGTCATCAACTCGCCCAATTGTGCCCCCCCCCAGAAGGCTCAGTCGGGGCACAAGACGGCTCTGGACCCGTTTTGTGCCTCTCCTTCCCCTTCTCCTCTTCCCTTTGCATGTTCATTAAAGGGCGTAGTCTTGTGGGGCAACCCATTCTGGTTGGGTTCTGGGCCTAATTGCAAGCTTGGGGGGAAGGTAAGATAAAATGTTTTCAACCCTAACCCTACACCACTATTGCTTTCGCACTTTCGCACCGTCTGAAGAGTTTCTCGCGCTGTTGCTTCGCTTTGCTGCTTCTACTAATCTACTAATTTGCCGAGTGCGAGAATAAGGAATATCAAAGGAGTGGGGTAGTGTCAGGGGCGAGGGGCGAGGGTTTCCCATATACCATAGTGTTTCCAATGGCACATTCCGGATGACGGTGTACACCAATATACCGCGGCGACATAGTGGGTTGCTACTACGTATCCATCGCCGATGTGCATGCAAGGCCATTGGATGTCGTACACAATTCTCTTCCCACTCCCTGTTCACTCCGGGGTAGTCACCTAGTGAAGCAAGTGCGTCGTTGATTTTTGAAATAATGATTTGAGTTGAGTTGTTATGTACAATTCCGCTTATGGTGCACAACATCTTCTTTGCAGACCAAAACTTGGTTTTTGACCAATGAGGTGTAGAGTACATCATAGGAGTAGAGTACAGGGGCATAAAATGTTTTTCGCGCAACAACACTAATATTCTAGTCGCTCATATGTTGTGCATTAAACCTTCTTGCCATGTGGGCACTCGGAAAACTACATGTCACGGAGGGAAGACAAGGGAGACATTGTTTGTGGAGGGAGGGTGGCATTGCACCCCTTCTGCGAAGGTTGCACCGATCGTGATGTCAAAAGGGGTGGCAATTTGCCTTGGATCTTCTTGACCCCCAGTTCTCGAAGGTTTCCGGAATTTCGAGGAGGGGGGAAGCCTTTGTCATCGACACGAAACCTTCAAACAAGTACGATGCCAAAAGAATTCAAGGCCTTTTCCCTCTTCGTTTTGAAACAACCGAAACATTTCCCTCTTATTTCCGTTTCAAAAGCATCGTGTTGCCCACTGTTTGTCAAGTCGAACGATGCCTCCAAAAGAAGACAGGGGACCCCCACCAAAGAAGTTGACCGCCAAGGACAAGAAGCGGCTCAAGGAGATCCAAAAAAGAGAGGAACTTGAAAACAAATGCAAGTGTGTCGTGTCTTTGGGAAAGCCATAGTCAAACTTCAAACGATTTCGGATTGCAAAATCGTGACGTTGGTTAACACGGCAAAATTGGCACTTAGTTTGCCGATGTGCCCACCACCAAACCCATTGAATTGAAAACCAGGGAAATCGCCGAGCAAACCTTCAAGACTCACGAGAAAGAGCGTGTCCTTCAAGAGAAATTCGATCGGCAAAAACGCCACAACGAACAAGTTCGATCCGAGCAAGAAGATGAGCGGTTGCAAAAAGAGGCATGTTGCCAACGTGTTCCTCGATGTCGGGCTCCACGATTAAGCTTCTTCGCTTGTACCGAGACTCGACTTAGCACCCTCTTCTTCCAACGATGCGGCATGCAACTTTTCAGCCTTTAGCTCTTGCAACCCTCAATGAGCCCGAATCGGGGTTCGAGCAAACCAGACATTCAGCGAGGCTCTTTGAAGAGATGGGGGACTTCACCTATTCAATTGTACTTGCGAGCCGGTGCACGACAAGCACTTCGTGCTCGTATTTATGTGGAAGTAGTCAACACGATTCCCATCATTGTGTCCCATTCGAGCATCCATGATGTGGCCCCCGATGTCTTGTTTCGTCTCGTGTTGCGCCTCTTTTGGTGCGTGTGTACGTCATCGAGGCCCCTTGGTCATGTGGGCACCACGACCCATCCTCCACTCCCTGAAACCGATTTGAGGAGTTTTGTGCAGAACGCATGGCGCGCATTTCGGGCCATGACACCATGTTCCCCTCGTCCAAATCATTCTTGGTCGTCCCAGTCCTAAGGGGGGGCGATTTGTAGTTCCACAATGCGGTGAGGAAGTCGAATACTCCGACTCTAGCGTGTTTTGAGAGCGGTTCTCCTCGTCATTCAAATTCAAATTGGGGCTTGCGAAACACACTGCGAACAAATGCACGAATTTCGACAGGTGCCCCGAGCCTTGTAAATAGCATTTGCGATGTTTCCGAATAGGGTTGTCGGGGTTTGTGGATGTGAGAGTCATCGTCGGTTGAGAGGTTGGTGGGCTTTGGGTAATCGGGAAGTTATACAAGGTACGAATGCGTCGTGTTTCTAACTTCCAAAATCAATCGTGTAATGCACCGCCGTGCCGGAGCCGGAGTCCTGTTGCCTTACAAGCCCGGGCTCCGTCACACCCAACAATAGTGGGATCGTTTTGCTTGCATGGCCGTGACGAGTGCTATGGGTTGTTACAGGCCAAAGAGTTTGCCAAGGTTTGGGCAGAGTTTACGTTGCGCATGGACCTCACGTTGAAAGAGTACCACAAACACCAAGAATGGGATAACATTGTGGTCACAAGCGACCTTCCGGGCGTGAATGATGAGGCCAATATCAATTCCTTCTTGAGTGTTTGGAAAGAGGCTGAGGTGTGATGATTCGCCGCTACCCAAAGTTTTGCCGTATTTTGAGGTTCGGAGGTCCGATGCGTGGATGGGGCCGGATCCACAAAGCCCCGCCTCCACCGGGATACCGTGTCAAAAGTACTATGATAGGAATCAAGCTCGTGCTTGCCAGGAGTGGCACATTGGTGTGGTTTGCGAAGGTGTGTTCACCATGAAAGCATGGGGCGGCCTCAACGGTATTGGCAGTAGGCCGGTGGAGATGGGGTCGCACACGGGTGGTCGTTATTGGGGCTTTCCGCGGATCCGGGAGCTTTCCGCCGAAACTCGTGCTTTCCGCGGAAACGGGGAATTTCCGCGGAAACATGGGCTTTCCGCGGAAACTCGGGCTTTCCGTCGGAGACTGCGGACTCAGGCTTGTGAACCAGGGGGAGACCAATCAACATTTTGGCCTGCATTTCCCTATTGCACTTCCGTATTGGAGAAGGCCTGCGTCGTGCGAAGAGTTGGAGGTCCAGAGGGCACAATAAGACACAAGGTATTGGCTATAGAGAAAGGAAATCTGCGGAGGCCACACGCACATTGCTACCAAAAAACAACCGGACTCAGGTTTGTTTCCCCGGCCACGGTCCAATGAAGATTCAGGGAGGGGGCATAAGCCGCCACAGAATGAATGAATGAAGATTCATGTGTTTTTTGGCACACGCCCAAAACTTAAAGGTTACGGCAGCAAAAAGGTGGGATCTGGGGGATATGGTATCGATGGTCATATACACACGCAAAATTGGAGATGGGAGACGAAGATGCTGTCGGCCTGGTGGGGGTCTGCTCTAATCTCTACAGCCCGCATCGGAAAGGCCCCCATTGGGCGTGTGCCGCGCTTATTCGATCTTTGGCCTTCGTATTTTGAAGGGCCGGGCTTTAGGGTTTCAAAGGGTGGCGGGTGCGCCCCTGGGGGAACAAGTGGTGATTATTTGTCCCATTTACAGCATGAAGTTCCGGGAGGCGAGGACCGCAAGCGCGATATTGACAAGGATTTCATCATCGTGGAACAAGCTGTTGCACTGATCCAAAATATTTTGGACGAGGCATGCCTGCTCATGCCCCGTGGCCACTCACGCCCAGTAAATGCGATGCTATGTTCCATTGCAGAATTCTGCCGCATGGCTTGGGCTGGTGGACTCAAGCCCCTCCTCCCTCCGGCCCCCTATGACCCCATTTGCTAGCATGTGCAAAGCATGACCCGTGCATTGGCCATCCTATTGGGCATTCTATGCTCCTGGAATACTCACGGACTACACCCTTGCCGGGGTTGTCCTATTGGTCACTCTGCGTTCGTTGGGCACTCATACAACAGACACGTGCTTGGCCCATCCTCCTGGTCATTTGGCGTTCATGCGGCACGCATTGATCATACCCCCGCGGGACCACCCTATTGTTCATTTTGGACCATGCTAGTACCGGAGGCAGCCATCTGGTATTCTGGGTTACTTGCATCCGCACGCGAACCCCTGCGATAGCTCCTGTCCTGGCAACACAGTAGTTGCCATACAAACCTCTTGGACACCTAGGTTACGGAGAGCAGAGGCAGAGGGTTGGCGGAGAGATAGACACCCCAACCCTGAATATGTTTCCGTTCGTTCGGAGATCCGCAAACCCTCAGGATCGGTCCTGACAGCAAATCGGTTAGGGTCCAAAGGTGAGGGCTGTACGCGAAAGCACAGCCGTCCAATCCACAGACTGTACCAGATGCCGCCCTCCAATGCACACAGAGAAGACAGAGAAAGCCTGGCAAACTTGAAAGGTACCCGAAAACGCGCAGGCCATGTGTCGTAAGGTGACGTCTCAACATCACATGCTTTTTTTTTTCGGGGGCAAGCGATGTTGTTTTGCAGTGTTCACCACCCAGGCATGTTTGGTATTCTGCAATCAGTGGTCATACTGACCAATTTTTCCGTTTGCGAAAGGACATCAAACTGCCACATGGAAAATGGCTGCCCTGTTGTTCCGCACCATCGGACCATGAAGCATTGCAGCACTTTTACCAGCGAGAGTTGTGTTGCTTAGCATCATTTGGGATTTTGCAGTCTGCAAAGCAGTTGGCGGCTCTCCACATTCAAACTGCTGCTTTCTATGCCTTGTTCTCCCTTAAAATTCAGCTGGCAAAAGGCGCACAGAAAGCCTGGTGTACAGGGACCCCTGGATATCCCCTGCCGTGGAGGCTTTTGCCTACAGACCTGACCTCTGGAGTTGTGCTGTGTTGTGTTGTGTGTCGTGTCGTGTCGTGTCGTGTCGTGTCGTGTCGTGTCGTGTCGTGTCGTGTCGTGTCGTGTCGTGTCGTGTCATGTCGTGTCGTGTCGTGTCGTGTCGTGTCGTGTCGTGTCGTGTCGTGTCGTGTTGTGTTGTGTTGTGTTGTGTTGTGTTGTGTTGTGTTTTGTTGTGTTGTGTTGTGTTGTGTTGTGTTGTGTTGTGTTGTGTTGTGTTGTGTTGTGTTGTATTGTGTTGTGTTGTGTTGTCGTGTTGTATTGTGTTGTGTTGTGTCCTGTTGTGTTGTGTTGTGCCGTGCCGTGCCCTCTGCACTGCGCATGCGCTCACTCAGATCGACTCCGTCGGTGTGGACAATTTCTCCATGGCCACCAAGTCCAAGCTGCAACCGAGGAAGGGGCTCGACTTCCACCGGCAGAACCTTATCAATTTGTACACCCAAATTCAAAACACCCTGGACAAGTTGACTGCAAACGTGATGCAATACCTGGATCAGGTGTTTCCTCTTTGCGTGGTCTCTCTTGTCAACTGTGACAACTTCCGTTCACACCCGTGCCAGGCAGGCACTCTAGCGTGGGTGCGCGCAGGCGCGCGCCTCGCGGGCGCCTAGGACCCAAGTTGCTAGGACCCAAGTTGTGTAATGATGTGACCCAAGTCACATCATTACACAACAAAGAGTGTAATGATGTGACAGCTAGGGTGCAAGCACTGTGATAAACCCCTGGATCATTGGGGGATGTGCACTGCGGCAAAGCATATGGTGGTGTTGGACACAAGCGAAGCTGTCATCCCCTACCTTTGGTGGCAAGTGACAGTAGTTGCTGTTGAGAGGTTTCATCACATTGCCGTGGTACAAGGGCCCAAACCATTTCCGTTGTTCTCTGGGACTTTTCATGATTTGCCAGACATCATTGCTGTTCTGTTCCAAGAGAACCTCCTTTCCATACCTCCATTACAAAAAATCATTATTGTACATTGCCTCATCTTCTGTCCAATCTGTCTTTTTTTTGTGAGAGTGAAAACCCTACCACTCACAGTGCCGAGAGGTATCCAGAAGCCGAATGGCCGCGCCAATGGAATAATTGGGGGTGGGGGGGGATGGAGAGGTGGAAAGGGGGTTGTAGGGAGGTTAGATGCGACTGTCCTGAGGCAAAAACATATTGCCCTGTCAATGAGGCCACCGCAAAATCGCCATGAACAGACACCACCTATCACCGTCAAAGTACCATCGCTGGCCTCCAACAGCCGTTGCTTGCCGTCCAACCGCCTCGGCAACGCGTCAGGTGCCGCCAACTGCTATACATTACCCTTCGGCGGGAAACTGAAAGATCAGGCTGTGTTGGGAGATGCGACATGAAAGTGGGAGATGAGGCACCAGCGCACCCCTTGTGCACTGCAGCGCACTTCCTGCCTCTGCTCGTATCGTGTTGCAGTACGTCGATGACGGCGACGACCAGCCTCTGACCCTCTGCAAATCCACCGAAAACATTAAGTATGGCCTCTGGTGCGGGAACAAGTTCCCGCGTGTCCGCAGTGTGGACTACTCGTATGCCCCCGCGCCCTGGTGCTGTGGGGTGCGTGCTGTGTTGAAGGGGCTTTTTGAACATGGAAGCGGGGGCGGGCACGCGTCGGGCCCCTGAGCAGAGAAGATTCAACTCGGCCGGTGCTTGGCGATGAAAGTTAGTGTGTCAAAGGGGTGCGCGGGTGGGTTAGGAGTAGGTGGGTGGGTTGGCCGCAGCCACCCGGCGCCCCACACACCGGGGGGTCACCAAGCAATGGTCTGTATCACTATATGGGTCAAAAAAGGGGGCGGGGGCAGGCAATGGGTCCAGTCTAATGCATTTGTTCAAGTCTTGTGCGGACAAACTAGTATTTGGATTTCCTGATGTTGAGCAACACAGCACACAGGCTGAACCATGAAGGTGCAGTAAGGTCTGCCGGTAGGTAGTTCTGGTGGTGGTTTGCGGAGGCCTGCCGGATGTGTTTGGTTCTGGAGTAGGAAAAAGGGGGTGGCATGTGGGGAGGGGAGGAGAAGGTTTAGTTTTGTGGTTGAGAGTGGAATGTCTATTCCTATTGCAGCTACTTGGAGGGGGGGGGGAGTCCTGCTCTTCCCTGGTGGTCCTGACATTGGGTACCGACGGCATGGAAGGAATGCCTGCAACTTAAGTGACCGCCAAAGGCGAGGCTTTGGGGCCCGCCAGTTCGCTTACCCAGTGTTCAAGAAACACCAGTCACGAGCTGATACAGCCCATCTGCTAAGGAGACCTGTCCAAGCACCATCCAAGCACCAACGGTCCCCAGGAAAAAATTGCTGTGCTGCGGCATGCTGCAGCATGCGTCAAGCCGTTGGTGGGGGGTAGGCAGGGGTGCATTAGAAGGGAAGAGACCTCAGAGGCGGTCCCAGAAGCGGTTAGACAGGCGGTCGCAGGAGGTTGCCAAAGCGGTTGGGGGCGGTTCCTGTCGGTTACAAATGCCAAAGCTGGCACTTCCCGCCCGGGAGACAGTAGTTGGGCATAGTCTGGGCGCCCTGCGGATACCTCCCCCCACCCAATGCATCCCTGGGGGCAAAAGAAGGGGAAACGAGAGCACATCAGAAAGCTTCAACCCCCCCACACGAGGAATGCATTGGGAACCAGAATGTCTGCCCACTAACCACCATCAGAAGCCCATGTGCTGTACTGCTCAGCCTTAACCGCTTTGGAGGGTCTCCTCCACCGAACTGGGATGAATGTATCCCCAGGTCTATTTCTGCGGAGCTTTGTGCCCCTCCCCCCCCCGCGCCTGCAGCCGGTCAAACCCGCGGCCGTGTGGAAGGAGAAACTGCCCGTTGTAAACCACATTGAGTACGACGTAACAACACAACAGTCGTCAGCAGAAATTTCCCCATGTGAAAAAGTTTCGAATGAAAAATGACCACAACATCACGGTCAGTCACACGGAGCCTCTGGAGTGTGTCCTTCAGAGGGTGTGTCAGTGGGTGGTGGTGGTGGGAAGCGTCGGTGGACGTGTGGCTGCTGAAAAGTTCCTGGTGGGATCCGACACCCACCGCATCAGTCAAGGCAGATGGACCCAGGCACGTTGTAGGGCCAACTCTGCTGTTATGAAAAACAGAAGGGGGGCTCTGAGGAATTCCAAATCTATATTAGGTACCCCGGAAATGCGTGCATGGGGGAGGGGGGTACAACTTGCCCACGTACTCCACAAGGGCGGGGGCGGCACCCCGCGCGCCGGGAGGTGCCCGCCATGGGAGTGGCAACAGGGCCGTGACCAGCCAACCGCGCACGGGACAGTCCACGTCGTACGGAGATTTGAAATCCTTGTACAGGGGGGCAGGAGGGTGGGACAGGAGGGGGTGCGCGACAGGGGCACCAGGAGCGCCAACAGACAGGGGGAGGAGCAACACAGACACACAGAACACGGGAGCCACACCAGGAGGGACAAGTGCGAGCACAGCAGACAAGGAGGAGGGGCACAGCGAGGCAGGAGAGGCAACCAGAACAGCGGGAACAGGGAACCAGAATGGAGGGGATGGGGGAGCGTGCGCATGGGAGGCAGCGACAACAAAGGGGATGGCCTGGCCAGCCAGCCCCGTCGCTACCGGGTGCCAGGGCAATCCCTGCTCAACCGGCATCAGGTGGGGGGTGTCTCCCGCAGCCCAGATGGGCTGTTTGCGCAACAGGAGCGGGAGCCCATCAGGGGCAGACCAGCCGTGAGGGGGAAAAGGACATATGGTGGACGGCTGGGACGGCGCGTGGAGGAACAGGGCACCTGTGCCTCCCGCACACAGAAACACAGCAAGGCAGGCTATGGACGGCCTGTGGACAGAGGCGCGTGGACAGCAAAAACAGTCAAACGATCCCGGCAACAACCAGCACATCCTCAATACGCCAACTATTGGGCGCCGCTGACACACAAACGGCACACCATGCCACATTCAGCACAGCCCCAACACACCAACTACTGGGCTCCGCAAACGCGGAAACGACACCAGCAAGAGCACCAGCCGCAGCGGCCGGCAGAAAGCAGCAACCTGACGCAACATGCGAAGGGAAGAATGGGTGACTGTCCAGGGCCCTGTAAAGGAACAACAACCAGACGGAATGCCACACAGGGGGCGGCATGGGATTCCCAACAGACACACTCCTCCCGCAACTGCAGCGGCTTGAAGCTTCTGATTGCTCTGATTGCCGCAGCTCTACTGTTTGAAGGGAGCGTGCATATGAAGGAACCAGAGTAAGACTATGGTGAGCTGCACATGGCATTCACCGTTTGTGTGTTCCCGGGGTCTGTGGCGGGCACACGGGAGGGGATGGTTCATATATAGTGGCATTGCAGCTGTTGGCAGTGGACCGTAAGTCCCCACCTGCGGCTTGAAGCATGCCGCGGCGCCGGACCGTCCACACCGCATCATGTGTCGCAGTCCACTTTCCATCGTGATATCCCCCAAAGATGGGGCTCACCTGCCGAAGCAGCTCAACCTCATGAACAACGTGGCCATGCGCGTTCTGCAGTTCTCGTATGATCCGCAAAGCGTTCATCAAAAGGTACGCACGGGCGTCGGGTTTGCACAAGTGTTGGGTCGTAGACGGGGAGTTCCTGTCGCTTCGACAACTCGCTGGACAGCGTTGGATGAGCCCCCCTGGCACACCTGGCCAACGGCGAGGGCAGTTGCACCACCTACCAAGGGAAAGGAAGGGTGTGTAGGGAGGTCAGGACAGGCCAGGCAGGGAGAGGGTGGGCACAAGGTGTTGAGAGGCCGATGGGCACCGCGTATGGAGGGACAGGGTTCAGGGAAGGGCGGCGGTAAGTGGCGAGAGGCCAATAGGCGCCGCCAGCTGCAGACAGCAACACAACCAGGTGTCATGCCCATCCCCCGCTCTTCCTGGTTGATACGGGCAGGAGGGTCCTTAAGGAGCTAGATTTTTTTTTTGTTAGGGACCGCCCTTAGGGACCGCCCCAAGGGATCATCAACCGCCAACCACCAACCGCCACCAACCGCCAACCGCCACCAACCGCCAACCGCCAATCGCCGCCAACCGCCAGCGGCGACCAACTGCCAACCGCCATCAACCACCAATCCCCAACCACCAACCGCCGCCAACCGCCACCAACCGCCAGTCGCCAACCGCCAACCGCCCACCGCCAACACATGGTGTGCCCGCGGGCTTTTTTTGGGAAAACTGTGTACAGGAGCACTTTTTTTTTCCCGTTAAGGACCGGCCTGGATACGGGCATGCATTATGCACACTGTGCAGTGCGATTTCCCACTCAGTGCTCCACCATCGACCCCGATGTGCCGCTTTTGTTGCCGCAGGACGATATTGGGCTGGAGTACTATGCACTCGGGGGTGTGGTGGTGGTGGAAACCATGGCGGTGCCCGCGGCAGCAAAGCTGGTGAAGGATTGGACACTGCGTACGGAGACACATTTGGCCACTGAAGTGCACCGGTGCTCTCCTCTGTCCCCCCCCTTCATTCCCTGAGCCCCTGTGCCATTTCTATCAGCCTTCCCCCACCTCTTTAGCTTTTTGTGTGTTTGTCTTGGGACAAAACTGGGAGCCCCCGAGGCAATTCAGCAGTGAGTTCACATGCACAATTCGATTGCATGTTGAATCGCCACTAGATCACGTCTTCTCTGGAGTTGTTCTGCTTTCGCTGTGTGTTTAGGTTGTTTCGTGCAGCATAAGCACCCGTGTGTGTCGTGTTGTTGTGTTAGATTGATTTGACACCTTTGAAATAGGGATTTCCAAAATTTGGGCAGAAACTCGCCGGTAGGTCCGAGTCAAAGGGGGGGGGGGGTTCGTCTGCTGTAGAAAAAAAAATCCCCCTCACGGTGTTTATACTTGGGAAAATTGCTGCCATGTCGGTGGACATCTTGATTCTTTCCTACTCATGGGGCCCCCAGAATGGTAGGGGCTATGGAGCCATGTTGAATACTCCGCCCTGTGGGGCCCCTGAGACGGCAGGGATCATGTAGCTACATCCACCCCTGCCCCCCCCCCCCCCGCCCCCGCTCCGGGGACCATGAGACGGCAGGGAGGTTAGGCAGCCATATTGATTCCTGCCCCGATGCAGAACTCCGATGCAAAAGGGGTCATGTAGCCATACCCACTCTGGGACCCCCAATGCGGCAGGGGTATTGATTCCCCTGCGACCCCCTTCTGCCCTGGACATCCCCCAGAAGTGGGCCCTCTGCCCCACATACCCCCCACAACACGGTCTCCGCTCGGAATGGCGGTCGACCCTCAGGCCCACGCGTGGAAGGGATTGTGTGCCTGTCTTTGTGTGCAGTTTTGTTGCTGTGAGACGGACGTGTGTGGGCGCACTCCAGCAATGCCCCGTCCCCAGCCGTCTCCCTGTCCCTGTCGCAGGCACCCCTACCCGCCCGCCTCCACGGACTCTTCGGGTCCCCAAGCGCCTCCGATCCGGGTTTCCTTCCAAGTGCCTGCGTGCGTTGTGGTGCGGCACACCGCCCCCGTGATCGGCATCTGGTCCACCAAGCACCACTGCTGGCTGCCGGACGGCACCAATGACTTCTCATACGATAAGAGCACGAGGAACGCCACCTTTTTAACCCAAAACCTCACGAAGCTGGCCATCATCCAAGGTCTGCTTTGCCTCATGCTCAGGAATGCTGTGGGGCTGCGGGCACGTGATATTGTGGGATTGGGTACTGCTGGGCTGATGAAGTAATGCTGTGGGGCTGAAGTAGACTGCGGGGGACGTGCAGTTCAGTAATGCGGTGCCAAAGTGTGTAAACGGAGCAAGTCAGATACAGGGGCGGAGGTCCTGCTGCAAGAAGACAGGGATATATGTGTGCTGGGTTGCTGCCTGTGGGTGTCGCGAGCCTTGCTAAAGAGGCCACGTCCATTTCACAATATCTGCCCACCCTTCAGCCTGAAAGGAATCAACCCGCTTCTTTAAACTACAACTTTTTCCAACCAAATACACCGTTGTTCAGCCCACGACAGCGCAATCGCAGCACAAGGGCCAGGTAAGGGGTCCAACAAACAGGATTTAGAAAAAACGTTTTTGTAGTGAGCCCCCGCGGAGTTCATGTGTCTGAGGTGAAGCATACAGGTGCCCTCATGTCAGACTGTGGAGTGGTGCATTACCTCAGTTTTTATGCATTTATTTTGTTTCTGTTGTGTTTCTACCAAATTCACCTTTCTTCTTACTTAGGTCTGACCCAGCCCCCGAGTTCAAAAGCCCCTCGTTCCCCCACTCATAGGAACTGGAAAAAACAAAAGGGCACCCATATAAGGGTGACCATTATTCTGAGGCGTGGTTTGGTGTGGAGAGAATCATCCCAGACAATGGCGAGCGTCTTACGGATGCCTTGGTGGCATCCTCAAAGTAGCACCAGCATCAGTTTTCCATTCCTCTTCAGGGTCTGATTGCTATTATTGACATGTTGTGTGACATGGCAGCTGATGTATGTGACCACATTTTTGTCTGGCTGCCCTGCCCCTGAACTGCAAGTGCATCCCCAAGGAGGGGTAGGAGGGTGATCACCCCTTCCTTCCCCTCTCCCTGGACCCCCCCCCCTTCCAGACCTTCCCCTGTCCCCCGGGCAAAAGTAAGGTTGGGGCCCAAGTCTGCCGTCACAGCCCTGGGACATGGACAGAAGTCAGTTTTTTCTGTTGGCATTGCTGGACCCCGCCTCCGTTCTTCTTTGCTTCCCTCTCTCTGTGTGTGTGTGTGCGTGTGCGTCTACACACTCTGCACGCCATTGAGGAATTGCGAGGTCAAAGCGGAAGGGCCCCGCAGCAATGGCAAGCCCCAGTGCACTACGTCGTGGCGGGTAGCAGTAGCACGGTGCTCAGACTGGCAAGCTCCGAAGTTTGGGGTGCAAGAAAGCTACGACTGCGCGAACGCCCGTGGAGTGCGATTCAGGAGGACGGTAAACTGACTTCCTAAGCCATGACTCGCATCGGTGGAATCCAGGGTGACCCCGAGGGGGCGCGGGGGGGGGGTCGCGACTGGCCCGTTTTCGCATATTCTCGCTTCGTTTTTTTTTTTTCCGCATCGTTTGCCATCTTCTGCTTTCGTGATCGGGCACCACAGCCACAGAGGCACAGTCAGTTTTGGGCATCGTCTTTTGGGTGCCGAAAAATTGTTGATTGTGTCACAAAAACAGGGCATTTGTCGGAAATGCAGAAATATGCGGAACTTGCCAAGACGTGCGATTTTCGCATATTTTCGCATGTCGTTCGTCATCGGTCGATGGGTTGGACCCATGCCCTCATGCACTGATGAGTGCCGTCGCCCCAGTCGTTCCAGAGGTGGCGGGTTGCTTCTGCCGGCGCGCGGCTATATGCAACGGTGATGAGGTGTCCGATCACGGGTGACCGAGAGTCACCGCCTTTCATCACCCTCCCCCTCCCCCTCCCCTCCACAGGCACCCATCCCCCATGCTGCCTCAGCCCCAACGCCTCTTGCTCCCGCCGCGCCAACCTCCGACGCCCCCCGCCTTGCCGCCCACAGAGAAAGGTTTTGATGTCCCTTATGAAAACTGGTACATGTACCCCATCGACCAGAGCTCTGTGATGTTCGTCATCGAGGGCCGACGCAGACACGAGATAAGTGATCGTGTCGTCAAGATCTTGCTGCAGAACAATTTGTGCAAAGTCTTGGAGCCGGAGGTGTGCAAAGCGCCGTGCTGTTGTGATGCAGGTGTTCATTCAGCACGGGAGACCGAAGCCGTCGGAGGTCTCAAGATCGGTGGGGGGCAATCAGCAAGGAGGGTTGCCATCATGCACTGGCGTCCTTGCCCGATATGGCCACTGCACGACTCGAAAATGGAAGATTCCGGTTTTTGGCTCGCGAAGAGGGGGGTGATTCTTTTTTTATTATTTTCTCTGGGGTCGATGGGCATGTTAGCTACAAACTGTTTGGAGGGTATTGTCATCAGACATAATGAGGTGTTACAAGGGTTTGCACCATGAATTTAACCCTTGGGTTGTGGTATATGCAAATTGGCCCTCACAAGGGGGGTATGTGGCGTTTTTCTAGGTATGCGGCCCGCCTGTTTTTGATCTAACAACCTCTTTGAGGTGATTTGACCCCCCCTCCCCCCCACCCCCCCCTGGGCATATTTACTTGGCGTTTGTGGCCACCCCCCCCCTCTCCGTTCAGGGACCTTTGCTCACGCCGTGGCCCCTTTTGGAAGGGGCGGGGCCAGTATTCAGCACGTGTCATATGCCTCCTCTGCACACCCAAGCCCAAGCCACAGTGCATGGGCGCTACTCCCCCTCAGGTGGCCATCCGCAAGGGGCGAATGCATTGCACAGGTGGTGACCCTGTGGTCTGATTGGAAGTGATGCTTGCCCTTCCTGTAGGGTTCTCACTGCTGAGCTCTGCGCCTCACATTCGTCACCAAGTATTGTGCCACAGTCGTCGGTGCAGTCCACACCGGATGCCTATCACGCCTTTGCCCCCACGGCGAAAGGCCAAAGTCGGTTCTGCAATATCCCCAACATTGGGAATGGCATCCCCTACCAAACAACACTCAGTCGATACCTACCAATACTGCTGGTCAGTTATCCTCAGCAATCCGCCCGTCTTTTGCAGCAATCGCCCGTGTGACGCTTAGTAGTGCTTGGTAGAGATAGTCTGTCACACGAAAAAATGCGGATTAGCGGGACCAGCTCTGAGCTCAGGGTGCTGCCTGTCCATCTGCAGGAGCCTGAGTTGGACTACCTGCGGAAGGCATGGTACACGCCGGCCACTCTGCTGCGCCACCTCAGCAATTCGGGGTACAATTTTGTGCTGAAGGACACTGATGCAGATTACACGCCAGATATCTTACCCAAGTCCCATGTATGTGCCCACTGAGTCTGATTGGGTTCAACAACGTGCTGCTCTGCCGATGGGAGGTCGGCCCAAAGGCAATTGGCGGTTACCATCGACCGTTGGCTGGTCCCCTGGTCGGCAGGGTGGAAGACGGCAGTCGGCAGTAAGTGGCCGCGGGGATTTCAACTTTTTTGCCACAAGGCAAAGGGGCCCTGGTCCTGAAGCCACATCTTTGGCGTAGTGATGCGATTGCATGTCTCGCGGTGGGCTCGGGCACTCGAATGGCGTTGGTTTACGAGAATTGTCTGCCTGCATTACAGGCCGTCCATTTTTCTTGCTAGCCCTTGACATGGAATGGGGGCTCAGCACGGACGTTGGGATGGTTATTGAAGCGGCACACCTGCATCGTGTTTCGGGATGTCTGAACGGATTCGATTGCGAAGCATGCCTCACCTCCGAGCAGCATAGGTTTTGTCACAACGTGATGCGATTCGAGTCGGAAAGAAGCAGCACCCTAAGGCAGGTCCTGTGGTGCAGAGGGTAATTCATGATCCCTGGCTCTGGCACTTGCCTGGACTGCTGCACAGACGATGGAAGACAAGGGCTACAATGATTTGGCGCTGTTCTGTACCACCTTCGAGTTCGCCAGCACGCGGCACAACAAGTTCGGGGAGGTGCGTTGTGGCGGATGCACACAAGGGCGCGGGTGGGTCCCCCGGGAATCGATATGGCCACACCATGAAGTCACTGCGAGGGCGGTGGATTGGTGGGGTGGTCTCGAAACACAGTCTCCAACAGCCCTGTCCCATGGGGTGCGAAGACTCCTAAGCAAACAGCGTGAGAGCTGACACACCAATGCGTGACTTCAAAAAACGTGTCAGTGATGTGATTCTGACACATCCCAACAGACAGGTGCCCCGCCAATCTGAAGATTTTCATGGTCGATGGTGAGACGGATGAAAACATTCCAGAGGGCGGCATGGAGTCACCCGAGCCGATTCGGGATCGAATTGGGGATGTTGTATGCCATCATTGCACGGCAGTTTGCTGGGTGGGCGTTGAATTTTCTTATCAGCAGAGGTGGTTACTTTGGGGAGAAACCAAGGAACCGCAAAGCCCGGAAAGAGCGAAACCGCGGGGCGGGTCATAGCGTCTTTTCTGGACCAGCCCCACGGTGGTCAGACCTAGCCACTCGGGGTATACACGAGATAGGGTGGGGTGGTGGGCGGCATGCGGAATCCGCTGTGGCTGGGGTATGGGGTGGGGGCATCTTCCATGGCTGTCCGGACGGTTTTGTTTTAAGCGGCTTGGCGTGAAGGGGACCTGGCCGGCGGGGATACGGGCCGACGCTGTAGGCCCCTCGAGTTGTGGATCAGGCCACATGAGGGTGGGGAATGACACCAAAAGAGCAGGAACAGGTAGCCGTTGCAAAATGGACGAAACGAAGCAAGTATTGCTGATAAACCCCCTCCTCCCCTCATCGCCCACCCGCTGCCGTCCTGGGAGGCTCATACCAGACCAACGCCATCAAGGGCACGGATCCAAAAGAACACAATAGTACTGAAGTTGACAAGTCTGAGCTCATAGCCTAGGATGCACAAGAAGGGGAGGCACCTCAGAGGCGGCCCCAGGAGCGGTTAGGTAGGCGGTTGGAGGAGGTTGCCAAAGCGGTTGGGGGCGGTTATTGTCGGTTACAAATGCCATTCAAGCTGGCTTTTGCCACCAGGGAGACAGGGTTTGGGCATAGGCTGGGCGCCCTGGGGGGGGTACCCCCCCCCCCCCTTCCAATGCATCCCTGGTCATAGCCCATTGCATTCGTGCAGCCCACAAAACGTTGGAAAAAGTCACTCGAAAAACGCGCCAAGTCACCGGGTCTAAAACATTTCCGCAATTCTAAGTACTCCAATGCCTCACTATCGTGATGTGATTGCTGTGGCCGGGTGGGGTGGTCAGCAGTGGGGATCCTTTTGACTCACGTTCTTTCGAAAAACGCCGCGTGGGTGTAATTTGCATTTGCCCGGCACCTGCTGCCTCCATCAAGTGTCGGTTTGCACTTTCTTCCTTGTGTGGAGCGCCTGCTATGCGGCAGTCAGCAAGTCTGAGGTGGAGCAAGCAATATGGAGATGCGTTTGAAAATTCTCCTTCGATTTGAACCATCACTTTGAAAGTTCTTCGGTGCGAATTTGTCGTACCGTAACAAACTCCTCGTGAAGTTCTCCCCCTCCCTGTAGCGGGCCTCACGCGCCCCCCTTGGCGTAGACCCCCTGGGCAATGGGGTCCGCGAGGCCGGCACATGGTGACAGAAGAACGCATTAGACGCAAGCGACTTGAATGTCGCGTGCGCATTGGCGCAAAAACCACCATCGGTGTCAGTCACTCTGGCCTTGCAGATGTATTGGCCTTAACCCCCCCCCTCTTTCAGGCCACCCAACCTACTAAGGTCCCGTAAGGGAAGGGTTCGGGATGCAGTGCTCTGCTTCGCCCTCCATTCCGTGCGCCATCGCTCGCAGGACCGGAACATGTGCCTGTTCCGAGTCAGCAAAGCCATGCGAGACGAGGAGAACAACCGACCATTGCAAGTGGACCTGGAAGACGACAGCAAGTGGCATACGGTTCGTTACGAGAAAGAGCGCTGTGTGCTCACCAAGTGCAAGTATGCTAAGAGGGACGAAGGGCGGTGCTAGGCATTGAGGCATGGTGAGACGTAAGGAGGTGCGCACATGCTGACCTCGCAGACGCTTGCCCGTTGCGCCCACGCAATCGCCGTGCCCGATCTTGACTGAGGCGCCTGCCCCAAAAACAGTTCCAAAAAAACACCGCCCTCCGCTGAGACGTTGCGTGGTGTGGCAAACAAGCATTGTGTCAAGGCAAAGGTACGACCAACAGTTTTAGAGATGACGCTTTTGCGTGCCTCGCTTCGGCAATGCACAGGGAGAGCAATGAGAACGCCAACATCGAGGAGCTGCCCGGGTGTGACACGCATCTGAATCTCTACACGGTGATGGCCGCGGAGTTCCCTCAAGACAACATCGATGCTCGCATCAATTCCGATGAGCTGCTGCAGAATGCCGTGAAGCAGCTCCTGTCGCTTGTCAGACCGTTTACATGGGGTTAAATGGTTAGCTGGGACTTCGGGCTTGTGATTCGTATGGGGCTGGGTCCAGATGCCATTGTATTGTCTGGAAAAAGGGGTTTCCGAGGCACCTGCCAAGCGCAAGCCGTTCGGGCACGTCAGACCTGTTTTTGGAGTTTCTACGCACCGTATGTCCCTCAGACTATTACACTGGGGCAATATTGAGCGGCACTGTTGACTCAGGAGGTGGGTGTTTGCACCCGTTGGTTTGCTGACTGCTGTTCAGCGTCGACAGGCGCTTTTTCCTTTCATTTCCCCTTATCCGCCAATGCAGGGCAAGGGGCTTGGGCCGGGGGAAACACTATGTTCAGCCGATTGTCCGGTCAAAGGACCGCCTCAGGCCTGCCAAAGAGAGTTTCAGCTCTGAGTCAACCGAGTGTTCCGCATACTCCTTTGGTCAAAAAGGGTCTGGGTTTGACCTGGGGCTGAATGGTTTTGCGTCCACGTCGATTCCGGGTCTCTTGCTTCAGGATTGTATGAATGCGTCATGGCTCTTGCATTGTGGTAGCATTGGGATTCGGATTACCAGCGTGTTTACCTGCGGCCTAGATGCAGCATGTTCTCCTTCCCCTTCCCCCAAGTGTATTTCCTTCGCAGGCTAACCTTTTTGCCCCTTCTCATGTGGACCCTTATTTGAAGCAATGGTGGCCTTGGAACAATGATCAGCTTTCCAATGCGCGATGTGCGGCCGCAGGCCAGATGGCGGGTCGCCTTACCTCACACCCTGTGTGCGAGCATGCGCATCAAAAGTGTGTATCTTTGCAAGCCCAGCCAACACGCATGCAGCCCTTGCGCTCGTCACACCAAACCGCGGCGCATGCTCACACTGTGGCTGGGGCAAACAATGGGAGTACCAGACCTTTCGGACTAGTTTATAGGTTCTCATCAAGTGCCACTGTGCATGTCCTGAATCGAACATTCCGCATTGCCCAGATGCTCGACCAGGTGCTACACATCCTGAATGCAGCAGACAGCATGTGTGTGGGGGTGGGACAACACGGTAGCCTTGTGGTGCACTAATCTGCCCTGCACAACAACCTGCCTCTTGCAGTGGAAAACGCAAACCCCGGACGCCACCCTATCTCCTGGAAACTCTAAATGCTTCGTGCTGCATTGACCTTCCCCCCGAGCAGTTTCTTGCAAGAAAGTGCACTTGCTTTGATGTTGGGTTGGAGCATGAGTGGGTGTCCTTCTGAGGAATTCTGTGCTCTTGTGTCCAGGAGGTGGGTAATGGTTTTTCTCCAAACTTTTTCAAACACTGTACAGGCCCGAATTCTCGACTGCATACCCCGTGCCCCTGTGCGTTGCAGGGTGCCAGTGCTCAGGGGCAGCTTGCAAGCATGCTTTGCCGGCATGATGTATTGCTAGTCAGCATCACATTCTAGGAGGAGGCAGGTCAGGCAGAGGCACAGGCACGGAGGGTCAGGTTTGAGTGGTTGTATGTTTGTAGATATTCATATCTTCTCACTGCATGTCTTCTTTGTCCGGACAGGCAAGAACAGCACCCGCATGTTTGCAGATGTTTGCTTACTGCTGTGCCAATATCGCCGCAGGCAAGATTGCTAGTGACTGAGGGAGGTGGTTGCAAAAGGCAATCTTATCCACACACGCACACACACACGCACACACACACACGCACACACACACACACACACACACACACACACACACACACACACACACACACACACACACACACACACACACACACAATCCTTATTCAGATTGAAGCCCCAAAAGACCTTGACATCATATTCTGATGAGAATGAAGAATTTTGTTTGGTCCAATTGCAATGCAAATTATCTTCAGGTGCAAGTTACGCTAGTAGCTGCATGAAGGACTATAGAAGAAGTCCATCCTGGATTAGTGGAATAGTTGAAAATAATTGCTCTGAGAGTGATAGCAACGTAAGCACTATTTTGATTCAGCAGGAATCCATTGCGTCACCAAGGTGGCAAATTTGCCTCCACTCATAGCCCAGCATCCCTGAATTTTGTACAAAGTGGTGTGTTCTGCCTTTTGCTGAGTTGCTGATCTGCCCGCACTGTCGGTCTGACCGACGGCTCTGGGATCCTGCACATGTATAAACAGAAGCACAATGCATCAATTGAGCCATCACCTGCAGGAGGTCCATAAGGACATTATGTAGCCATAAAAACGGCTGTGCCAGGCCCACGGTCTTTACACTGGCGCAAAGCAGTGCGGGGGCGACGAAAGTGCTGCCTTCAACAGCGCCACAAAATTCACCAACTGAGGACAGGCACACCCCCCCCCCCTTTCCACATTGGCAAAACAACAGTCTCTTGCTAAAATTTAGTTTTGCCAAGTTGCGCAGAGCTGAGCAGTTGTAATGTATGCACGATAGCTGTGGTGGCCGAATGGCCCTCCAAACGGCCCCAAGCAGCCCATTGAACAGCCCATCTAACAGGCCTCAACGGCCCCCCCGCATGACCCGCCCAACAGCCCCCAAAACGGCTCCCCTGAAAGCACCCGAACGTCCCCCCCCCCCCCCGAACGGCCCTCTCAACGGCCCGCCAAACGGACCGCCAAACTGCCCCCTGAACAGCCCCGAACGCCCCCCTGAACAGCCCCTAGAACAGCCCCACAAACGCCCTGAACGGCCCGCAGAACAGCCCCCTAAACGTCCCCTGCCAACGGCCCCGCGACCCCCCCCCCCCCGAACGGACACGCCGACCACCCACCGAACAGCCCCCGGAACGCCTCCCCGATGGAGCCCGAAATGGCGCCCTGAACAGCCCCCCAAACAGCCCGCCGAATGGCCCCCCAAACAGCCTCCCCAACAACCCGCCAAAAGGACCCTCGAACAGCCCCCTAAATGGCCCCTCGAATGGCCCCTCAAGCCCCCCCCCCCCCCCCCCGCCCAACGGCCCCCTGAATGCCCCCACCCCCCCCCAACACAGCCCCCTGATAGGCCCTGGGAACGCATCACCAAACGGTCCACCGAACGGCCCCCCAAACGGTCTGCGCAAACAAGTGTAGAGCAGGCTGTTGTGCACAAATGAGGAATTAGCTCTCTCCAGTGCACAAACAATATCATCACCCTCCAGGTGACAACCAATGCACAGCACCCTTCCATCACCTGTCGCAGGCACAAGCTATGCCTTACACCCTCGGCAATTTCATACCACCACAATCGTGGTCCCTGTGGTCCAGGGCGGTCCTTAAGGAACCAGATTGTTTTCCTTTTGTTAAGGACCGCCCTTCAGGACCGCCCCAAGGGACCACAAACCGCCAACCGCCAACTCCCACCAACCGCTGCCAACCGCCACCAACCACTGCCAACCCTTGCCAACCGCCAGCGGCGACCAATCGCCAACCGCTAACCACTACCAACCGCCACCAACCACCAACCACCAACCACCAACGGCCGCCAAGCACCACCAACCACCACCAACCGCCAGTTGCCAACTGCCAACTGCCAATCGCCGCCAACCGCCAACTGCCAGCTGCCACCAACCATGGTTGAGCACATGGAGTGCCCGCGGGCTTTTTTGGGAAAACTGTGTAACGGAACAGTTTTTTTTTCCCGTTAAGGACCGCCCTGCTGTGGTCGGCTTCCGATATTTGTCTGAAACAACGGAACATCCCTATTCGTTGCACAGGCAAAGTTGGTCTTTCGCTTTGAGGGGAGGTGGGGTCACGGGAGCCCCCCAAAGCTGGGGGGGGGGGGGCGTCTTGGAAAAGGGATTCCATGACAGGGGCCACTATTTCCATTGGCACCAAGGGTGTCAGACGGAAAATTTTGTCAACAATGGTGTGCATAAAAAAGGTGATGCATATATCACATAATTATCATACATCTAGCAACATGTCCACCACATGTTGCGAGAATGATACAGTGTATGGTTCTTACCAGGGTATATGCACTGAGCAGCAAGTATGCATTTACCCTTGTAACCTAAGTAGCCTTAACGTTAGGGTTAGGGTGAGGCACAGGCACGGGGGCTGGCCCTGGCCGGGACCCGACCCCAAAGGGGGGGGGGGGGGGGCACCCCCCCCCCCCCTCTACGGACCCCAAAATTGTCGCACGGAACAGTGTGCTTTGTCGGCGCCGGAGGCGCCGCAGATTTTGTTTTAGGCATACGGCGGGGGGGAATTTTTTTGTTCCACCCCATGTGTCTGTACTCAAAATACTCAGAATTTTGTGGAGAATTCAAAAATGGCTGAAAAGCACAAAAAGGTCATGTAGCCACCTTGCCCACTTCTGGGCCACTTCTGATTCTGCCCCCCGCTCTGAGGCGGAGGGGGTCCCCGAGACGGCAGGGGTTAAGTAGCCACTTCTGATTTAGTCCCCCGCTCTGATGCGGTGGGGCTCCCCGAGACGGCAGGGGTTAAGTAGCCACCTTGCCCACTTCTGGGCCACTTCTGATTCTGCCCCCCGCTCTGATGCGGTGGGGCTCCCCGAGACGGCAGGGGTTAAGTAGCCACTTCTGATTTAGTCCCCCGCTCTGATGCGGTGGGGCTCCCCGAGACGGCAGGGGTTAAGTAGCCACTTCTGATTTAGTCCCTCGCTGTTAGCTTTGTGTGTTTGCGCGCTTGGACGGGGCCTGCCGGAAAAGGTGCTGGGTTTGGGTCAACGAAGGGGGGGGGTGGGGTCCCCCCCCCCCCTTCGGAGGGGGGTGGGGTCCCCCCCCCCCCTACAGCCCCCCAAACTGTCGAACACCCCTCGGGGTCACACATTGGCTGGCGCCAGCCCCCGTGGGCACAGGGCCAGGGTTAGGTGAGGGTTAGAGATTGATTTAGCCCTATCGTGACCCAAGTAAGTGTCCCCCTTTCTTTTCAAACCTCTGCCCCCGCTCTTGCCCCTGGGCATCAAGCAGCAGGTATGCTTACTGTTGTTCCTTAGTTCACCTTAGGGTTGGGGTTTGTTCAGGTAAGGGTTAGGGTTTGACTTAGGTGTACTCTCACCAAAAGTAACTGCCCCCCCTCCCCTTCCAATCCACTGCCCCCCCCCCCCCCTCATCTGCCTCCTGGGACAGCCCCGCCCCCCCCCCCCCTTGCCTCCCCCCTCCATTGAAACCTGGGATGTTCCTGGGTTGGTTTGGGGGGTCCCATCACACGAGACTTTTTTTTGGTGGGGGGTCCAGTCAGGGGGCTTCAATGACCCCCCCGCCCCTCAAAGCGAAAGTCCAAGCACCCCAGCTCTCAACAGCCTGATCCCCGCAACCCGGCATGTGACCACTGCAGCTTCGAATGTCAACTGCGGATTGTCTCAACTGCCTTCGGAATTCCGTTGCGTTGTGGCTGACAGTGCGGTCTCATGTGCCGGGTTGTGTAGTGCATGCATTTAGAAAGCCTCTGCATATGGGTGAGAATGTCTGCACTGCTGCACATCCATTACTCTTCGCCACGTCATGTAGTATTGGGTTTGTGCGATCATGCATGGCCGCATGACGGTCCCTCCCATGGAAGCCAGGCACCCTGGGGTCTGGCAGGCTGTTCCACGGACACAGGTATGCCTCTGCCCGCCTGAACACTGTGGCCACGACCACAAATGGGAATGGCCTCGAATGTCCATCCATTGACCCCCCACCCGCGTGCCTTCCCGCGCCGCTGCGTAGCTCGGCAGCACCTCCGGATTCCAACTGACGGCCGAATCAACCCATGGTCCGTCCCCGAAGTCTTCTGCCAATGCGAAATGGCCTGGAGGTTGGCCAATTCCGGAGCTGCTCAACGGCATCGAGGGTTCCGTGCAATCCTGAAACCCCCCCCCCCCCCATTCCCGACGGCACTGGCAACCCCAGCCCCCAATGTGGAACCCCCCCATCCTCCATCCGCATGTGCCAATCGGCAACCTACTTCGCCTTCACGGCAAACCCCCCGGGCCCCTTCAGCACCCAATGGAACCGCCAGATGTGAACTGGAGGGGGCGTGTTTCTTATGGCTTAGGGTCCTGCATAGTGACGGACGCCTGCGGTCTGGACCCAAGAAGCCCCTCCTGTCGCTTGAGTGGGGAGGGGGCGAATCTTACGTGTGAGGCGTGCATGTGTGCATCTGCCAATCCCCATGTGTCACCACCAAAACCCGTCCCACGCGACCGCGTTTGTCTCTTCAGGCCTCCCTCTCGTCGAGGTGGCGGCCAATGCCGCATGCTTCACAGTCTCTGGCACCCACCGTCCACCTGCCGCTGTGCGCAAGCTGCACGCGCCACCGTCAGGCCCTACCGCCCCAGGCCAGCAGCCTGGTCAGCACTCTGGACCCCGTTGCTCTCGGGACCCTCACTGCACTGGCCATCACCGCAGTCATCTGTTGGCTTAGACCTGGCACCCCGATGCGCAGGCCCCAGCCCCAGGGGGAAGATGCACCGCACACTCCGAAGTGGCTTTCTTGCGTCACGATGTTTCTGAAGGTTATGGCCCCGGCTCTGGTGGTCTTGGGCTGCTTTCCCTGCGCTGCTGCTGCGGCGCGGCCGCCCCCTGAGGTATGATTGGGGCCTGGGAGGCTCAGAGAATGCAACCTCCTCCCTGTTGCACAAGCATGTAATACCCCAGGAAGCGCCGAAGGAGTGCCGGCTGTAGTCCGCCACAGTATGGCCACCCTCCAGCTCCCATGTAAAACATATTGTAGGCCCTCTTGATGGATTATTCACCCCATTTAGGCTTTGGTTGCTTTTGGGGTGTGATTGCTAAGAGGCTGGTGCACAAACTAGTTCAGTGGCTTTCACCCTCAACCACTCAAACATGGAAAATTGCAAACCCTTTTTGTTTGATATCTGCTTACCGCAAAAGTTCAATCTTGGTGGGGTGAGACACCCTCCTTGTGCTGTGAAAGGTACCAACAGTTGGGTTGAGGAAAATGATGACAGTGTTTGTTGTCAATTGTTTTTTTGCCGTCAAACCTCAGACATCTGAGTGTTGCACAGGACTGTTTTTCAGGACACTTTCGCCCTCTTTATTATGCCTAGAGGACGGCACACCGGGGGGGGGGGGGGGTCACCAAGCTGGTGGAACCAGTCAAAGTTCAAAACCCACTTTACGGAGTCCGACCCCTTTTGGCAACCAGCAGCAGGCAGGGAAGCATTCAAGCATTCAAGCATGCGCAAAATGGGAACAAATCAGGACTCCACAGTGGTAGGCAAGTGCTTGCCCATGTTCTGTCCCCTCGTAGTTTGTTTTCACTGGGATCATGGTGGGAGATAAGAACGCAAAAACTAGCAATGCCAAGTATGGAAGAGCAGCATTGCAGATGCTCTCCTTTGTGATCAAAGGGGCACCAAGACATAAAGTCCATTCCACAGCCTGCGATATAAAACCCGCCATGTTTGGGACAAGGCTAAAGCTTGCAGTGCACCATGCTCCATTCTTGCATCAACTTTTTTGTTTGTGGCCTGATGATAAAGCCAGATGTGAATTACCGTGTAGTGCTCTAGCCCCCACTTGCCATTATTTTCATTTGTGTGGCCTTTTTTGTCTTGGTATGGTCGGAGTTGCACTTTGAAATCGGTTTAATACTCCATTGAGTGAGCTTGCTTGGATCACTTTTGTGTGTGGCATAGCTTGGATCTCCATAGTGTGACTTGGCTAGGATCTTCAGTACGCAACCTTGGCCCAATAACAAGTACCATTGTTGCCCTTTACACTTGGATGGGGCTCAGTGCCACAGTATTGTATGTGCATTGAGCATATTGGACACATTGTCTTAGGTGCCACCACGTTGTATCTTACATGTGGAATGCAGTTGACAATGGTGTTGTGTTTTACATCCATGCCTATTTTGGAGGTTGTTATGCAGGGCATTTACGTTGCCACAGGGTAAAAACACATGGGTCGCACATGGTGGAGTGTACGGTGCAAGTTTGCACTAGGACTACGATGCAGATCTTGAGATTGTTGGGTTTTTTTTTGGAAGGTATGAAGATGGTCTGTTGGGGTGCAATTAAAAAACTTGATGGGCTTTGTGTCCACTGGCCCACCATACACCATCGAGTAAGAGGAGTTCTTGATTGTTGTTGAGAAAAGGAATGGACAATGGTATTACTTTGATGTCCATGGATGCACACTCTCAACAATTGGTCCACTAAATGCTAAATTTCCAAATATTAAGGCACTCTTTGATGTTGCATTGCTCCTTGATGGTTTCCTACACATTGTTGCTTCATCTGCTGAACCCCAAGTGTGCCATGCCACAAGTACAATCCGCGCCAAGATTGTAGCAAGTAGCATGGCCAGGAACCAACCCTACTAGTGCAATGGACAATGACAAGGCTTGTGTTGAGGGAAACAAGCATGAATCACTTCGGGTTGCGCACACTTCTACAGATTGCAATTAAGGCAGTTGTGCTCCCACATGCTTTGTGAACCATTTGTGAACAACCTCAACTACTCATGTCCCGAAAAATTTAAAACCGGCCTTTTTTTGATATTGTGACCACTCACAATGAGTAAATCTCCAATGTACAACATGTGTTAGGCCCTCTTGATGGATTTTTACCCCTACTTGGGGCATTGGGCGCTCTTGGGGTGTGATTCCCAATGGGTTGGTGCACAAACTAGTTCAGCGGCTTTCATCCTCAACCACTCAAACATGGGAAATTGCAAGCCTGTTTTTTTATTTTTGATATTGTGACCATTCATAATGATCAAACAACACATGTAAAGCATGCTTTGCATCCTTCTTATATGTTTTTCACCACTAGGTGCCAGGGGAGGGGGGGAAGTAGGGTTAGACCAAGCACTATTTCAGCAACTTTCACCCTTGACAGCTCGGGCACCCTCAACACTTTGTGTACGGATTTCAAATCTGGCTTTGTTTAATGTTGTGACCACTCACAACAATCTCATATCCCGTGTAGAGCATATTTTAGGCCCTCTTTATGTATTTTTCACCCTGGGGCGCTGGGCCAGGGGGGTGGGGGTGCCATCAAGGCTGAGTGGGTATGTCAGTTGGTACTCCCAAGTGTACGTACTTGTTCACCTTTTGAAGGGAGAAACCCTAGCAGCTGGGGTGAATTCATTTTTACTAGGTGGCAGTGGGATAGTTGTCCCTCTGCGCACAAGTGCTACTTCTACCCCGTGGCGTCCCTCCCATGCTGGCGCTAGCATGCTACGCAAAAAAAAGCTGTGCACAAAGTTCTTCACAAACGGCGGGGTTCGGAGGGTGCTCGGCACCATTGATGTGGGAAATGTACCATATGGCCACGGGGTTCCGAGGGGGTTCACCGGCAAGGGGTGTTTGTGCCTCCTAGCTCACTGGGCTGGGCTCTTAACGCACCATATCATACCCTGGACCACTCAAATGCAATGTCAGCGGTCAGCTACTCACTGTAAGCCCGCAATGAAGTACAACCTCCAACTTCAACAGCGCCCTGTGTCCAAATAACACTCAGCATTGTTTCCATCAATTTAGCGGCCGGAGCCGTTGTTGGGGGGTAGCAGCACACTTGATATACGGGATCCTAGGCGATGTTACTGAGCTGCATTTGCTGCAACGAAAAAATAATACAGCACATGAGATGTAGAAAATTAAGATGTATAGGCAATTCACGGGGGGCGTTTTGCGCGCCGTGCCCGCATTGTGCACAAAGTTTGTACAGGATCATGCCCAACCTGCATAGTAGTGCCTAGAACCCGTAACAAAGAGCCTTGTTATGCATTTATATGAGTTGCATGCATGCTTTGCCCTCATTTCTAGTGCATTGGTATGTGTTGTTGTGCATCCTTTCCTATAGGTTCGTGGTATCTTTTTCGAGATTCGCCCAATACATATTCAGTGGCTCTACTGTAAGTGGAGATAGTTCTGATTCGTCCTCCTCATCAGCCGGTAGCACAGAAATCCCATCGCGAAGCAAGAAGTATCGCCGTGTGGTTGTGCATAGCCGAAAGGAGGTTGTGGATGTGGACGCCATGTCGAGTGATGCATGTCCTATACGTATGCTAAGCGAAGGGGAGTATGGCGTTCACACTTCGAGTTAAGGACAAACTTTATTCTTGCCTTTTTTTGCATGTGTCTTTGCTGTGGCTGGGTACACTGGCATCTCTTATGCTGGGGCCGGGGTGAAATGCTATCCAACGTTGTGGGGGTGTAGTATGGTTTGTATAGGCAAGAATATTGCCCATTGTAGCAAAACCCCCCAATTTCTTCCTGTCATGTGCGTGATGTGCCCGCGCTGTGCACGCACTGTGTGCGCTGTGCCCGCACTATGCACGCGCTGTGCACACACGCCCCCAGGTTAGAGTGTCCTTGTACCTTTGATTTGAGTGGGGGAAACATAACATCAACAAGTGTGCCATCGTCTAAGGCACGAAAAAGAATAATTCATTTCCTTGTGTAACTAACATCACAACCCAACCTCTTTGCGAATGATGCTTCTCAAAATACCTTTTTACCGTCCACCAAAAGTATTGGATATAGACCCACACATATGTAGCATTACTTGCAAAGCGGTGTGAAACCGAAAATTCTTGAATAGACTTGACCTTTTTTGTATATCGGCGATCAATGACTTCATTTAGCTAGAAAAGGAGTTTATGCATGTAAGCACTCCTGTCACATTTTCCATTGGCAAAGGTCAGTTTTATTTAAACTTCTGTTTACTAGCCTTCCAAAATTGATTCATAGGAGGAAGCAATTCCTTTGAACTGTTGCCCAACCAATTGTTGGGGTTTTCAGCGCAAAACGCGGCAATCAAAGATGCACATATTTGTCCAAGTTGGCCGAACAATGCAATCTCGAAATGTAACATTTCTGTGAATCAGGGGGTCCCTTGAGGTACTAGATTTTTTTTTGTGAAGGACTGCCCTTAAGGACTGCCACAAGGCACCACCAACTGCCAACCACCAACTGCCACCAACTGCCAACTGCCAACCGCCGCCAACCACCAGCAGGGACCAACCACCAACTGCCAACCACTGCCAACCAGCACCAAGCACCAATCATCAACCACCAACTGCTGCCAACCACCACCAACCGACGCCAACCGCCATTCGCCACCAACCATGGTTTAACATACGACCTGCACGCAGTCTTTTTACAGTACTGCTGTTTTGGAACACGTTTTTTTTTCCTTAAGGACCCCCTGCTGTGAATACCATTTAGGGGAAACTGAAAAATTCTGTTCAATGTGTACTTGTTCATGCGACAAAACGAATATATGCCCTTTGCATTGTTTCAGAGGATATGTGCAGGCTAACGTATATGAATGACTGAGTTTGAAACAAAGATGCAGCAAGAGAACAAATATGTTCATTGCTTGTTTTTTGACCTGATTGTTTCGGAGAATAAGGCAGGATGGGGATTAATGCACCACCCTGAATTGACCTAAGCAACACTGATCATGCGGCCATCCCAAGACACCTGTGTCATTGTGTGGTGAAAACCAAAAGAAAACCACTTTGTACTAACGCCCCTCCCTGTTTTGTACCAAAAAAAACCATCAAATACCAAAAAAAACCCCGAAATTGTAGCAAAAAAATCCTGAGATGTACAAAACAAAAACGGCTCCGCACCCGTTAACCACTAATCGTCGTGGGCTACTCCCGGACCAGCGTTGATTAGCAGCGAGCCGAGAGACCACAAACACTAAGGCAGGTTTTGTTTTGCCCTTAAGGATCCTCCTGACCACCGTTGACCCATTGGAAGAGTACGTGGCAAAGTTTTGGGGAGGGGGGGCGTTCAGACACCCCCCGCTTATCGCCCAGGAAGCGGGCGTGCGTCTTGGTGGACTCGCCGATGGGCAGCCAGACTAGCGGAAGGGCACCAAGCGACATGTGGAATACTAGACTCGGCGCAGGTTGCCATGGTGTGTGTTGCCCTATCAATGCGATTGCCAGGCTTTCTCAGGAAGGGGGCTGAATGATGTCTTTGAGGGGCCCTGGCTCAGCTGGTCTGACGTGGGCGCGTGTGCTGAAGGTATTGGTGCCACACGGCCTCTGCATTCTGTGCAGTTGTGTCTGCCTCTTGTGCCTTGTGCGAACAATGGGCACTCGGGTGCGATGCAGACGTCGACACCATCACTCATGTTAGTCGCTCCTAGGCAGGCTAACATTAGAATGGCCGACAACGAGAGTAGGAGCCCCCCCTCCCCCCAGACCAAAGTGACCATCGTGGGAAGAAACGAAACTTACAACAGAGAAAATCTGATTGGGCCATTTTTGGTACACAACTTTTTGGGTCCCAGACCCCCCCCCCCCTCTCTGTTTTAATGTTAGCCTGGGCACGGGGGGAGGGGGCGGTCAATGACACAAAGATCACATCGTTTTGAGCCCTTCCGCCGTGCCCCTCCCCACCCCCTGTGACTCCTCCACAGGTCCTCGTGGACTGCACAGCCAGTGCCATCAGCTTCATGAGCAACATCCGAACCCCCTCCACTGTGTTGGCGGCGGCCGCGATGGGCATGGTGTGGGTGCAGCCCGGCAACAGGCGGGGCCCTTGGCTGCGCACTCTGCACATCTTCTTGGTCGCGGCCACTGTGATGTGCGAGTTTGCGAGTATTGCCGTCAGCCAGATCACCACCATTCAACTGCAGGCCGGGGCGTACGATCCGATGGCGGTATCGCCGCTACCCTGACCTTTCGTGTGTGCTTTCAGCTGCAGCACGCGCCTGCGGAATGCGGGCATGTGTCCATGTTGTGCTTCTGTGCGTGGCGAGTCCGGTTTGCCTGCGAAGTGGGAATCGTTCTGTCCAACTTGTATTGGGTGACTGCAGAGACTTGTCTGCAAAGTCATTGGGAGTAAGAAGGCAGTGGCCTTGTAACAGAAAGTCCCAAACAATGACATGCACGCGGCATCCCCCGTCCAGGGTGCACGTGCACAGCCCCCCTCCCCGTCTCACCTTCCGAAATCGCCTGCCAAACGGTTGAAGTGGCGAGCTCCCATGCTCCCCTGCAGGCCCGCGTCAGGGGGGTCAATCATTCTCGACCTTTGTTTTGTGGTTCAGCGCCCCCGGCGGGCCCGCCATAACCCCCCAAACAACAACCACAACAACCCAGAGTTCGGGCAAAACAGTGGGTTGGGATTGCCCATGCCCCCATGGCCACCACCACCACCACCACCACCACTACCACCACCGCCATCACCACCACCACCACCACCACCACCCCCACCACCACCACCACCACCACCACCACCACCACCATCACCACCATCACCACCACCACCACCACCACCACCACCACCCCATCACCCCACAGTGTGTGGAGAGGTCTCCTTTCATCTGGGGAATAGCGGCGGCGGCGGCGGCGGCGGTGTTGGGCCATTCAGGTTGCCAAGGCCTTGGATGGCTGCTCCATCCTCTGGAGGGGGACGCCGTCCACACCGGACCTCTGACGTCCACATACTGAGCTGCACCCCCTCCGAGCTGCTGATCGCGCCGGTGGGGTATGAAGAGCCACGTACAAATATGGTGCATGCGACAACAGTTTCCAGCCAAACGCCAAATGGCCACCGCGGCCAACTCCAAGTGCAGTCATTGCCCTCCAAACAAATGCCAGTCACGCAGACTCACCGCCATACATAACAGATCTCCGGTCCCAAACGCTGCAACATCACCGTCGCCACCACTACGAAACACCACCATGACCACCGCCATCGTCGCCACTACACACCAAGAACAATAACCACCACACAAACACAGTTCAACTCCTCCCTCACCCCCTCTTCCTCCTCGTCGTCGTCCTCCTCCTCCTCCTTCCCCCCACCCCGTCGGAACAGTCATTCTTGCATGTGCGCCCACTCCCATGTGCCTCTAGGCCACCACCGTGCAGTTTCTCGTCCGGGAATTTGAGTTGGCCTATTTGGGCACGCGTTGCTACTTCAATTTGGGCCTTATCACATTCTTGGGGTCCTTCATATGTTACGCTTGGCTCACGTACTCCGCCCCAGTTGCTCGGGCCTGCTCTCTGATGTGGGTCAACACCGCCCTTCTCCTTTTGATGAACTACCCCCTGTTCACGGAGCCCTACGGCAGCATACCCGCGATGGTCTTGCGCTTCGTGTCGCTGACGTTCTTTTGTGGCATTCAGGCTTTACCCCTTCTTGTGTGGACGGTGTGCACCGGAGTAGCCGTAGTGCGTGCGTTTGCGGCCACAGGCAAAGAGTCTGCTGACCCTCCGGAGCCTGACCCTCTGTGCGATGCAGAGGACGCACGACTGTCGCAGTGATCAGTGCTGTACGGTCGCAGAACTACCCCCCACATACTTCTTTGGGGCTGACTCAACACGGGTCTCCGAAATTCTGGGCCTGTGTTGCTTTGTTGTGGTCGGTCGCTTCACATACCCGCCTCATTCTGCGACGGATGGTGGGCCCTGCACGACAACTTACGTGCAGTACGCACCATGCCTGCAGTGGCTGGCTCCCCTGCTGGGCCGTAGCTGATGCTTTTGGGGCGTCTGAAGCGTGAAGTTGCAATCAAAGCCGCTATTCTATGGTCTAGGCCAGCGGTGACGTCTGACGTTGATGCACAACAAGACACGGACGAAGGTACCAAAGGTGCGAACCACTTGGAGCCGGCCTTTTGTGCCTGTTGGTGATAGAATTTGCAAGTTGCAAAGTGGAGCAGATACTGTTGAAAGAAGATACCAATGATGGTGATGTGAATTGCCACCTGGACAAGTTTTTTCATGTGCACATTCACATTCAGAAAGGAGTGCAAGTTGATGCCAAAAAGTACAATTAGTGTTCCCCAATGCGCTTTATGGTGGAATCCCGAGTTGGTGATTAGTACACCGTGCCCACAATGCGGCTAGCTTCTGCCCCAAAATCAGGGGGAGGGTGGCGATGGGGTTCGATTCTGCTCCACGGGGAAGTCGGCTCCGCTGGTCCGAGGACGCAGATCCCCCCCCCCCCCCCAAAGGGGGCCTCCGGCCAACAGTTAGTTGCCAAAGGTACAAAGCTCAGGACAGGAGTCCACGGGCGCCGAAGGCACCCGACGCTCCACGGGCACCACAGGTGCCCAATGGACATTTTTGTCCACTTTGCACCGCAGCACTAACCTTAACCCCAACTCTGACCCTAACACCCACCCCAACCTTAAGCCTAGTCCTAGTCCTAACCCTACCCCTACCCCTACCCCTACCGCTACCTCTTCCGCGAACAATAGCCCTAACCCTTTGGGTTAGGGTTAGTTTTGGGGTCCCAAAAGGGAGAGCAATGATGTGGCAAAAGGCAGCCATGAACAATATTTTGAAGGGCTTGTTAAGCCTAACCAAACCAAAGCCGAACCAGCTAGGTGAGGGTTAGGTCTAGGTAATGGTATGGTTAGAGAGAGGGCAACAGGAGCTGAGGGCAGCTTGTGATTATCCATCACTTGTCCTGGCATATACCCCCCCCAGCCCCCAAATTGCCCCTCCTGGAGCTCCCGCCCCCCCCCCCCCCCCTGGGGCCTCCGGCCAACAGTCAGTGTGGGGGGGGGGGGGGTCCGCGTCCAAAGCGGGGGGTCGGCCCCACCGTGTTCTGCTCACAGCCAGAGCGTGGCAACCCTTGCTCCTGCTCTACCCTCTGCACAAACATGGGATACAAACAGGGTTTACTCCATTCCATGACATGCAACATCACAGAAGTAAAGAAACGGAAAAATCCACTGAAAAATCACAGAGATCATGGAGCTTCACTGGAACTGCACGGGCTAAAGGAAATTTTGCACCTGTGCTCCGTGAGTGCTTTCAGTGGATAATTGAAGAGACTGATGCTCTGGTGCAGCTCATCAGCTCATCAATGCATCACAAAAGTCACTCTACTAACAGTTTTTCTATTTTGTACCAATCTTAAGACCGTGGCTGAGGATTTTAGCCAATTGCATTCCATCCCTACATCTTTATGGCATTGACAGCAGTAGAGCAAGAGGGTGCACTCACATGCAAGTTTTTCACAGAAAAATGGTACATGAAGGAAAAGATTACAATTTGGTGCAAGGAAAACACAACCCTTCTTGATTCGTATAGCTAGTTGAGGCATTGCATCCATGAAACATCAAAGACACACATGCTCCTTGGGAGATGTACCGCAATGTCTTTGCTCCAACAAGTCTTGAAACTGATAATCAGACTGAATCCAGCCACAAGGATGACAATACAAAGACGCTTCAAGAGGAGTGGCCCAGATATTGCCAACTGCAGAGGCACGCCATTCAATCCCTTGATGATGTGGTGCATCGTGGTGGGACCATGCTGATATGTTAAGCGAGGCTAGTATGCCTGACTTGTGGTGGTCCATCGTTGAGAGGTCTTTCTTTTAGTGTGGCTTGCTTGATGGCTTGATTGACACAGAGAAGCGTCAGAATAATAAACAGAAAATGAGGCAATGTGCAGTAACTGTGTTTGGTACTGGATAAATAAGGCGAGGTTCTCTTCGGACAAAATGACAACAGTCTGCGACTGGGAATGGTTTCACTGTGCTGCTACATATCTTTGTTGTGCAATGTCTTGTCTTCATATGGTTGCTCCATCATGATTCCACATCATTGCTCCAGATCAATGCTTCAGATCATTGCTCCACAATATTACTTCACACCAAATACCACATAGCATTGCTCCATGCCACAAGGATACATGAAACAGCATTCAATGAGTGGTTCATCAGATCAGGTGCTAAATGAGCGAGGGATGGCCGTGGCACCAGCAGCGGACACGTGGCTAGGGATTGGGTGCCCCAAATTCTGGTCAACGCAAAAATACTAAAACTCCCAAGTTTGAATTGATCATAGCCTGATGATGGTAAAAGGACGCAAGAATGTAGTTAATCACAAAAAAAAAATAATTTGGCGCTGCATTGTGTGCACCTACTCCAATAGAGGAGTCACACCAATCAAAGGTCCACTTTGTCCCCACAGTGCCGTCTTCGATGTTCACCATGCAACATTTCTTTCCTGCTCTTCCCCACGAATCTGCAGTGCAGCGGTATGTAGCACAAACTAAGCGGTTGGCAATTGAGGACTTTTGTGAAGGGTTGATCATGACTGCCGTTGATGTAGCAAGACAAAGCCAACTGATACATATTTGTGTGCTTGTGTAGAAATGGACTGCAATCCCAGAGTCCACGTGATCAACATTAGTGTTTATGTGTAGTAATGGACTGCAATCTGAACCCCACAAGGCAGTGACAACGGCCATCCATAATAAACCAGTGTTGCACAGCCATGTACGCAAAAGCCAAAGCAATCACCAAAAAAAGTAATTTCCTTCACTCTAGTGTTGTTTTTCCAGTTTTTGGGAATCACAAAAAAATTATTTGTTGGCAAGGCTAGTGTGCAAAAATGACGGTTGCGTAAAATTTCAAAAGTTTGCCGGTGCCAAAGTACTCATCGTCACAGTGCCAAAATGCCTTGGAAGTGGACAGGGCACAGTGCGCAGAGTGCCTAGTGCAATGCCTCCAAAGTTCGGCTGCATTTGGTCGCTCTGAAGGCTTCTAAAACTTCAAAGGCAATAAATGATGACAAATATGCACACAATCTCAGTTGGATGCCCAGCGGTAGAATGCAGTTAAATTTGTTTTGGTTTAACATCACAGTTTTTTACAAATGGCCCCGTGAATTGTGGGAAGTGGTGAACAGCCGGTGTGGCATGGTATGGTACGTCCTTTGTTGATTGCTGCATCATGTATCCGAATGAGTACCACTTTGGCGAACACTGTTGCAAAACAAATGGCCCAATTTACCACACAGTCTCAGTTCGATGCCCAGCGGTAGAATGTAGTTAAATTTGTTTTGATTTAACATCACAGTTTTTTGCAACTCTCTGCATGTCCAAGGGTGCGTTGTCCGGTTACCATGTGATGACACGCTTCTTTGGCATGTATGAGCAGCCATGGATCAATCTGCAGGGCGAAGTCAATCAAATGGAAATGGCCCTCGACCCCGAGGAGGGGAAAGAGGCATGTGACACATGCTTCCTTTGTGGCAGTGCCCTCCTGCACCCCCCCCCTTCCCCCTATTTGCTGCAGCTGTGTCATCCAGTAGGAGTTGGACGGGACGATCTATTCCGTTCTAATGCATCCCTAGTTGGTGGTCGGTTTCGGTTTTCTTCCTTTCTCAGGATTTCAGCTTGCACTGTGCAAGGTTGCATAGGGTAAATCTCAACATCTCTGCCTGTATTCCGCCAACATATTGTCAGTTGGAAGGCAATTCATTCAGGTCTGTTTGATTTGATGTGCAGAAGACATGTGCAAAGTGGCTGCCCTAAACTCAACAGTATGTTGGCTAAGTTGACCGATAACCACCCCCTGGAGATCCCCGTGCAGCTTGGTGCCAACGAGCAGCACCAAGCTGCATGTGGGTGTCCAGTATTGGTAATCTAAAGTTTATGCAGTAAACTTGAGTTTAAATTGGGCAAGGGGGTGGGAGGAGGGCACCTCGTGAACACTCGCCTAGTGTTCGTTTGTTTTCTGGTGTGCCGTCGTCCTGACCATGCCTGAGTCTGAGAACCAGCCGATCAGCTTTGGGGATTACCTCGAGCAGGGCCAGCATAAACTGGCCACGCAACTGCTAAAGGCGTCTACGCTTCAGCAAGACACGGACAGACTCGTGACGGAGGCAAAGACAGCGGGAGTCGATACCGTTGAACTGGCAGATCGGCTGAGACAGAAGTATGGACTTAAGGGATCCATGGCGGGCATCTACGAGCAAGTCGTGGCCTTCGGGACCCTCTACAAGCGGACCTTCAACTGGAACGATTGCACATTCTACATGTCAGCACAGCATGCCCAAGTGATCGCAGGGAACGGGACCCCGGAGAAGAACCCCGCGGACGTGGTGTCAATTGGGGGCAACTCCAGTGCCAGCGGGTCGCCAAACGACAAAGGGGTGCACGCGGACATCGAGAAAATGCGCCAAGAAATGGAGGACATGAAGCTCGTAATGGAGCAACAACTAAAAACGATACAAGAGCTCCGAGCGTCCAAGGCAGTGCCGCAGCTGCGGCAGGTGATTTTCGTACTGGAGGCGGGACATGAGATGGAGGCCAACGGGGCGAAACCTGCCTGGGCGAGAGCGATGGCGGGGGCGATGGCAGGCTGGGCGGCGGAGAATCTGCAAAGCATGCTGGAGTCTGAGTACGAGGCGGGCATGAAGGCCCTGTCCGAAGTGTGGTCCCACCTGCTGTTCGAGGTCGAAAAGGAAGGAGTCAAGGCGCAGCTGGAGGCTCGAGCTGCGGACGGGGCAAACGAGGCCACGGGCTCGGAGAAGGCGAACCTCAAGGAGGAGGGAGCGAAGACCAGGCCGAAGACGGGAAAATTGGCTCCGCAGCACGTGCAGGACAGGCGGAGGGAGCGAGTGAAGGACCGCTTCACCAACATGGGAACACCCGAAGAGACGTACGAGTCCAAAGGCGGCAAGGTGCTCAAAACAGGGAAGCCCCCGCGATATCCGTGCGACGGGTGCCGAGTCAAGCACTAGTGGTTCCAGTGCCCAGTCGAGAGCGACTGAATGGAAGGGGGCCCCCATCGCCTCGGGGCCCAACGGGGCGGCGGGCGTAGGGGGGCAGCAAGTGCCCGTGGAGGGGACGGTTGGGGGTCGGCAAGTGCCAAGCCCATGGGGGGAAAACAATTTAAACAGTCAAATTAGCCAACATATCCTTGAGTTGAGGGACATGGCTTCTACACATCACATGCAAGTATGCACATTGAGTGCATTGCTGGAGCCCCCATCCTTGGGTACAATAAGGCTGGACAACTGAGCCCGGCAGGGCAACACATTCACAGATTCATGACACGCACTACGTATTTTCTCTGTTTTCCGGGGGCGCGCCAGCCAGCCAGCGAGCCACGGAGGGTGGGGGGGGCTCCAAAGCCTCCTAGCCACCCAGCCGCGGCTAGGCGCAGGTTCTATGGTGCAACCCGACCCCCTCAAAAAAAAGGAACCACGGGTTCAGCGGGCTTCGAAGTGCAAACTCGACCTTGCCCTGTTTGAGCTTCCGCTGGAACCGCAAAAAAAAAAAGGAACCTTGGACCGGTTGCCCGGGTCAAAGTCTTCGGGGGTTGCTTGTCGGGGGAGGATGTTTTTCAGCAATTTCAAGCTAAACGGAAAGGGATGAAAAGGAGCAAAGGGCTTTGGTGAGGGAATCCGCTTTGGCATTGGGGAGAGACATGAGATTTTTCTTTGAACCATTCAACATCAAATTCAAGGAAGCTCAAGTGGGGTGGACGGCTTGGAAGAAGGCCAATGTTCCACGGGCACCTAGGCGCACCTGCACACATCGCACTCCCACTACGACCACTTCCACACCAACTATTTCTATTCCACAAGCCACTTCCACACCATCCACTTCTATGCCATTGCTCCCCAATGATCCCCTCCTTCAAGCTCTCACCATGCCATCCATCCTACCCTCTGATCATCTTCACTTCCTCTCACGCAATTGGATAATTCATATATGGATCTTTTTGGGACCTCTTTGTTTTATATGTCTATGGGTGGTATGCCTTTGTTGCCCACTGTACTTCCAAGTGCTATGCAACCAAGTATGCCTCTGCCACCCTTGCCCATGGACCCTTGAGTGCCCTTGTGCACCCTGTTGGGTGGCTCTTTGGGTGCTTTTGGGACCACACCAATGGTCCTTGACTTTAACGGTATGGCTCACTGCTTGCCACTTCTGTATTAGTGTTTTGGACTGTAGGTTTGGTTGTATGTATGCCTTTCTAACTCATTCCCATAGGCTCAACAAGACCCCATAGGGCCCTATGGACCCCACCAAGGCCCATTAACTACATTTTGGGCCCAAACATGTTGTACTTGATAAAATTCGATTCGGTTGAGGTGTTATACACACCTCCTTCAAGGTGCTTTCAACTCCACCCAGGTCAGTTTTGTCACCATTGTGACCATCATTGGTCATCATGGCCTCCATGGGCCACAATCTGACCCTTGTGGGTGGAGTTTTCATCAAAGCTTAATCCCCAAGGTCACTCGAAGGCTGGCGGAGGCCTCGAACATGTATTCGTAACATTTGTAACTCGCCGGCGGTTGCCGGCGAACGCCTTTTTTTGAAAACAAATTTCTAGAGGGACCAAATCCCTATGAAGTGATGACCACGATTCCGACAAGGAATCGATGGTTCAGTGGTTAGATCGTAGCGCATTAAGCGCAGGAGGGATGTCTCCGGCGGTTCGAATCCCACCGTACGCCTTTTTTCGCACTTGGGGGGACGGGCGCTCAGCGCTGCACACCAGATCGCCGCGCCGCAGTGCTGCGCGCCCGTCCAACAGGCCGGGTAATCTAACACGCGGGGTTTTCCCTTAGCAATACGAAAAAGCAAGCACTAAGAGTCTCAACATCTTGTCATGTGCACACACACAAATGCCTTTGCATCTCATGGACAATGTGGAATATACAAGGACCATGCCATTGTCACTCTCAGCTTTTTGGTAATGAGACACCACTGTTGAGTATTGCTCGTGTGTGCGTTCAACGAATCAACCTAATATGTGTTGAGCACACATGTTTTTTTCCGAGTGTCTATTTTTTTTCGCTTCGTGGTAACAATGCAATGACCACACAAGAACGGGGGTGCCCCCAAATTGAGGTTTCCCTCAAGGATAAAGTGAAGCTGGCTTCATGCCCTAACCCCATTCGGCGATGTGACCGCTACCCGGATTGGTTCTCTATGAACGCCCGCCAAACCCTCAAATCACCGGTGCCAAGTGTGTGCAAGAAGTGCCTCTCATACGCAACCTCCGACCACATTATCTTAGCTAATATCAGCCGCACGGTTACAGACTTCTTCATGAAAGGTTATCCGACAACTTGGTGGGAAGGACTGATGAAACACTCCCTCCCTAAAATACGGCATGCCACCACCCCTACATCGTGAAGCGATGACGCTCATAAATCAAGCGAAGGACACCAAATGGGCCCACATGTTAGGGCCCACTTGAGGCATTTGCTCTGGTTGTGTGTTCACATGATTTGTCTTGTATGACACGTTGTTTTAGCTGCCGCCGGAAAACGCAAAACGCCTTTCTGCTGACTGTGATCTCTGCAGCTTATGGAATCAATGTGGTTTTGGGTTATTTTAAACAACATCCTTAGCATTGCCCGTGTTGCCGTTCACCGAATCAACCTTATCTGTTTCATGTGGCCCGTGATTCATGGCCATCTAAATAGTGCTCCGCGTTTTGTGCTTCGTGTATTGCCAAAGTTGGTGCCTCCGGGGTACTCCGAGCTACTGTCCTAAGACATTCCTCCGCGATTTTGCATCATTGAGTTGCGCCATTGAGCTGCGCCAGCCAACGGGGGGGGTTTCGGCCGACCGGCCGGCTAGCGCCAACCAGCCAGCCAGCCACCTAGCCAGCCACCCAGCCCACCACCATTGCTTTGCACATGCATGTTTGCCTCACCGCCCTTGCTCTCAAGATCTCAAGATGATGTCACCGATCCATGGAGTGGGTGGTAAAATTGTGTGGTGATACAAAACAATTCCTTTTGCAAATGTGGTGCATGATGACATGCCTGTTTCCCATGACAAGTATCAAGGTTACTATGTTCTGACCCAAAAGGTGTATGACTTTGTGTTGGGTTACATGTCGTGGAATGAGGAGTTTGAGACGTAACTCTCTTTGGAAAGGTGCCTTGGGGTATATATTGCAATATGGATGGTATATATTTCATATTGAGGACAATTGTGTACTCTGAGGTTTACATCGGTAACAACAACATTTGCAGCTGAACATTCGTCTAATGTGGTGATTCTATGTTTTGTGTTTTGGTCTTTATGGGAGGTTCTGAAGGCAATGCAACTTGGTGTATGAGGTAAGGGTGTTCTTGAAAGGTGGCCGACCCCCCCCCACCCTTGCAAACCCATCTCCATACCCATACCATGTGTGAGAAGAGGCAGTACAATGGTGCACTACGTATTTTGGCTGTTTTCCGAGGTTGCGTCAGCCAGCTAGTCAGCGAGGGGGGGGGGAGGGGGTGGGTTTCCAAAGCCTCCCAACCACCCAGCCACGGCTAGGCGCAGCTCCCATGCCTCTCATGAAGATCTTCTTTGTATTCTATTGGATCGACCATGACATATGGAGGACACTTCAAGTTTGGCATTCGAGGACCGTTGTTCTATGGTCCAGCGGCCCACCAAGAGGCAAAAGACGGCCAAGTACATGTGCTTGACTCTATGTTCATCAACATTGAAATCATTGTAGGTCTTTGATGTGGTTTTGGTGCTTTCGTACATGTGTTAATGAGGTACAATTCCAGCAGCAGGCGGCACTGTTTTTCATGGGTCTCCCCCAATTGCCGTGGCGCAAAACTGAGGCCGTTTTGGGCCCAAGTGTGGGCTAGGGGGCTCAAAACCTTCCTACATGGACGTTGGTCCTACCGTCTTTGTTGTTGAAGTCGGTATGGTACGCAGCGTCTTTGAAGGACTTGACCAGAAACCTTCCTTCCATGCTGTGGGGGCTAGGCAGGCCATGAGTAATTGCCCGCCAAATCCGCCCGCCGGAGGCCAATAAACGCGTTTGTGCGTTTATTTTCGCGATTTTCACCGTTTTGGCCCCGTCTGGGCCGTTTATTGATGTTTATTGATGTTTTTTCTGTTTTTCTGTGTTTTTCAGAGGTATTTGAACGGTTTATGTGGTTTCATTGCCTATTGCTCTTTGGGGGGGCTTTTTTTTTAATCTAATTTGTCACAGAATTCACTTGTCAGCTGATTTGTCGAGGTGTTCATGAGTGTCGCTACACGGTCCAACGGTTCGATAGACAATATACAAGGTAGAGACCACAAAGCATAAAATAGAAAGTAGGAAGTACAAAGTAGAAAGTAGAAAGTGGAAAGTATGAAAGGAGACATAACGAAACGATCCGCGACGAGCTCTAACGTCGCTAAGTGTAGCATTCTTCTCATGTGTACGGAGTCCCTAAACGTGCACGCATATGGGGTCCAGCTTGTGGAGTAGACGTTCAAGCCGGGGTTGGGGTTGGGGGAACGAGGTTGCAAGAGCTCCACAGGCAAAACGTTCGGGAAAGGGTCGTGGGCAAGGGTCGGCACACGCTTCATTAGTACAAAATTTCTCAGGTCAAAGCTATACCAAGGGTTCGGGGCCTAGAGGAAAAGGTGGGAATGGGTGCCTCATACAATCTTCTCATTTGTCCCTCTCACTAGCATCTTGTTATGCGTCCTGTTTGGGTTCGACGCGCCGACGCACGTCAATGGGTGCACCTGGGCTCCGTTGCGGATGCGGTAGCTCATGTGAAGCGCAACGGTACGGACATCTTTCACACGTAGGTCACCCGGGCGGCAAACAAAGGGGGTACCAGCAAGGGATGGCAGTTTTCTTTTGAAGATGAGATCCCACATCCACCCCTTGTGGCCAATGCCCCTCCGAGCAGTGCACCAGCGGTGGTCTCTTCCTTCTTCCGCCCTATCCCTTCTCTCCCCACGTGTGCCTGTTGTGGCGACAAACTACTCGGGGATATCGTCACCTTCACGAATTGTCATCACAAGGTTCATGTCTTGTGCACGCAGCACGGTCATTGCTTTGTATGCCGCGTGTGCAATCAACCACCTGGGCAAGACATGCGGGCATGCAAAACATGCAAGCACCTAGTGCATACCACATGTGTAGTGCGCGTCTCCTTCCGTGTGGAGGTCGTAGGCAAAGTATGCACACCCCGGCCACGGGAGCACCCACAGCCTGCCAAGAGGGAGAAGCGTCGGTTCCCCCCCGAATTAAAAGAAACACGGTGACCGTCCCCCTTTGCCCCACATCCACCACTTTGCACCCCCTCTGTTTGCCACAGATCTGTGCAGTCCGGCCGCAGCCGCCGACGTGGAGACCCCCGACGGCAACGATAGCGATTCAGATTGACATCGGCGACCATGGCTCCTCGGTGTTCAACACGCCAGCCTCGCCGAACGGCACGCCGACTCAGCCGAATAGCCTCCCGGCTTTTAGTGTAGGAAGATAGGAGTATAGGAAGATAGGAGGGGGACCAGGGCTCGTTTCGGACCCCACCCGCACCCAGAAAACAGAAAAACTTCGACGCGAACTAGCCTCCGAGAAGTGGTTACGACTTTGCATCTTTGCTTTGTGGATGGGTTGTGTTTGCGCTTGAGGAAGTAAGAGAATTGGCAGGTGCAAGGGACAACAACAAGCATCAAGTAACCAACAAAAGCCTAGTTAACAATCTTGTGACAAAAAGCAATTTAGCAGAATCAGATTTTTTGACCCCTAATGGAAATATTTTTTTTGCCAAAAGTCAACCTTTTGGTCGAAAATCCTATCACACAAAACAAAAGCTGTGTACCCAACCCAATGTATTTTCAGTTTCACTTGTACCAAGAGCAAAACCCACAAAAACAAATGTTTTACCAAAATCGTTTTCCCAAAATGAACAGCTTTTTGCCAAAAACAAAACTGTTTTACCAGAACCAAAGCCATTTTACCAAAATGAAACCGTTTTCACCAGAACAATGTCGTACCTAGTCGCCGATACCGAGTAGCAAAATCCTTTTAGCAAAATCAAGACCAATTTACCAAAATCAAATGTTTTCTCCAAAATTAACAAATTTTAACTAAAAGCAAAACCAAAGTCAGAAAGTATTTACCAAATCTTTTCACCAAATCCTTTTTTATAAAAAAACACAGGGAAAAAACAACCCTTTCACTCCTGAGCCCGCCGGTCCGCCGAGACCCCTGTTGGCGGGCGTTTACACGGGGCCTGGGGCTAGGCTGGCATGAGTGTACCCTGCGTAAAGCGGCTGTTTGAATGGGAGATGCATGGTAGTGCAAATTTGACAATATTTTGCTATGTTTTGCGCGTAACTTGGTGCCATTGTGTGTGTTTCTTGTGCTATCTTTGCCAAAATCGTGGTACAATAAATGTGTGCAAATTAGAGGTTTTAACTAGCCACCTAGTTCGGTATATTCGGTGGTGTTCGGTCGAATCTTAATTTCACACACCGAAATTCGCACGTAGGTTTACGCAAGATTCACATGAATCCGAGATTGTGAATTTCGTATGAATTCGTACAAATTTCGCACAAATTTGCCCAACTTCCCACTGTTTCCCTCTCCTACAGCTCTCAAAGCCTTTCTTTGACCATGTCCCAGCAAACTCTCTCCCAGCTTGCGTCCCTGCAGTCCCGCCCCGATGCTGCTACCGACACCCTGGTGCGGTGCCAAGCCCTGCTAGTCGCCCATCACCAGATGGAGGAGGCGACCTAGCAGTCCGGGGCCCTTGCAATGGACGAAGTAGTGGTTTGGGCAGCATCCCATGACCCCTCCCCCGAGGTATTTCACATTGACCTTTGCAGCCCCTCACGCAACTCTTATCTTGGGGGGAAGGCGTGGTCCACAAATTTGTGAAGGGAACTCCGCTTCCGGGTGCCCTCCCTTCGTTTTTTGCACCTTCTCCTCCAACCCGCCACCATGGACCAATTGTTGAATGCCATGTGTACTAACCCGGTGGGGAAGCCCAAGGACTCCAACACTAACCTGGTGCATAACCGCCCCCCCCCCCCATAACGACATGGTGTGCCTTCAGGATGTTGCTGCAAGGGCACCACCTGACCATTCTTTTTTTCCCTTCACCTAGCACCTTGCCAACCCCCGGTGGTGGGAGGATTTGGGCATGGCCCCTTTCCATCCCACCATCCAACCAAAGGTTCATATCCCGGACATCACCCACCCCACTTTCTACAGCACCACTTCTCTGCAATGGTTCCGGGGGTCCTCATGTGCCCCCCCCTTCATTTCAAGTGAACCCCCGCAACGAACCCCTTCCCGAACCCCCCCATGGGGTGACGGGCAATCTCCCCGCCGCCCCCAACAGGGTTCACCCCTCCCAGCCGCCCCTCACCTTTGTTGATGGGAACGGCTACATTGTGCTTCGGGGGGTTGCCGAAGCAAGGGATTGCGAGGTGGGGTGGGGGAAGGTGATGAGTGCGTGGGGCAGCGGTGACGAGAAGGTGGGGGGGGGAGAAATTTTGAGCTGCTGTTCAACGCCGGGCGGAGTGAAGAGCAGGCAAGGGATCTTGAACTCCCCCGGCGTTGGCAAAGCAAAAGCTCGCAGGGGCAGGGGGTGGGGTGGGGGGCCTTTTTAAGAAGTTCCGTCCCCCCCCCCCTCGTGGAAAGTGTCCCTGAGGTTGGGAAGCTCCACCCAATGATGCCGGGCAGCGTCATCGTCGCAGGTATTGGGACTGGGTCCCAGCTCCCCCACGCGGACGTTGCCAGAGGTCCTGAGGTGCTACCCCCTTACGACAGGGACATCTCGGGGTGTCACTTGAGGAGTTTCCTCTGCCTGTCGCAGGAGTACCAGGTGCAGGTGCAGGCGGGGACGGCCCTAGGGGAGGCGGCGGTGGTGCGTTGGGACACCATTCACCTGCAGAGGGGGGACATGTTGTTGATGGTGGCTACTTGCCGCCACCATGGGATGCCTGCCCTCCCGGGCGCCAAGGATGGGCTGCAGCGGGCCCTTTTTAACTTGTGGACCCCCGACGCCAAGCACCGCCACCACCAGCCCGACACCACCCACCTGGACCCCCCCCCCCCCCTCGACACCCTAGCCGTTGCTGGGGATTTGTCAAGCCGGGACTGCCCTAGCGTGGACCAGTTGTTGTGGGTGGGGAAGGGGGCGGTTGGGAGGGTGGGGTTGTGGGAGGGGGATGCTGCCCAGGCCCTCTTCGCCGACGCCCCCAAGGCGGTGGCGGCCCGCCCCCCCCACTTGCCCGTACCACCCCACCTTCCTCTCCCGCTCCGCCCCCACCACGAACCTCGCCGTGATGGAGGTCACCTAGCACTCGGTGCTCTTTTTCACGGGGGACGTGCACCAGATCGAGATCACCAAGGGGGACAACGTCGATGCGGAGTCGGAGATCCCACGGGTGGGCCGTCTCTTCGGTTTGGGTAAGCGACCCCCCCCCCCTCCCTGCCCTCCGGTCCCACTTAGTTACCAAGGGTCAATAGCTACCGGCCATACATATGGTGGCGCCGAAGGCGCCTGAATTTTTTTTCATTCCCCTTGCCAACGTAGCATCCCTCCCCGCCCAGGCGGTGGAGCACCCCAACGCTATACTTGAACCCAACCTTGATTCTAACACCCACCCCAACCCTCAGCCTGCTCGGAACCCTACACCTAACCCTACCCATGACCCTAACCCTAACCAGGATTGTATATTGGGACCAAGCTAGTGGGGGAAGGAGCATCGTCTGAGGGACTTCAACGACAAATGAGATATGCGCTAGAAAGTGGATGAGAGCGGCTCAAAAGGGGCTCAAAATGACCTCAAAATGGGCTCATTCCACTTGTTTGTGCACCCCAAATAGTCCAAAAGTATCTTTGGAAAAACACATTTTACATCCATTTTTGACTGATTTTTGGTCCCAAAACAGCCGATTTTCCAAGCATTTTGTGCCTTACAAGCCAAAATGGCTTGCAATGGGCTCGAAATGGGCTCATTTCAATTGTTTGTGCACCCCAAATGGTCTAGGATCATTTTTGGAAAAACACATTTTTGACCCATTTTTGACTGATTTTTGGTGGCAAAACAACCCATTTTCAAGGCATTCTGTGACCTTTTAGGGGCCAAAATGGCGTGCTATGGGCTCAAGATGGGCTTATTTCACTTGTTTAGGCACCCCAAATGGTCTACGATGAGTTTTGGGAAAATGCGTTTTTGACCCATTTTTGACCCATTTTTGGTCCCAAAACAGCGCATCTTCAAGGCATTTTGCGATTTTCGGAGGACCAAAATGGGCCACCACAAGCTCAAAACAGTCCAAGAACACTTGTTTTAGCATCACACATGGTCTAGGATCATTTTTGAGAAAAGTCATCTTTCTGCCCCTACTGGACCCTATTGACCCATTTGGGCACCCACCTGTTTGGGCTTGAGCTTGCCGCAACCTACTGGGCCTGGGTACGGGGGTCTAGGCGTCCATTTGGGCAATTCTGAGGGGTGGAAACCACAAAAAGTGGGGAGTTGCGGGCGGACTAGGTGCTCTCGGAATCGCGTTTTGAGCCATGTAGCCAAAGATATGGCATGTTCTTGGTTTGTGGCTGTCGCCAGTCAATCTGCACAAAATTTGGGGCTTTTGGGGGCCTTTTTGGGCCGTTTCCGGGACATATGGTGGAGTTAGAGGGCCGCAAAGGGCTCGTTGACACAGGAAAGTCAAGCCGCACATGGAGTGTACGCACACTTTCCCTTTTTTTGGCTGTTTTGAATGGGCTCTAGGGCTTTTTTGGCCAAAAAATGGCTGTTTTTGGCCCTAAATTGCAGTTTTTGAAAGCAAGGTGCGCCACTTGCGACACCCGTTCTCGGCCGCCACCGTTGAGTTTCTCGCTCATACTTTGTGTGGTTGTCCCTCACACCCATAGGTATCATCCACCAAAATTTCAGCCGAATCCGAAGCACCACGACGGAAATCTGATTTTTCCCCATGTCGCGCGTGCTGCTGCTTGCTTGCTGCTTGCTTGCTTGCTTGCTTGCTGCTGCTGCTGCTAAACCTGGTAGGTCCACCCTAGACACATGTACCACCGGTGCCCAGCATAGAACATTGAAAGAGAGACCAATATTGTCCGGTTACCGGTGGCAATTTTAGGAAATCTGTACCGACGTGCATGCGATATGCTTCGGTCCGTCGCTTGGAAGTTTTCGAAAACCCTTGGAAAGATGCTCGGAAGTTTTGGCAGCCAGATTGGCCCCCCAAAACGCAACCGATATCGGTAGGAATGTTCCATGGGCTTCCCAGCCGACCGTGCCGGGGGAGCTCGGAAGAAATTTTTCAGCCCGAACCCAGTGGAATTTTGGTTGGATGCTTGGTGGAAAGATGCTCGGAAGTTTTGGCAGCCAGATCGGGTCCCAAAACGTAACCAATATTGGTAGGAATGTTCCATGGGCTTCCCAGCCGACCGTGCCGGGGGAGCTCGGAAGAAATTTTTCAGCCCGAACCCAGTGGAATTTTGGTTGGATGCTTGGTGCCTACCTTGCCTGCAAGATGCCATGGAGAACAGCACGTTGAAGCTAATGTTTGTCTACCCTTTGTCTGCTTTGCCTACAAAACTGCATGGAGAACACTGTGCTCAAGCTTATGATTGCTTCCCCTTTGTGCTCCTTTGTGAATTTGGACTTTTGCTTTTGACATGTGCAACGCCAGTTTGATCCTTGGTGGCTGCTTTGCCTACAAACTTGCATCGAGAACACTGTACTCAAGCTTATGAATGTTTGCCCTTTGTGCCTTGTGATGCTTTGTGCCTGCTTTTGTGGTTTTCTTTTTGCATGTGTGTCGCTTTCTCACCTAGGCCCCTTTGAGTAGACTCACTAATGTATTCCCTTTTTGTGCTCAGAACACTTTTTGTCACCTGCAACAGACATGTCTGGTAGTCAAGGCAGTGCCGCTAGTGCCTCGTCTTCGTCCGCTCAGCCCCCCCAGCCCGTTCAGCAGCTCCCGGAACAAGATTTGGAGCTTGAGGGCGAGCTCATTGACGCGGACACAGCCAATACCGAAGTTCCCGAACCGGGTGATACACAATCGCGCCTCCAACACGCCCTAGCAGCACTGTGCCTGCGGCATAAGCCGTCCGAGACCATTGAACCCAGAATGCTAAGGGTTTTTTTGGACAGGGTCGTCCCTGATGCATACCGCATCCAGCCCAAGGATACCTTGCTGGCTATGCTTATGCATAAGCATTCAGCAAACATGAGACCTCGTACGGTGTACAATACAGAAACCTCTGCATTGTTGGTCCGGATCCGAAATACAACACGGACCGGACCTTTGCAGAGGAATCTGAAGAGAGGCTGCGTGTACATTACATGTACTTGAAATCAATACTGTCCACACACCCGGACAGTACCATTCGCGAGTTAAAGTGGACCCAGAGCGATGTAGTTACTTGGTTCAAAGAGGCCAAGATCAAGAAGCGGTCCAAAAAAGTAGTTTCCTGCAACGTGCAGTTCCCCCCCCTCTCATTTATTCATGTTCCGTTCGAGGTTTTGAGGGTTATCATAAACGATCTTCGAGTCCCCACATGCAACGATTCACAGCGCCCTCAGAGCCACCATCACAGGTGCACATGTGGTAGAGGTTTTCGGGGAAAAGGACGGCTGGCGGGTGTGGGACCAAGCCCCCTCAGGCACGTGGGAAAAGGTGGTTACCCCCCCCGACGGTGAGGTTTTCAGAACAGACCAGCAACCCACGTACCATGCGCACGGTGTCTTGTGGGGCATTGAGTTTCTTTTGGCCCCAGCCCCCAAACCTTCTGCCGAGGGCGCACCAAAGCGGCAGCGACTTACCATCTTAGGTGCATGGTTGCAGGCCAAGGGTGAGGGCCAGGGCCAGGTTGGGACCGCAGAAGCCCCCCCCCCTGCCTAAGCTGGGGATGCACTGTGTTGGGTCTTCATCAGCCCTCTTTTTCGCTCTGATGTCTTCCATCTCTGCTGCCCTGGCTGCCCGCGCCCAGCCACCAGCTCCTGCCGCCGTCCCCATCTCCTCGGGTCGACTGGCTGAACTTGGGAGTGGGAACCCCAGCGCCGATAGCAGTGCCGGTGCCAGCAACCCTTCGCCAGCCACCCCCGCTTTGTGGGAGGCGCCAGCAGTCGGAGGAGCAGCAGGAGCAGCAGCAGCAGAGCCCGCTGCTGCAGCAGAAGATGCGGAGGACCCCAAGGGCATGCGGGCTGCCCACTGCGCAGCTTTGTTGGCGGCTGTTGCAGCTGTGCAAGTCCAGATGGTGCTTGCACAGCTGAGTAAGAAGACAGTGACCTGGTTCGCGGCCGGGGCACGCTACGGGCCAGAGGGGGAGGGGGTGGTGGTGTGGGTGACTCGGGGGGCCGTGACCTCCCGCAGGCAAGTGGAGCATCGTGCTCCAATTGGGCAGCTGCCCCCAAACGTGGCCAAGGTGGTTCTGGACCTGGCCATTTCTGACCGGAGTGTGGCAGTGTGTGGGGAGTTGGGGGTTCCGGACCAGTTGAGGAAACTGGTCCACAAGGAGTACCGATCACCAGCCGATCGGTACTCCAAGTTGAGAGGGCAGTTTGAGCAGGCCTGCCAGTCCTTCAAGAAGGCTGAGCAGGCTGTCCGGGAGGGGGTGGGGGGGAAGAGGCAGGGGGGGCAGGGGGTGAAGAGCAGGGAGGGAAAGCTGCGGGCAGCAGCTACTGCCCAGCAGGGAAGGGCAGAGGATCTGCTGGGGCAGATGCGGGGGGCTTGGGAGGAGGCAAAGAAACGCCGCCTCCTTAAGGCCCCCCTCCCCAAGATGCCCCCCAGCACCCTCCCCCCCTTTGGGAAATGGGAGGTGACAGGGGGACACGAGGAGGAGCTCCTGCATGGGGTGGTTTTTGCAGGGACTCCTCGGGGTTGGGAGGTGTACGACCTTGCAGCTACGGCTGTTTCAAGGTCGTGCACCCAGAAGCTGAGGGACAGGGGGGTTTCGGTGAGGATGCACACCGCCCCCGACTCCTGCAACCGCCACAACTGCATGTATGTGGCGGTTAAAATAATTTTGTGGCACATGAGCCACCCTGTGGGTGTTTGGGACACCCCCCCCGCCCTGAGCCATTTTGCCATGTGGGGGCGGCAGTGCCGGGCGTTGCTGGACAACACCCTGGCATGGGCTCAGGTGAAGGGGAGCTGGAAGTGCCGCCGCACTGGCTGGGGCCCTGCGGCCCTGAAGGAGATGAAAGAAGTCTCCGGGCAGCTGGCCCCAGTTGGGGGGGGCAAAGGGCCTGTCCCCTTTGCCCCCCTCTCCGGCAACATGGTACCCATTGTGGTACTTTTTTGCATCGCGAACCCTGACTCTGGCCCTGCTATCCCTGGTGTGGGTAAGGGGAAAGGGAAGGGGAAGCGGAAGCGGAAGGGGGGGGGGGATTCGGACTCTTCAGACTCTGCCCCAGAGATTGCAGTGGGTAAGGGGAAGGGGAAGGAGGAGGGTAAGGGTAAGGGGAAGGGGGGGGGTGATTCAGACTCTTCAGACTCTGCCCCAGAGATTGCAGTGGGTAAGGGGAAGGGGAAGGAGAAGGGGAAGGAGGAGGTGGTGGTTTCAGACTCTGAGTCATCCGACTCAGACGTGCCTATTTCCTCGACAGGGGTGAGGAGAGGGCAGGTGGCCCCTGAGTCATCTGACTCAGATTCCAAGGTGCCTGTTTCCTCCACAGGCGTGAAGAGAGGGCGGGCGGCCCCTGACTCCGGGGCCCCTTCAGGTAAGAGGAGGAAGAAGATCAGCCGCAGCCCATATGTAGGCTGGAGTGGAGGGGCACCAGGGGACCAGGGGTCACTGCCCCTTCGCATAGTCACACAGGTCAGGACTGTCATTGACTATGTGACGGGGTCTGCCCACCGACCTCGCAATTGGATGAGGTCCTTCCCCCTCATCCATGGGGGTGATTCCGGGCCAGGGGAGTTGATTCTCCTCATTGTGCCCCCTAAGGCCAAGGCCGAGGCCTCTCACAAGGCACAGCCTCAGCCTGAGCCTGAGTCTGAGGGGGAGGACTGAGAGGGAGGTATATATTCCCATTCAAGGCACTGAAATGAACTGCACACTTTGGACCCTTGGATCTCGAAACTGGTTGGAGCAATCCTGGCAAAAAAAGGTTCCGGTGAAAGGTATTGGTTGGGGCTTTCCATACATGGTTTCCTTGCAACCAACCAAAACAGTGGCGCAGAGGGAGGGGGCGGATAGTCGAGCACACTTTGGACCCTTGGATCTCGAAGCTGGTTGAAGCAATCCTGGCAAAAAAAGGTTCTGGTGACAGGAACTGGTTGGGGCTTTCCATACATGGTTTCCTTGAAACCAACCAAAACAGTGGCGCACAGGGAGGGGGCGGATAGTCGAGCACACTTTGGACCCTTAGATCTCGAAACTGGTTGGAGCAATCCTGGCAAAAAAAGGTTCTGGTGAAAGGTATTGGTTGGGGCTTTCCATACATGGTTTCCTTGCAACCAACCAAAACAGTGGCGCACAGGGAGGGGGCGGATAGTCGAGCACACTTTGGACCCTTAGATCTCGAAACTGGTTGGAGCAATCCTGGCAAAAAAAGGTTCTGGTGAAAGGTATTGGTTGGGGCTTTCCATACATGGTTTCCTTGAAACATACCAAAACAGTGGCGCCGAGTGAGGGGGCGGATAGTCGAGCACACTTTGGACCCTTGGATCTCGAAGCTGGTTGAAGCAATCCTGGCAAAAAAAGGTTCTGGTGACAGGAACTGGTTGGGGCTTTCCATACATGGTTTCCTTGAAACCAACCAGAACAGTGGCGCAGAGTGAGGGGGCGGATAGTCGAGCACACTTTGGACCCTTGGATCTCGAAGCTGGTTGAAGCAATCCTGGCAAATGAAGGTTCTGGTGAAAGGTACTGGTTGGGGCTTGGCATTGATCGAAGAGTATTGCATTTTCGAAGGGTCGGACCACAGAAGACAGTTGGGATGTGGGCATTGCTCAAAGACTATTGAATTTTCGAAGGGTCGGACCACACAAGGTAGTTGGTATTTCAACTCCAAATTGTCTGATTGTCAGGTTTCTGTTAATGTCAGACAAGTGCGAATCTGGAGAAGAAGGGGGCAAGAAGCGGGAAAGAGAAGCAGTAACGGAAGGACCCGGCAAGAGGGTCAGGCTCAAGAGAGAGCCGAAGGAGGAGCCGAAGGAGGCCAAGGACCCCAAGGTCAAGGTCGAGGACGAAGAGATAGCCTCCTCCTCTGCCATATCCGCCCCTGTTCCTGCCCCTGCTCCGGCCCCTGCTGCACCCCCCCCGGTTCCACCTGCACCACCGGCCCCTATCCCAGCCTTCCCTACAGACGTCTTCGCCCAGGACATGTACGACGTTCGGGCGAGATGTGCGGAGGGACACATGTCGGTGACAGACCTCGGTGGTAGCCCACACGGTGTCATCAGCCTCCACTTGGGTGTCAGTCGAGCCCTTTGGAGGGACATCCCAGCCCCTCAGCGGCAGGCAGCTGTCAGGGCCGCTTCCCGTGCGGCCCTGGCCTCCCTCCTAGAGGAGTGGGCGCAATATCCCCGGGCCCCGCCATCCCCTCCACCCCCTCCGCCTGTGCTGTAGTGTGCCCCCACCACTCCACGGGCCCAACGGTGTTTTTCAACACCACCATGAATTGCCATGAATGGTACCATGAACTGCCCAGCTTGTGCTTGTTGTGCCTGCGGCAGGGGGCGGATAGTCGAGCACACTTTGGACACTTGGATCTCGAAACTGGTTGGAGCAATCCTGGCAAAAAAAGGTTCTGGTGGAAGGTACTGGCCCAAACCCTTGAGTGCTCCCCCGCCCCCCCCGCCCCCCCGCCCTCCCGCCAAGTAGGCGTCTGGCACCCGTGACCCTCTCTTTTCAGCTCGCCATGTCGTCTACCCCCCTTAGCGTGGCCTCTTCTGTCCCCTCCAGCCCTTCCTTCCGGGACGGCTGGGGAGATTTGCCGGAGCTCCTGCGGTTCGGAGACCAACCCGCGTCGCCACCGTGGGACTCTGACGCTGAGAAGTGTCTCAGCGAACTGGCCTCGCCCCAACCTCCATTGCCCACACCGCCCCCCTCTCCCCCTCCACCCAGCCGCGCACCAACCTCTCCAAGTCCTCTGCCCAGACCCTACTCAACCCCATACCAGGTCGCCCTCGAAGCCCTGGAGGAGGCCCTGATGTGCACTGCCGTGCCACCGCCATCCCCCCCACGACCCCCCAAGTACGTACCCAAGGACCCGCCCACCCCCCCAAAACCCACTGTTCACGGGCCCTACAGTGCCAAAACACTGCAGCTCATCCGGGACAACCACGGGGGTGGGGTACAGTATTTTGTTGATGGGGTGCTGAACTGCCGAGCGATGTATTGGTTTGCGGTTCAGCAGCCCAAGAAAAACCCCCTGCGGGTGTGGCAGGAGGGACTGCGAATTAGTCGTTCGCATTTCCTCAACAGGGACGAGGAGCATGCAGCAGTGGTGCTTGAAGTGCTGTGTGCTACCCCAAAACACCCTCTTATCCCCAAGCCGCCCCCTCAACCCGTTCCTCGCCGGCCACCGCCCCCTCGAGCCAGGGATCAGGTGACATTGACACAATATGTCAGGCACCGCCGTTCCTCACTACTCCCAATGGCTCCCGCCCCAAAGCGGCCGTGCCCCACCCCGCAGTTTGGCTCGTTGCTGGGCCCCCCCTCTGAGTCCGCCCCCCCCCCCGCAGAGGCCCCAGTTTGGGTCATTGCTCCCTGCGCAAGCCCCCCCGCAGTTTGGCTCGTTGCTCCCGCGGCGAGCCTCTCAGTCCGCCCCCCCACCGCAGAGGCCCCAGTTTGGGTCATTGCTCCCTGCGCAAGCCCCCCCGCAGTTTGGCTCGTTGCTCCCGCGGCGAGCCTCTCAGTCCGCCCCCCCACCGCAGAGGCCCCAGTTTGGGTCATTGCTCCCTGCGCAAGCCCCCCCGCAGCGACCCCAGACTTCGGCGAGACGGTCCAATTTCCAGCTCTTCGGCAACGCCTGAGGAAGTGGACCTTTACGGTGTTTTTCAACACCACCAGCCAGTCGGCCATGAACTGCCCAGCTTGTGCTTGTTGTGCCTGTGGCAGGGGGCGGATAGTCGAGCACACTTTGGACGCTTGGATCTCGAAGCTGGTTGAAGCAATCCTGGCAAATGAAGGTTCTGGTGAAAGGTACTGGTTGGGGCTTTCCATACATGGTTTCCTTGAAACATACCAAAACAGTGGCGCCGAGTGAGGGGGCGGATAGTCGAGCACACTTTGGACCCTTGGATCTCGAAACTGGTTGGAGCAATCCTGGCAAAAAAAGGTTCTGGTGAAAGGTACTGGTTGGGGCTTTCCATACATGGTTTCCTTGAAACCAACCAAAACAGTGGCGCAGGGGGAGGGGGCGGATAGTCGAGCACACTTTGGACCCTTGGATCTCGAAGCTGGTTGAAGCAATCCTGGCAAATGAAGGTTCTGGTGAAAGGTACTGGTTGGGGCTTTCCATACATGGTTTCCTTGAAACCAACCAAAACAGTGGCGCAGAGTGAGGGGGCGGATAGTCGAGCACACTTTGGACACTTGGATCTCGAAACTGGTTGGAGCAATCCTGGCAAAAAAAGGTTCTGGTGAAAGGTACTGGTTGGGGCTTTCCATACATGGTTTCCTTGAAACCAACCACAACAGTGGCGCAGAGGGAGGGGGCGGATAGTCGAGCACACTTTGGACCCTTGGATCTCGAAACTGGTTGGAGCAATCGTGGCAAAAAAAGGTTCTGGTGAAAGGTACTGGTTGGGGCTTTCCATACATGGTTTCCTTGAAACCAACCAAAACAGTGGCGCAGAGGGAGGGGGCGGATAGTCGAGCACACTTTGGACCCTTGGATCTCGAAACTGGTTGGAGCAATCCTGGCAAAAAAAGGTTCTGGTGACAGGTATTGGTTGGGGCTTTCCATACATGGTTCCTTTGAAACCAACCAAAACAGTGGCCCACTGCAATCTTCTGTTTTCCAGGCACCATGTTTCACCATGAATTTGTTGTGAACAACCATGCTATATGGGTGAAGGGGGAGATCTCCAAGCTGGAGGCATTTGCCAGCATATGCCCTATTCCAGCTGATCAATTCATGGTGTCAGCCTTTGCCATGAACTTCCCCACAGCCACCCCCTTGCAGGCCAAGGACCCAGACCAGCTACAGCGCCCCCCAAGTGGCACCTTCACAGTTGTGCGTAGGTCCCTTGGCCCTTTGCCTACCACACAGGCCACATCAGTCACCCAAGCACCAGAGTGCCAGGCCGCTGTACTTCGCCTTCGCCATGAGCATGTGGTGCCAGCCGCTGTCTTGCGCACCTTAGACCATCTCCAACCAGGGGTTGGTTGGTCAATGGTTGCTTTAAGGCAACAGGAGGACCTGCATCTTCCTGCAGTGGACTACTCCCTGGACAACAGGAAGTTGTTACCACAGCTGTGCCACCTACTTCTACAGAAGTGTGGCTCATTGGCTGCCCAAGGCCGGCAGAAACCCCCACCACCCCATGCCACCCTGACCTTAGGCCTCTACGCCGACGGTTACCAGCCCCGGGGCCGTCCAAATATTAACACAAAAATCAGTATAATTGATTTCCAGGGACACTGGTTCCCAATGTCTGGCAATGTGCCTAGGTGCACAGACATGTTGACCTGGCAAGAGCTTCCCAAGGTCAGTGATTGCCAGTGGCTACCCAAACGTGCAGAGGCCTTACAAGCACTGCCTTCTTGTAAATTTAAGCAACGTATGAAGTATGCTGGTGCAGTGTACAACACCACCCTGCAGATAAGGCTCGGGGCAATCACTGCCGATCACCACCATTTGTGGTCTGAGTGCCGGCAAAAGGGCTGTGTGGCGTGTCCCTGGGTGAATAAGGATGGGGCGGGAGAACTCTTTTTGCACAAAGGGGGATGTCTCAATGGTGTGCGTGGGTCCCATAAGTTTCAGGGGGTTTCTAACCTGGAAGAGGTATATATTGTGCAACCTGTATTGCACAACACCAAAGGAGCAGCCTCCAGGATCCTGGGTGTCATAGGTCGAACACTACCAGCGCCCTACAACCATGAGCTACTCCAGGTCATAGCACATGTGGCAAGGAGGTATGATCCTGGATCTTTGCCACCTGATAGCAGGCAGCACATGCGTCACGTACGAGGTAGATTTCAGGCAGGCATTAGCCTCACAGGTCGCGAGGCCCGCACAGTCATGGGCAGACTAGCAGGGGGTATGGTGCTCCCCCTGCCTTTCCATTCCTTGGTGGTGGCATTTTGCCACATGGTGCATCTATGCTATGGTTGTAATAACCTGGCAACTGTCACATGGCAAGCTATGGGGATGTTGTACACATATATTGTGCACATCATCCCCGAGTTTGCTGAAGAAGGTTGCACTGCAACCTTATATATGCATGGGTGGTCCCACACATGGTTTAATCCACGGACACCCATGCTGTATTCCGATGAGGCCGGCGAGCGGGATCTGAGGGTGGCCAAGAGATATGCCCCCGTCACTAGTACCAGGCAAGATGCCAGTATTAGTGAAAGTTTGAAGCATGAGCTGTATCAGAAGTTCGTGCAGAAAAAAAAGAAGATCCCCTGTGCCAAAATTTGGGCACCCGTGCAACGAAACGTTGTTCTTGAGGCGTGCATGGTTGCTGCCAATGCCGTGTGGCATGTGGTCTTCCAACGCCTCTTAGAGCATTTGCTGGATTTCCAGGAGGGAGGTGGTTGCTCCCTATATATGCACCCAGACACCCGTTCGGTGAAATGCGCCTTTCCAGGTGCAAATCCCGAGAGTGATGTGGTATGTCTGTGTGGGACCTGTGGCTCAAAGCGTGGTGTCCGTCAATGGGTACCACTGGACAGGGAAGCTGTCTGCAAGTGGCCCAAACTGGGTTTGAAGAGCCGTGCCACATTTAAGTCCTGTGCTGCACGCCGTAAGGCGCTGAAGGACAAGGGAAAGGGTAAGGGACGTGTGGGGCCCATCCCTCAAAGCCGAGTTTCTAACCCTGCGACAGTTGATATTGTACCCCCTTCGGAGGGCGAGGACAGTGCTGCTTCATTTCAAGGTCCTACGGGTTTGAACGAGCAGCAGCGTGTTCAACCCATGAGGCGTACGAAGTTGGCGCGTGTACCCATTGTTGATAGCGACATTGAGCAGCAACTTGTGTGCCCTCGTGGCAGTGGCAGTAGCAGCAGTAACAGTAGCAACAGCAGCAGCAGCAGCAGCAGCAGCAGCAGCAGCAGCAGCAGTGATAGTGGGAGCAGTAGCAGTCCCGAGGATAATGATTCGGATGATGATGCTGTGCACCTATCTGGTGCCTCCACAGTAAGTGCCTCAGATTCTTCCTCATCATCCAGTGACAACCCTGAACCCCAACCTCAACCCAAGAAGTATCGCCGTGTGGTGGTGGATGTGGATGCCATGTCAAGCGATGGCTGTCCTGTGCAGATGCTCAGCGAAGGAGATTACAGCATTCACAGTTCAAGCTGAAATGAACAGGCAAGGCACTGAGCATTCACATTTCAAGCGTAAGTGAACGGTCATGCTTGTCTTTTTGTGTGTTTCTTTGCTGAGGTGTGGGATTTGGGAACCAAGAACGGTGTAGGTCATTGTACAAAAAACTGATGGAAAAACGCTTGGAAGTTTTTTAAATCCCTCGGAAAGATGCTCGGAAGTTTTGGCAGCCAAATCGGGTCCCAAAACGCAACCGATATCGGTAGGAATGTTCCATGGGCTCCCCAGCCGACCGTGCCGGGGGAGCTCGGAAGAAATTTTGGCTGGGACTTCCGAGATCAACCCTGCAATATGAGTTTCATTTGCTGAGCATGAATGCTGAGCATCCCCAAACATCCTGAGCAATATGCTCAGCATTTTCCTACCATTTTTTACCTTCTATGCTGTGCGTCCCAGCACCATGTGACCCTAAAAAGGGTTATAAAACCAAGACTGGTTCCACTAGCTCGGTGACTTGAGCCCTCACCCTAGCCCTAGCTCTCACCCCAGAGGGAGGGCAAGGGGAGGTAACGGGAGCCTGTGCCCCCCCCCCCCCACCACCACCCCAAATTGCCCCACCTGGACCCCCCCCCCAACCGACCCTCCCGACCCCCCCCCCATCGCCCCTCCCTGAACCCCCCCCCCCCCTCCAATGCCCCCCCCCCCCACCCCCCCCCCCCCCCCTCCCCCCTCTGTCGGCCCAAATTTCAGCCACCACAAAGCGAGGGTGCAGGCCGTGGGCTGGTTCCCCTTGGGGACCAGGAAGCAGGGGAGCAGACCTTTTGCTGCCCCTACCCCCCCCAACAGAAATGGGGCCGGACCGAAAGCAGGCCCAGCACACACCCCCACCCCCCAGCATGCCCTCGCACCCTCGCACCCTCACCGCGGACCGTCACATGGTGATCAAGGTCCCTCCCCACACGGACAGGGAGCGGACGCCGAGCGACGAGTATGTAGGGATCTGGGACCCGCATGGTAACCCAGCAGGTGGTCCTCCTCTCCGAAACAAGTGAGCAGGTAGACCCATCCACCACTACCCCCCCCCCCCCCTCGCAGCCTGCGCCCCCGACGGGAGGGGTGCACGGAGTCGGCGCCCTCAGGGCCTGAAAAGTGGAGGATGTGAAGGGCTCACAGGTTGACTGCTGTGGGTATCCCTTGAGCGGCCTGCCCAGGGAACCTCCAGGTGTGCGCGTGCCCCTCCAACTTCATCACAAACGCCTAGGCCAGCACAGCCCCGTGCACTCCAGTTCAGTTGTGGGCGACCCGTGGAGGCCAGATTGCCATTTGCCGACCCCTGCCCCCCCCACTTCCTGACAGGAGCGGTCACTTGGGTGGTGTGCCCTCTGGGCCCCCCCGTTTACGCGGGCAGTAGCACCGCCACCCAGGCCCCCGAGCCCGGGCAGGCTCCAGGGCAGGGCAGCGCTCAGCGCGCCCTGGAGCCCCTCCTCTTGCCGTCCCTTAGCGCCGTGGGCGGATGGTCCAGTCCAAGACAGCACCACCTGTGCCTCGGGCAGTCATGGGTGTGGACCCCCCCCCCCAGCTGTGCACCCAGGGAGCGCGCCCCCGTGCCTCATGCAGTTGTTTAGCCGCTGGTAGCATGTCTGTGACCAGGAGGCGGCGTGTCGAGACCGAATACTCCCCCGGCGGGCTCAGCGTCAGGCTCCCTCCCTGCCGGGGCCTGGGGCACCAGGCAACACACTACCCCCCACACGCGCCTCCCCCCCCCCCCCCCCCCGCGCGCCTCCACCTCTAGCAGCCAGGGCCCGGTGGTGGCGGACCCTGGTACACACCCGACGACCTCACAGGGCCAGGCGCGGCACAGCCGTGTGACCTGTCATGCCCCGCAAGCACCACCAGCATGCACGCCCCGCTGTCCCGCCCCGCACGCGCCACACACATAGGCACGGCGGCATCTCCCTCCCGTGTGTGCCACCACGGGGTACGGGGGCGGTCAACAGTCCGGCAAGCCTTGGGACCGGACAACCGCGATTCGCCTGGCCCAGTCGTGTCGGCACAAAGGCGAGTGCTGACCGTGGGCCGGGGCGTCCGGCACAGGCCTTGACCCCTACCAAACCAAACCCCCCCTCCCCCCAAGGGGCCTTCGGCCCACTTCTACTGTGGGGGGGAGTCGCGTACAAAAGCGAGGTGATGCCCCCCCCCCCCGTGGGAGATCCACTTCGCCATCTCCGGCGTTGCCCCCCCGGTGCGGCCGACCACACCGTGGCACCTGGGCAACACTGCCCCAGCGTGGCGGCCCCCCAAGTGCACAAAGGATGGGGCGTGGTCAATCACCTGCCCGTGTGAGTGCAAGGTGTGCCCCCTGTGCATTTTTGTGTGTTTGCTTGCTTTGTTTACAAATTGGACGAAATTCGCACGAAATTCATACGAATTTCGTACGAACGGATGTCTGGGCAGGTATGTGAATACAGAAGTTTCTGTGAAATTCATACGAATTTCGTACGAATTTCACACGAATTTGCGCGAATTTGGTCCAATTTGTGTACCGTTTGCGTTCCGTTTCGCCAATGGTCGTTGCATCCACGCTCCCGCTTCCTCAAGTGGTACCTCACACACTTTGCCTTGTCTGTAGGTGCCCTTCCACGCGTGGTCCCCGGAGGTGCGGCACCACGGCCGCAAGCATTTCACCCTGCATCATCGCGTGCAGGTGACCGGTGAGGAGAGCGAGCGGGGCAAGGGCTCCGGGGCAGGATGGGCCCCGAGCGAGGTCCCAAGTGAGCGGAGCAAGGGGTGCGCGCGCTCGGGACGCACTGCTGGGGGCCGCAGCGAGGCAAGCTCGGGTGCGGGGCGTGGGCCGGGGGCCGGGCGGGAGGTGGTGATCCCCATGCCGTCGCGTGAGGACTTGGGCACCGCCCACCTCGACCCCCCCCCCCCTTGCCCGGGTCACCCTGGCCGCCAGGCAGCCGGAGCCTGCCTGTCAGCAGGGTGGCGCCCGGGCCCGACGGGCGGCAGCGGCATCTTTCTGCTGTGTGGGAGCTGGCCGTGGAGGCCCAGGGGGTGCGGGCCGACCTCCGCATCCCCTTCCCTTGCCCCCTTGTGATCCGGGGGGGTTCCAACCTGCCCGAGGGGCAGGAGCTGGTGGGCATGTTTGCCTACCGGCTGGTGAGCGGGCACTGGCGGGTGCAGACGGGGGTGGCGGGGATTGGGGAGGAGGGGACGGTGACCACGGCCGCTGAGGTGGAGCGTGACGCCCTTCGCCGCGACAAGGAGCGCCTCAGTACCAAGGTGAAAACCTTGGAGCGGGAGGCGGCGCAGCAGGCCAGGGGCCCGGGGGCAAGGCACCCAGACCGACGGCGGAGGGGGAGCCACGGTGTGCTGGGTATGCATGCGCAGCTGTGCTCTTCGCCTTGCTACCTTTGGCACAGCAAGTGCAATAGACGCGGACTGGATAGGGGCTGTTGCCATAGGTGCTATATATAGGACTATTACATGGGATAGGCGAGGGGATAGGCGAGTGCCTGATTATGGCCTCCATGGGGTCCTCCGTGTCCTCTTGTCCGGCATAAACGGGACACGGGACCTAGTTGTACAATTGACAGGCAAGGCACCGGCCACTGTGGCACACACCATGCTGCAACCAGTTTTAGATGAGGCACGGCTTGCTGCACGAACTTGCACCTGTGCCTCATTACACAATGACAAGGCAAACAGCAAGGGGAAGGTAAGGATGGAGTGTGCTGCTGCCATCCACTTCATGCGGAACATGACAGGGGATGGGAAAAGGTAATGGATGCTTGCCTGCAACACCCCAGTGTGAGGCAGCATCAAGTAGCAGGGAAAAATTGGGAGTCGGTGTGCAAGACGTGGTGATGGGAGGGGATGGGGGAATTTTGCAAGCATGTGTGTGTTCGCTTGGCGTTCCGCATGGTTCTCTGGAGCCGACTTGGGGCAGCTCTGGAGACATAGCATAGCCATGGGCGCTGCCCACAATGAGCTCCAGTGGGGCAAACTTCTGTGGACGCATCTTTGGATCAACCACATGTATTTTTTTTTGCAAAGAAATGGAGAATCTTGTCAAAGTTCTCGTGCTTTGCCATGGAGGGGAGTCACCGGAGGCTGAAGCGCATGTTGCGCAACAGCGGGGGCCTAAGCCTCCTCCGGGGGAGACTAGGGGTGCAAGTGGTTGTGGACAACCACACGATTGATGATAGCCTGGCGGCGCATGGTTGGGATGCGACCCAAAGGGCACTAAAAGGGCAAGGGCCCATCAGTGTACAAAGGTACGCAAGCCGTACAAGAAGACGGCTTCTAACCGACATGCGGCACCTTCACACCCTAGAGCGGCGGTTCCGATGTCGCAAGAAACAGATATGAGAATGCAACATGACCCCAGACCATTGTTGCCTGTGGCCAGGGTGCATGCAGGGGTGCATTAGGGGGGGTACACCGCGTGTTAGGGCAAATGAGGGGGTGCACAAGGGTGAAATTTGTATGAATTCACGTGAATTCACGCCTAGGAATCGGCTACAGGCTTGCCGGGTTTTGGCACTTTTCGTTTTGGGCGTCATTTGGGCGTGGTGGATGCGTTTGGGGCGGGACTTGGATGATGCGTAATGAAGCTGGGCCATGAATTTTACCCCCTCAAATCCCTCAGAAGCAACCACAAATATGGCGTTTTCCTCAAAAAACCTCAAAATCCGGGTAAATTCGCGCGAATATTCACACCCCATTCAAACGGCCACGTATCCCCCGTTCACGAAGGGTACAAGTATGCGAGGCAATGGTGGCTGCCTTGTGTCAAGCGGTTCCTGAGACACCTCTTGACCAAATTTCCTTTTCGGCTCCCAGCCACATCGGTAGAGGAAGGCAGACGAGCCCGCAGGGCTCCGGGGGTGGCAAAAATTCTGTGCTGTGAGTGTTTTTGCATGTGTTGCGGCTGCATGGAGTGTAGAGTGAGTACGAGGTGCTGTATGTGCACAACACAGTGGAATAGCTGCATAGTGCCGTAATGGTTCACCATAGCATGTTCATGAAGTGTTGTTTTTTTTATAATTGGTGGATCACAAGCAAGTATACGAAACGCGGGGCGTGGGGGATACGAGGCACAAATAGACGGTGCATGGAAACAGGTTGCAGCAGGTGAGGCGCTGTTCGAGTGCATTACAGGAAGCGAGTGCAGTGTTAACCCGTTAGGGCAAGAGGTGAAACAGTGCACTGTACATCATGTGTGTTCATCACAATCGCCATATTGTGTGCCCTAATCAAACCGTTCATAGCACTGTCACATTTCTGCGCCGTACTTTTCACAGCCTCTGATGCAATACTGAGGAGTTTGCTTGTTGTCGTTGTGGTTTCACTCTTACAGCTTGTTGAAAGCTTCACAATAGACGACCAATGCGGGTGAAAGCAATAGTGAAAGGGGGTTCACATTGCTCAGTGAACTTCAACGAGCACCCACAAACTCACGGCATTCATTGATCGCTGTGGGCAATTAAGTCCACCAAAGCCGATGCACAGCGTACATTTGACGCCTACCAAGTATGTGAGCTAGAACACGTGTCCCTTACGTGCTTTGCATTGTGCCGTATCCAAAGCTCCTACTTTTGCCCTATTCCGATTCTCCCTCATGCAAGTATGTAGTGTAGTGGCCATGCGCATGTTGTCCCCGGATACGTTGGCAGGCGTCAAATGATTGGACACTCCCTGCTCATTTCTCCGGCGGTCGCCATGCAACGATGCAAGCACCACGTAGCGCTGCAAATGTGCTTGTAAGTCCAAGCATTTTGAACCTCCTGCACCCTTTGATGTCGCTTGTGTTGCCCACGCCAGAAAATTTGGTTGACATGCCACAGCATTGCGCCGTGTCTCACGTGTAGTGGTTGTATCTCAACCCACACTCTGTGGGGTGCTTGGACGCTCTTGTGTGGTCGTCCATGTATCATTCATTCGATTTAAATTCGATGGGGACCGAGACAGTTGCACGTGGGATGCCATACGCCCATTCCCCTTGGCAATGGGACCGCACACTTAATCTCACTTGGAGTACACATTCGGGTGCACGCTGATCCTCACCCATCTTATTGTTTGCTCTCTTGCTCTCTTCGCTCCCAGTCGCAATGCTCACTTTCTAATTTCTTTGAATTGTCGACGTTGGCTCTTGCACCTGCAATGGCCTACGACAAACATGACCCATGAAACAAACAGAAATGCAAAAGGCAGAGCATAGAGAGCGAAGCGTTCAACTACATGACGAATCGTACCACGCACGAGTAGTTCTTCGGCACGATCGGCTTCCTATGTCATCACAACATGAGGGAAAAGGCCACGCCGGTCCCTCGTGTACCCATGCCGTGGGGACCCGTGGTTCTACCACGAGCTCTTTCTCAAGCTAGCTCTAAACCCCTATGTGTGCCATTTTGAGACCATTTGGTCGCAACCCGGCTGCAACCGACGAATCAGTGTGTTGTCCGCGGGGCGTCGTTTGCCTTTGTTTCAACTGGGTGGATGGTGCAATACTATCAGACACTTTTACCCGTTTAACCTCTAGGGACTACGCCATGGAGGAGTTGGCTAACAACTACAGGCAGTTGCTTGCCGTATTCCTCGTTTTTTTTGTCATTGCTGGGGTCACGTACCACGTCCCTCCTGTCCTATTCCCTGCGTTGATGCACGACTTCGGCGTCACGCAATACCATGTATCGTGGCTGGGCGCCGCTTTCCAACTGGTCAAGGGCACCGCCACACTTCCTGGGGGCTTCGCCGTGGACCGTTACGGCGCTGTCGCGTGCCTTCGCTGGGGCTCGCTAGGGCTGTTGCTGACCTCCCTCTGCTACCCGTTTGCACCGACCTTGTGGCTGTTGGGGGCGCTGCAAGGCGTGAATGGTTTGCTGTACTGCCTCTGTGGCTTGGGCCCCATCATTGTGTTTGCGACGTCATGGTTTGAGCGCCAGCGCGCGCTCGCCATCGGGATCCTCATTACAGCTTTCAGCCTTTCGGGGGTCGTCCTGCCCCCCATCGTGGCTGTGCTGGTAACCCGCGTCGGCTGGCGTTGGGCCTCTGCTCTTTGCCCTTTGCTGCTGATTGTGCTGGCCTTGCCGCTGACCTTTGCCGTGCTCTGCGACGGGCCCCTGCTGTGGCGGGACTGGCTCAACCCCGTCGCCCAAGGGTCCCCTGATGGCACCCTCCAAAGCGTGCCCGACACCCCTGCCAGCCCCAGTCCCACTGGATTTGACAACGCTTGGGCTGCATCTGGTCGCGAACTCACAGAGCTGCCCCCGGCCAGTGACCCCAGTGGCAGTGCCACGGCAATGCCCCAGTCCTTCGCACACAGTCTCCGGTTTGCCGCAGTGTGGCACATCGCGTTCCTGTCGATGTATCCGCTGTATGTCATCACTGCGCTGATGAACACATTGGTGGTGTTCCTCAACACTGACGCAGGGCTGCCGCTGGAGTTGTGTGGTTCCTACTCGTCCACTGTCTTCCTTGGATCGGTTGTTGGGAAGCTCCTGGTCTTTGGCCCCCCTACCAGCACCCACCCAACGTGCCATTGTATTAGCTAGTTGCATGGCAGGTTGGAGCAGGGCCAGTGCTTCCGTATTCAACATGGGATCTTTGAATGGGCCCCTTGAAAAATCCTCAAAATATTGAGTGGCTGCTTTAAATACCAGTCATGTGAGTTGGACATCGGTTTGGGGTGTCGTTGGATTGGGTGTGGAGATGAAAATGCGTTATTGAACTGCATCTCATAGAGTGTTGACCACAAGCCATCGCTATGCAAGCCAAATTCTGCAAAACCTCAGGGCAGTGCGTATCCTTTGGAGGATGGGGGGTTTTGTGGGCATCAGACAAGTGTCATGGTCTCCTGGTCCATTCAGTCGGCAGCATCTGACCGACAGGGACCACTGTAGAGGACAGGGACAGAGAGCATCAAGGGACTCCACTCACTCTGATGTAGATCACATGGTGTCCACAAGGCGCAGGCTGAACTCTCTCTAGTCAAGTCCTCAAATCTTCTGCCCAGTGACACCCAAGCTCGTAGGCTTGATGCATCCCCGAACCTTCTTTTTTCTCCAGGTGGGTCCGGCGTTGGACACATCCTTCGAGCGTGCGGCTGGAATGGGCAGCTGCATGCTCCTCCTACTCGGCACGTGCCTGCCCTTGGAGTGGGATGCCACAGGGCTGAAGCCCACGGCAAATCCCACACAGTTGCTGCTTTTCGCTGTGGTCTATGGGCTGGGCTATGGCGCCTCGTACGCCGTAATCTCAGCTAAACCTGCCAAGCTTTTCGGCGAGATGCCTGAGTTCGGGAAGTTGCAGGGATTCTGGATGTTGTTCCAGGTTATCGGTGGCTTCTTCGGGACCATTTTAACGGGAAAACTGCGGGTGGCTACCGGCAGTTTCACCCTCCCCTTCTGCATTTTCATTGCCATGGCGTTGATGGCATGCCTTCACTACATCGCGCTGGAGCATGGCATTGCTGCCAAAGCCGGGAGAACACCGAGGGTCTGGTGTTGGCCCTGCACCCAGAGAGATGTAGGTGTAGATGTGGCAGGAGACCACCCGAGGCTTCAAGTCCGGAAAGGTGGCTAACAGACGGCGCGTTGTGGTGGCAACAACCAACACCGCGGGGCGTTGTTCGACCTCGTATCCAATTGTGCTTTGGTGTCGACAGCCCGAGCCCTTGAGCCAGCTCACAGTTGTTCTGCCAATTCAACGGTCGGCGGTCCGACCTTTGCGTTCCTCCTTCGGATATTGGATCCCATCCATTGCGGCAGACTGCACTTCACGGACGTTGGCAGACGCCTTGCACATCTTGGCTGCCGGTTATCCCCATGTGCCACTACTTTTTAAACACCTGGGGTGGTTGGAGTCCCGGGGCATAAGAACGGCGCTGCTGGACTGACCTACGGCGACCTGGTGGTTGCCACCTACCCCAACGTGATGGAGTCCTGGCACTTGCGCCGGTGAATGTAAGGTTTTGCCCAGGGCCAGTCAGAACTAAGAGTTCTTGATGGTTCTGCCAGTCACCGGTCTGCTGCTCCCATGATAAATCGGCAAAGCTGGATTACATGTCTATGATGACCCTATGGAGTATTCACATGCTTCATTTATTATTATTATTATTATTATTATTAATTGCATGCTTCATGGTATTCGCATTTCTATCAACATACCTAGGGGCTTCAACCCAGTGGGTCAAGCTGCATACCGAAATGCAGGCCCAACCCCCCCAACCCCCCCCACAGCGGCAAGCAGGCAGGCATGGAAGGAACCACTGCACGGCGGGCACACGGCGCTCTCGGTGAGGTGGCCAACAGCAAACACTACAAATGTGCTGCTGTGGAACCCAAAGCACATGCATTTTGGACTGCAGCGCGTTGCATCAGGCTGCAACAGGTTTTCCACCAAGGGAAGGAACTGCAAGTAAAGTAAATAAATGATAAAAAAGCCCAAATTGAGCTACATATCACCAAAAAGAGAAAATGTACCACTAAAACAAAAGCAAGTGACTCCTCCTCATGTCACACTGTTTCCTGCTCATCAATCCATCTCTGCTTTCGATGCACCCTGTCCCAGTGCCCAGCATTGCACTTCACAGCACGTTACATCCACACTTTCTGCCCCCTCCTGGGGTTTCCTGCTGGGTACTCCGTGTACTGCTCATCATATCCCTTCACTGTGTTGCTGTACCCATTCTGCTCCCCTGCCCCCTGTACTTGGGCAATGGGGCAGCCTAGAACGCAAACAAATGGCCAAGCATCCAAACCATGTCATATCATTCCAATCTGATTACACCGCATGCTGGCTTCTCACACGGTCACCCCTGTTCAACCTCTTCATGCTTCTTCACGTCCCCTTGTCCGTGTACTAACCGATGCATTCTACTCACTTCGTTGAAGCAACCTGGTAGTGGCGCACTGTGCATATGCACGTTAATATGGGGAACTATCTTTTCTTGCTTGCAAAATGGGTTGTTTCTGTGTTTGGATTTAAGTAACAAGACTGATTATCTTTGCATTCAGAATTGTTGTATTATTTGAGCCCCCCAGGTGTCTGTGGTCATTGGCATAAAACCACCACCATATGGGGATAAAACCACCCTTAAAACCAATCCTGGTGGTTTTATGCCCCCTTTTAGGGGGGGTTAAACCACCTTTTGGGGGGGGATAAAAACACCATTTGTGTTAAAACCACCCCTTTCGGGGGGAGGTGGTTTTATGCCACCAGGACCACAAATGAGCACATTTGTGTTAAACTCCAGGGTTATAGTAGATTAAGCCCTAATTGATTGTAATCATGCAAGCAGTCCATAAAGCCCTACATGTTATTCGCCCCTACCACGCACCACATCATTCAGGTAGCACATACCGAAACAAAGTGGACATTTTCCACAAAGATTACAAACAAAGTTTAGGCTTAAGTAGTTTCGAGGGGGGTCTCAATCAAACTGATGGGGCTTTAACCTAGTCAAAGGGCCCCAAGAAAAACGTGGTAGCCGCTTTTTCTAAGTTTAGGCTGACGAAGTTTAGAGGGGGTCTCGGGTAAGGCATAGTATGTTTTTCAGAAATTGAAACCTCTTACCTTTTTGCACAGGAGGTAAGGTTTTAAAAAGCTTGCTTCTCGGGGTTTGTAAAAGAAACCGTCTGAAAACCAAAAAGGTCGTTTCTAACAGTGGTAATTTCTTGAAGCCTTTTACCTCCAAAACCTGTGCCATGCCCTAGCCTCAATCAAACGGAAGGGGCGTTAGCCGAGTCAAAGGGCCTCAAGAAAGACATGGTAGCCCTTTTTTCTTACTCACAAGAGTTCAACGGTAATTGTGTATGGCACATTTCAATTCTATATGATACAAGCCTAAGACGGTCGATTGCACAGAATAGGGTTGTATAATATACAATCCAATAATGTTAAATGAATTTAATTGCATCATAGGATCCAAAAATCTTGAATGAATTCAATTGTATCATTCGCAGACCTGAGGGATGGTGAGAGACACATGAGATATGGCACATTTTGAGGCATGATGCAGATGAACTTTGTGATGTGTAACATGTTTCAAGATAGTAGGGACAATCACTAAAAGGTTCATCATTAATGGTTGAGGGTAATAATAGGCGATAGGATGTGGAAATTGGAAAGCTTCAATTGTACTTTACACGGAGGTAAGGGGTGGTGAGCATCGAAGACATATATTTCACAATGCTGCGAAACTATGACACATGATGCGGCATGACAAGCTAGCATTGCACATGGGACACCAATTGAGAGAACATGACAAAATGGGAAACACTGCAACATTTGGTCGTAGACAACAAGTCACAAGACAACGCAATATAACATGGCACCAAATGTCACACACCATTTCGAGGGTTGCAAAGATGTTCTACATGTAGAAGCATGGTAAGTTTTTCTAATGGTAGTTTTTTAAGGCCGGCGGTCCCCCGCCAAAAGCACTGCACCAAAGCACCCTGACCAGGGGGGAAGCGTTCATGGCAAGCCGAAGTTCATCAACCACATCAAACATTGTACACAGTTCCAAACCCAGGATGCTTAACACTGCATTGATGCACCATAGGCCTGGGAAAGGTTAGAGTGCACAACATGAATGTGAGGGCATGCTAAGTGCAATGGGATAGGTATGCTGAGGCACATTGAAAGAAAAAGAGCAAAAGATGCAACCGAATAGATATATGTATGGACTGATGCAGTCCACAGAGAACATGAAGGTGCAGAAATGACTGCGAGACATGGAGTGGCGAGAAGAATGGGGCTAGGGAGGGGTGGGGGGGGGCAGAGACTAGGCAGTTGAAGGAAAATAGGGGGGAGAGTGGTGTCGTGTAGTTGGGTCGTTGAATATGGGTGCAGGCAGTGATTTGAGGGGAGGGTGTAGGCAGGTGATGGGTGAAGGGTATCTAGGGTAGGTGATTGGTGTGTGGTGTCTAGTGTAAGGTGTCTGGAGTCTGGTGGCTCGTGCCTTGTGTTTGGTATATGGTGTCTGGTGGCTGGTGGTTGGCGTCTGGTGATTGGTGCCTGGTGTCTGGTGGCCGGTGTTAGGTGGCTGGTGTTTGGTGTTTGGTGTCAGGAGAGTGATGTCTGGTGTGTGGAGGCTGGTCTCAAGCGGATGGAGCCCGGGAAAGAGTGGTGTGTAGGCGCAGGCCGTGGCCTTGTGGGGGGGGGGGGGGGGGCAGGCTAGTGACAGGAAAGGGGTATCTGGTAGCAGGTGGCTGATGTGTGGTGTCTGGTGTAGGGTGTCTATAGTCCGGTGGTTGGTGTCTGGTGTCTAGTGTCAGGTAACCGGTGCCTGTAGCTTTTTGAGTGGCGTCAAGTGGCTAGTGTTCGTTGTTTGGAGACAAAGGAAGGATGGTGTGTAGGTGAACGCGGGGGTCTTTTGGGGGGGGGGGTGCATGCAGGTGACATGTGGAAGGTATGTGGTGGCTGCTAACTGGTGTTTCGTGTCTGGTGTAGTGTGTCGGTAGTCAGGTGGCTGGTGTCCGGTGGCTGGTGATGAGTTGATGAGTAGTGGTGAGGGTGTTATGTTAGCAAGGGTGGGTTTGTAGGTGACAAGATGATGTTGCATGTGTTGCTGAAGTAGTGTGCGACCGAGTTTGCATTTCCGGTAGGGTAAGAAAGTACGATGAGGTTGTGCGTTTTTGGGTTTGGGTTCGAGAACTGTGAGACGGCAAGAATTTGGTTTCTTGTTAATAGGTGGTTTGTTGGGGAAAGTGGGATGGGAAAGTTTGACAAGTTGAGTAGAAGAGGTGCTGAATTTGGAGTTGGGAATGTACCAGGGGTTATTGTTAGCGATGGGTACCAGTGAATCGAAGTTGGGAATAGGGTTATCCTGAAACCATCGGCTGAGAGAGTGAAGAACGGTGTTGAACCGCTTAGTGCGGGATTTTAGTTCTCTAAGTAGGTGGGATTTATGAGAGGAGTAGCATGTGTTTGGTGGAGGTGTACGGAGGGCGTTGCTGAGGGAAGTGGGGATTAGAGTGCGGCTGTAATTTCGCTTTTCACCGGGCGGGGCGGTAGGATACCACTTGTGGATGGTAGTGCAGGTGGTGGTGGACCAAGTGTTGTTGATGAGCCGACGGAGGTGGGTACGTTTTGCTGAAGGGCAAAGGGTAGTGAAAGATATTGGTTCAAGGGGGTGCTTGGTGTGACAACGAGGGCAAGGGTAGTCTTTCAAGTTGTAGTTTGGAGTGTAGCATTTACAACTGAATAAGCCATACACCCACTTGAAGTTTAGTCGTAAGAACCATGAGGAAGTTAGGAAGAAGAATGTGCTAAGAGAGAGGTGGATGACGTTGTATGTGTGCGTGTCGTGTAGGTGCTTGGTGTGTTTGGTTGTGACTTTGCCGGTTACGGGTGTGTTGTTGTGAAGGATGGAGGGGAATTCAGGGGGGGTTAGTCGATTGGTGGGAATGTGGATATGTGAGGAGACCCACTTTGAAATGATGTCGGCGACATTGTTGACTCCGAATTTGGCGTGGCGTTTAATCCAAGTGAAAATAATAGTAAAGCTGGTTTTTTTTCAGGAGGTGCCAAAGTAAGAGGTACCAAGAGCAAAAACAAGTTGGTGTTAGAATTGAAAGGACACGTGGAGGAGGATTGAATGAGATTGAGGTTAGAGCAAGTAGTGACTGAGTGAGGTTGTCGATGGCGTAATCGAGTGGTTGAGGGAAGAGATGGATGTCGGGGTATAATAGGGAGTTGATGATGGCGTAGATTTTGCCGGAATATGCGCCTTGGATGGGGGAGGTGGCGGTAAGGATGTGGTTGGAGTGGGAGTTCGGAGCTGGGGACAAAGACTATGGCTGAGCCGGAGGGATTGTTGTTGTTGCGGTCATCTGAGCCATCGGAGTAGCATAAAGTGGCTGGTGCGTGTAAGGTAGTAGCATTGAGGAGGTTGTGGCAGCCCCAATAGTGGAGTTGTTTGGGGTTGGGTTGCGAGAAATTGTGGTGCTTGGTGTAAAGAAGATAGTGGTTAAAAGAGATATGGTTGGTCTAAGGGTAGGGGAAAAAGGAGTGGCGCTTAAGGGAGAGAGGAAGGTTGTGAAAGGTGATGAGATGAGCGAATTTTTTGGGGGAGATGAATGGGGAACCTGAATGGGTGGTGAGGGCAGAGAAGCATTGGTATGTGGCCGAAGTGAACGGAAGTAGGGGAGTTTTGGTGGTATTGTATGGTGCCGGTGATCCATTTTTTGGTGGGCGTGTTGTGGGCAGCATTTTGATGGTATGAGGTAGTGTGCGGGGTGATTGGGTAGTGTAGCAGTCGAAGGCCACTTGGTTAGTGCTGAGAGATGGACCTTTGGAGAGTTCCGTGGGGTTCCAGTTTGGGATGTTGTGACTAGTGAGGTTGGGGTAGTGGCTGGAGATGGCAGGTGATAGTTTGGATTAAATTGGCTTCTCAGTTATCGTGGATGAGAGCTTTAAGGAAGAGGGCATTGGTGAGGGGGGGGCCTTCATTATGGAGGTAGCAGGTTGTGTGGTGGATTGTTTGGCTGTGAATTCTGTTGGAGAGTTTGGTGATGTTGAGGCCAAGTGTGTGTCGGGGAGAGTCTTTTGTCTTGTTTGGGGTGCGGAGACACTGTTTTCGCTGTCTTGCAATGTAAGTCCATATTTTGTTGTCAAGTGTGCTAATGTCGGGGGTCGGGAGGGAGTTGTAGATGAGGCGGCAACTTAATGTAGGAACGAGTTGTATGTTGGCAAGTATAATGATTTCGGTACGGGTTCAAGGTAGAGAGGCAAGCTTATTGAAGAAAGAGGGGATAGTGTTGTTGAGGAGAGCGACCATTTTTTGGTTGTGGTGTTTGTTGAAGAAGTAAGTGCTTAATTATCTATAGAAGGACCGATGGTTGCTGTGCGTGTCACAAGTACTAAAGTGAAGGGTGCAAAAAGTTCTGATGGTGACATTAGGGCTGTTGTTTTGTGCGTGGACTTGCGATTTGGTGGCGTTGAAAGAGAGGTCGTACTTGGAGCCAATGGATAGTGAAGTGTGGTGTGGATAATGCGAGGGGATGAAAATTGGAGCGCGATGTCATCAATGAAGGGGAAGAGCTCGTGGAATACGTCGTTGGGAAGGATGATTGTAAGGGATCCCAAGATGGGGTCGATGAAGAGGTTGAAGAAGATGAGATACATGGGGCATTCTTGCCGTAGGTAAAGAGGGTCCCTACCAGGACCGGCCCCTGCTGTGCCCCTTCCGCCTGTCACCCCTGCTGACTTGCTCCTGATCAGCGATTGCATTCCTCAAAGTCCAGGGTCCAAAATCCAAAAATATAGAAAATACAATCCTCCTTCAACCCTGAACAGCAACCAGATCCCACAAATACAGCAATAACCCGATCCACAATCCAATCCACACTGAGGGCTTCCGTTCAGCACACCGGTTGTCTCACGGTGGCGGGCATGTACAAGAATTGCACCAAAGAGGAAAGCCCTGAAATTGGCATATGAACACAAATAAAGCAAAGTTGGGGAAGGAGGTAAACATACACATACTCAGCCATAGACCCCTCATTCCCTGGACTCAAGACCTTCCCCTGACTCACCAACATGATGTCCTGAACCCAGTCAAATAAGATGGCTAAATGCCATGTGTCAAAAGTCACTACACAAACCCCAAAAATGTGTTCCCTCCCAAGCCTCTAAATCCTAGCCCAATAGGGGAGGTGGCGTGTCATGGCCTAGAGTGGCACTCAGGACCATGCCCTACCCTGACGTAACGTTGGTTGGACTTGGAGTCGATTGGGCTTGGAGAACTGCCCCATGAAGATGACCTCACAACATGGCAAAATCAGGCAAATCACACCATTATGCCCAAAAGTCAATTATATACTCAAAAATGCATACGGCAAATATCCAAATGCTCCATGCATGTGTCAAACCGGAAAGTAGTATACAAGGGTGATATAGACCAAAGGTCCATGCCCAAGAATATCCCATCATTGGCTCCGAAACCCCTCCAGTTATGTACATGACATGCTTCACAAGTCAACTCATGAATTTGAGACCTCATTTTGTGAGGCCTCGTGTGCCAAGCCAAAGTGACCACGTGATCCGGCATATGGTGAGGTACAACACCGAAGCATATGCCAACATATAAGCAACATACCATAGTTCATGGATCTCTAGGCACTTTACTGTTATCCGACCAGTTGAGCACATAGAACACAAAAATGAGCATAAAATGAGGTCAAAAACATGCAAATAATGCCAAATTCAAGATAATTACAATAGTATATAACTTCGCTCACCCATGGTATCAACATATGGTTCAAAACACAATTGCTCGGGACCATTTGCAAACGATCCTCCCACTTGGGTCCCCACCTGGACGCATAGGGACACCTTCCGACCTCCTCCCAACACGCACCACGAAAATGGGAAAATTGATAGAGGCGCTTGTGGGTCGCTCCGTAAACCCTCCCACATGCACTATATGAGCGGTAGACTTAGTCTAGCGCTATGGAGCTCATCATTGGGACATGGGCAAAGCCCTTGCCACGTATGACTCCATATATCTTCCTACAAACGGAGATATATAACACGGGCGTGAGCATATCGAAGCACATACCATGTGTATAACACATACCCTCAAAAAGTGGCTCCCACCATGATATGCCATGCCCCTCCATGGACATAACTTCACGTTAAAAATACGTAGGAACCCAATGAATGTTGCTATGCAACCCCAACACTCATGCGGTACACTCGAAAGTCGCAATAAAATATTCAGTTGCACGGTCCAAGAGTTATATATCACTTTCTACCCTCTTGACCATTATCCCTTGCTATACCGGGCAAGTGTACACACCAAAGGCGTTTGATGCTTCCTAAATTAAGTTGAGACCAAGGCGGTTCCAACCCAATTCTCGAAATTGGTATTCCTCGCGGTGAGCCGGAGATATGATTCTTCAAAGTGGTCTCACGAATCACTTTTGTTTCGACTATATCTCCTAGAAAAATGAAGGGGTTAACAAAAGGAATGTTGATTCGTGATCGAGGAAAAATGTAGGACCACTCGAGATTCATCATATCAAGTGCGGCGATGTCGAAGTCCAAAATCCAATTCTGAAAGTCTGAAAAAATCGGATTAATTTTGCGAGTGTATAATATGAAAATTGTGGAAGCAAGGAACCCTTTACTGATGAAATCTGACCCTTCATCGGGGTTTCCGCCAAAATATCTGTAAATAACAGTTAACCAATCGGTTACCGCAAAATCGCGAGCCAACTGACAGTCGCCGATACATTGACAATCAGAACGAAAGGCGGAAAAATTACGGAAACATTATGATAAAAAAACCCTGTTGATTCCTGATATTCTGATATATAAATCTCAGCTGGCGGCGCCTCGGTACTGAATATGGCCACTCATAGCCGGAATGGCCAAACCTATCACACTATCACATCGGGTTAGGTCAGGTGGATGGGAGAGTATGATATCAGCCAATGGCGGCTTGCCGGCACATAGATACACACCCCAAGTGACCCAAAGATGGCCACGGGGGTCCGAACCGCCTTCACCCCCCTTCTCAGAGCGTTGTTACCGCCCGGAAGTCATTGAAGAGAGGACGGGAGGACCCCAATGGGCTCCAACCCCCCTCCCCCCATGTCCCAAGGACACATGGAGGCCCCACACACGTCGTAGGCGTCCCCCACGCCCCAAGGGAGGGGTGAGGACACTCCTAATCGGTGCCCTACGCCATATCCGGTCTCCTCTTGATCTACAACATGGACCAAGGGGATCAAAGATAGAGAAACGTCGTCGGTCGACCTAAATAAGTATACCACAGTGAAATATTTATGTGGAGATCGAGTGAAGGGGGTATATGGCCAATCAAGGCCGAAAAATCCCCGGATGAACGCCCTCACCCGACTCCCAAGCACACAAACAAACAGGAATGCCAAGGGGGATCCATTACGGTGCTACAGCAGCCACCAAATGGACCAACACGTCCTTGACATCCAAAGAAATGTTCTGTTTCTTCAGATACTCCATCCAGACCGTGGTGTACCTCGGCACAAAACTGCTCGGAGGTTCCCACGAATCTCTGGACGTGGCAAATCCCTTCCAACGGACTTTATATAGCCTCCCCCAAGGCGTCCCCGGGTCCGGCTTGTCCGCCAGGATCTTCTCGGCGGTGAAGTTGTCGTCCTCACCCTCGTCGTCCGAGTCCACATCGCCGGCCGTGAACTCGAAGGTGACGTGACGCCCGCTGGGGTCTGGTGCTCGGGGACGAAGCTGGGTATGGTCGCGGTCCAGGATCTTGTTATCCTCCACACGAAGAGCATACACATCCTGCCCGACCTTCCGGACAATTACCCCCGGCACATACCAAGATGCCTGCCGATGCCTCGACAGGACATCCTTGTGGTGCCGCCCCACCCATACGGTGTCTTTGAGAGCATATTTCTGGACCTTTCCCTGCTTGAAGTACTTGGCCCTCTTCTCATGCTCGTCCTGAAGTGTCTTGCACACCTTGGCTGCCGTGTCGTCCGCCTCAGCCATCATAGCGTTCGCATCCCGGGCCACTTTGCCATGGTTCAACCACGGGAGAGTGCGTGACACTCGATCCCGTAGGAACAGGATACGATGGGGCGACAGTCCAGTGGGCCCCGGAAGGTCGTGATACGCCTGGAGCACTCTCGGCAGCGAGTTATACCAGTTCCGGCCCGGTTCGTCAATGTGCTGCTGGCGGAACTTCTCGAACATCTGCCGCCCGGCCACCTCAGCCCGGCCATTCGACCGGCTGTGGTACGCCACGGTCTTGGCGTGCCGAATCCCCATGTGCTTGCACATCGTTTTGAACCACATCCCCACCAATTGACTGCCCCGATCGCTGCAGATGGCAGCTGGGACATCAAAAATTGTCAGCCAATGCCTGATCATGGCATTAGCGACGGTCTTGGCCTGCAGACCCACTCCATGCTTGTCCTTCTTGTCCTTCTTCTTGGAGTTCTTGCCCGGGACTGCCACGATATACCCGCTGTGCCTATCCACCGCCAGGATGACACAGTCATAGGTCTCTCCTTCCACGGTGACCTCCGGCATGGCGAACACATCCATGGCCACGGACCGCATAGGGGCTTCCGGTATAGCCGTGTACACCGGATTGCCAGCCGTGGAGTGGTGGGGGCTCTTCGTGGCCCAACACACGGCGCAGTCGCTGCAGTACTTGTCCAGGAGGGCGTAGTACCCCGGTGGGAACTTGAAGCGCCACTCCAGGTCCTGCTGCATCTTGTCCCGACCAGGATGCATGAGCTGGGCGTTATGCCAGTGGTCAATGAGCTCCTCCATTTGGTTCTCAGGGACCAATAGCTTGTCCTTGAGGAACAGCTTATCCCCATCCTCAGTCAAGCCCTCGGGCCATTCGTCGTCGGACGGGGCGCTCACAGCATTCCAGTACTTGCTCCAGTGCTCGGATGCCGCATAGTCATGCGACCAGTCCTCTGTGAGCACTGACCTGACTAGCTCTACAGGGGCCACCATCCATTGCTCGAGGGTTTCCTCTCGAATAGCTTGGACTCGGGCACCCCGGAACTTGGCCAAGTTCGTACGGTTTGCCATCACCACAAAGCACTTGACCCCCTCTTGCTCCATGGCCTTCTCCATCTCGATGATGCGTTTGGCCTCCTCCGTCTCCTCGGCGTCCCTGTGGCTGGATATGCCCATCCACGCCTTGCCCGCGGGGTAGGCCCATCGACTGAGGCAATCTGCCACAGTGTTGTCCTTCCCCGGGACGCATACGACGCTGAGGTTGAACTTGGCGAACGTCTCATGCCATCGGGCCCTCCTTGCCGCCGGTCCCGAGGGGGTGTCGACGTGCTCCTTGTGCCAGCTCTGCAAGGACTGATGGTCCGTACAAACCACCACCGGTTGCAATCTGATGTGGCCAGACCACTTCCTGAGCGCACAAACAATGGCGTACGTCTCCTTCTCCCCCGCGGTCCAGGTTCGGCGTTGGCCCTCGGCAAGATCCGGCTCCAAAACGCCACGGGTACGCGCGACCCGTCGTCCCGGACCTGCTCGAGGACTGCACCTACAGCATAGTCCGAGGCGTCCGTTCGTAGCACGAATCCTTTGTCCGGGTCAACCAGGAACAGCCCCAGCTGCCCCAGGAGTCGCTCCTTCAGGCGGCCGAACGCATCTTCGGCCTCAGGGGTCCAGGCAAGATTCTTCTTGCTCCCCTTCCGGCCATCGAACTTCCCCACCTGCAGCATCTTGTGCAGCGGCCCCGAGAGTTCTGCATACATCCGGACATAGCCCGAATAGTAATTGCAGAACCCCATGAAGGACCGGAGTTCGCTGATGGTCTGGGGCTTCTCCCAGTGGTGCAGGGACGCCAGCTTCCCAGGCATGGGACGGCGTTGCCCGTGACCAACCACGTGACCCGCGAACTCCACTTCCTTCACGAAGAGTGAGGCTTTGGTGGGCTTGCACACCATGTTGTGCTTGTCCAGCTCGCTGAGCACTCGGCGCAGATCCCTCTCATGCGCCTCGATGAGCTCGTCCTCAGTCATGTTCTCCGTGCCGGACCCGATGATGATGTCATCCACAAAGGGATCGGCACAGTCCCGGACAGGACCGAGTAGGTCCTCCATCATGCGCTGGAAAGCGGCGTTGCCATTCTTGGCGCCCATAGGCACCACTTTCCACTGCATGGGCCCCAGCGGCGTCGACATCGCTGTGCAGGGCCTGGAGTCCGGGTGTAGCGGCATCTGGTGCTAGCCGTGTTTCAGGTCCAACACCGTAAAGATCCGCTTTTTCTGTTGCTTTTGGAGGATGGTGTCGATCAGGGGAAGCGAGTACGAGTCGTGCTCGGTTTGCTCGTTCAAACCCCTGTAATCCACCACCAACCTCCACTCGCCCTTCTCCTTCTTGGGCACGATAAAGGCTGGGCTGGCCCACTCACTGTCGGAGGGTTTGATCCAGCCCTGCTCAATGAACTCGGCCAACAACTTCTTCATGGCCTCGGCCCGATTGCCCTGAAGGTGGTACTCCCGATGACGATAGATCTTGGGGTTCAGCTTCAGCTTGATCCTCGCTGTACCAAACCTCCCACGATCTGGAGGGTTCTTGTTGGCGACGCCACTGAATAGCCGCGGATAGGCATTGATCAACCTCTTCTTCAGCTCGGCGACCTTCGGGTTCTCCTGGGCCTCTTCAGCCGCTTGCTTCGGTATCGATACAACCGACCGCACTGCGGTATAGGCCTCTTCCGGGTCCGAATCCGACTTCTCCTCGTCCGATATGCCGTCTTCATCGTCGTGGGGTGCACTTCCCACCGATAATCTTCGGAAATTTGCGGCGTCGGGCTGGTTCTTGTCGCTATCGGCCCCCATTCTTGGAAAATCCCACGTCGGCGGGTCCGACCCAACCGGACCATCATATTGGTCCGCGATGTGATCCATGACCCTCGCCACGAACTCATCCTTCTCGTACTTGCCGGTGACCAACATCTTGTCATCCCACCAATGCGGAGATGTGACCATGGCCCGCCTCTTCTTGGCTGCCACCCGGTCGTGCATCCCCATCCGCATGTAGTTGACGACGTCGTCGATCTCGGCGTGGGACAGGACGTCAATGCCATCAATTGGCTGATCCGTCTCCTCCTTGGGCTCAAACATGACCTTCTTGGGCACCGCCTCCACCCTACGGAGGAATGCTTCATCACCCGTCGGTTGGGCTTGCGCCCCATCCACCAGGAAAGCCTTGGTACCCCACGCTTGACCCGGGGAGGGCATTGATATACCCTTGGCGTCGATGAACAACTCCTCCTCTGGCCCGAGTGACATCTCGTTCAGGGTGATGGAATCCAGCTTCGACTTGAGACCCTCCAGCGGACATGGGGTGGATCCTATGCCGGTTATGACCAGGATCCCCTTCGCCCGATCCGCGACGAACCTCTCCACCGTACGTCTGGTATTGTCCAGGGAGCCATGCCAATACATGGGCCCCCATTCCTTCAAACCCCAATGCCTGTGCCAGGCTGAGTCTCCTCGATGCCAATGCCTCCTACACTTCCGCAAAAGTGGGGCATCCCGGGAAGCGAAGACGTCCGTCTCGGGCGCTTCAGCTCCCAGCGTCTGGATCATCCGGTCATACACCTGCGGCGCCATTCCATACTCCGTGAGCTGAACTCCGCGGTCTCCTCTGGACTTGGCACCCACAGCTTGCACCGCTCGGACGATCCAATCCTCTTCCTCAGCATTCCATTGGGATGATCCACATGCATAATCCGTGGACAGCCATGTGAGGCATTCATCATCCTCCCGGAGCAGCGTTGCGCGATGGGGAAGGGCTCCAATGGCATTTGCCACCATGAAGTCATACCCCATGATCATATACCAATCTGTAATGTCGGCCACATAGAAGTTCCCGGATAGAGTGCTCCTCTTCGCCAAATCAGGGCGGTTCAAGCGCTCATGCTCCCAGAATTCCATACTGATAGTGGCCTCATGGGTACCACCACCCATGATCTCTCCATTGGCCACCTTCAGGCGCACCGGTCTACGGCTGGGCTGCAGGGATTCCTCCTTGAACAACCCTCTCCGGACCAGGCTCACCTGGGCACCCGTATCCACCAGAACATCCACCACCAACTCCTCTTGTCCGCACCGTACACGCACCTTCAAGTGCAACTGCCGCTCGTCGCCATGCGGTGTATGGACGACTCTCACGGCATGCAACTCTAGCACATCCGGGTGCATCAGGACTTCGAGGGTGTGGTCACAGATGGTGTAGATCTTGGGCTGGTCCTGCCCGTCCACGGGGCTCTCCGTGGTTGCTCCTTCCTTCTTGCCACGTCCCTTGCCCACATAAACTTCCCTTGGCAGGGCGCTCCAGGGGTTGGGAGTGGCAAAACTCAGTGGTTTTGGCTCTTCTGGAGCCTTCTTCGTCACCCGATGTGCCTTCGCTTTCTCTGGGATTCCACTGATTTTCGGAGGAGAGACCTCCGAGGTCCCATTCCCGTGGGGGCTCCTCTAGACATGGCCTGCCGCAGCTCCCTCCTGCTGCGATCCGCTCAGACTTTGTCCACCACGTTGCTGGGCTTTGAGTTCCTTCAACGTCCTCAACATGTCCTCAGCAACCTCCTCGATCGACCTCACTCGTCGGTCTTGGCCAGGTCCACCACTATAACCTCTTCCTCCGCCTTTCCCTTGGCCTTTGCCTTGGCCTTTTCACCCGTCTCCGCCCTTCGCCTTCCAATCGGCAATCCGCTTTTCCTTGGGCTTCATCTCGGCTGGGCGGCAAAGTAGACCTTCTTGTCCGCCTCATACACCTTGCACTGACGGTGGTCATGTGCATGGTTGTTTCCCTTGCCATAACAGACCCAGCACCCATCGTGCTGAGACCTGTACTCCCGGAACGAGAGCGGTGGGTTCCCGATCCTCCTTGGCTCTGTGCCCTTCTTGGGTCCCACCCGGTTCCATCCCGACCGATCCTGCCCATGGTCCCTCACGTTGTGCGCCGGAAACGCGAAGAAATGGGCCTCCTCGTGATCCTCCCGGGACCCGGTCCAGTGGTCTTGGCCACTTCCACTACCATCCTCCGCGGAGCTGGCCGTGTCCTCCTGGATCTCCCGATGATGGCGGTCTTCTCGGTGGCCTCGTTGTCCATGACCTTGTCAATCCTGCACGTGGGCCTCGTTCTTGGCGTTGAGCTTCAGGTCCACCGTGATGTACTTCACGATCTCGTCCAGGCTCATGCGGGCGAAGATGACCTGCATCCTCAGCGGCTCTCCGCGCCTCCACTCCACGTTGTTGAGGTGCATCAGCCTTTGCCCCATGGTGTCGCCGAATACCTCCACGTAGACGGCGTTCTTCAACCCCAACATTCGGCTCGGCTCGCCGAGGTTTCGCCGGAAGAACTCCATTATTCCGGCGTGGGTGTCCTCCGACGCCATGATCCGTACGGCCACGCGCTTCTTTGCTCTCCTCTTCTCTTCATCCTCCACTCTTCTCTTCCAGTGCGCGGGGAGGACGTCCTTCAGCAGGTGTCGGATCTCGCTGGCCTCATTCCAGTCCTCCACCAGCTTGAGGCTTCTTCGGTACTTGCGGATGTACCGATTCCATTCTCGGACCCTCAGTTCCCCGCGCTCCAGCGGCAGCGGAATGGACCACAAATCCTCCAACTTCTGGTTGGGGGCGTCCACTCGCTCTTCGTCCTCCAGCCACTGGACGCAGGCCTGCTCCGTCTGGATCAATCCCTCGCGGATCTGATCCCTGAGCTCCTCCTTCAGGTCCTGCGCCGGCCTGTGTGGGAATGTCCGACATACCCACTTGTCCCTTGGCGCTCCCCTCATCTCGCCGACGACCTCCTCGGCGAAGTCCTCCCAATCCAGGATTAAGTCATCCAGGTTGGAGGGGTTGCCATCGTAGTAGGGGATTTTGATTCCCCTGAGGTCGTCAATCCTGATGGCATCTCCGACGTCCGCAGCCACCACTCCACCGAGACGGATACCACCTGTAGCCGGGGGGTGTGGGTACACTCCCCGTACATCCCTCTCCTCCATGGAGTGCGGTCCAGTTGGGCCTGAACCCATGGGGTTTGGAATGCGGGAAGGACTTGCTCCACCGGCTGTCCATATCCCCGTATTGGGGTCCTTCGCCCACAAATTTCCGCCTGGATGGCCTCGACCATGTTCGTCAGCGCTTCCCATGGTTCGCCCCTGCATGGTCTGGCTCTGGATCTCCTCTTCCGCATAAACTGCATGGGCAGTCGTAGTGGTCGGTGGATCCTGGGTGGCATGGGACATCTGTACCGTCAGTAAGAAAAAGTGCTTTTCCATTGCTTTGAGGCTTACTCTAGTTGTATTAGAGATGCACTGAGCATCCATGCATTTTTATCTTAGTATTGGTCCAACCAAAAGTGGTGATAACACATTTTGACCTATGGAACCAAACACCCAATCAGGATATGCAGTGGACCCCTTAATCCCCTTTCAATCAGAAGTAAAACATCTTTTCCTGAGTTGACTGAGCACTGACATACCTAAAGTAGAGCCTATGAATTTATCTATGTTTTTCCATGAGTTCTTAGCTATCCTAGTGGTATGCACCCTAGGGGGCTGGGCACCTCTTTTTGAGAGGTCCTGGGTTCAATTCCTGGTCAGCCTAGCTAAGTAGGAAGATCCCATGTGACATGGCAGTGACCTCATCGCCACATACCATGCCACCTCAGCACATATGGGACCCAAAACAAAGAGTGCACATCTCCTAAGATGGCACTATGGAGAGAGAGTGATCCTGAGGCAGTTTTCTAACTCTTTTCCTAAAACATTTCAGCTATCTTTGTGAATATGCATTCATTTGTGACCTGAGCTGTAGTTTCTGTGAATATCCAATCATCTTTCACTGTTTACACTGCAGCCCTTCATGCTTTGATCCTGAATTACCTTCTCCTTGCATACTATTGGCTTGGGCTATCCTGGATTGACTTGGCTTTACTGTATTTGAACAAACAAAAGCTTTTCATCATCCAAAACAAGCAGCCGGACACCCTACAGCAACAACAAGCAGCAGGAGAAGCAAAAACACAGTGCTGAAAACACTATAAACTTTTCTGGTAGCAAGAGGCAGCCTGTCTCTGTGCACCGGCAGCGACCCCGCGCCGTACAACCAGTGCTCCGAGCAGGCAAACATAAGCAGAAGGGCGGATTAAGATGGACCCAGGAAGAGTGGACGCCGACGTGCAGACAGCGCCAGCGCCTGAGGCACCGGCAAGGCCGGCGCCTGGCACTGTACCTTCGGTGGAGCCCTTACATGGGCCAGTGGATACGGCGGAGGACTCCCTGGATGGCCTCGAGACGGCCTTCGGGGCCCTGACGGTCGAGGAAGTGGTCTCTCAGCCTCAGCCTGTGAAGAGGAAGAGAGAGAACGAGAGCGAGAAGGATGCAGGAGAAGGAGCAGACGAAGGAGAGGAGCAAGGGCAAGACCCGACGGATGTCCCTACCTTCGAAGGCGCACCAAGCGCTTCTGGCCTCCAAGCATCACCCTCTCCCATAACCACCACACTCCCAGCCGCCGCAACATCCACCTCCACAACCAACCCGCCTATGGCAGAGGGCACAGGCTTTACTGGCATGCCTCACTACCCCGCCTATGGCATGGGCCCACCTACCACTGCGCTCCTTGAGGCAACTACTGCCAGTGAGCCGGTGGCTTCCAGCTCTGCGCCGCGATGGTATGCGGCTGACCATCCCCATCCACTCCACGCCACTGGAACCTACATGGAAGTTCCTGGGTATGCTCCTGGGTGTGCACCTGGGTATGCACCCCTGAGTGGGTTGAGGAGAGGACCAGAGTCTCTGGGAGGCAGGAGTAGAGGATCGGGAAGATCCTCCAACAGGTCCCTGACGCGGTCGGAGATCAATGAGGTGCTCCGAGGAGCCACTTCGCAAATCGTGAGCGACCTCACGCAAGAGATCAGGGAGAAACTGGAGCCCCTGATGATCCCGTCCCATGCGTCACCTACGACGGTGGGAATGTCACCCCACCGAGTACAGGCTAACCACCTGGCGGCAGGGTTGACGAATACCCTGGGGAGCCTGAGGAGCCGACCGATGCCGACTCCTGCAGCAGTACCGAGAAGTCCATTCGTCCCGAGAACGGCCCAGCCGCCCTACAGCCACGTGACGAACTCGACGAGGGCCGAGCTGGACCGGCTGGGGCTGACAGCCCTAAGGGCAATGGTGGACGTGGAGCCTTATGGCTCCAGTGATCTTGGCGGACACCCCTCCGACGACGAGCCGCTGTCGATGGACTCTTCTTCGCCCTCAGACGACGAGGACCCTGAGGACCCCGAGGACCCCAAGGGTAAGAAGAAGAAGAAGAAGAAGAAGAAGACCCGACGCCCTGAAGGACGCCGAGCTCAGGAGGCGAAGGCTATTGCCACCTCCAAGATAGTGGTGAACCTGCCTGAATTCACAGGCAAGGACCTCAGCGAGTTCGCTGAGAACTTTGGCCGGTTCCTACGACTGACCGGCCAAACCCACGCGAGTGGGCGAGTGAAGTGCGATCTGCTCCTGCAGTGCTGCAAGACCAAGTACCTGGAGAAGCAGGTCAGGCAGATCGTCACAAACTCCGCCACCTTTGCCGACGTGTTGGTTGCCCTGGAGAGGCAGTACCCGACCTACGAGACCGACCTCTCCATCAGGGCCGAGATCCAGAACCTGCCCGTGCTGCCCAACAACCTTAAACCTGGCAGGGTCTCCGAGCTGTTGGCGGACTTGGATCACTGGGCTGGACGACTGACGCCCGGTTCCTACAGCAGCGACGACCTGCTGTTCTGGTTGTGCGCCAAGCTCCCCTGAGAGCTATGGGACGAGTGCCGTCTGACGGCTGAGCGCAAGGCTAGATCCCTCCGCTACGAGGATCTATGCGTGCTGCTCCTGGAGATGGCGCTGGAGAAGGAGAGCGACCAGCACCTGAACAACTACCGTCCTGGTGGAGGTTCTGGAGGCAAAGGGTACCAAGGGTCCCGACCTGGGCAGGGGACTACCCCCAAACACGCCCACGCCCGCCTAATGGAGAACGTGAAGGAACTATTCTGGTGTGATGCCAGAGATGAGCAGGGCCACCTGCAGCACGCCTCTGACTGCGAGCAGCGAGACTGCTTCGTCGTCCAGGGGAAACAGCAGGTAAAGATCACCGGCGCCAAAGTGAAGCTGCCGGATCATTACCGCTGCACCATCACGTGTGCATTCTGCGGTAAGCGGAAGCACTACGAGGATGAGTGCTACCATAAGCAACGCCTATCGGCGAAGCTTAAGGGGGAAGATCCTGGCAAAAGCTCAGGCAAAGGTGGAGGCAAGGCCAAAGGCAACGACTCCGGCAAGGGCAAGTCGAAAGGACGTGGTCAAGGTGGTCAAGACAAGGGTCAAGGTGGACGAGGAGGAGGCGCTAACCGCCAGAACGACAACAAGAACAAGGACAAGAACGGCGGTAACCCCAATCCTAATCCAGGGGGGAACTCCGAGCCCTCTGGAGGGCAGTCTGGACCTACCACACGCTCACAGACGCAGGCCCAGCAAGAACAAGGAGCCAAGCGTGAGCATGAAGGTGGTGATGACGGCAACGCCAAGAAGAGAAGCCGTTTCATGAGGATGGCCCGCAAATTGCGGAACAAGGGGTTCGAGGTGACCTGTCCCGCGGAATTCTGACGGGGACGCTCTGGTGGCACCCAAGACCTGGTGTTTTGGGTACGTATCCGACTAGGGGGGCGTGAATACCTGGGGGTACTGGATACTGGCGCCACAATATCTATAGTGGCCAAGAAAATTTTACCTTGTGGGAGCCTGAAGAACACCATGACCACCGCCGCTATACGCATGGGGGATGGACATGTGGTGCACAGCTGCGGGGACTGTGAAGTGGAGGTACCTATGGGCTCTCGAACTATCGCCCATCGGTTCTATGTGATGGACACTGAGGCCTTCGACTTTGTACTGGGTACTGACTTCTTCGTGCAGCACTCCCAGATACAATCCCTGACGCTGCAAGCGCCCTACCTCCTGTACGTGGACCACGGCGAGGGCAGAGAGTCTGCGCCACTGGAGCAGTCGGAACATACCTCGAGTTACCTGAGACTATCGAAGGAGGAGCCCTCGAACATGATGGCGGCCTCCAAAACTGAGGACTATCAACTATTGGGGGAAGTCCTAGACCAAGGTCTGAAGGAGTTGGGTTACTCTCAAGAAGACCTAAGTGTGGAGCTGTTCGCCAGCGACAAGCAGCATGTACTGGACCTATACTGCAGCAAGGGGAAGAACTGCAGTTACAAATTTTACTGGCCCTCTTTCGGGATGGCCTACGGGAACCCCAGATTCAGTGAACTGGGGAAGGTGCTGACCAAGGTGGCCTTGGAACGTTCCCGTATGGTCCTGTGTTCCCCCGATTGGGGAGCCCATGGGGGCAACGAGTACTGGCGAACCCTCCTTGACAAGCTGACTATCAGCTCGGTGCGATTACCTGATGAGGCCATCTACGTGCCTCTGGGACGCAAGACGCCCATTGGGAAGCCCGGATGGGGGAGTATGCTCAGCGTGGTGGACGGAAGTCTTACCACCATTCCCTGGGAAGACCTGGACCCTACTCTGGTCCAGGCTATGCAACGAGAAAGCGAAGGACTCGCCTTGGGTGACTTGAAGGATCGCCTACGACCTCAAGATGCTGTTGAAACTACACCCGGAGGAGATGAGTACGTCGTGACTGACACCAACGCCCCCAACTCTCCCTGTCATGTACCTGTTCCTGATGGAGTCTCTGAGTGTGGACTATCTGAGCTACCTAGCTCTATCCACTCAGACGACGAAACTGAGCACGACGCCTTCTTCGTGCAGACCGCGGTGGAGGAAGTGGAGAACGCCGAGTACGTCGCCCCACTAAAACCCCTACTCTCCATGAGGGTGGAAGACCCCGTGGATGAGGAGCTGGACCCTCGATCCAGGCTCAGGGAGTATGTGGATTCCAAGAGGAAGTTGGTGGCGAAAAAGCTATGCTACGCGAAGCCTACCCGCAGCTCATGGCCACTAAAGCAAGGACGTATGGGAGACCTATCCCAACTGAAGGAGGACCTCGAACAGAAGATCACCACCTGGCAAAGGGAGGTAGATCTCAAGCTCATGAAGAGCGTATGGGGTGCCCATGTGAGGACCCCAGAGGAGGACGACCTCTCGGAGGAATGTGTATTTGAACCCCCTCGAGCGTGCCTATGTTGCCATCGTCCATCGGAGATGGTTGAGCAAGACCTTCTGTATGCCTACCAAGGGCTGAAGGACACTACAACGGGCGAAGAGTCGGTGGAGGACCACCTCCCGACGTCTATTCAGGGGGCAAGCAACTTACACTCCGACGAGGACTTGGAGGACAAGATCAAGATATTGGACCCGCGGGTACAGAAGCTGATAAGGACCTATCTGGAGGTGTTCGGAGAACTACCCCCTCCAGCGTCATGTGACAAGCTGGTACAGATGGACCTCAAGCTGAAACCCGAGTTCGTGGGTCACAAGATCCGGAGGAGACCCTATCCAGCTCCTAAAGGGCAGGCCGACGAGATCGAGCGACAGATATAAGAGTGTATCGACGCTGGCCTAGTCCTGGAGTACAAGGACGGGGACTACCCCCTACACTGCAGCCCCTGTTTCCTGGTGGCTAAACCTGGGTCTACAGCCAAACGGCTGGTAGTGGACTATGGAGAGCTGAACAAGAAGACGCTGAACCACTCAGGGTCCATTCCCAATATGGAGTCTACCCTGGAGAAGATAGCCTCCTGTCGCTACAAGACCAAGATGGACAAGCGAAGTGGATTCTGGCAAGTGGACCTGACGCCCAACGCGCAGGAACTACCGGCCTTCATCACCCCTCAGGGGAGGGTATTCAAGTGGAAAGTCATGCCATTTGACGTGGCTAACGCACCCGCTCTGTTCCAAGAGCTGATGAACAAGATCTTGTCCATCCTACGAAGGAGACCTAAGGTGCAGGAGCTCATATCCCGTGGGGCCCAGATGGAGGCTCACATCGACGATGTATGCCTCGGGACCAATACCCAGGAGGATCACCTAATCCTCTTGGGTGAGTTCTCTGCGGTCTGCCAGGAGAACCACACACGACTCAAGCTGGAGAGGTGTGAGTTCATGCAGGAGACCATGCAGTACTTGGGGTTTGACGTTGGCTATGGGTGGTGGACCCCAGCGGCCTCTAAGGCCAAACCCCTGATGGATGCCAAGGTACGACACGAAGACCCCAAGAAAGGACTTCATGATGTACGCAGTTTCATTGGGGCGTGCAACTTCTATCGCCGCCACATCAAAAGCTTCACCTACACCAGCGCTGTACTGACTGACTTGATCAAGAAGAGTACTACTTGGCGCTGGGGCCCACAAGAGCAACAAGCGTTTGACGAGCTCAAAGACAAGGTAGCCAACGCTAAGTGCTTGGGCGTGCCTAGGGCACAAGGGGAGATTATCCTGGTGACCGACGCCAGCAATGTGGGCGGTGGTGGAACGTTGTTCCAATGGCAAGCACTAGAGAAGGAGGAGTTCGACTCGGCCATTTCCCAATGGGGGACGGAAGGTCTCAACCGAGATGGAACCCTCAAGCACAGCTACCCTGACGACAAGTGGGTCCTAGTACCTCTGGGCCACTGGAACTGGAAGTGGCACCAGGCCAGGGGGAACTACTCCACCTATGAGCAGGAACTGCTCGCGGGTATGCTGGTGCTATCCTCTCAAGCACGACTATTGGGGAGTAACCCTGTGGTCTGGCTGTGCGACCAAGAACCGGTCCGCAGTTTCCAGAAGGGCCCCCCACCTGAGAAGGCCAAGCTACGTCGCTGGTGGACCTACCTCAGTCAACTACGGCTGACGGTACACCATATCCAGGGAGTGAAGAACGAGTGCGCTGACTACATCAGCCGCAACAACTTCGACGCCCTGATTGGTACCCGGTCTGAAGCGCTGGCTAAGGAGGCGTTCAGCCGTATGGACGTACACCTGGACCTGAACATGACCATGATACGCCCCCTGGATGGACTCCAACAATCGGAGTACCTACAGGAGCTTGGGGATATCTACCGGCGCCTGGAGAAACGCCTTGAACCCCTCCTGGTCAACCAAGACCAGTGGAAGCGGGACAAGAGCTACCTCTGGCACGAGGACCGCATCGTGGTGCCTAGTGACCGAGTCCCAGCGCTGCTGAAGTAGACCCATGAGTCCAGTGGTCATGTGGGTGCTGACCGTACCCTGAGGCTGTTCAAGCAGTGGTTCCACACTACGTGGACTGACGACCAACTGCGGAAGACACTCCAGCCTATCGTGGACAAGTGCCCGTGCAGGTCCTGTAAACCAGGGGATATCAGGGACAGAGGTCTCTACTCGACCCTGCCCATCCCACACTGTGCCAACAGTGTCCTATACGTGGACTACACGGAGATGCCGAAGTTCGGGGGCTATGACTTCGCCCTCGTGGTAACCTGTGGGTTGACCAGGTTTACCAGGGTGTTCCCATGTACCAAGCACATTACCGGAGAGGAGACTATCAAGATACTCCTGGAGGAGTGGTTTTGTGTCTATGGGGCGCCCAAGGAGATCAACTCCGATGAGGACGTACGAGTACGCTCAGATACTGGCTGGTACAAGAGGGTCCTGAGATCCCTCAATGTCCAGGTGTCTACGGGGATTCCCTACTCTCACACGAGCAACCCCCTATGTGAGCGACAGATTCGTGTCCTGAAGGAGAACGTCAGGATATGGTGCAAAACTGAACGCACCAGGGACTGGGTGAGACTACTCCCCGTCATATCCTTGATGATGAACTCCCAAGAGAGTTCAGCTACTGGCTACTCGCCACATGAGCTATTCACGGGGCGCCCGGCGTGGTTCCTACATGCCCCCTATCCAGAGGACACCCATTCTTCTGTGGGTGAATGGGTCCAAGAGCAACAAGCGAAGGTGGACAAGGCCAAGGCTATGCTCCAGAGAGTGAGGGAGCGTCAGTGGAACAAGAAGAACAAGCACCGTGTACCGGCCACCTACCAAGAGGGGGATTGGGTGCTGGTGCATCACAGTCGACTACCTGCCTGGCCACGCTCTACCAGCGATGACCCATACTTCGGGCCGTACAAGATCCTATCTGTGGATGGACACCGTATCACCGTGCGGTGTTCTCCCCGTCTAGGGGGGACCCTGGTGTGCGCTGCTCAACACCTGAAGCGCTACCATGATCCTGGAGACCTCTGTGGGGAGGAGTCGGAGCTGAACGACGAGGAAATCGCCGCTCTGGACCTACAAGGGGCTGCCAGCCCTATGGAAGTTGAAGGTGAACTCCCCGACATGAACGCCGAGGAGATGGCTAAGGAGGGCTTCTACCTGGTGAAGTCTGTCCTACGCCACCGCTATCGCCAGGGTTGGCGCTTCCTCACCCTCTGGGAAGGGTTTGGAGTCGAAGAGGCCACCTGGGAGCCCTTCTCTGCATTTGTTCTACCGGAGGGACGCCTAAACTCAGTTCTAGTTGACTACTTGTCCCAGAACAACCTTGGTGAGTTGCTGAGGCTCGCTGAGACGCTTGCCTCCAAGACTAATGCTAGGGACCGAACCTTACCCTTACCTGCCAAAGCGTATGTGTGAGTGTGCTAGTCCTAAGGTCCTGAGAGCAAGCCGCAGAAGTGGTGTCCTAATTATACCCAGGTCTGCGCCCTTGCTAAACCTGGAGGGTTGGCTTATTGATGCCACGGGGTACGCCCCGGGTCTCCCCTCCCCTATGCGCCCAATTTCTGTGCTGGCGCAAAACCTTGGGGGAATACCCAGCGTGCTAATCCAGGTATTGTTTTCCCTACCTATCTGTCTACTACAGGGAGGGGTGGCCAAAAGCTATGAAGGCATGCAAAACGCCTGTTTGCTATGTGGCCAAAACACTGACCTAACCACTGCCACAGCCCACCAACCCCGCTAATATTGCAGGAAAAGGGTGGGACAGTGACACACCCCCTACAGGTCCTACACACCCTACAGTGGCACCATCCTGGTGGGCGAGCACTGGGCAACTGGCTCTAGCCCCCACTCAGGACTACCACTCCTACACGCACACTCTACTGGGCGTTGCAAAGATGAAGGTCTCTTGGGTCCTAGCGACCCTCCTGTGAAATTGCAAGAGAACACAGCGCTACTAAGCAACTGTGGCCTGACAGGGGACGCCACAACGCGTTTCCCCTGTTAGGGCCTGGAGGGAAGGAGTGCTCTCGCGTGCAAGGCGCAGATGTCGATGAAGTCGGACTCCCTGCTCTGCCACAGGCGGAGCGGAGTTACTTGTTTGTGTGATCTGCGCCCTCGTTTAGCAGGGCATAAAAAAAATGCTGCTGCACCAATCACCCTACCTGCCCACCTGTAAAACAAAGGCAAATGAAAGGGCGTTTGCGGCGGAGGAACCAAGGCACACTCCAGGTATTATACCCTTCTCAGTGTGCCCTATAATACACTGTCCGCAAACACGCTGCAGGAGCAGCTACCCTTATCAAGCAAGCAAGCGTTAAGGGACTCCTCAGGTTCTCTTAAAGAACGTACCGAGGAGCCCCTGAGTAGCCTAAACAAGGTTTACCGTGCGCACTTCGCGTGGCCTACCCTTTAATGCGTGTGTGCATGCGCGAGTATGCACCGAGAACGTGGGCAGACCTGCCCATCTGAACGCAAATCTTGACTCCACCAGGGGGTGGCCCCGCCTGGGCGTACCTACCTTACCTACCGCTGGGAAGTGAAGCAAGGTGAGAGAACAAAAGGGGCGCACGCGAAGAACGTTGCTATGCACTTGTGTGTATGACTAATCACCCTGATCTGACCGCTAATCATCTGCAATCTTTCTAATCAATCCCTCCACCGCGTCCTATCGTGGTTATCGTTGTTAGCGCTGCTACACGGCTCGTTCACGGAGACACGAGACGAGCAATGTGTATGCGGCATGCGAGACAAGCATACCTGTAGTTTATACCTGATTCATTGAAGTCTTTTCAATTGATTTTCGAATTCTTGAATTTTTGAAGCTTCTATTAGTGTGGGTGGAATCTGTATGTTTGTTTATTAATGTGTGTCTCGTCATTTTCAAGATTACGTGATACATACGTTTATAATTCCATTATTTTTCCATTTTCCGGCGCTTCGCTAGGAGCCGCTCCTGCGCGCCGCCATTTTATGCGTATGAATTTCTGGATTTAAAAAATCCAGAGATGACTATAATTTCTATAAAAATGTGCTTCTGATGCACAATTGGATTCTGCTCAGGTGTGTCGTTTCAGAAAAATTCTACGCCGTCATTTGACGGATTTTGGTGTCGTCGCTTCGTTTTTGCGTGGATTCGTCCATAATTCTCCCATTCCTGCCTCTGCAGATACCCAGGCGCAGCCTCGCTGAGTAGGCCGTGTTCGGGCCGAAACGCAGGTGCCTGGAGAGACTGAGCAGAACCAAGACCCCACCAAGGGGCAAATTTAATTCTTTTTCGACTCCCTTCGCCCTAAGACAGGTCACAGGTCGCCAGCAGGTTTACGAGAACCCATGCGAGTGTGTATAATGTGTCTTGCGTTTGGGTTGTGTCGACGCTGCGTCTTGGAGGGAGGGATGCATATGCACATGTTTGGCATGCTCCCAATCTAACCCAACCAAGCCACAGGAGCCCCGGCAGCGCCATGAGCGCTGAGTCTTCTGTAGGATATGATACAATCAGAGCAGCAAAAGGACGCCAGCCATGGTGAGCGCCCATTTTTCAGTGTGAGGGAGACTGTAGGTATTTTAAAGTAGATGTAGAACCCAAGGAAAGGCCAAGAAAAATTCCCCTTTTCCTAAAATGCGACAGTGGTGGCCACCACAGCACAAGGGGGGAGTAAGAAAAAGTGCTTTTCCATTGCTTTGAGGCTTACTCTAGTTGTATTAGAGATGCACTGAGCATCCATGCATTTTTATCTTAGTATTGGTCCAACCAAAAGTGGTGATAACACATTTTGACCTATGGAACCAAACACCCAATCAGGATATGGAGTGGACCCCTTAATCCCCTTTCAATCAGAAGTAAAACATCTTTTCCTGAGTTGACTGAGCACTGACATACCTAAAGTAGAGCCTATGAATTTATCTATGTTTTTCCATGAGTTCTTAGCTATCCTAGTGGTATGCACCCTAGGGGGCTGGGCACCTCTTTTTGAGAGGTCCTGGGTTCAATTCCTGGTCAGCCTAGCTAAGTAGGAAGATCCCATGTGACATGGCAGTGACCTCATCGCCACATACCATGCCACCTCAGCACATATGGGACCCAAAACAAAGAGTGCACATCTCCTAAGATGGCACTATGGAGAGAGAGTGATCCTGAGGCAGTTTTCTAGCTCTTTTCCTAAAACATTTCAGCTATCTTTGTGAATATGCATTCATTTGTGACCTGAGCTGTAGTTTCTGTGAATATCCAATCATCTTTCACTGTTTACACTGCAGCCCTTCATGCTTTGATCCTGAATTACCTTCTCCTTGCATACTATTGGCTTGGGCTATCCTGGATTGACTTGGCTTTACTGTATTTCAACGAACAGAAGCTTTTCATCATCCAAAACATGCAGCAGGACACCCTACAGCAACAACAAGCAGCAGGAGAAGCAAAAACACAGTGCTGAAAACACTATCACCTTTTCTCCGTCAGGCTCCTCGGGTCCGTGGTTGCGTGCCATTCCCGCATGGACCCAGCCGGCGCCGTTTGTTCCCCGAGCATTGTGGATTCGCTGAACATGGGAACAAACGGCAGCGCACCCGGGTCAACACGCGGAGGCGCGTAAGGTGCCTCTGCAGGTCCGCCCATGGGTTTCTCCATGGCGCTCCTGAGGGTCTTAACCCGCTCCACCAGCTCTGCCGCTGCCGGCTTTGCCGGGAGCTCCGGACCCGAGGTGAGGGGCTGTCGTTCCTCTAGCCTTTTCAGGCGTCCCGACATGTCCTCCACTAGGTGGAGGAGGCTGTCCACCACTCGCTGCTGCTTCTGCAGGGCCAGCTCCAGATTCTCCCGGTACCGGTCCCGTTCCACTCGCAGCTCCGCCATGTCTCTCTCCGCGGCCGACTGGTCATCCAGGATCCCGGCGACGTCCTCCTCTAGGCCGTCCTTTGCGTTGTCCAGGCGGTCGAGGCGATGCACGATGGCGTCCATCCCCATCTTTGCGTACTTTCCCATGAGGAAGGACACGTGCTCGCAGTGGCACTCAGCGTGCTTTCCACCTGATCCGGCGCATCCCGCGGTTCCCGGCGCCTCGGACTCCTCCGCCATGGGTGTGTCGCCCATGCTATCCCGCGTTGGCTCCGTGTGCCGGGCCACAGGCGCCGTTCTGGCTCTGGCAGGCCTCTCCAACGCCTCGGCGTCATGCTCCAGGCTGGGCTCTGGGGCTGTGTTCGCCCTTGTGGGCGGTCTGGCTGTCTCCTCCGACTCCGAAGGTTGCTCATAAGCTGTCCGATGGTCCTCGGAGTGCCCCTCGGAGTCCCACAGCGTGACCGGGCTGGGGTCCGTATCCATAGCCCCGGCGTCCCCTGCCGCGGGCTTGGCTGACCCGCGCTTCCGGTAGCGCCGGGCCCGTCCTCCACTGCTGCCTGAATGGCAGGTCTCCTCAGGGTCCTCCGCGGCGGAGGGGAGGTTGCATGCCTTTCAGCAGCGACGCTCACACATGGAGACCAGGTCCTCCATGTCAAGTCCTCCTCTTCCTGAACGTCGTACTTCTCTTCGGGCTTCAACTTCCGGAGTTCGCCATGCTCCTGAGCGTCTCGGCTCTTCTCTGGCTGCAATCTCCGGCGTGGTCTCCACCAAGTCCACAATACGCACCCGGGTCGTACTTGGGCAGCGCTCATAGGGGCCCAAGTCCCCGGGTCGGCGGTCAGTAGGGGCAGCAGGTACGCCTCTGCTACCATAAAGAAGGTCCCTACCAGGACCGGGCCCTGCTGTGCCCCTTCCGCCTGTCACCCCTGCTGACTTGCTCCTGATCAGCGATTGCATTCCTCAAAGTCCAGGGTCCAAAATCCAAAAATATAGAAAATACAATCCTCCTTCAACCCTGAACAGCTACCAGATCCCACAAATACAGCAATAACCCGATCCACAATCCAATCCACACTGCGGGCTTCCGTTCAGCACACCGGTTGTCTCACGGTGGCGGGCGTGTACAAGAATTGCACCAAAGAGAAAAGCCCTGAAATTGGCATATGAACACAAATAAAGCAAAGTTGGGGAAGGAGGTAAACATACACATACTCAGCCATAGACCCCTCATTCCCTGGACTCAAGACCTTCCCCTAACTCACCAACATGATGTGCTGAACCCAGTCAAATAAGATGGCCAAATGCCATGTGTCAAAAGTCACTACACAAACCCCAAAAATGTGTTCCCTCCCAAGCCTCTAAATCCTAGCCCAATAGGGGAGGTGGCGTGTCATGGCCTAGAGTGGCACTCAGGACCATGCCCTACCCTGACGTAACGTTGGTTGCACTTGGAGTCGATTGGGCTTGGAGAACTGCCCCATGAAGATGACCACACAACATGGCAAAATCAGGCAAATCACACCATTATGCCCAAAAGTCAATTATATACTCAAAAACGCATACGGCAAATATCCAAATGCTCCATGCATGTGTCAAACCGGAGAGTAGTATACAAGGGTGATATAGACCAAAGGTCCATGCCCAAGAATATTTTATCATTGGCTCCGAAACGCCTCCAGTTATGTACATGACATGCTTCACAAGTCAACTCATGAATTTGAGACGTAATTTTGTGAGGCCTCGTGTGCCAAGCCAAAGTAACCACGTGATCCGGCATATGGTGAGGTACAGCACCGAAGCATATGCCAACATATAAACAACATACCATAGTTCACGGATCTCTAGGCACTTTACTGTTATCCGACCAGTTCAGCACATAGAACACAAAAATGAGCATAAAATGAGGTCAAAAACATGCAAATAATGCCAAATTCAAGATAATTACAATAGTATATAACTTCGCTCACCCATGGTACCAACATATGGTTCGAAACACAATCGCTTGGGACCATTTGCAAACGATCCTCCCACTTGGATCCCCACATGGACGCATAGGGACACCTTCCAACCTCCTCCCAACACGCACCAGGAAAATGGGAAAATTGATAGAGGCGCTTGTGGGTCGCTCCGTAAACCCTCCCACATGCACTATATGAGCGGTAGACTTAGTCTAGCGCTATGGAGCTCACCATTCGGACATGGGCAAAGCCCTTGCCACGTATGACTCCATATATGTTCCTACAAACGGAGATATATAACATGGGCGTGAGCATATCGAAGCACATACCATGCGTATAACACATACCCTCAAAAAGTGGCTCCCACCATGATATGCCATGCCCCTCCATGGACATAACTTCACGTTAAAAATACGTAGGAAACCAATGAATGTTGCTATGCAACCCCAACACTCATGCGGTACACTCAAAAGTCGCAATAAAATATTCAGTTGCACGGTCCAAGAGTTATATATCACTTTCTACCCTCTTGACCATTATCCCTTGCTATACCCGGCACGTGTACACACCAAAGGCGTTTGATGCTTTTTTAATTAAGCTGAGACCAAGGCGGTTCCAACCCAATTCTCGAAATTGGTATTCCTCGCGGTGGGTCGGAGATATGATTCTTCAAAGTGGTCTCACGAATCACTTTTGTTTCGACTATATCTGCACGAAAAATGAAGGGGATAACAAAAGGAATGTTGATTCGTGATCGAGGAAAAATGTAGGACCACTCGAGATTCATCATATCAAGTGCGGCGATGTCGAAGTCGAAGTCTGAAAAAATCGGATTAATTTTGCGAGTGTATAATATGAAAATTGTGGAAGCAAGGAACCCTTTACTGATGAAATCTGACCCTTCATCGGGGTTTCCGCCAAAATATCTGTAAATAAGGGTTAACCAATCGGTTACCGCAAAATCGCGAGCCAACTGACAGTCGCCGATACATTGACAATCAGAACGAAAGGCGGAAAAATTACGGAAATATTATGATAAAAAAACCCTGTTGATTCCTGATATTCTGATATATAAATCTCAGCTGGCGGCGCCTCGGCATTCAATATGGCCACTCATAGCCCGAATGGCCAAACCTATCACATTATCACATCGGGTTAGGCCAGGTGGATGGGAGAGTATGATATCAGCCAATGGCGGCTTGCCGGCACATAGATACACACCCCAGGTGACCCAAAGACGGCCACGGGGGTCCGAACCGGCTTCATAGGCCGCGGAAGAACATCGCAGCAAAGAGGGTGATGTTGTTGACGGCTGGGTAGTCAGCCTGCCAAGTGTAGCGTTCTCGGATGAGGGCGATGAGTTGTGTAGGGAAATTGTAGTTGTGGAGTATACGCCATAAAGCTGCAAGGGGAACTGAGTTGAAGGCTTTGTTGAGATCAAGGTAGAGGTGGTAAAGGTTGGGGTGAATGGAGAGGTTAGAGATCATAAAGCAGATGTGGTCAGTGGTGCTATGGTGGGGAATGCTCCCATATTGGGTCTTGATAAGTAACCGATATTGGGTGCAGTAAAAGGTGAGGCAAGTGGTGGCTTAAGAAGCAAGAACTTTGTAAATGGAGGTAAGGAGGGCAATGGGGTGGTAGCTGATGGGGTCTTGGGGATTGCCTTTTTATAGAGTAGATATATGCGGGCGGCATGCCAGTATTTAGGTAGAAGATGGGTAAGGAAGCGGCGGCGGAGAAAGAAAATGGAGGGCTTGATGTGGGATGGAGCTATGTTGAAGAGGTAGAGGTTCGTTTGGTCAAAACCAGTGGCTTTGATGGGGTTTGCTTGGGCAAGAATGGAGTCAAAGTAGGATTGGGGAAAAGTGGGAGACTGGCCGCTGGGAGGGACTTTGGGAGGACGGTCCATTGGGGAGTCAATGAGGTTGGGGTCCACTTGGAAGGTAGGTAGGCCGGTAGGTCATGTTCGGACTGGGGTTGCCCCCGAAGGGGTCTTACCGAGGGGCTTTCGCTCACCCACCCAGGGCCCTACTTCACGTGCCCCCACAAAGCGGCTCCCCCATGTGGGGGAAGGGCTCGGTCGCCGCGAGCAGTACCCTACTGCGGGTTCTGCCCAGAGAGGTAACCCATGTTCGACCGAGGTCTCAGGTTCCTCTCCTTTGGGCGGATGATACGTGGGGGTGGGTCCCATCGCACCTCCGCATCAAACTGCGGCATCCCGGGCCCAGAAGCCAGGGGCCGGGCCAGAGGCCTTGTCCTGCAGGCATCCCCACCTGGGTTGGTTTTCAGTAGGCTTGAGACGACCTGAACAAGCACCTGCCACGAAACTCGCATGCCGTGTTGCGTGCTCACGCCTCCTGACTCGGTTGCGCTCGTGCTCTCCCAGGGGGCCGGGGGCTCGAATTAGGTCCTTGTCGTTGGTTGGTCAGTTGTGTAATGGTAGGGTTGCGGTGTCCCGTTGTGCCTGTTGACGTGGCCATCAGCAGGTGTGGTGCACCATGGTGCCTCCCCTAGGAACGCGTTTTGCCCAGTTAGAGTGGCACAGGAAAATTGACGTTTGCACGCAGTTGCACTAAATTGTTGCCAATTGCACAGAATTGCACTACAGTTGCAGGGTGCAAACCCTGTGCAACCGTGCTGGCGCCGTCGTCGCGTCTGCTGCCGTTGCTGCCGCATTTTAAATTTCACGAGACATTTACTAGCCATTTGCCAGATTTGCAATGGTTTCGCAAGGAAATGCTATTTCCAAGTTCATCAGAACTACTTACGGTAGTTTTAGCAGCGAGGACTTGATGGGTGACCTTGTGGGACTATTTACCTCAATGGCACCAGGTACCGCCCTATTGGATCGCCTCAATGAACGCATCAGTAAGCAAAAAAGATACAAGAAACGTGCAAAGGACGCCATTCAGCAGGTTTACACACATAACGAGGCTGTCTGCCTCGCTTTGGAGCTTGAAATGCCAAAAAAAGGTAATGTTTATTGCTATGTCTCATTTTTGCGTTATTGATGTGTTGTGCAACCGCCCTTCGTGGTGTGCAAGTGGCCACTTGCACAGTTTCGAAGCCATATCGTTCTCATACATTGTCTTATGTGGTCATTCACTCCATTCAGCATACCTACATACTCTAACTTGCACGATAAGACACCCTATAACACTAGATTGTTAAAAATAGTGTGATAATGGTGATGTTACGTTTTGTGCAAACATGTGTGCAAGTAGTGTATTGCACCGTTTGCACACAGTTGCACTTGTGCAACTGCCAATATATACCTTTGCTTTCTACGTACAAGAACCTTATCCGTAGCGTATACAAGCTTCGCAACGATGGGAAGGAGCGCCTCCCCTCAAATTGGCAGCACGCCTTTCCATCGTTTGAGGCTTTCAAGATTGCTTGGCGGGAGATTGAGAGCGAGCAAATCCTACTTCCTAGCGATGATAATGGGAAGGTAGGTGTCCGTTCGGATGTTGATGACCATGAGGCAGCAGACACAACCAGCCACCCACCAAACCTTTGCAGAAACCACAACCCGGCCACTGACAGACCCCACGCAAGCCGGCAAGCGCCACACCGCCCAGGCATGCAGGGTGCGAAACGGGAACGGCATCCCGCAGGTCGGATCCTTGGAACCCGTTTTGCCCACGTAGATGGCGACTCTAGTGTGCAACCTGTGTGATGAAGTGTGAAATAGGCCACTTGCACACCCCTTGCACACCGAACCCAAACTCTCATTTCACCCGCTTTTTTGGTGGTTTTGGGTGTCACCGAATCCCCCATGGCATATTCCATTGGTGTACTATGACGGTGTGAGACGGCCTAGCACGCCATGCATATTCAAAGATATGGACATTCCCCGTCCAAAAGAGGGAACGTCATTGTATCAAGTATATCATCTTGAGTTGAGATGTTCGCCGTTGGGCCTTTTTTGCTGCAGCCGGTGCTGGCGCATCCGGTAGTCATCCATGTGGTCGAGGTGCTCGGTTCTGGGTGCCGATGTCTTAGCCCACGCAAACTGCACCCCCTTTTTTCACCTAAGCACGTAGATTTTGTCACCGTAAAAAATAGTTTTTTTTGCCATCTTGAAAATACTGTTTTTCAAACCCTCCCAAAAAATGCATTTCTCATCAGGTTTGCCCATTTTTTGCTGTTTTTAGGGGGGTCAAATAACCATTCTTTAGTCCAAAATCAGAGGGTTTACCGGTCATTTTCCCCGAAAAAACATTTTGTTGGCTAATTTGAAGAATAACAATTTTTGGATCGTCTGGAAAACTATTAAAGATGGGCGCTGTTCAAACATCCTGTACATGTCCACATGAAAAAATACTTATTATGGGAGGCTGAGTGCTCGAGGCCCCGCGCACTCAGCCACCTGGAGTGAGATTTTTAGGCTTTTTTGAGATGACGTTTTGACATCGGAAGTGGCATGAAGCAAGGATGGAGCAAAAGCAAAACTGCAACATTCAATATGGGTTAAAGACTTGCACAGCGGAACACTCACTGCACGAGAGCTCGCGCACTCAACATGCTAGAAGCATGGGTTTTTGAATACCCCTGACTACTTGTATTCTGCCGATAGCCTCCAAAAGGCTTTTTGAGATTCCTCCCTTTTGGAATCCTGTGAAAACAGTGAGCTCAAGAGTAGTGATTAGACTATCTCCCTCTGGAGCACTTGCTTCATACGTCCTGTGACCTAGCGCTTCTGACAAACTGTTGTACAGCCCCAAAAGATGGGAGGCTGGGCACCTCATTTGTAGGTAAACTAACTGAAAATCGTGTGTTTAGCAAGGACTGAGGGCCACCCGCTATTTAGATCTATTACACCTTACATAGTGCATGGCGTGTACAAGATGTCCATTGATTGACCACTCTTGCTGCTGACATGACCCGAACGGTACACCGTGAGGCACCCATTAAGACATCAGAGCCTCATTTGGCATGGAATACTGTTTATTCAGGACCAACTGCGTGTCTTTTTTTTGCACACAAATGCCGCCCTTGAGGTGAAAAACAGAGTGCAGTTTGCGTGGGCTAAGGATGTGGTTGTCCTGTCGGATGTGGTTGTTCGCGTGCTGTGACTCGGGTGCACTAGGCCTCGGCCAGTCCCTGCCTAGGGAATGCTGATCCGCTTACCCCTGCCCTTGGGCCCTCGCGGCATGCACCATTCCTCATCTCACCTCGCATGGTTTCTACTGTTGCTGTCGCTCTTGTGGTCTTATGTGTTCGTACTGTATGTACAGTACCGTCGGTGGCAACGCCCCTCCTGTCGGTTTCCCCCTATGTTGCGCTCCCACGCTCCCCAGGGGAGCCTTGGGGCTCCTGGTGTGCGTGGTGGTCAGTGCCCCCAGTTGTGCCTCTCCTGTTCCGCCCTCGGAGGACTGCGTCTTGTCACCCCACACCGTATCGTGCCCCCTTGTGCTCGTGTTCGTACGGCGTTCAGGTCTGGCCTAGTTGTGCGTATGTGTGCCGGCGCCTTAGGGCGGTTTGGCACGCTGGTCCGGCGTTGCTCTGGTCAATGCGGCTCGGTGGTGCTTTTGTCCCTCCTTTCCCTGGCTCAAACGTTCCTCCATGCTGTGTTCCGGTGGATAATGTTCTGGAAGGTTATGCGGCGTTTTGATGCTCACTTGACGTAGCTTTCCTGAGTGTCGTAGGCGGTGGCCGGCGGGCCGGCGGATGTGTGGCTGCCAGGGGCCCCTGTGTCCCCCCTGTGGATTCCATGTCCGGTCTCGAGTTAAAAAGAGGGGGGGGGGCTTGTGGCTGTGTTCGGGGGGGTTGGCACGCTCCAGGATCAGGTTCAGGAGGGTTGCATCCTATGCCCACTGATGTCGCCGGCTGCCGGTGCGGATCTTGCGGGCCGACCCTCGGGAGCGCATCGGTGAGAAGTTTTTATAGTGATTTCAACACTGTGTGTTTGTTGTGCCTCTCCTGCTGCTTGCTGCTGGTGTAGGGTTCCTGCTGCTTGTTTTTGATGAGGAAAATGTTTTATTGTTGAAATACAACCAATCCAGGATACCCCAAGCCAGAGACAAGCAAGTGAAAGAAGATCAGGATCAAAGCATGAAGGGCTGCAGTCACAAAGAGTTAGATAAAGACAACTATCAACAATAGACCACAGCAATTAGCATACATTGCAACTCAGGATGAAATATTTTACATGTTTGAGAAAAACTGATTCGAAAACTGCCCCAAGGGCTCACTGTCATCCACAGTGCCATCTTGAGATGTGCACTCTTTGTTTTTGGGTCCCACAGGTGCTGAGGTGGCATGGCTTGTGGCGCTGAGGTCACTGCCATGTCACATGGGATTTTCCTACTTAGCTAGGCTGACTGGGTATTGAACCCAGGACCTCTCAAAAAGAGGTGCCCCAGCCCCCTAGGGTGCATACAACTAGGATGGCTAAGAATTCATGAGAAAACATAGATAAATTCATAGGCTCTTCCCCCAGTATATCAGTGCCTCGGCAACCCAGGAAAAGATGTTTTAATGCCTATAGCTTGGGGATAAAGGGGTCAACACCACATCCGGAATTAGTGTTTGGTTCCATAGGTCAAAATGTGTTATCACCCATTTTGGTTGGGCCAATACTAAGAAAAAAATGCATGAGTGCTTGGAGCACCTCTAATACAACTAAAGTATACCCCAAAGCATTGGAAAAGCACTTTTTCTTACTCCCCCCTTGTGCTGTGGTGACCACCACTGTTGCATTTACAGGAAAAAGGGAATTTTTCTTGGCCCTTCCTTGGTTTCCACACCTACTTTAAAATACCTATAGCTTCCCTAACACTGGAAAAGAGCGCTTTACCATGGCCAGCGACTCTTGCTGCATTGTCGATGACAATCTCCAACAGAAAACTCAGCGCTCTTGGCGCTGCCGGAGTTCCTGTGGCTTGGTGGGGTTAGAGTAGGGCATGCCAAGACCATATGCATGTGCATCCCTCCCTCCAAGCTGCAGTGGAACACAACCCAACGCCAGACTCTCATAGGACGCTCGACCCAAGTCTCAAGGCACCTGATGGAGACACCTGTCCTGGTACCGGGGCGAGGATGCGCTGATTTAATTGGAATTGCCCCTTGGAGGGGTCTTGATTCTGGTTCAGTCTCCTGCTGCTGCTTTTCGGCCAGAACAGCGGCCTACTCAACGAGGCTTTGCGAGGAGGTCTGTACAACAGAGGAATGGGAGGATGAGAGACGAATCCACGCAACGCGAAGCGACAATACCTAAATCCGTCAAATGACGGCCTAGAATCTTTCTGAAGGCACAGAACTTGGACAGAATCCAATTCTGCATCAGATGCACATTTTTAAAAAGTTGGTAGTCATCTCTTGATTTTTTAAATCAAGAAATTCTTACGCAGAAAAAGGCGGCGCGCAGGAGCGGCTCCTAGCAAAGCGCCAGAAAATAAAGAAATAATGAGATTATAAACGTATGTCTAACGTAATACCAAAAATGACGAGACACACATAGATAGATACAAATAGTGAGTCCACCCACGTTGCCAGACACAATGTAAATTCAAGAATTCAACAAACAAACAAAAGGACTTCGATGAATCAGGTATAGTCTGCAGGTGTGCTCATTCTGCTTGAGTCACGCACAGTGCTCGCCTTGTGTCGTCGTCTTCAAGCCTGGTAGCACAATAGAACACGATAGAGGGTTGAGACTGTAAGATTGCAGATGATTAGAGGTAAGATCAGGGTGATTAGACATACACACATGTGCATAGCGACGTTTTTCGCTTGTGTCACGCTTTTCCCTCACCTTGCTTCACTCTCCAGCGGTGAGTAAGGTAGGTAAGCCCAGGTGGGGCCACCCCCTGGTGGAGTTCGTGATTGTGGGTAAGATTAGGGAGATTGCCACAGGCTGAGCGTCAACTTGTGCATGCTGGTGCATTCACACACGCATTAAAAGGGTAGGCGACGCGTGGTGCACTCGGTACAACCCTTGTCTAGGTTCCCCAGGGGCTCCACCCCACGTTCTATAAGAGAACGGGTGGAGTTCCTTAAGCTTGCTTGCTTGTACTGAGGTTTGAGGACAGCGTATTATAGGGCTACCTGAGAAGCGTATAATACGTGGAGGTAGTCTTGGTTCCTCAGCCGCAAACCTTACTCATCTGCCTTTCCTTTACAGGTGGGAAGGTCAGGGTGATTGGTGCAGCAGCGTTCTCTTTTTTCTCCTGCCCTGCTAAACAAGGGCGCTGATCACACAAACAAATAACTCCGCCTCTGCCTGTGGCAGGGCCAGGAGTCCGACTCCATCAACATATGCCCTGTGCACGCCCCAAGAGCACTCCTCTTCTCCAAGCCCCAGCAAGGAAACGCGTTGTGGCGTCCCTGGTGGGCCACAGACGCTTAGTAGCTCTGTGTTTTCTTGTATTCTCACAGGTGAGCCGCTAGGGTTCTTGTCCTCATCTTCAACGCCACTCAGTAGAGCGTGCGTGTAGGAGTGGTAGTCCTGAGTGGGGGCTTGAGCCAGTTGCAGTAGCGCTCGCCCACCAGGATGGTGCCACTGTAGGGTGTGTAGGACCTGTAGTGCGTGTGTCACCGTCCCACCGGTTTCCCGCAATTTTAGCAGGGTTGGTGGGCAGTGGAAGTGGTTAGGCTAGACTTTGGCCATCCCAGCAAATAGGCGTTTTCAAGCCTTCATAGCTTTTGGCCACCCCTCCCTGTAGTAGACAGATAGGTAGGGAAAAAAATACCTGGATTAGTGCGCTGGGTATTCTCCTCAAGGTTTTGCGCCAGCACAGAAATTGGGCGGTTAGGGGAGGAGAGACCCGGGGCGTACCCCCTGGCACCGGTTAAGACAATCCTCCAGGTTTAACAAGCGGGCAGACGTGGGTATAATTAGGACACCACTTCTGCGGCTTGCTCTCAGGACCCTAGGAAGAGCACACTCACACATACACTTAGGCAGGTAAGGGTAAGGTTCAGTCCCTAGCTTTAGTCTTGGAGGCAAGCGTCTCAGCGAGCCTCAGCAACTCACCGAGGTTGTTCTGGGACACGTAGTCAACCAGAACTGAATTTAGGCGTCCCTCAGGTAGAACAAACGCAGAGGAGGGCTCCCAGGTGGCCTCTTCGACTCCAAACCCTTCCCAGAGGGTGAGGAAGCGCCAACCCTGGCGATAGCGGTGGCGTAGGAGAGATTTCACCAGGTAGAAGCCCTCCTTAGCCATCTCCTCGGCGTTCATGTCGGAGAGTTCCCCTTCAACTTCCATAGGGCTGGCAGCCCCTTGTAGGTCTAGGGCGGCGATTTCCTCGTCGTTAAGCTCCCACTCTTCCCCACAGAGGTCTTCAGGATCATAGTAGCGCTTCAGATGTTGAGCAGCGCACACCAGGGTCCCCCCTAGACGGGGAGAACACCGCACGGTGATATGGTGTCCATCCACAGATAGAATCTTGTAGGGCCCCAAGTATGGGTCATCGCTGGTAGAGCGTGGCCAGGCGGGTAGTCGGCTGTGGTGCACCAGCACCCAGTCCCCCTCTTGGTAGGTGGCTGGTACTCGGTGCTTGTTCTTCTTGTTCCACTGACGCTCCCTCAGCCGCTGGAGCATAGCCTTGGCCTTGTCCACCTTCGCTTGTTGCTCTTGGACCCATTCACCCACTGAAGAATGGGTGTCTTCTGGGTAGGGAGCATGTAGGAACCACGCCGGGCGCCCTAGGAATAGCTCATGGGGCGAATAGCCAGTCGCCGAACTCTCTTGGGAGTTGATCATCAAGGATATGACGGGGAGTAGTCTCACCCAGTCTCTGGTGCGTTCAGTTTTGCACCATATCCTTACATTCTACTTGAGGACACGAATCTGTCGCTCACATAGGGGGTTGCTCTTGTGAGAGTAGGGGATCCCCGTAGACACCTGGACATTGAGGGATCTCAGGACCCTCTTGTACCAGCCAGTATCTGAGCGTACTCGTACGTCCTCATCGGAGTTGATCTCCTTGGGCGCCCCCCCTAGGACCCTGTCATAAGTAGAGCTGTGTTAAATTCAATCCAACTGAATTTATAGTTTCGATTTAGCCCAGCCAAGGAGCGACCTGAAGTGGAGTTGAAAGATTTGGTGAAATACTACGTGCCGATGCGCATGGAAGGCAGCTCTCCACCAAACTGGGAAGTGGTTTTTGGCTATGACATTTCGAAATTCAAGGGCTACAATGTGGACGAGGTCCGAGTTGCATTGAATTTAACACAGCTCTGGTTATCACAAGGTCCCAGGGCATAGACACAAAACCACTCCTCCAGGAGTATCTTGATAGTCTCCTCTCCGGTAATGTGCTTGGTACAAGAGAACACCCTGGTAAACCTGGTCAACCTACAGGTTACCACGAGGGCGAAGTCATAGCCCCCGAACTTCGGCATCTCCTTGTAGTCCACGTATAGAACACTGTTAGCACAGTGAGCGATGGGCAGGGTCGAGTAGAGACCTCTGTCCCTGATATAACCTGGTTTGCAGGACCCACGGGCACTTGTCCACGATAGGCTGGAGGGTTTTCCGCAGTTGGTCGTCAGTCCGTGTAGTGTGGAACCACTGCTTGAATAGCCTCAGGGTACATTCAGCACCAACATGACCGCTGGACTCATGGGTCTACTTCAGCAGCGCTGGGACTCTGTCACTGGGTACCACGATGCGGTCCTCGTGGCAGAGGTAGCTCTTGTCCCTCTTCCACTGATCTTGGTTGACCAGGAGGCGTTCAAGGCGTTTCTCCAGGCGCTTGTAGATATCCCCAAACTCCTTCAGGTACTCCGATTGTTCGAGCCCATCCAGGGGGCGTATCATAGTCATGTTGAGGTCCAAGTGCACGTCCATACGGCTGAACGCCTCCTTAGCCAGCGCTTCAGATCGGGCACTAATCAGGGCGTCGAAGTTGTTGCGGCTGATGTAGTCTGCACACTCGTTCTTTACTCCCTGGATATGGTGTACCGTCAGCCGTAGTTGGCTGAGGTAGGTCCACCAGCGCCGTCGCTTGGCCTCCTCAGGTGGGGGACCCTTCTGGAAAGTGCGGACCGGCTCTTGGTCGCACAGCCAGACCACAGGGTTACTTCCCAACAGTCCTGCTTGTGAGGATGGCACCAGCATACCCGCGAGCAATTCCTGCTCATAGGTGGAGTAGTTCCCCCTGGCCTGGTTCCATTTCCAGTTCGGGAGGCCCAGGGGTACTAGGACCCAGTTGTCGTCAGGGTAGCCGTGCTTGAGAGTTCCATCTCGGTTGAGACCTTCAGTTCCCCATTGGGCAATAGCCGAGTCGAACTCCTCCTTCTCTAGTGCCTGCCATAGGAACGACGTTCCACCACCGCCCACATTGCTGGCGTCGGTAACCAGGATAGTCTCCTCCTGTGCCCTAGGCACGCCCAAGCACTTAGCGTTGGCCACCTTGTCTTTGAGCTCGTCAAACGCTTGTTATTCTTGTGGACCCCAGCGCCAAGTAGTACTCTTCTTGATCAAGTCCGTCAGAATGGCGCTGGTGTAGGTGAAGTTTTTGATATGGCGGCGATAGAAGTTGCACGCCCCAATGAAACTGCGTACATCATGAAATCCTTTCTTGGGGTCTTTATGTCGTACCTTAGCGTCCATCAGGGGTTTGGCCTTAGAGGCCGCTGGGGTCCACCACCCATAGCCAACATCAAGCCCCAGGTACTGCATGGTCACCTGCATGAACTCACACTTCTCCAGCTTGAGTCGGGTGTGGTTCTCTTGGCAGACCGCAGAGAACTCACCCAAGAGGATTGGGTGGTCCTCCTGGGTATTGGTCCCGAGGCATACATCGTCGATGTGAGCTTCCATCTGGGCCCCACGGGATATAAGATCCTGCACCTTAGATCTCCTTCGTAGGATGGACAAGATCTTGTTCATCAGCTCTTGGAATAGAGCGGGTGCGTTGGCCACGCCAAACGGCATGACCTTCCTCTTGAACACCCTCCCCTGAGGGGTGATGAAGGCTGGCAACTCCTGAGCGTTGGGCGTCAGGTCCACCTGCCAGAATCCGCTCCTTTTGTCCATCTTGGTCTTGTAGCGACAGGAGGCTATCCTCTCAAGGGTAGACTCCATATTAGGAATGGACCCTGAGTGGTTCAGCGTTTTCTTGTTCAGCTCTTCGTAGTCCACTACCAGCCGTTTGGCTGTAGACCCACGTTTAGCCACCAGGAAACAGGGGCTGCAGTGTAGGGGGTAGTCCCCGTCCTTGTACTCCAGGACTAGGCCGGCGTCGATACATTCTTGTATCTGTCGTTCAATCTCGTCGGCCTGCTCTTTAGAAGCTGGATAGGGTCTCCTCCGGATCTTGTGACCCACGAACTCGGGTTTCAGCTTGAGGTCCATCTGTACCAGCTTGTCACATGAGGCTGGAGGGGGTAGTTCTCCGAACACCTCAAGATAGGTCCTTATAAGCGTCTACACCCGCGGGTCTAAAAGCTTGATCTTGTCCTCCATGTCCTCGTCGGAGTGTAAGTTGCTTGCCTCCTGAGTAATAGATGTCGGGAGGTGATCCTCCACCGACTCACAGCCCTTGGTAGTATCCTTCAACCCTTGGTAGGCATATAGTAGGTCTCGTTCAACCATCTCCGGTGGACGATGGCAACATAGGCACGCTCCAGGGGGTTCGCATACACATTCCTCCGGGAGGTCGTCCTCCTCTGGGGTCCTCACATGGGCACCCCACACGCTCTTCATGAGCTTAAGATCTACCTCCCTTTGCCAGGTGGTGATCTTCTGTTCGAGGTCCTCCTTCAATTGGGATAAATCTCCCATACATCCTTGCTTCAGTGGCCATGAGCTGCGGGTAGGCTTAGCGTAGCATAGGTTTTTCGCCACCAACCTCCTCTTGGAGTCCACATACTCCCTTAGCCTGGATCTGGGATCAAGCTCCTCTTCCACGGGGTCTTCCACCCTCATGGAGAGTAGGGGTTTCAGTGGGGCGACGTACTCGGCGTTCTCCACTTCCTCCACGCAAGTCTGCACGAAGAAGGCGTCGTGCTCAGTTTCGTCATCTGAGTGGATAGAGCTGGGGAGCTCGGAAAGTCCACACTCAGAGACTCCATCAGGAACAGGTACATGGCAGGGTGAGTTGGGGGTGTTAGTGTTAGTCAGGACGTATTCATCTCCTCCGGGTATAGTCTCAATAGCATCTTGAGGTCGTAGTCGATCCTTCGAGTCACCTAAGGCTAGTCCATCGCTTTCTCGTTGTATAGCCAGGACCGAAGTCGAGTCCAGGTCCTCCCAGGGGATTGAGGTAAGACCTCTGTCCACCACGCTGAGCATACTCTGCCATCCGGATTTCCCGATAGGCTTCTTACGCCCCAGAGGCACGTAGATGGCCTCATCAGGTAAGCGAACAGAGCTGATAGTCAGCCTGTCCAGGAGGGTTCGCCAGTACTCGTTGGCCCCATGGGCTCCCCAATCGGGGGAACACAGGACCATATGGGAACGTTCCAAGGCCACCTTGGTCAAGACCTTCCCCAGTTCACTGAACCTGGGGTTCCTGTAGGCCATCCCGAAAGAGGGCCAGTAAAATTTGTAGCTGCATTTCTTCCCCTTGCTGCAGTAAAGGTACAGGACATGTTGCTTGTCGCTGGCGAACAACTCCACACTCAGGTCTTCTCTAGAGTAACCCAACTTCTTCAGACCTTGGTCTAGGACGTCCCCCAATAGTTGATAGTCTTCAGTTTTGGAGGCCGCCGTCATGTTCGAGGGCTCCTCCTTCGATACCCTCAGATAGCTCGAGGTGTGCTCAGACTGCTCCAGTGGCACGGACTCTCGAGCTGCCCTCGCCGTGGTCCACGTAGAGGAGGTAGGGCGCTTCCAGCGTCAGGGATTGTATCTGGGAGTGCTGCACAAAGAAGTCAGTCCCCAATACAAAGTCGAAGGCTTCAGTGTCCATCACATAGAAGCGATGGGCGATAGTTCGGGAGCCCATAGGTACCTCCACTTCACAGTCCCCACAGCTGTGCACCACATGCCCATCCCCCATTCGTATAGCCGCGGTGGTCATGGGGTTCTTCAGGCTCCCACAAGGTAAAATTTTCTTGGCCACTATTGATATGGTTGCCCCAGTGTCCAATACCCCCAGGTATTCATGTCCCCCTAGTCGGATACGTACCCAGAACACCAAGTCAAGGGCCCCACCAGAGCGTCCCCATCAGAACTCCGCGGGACAGGTCACCTCGAACCCCTTGTTCTGCAATTTGCGGGCCATCCTCATGAAACGGCTTCTCTTCTTAGCGTTGCCATCATCACCGCCTTCATGCTCACGCTTAGCCCCTTGTTCTCGCTGGGCCTGCGTTTCCGAGCCTGTGGTTGGACCTGACTGCCCCCCAGAGGGCTCGGAGTTCCCCCCTGGATTAGGGTTGGGGTTGCCTCCGTTCTTGTCCGGGTTCTTGCTGTCCTTGTCTGGCTGGCGGTTAGCGCCTCCTCCTCGTCCACCTTGACTCTTGTCTTGCCCTTGTTCACGTCCTTTCGACTTGCCCTTGCCGGAGTCGTCGCCTTTGCCTTTGCCTCCGGCTTTGCCAGAGCCTTTGCCAGGATCCTAACCCTTCAGCTTCGCCAACAGGCGCTGCTTATGGTAGCACTCATCCTTGTAGTGCTTCCTCTTCCCACAGAAGGCACAGGTGATAGTACACCTGTAATGATCCGGCATCTTCGCCTTGGCGCCGGTGTTGGTCTCCTGCTTCGTCCCTTGGACTACGAAGCAGTCTCGCTGCTCGCAGTCAGCAGCGTGCTGCATGTGACCCTGCTCATCTCTGGCATCACACCAGAGGAGCTCCTTGACGTTTTCCATGATACGGGCGTGTTTGGGGGTAGTCCCCTGTCCAGGTCTGGATCCTTGGTAACCTTTGCCATGGCTTCCAGAGCCACCCCCTCCAGGACGGTAGTTGTTCAGGTGCTGGTCGCTTTCTTTCTCCAGCGCCAGCTCCAGGAGTAGCACACATAAATCCTCGTAGTGGAGGGCTCTAGCCTTGCGCTCTGCCGTTGAACGGCACTCGTCGCACAGCTCCCGAGGGAGCTTAGCCACCAACCAGAAAAGTAGGTCGTCGCTGCTGTAGGAGTAAGTAAGTAAGTAAGGGCGGCCGCGTCCGCAGCCTCATCTGACATCTCCTTGTTTGTTTTACATGCTGGCCACCTCTGGCGGGAAGGAGAGCTCTCCACCATCAGTTCCCCTGGCGACCCCTGTCTCACCTCACGGCCGAGAACTTCAACCAGGTTCCCTTGGGGCATGACCGGCGGTAGGCTCCCTTCAGTCGCTGCCCTCACGGTTTCAGCTCCTCCCGGTCACCCTTTGAAGGATCCCCCGGCCTTCCCCCCCCTAGCACAGCCTTTTGGGCGCCTGCAGGCGGGTTTCCTGTGGATAGCCCTCGCCGACAGCGGAGCATTTCTCTCTGTCAACCACATTCCATCACTCCCCATCCCTCACGGGTTGGAGTACCCACTGGGCTCCCGGATGCACTTGGGTGTCGTCCATCCACGGCTGGAGGCCAGGGGGCGACCCTTTCCACGTTCCCCTTGGTCCCGCTCACGCGTGAACCTACGTGTACTCAGGCCATTGACCCGGGGATCTCAAGGTCAACCCTCACCCCTGCGGACACCTCACCGCCGTCCTGGAGTTCAGGGCATTTTCCCGACTTCCCGTGGTCAGGTTCCCCATGGTTGGCCCATGGTTCACCACTCCATGGCGACTGGTTTCCCAATCCCACGGGGCTGTTGCTTGGCGCTTTCGGTCTCCCTGCCCATCCCATGTCCCATTCCCCTTTGCCTCATCCAGGCACCGGCCCCCCCTCAGCGTCCCATGGACTCCCTACCCCGTCGGGCCGTTGTGCGGCCCTAGCCACACGCCCTTCCCCGCCCCGTCCCCTTGTCCCATCATCCCGAGTTTATACCCCACCGGGTCGCCAGCAACCCTGTGGCGCGGGCCCACTGGATCCTCATCCATCCGGGGACCGTTTCGTGCACCTAGCACGGGTCGCACCCTTCCCGCCCTTTTTCTGCTGTGCCGCGGCCCCGGTCTAATCCCCTGGGCTGTTGTGCGGCCCCATCCCATCCCTCATCCCAAGTTTATACCCCACCGGGCCGCCAGCGACCCTGTGGCGCTGGCCCACTGGATCCTCATCCATCCGGGGGCCATTTTGTGCGCCTAGCACGGGTCGCTCCCCTCCCGCCCCCGCCCCTCACTCCTGTGCCGCCTCCCATAGCACACAGGTTGGGCCGTGCTCCACTCCGCCCCGGACGCTCCAATCCGGGGCGTCTTTTTGTTGTTTTATCTCCGTTGCCTTGGACGCTCCAGTCCGTGGCACCGGGTTCTCCCCCGGACGATCCAGTCCGGGGGCTTGGGCCGTGCTCCACTCCGCCCCGGATGCTAGCATTCCGGGGCGTCTTTTTGTCGTATTCTCTCCTTTGCCTCAGACGCTCCAGTCCGTGGCACCGGGTTCACTCCCGGACGATCCAGTCCGGGGGCTAGTGACGTGCTTCATTCCGCCCCGGATGCTCCAATCCGGGGCGTCTTTTTATCATATTCTCTCTGTTGCCTCGGATGCTCCAGTCCATGGCACCTGGTTCACCCCCGGACGATCCAGTCCGGGGGCTAGTGCCGTGCTTCATTCCGCCCCGGTTGCACCGATCCGGGGCATGTTTTTTTTGTATTCTCTCCGTTGCCCCGGATGCTCCAGTCCGTGGCACCGGGTTCTCCCCCGGATGATCCACTCCGTGCTTGGGCCGTCCTTGACTCCGCCCCCGATGCCCCAATCCGGGGCGTCTTTTTGACGTATTCTCTCCGTTGCCTCGGACGCTCCAGTCCGTGGCACCGGGCTCACCCCAGGACGATCCACTCCGGGGGCTCGTGCCGTGCTTCATTCCGTCCCGGATGCTCCAATCCGGGGCGTCTTTTTGTCGTATTCTCTCCTTTGCCTCGGACGCTCCAGTCCGTGGCACCGGGTTCACTCCCGGACGATCCGGTCCCGGGGCTAGTGCCGTGCTTCATTCCGCCCTGGATGCTCCAATCCGGGGCGTCTTTTTATCATATTCTCTCTGTTGCCTCGGACGCTCCAGTCCGTGGCACCTGGTTCACCCCCGGACGATCCAGTCCGGGGGCTAGTGCCGTGCTTCATTCCGCCCCGGTTGCACCGATCCGGGGCATCTTTTTTTTCGTATTCTCTCCGTTGCCGATGCTCCAGTCCGTGGCACCAGGTTCTCCTCCGGATGATCCAGTCCGTGCTTGGGCCGTCCTCGACTCCGCCCCGGATGCCCCAATCCGGGGCGTCTTTTTGACGTATTCTCTCCGTTGCCTCGGACGCTCCAGTCCGTGGCACCTGGTTCACCCCCGGACGATCCTGTCCGGGGGCTAGTGCCATGCTTCATTCCGCCCCGGTTGCTCCATTCCGGGGCGCCTATTTAACGTCTTCCCTCCGTTGCCTCGGACGCTCCAGTCCGTGGCGCCGGGTTCCCCCCCGGATGATCCAGTCCGGGGGCTTGGGCCGTGCTCCACTCCGCCCCGGATGCTCCAATCCGGGGCGTCTTTAAGACGTATTCTCTCCGTTGCCTCGGACGCTCCAGTCCGTGGCACCGGGTTCACCCCCGGACGATCCAGTCCGGGGGCTAGTGCCGTGCTTCATTCCGCCCCGGTTGCTCCATTCCGGGGCGTCTATTTATCGTTTTCCCTCCGTTGCCTCGGATGCTCCAGTCCGTGGCACCTGGTTCACCCCCGGACGATCCAGTCCCGGGGCTAGTGCCGTGCTCCACTCCGCCCCGGATGCTCCAATCCGGGGCGTCTTTTAGACGTATTCTCTCCGTTGCCTCGGACGCTCCAGTCCGTGGCACCGGGTTCACCCCCGGACGATCCAGTCTGGGGGCTAGTGCCGTGCTTCATTCCGCCCCGATTGCTCCAATCCGGGGCGTCTTTTTGTCGTATTCTCTCCGTTGCCTCGGACGCTCCAGTCCGTGGCACCGGGTTCACCCCCGGAGGAGCCTCTACTCCCCCTACCCCCATACACTGTGTATGACGGTGCATGTTTACACCTCCGTGTGTAAACTTGCTACGGTGTACACGGTTACAAAACCCAAAGGTAGGTCAACCTAGGTCTTGCTTGATTGGGGGGCGGGTGATAACCCACGTAATAGGCAACCATATACTCCCGTAATCAAAATAAGCGCATGCACACACACGCACGCGACCAAACAGACACGGGGCACATCCGGTTTTGGTGTGTCACGGAGAGGGAGGTCTGTGTGTGTTGTGGAAACGCAGGTCCACGCACGGGCCTCCACAAAAACATGCCACGCCCATATCCCAACCCGTTTGGTTGGGCGTTGGGGTAGAGGACCCCTCGGGTGTTGTGGAAATCCAAGTCCACTCGTGGTGAACTCTAGAGAAAATATCAACATACATATTCTCCCATAAATCCCTAGGACCCTGTCATAAGTAGAGCTGTGTTAAATTCAATCGAACTGAATTTATAGTTTCGATTTAGCCCAGCCAAGGAGCGACCTGAAGTGGAGTTGAAAGATTTGGTGAAATACTACGTGCCGATGCGCATGGAAGGCAGCTCTCCACCAAACTGGGAAGTGGTTTTTGGCTATGACATTTCGAAATTCAAGGGCTACAATGTGGACGAGGTCCGAGTTGCATTGAATTTAACACAGCTCTGGTTATCACAAGGTCCCAGGGATATGCATGTGCACACTCGCCCCTTTCTTCATGTTGCTTGTTCCCTTTTCGCTGCAGGCAGGAATATCCCCCGTGAAATTCACCTAAGACATGAAGAAAACACCCAGCCAGCATGCGGCTCCATGCGATGGCAATGGAGGGTACCCACTCCCAACCCGGGCACGCATAGCGACCGGGGATAAATACCCAGGCGGCGGAGATGGCCCGAATCCGCAACACCATTGCTTTTGAAGACCCCACCCACTTACGGAGTGACGGGGCAAAGGCACCCATTGCAATTCATATTAGAATACTTGTACGTAGAGGACGACCCCTCCCTCTAGGCTTAAGTCCTCGCCGTATGTAGTGGCAATTTTGCACGCCACGAAGTGTTTTTCCATGTAATGTGAGCCACACGAGTACTACGTACCTTGTATACTTTACCCTTGTGTGGACAAGGGCAAATCGGTGGAAAGCCATCGCGCCCAACACAAATAGGGAAAATGGGTTGTACCCGCCACCCCAACGAAGTTTCCAAGCCCTCGCCATTTTTGAGCAAATGTTTTAGCTCGTTGGCTTGGGTCACGGGTCAGGGACGGTCGTGGGGTCGTGGTTTCGGTACGGGGCGGCACTCCGAAACCTTGCAAGAACCACCATGCGCACCACCCGGTAGAGTCTTCGGGAAGTGCTTGCCACGTTGTTAGCACCCTTGACAGGGGGCGTCATCGTGGGCAGGACTTTGTCCTGGTGGTGGTAGGAGTGTTCCAGTAAGACCCAAGGATAGGGGTTTGAATGGCATTAAGACCCCCGAAAGAACACGTCCCACTTCTGCCCCAGGCTATATGCCACGCCACCCAACCCCAAGGACTCTCAAGCCTTTAGCGGTGAGAGACGTAGACGGTGGGGTAAACATGCGGTACCCACCGCCCTGCTCCGGTGCAGATTTTTGTAACCGAGGGGCGCGCCGTGCATGCACCTTTTCTTCACGCTTCTTTCCTGTCTCCCACCGCTTCTCGCTCTCTCCTCCTTTCCCCAAACAATAGTATATCCCCATATTGGTTAGGGTTTTGTTTTCGTGGCGCGCTCATGAGAGCGGTCCACCAAGGTGGGCGAGGAGGTCAATGGTTTGGGTAAGATATTGTTGCTGCAAGTAATCTCTCCAAACCTCATTGTAGGACGGTAAGAAGGTCTCAACATGCTCCTCGGTATCCCAGTCTTTGGTATAACCCTCCCAACGCACCTTGAAGAGAAGCCTCTTGCGGTGAGTACGGTGACCCAATATTTTCTTCACGTTATAAGTGTCCTCCTCAAATTGGGAGGGCACTCTAGCAACCTCCTCCATATAGTTTAGAGGCACGGGGGAGCGAGGGGAGTTGACCGTCTTCATTAGACAATCAGCGTGGACGTCAACTAACCCAAGTTGGTCCACTTGAACGACATAGAGGTCCTGAGCCTTCTTGGCCACAACCTCATAGGGCCCATCCCAATAGGGGCAAGTGTTATCGCCAAGATTTTTGCGTTGGCGACGGACCCATACGCGGTCCCCTTTTGAGAAACTGGGGGACATCCTCCTCCTCTTATCATACTTTGAACCATTGTCTCTTGCACTTGAATCATAGCCCTTCGTGCAGGAGCAATAAGCTCCTCACGCCGCTTGAAGTAGTGAGCGGCGTCTTGGGCAACCCCCTGAGGCTCAGCAAGAGGGGGCCCCTTAGTACGGTTGTGTTTACCAAACACAATCTCGTTAGGCGTATAACCTGAAGGACCTGTAGTCTCATGCCTGGCTCGAACAACGGCGGGCAAAACCTCCACCCAGTTAATGCCCTTCTTCAAGGTAAGGGCTTTAGCAACGGCACGCCTTAGCTGCTTGCCAGTATTTTCGGCTTTGCCATTACCTTGGTGCCTACCCGCGAGACACATAGTCGAGCGGACACCAATCTTACGACAAAGGGTTTGGAAATATTGGCTCACAAATTGTGGCCCGCGGTCGGAGCATATTTCACGAGGGGCTCCGAACCTATCAACCCAGTGTTCCATGACCAAATGGGCCGCCCTTTTCCCCGTTAGCCCTTCATCCTTGTCTTCATGACGGGGTTTAGGAATAGGGATCGCGATGAGGTAGCCGGAAAGCCGGCAAACACATAGGAGCATTGGGTCATACGGCTCTCCATCATGGGAGGTGGAAGAATAGTGAAACACATCAAGCGCTATGGAGTCCATGGGCTCCATAGGTATAGGCATAGGGGTCATGTACCCTTGCCTGCGCTTGGTGTCATGTGTCTGAATGGCACATGCGGGACACGTTTGGCATTGCAGTTCCACTGCTTTGTACAACCCCTCACCTTCCACGCCATGGTTAATCTCCTTCCAGTGTTTGTCCACACTGGAGGTAGTTAAGTGCAGTGCATCGTGTTATTCGGCCACCAAACGATGCACTAGCGACGTAAGCACACACCACCGTCCATTACGGACGAGTTTGTTATCCACCAACCTCACCCCATCTTGGAAGCTCCCATTCAAAGCATCTTGCCACATTTTTTTTGTAGCGTCCACAATTTGGGTATTGTCTAGCCCAATTTATGTCAAAAACATTGGGAGCATCCTCCACATGTATAGGAGTTGCTTTCTTGCGGGACTTCCAAGATTTTTTATCTTGGCAATTCGCTCCGTTTCTCCGAAGTTTTTTCTTTTGCTTCGTCCCCCCCCCCACTGGAGCCGAAGCCAGAGGGGGTGGATCAGACGCAGGCGCCCCTTGAGCCCGAGGCGCCGCTTTAGACCGAGTAACAACGGGCGCCACAACCGCCTCAAATACAAGGGGGCGGGCGAGAAGTTCCTCCTTTTCGGCCGCCATCATGTCCCGCACATCCCGGGCCGCTTGGGCCCTCCCATGTATGGACACATCGCCCAACGCCGGGTTAGCAGGGTAAGCCCAAGGCGACAAGAAATCACCCACGGGGTTCACGGGCCCCGGGGTGTAAACCACATGGAGGTCGAATTTAGAGAATAACTCATGCCAACGCCCTTGGCGTGGAGAGGGACCCCCCACGGTTTTGAGGTCCTCCGTAGCGGTATTTTCAAGGCTACGGTGGTCCGTACAGACCTCCACTTGCTTGTTCCCCATCCAACCATGCAATTTTAGAAGAGCCGCCACTATGGCGTAGCATTCTTTCTGCCGAGGGCTCCAATTCAATTGGCTGCCTGACAATTTACGGGCGAAAAAGGCAAGCGGGTGTAGAGCACCATCGGGACCTTCCTGTTGTAGGGCCGCCCCCACCGCCCAATTACTAGCGTCCGGGGTGAGGACAAAGTCCTTATCCCAATCGGCTAGTTGGAGGGGAACAATATCCGTAATAGCACGCTTGAGCTTCAAAAAGGCCTCGTTAGCCGAAGCATTCCATGTTAGGCCTATCGTTTTTCCATTCTCATGCTTAGGGAAATTCTTCAACATCTCAATCAAAGGAGTAGCTATGGAGGCGTAGTTTTGGACATAGCCCGAATAATAGTTGGCGAGCCCCAAGAACCCCCGGATCTCCCGAACATCATCTGGCTTTTCCCAACATTCAAGCGCCGACGATTTCCCTGGCGCCAGCCGGCTTGTGCCATTTTCCAACACATGGCCACAAAGCTCAACTGAACGAACAAAGAAATCGGTTTTGCTAACCGAAGCAACCAACTCCTCTTGTCGTAGCCTATTCAACACGGCACGCACGTCGCGGTCGTGGTTAGCCAAAAGCTCCTCCTCCGTCTCACCGGAGGAACCAATAATAATATCATCAATATATACGTCCGCACAATTCAAACCCTGCAAAACGTGGTCCATGACCCGTTGAAAAATAGCGGGCCCATTCTTGATTCCCATGGGCATGACACGCCATTGGTATCTTTTACCCGTCAAATTCATGGCGGTCTTAGCCCGGGACTCAGGGTGAAGGGGAATTTGATGAAACCCTTTACTCAAGTCCACAATAGTGAAAATCTTGTGTTTGGATTTATTTTCCAACATGTTTTCAATGAGGGGGAGGGGGTGTGCGTCGGGCAAGTTAGCCTCATTAGGTTGGCGATAGTCCACAACGAGGCGCCATTTACCCTTCTCCTTCTTGGGCACAACGAAACCGTTGGACGCCCACTCGGAGGCAGGGCACGGCTCAATCCAGCCACGAGCCAAAGCGTCTTCCACTATTTCTTGCTCCGCCGCGGCACGCTCCCCCACCAACCGTATAGGCTTCATGGACTTGGGTTTAGCGTTCGGGTATAGGTCAAGCTTAGCAAACCCCAACTGCTCCATACCATGGACCTCAGGGTGTTCCTGGCCCGGACGGAGACGAACCTCCCCGCCAAAAACATCCCGCTCATAGTCTGCGAGGATGTGTTTCCTCATGAGCTGCACCTCCAGAGACACAATAGGTTCTTGGGAGGTGACAACGCCACCGACACGAGAAGCCGCCAACAATCGCTTGGCGCCATTAGTTTTTCGGTGGCGTTTAACGGTAGTGGCCCTCCCACCCAATAACTCGTTTTCAATTTCCGTAATGCGTGAACGCACGCATTCTTGTGCCTCCAAATCTTCGGGGGTAGGGTCAAGAGTAACGGGAGCGAGGAGTTTTTTATGGGTCGCCTGATATGTGAGGGTGCGCACCGAAGCCAAATGGTTAGGCACCCTTTCATTCTCCGAGTCCCCCTCCGAGGTCATGCCCGGCTCGTCATCCGTATCGGGGTTAGAGACAGCCGGTGCCAAATTGGAGGCCACATGACATTTGGTGGCCGCCAAATTTTCCTCCGCAATACCACCGTCCACGTACAGCGCCACCGTGGACCAACCCCGCTGAGGAAGGGGCGTGAGGTGGTCATTTTGATAGAGACGGGCCTTAGTCTCCGGCCCAGGAAGGTGGTACCCTTGCAAAGTAATTTCCATAAGGGGTTTCCACCACTCCCTATGTGTCCACTTCGGCCCTGGGACGATGGATCGTAGTTTTTCTTGCCGAGTTTTCCGAAGTCAATCGGAAAACCGATGATACGGAGGGCACATCCAATACAATTTGGAGGGGTCCGCGGGAGTGAAAAAGAAATCTTCAAGCGGCGAAACCCAACGGGTGGCCTGGGCCATACCCGGGACCCTATTGAAGGCATCCACGTTGGGGCTTTTGCCAAATTGTTTTTTGACACGTGCGGCCCAATATGGCGTGAGGCCATAGTCAGACTGAGTCCACATGGACCCATCACGCCGTGTGGGTAGAACATCACGGGCAAGGATTTGGGGAGCAAATTCAATGAGCTCCAAAGCACATGCCCGATCCTGTACGGGGGCCACGGAGGAAGCGGTCAAGGCATAGGATGTGTGTTTCTCGGCCTCAACACGGTTAGGCGGTTCACCACCAGGGGGCGTAACCACAATTGCTGGGGCCGGGTGCATAGGAGTGACCGCCCCAATGATTGGAACAGTTATGCCCCACACGGACTGACGTGACACTTTACCATGAATGGGTTTAACCAAAAATGGCTTGCTGGTTCGTGGAGCTTCACGGAAGTCCTCAATCCAAAAACGGGGGTGCACTGGATGGTGAGAGTACAAACAATTGAAACGGACAAAATCGCTCACACAATGTTCGTAACCCCATGGGTGCCCAAAAAAAACCATATCCCAAGGTAAATTCGGGACAAGGTACGGGGACACGCCATATTGGGCAACACGAGGAAGTGAAACACTACCATCCGAAACCCCCGTAAATTGAATTTTGACGTCTATTTGCTTGCCCCCCCCCCCCGGCAAAGGCGTCTCATTATCGGCTTGGAGTAGGCGCCTCCGTTGGGGGGATTCATATTTTTCGGAGATTTGGTCTCCGAAAACATTGGGGTTGGCCAAAGCGACCGCTTGGCACCCAAAATCCACCAAAACACGGAGGGCCTTGAATTCTCCATTGGGCAAAACAACCTGAACGGAAAGTTCGGTTTGAATCTCACTAGTCACTATATGCCCCTTCATGACTCTCGATGGAACGAGAGCCACTGTAGCGTCACAGGGGTGCCCGAGGGTTTCTTCTTTCGAAGAGGGCGCCTCTGGGCACTCCTACCAACGTCCGCGCCCGTACGGCGCTCCCTTTCCTCCTTTAGCGCCCTTGCCGCCGCCACTCTTATTACCACCGCCACCCTTATCACCACCGCCACCCTTATCACCACCCTTAGGTTTACCATCCTTAGACTTACCCGCAACGCTCCAATGAGTGTCATTACATGGAGAATTAGGCTTACACGTCCAAAGGGTGCTATTGGTGGCACCCCAATAAATCCCAGACATGTCCATCTCCGTTTGTTTGCGTGTTTTCCAATGTTTGGAACACGGAACCCAAAAGGTAGGTGGCTGTTTAGCCGCGGGGCCGGCGTTTTTCTTCGCCGGAGGTTTAGGGTGACCCACGGCGTTGACGGAGGTGTCAGCGGGTTCAGACGTGTTAGGGTCCGCCGTAGCATCCGAGATACTATCCGCGTTAACCGCATTCACCGCGGTTTTATTGTGACAAGGGCGATGAGTGTACATCACCGTCGTCTTGTCTCCCTTATTTAGGCGTTCCAGAGCTTCCCTCTCCGATACGCTTTTATGGGCAAGGGCGTAGATCTCCCCAAGCTTCAAACGAGGCATACGTTGCTCCACTTTCATAGTGTAGCCGCGCGTGTGAGGTGTGTTGTTGAGTTGAAAGATCCACTCCTGTACAGGCGGGTCTTTGCAATCAACTATCACCCCCGGCTCAGAATAGGAAACAATTTCAGGAACCGTAGTGCAAGGTTGAGCGCTATATTTCCTGAGTTCTTTTTCAAACCGGGCGCGACCCTGCGAAAGGTCAAGGCCACCAAAATCCACGGCATAGCTGTCCGGGCTATTCTTGGCCTCTTGTTTGACGACTTTCTCCTTGATCCAGGGGAGCTTGCTTAGGAGCTGCTCCCGGATCACGTAGGGGCGAGTCTCATTGCTCAAAGGCAACAAACATTGCCAACGAGCATAGAAATCTTCAAGGTCGATGAGGGTCACTTGCCCTTTAACCACCCTGCGGGTGAGGGCTCGCCACCTTTCATCCGCCCTTGAGGGGTCATACTCGTGGAAGCGTTGTTCCAAAAAGTCCCACAACTGTTTGAGGGTGGGGGCCGTTCGTGTGTGGTGGGTGGCCTCGGCAACCCGTGTGTTGATGATCGCTTTTAGCCATGGGGGCAAGGTACTCAAAATCATTTTTGCCTCGTTGGCTTTTCGGTATATGGGATCACACACCCCCAACCATTGTTGAAGCTTCTCCACCCACTCATCGTAGCTCTCTGACTGCCCATTAAATTGCGGTTTGGGCATGTCACTATCCTCCACCGCTTTGGTGTAACTATTTTGCACCATAGGCATTTGGTACGAGTGGTAAGCGGGAGGAGACATGGTTGGGGCTGCACCTCCACTTGCACTTGGTGCAACCTTCACTGGAGAAACTGTACACCTGTCCGTAGGATGAGAGGGCGTGTACGAAGGTTTCCCGGGGGGAAGTGAAAACATTTTTCGTGAGGGGATTGATGTTCCCCAACGAAGAGGTGTTCTCCTCCGCATTGGCCCACGGGGCCGTAGGCTCCGGGGGGTGTTCTTCGCCCTTAGGCACCGCTCTCCACTCGGGGATAGCAGGTTCCTTCTGCTTTTCGGCGGTTCCCCTCCACGAAGTAGGTTCTTGGTGGTGAAGGTGTTCGTGGTGTTCCTCCCTGCCCCTCGGCCACCCCAAATCTCGACAAGCGTTCGGATGGTAAATGCAATCGTGGGCTGGGTGGACTGAGAAAGGAAGGACACACCAACCACGGGATGAACTGGATGGCGCGCCCATGGGCGCCGTAGGCGCCGCTGGCTGAGGATCAGAAACGGGTGGAGGCGCAGATGGCGGGGGCAGGACCACCGTAACAAGCTCTGCAGGCGTGGAATACCAGTGGTCCCACGCATAGATCCTAGATGCAACTGCGGCGTAACGCGTAGTGAGCATCTCCACTGCGCCAAAGCACTTAGCCGTATTGCTGTTGCACATTTTAAGACGCTACCCTCCACCGCCTCAGAATCCCGTTGGTAGCCCTGAACCGCCGCGTCAAACTTAGCCGATGTGGACAAAATTTGGGTCATCCGGTGCCCGTAGGACTGACTGATGCCTGCGGTAGAGGCTACTGCCTGAGAAAGCTCCTGCTGGGATCGCTGCAACTGTAGATTCTGAGTTCGCACGTCCTTCACTTGAGCCATCAGCGATTGGATGCACGTTTCATAGTGCACCACACACCGGGGACAGCCACAGGTGTGCTTTAGCTCGTCTTTCCCCCGTGTTTGAGCGGGGCCCCCAGAATGTCGAAACGATGAACCCCCCCCTGCACGAGGAGGAGATGACCCACCACCGCCTCCCCGAGCAGCCCCCCCTGCCACGGAGGGACCAGAGGCCCCCCCCCGCAGGGTGAGACGGGGGTGTGGGGCGCGCAGCAACTGGGGCAGGCGCCCCCCCACCAGACGAATGTCCCCCCCCCGAACCCCCACCAAGAGATGGCCGAATCAGGTACGGAATGCCATTCACGTGCTCGATGTAAGCCGGCTGGTGCGGTGACAACGAAGGGGGGAAAGGACCAACAGTATTAGGCTGCGGCTGTGGCGATGGGGATTCTTCCACCACAATATATTGTGGTGACTCATGAACCACCAAAGGTGAATGGATTCTCGGATGGAAAGCAAAAACAGGCTTCGAGCCCGTTGCAACCTCTGGCTCCCCCCCCCAATTGGGCAGTACCCGCGGTTGGGGGTCCTCCGTAGGGGATGTAGTTGTGGGGGGAGAAACCAAGTTTATTGGGAGGGTTGCTAAACCTCCCTCCACCGGATTCCCTCCCCCCCAGCACAGATTGTTAACCTTCGGCATCGCCGGAGAATCATCCACTAGGGATGGACGATCTTTCGTGCCACTCATAGGCGCTGGAGATGTAGTACCGGCCCGGTACTCCGTAGGCTCCGGAGATTCCACGACAAGACACGGGCGGTTTTTGACGCCGCTCATAGGCACCGGGGATTCCTCCGCAACCATGCACTGAGGGGCCGGAGAGTCCTCCACCATGATGAAGTGGGGCGCCCGGGATTTGTCCACAAGCATGGGGCGATCCCTGGTCCCTGACATAGGTTCAGGTGGTGCAGGCGACGAGGCAACAGAAATAGGGGAATGCTGGAGGGCGCGACGTTCCAGCACCCCAATCTTTTCCTCCTCATCGTTGTTGCCCTGTTCCAACGCCAGGGGGAACCACTGCTCAAACTCATCCTCCTCGATTTGCGTGCGGGATTCTTCGATGATCGTAGGATTTAGCCTGGATCCGCTTGGGGGATTGGGATAGGCTCCCAAGAAAGGAGATTCCTCCACCAGGGAGGGAAGCGCCGCGATCCACTCATTGGAGTGGGCGACGATTCCACCGTAGTGGGGTTCTGCCTAGTCCCCGACAGGGCTTGCTGCATCAGGGCCACGGACTCTCGAGCCGGACCCAGATGGCCATGGGGATCAGGTGTGAGCGAGTCGATTTGACAGTTTTCAGCGTCGAGTTGGTCAACAATAGGGCTGATGGGCCCTGCCGCAAACAGGTTTTTTCTGACCTGAGGCTCTGGCAACCCCCCTAGTGACGGAGGAGTGCCAGAGTCGACCACGATGGGGCCCATTGGCGCAGCCATCGTACCCCAGTCGGCAGTGAGCGACCTAGTAGATGACTCGAATATTGCCCGATTCTACCCGCTAATAACGGTTCCCGAGCCTGTAATAGGCAGTTCTGGTCCTCTTAGCTCTCCCTGAGGGGGGGTCTCTTTCCCCCCAAACCATCCCAGGTACACCAGCTGGATCTCGAGGATGGGAGGCCCTGATGGGAACATTCGGGGATTTCGGAGACTTGGGATTTGTAGCCACTTGGGGCTTGGCCCGTTTTTGCGGCCACTGCCCGGTCGATGGAGTCAGGGCCGAGGAGGTCCTGAGAGTGGGGACCTGGACACCCTCAGCTATTCCTCCCGGGGAGGAGATTTTTACTTGAATTTGGTCCACGATGTCGCGGACCGATCGCTTTCCGCGATGCCAAACGCCCAACAGATTCGAAACATTTTCGCCTCTGCTACCATGCAACCAGACCGGGTGGTCAGGAGCAGAGCTCGCAGTGGCATGAGCAGCAACATTGCTTGGCACAGAAGACATAACGATAGTGTTGACTGAATAGTATCCTGCAAACAGATATGGTACACATAGCCAATGAAATATCTGATATGCACATATGAGAAATCCATCCTATCATCCACTAATTGATATAACTACTAAACATCCAAGATTGCCTTATCTATCCCACATCCTATGTTCCTAACAAGGAAATGGAATATAATATACCCTGTCCCATATATATCCATTATATATAGGGCCATATAATGATCCCTGAAGGGTATTATGCTAGGGTAGGGTTGTGACCTGCTTCAACTGTGGATTATACATCGGTAACCTTCTTCGTAATGTCCGTTGTAATCATGGCGGGCAGGGGAATGATTTTCTTTTTTCCAACAGCCACTCAATTGCAGGGCTGTCCAGTTTTCATGGCGGCCGTAGCCTTCGCTACTCGAAGGATAGGGTTTTTTTTCCAACTGGGATTAAGGAAGAAAATGGAACACGAGATTGTGGTCCGAGAAACAATTTTTGGTTACTGGCATCGGAGCGCACGCAGAAACCAATTACAAATAGCGACGGCAGCGTGCGCACTAGTAATGACGCCAGGAAAAGGCCAGATGTTTTCAAACACACTGTTTTTCAATTACGCTGTGTGAAACGTGAATTAAAATATGTGCGCAAATTTAATTCTACGCAGAAATACACAGAACGTCGCTTCGCGCCAGAAAATCAGTAACACACCAAATGATTGCAGAAGTAAGCAAAGGAGCAGCAGCACTAAGATAGGCGTGCGCTGCAAAACCAGCATACCAAACAGCTGATGACTTGTGCAACGGGGTGACATGAAACGATCTGGCGGCCAAATTGGTCTTGACATTTGCACAGCGACTCAGGATCAGCAAAAGAACGCAACACAGTTTACCCGCAGCTAAGAGGCAGGAGGACAAGCGCTAGGTAGCATTTGGCGACAAGAGGGCTAGAACCTGTACCTGTTGATGCGTCAACGGGCAATAGGAAACAGAAAAAAACCGGGAAACACTACAAGGTACCTAGCACAAAAGAAAGACGAACCAAAGTACGACTTGGGCAAGCAAACGCCGCCGCAAATACAATGGACGAACAAGCAGCAGCAGCATTTAAAGCAACGTGGACATTGGCGCTTGCATCGTGGTGCGTGCTGTGGATCCACAACTGGTACCTGGCACAATACACGACACACCCAGACGAAAGAGACCGGTCGCAAAACTGTACTGCAACCCCTAGCACCCCGGGGATTGAGGGGATGCGCAGTGCAAAAAACTGTACTGCAATGGCAGTACTTCAGCTAAAGCAGAGACCGACGTACTGGGCAGGACACCCAGCCATTGAGGACCCGGCAGCACGCATAACGACAGTGGCGCGGGCTCTGCAACAGCGCGAAACTAGACTCACCCAGACTCTGCGTGACATGGGATACGCCGATGGTTGTGTTCCAGATAACGGAAATGTGAGGGCACCGTTGCATGTGAGGAGGAATGCAACAGCCGTGCAGGCACCATTGTGGCGCCCGTTTGCCCTGTCGAAGGAAAAGGTAACCTGCGGTGTTGGTCTTTTAAACTTGTTGCAGTTTGCGAAGGACACAGCACAACAGACAAACAGGGTCTGCCGCTGTCGGTTGACGGGAACATGCACTACAGGATACTAAAACTGTTGTATGGGGCAAAGAACGAACCGTGGAATATGTGCCCCTACCTGCGGCACGTACCTGTAGTTTACGGTGTATGGCACGCCTACAAGTTTGTTATTACACACACTTTTCGGGTTTTTTGGCCTGTTTTAACCTACCTACAAAAAGTGGTGCTAGGCCCTGGTTCAACCATACATTCGTACCCAAAGCTGATAGCTATGGAAAAAGCTATTGCTGCGCTGATGCTTGCAAGACCCAGAATACTACGCCCGTATTGTCGCAAGGCACAGGCCGCAACTGCAGTCAGTGGTCATGATACAGCGCATGCCAATAGGTCAGCAGTGGCAAACGCAGTGTTGTGTTTGTTGTATGAATGGTGCCCATTGTTGTTGTACTTGGGTCACCTGGCACGAGAGTGCAACTGGGCAGGGGAAAACAACAGTACAGGGTCGCAGGCCCAGGAGGTGTTGCTGTTGAGTTTGTGTCTGTTGCGGTGGTTGCGACGCAGAGCGTGTGACAGTGTTCTGAAGTATGAATGCCCCATCATGTGCACGTTGCTGTACAGCAGCAAGTGGCACCAAGACTTGCCCGGACAGGCGCACTTAGAGGAGTTTGGTGAGGGGATGCTGAGCAAACTGATGTGTGACAAGCGAAAAACACCGGATCCGTTATTGTTGAGGAGGTGGAAAACCAATTTTCTTATTACAAGTTGGTCCCGCTAGCGAACGCGTGGGTGTGCAAAGCGTTCCCAAGAACCGGGTACAGAGGATGCGACAACGACTAACAAGTTTTTTGGCAGCGGACCGCATTTGCATGGGCTATGTAGAATGTGCGCCGGACCGCGTCAGCACTATTGCAACCTCTTGGCCGAAGAGGTTTCCCGAGATTTCCCCGCCACCACCACAACCCCTTGGTTACGACCACTACAGGCTTCTTAGTCACAGCGTGCTGGATGCCCTCATTGACTAGAAGACAAACCCGACAAACCACCTGAAACCAAAACTGGATGCTGTTGTGGGGAGGAGAACAGATATGGATGCCGACAGACAGCAAGCAGCAACGTGCAACGCCCGCCAACGAGTGCGGTAACTGACACCCGCAGTGCGCGAAGCCTCGCGCACTAAAGTACACAAGAAACAGGTCTGTATTGTGGTGTGAGTGCCCGAGACCTGGCGCACTGAGTAGGCCGCTAAGTCCCGTGGAACTCGTAGCAGCAAATACCGTTGTGTGACAGATTTGCGAAAACCAGTGGCAAAATGGCGATTGGACTGAATTCGGAGCCCAAATGGACGTGTTCTGTGTCATGCCATCTGCCCTCTTTAGGTTTTTTTTAGCACCATGAGTCAACAAGGGTCGCCAGAACGGAGGCGAACAGAGAGGGAGTGGAGTCATCACCAGGGACCGACGAAGGGGACACACCAAAGAAAGGGCAGAACAAGAAGGGGGAAAAGAAGCCAATACCGGAGATCAAGCTCACGTTTGACATTCAACAGCAGCTGGAAAAGGAGAATGGCAAAGCAGTGAAGATGAAATTGATTGATTCGAAGATCGACAAGACCAAGGAGGGAGGACAGATCTGATCCGTCAACCACGACGACGTTACCAAAAAAGTGGCGGGATACCAAGTGTTGCCGCTACCGGGACCGTTGCATATAGCCGCATGGGAGAACAGTGGTATGACTCGCTCTGTATTTTTGCATAAGGCCGACAACATTTCATCTCCCTGCTGTGCTGTGGTACATGATTGGCGTTGCAGATGGCGCACTTTACGTTCTGGATTGGGCACCACGGGGCAGAGGCATGCAGGGCGACTCAGAGCATGCGGCAAGCAAAAGGCCAAGAACTGGAGGACTGGCAAGAATATTGCTATGTTGACATTGTCAAGTACAAAAAGCCTTGGAGGATCCGGGCCAAGGTTGCAGGATTACAGGAAACTGGCAGCCAGTCTGTGACGTGGATTCCGTTGTCCGAGGCGCTAGACAACATGCTTTTGTACATTGAGGACCACAAGTGGGAAAAGGAACGAAAAGATTTCGAACGGTTCAAAACTGCTGTTGTGCACGCTCCCGCCAACTCTGCGTTTGTTGCCCACGAGCTGTTGGAAGACCCAGGGCACACAGTATGTGTTGGTGTGTCACACAGTCGCAGTGCGCGACGTCTAACGCACTGCATTGCAAGCTTTTTTTTGGTGGAGGCATCATTCAAGCACTGGAGGGACCTCTTCTCCCTGGCATACTACTACGGCATGGACGCGGTGAACGGTATGAGGAACCTCGAGGGTAAGAGCAGGAAAGAGGACGTCACAAGGAACACCTTCAAGAAACTGGTGGGGCCAAGTTTATGGCAGAAGGTCTGCGCGCATATGAACCTGAAGGATGCAACCATACACAGTACCCAGTCCCAGATTGACGCGTTGATTACGGAACAATGGGTTACTTTCCACCTTGACCATGTGGACAATAAGCATTTCCTCAACCAGACCGCAGGTATGTGGCTGTTTTGCAGCTTCAGTGCACGAGGGCTCGCACACTCACCCACCATTTCATCACATATACACGGCTGCCGATGCGAGGATTTGGGCAGAAGCCGCAGCAATGAGCACAACGCAACTGAAGATTGGCCTGGGAAACTGGGGTCGTTGGGAAGACGCAAAAAGCTCGAATTACCGGTCGCCGTGGCCACAGTGGAAAACGTTGACCGGTGCACCTCTGTGGCAGACTGGGGACAAGGAAGCACCTCCGTCAGCGCAGACCCTGTCCGTGCGAAAACAACTGCAAAGGAAGGCTGAGACAGCAGCATCAGCACCGACGCCACAGACACAGTTGAGTAAAGGCGAAGTAATCAATGTCTCCAAGCAGGACGAGCAAGGGACCAAGTACAGCTTGACAGCATGCCGTGTTGGGGATATCGAAGAGACACCACCAGCCCATTTCCGGGACTTGCAGTACCCGTTGTGGGTTGTGAACGTTAACCTCTTCGTGGAATACAACTCTGCAGGATTCGTTCTTAAGTGGTTGTTTGATATGATCATGTTGGGTAAGGATCTGATTTTCTATGGCGAGACTGATGTGGTGTACCGTGCTGGCCGAAACATGCAGAGGCTGTGGCGTATCGAGAAGCAGGGGGACCCAACTACAGTGCGTTTCTATCACGCCTGGTTGCCGGTATACTCTTGGAGGTCAGGTTCCCTCACAACCAACATGTATTAGTTTGATGAGCACACTATGTGGATTGCAACAACAAACCTCTGGGATAAGCAGGTATATCCGCCGCTTTCGCTGTTTTTGACGCCGTTGAGTGCGCGAGGCCTCGCGCACTATTGTCTCAGTTATTCGTCTTTCTTCATCGCATTTGCAGCTGCGCAACTGTCTGACGTTCTCCGCTGGACTTTCCGCAGAGATGCAGAACAAGAACCTCGGTGGTTTCATGCCCCTGAGTCACGTGCTGTGGTACCTTGACAAGTATTTTGTTGATTGTGGAAATATTGATTCCGTGGTTGTTGTGTATGAGACGCCGGCCATGGCCGCAAAGATTGCGATGTCGGACGGGAGCACTAAAGTGGCATTCTGGCTGGGAGTGTGCCAGTAAGAAAACGTCACTGCCATGTCTTTCTTGGAGGGCTTGATCCAGGCCAAGCCCCCCTTAAAACGCTTCTGTTGATGCTAAGACTAACTTAAGTATTTTTGTCTCTCTTTTGAAGCCAAAAGTACACTTTCTCAAAGTAACTAGGGTTGTAACCGTAGCCCCCCATGAAGTTCACCCCTACCACTCAACTGAGCGGAGGTATCTTCCTTCATGGAGGATATACCGAAATGAAATAGGCATTTCATGCTTTAGGCCTTGGAGGTTAAGCCTAGTGGTCTCCCGCCCCAAGACCCCTATACTCAATTGTTTCTACCACTTATTGTGGTTCTACGTTTTAACTGTTTCTGAATTCAGTTGCTTGGCCAAGTCATTTTCTGTGTCTGGCCTGACACCTATGCCCCATATTCCTAACCAGCACCATTACACCCAAAAGAGTGCACATGAAGTGCTTGATGCTATCTTGGAGGCTAGAGTCAGTCCAGCTTTCATATAAAATCTTTTGTACTATTCATTTGTGATTGAATCTTTGTGTTTATACCTGCATTCTCTATCTGCAGCCCTTCTGTGTTACAGTGGATTTCAAACTACTCATTGATTCAGTCCACATCCTGTTCTTGCTCTACTTGCTCCTTTGGTTTTGGGATTTCACCATCAAAAACCTGCAGGATTTCATCAAAATCTATAGGGCACTAATCAAAGAACTCTTTCTGGTAGCAGAGGCAAACCCTGAGAACCTTTCGAACCGACCCTGAGCAGAAGCACAAGAAAAGCACACTGAATAGCACATTGAACATGTCAACTCAACTGTCCTCCCGAACCTGGCCGATCAGAAGTGTACAAGTGCAACATGGCAGTGTAGCCCACCCAAAGAGTGAACCGCCACTCAGAGCAGCATCTGGGTCTCAGGAAGGTCCAGAGCACAGAAGGGCGGAACTAAATCCGCCCAGAACAATCCCATTAACCATGGAAACCTTAGCGGCCCATGGTGAAGACAGCCTGCAAAAGCTCCGCAGGCGTGTCGAAGCTTCGATCGCCCGGTCGGCCTGTCCGGCCTCGTCTTCTACCGTTCTTGGAGTTGGTCCTGAAGAACAAGAGGACCACGGGAGGCCCCACCCGGATAGCTGGGAGCCATAGAGCAGAACGAAAGGACCTACGAAGGAGGATAGACGAGTTCATGCTCCACGAAGAGTACCACAAGTCCACCGTAGGAGAAGATGGAGAAATACCTCTTGATGCTCTCGGGTCGCCGCCCCAAACTGAGATGGGCTCCTTCCTCTATTCTGGGCCATCTACAGACATGGCGGACACAGTATCACTACCGAGACGACCAAGAGTACAGGAACACCCGAGAGCAAGGCATCCAGACCTGCCGATAATGGATCCTCTTCGCCCAGAGCCCACCCATGGGGCTCTGGATCGTACGGCTGAACCTTTGGCCAAACTTCTATCCGGATCGGAAGACCCGGATGTGACAGCTCTGTCAGAGGCCGTCAAGGCAAAATTGGGTATCACTGAACCCTTACCCAAGCCAGCGCTACTCTCACCTTCACCAAGATTGAGCAGGTTGGCTGATGATCTCAAAAGATCAAGGGTGTCCAGGTTGCTACCCAAGGTCACTTGCCCCAGCCCTTTTCATCCTCGCGCTAGGACAGTCCCTATTGCTGAACTACAGGACGTGCCAGTGACGGAGACTGAGAAAAGAGGGCTGTCATCGCCGGCACCTGTTGCCGGCGTATCACCTTCTGTCCTAACTCCGGGGGGTGGGAAGACGGGCAGACCTATTGCCCAGGCGAACATCCAGCTGGATCTGCCGGAGTTCGACCCCAAAAATCTGCCCGAATGGGCAGAAGAATTTGCTGAGTTTCTTTTGCTGACTGGCCAATCCCATGTGGATGTGGCCACCAAATGCTCACTGCTGAAACGCTCATGCGAAAAGAAATTTTTGCAAAAACAGGTGAAACAGATTGTGAAAACCTGTTCCACCTGGGCAGAGGTACTCCAAAGACTGGAGAAAACATTCCCAGTCTATGAGACTGATCTCAGTGTACGCACACAGATAGAGGAGCTACCTATGCTCCCTGAGTTTCCTTCCGCTGCGCGAGTTTCTGAATACGTTTGCGACCTGGAGTATCTGTTTTCACGAATGAACGTGGGCTCCTACGGAGCCACTGAGCCCCACCTGTGGCTCATGAGTAAGATCCCCCAATGTATGTGGGATAATTGGCGCTCTACCTCTGAGAGGAAGAGTCGGACCCACTCGTACGATGAACTGGTGGACCTTCTGATTGAGCTAGCTCTTGAGAGGGAGAATGATTCCCACATGGAGAAATTCCTCAAGAAGCACTTGGGTCGAGAGGGTAACCCTACCCCCGAGCGTGGCGAAGAGAAAGGGCCTAAAAATCCCACTAACGCCGACCAGGGAGGTGGTAAAGGAAGGGGTAACCTACGTGCCATGAATGAGGTTAAACCTGATGCAGGTACACCCCCTTTGTTCTACTGCAAACCTGTCAATGACAAGGGGGGGCCTTGTCATGCCCCTGACTGCAATCAACGCAGTAGCTGTATGCTGCCGATGAAACGACAGCAGCATACCAAGGATGGGAAACCTGTGACCCATCAGGATCATTTCAGGTGTACCATCACCTGTGGCTATTGTGGCAAACGTCGCCGCTACGAAGACGAATGTCACATAAAGAAACGCGAGAGTGATAAACTCAAGCGACAGGAGGCTGAACGCCAGAAAACCCAAACACCCACCAAAAACCCTCAGAATGGGGATAAAGGTGGTAAAGGAGGCGGCAAGGGGGGTGGCAAAAATGGACCCCCTAACCCCCAGAGGCGCTCATCAGCGCCCGTTGCTACACCCCCTCCTGCTGCTACACCCCCTCCTGCCGCAGGTGATCCCAAGAAGCGCCCACAGGGGGATAACGCTACCCCTGAGGGGAATAACTCCAAGAAGAGGCGATTGGCCTGGATGGCCAGGTCCCTCATAGCTGCAGGGGTGGATGTCAAGTTCCCTGATGAGGAGTAGGGGGGCGGCTCCGAAGAGGAGGACTTGGTTTTCTGGATCGTCGTGAAAATCGGGGATCAAGTTTTTCGAGCGGTGCTTGACACCGGTGCAACACTTTCCATAGTGGCCCGGCGCCTGCCAAAGACTTTCAAGAAAACTAAGACCGTGGCCATAAGAGTAGGGGATGGGCGTACCATCCAACCCTTGGGGGGGGTCGAGGTGACTATATGCCTGGGCGACAAAACCGTGACCCAACACTGCAAAGTGCTGGACACCGACGCCTTTGACATCGTCATTGGTACAGACTTCCTACGAAGAAACCCCCAGGTAAAAATGCTGTCTCTCCAGCGCCCCTATTCTTTGCACTGCGACTTTGGCAGTGGGCTGTTCACCGTACCTTTGGAGCTGTCAGGACGAAAAGAGTCTGGGCTGCGCTACGCATCCAAGACTAACTATCGTACTGAAAACTACAAATTGGCCCGTCACGTTCTTGAAAATGGACTGGCGGCCCTTCACGTAAACCTGGATGAGATCCAGGTGGAATTGTTTGCGAGCCAACAGCAGCACATCATGCAGTTGTACTGCTCGAAACAATTGAACAATGCTTTCCGTTTCTTCTGGAAAGCAATGGGCCTAGCGTATGCTAACCCTCCCTTCTCTCTGCTCGCGAACGTTCTAACCAAAATTGCTTATGAGGGAGGAAGGGTTGTCATGTGCACCCCTGACTGGGGCTGCTCTGGTGAACATGCTTACTGGCGCTATATGCTAGATCAAATGACCGTGGGAAGAGTGCAACTCCCCGACGGCCCCATCTATGTGCCTGAGTACTCAGACACAGCTATGCAGGCCCCTGAGTGGGCCAGTTTCCTGTCCATCGTCGATGGATCTCTCAATCCTGTACCCCTGTGTGACCTAGACCAGGTGCTACTGAAAGAGATCATGGCCGAAAATCATGGCCTGACCCTTTCTGATCTCAAAAATCGATCTCCTGAGCACCTATCTGCCACACTTACAGGGTGTGAGTCTCCCGATGGCTATCTTGAAACTGCAGCTGTAAAGGAGGATGCTGACAACCAACCGTCTGAGATCGCCAGCACTATTCCTCCTGTTGATCGCAGCTGTGTTGACCTAAAACACAGTGCCTTCCTAGCCCAGCTGTTGCTGGAGGAGGTAGATCTAGAGTTAACCTCTGAGCCCGCTTCCCCTGTTGGGAAGCCAGTGCTACACATGCAGCCCTTGCACACAGGTGAACCCATGGCCCGGATTGCTGATGCTCTGGCGCGCCCTGCTTCTAATAACATGCCACTGTCTGAGCATGACACTCAGGAACTGCGACAGCTGTTGTACCTGAAGGCCGAAGGTATTGAGCGCCAAGAGCGGCTGCAATACCTCAGACAGACCTGGAAATCCTCCATCTGGTCTGAGGAGGACGATGATTCCTATACGCTGCCTGATCATGAGATACCGCTAGTGTATTCTCTGCACTATGGGCAGCAATGTCTGCCTAAGTGGGACGATGGTTCTGTGCCTGCCGAAACTGCTGATCGGCAGAAAAAGAAAGAACATGGAAAGAGCAACCTCCATGCTGAGGAGGATTTCCTGCAGAAACTTCAGAGTCTTAACCTTGACCCCCGACTGAAGAAACTGCTGATAACCTATGAGGAGGTATTCGGCGCCTTGCCGCCTCCCCTCTCTTGTAAAAAGCTGGTCCAGATGGACCTGAAACTGAAACCTGAATTTGAAAAGACGCGAGTGAGGCATCGTCCCTATCACGCTCCACAGGAACAGATTGAAGAAATCGAGCGCCAGATCCAGGAATGTATTGATGCTGGCCTCGTTGAAGAATATAAGAAGGGGGACTACCCCCATCACTGCAGTCCCTGTTTCCTGGTTGCCAAACCAGGGTCGACTGCCTTACGACTGGTTGTTGACTATGGTGAGGTCAACAAGAAAACCCAGAACCACTCAGGGAGTATTCCTAACATGGAAAATACCCTGGAGCGTATTGCCAAATGCAGGTACAAGACCAAAATGGACAAACGCTCTGGTTTCTGGCAGGTGGACCTAACCGCCGCAGCTCAGGAGCTGCTGGCTTTTATAACCCCTAAGGGCTGTGTCTTTAAGTGGAAGGTTATGCCTTTCGGGGTGGCTAATGCCTCAGCGCTCTTCCAAGAGCTAATGAACAAAATTTTGTTCATACTGAGGCGCAGGCCTCTAGTACAGGAGTTGATTTCTCGGGTTGCAGAAATGGAGGCCCACATCGACGACGTGAGTTTGGGTACTAATACCCGAGAGGACCATGTCCTTCTCCTCCGTGAATTTTTCATTGTTTGTCAAGAAAGCCATCTCCGAATCAAACTCGAAAAATGTGAGTTTATGAAAGAGGAGATGGAATATTTGGGTTTCGACGTGGGGTATGGTTGGTGAAAACCAGCCGCGTCTAAGATGCAGCCCCTACAGGACATGCAGATTCGCGATGACCCTAAGAAGGGTCTACACGACGTGAGGAGTTTTGTGGGCGCCTGTAATTTCTATCGGCGTCACATCCACAATTTTACTTACTCCTCCGCCCCCCTCACTGACCTAATCAAGAAACCTACTCCCTGGAGGTGGACAGCCAGAGAGGAAGAGTGTTTCCAGGAGTTGAAGAAGAAAATTGCCTCCTCCAACTGCCTGGGAGTACCCCGCCGTAAGGGCGAGATAGTCCTGATCACTGATGCCAGTGATGTAAGGGGGGGTGGTACGATCTACCAATGGCAGGAGCTTAACCCGGCTGAACTAACCCATTGCCATTATCGTACTAGTGGATTCAACCGTGATGGTTCGTTGAAACATGACTATCCTACCAGTGAGTGGCGGCTGGTGCCACTGGGACACTGGAATTGGAAATGGAACCAAGCACGTTCCAATTACAGCACCTATGACCAGGAACTCCTGGCCAATATGTTGGTGCTTTTGTCACAATCCCGACTCCTGGGATCTAACCCTATTGTCTGGCTGTGTGACCAGGAACCTGTGAAGTCTTTTCAGAAGGGCCCACCACCAGAGAAAGCAAAGCTAAAGCGGTGGTGGACTTACCTGAGCCAGTTCAGGCTGACAGTTCATCATATCCCCGGAACAAAGAATGAACTGTCTGACTATATATCGTGCATCAACTTCGATGCGCTTATAGGTGAGAGCTCTGAGGCGCTCGCCATAGAGGCTTTCCAGCGTATGGATGTCCAGCTTGACCTGTCCATGCGCACTGCTGGAATCCTGGAGGGTTGGAGTCTAACCGACTATCAGTCAGAGTATAAAGAAGCTCTCCAAACCCTCAGCACTGGTCTCGAACCCCGTGTCATTGACAGGCACCAGTGGTATAAAAACAATCAGTACCTCTTCTACGAGGACCGAATTGTGGTGCCTGAGGCACGACTGGATGGGTGCCTACAATGGTCCCATCTCAGTTCTGGTCACACTGGCGCTAATCGCTCAGTGGACTTCTTCCGTGAGTGTTTCTACTCTAGTCTAACCCTGACTGAACTGAGGTCGCGTATGCAGACCATTGTGGATGCTTGTGGCTGTCATGCCAGCAAGCAGAGCGACAGTAGGGATAGGGGCCTGATCTCCAGCTTACCCATACCCTATTGTGCTAACTGTCTTCTCTACGTGGATTTCATCCACGGCCTACCACGCTTCGGCGGCTATGATAGTTGCCTAGTGGTCACCTGCGGCCTATCTCGCTTCACCCGTGTGTTCCCTTGCAATAAGAAAATCACAGGTGAGCAGACTGTGAAAATGTTGGTCGAACAATGGTTCGAACCCTATGGAGCACCTAAGCAGGTGCACTCTGATGAGGATGTACGCATCTGCAGTGACACGGGGTGGTACAAACGAGTGCTAAATGCCCTCAACGTGGAGGTAACCACAGGTGTGCCCTATACCCACACGTCTAACCCTCTCTGTGAGAGACAGAACCGTGTGGTGGAGCAAAACTTAAGAATCCTGATGAAACAGGAGCGTACCAAGGACTGGGTACGTCTAGTGCCCTGGGCAGTGCTGACCACGTACTCACAGCGTAGCTCCTCTACGGGTTTCACCCCCCACGAACTGTTCCATGGAGGACGACCTGCATGGTTCTTCAAAACCCCCTTTCCTGAGGACTTCAAGAGCCCCTTGGGACATTGACTGGAACACAAGCAGTCCCTGGCTCACCAGGCTGGGACTAACCTGAGACACATTCGTGACCGTGAACTGAGCCGACGGAACCGCCTACGGCGACCTGCCAGCTTCAAGGTTGGTGACCCTGTTTTGGTTCACCATTCACGCCTACCCTCCTGGCCACGTAACTGCCTACAGGACCGTTATTTTGGACCCTATCGTATCATCAGGATAGATGGATCCAGGATCCATGTCAGGTGCAGTCCACGTCTAGGTGGTGAACTGCTGTGTGCACCTAAACAGTTGAGGCACTATCACTCCCCTAATGATTTGTCCTGGGATGAGTGGCGCCTCAGCGACAGTGAGGTCGAGCGTATAGACCTAGAGAATGCTGCCAGTCCAGAGGAGGCAGACGAACTCGAAGAGATGACTGCCTATGAGATGGCAGTCGATGGTTACTACGTGGTTGCAGGTATTGCTCGCCACGAGTACAAAGAGGGCTGGAAATTTCTAACCCTGTGGGATGGCTATGGGTTATCTGAGGCGACCTGGAAAACTATGTCAGCCTTCATACAACCAGATGGGAGTATCAACACCATCTTCCGCTCCTACCTCGTTGAGAACAACGAGGGGCAGCTACTAACCCGTGCTGAGACTATGTCCCAGCGTAAAAAGCGAAACTAATTTCCATGTGTCAGTCTACTGACTGTGTTCTAACCTCGCAGGTGCAGTGAGCACTCTTGTGCAGACGTGCCTGTGTATGGGTGTAAGAGCAGTTGTCACAGTTGCCCTGCATTGCATCGCAGGACAGGACCGTTAGCCCCCCGTGACAACCACTCCCTGGCCGAAGGCCATTGGTTTTTCACAGACTACTGCTTACTGAGCACTGCACTGACCCTGTCTGTGCCCTTCAGACCCATGCCTATGGTTTCCAGCGTGGACCGGGTGGCCTCTTATCAGGTTTGCAGCCACTCAGCGAGTGTATGCCTTGTTGACCATGTGTTGCATGGGGACTGCCCTGATGTAATGACCTTGGGGAGCCAACCAAGAACGGTGGATTACTACACCAGGGGGGAATGACAAGCAAGGTGTTATGAGGCAAGGTGTGCTTTCCCTCCTTCGGGACAAGCGAGCCCACAGTTAGGACCCCTGACTGGTCCAGATCCATGGGGTTCTACCCTTCCTTACTGGGTTTACCGTACCCCTAAGTGTGCTACGTATGTCTGTGTGTGGCTCACTTCTCTCCCGGTCGTGGCTCCCAACTCAATGGGCTTCGCTGATGTCGGACCGAAGGTCCTAGTCAGTTACTAGTACCACTCCTATGGCGCCCAGTTTCTGTGCTGGCGCCTATCCTTGGGGGAAGACGGCAAAAGCCCTACCTACTAGAGGGGAGGGTCGGCCAAGTGTGCTAAGGGCATACAAAACGCCCATTTTTGCTGAAGGCCAAAAGCTAACGCACTCCCCTGCCAAGGTGGAAAAGCACGCAGGACAGGAGACACCACTACACTACACTCACTAACGCCAGCACCGGCCTTCGAAGGCAGGGTGAGCACTCATCACCTGCACTCAACTCCTGCCAGGCCTGCTGACCCTAACACCTACACACGCTACTTGGTGTTGCAGTCAATGGTTTCTCGGGTCCTATTGACCCTCCTGTGAGAAAGCAAGAGACCACAGCGCTACTAAGCGGCTGTGGCCTAACAGGGACGCCACTACGTGTTTCCCTGTCAGGGCTTGGAGGGAGGGAGTGCTCAGGGTGCGTGCACAGCGTGGATGGCGATGAAGTCGTACTGCACTTAGCACTCCTGGTTGAGTTGCAGTTTGTTGTTTGTGATCCGCGCAGCATAGTTTAGCGCTGCCCAAGTGGGACTGCACCAATCACCCTTACCTTCCCACCTGACGAGCAAAGGCGAATGCAGGAGCCTTTGCAGCGGAGGAACCAAGACAGACTCCACGTGTTATACGCTTCTCAGTCTGCCCTATAATACGCTGTCTACAAACGCCCCTATCAAGCAAGCAAGCTTAAGAAGCTCCACCCGTTCTCTTATAGAACGTGGGGTGGAGCCCCTGGGTAACCTAAACAAGGTTTACCGTGCGCACTTCGCGTGGCCTACCCTTTGATGTGTCATATGCGTGCACAGGTATGCACAATCTTGCCGATTCCTGTTCTTTTTACCTAATTTAACCCAACATAACCAATCACAAGCGTGACTCAACCAGGAGGTGAGATCCTCCTGGGCTTACCTACCTTACTCACCACGCATCATGTGAATGCCGAGGAAAAAACAAGCGCAGAACAACCCTACGCGCTTAAACAAACCTACGGCGAATTATAAACCACCCTAAGCGATTAATGCACTGTGTGTCATGCACGCTTCCCTTGTCTTGTTTCCTGCAGACAGATGAGAGAAAGTGGCGCACTGCACAGCGCAAAACAAGCTTAAGCGTTTTGAGCAACCCTACTTTAGCGCTACGGCTACACACGAGCAAACAAACACGAGCAAGCACTTTATTTTCTTACCTGTGAAGAGAGAACAAGGATGAATTGGGGTACAGGGAAAGCGCCACAGCGTGTGAATGCCTCAATTAGGCACATGCATCGCAAGCACAGCGCATATTCTAACCCTACGTGCGCGCTGCGCGCTCCATTCGCATCGCATACCTTTCATTCCTGTTTTGACCTGTTCAGAGCAAGAGAGAGGAGCACCCAAACCCCCAACGAACACAGCGTTGACAACTCTAACGTTTTAACGAAGCAACCAACACGAACGCAATGCAGGCGTGTGAGATGACACTGGCATACCTGAGAGGTGGGTTGTCCACCTGCTCTGTGGTGTGGGTTGAGTTTGAATACTTTTCCCTAAAGCTTATAAACATTTTGATGCAACTGTGCAAACATTTCCTTTAGAACTTCAAAAACTACGGCTCATACCTTCTTTTTCAAAAGCCGTTTACGCTTGCGCAACCTTGTTTTTGAAGTCCGCTTCCGTTGTGCTTGTCTGCGACTTTGAGTTTTGGTGTAAAAATGACGATTTCCCGCACGTTTTGGTCAATTTTTAGCGATCTGACTTCTGAAATTGCTACACCTTTCGCTAAACCGCAGGAATCAATCCGTGTTGATTACATTTTCTATTTTTTCAGCTCCTGGAGATTTGTGTCCTCCATTGGGAGTATTGCTCCGCCCTGGCTCTTGGTCAGGACGTTTACTAAAACGCTGTTTATGCAGCGATGGCCGTCCGCATTAGAGCGTTCGACTGTACCCTAGTGGGCAAGCATATGTGCTCTAGGGAGGGAGTCCTGGGTTCAAACCCCACTACCCCCAGATTTTTACCAAACGTTTTCGTCGCACGCTGGCGACTTTTGAGGAAGGCCCCATCGAAGGGACACCATTCCCGGTACATTTCACTGTTTTTTGAGGGTACCTACAGTGTGATAGGCTTCTATGAACTGATGAGGATGTTTTTGGTAAGTTTAATGCATTTTCTGTGGTAACTTTGGGAATATTTGAGCCTTTTTCCTTGGTCCTACTAGCTTAGCTAACTAGTACTCCAGGGGCGAGTAAGAAAACGTCACTGCCATGTCTTTCTTGGAGGGTGTGATCCAGGCCAAGCCCCCCTTAAAACCCTTTTGTTGATGCTAAGACTAACTTAAGTATTTTTATCTCTCTTTTGAAGCCAAAAGTACACTTTCTCAAAGTAACTAGGGTTGTAACCCTAGCCCCCCATGAGGTTCACCCCTACCACTCAACTGAGCGGAGGTATCTTCCTTCATGGAGGATATACCGAAATAGAATAAGCATTTCATGCTTTAGGCCTTGGAGGTTAAGCCTAGTGGTATCCCACCCCAAGACCCCTAGACTCAATGGTTTCTACCACTTATTGTGGTTCTAATTTTTAACTGTTTCTGAATTCAGTTGCTTGGCCAAGTCATTTTCTGTGTCTGGCCTGACACCTATGCCCCATATTCCTAACAGTAAGAAACAGTCACTACCATGTCTTTCTTGGGGTACTTGATCCAGGCTACAGCCCCCCTGTTTGCCTAAGGAAGTGCTGAGACTAACACTTAAACATTTCTGTTTCTCTTATGGAGCTTTAAGTACACTTTCTCGGCAACTAGGGTTAAAGCCCTAGCTCCCCCATGAAGTTCACCCCTACCACCCAAAGGAGGGGAGGTATCATCCCTCATGGAGGATATACCGAAATGAAATAGGCATTTCATGCCTTGGGCCTTGTAGGTTAAGCCTAGTGGTCTCCCACCTCAGGACCCTTATACTCAAAGGTTTCTACTACTTATTGTGGTTCCAGATTGTAACTGTTTCTGAATTCAGTTGCTTGGCCAAGTCATTTCCTGTGTCTGGCCTAACTCCTATGCCCCAGATTCCTAACCTGTTCCATTTCATTCAAAAGAGTGCACATGAAGTGCTTGGTGCTATCTCTGAGGCCGGAGTCATGCCAGCTTTCACATAAAATCATTTGTTTTGTTTATAAAACCATTTGAGTTGCATATTTGATTCCTCATTTGTCTATATGCAGCCCCTCTTTGCTTACAATGCTTTGATTTGGAAGAATACTATCACAATTCTGACTTTGATCCTGTTTGTGGTGTTCCTTGTTCGTAGTCTTTACCTTTTTGCAGTTTTGGGGAAACATCTTTTGAAAAGCAATCAAGGTTTTCAATATCAACAACAAGCAAGGGACATCAGAAACTGTTTCTGGTAGCAGAGTGCAACACCCTCGCCAAGCTAAAGCACAAGAAATCCACAGCGGATTGAGCAATGTCACATCCATCAGTTACACTGAGCGCCAAGACCCTGCCAATCAGGTCCCAGCCAACGGCAGGGCCTGTAGCAGGACCTTCCAGGGCTATGTCCCTGAGCGGAAGAGATGATACAGTCGTTGTGGACACTACTGGCTGGCGCGGAGAGCACCAAGCAAGAGGGGCGGAAGAAAAAGATATGAGAGAAGCTCCTGAGGCGCCTGTGTTAACCCAGGAGCGCCTCAGAAGCCTCGAAGGGAGGGATCCGATGGCAGCTGCCCTCCTGTCTGTCGTATCTTCCTTACCTCCTTCTGAGGATGCCCCTGATCCTGATTCTCGGGCCGCGATGGAGAAGGTCGCCACCGCCAAACTGAAAGCCTGGAGAAAAGCGGGAGAGGAGGAGAAGGAGAAAGAACCGATGAAGGCGTATCCCATGTTCGGCACCACGTGGGGTGAGGGGTTCGAAGCACCTTATGGGGAAATATCCGCCACGACGTCCAATGACTCCTCGGAATGGGAGGAGGACTGGATATCTAGAGAGCCTAGCCTGTCGTTACCTTCGAGGCCAAGACCACTTTCGCCTCGTGGGGTGTGCCCCGAGCCTGTGCGCGTGGAAAGAGGTTTACCTGCACGTATGGCTGCCCCTAAACTCGGTCTGGATGAGACCATGGAACTCCTCTCCCGGGTTCTGGGTGCTGGGGATGAAGATCCTGATTTGAGTGCACTGTCTGCAGCACTCAAGGCTAAACTGGGGCTGTCTGAACTGAAGAAGCCCCCCTCGACCATGTCCCCGGGTGTTGAACTCCTGGCCCGGGGCGTGAAAAGCTGCAGAGGGATCCGCAGCACCTCCTTCGACACTTGTCCAAGCCCTTTCCATCCTCGTGTGAGGACTGTTCCTGTATGCACTATTGGGGATTCTACTGAGGCTGAGATGGAGGGCTATGGGCTGGCTGCACTGGCGCCACTTGCCACTGTCTACCCCTCACCCCCCTCAGGTGGAAAAGGTGACACTGGTGTACCAGGTCGTGGAACAAAGGGCATCGCCACAGCGAACATTCAGATCGAGCTCCCTGAGTTCGATCCTAAAAACTTGCCCGAATGGGCCGAAGAGGTTTCGGAGTTTCTACTCCTCAGCGGACAGCAACATGCTGATGTCCGGACCAAGTGCACGCTCATCAAGAAGTCGTGCAAGAAAAAGTTCCTTCAGCGGCAGGTGAAAACTGCCATCAGGAAGAGCTCCAGTTGGGAGACTTCCTTAAAAGACTGGAACAAATGTACCCAGTCTACCGAACGGACCTGAGTGTCCGTACGGAGATAGAGTAACTACCCCGACTTCCTGAGGTCCCCACAGCTGCTCGTATTTCTGAGTTCGTGGCGCAGCTGGAGGAGCTAATGGGGAGGATGAACCCCTCCTCATACGGGCCTACCGAGCCTCATCTGTGGCTCGTGGGTAAAATTCCTCCCAGGACTTGGGAGAATTGTAAGGAGACGTCCGAGAGGAAATCCCGGACTCATTCCTACGATGAGTTGGTCGATCTTCTGATCGAACTCGCCATGGAGAGAGAAAACGACTCTCACATGGATAAATACCTGCGCAAACATCTGCGAGCGAGGCCCCTGCTGAAAAGCCTCAGGGAGGGAGGTCCCCACAACCCCACTCTAACCCTGGGAAGGGTAAGGGAGGGCAACTGAAGCATATGAAGGAGAGCCCCCCCGCTAAAGGCAAGGGAGCCCCAGATCTTTTTTATTGCCAGCCTACGGACGACAAGGGGGGACCATGTCACGCCCCTGACTGCGATGGACGCAGCTCGTGTATGCTCCAGTTGCGGCGGACGCAGAAGACCAAGGATGGTCAGGAGGTCAAACACCAGGACCACTTCCGCTGCACTATCACGTGTTGCTACTGCGGCAAGAGGAGGCACTACGAGGATGAGTGCCACATAAAACCCCGCGAGTCCGAGAAGCTAAAGAAGGCCAAGGAAGAACGGCGTAAGAACGCCCGTAAGGGGGGCGGAGGCAGTACCCCTGGGGGAACTCCCGGTGGAGGTAACCCTGGAGGAGGGCAAGGAAACTCCGCACCCCCCACAGGTGGAAAACCAGGCCCCACCCCCAAGGGTGAGCAGCCTGGGGAGAAGCAAACCGTACCCTCTACCCCCAGCGCCGGTGGCGCTGACAAGGGAAACAAGAACGCCAAGAAGCGCCGCCTCAACTGGCACTCTAAGTGCCTGCAGGCGGCGGGCTTTGAAGTGAAATTCCCTGAAGGGGAATAGGGGGGCGGCTCCGAGGAAGAAGATTTTCTGGACCACCGTCAAAATAGCTGATCAGGTTTACAAAGCGGTCTTGGACACGGGCGCCACGCTCTCAATCGTGGCCCGCAGATTGCCAAAACAAGCCAAGATCCGGAAAGCCAAAACAGTGGCCATAAGGGTAGGGGATGGTCGGACCATCCATTCCCTGGGGGGGGTTGATGTGACTGTATGTCTAGGCGATGAGGAGGTGACGCAGCACTGCAAAGTGCTTGACACCGACGCCTTTGACATTGTCATTGGCACTGATTTTCTGCGCTTCAACCCCCAGGTGAAGTTGCTGTCCTTGCAAGGTCCCTACGCCCTTCACTGCGATTTTGGCATTGGCCTATACTCTGTCCCTCTGGAGCTGTCAGGTCTAAAAGAATCCGGTCTACGTTACGTGAACCGGTCTTACAGAACTGAGAAGTATCAGTTGGTGCGGCCAGTGTTGGAAAATGGACTGGCCGCCCTGCAGCTGGACCTGAATGAAATTCAGGTAGAACTGTTCGCGAGTAAAGAGCAGCATCTGATGCAGCTCTACTGCTCGCGGAACCTAAACAATGCGTACCGCTTTTACTGGAAACCAATGGGGTTGTGCTACGCAAACCGCCCTTCCTCCCAGCTCGCCAAGGTGATTACCAAAATCGCCCTCGAAGGAGCAAGAGTGGTCCTGTGCACCCCCGACTGGGGTACCACAGGTGAACAGGCCTATTGGAGGCGCCTCTTGGACCGTATGACCGTGGGAAGGACTGAACTGCCCAACAGTTCCATCTAGACAGGGTCGGGGGCAACGCTCCAAAAACCTCCTGATACTTGTGGATGAGCTTAGTGAGACGGGGGTCGAGATTCATGCTGTCCACTTTCTCAGAAAAATACTCCTCAGCGCGGAGGTTACTCTTCCCTTTATCCCGCTTTTTTAGGCGCCCCACCGTTTCGGGGGGCAACTCATCCTCCCAGTCCTGGCGTTTCTGGGCATAGTGGAGGAAGTATACCAGAGGGGTCTCAGGATCGGGGAGAGTCATCTGTTCATCATCCTCCTCAGACCAAAAAGAGGTTTTCCAGGTCCTCTTGAGGAGGTCCAGGCGGGTCCGTCGCTCGATACCCTCAGCCTTAGCCCACAGGACCTGCTGTAGTTCCCGCACGTCATACCAAGAGACGGGCATGTTATTGGGTGAGGGTTTAGCGCCAGGTACCTGACCTGAGGGGCCATCAGTGGCCGTCATAGAGAACACGGCGTGATCATTAGACCCACCAGGGGCGGACTCGCCGAGATCCACCTCTTCCATGAGCAACTGCGCTAGGAAAGCGCTATGCTTCAGTGTCACAACCTCCGGGTTGACCGGGGGTATTACACTGGCGATATCGCTCAGGCGGTTGTCAGCATCAGCCAGCGGAGTAGAGACTGCTGGTGTCTCCGGCTCAACGGGGCACTCACCACTCGTAGTGGTAACCGAAGAGTACTCAGATCTATTCTTGAGATCATGGAGGATAAGGCCCTTGTTTTCGGCCATCAACTCCTTGAGTACAACCTGATCAAGGTCACTCACGGGCACGGGGTTTAGAGCACCATCTACCATGGATAGGAAACTGCCCCATTCAGGGGCGGGCATGGTCTCCTGAGAGTCCTCAGGGACGTAAGAAACTGTTCCAGACGGACCTCAAACTCAAACCAGAGTTTGAAGGGTCGGTAGTGAGGCGGCGTCCATACCCCGCCCCACAAGACCAAATCAACGAGATCGAACGCCAGATCCAAGAGTATACAGATGCCGGCCTCACCGAGGAGTATAAGCACAGGGACTACCCCCGCCATTGTAGCCCTTGTTTTCTGGTTGCTAAACCTGGGTCCACTGCTATGCGCTTGGTCGTTGACTATGGGGAGGTCAATAAAAAGACCCAGAACCACTCAGAGAGTATCCCCAACATGGAGAATACCCTGGAGAGAATCGCTAAGTGTCGGTTCAAGACCAAGATGGATAAGCGCAGTGGCTTCTGGCAAGTAGACCTAACCCGAGCAGCCCAGGAACTGCTCGCCTTTGTAACCCCTAAGGGCCGTGTCTTCCGCTGGAAGGTCATGCCCTTTGGTGTCGCAGATGCCCTTGCTCTCTTTCAGGAGCTGATGAACAAAATCCTATATATCCTGAGACGCAGACCCCTTGTGCAGGAACTGGTTTCCCGCGGGGCTGAGATTGAGGCCCACATCGACGACGTGAGCCTGGGTACTAATACCCAAGAGGATCATATCCTCCTCCTGCAAGAGTTTTTCACCGTCTGTCAGGAGAAACATCTCCGCATCAAACTCGAGAAGTGTGATTTTATGCGAGAGGAGATGGAGTACCTAGGGTTTGACGTGGGGTATGGCTGGTGGAAACCAGCCACGTCTAAGATGCAGCCCCTACAGGACATGCAGATACGTGACGACCCTAAGAAGGGTCTACACGATGTGCGGAGTTTTATTGGCGCCTGCAATTTTTACCAACGCCATATCCACAATCTTACTTATTCATCAGCCCCCCTGACGGACCTTATTAAGAAGACCAACCCTTGGCGGTGGACCGACAAGGAGGAGGCCTGTTTCCAGGAGTTGAAGAGGAAAATATCTTCCACCAACTGCCTGGGGGTGCCCCGCCCTAAGGGCGAGATAAAACTCGTCACGAATGCGTGTGACGTAGGGGGGGGGGCTACCCTATACCAGTGGCAGGAGCTTAACCCCAATGAGTTGTCGCACTGCCAGTTTCACACTTCAGGTCTGAACCGCGATGGAACCCTGAAGCATGACTATTCCGCCAATGAATGGCGTCTGGTGCCTCTGGGGCACTGGAACTGGAAGTGGAATCAAGCACGATCCAACTACAGTACCTACGACCAGAAACTCCTGGCTGGGATGCTTGTGCTCTCTTCCCCATCCCGTCTTCTAGGTACTAACCCTGTTGTATGGCTCTGTGACCAAGAGCCTGTGAAGACATTTCAGAAGGGCCCGCCTCCTGAAAAAGCGAAACTGAACCGATGGTGGACATACCTGACTCAGTTCAGGTTGACCGTCCATCGTATATCAGGTATAAAGAACGAGATGGCTGACTACATCTCGCGTAATAACTTCGACGCCCTCCTAGATGAGAGATGTGAAGCGTTGGCCAAAGAGGCGTTCCAACGTATGGATGTCCAGCTGGACCTATCCATGCATACAGCAGGTGTACTGGAGGGCTGGAGCCTGAGAGACTACCAGGCTGAGTACCAATGTGTACTCAGTACCCTCAGTGATGGCCCAGAGGCACGCCTAGTAGATGGCGACCGCTGGTATAAAGATAACCAGTACCTATACTATGAGAACCGCATATTTGTGCCTGAGGCACGACTGCACGGCTGTCTGCAGTGGGCACACCACAGCTCCGGGCACACAGGGTGCAACCGGACTGCTGCTTTCTTCAGTGAGCGTTTCTACTGCCGACTAACCCAGTGTGAACTACGTGCCCGTATGCAGTCCATAGTGGACTCCTGTGACTGTCACGCCAGCAAACAGAGCGACTCACGTGACAGAGGACTGGTCTCCAGGCTCCGCATACCCTACTGTGCTAACTCCCTGTTGTACGCGGATTTCATCAACGGTCTGCCTAAGTTTGGTGGCTATGATAGTTGTTTGGTGGTCACCTGTGGTCTAACCCGCTTCACACGTGCTTTCCCCTGCAACAAGAAGATCACAGCAGAGCAGACTGTGAAGATCCTGGTGGAGGAGTGGTTTGAGCCCTATGGGGCGCCTAAGGAAATCCACTCCGATGAAGATGTACGCATCCGGAGTGATACCGGTCGGTACAAGTGAGTGCTGGACGCCCTGAACGTCCAAATAACCACAGGTGTACCTTACACGCACACGTCTAACCCTCTTTGTGAGAGACAGAATCGTGTGGTGGAGCAGAATCTGAGGATTCTGATGAAACAGGAGCGCACCAAAGATTGGGTAGGCCTGTTGCCCTGGGCCGTTCTGGCCATGAACTCTCAAGAGAGTTCTTCAACCGGCTATACCCCCCACGAACTGTTCCATGGGGGGCGTCCTGCGTGGTTTTTCAAAACCCCTTTCCCCGAGGACTATAAGAGCCCAGTTGGGGACTGGCTGGAGCATCGGCAGGACCTGGCTAACAGGGCCAGAGCTAACCTGAAACGCGTTCGAGAACGCAAACTAACCCGGCGTAACCGCACAAGACGTCCTGCCAGTTTCAAGGTAGGAGACCTGGTGCTTGTACACCACTCACGATTGCCCATATGGCCCCGCAAATGTTTGCAGGACCCCTACTTTGGGCCCTATCGTATTATCAGGATAGATGGATCCAGGATCCATGTGAGGTGCAGCCCCCGTCTAGATGGGGAGCTGCTGTGTGCTCCTAAGCAACTCAGACACTACCACTCCCCTGATGAACTATCGTGGGATGAGTGGCGCTTGCCTGACGGTGAGGTCGAGCGTATCAACCTGGAGAACGCTGCCAACCCTGAGGAGGCAGACAAACTCGAGGAGATGACTGCCGAGGAAATGGCAGTTGATGGCTACTACGTGGTTGCAGGTATTGCACGCCACGAGTATAAACAGGGCTGGAACATCCTGACCCTGTGGGATGGCTATGGGCTATCAGAGGCTACCTGGGGGCCCATGTCAGCCTTCATACAGCCAGATGGGAGCATCAACCCCATCTTTCGTTCCTACCTCGTTGAGAACAACGAGGGGCAGTGGCTAACCCGTGCTGAGACCCTGTCCCAGCGTAAGAAGAGGAACTAACATCCCATGGTCTGTGAGCATTCTGAGCACTGCACCAACCGTGGCTGTGCCCTGCAGTCCCATGCCTATGGTTACCAGCGTGAGCCAGATGGCCGCTTATCAGGTTTGCAGCCAACCAGCGAGAGTTTGCCTTGTTGACCATGTGTGCCATGGGACCTGCCCTGATGTTATGACGTTGGGGAGCCAACGATGAACGGTGGCTAGCTATTCTAATGACCAGGGGGGAATGACAAGCAAGGTGTGTTCACCCTCCTTGGGGACAAGCGTGCCCACAGTTAGGACCCCTAACTGGTCCAGACCCATGGGGTTCTACCCTTCCTAACCTGGTCGCTATACATGTCTGCCTAGGTATGTGTGAGTGTGCTATGCCTGAGGTTCTAAGAGCAAGTTGCAGAAGTTGTGTTCTAATCATACCCAAGTCTGCACGCTTGCTAAACCAGGAGGGTTGTCTTATTGATGCCACGGGGTACGCCCCGGGTCTCCCCTCCCCTATGCGCCCAATTTCTGTGCTGGCGCAAAACCTTGGGGGAATACCCAGCGTACTAATCCAGGTATTGTTTTTCCTACCTACCTGACTACTAAAGGGAGGGGTGGCCAAAAGCTATGAAGGCATGAAAACGCCATTTTGCTAAGTGGCCAAAACGCTGACCTAACCAGTGCCACAGCCCACCAGCCCTGCTAAAATTGCGGGAAACAGGTGGGACTGTGACACACGCACTACAGGTCCTACACACCCTACAGTGGCACCATCCTGGTGGGCAAGCGCTACTGCAACTGGCTCAAGCCCCCACGCAGGACTACCACTCCTACACGCACGCTCTACTTGGTGGTGTTGAAGATAAAGTCGTGGGTCTTAATGACCCTCCTGTGAAGAAGACAAGAGAACACGGCGCTGCTAAGCAACTGTGGCCTAACAGGGACGTCACAACATGTTTCCCTGCAAGGGCTTGGAGAGGAAGGGCGCACAGGTGGCGTGCACAGCGCGGATGTCGATGGAGTTGAACTGCCCTCGCCACTCCTGGCTGAGGCGCAGTCAATTGATTGTGTGATCAGCGCCGTACATTTTGGCACGGCTCAAGAGACTGCACCATTTCACCCTCACGCTCCCACCTGTACAACAGAGGTCAATGGACTGGGTTCAAGACGGAGGAACCAAGACACACTCCACGTATTATACGCTTCTTAATGTGCCCTATAATACACTGTTTCTGAACCCAGTTGCAAGCAAGCAAGCTTAAGGACTTCGCCCGTCCCCTTATGGAACGTAGGGCGAAGCCCTGGGTAACCTGGCAAGGGTTCATACCGCGTGCACGGCGCGTGGCCTACTGTCAAATCCCTTTAATGCATCGTGTGCACGCATGCAGGGAAGGGAGGCGAGACCAAAACCATTGTAACCACACTGACTCAACCAGAGGTTGAGCTCCTCCTGGGCTTACCTACCTTACTCACCATGCATCGTGTGAATGCCGAAGTGAAGCGAACGCAAAACAAACCTAAGTGTCTTAGACAACCCTACTTTAACGCACAAACGACGCAAACAAGAGCACAAACTTCTCCTTTGGACCCTTGAAGAGAAGGGAAGGTGGGTGCATGCACAAGGAAGCGTGGCAATGTGTGTATGTCGGAATCCGGCACATGCATCGCGAGCACTTCATCTTCTCTAACACTACGTGCGCACTACGTGCACCATTCGTCGAGCATACCTTTCAACCTTGTTTTTACCTGTGGAGGGGGAATGCAGAAGTCGCCCAAGCCCCCGGAGACACGACGGAGACAACCCTAACGCTTTAACGAAACAACCACGACGAACACAATCAATACGTGTTTCATGACACTGGCATACCTGAGAGGCGAATTTTTCGCCTGCTCTTCCTTTTGTTTGTGTTTTTGAGGTTTGTCCCTATGTTTTATACAAATTTTGATGCAACCATGCAGAAGCTTTTGGTTTCTCTCTGTCAAGGCACGGCACATACCTCTCTACTCGAGTGCCTTGTAGTGCCGTTAACCCCTTTTCTTGGGCGCGGCTCTGTTGCACTTGTCTGCGACTTTGAGTTTGGGCCTATAAATGACGATTTCTAATGTCACTAATGTCTTATCGTCACTTTTTAGCGATTTGACTTGTTAGGTCGCTCAACCTTTCGCTAAACCACAGGATTCACTCCCTGTTTGTCCTCATTTCTATTTTTTTCAGCTCCTGGAGTTTTGTGGGCTCCATCAGGAGTATTGCTCCGCCCTGGTCGTTGGTCAGGACGATTACTGAAATACGTTGTTTATACAGCGATGACCATCCGCATCAGAGCGTTCGATCATACCCTAGTGGGTAGCAATGCAGACTTTAGGGAGGAGGTCATGGGTTCAAGCCCCACTGCTGCCAAACTGTTTTTCCAAAAGGTTACGCTCACGCGGGCTACTTTTGAGGAATGCTCCTTCAAAGGGACATCATTCACAGTACATCACGCTGTTTCTAAAGGGTACCAGCAGTGTGACCAGCTTCTATGAACTGATGAGGAAGTTTTGTGAAGGTTTACACCATTTTCTGAGGTAATTTCAGGGTAATTTGAGCCTTTTTCCTTGGTCCTACTAGCTTAGCTAACTAATACTCCAGGGGGGAGTAAGAAAAAGTCACTACCATGTCTTTCTTGGGATACTTGATCCAGGCTACAGCCCCCCTTTTTGCCTAAGGAAGTGCTGAGACTAACACTTAAACATTTTTGTTTCTCTTATGAAGCTTTAAGTACACTTTCTCGGCAACTAGGGTTAAAACCCTAGCTCCCCCATGAAGTTCACCCCTACCACTCAAAGGAGCGGAGGTATCATCCCTCATGGAGGTTATACCGAAATAAAGTAGGCACTTCATGCCTTGGGCCTTGTAGGTTAAGCCTAGTGGTCTCCCACCTCAGGACCCTTATACTCAAAGGTTTCTACTACTTATTGTGGTTCCAGATTGTAACTGTTTCTGAATTCAGTTGCTTGGCCAAGTCATTTTCTGTGTCTGGCCTAACTCCTATGCCCCAGATTCCTAACCAGTTCCATTTCATCCAAAAGAGTGCACATGAAGTACTTGGTGCTATCTTGGAGGCCGGACTCATGCCAGTTTTCACATGAAATCATTTGTTTTGTTTATAAAGCCATTTGAGTTGCATATCTGATTCCTCATTTGTCTATATGCAGCCCCTCTTTGCTTACAATGCTTTGATTTGGAAGAAGACTATCACAATTCTCACTTTGATCCTGTTTGTGGTGTTCCTTGTTCGTGGACTTTACCTTTTTGCAGTTTTGGGGAAACAACTTTTGATAGGCAATCAAGGTTTTCAATATCAACAACAAGCAAGGGACATCAGAAACTCTTTCTCTAACCAGCACCATTACACCAGAAAGAGTGAACATGAAGTGCTTGATGCTATCTTGGAGGCTAGAGTCAGTCCAGTTTTCATATAAAATCTTTTGTACTATCCATTTGTGATTGAATCTTTGTGTTTATACCTGCATTGTCTATCTGCAGCCCTTCTGTGTTACACTGAATTTCAAACTATTCATTGATTCGATCCACATCCTGTTCTTGCTCTACTTGCTCTTTTGGTTTTGGGATTTCAGCATCAAAAACCTGCAGGATTTCATCAAAATCTATAGGGCACTAATCAAGGACATCTTTCTGTGCCCATAAGGCCAAAAGCTGTTGTATTTGACAGCAGAGCACTGCTTTGCAGCGCTGAGGCTATATGCGGCCGCCTTTTTGCGCCAGAAGGAAAGATCGCGCGCACGCATGGATTGCGTGTGAGTTCATGATACAGAAAATGAACAGAACTGATAAAAACCGTTTTATATTGCGTCTGTTATTGTTTTTATTATTGTCTGTGATGCTGCAGTGCCTTCTCATTTATTACAGGCACTTTCAGCATATTTAATGAACTCGTCAGCAACTCGATCAATATTCAACTAAGCAGTTCGTCTTCGTGTGCCGCCATGGTTCTGTGAGGTTTGCTGTGAGTACAGTGCAACTATTTCATTTTACGGTGAAGAGCAAAGTTTTGCAGCTTGGTCAGAAGAGCAAGGTTTTGCGGCTTGGTCAAGTGAGCAGGGTTTTGCGGTGAGATCAACTAACAAGTTTTGTGTGTTTGGCACTTTGCAGCATATTTCAAGAATCAAAAAAAACCAGTTTTGGTCAAACTTTTATAATGAGAAAGAAGACAAGAAGCAAGGTTTTATTACAGTTCATTAAATTGCCTGATGGACGAAGACGAGTCTGCGCTCGAGTTTGGGACGAATTCAGGGTAGGTTGAGACCATACGGCAGTTGGCGAAAGAGGGCAAACAAGAGGAGTTGAGCCGTGAGGTGCAGGCCTGGGTGCATGATAGCTTGAGTTGGCTGCAGGGAGGACGCACGCCGCACGAGGCACGTGAAAAGATTGCAGAGCAAGAGTTCAGCAAGCGGATGGTGCTGCTGGAGCGTTTGGTCATCTTGCTGCAGCCCTTTTTGCAACAGTGTGCGACGGCAGCTTTCTGGCAGGTCCAGGATTCGTTGCGCAGCGTGAAGCGCGACGTGTCAGCGCTGCAGAGCGACTCCAACACGGTGCACGATGCTGTGGAGCAGTTGCGGCGCGAAGAGGAAGCGCTGCGCATGCCTGCGGTCCAGTCTCACGGAAATGAAGAACCTCAGTCTCCTGTTTGCGTTGCTGTGGCGCCAAGCGCCCCTGGGAGCAGCTCATTGCCAAGTTCATCGTTGGGGAGCGCTGATGCTACGCCGCAGTCCAGTCCCAAGGGCAAACAAGGCCGACGTACTGGGCAAGCAGTGCGCCGACGTCAGGCAGCACAGTCCTTGCTGGAGATATTGGACGGCATCGCGGCGCCAGCCAAAGGCGCTCGACAGTCAAAGGGTTAAGGCGCTGTAAGCGCCATGTTGCTACCTGAGGCGCTGCATGCGCCAAGCCACGTGGGCCTGTTAGGCGCTGGGCACTTTGTTCAGTGCCAGGGTCAGTGGCGAGAGCAGGGCGTCCACGACAGGGCTGCTGCTCCCACAGTGAACAGTGGCATTGCCTCAAGGCGCCAGAGTCCTGTAAGCGTCCCTGGCACTGGAGCTGTCACTTCAGTGGCCAGTCCTGGTGTCCCAAGGCGCAAGATGCCTTATTTTGTTCTGCTCGGTGGCGGCCATGTGCCTTTGGCACATATGTCAGGAGATCTGATGTAGATTTACTGGCATCTCAAAACGACTTGGTGAACCAAGGCCGCAGCACACTTCATTTTGTTTTCTACGTGCTTGTATATGGCCACGGATAGTCGTCTTTGCCTTCATTTTAATTGTAATGCAATAGGCTGTCTGTTTCGCGCCATTGGCCTTGTACAATTATTATAAATTCCCTCCTGGGCGCTACACTGTACGCGCCACGATATATGTGCAGTTTTTAGTGGGTATGCACTGCTGTGCGAGTCCCACATAACACAGGTTTCTGTGTGTGCATAAAGCATTTGCACTGCACGGCACACTGTGCACCATACAGCAGAGCACCATGCACCAAGCACTCAACACCACTCCATCCGCACAGCACTGTAGCATATGCTTATACCAACCACGGTTTGACGTTCATCTGTACGGGTGTTGGCCTGGTGCCTGAGGCAGCATTGTTTGTGCGCCTTTATGTATGGTCACCCACCCATGTTTATGGGTTATCAGCTTGTCTGCACACTCCTCTAAGGGTCATGTGCCGAAGCTTAGGAGAGCAGTGTAATGGGAGTGTGCCCATAAGGCCAAAAGCTGTTGTATTTGACAGCAGAGCACTGCTTTGCAGCGCTGAGGCTATATTCGGCCGCCTTTTGGCGCCAGAAGGACAGATCGCGCGCACGCATGGATTGCGTGTGAGTTCATGATACAGACAATGAACAGAACTGATAAATACCGTTTTATATTGCGTCTGTTATTGTTTTTATTATTGTCTGTGATGCTGCAGTGCCTTCTCATTTATTACAGGCACTTTCAGCATACTTAATGAACTCGTCAGCAACTCGATCAATATTGAACTAAGCAGTATGTCTTCGTGTGCCGCCCTGGTTCTGTGAGGATTGCTGTGAGTACAGTGCAACTATTTCATTTTACGGTGAAGAGCAAAGTTTTGCAGCTTGGTCAGAAGAGCAAGGATTTGCAGCTTGGTCAAGAGAGCAGGGTTTTGCGGTGAGATCAACTAAGAAGTTTTGTGCGTTCGGCACTTTGCAGCATATTTCAACAATCAAAATAAAACCAGCTTTGGTCAAACTTTTATAATCAGAAAGTAGACAAAAGCAAGGTTTTATTACAATGCCAGAACGCATTATATGTATTGTGCTTGTACTTAGTATTGCCAACTTACTTAGGGTGCACAATAAACCCTTTCGTCCTTGTCTTGCACTTCAAAATCAAATTGTTTTAAATGAATTTCTCCATTCCAATTGATTCCCTTCGCAAGCACAAAGTAGGCAACAGCAAGAAGACGAAGTCGTGAACAAACATTGAGCTGGACCAACTGGCTGGTCCAGTAATACGGGTTCACGTGCCTAAATAACAGGAAAATTGATATAACAATAAATTCTCATTAAAAAGGCAATAAAACCTATATTTCAGCAACTTTCTGAGTAGTCTATCTTATCACAGGCCTTGTCAATATTACGTGAATTGCTGTCGTCGGCAAAAGATGGCGACAGTCGCGACAGGCCATCTGAAGCTTCCAAATAGCTTCAAAATAGCTTCTAATACATTAGAACCTTCTAAAATGCTATAAAACATGATTGAATCACATTATAAGCATATGGGATGTGATCTTTCATGTATGGCTACTAATGTATCCTAGATGCGTGCTCTGTGTAGTGTACCTAAGAGCAGTAGAGTCTAGCAGCAAGCTATAGGCTCGGAATATAAGCCAAATATGAGCAAATATCCTAGTGTTCTAGGATCTTGAAGCTTGGAGAGGTCTAGTACAGATCCTCCAGAAAGCTTCTGAGAGGCCCAAATGCCCTGACTTATTACACCCCCTTCCTAAGCTTCATGCACATTTGCTAACAATGTTCATGACAAGCTGATAATCTAAGATAAGGAGGGGTATGGGCATAAGGCACGCTCATATTGAATGTTCTGAGTGTCTAATGTAGTGTCTTACTACCCCCATCCTAGAGGTAAAGATGTATCTCCATCTAAGAGGGTAAAGTTTCTAAGTCTTGGGTATGGTAGGGCTCATAATGAAACATGAGAAACACTAAGCAAAAAGCTAGCATACAAAGTATGAACAATGATAACCTAAATCTTCAGGCAAACAATGAGGGTAAGGGTAATACACCTGAATGTAGACGTATCAATTACAATGAGCTATACGGAAAATCAATCACAATTGAGAATGAAATACAACATGTGGGGTTAAGCTGGAAATTCAAGCTCCGCCCAAGCTGTCTATTGACAGGCTTGTCTTCGTCATCCAAAGAGAGGATATACCACCCCACTCAACGGACACGTTACATGTGGCTACCTAACGCAACGGATGCATTGTGGTACCTGTTTCATGCAATGGGTTTCTTGGCCTGCATTACATGGACAGAGAAAGCGAGGCAGCATCAGTAATGACTAACTGTTGATTAGTTTAGCGGGTACAAGGTGTCTCAAAGTGACTGGGGGTTGTGGCAGTCACGATGAGTAGACATCATCTGACCCGGATCTGCTCTTTCTTATCCCGGCCATGGGGATTGATCCGTCTGGGGGTATGGGGATCTATACTCATACTTCAACCAAAAAAACGTTGAACGATATAGTCCGTCATTACCAACCTTTTACTCATACTTTCTGGCTATCCCTAAACATCAGAAACCTATCATGGCTAGAAATCATGTACCAAAGAATCAATATTCCATCACGGCAGCATAAAGCAATATGCATCGCAATCCTATTGGGTTACATACAGCATTATGTACCAAAATCCTCAGAAGGACATAGTCCACAGGAATCTAATGAGATATGAAGCTAGAAGAAATTCTGATTTGTGTAGACATGTCCCAAATGACTGAAATCACCAAAGCAAATAATTTGCACGAAGAAATGAAAATGTAGAAGTGTGTTCATCATGCAAATTCAGAGAAAGAAGATGTATGGGTTGTGACAAGTGCTAAAGATAACAAAAACCGATGAATTGTATGTGCGAATGTAGGGGTTGGGTTCACGGGTGGGGTGGGTTGGTCCCCTGGGGTTGGTTGGAAACGAAGTTGGTAAGTAATAAGTAAAAAAAGTTGAAAGGTCGGATCTTTCATGGAACGCCGTTCAGCTCTAGTGCGAGCCAACGGATATCCTACACGACTGGAGGGTCGCCACTGCCTCATACGCGAGATGTATCATTGTCAAGTTGTCTCAGACAAGTAGAAGTAGTAAATCTCCGAAAAATGCTATCGTAGTTAAAGTGTGTTCTGTACCTTACCGGAAGACCAATTACGGCGAGCCCCTTGCCCAGCAGATGGTTGTACAAAGCCATCCGTGCGGGGGCCTATCTTCCTACATGAAGAGTGAATTCCGCTCAACTGATCTCCAGGATTCAGGCTATCCTCGTGGAGCTTAACTCCGTCATCTATCTCTACCGCAAGAGAAGGGGTCTATCCCACTGCAGGGAAAGTACTTATCTACCCGCGCGAGGGTAGAAGCCCATTACTATAGGCTTTCGATACCTTTCGATAATCCTTTTCCATAAGCCTCCCGTAGTGCACCGCTGGTCTCGGTGGCTACCGGCGTAGGGCTCTTCACTAACACATCGCGGAATGCATTAGCCAAGTCACAGGCTAAGTGACCAAGCTGAAACCTGTTCACTTGTGTTACACAACAAAGATGTGGCGGGCTGAGACCAATGCCGGCTCCTGTAAGCGGACACTGACTGTCGACACGAGGGAGATGACTTAGAAATTGGCTCGTAGGCCACAATTTGATGGATGTGGTACTACAGCAATTCCTCAGAGTGTGATATCCCAAGAGAACAAATGGAATAATCAAATGACTCATGGTATGTGTTTGTGTGTGTGTTTTATGTGTAGTGTGATGAGGGAGGGAATGTGTCAAAAATCCAAGTAAGTGTGTCATGCTGATGGTCTGGTCGGGGGGATAGAGAATGTGATGTTGTAGGCTGTGGACACTCAATTGAGCACTCTCAAACCCAGTAATTGAGGCTTTACCAGGCGATCTAGCGAAAGTTAACGAAGCGGAACGGACCCGTAGTGGTTTGGTAGCAAATTTGAGGATAAACTAGCTCTTTCGACCAAACGACCTAGGTCAATGATCGCGAGGATTGGAAAAGAGATTCATTCCTCACAACTTGCAATTAATCAACAAAAGTTGAGTGGATACGAATTGATTGTTGGTCGCTGCGATCCAAAACTCGGGGTCTATTGAGGTAGGTAGGTAGGTATCTTCGGGAGCTCGGGATGCCTCCTTTGACATTGCAGGAAGGAGGTCTTACCAAGGGGACGTCCTGTCCCTCCCACTGCCCTATGTCAGGTGCCTCTTGAGCCGCTCCCGCATGTGCTTGGGAAGGCATTGTCGCGGCCACCCGGTCCATGTGTCCCAGGTGGGAGGGTGTCCCCACATGTGTCCGTGGGTAGGGCCACATGCCCCCTCCCTTGGGCGGCAGCTCTGGGGGGCTGCCCAGCCGTGTGGAGTATCTCTCACCACAAGGGGTATTGCTCCCGCTTGTCTACGGTACGACCGCCTCACCCTTGTGGCTTGAGTTGCGGGGCCACTCTGCTTGGCAGGTGACCCCCTCCTGGACTGTGTACCGGCTCGCCTGTCACCGGTTGCTTCCATGGCTCCGGGTGACGTTTGCCATGGTCCCCGATGCAGCCTGGCCGGGCTCGGACCAGTGGCCTTGGAGTACCGCTCCTGCCACTGGCCCGGTGGGTCGGCTGGGTCGCCCCAGTGCGTCCGACCCATGGGGTATTGGTTCTTTCCTGTCCCTCGGCCTCCCTACGTGTGTGCAGTGTCCTGGGCCGTTGGGCTCCTGTTCACCGGTGTGCCCGCGCTGTTTGCTGTGGTGCGTCTGCGGTGTCCTGGGCCAGCTGGCTCCTGTTCACCGGTGTGCTCGCTCGGTGTGTTGTGTTGCATGTGCGGTGTCCTGGGCCATTGGGCTCCTGTTCACCGGTGTGCGTGCTGTGTGCGGTGCGCGTGTGCCATGGGTGGTTGTGTCCCTCTTCCTCCCCCCCCAATTTTCGTTTTTTTTTTACTTGTTTTTTTTTTTTTTTTTTTCGGAAAAAAGAAAAAGAAAAAACAAAAAAGAGGAAAACAGGGGCCCGCGTACACTGCAGGCACAGGCACGGGCAGCTGGTGCGGCGGTGCTATAGCGTTGTGTCCTCTGGCGTGTGTCGTCGGTGCTGTGGCGGCGGTCGCGCCCCAGGGGTGCGGCTCGCGTGTCCTGATGTACACGGGTATGGGTCAGGGTGGGTTTGGTTAGGTGTCTCTTCGCTTCTGGTGCTGGCTGGTTAGGCGGCTGTGTGGGCTGTGGCTGTGGGCTGTGTCTACGTATTTCCCTCTGCGGGCCTGGTTTGGAGTCAAGGTTTGACGGTTTCGGGGTGTGGCTCGGGTTTGATTTGTGTTGGGGCCCTGTCCCAGAACGAAATAAAAAGATGAGTAAAACACGACGAAAAATTTTTCTGAATAGCTGAAAACAATGCTAATTAGCATAAAAAACGCTTAGGCCAAAAAGCGCGCTGCGAAACGCGTAAAAACGCGACCAAAAATTTTTCGGCGTGAAATAGGTGAATAGTTAACGCCGTAAGCACCGTAACGCTCGTGGGACCCCAACGCCGTCCTTGCCGTCGTCTAACTCGCTATAGGCGCAAAGAAAAACGCGTCGTGAGCAGCTTGTTAAACTCGAAAATTTTTCATAACTCGCCACGACCCCTCACGTCGCGCCCTGCCGCCTTTTCCTTCTTATTCTTCATGCACCTCCCTCCCCACCCTCGTGCCCATCACTCCCCTTGCCCTGCAGCTCAGGCGGCCGCCCTGGGGGAACGCGGTTAACCCTTAGCAATGGACACCAACACGCTCCACGACGCCACGCACAAGAACAAGGCCGAGAACATCAAGAACGACGGGTAGCACGTAAGGCACAGCAGCGAACATGGTCTTGCTGCACGCGAGTGTGTTGGGTCGTGTATAATTTTATTTTATTTTCAAAAGCCAAAAAAAAAAAAAAAAGAGGAAAAAAATATTTTACGAAATTTTGCAGCGGTTTTTCAAGTAGGTACAACCACACCCACGCAAGAAACACATTCAGCAAGGCGGCAGGACAGGACACCACGGCACCGGGCGGCAGCACAGCACCACGGGGCACAGCACAGGGAAGCAGGGCACCGCAGCGCACAGAGCGGAGAAGACAGGGAACGCACAGCTCGAGGAAAAGAGCACCACAGCACGCAGACACCACCACCGGGCAAAAAACAGCACAGCCAACCAACAGCACTACACAGCGCAGCACGACAGCCCACAGCCCACAGCCCACACAAACAGCACCGCAAAACGACAGCAGAGCACGACAGCACAGCACCACACGGCAGCACAGCGCCACAGCACACGACACAGGGAAGCAGGGCACCACAGCCAGCACAACAAGGCACCGCAGCGCACAGAACGGAGAAGACAGGGAACGCACAGCACGAGGAAAAGAGCACCACAGCACGCAGACACCACCACCGGGCAAAAAACAGCACAGCCAACCAACAGCACAACACAGCACAGCACGACAGCCCACAGGAGCGCAAAGCAAGCCCCAACAGCACCGCAACACGACAGCAGAGCACAACAGCACAGCGGCACGCGACAGCACAGCACCACAGAACACGACACAGGAAAGCGGGGCACCACAGCAAACCACACCAACCACAAGGGAAACAGACCACGCGGCCAGACAGGGACACCGACACCGAAACACGCCACCAGCAGAAAACCACGGGCCACCAGACCCAGCACCGCACCACGGCACACCACAGCACCAGGCGCCAGCAACAGCACGCACCACACGAACAGCACAACGCGAGCCACCAGCACAGCGAAGCACAGCACCGCACAGAGCGGAGAGGACAGGGTACGCACAGCACAGCACCCCGGGACACACACAGCACAAAGCAGAGCAGCGAACAACAGCACGCACCACCGCGCCACGACAAAACACACACAGCACGGGGGAACACCGCAAAACACAGCGCCGCAGAGCACAGGGCCCCAGGGCAACGGGCAGCGCCAGAGGGCACGGCGCAACAAGCAGCGGCACCCAACGAGCACAACACAGCACAGGACAGCACAACACCGGAGGACACAGCGCGGCGCAGCACCGCACCCAGGGAGGCACAGCACAAAGCAGCACACGGCACACAGCACCGAGCGGCAGCCACGAAAACCGCGAGAAAAAAAAGGGGGGGGGGGGCAGCAACCACCGGGGAGCAACCACCAGCCAGGCGGAAAGCACGAAAGAGGGACAAGCGCACGGAGAGCCGAGAGGCGGAAGGCCAACAAAGCAAACAACGCAAAGCGCCGAGGCCCAGGGCACCCGGGGCCGGAAACCAGAGAAAGCCAGAGACAACGGGGGCGCAAAGGGGAAGAAGGGAAGAAAAAAAAAAAAAAAAAAAAAAAGAAGAAAAAAACAACAAAAAAAAACAAAACACCAAGGCACCAAGCAGGAGCGACGAAAACCGCGAGACACAAAAAGGGGGGGGGAGAAACCACCAAAGAGCAGCCAACGGCCAAGCGGGAGACACAAACGAGGCGCCAGCGCACGAAGAGCCAGGCAGCGGGAGGCCGAGAAAAACAACGAAAGCACAGCGCCAAGGCAACGAGGAACGGCAAGGGCAGCGATCGAGAGGGGGGCAACCCCAGCCCGGAGGGGGCCAAGCAAAGCAGAAGGACAAGGCGGCCAAAGGAAAGGGTGAGGCGCACCACAACGCGCCCGGGAGGCCAGCCCGCCCGACCCGGCCACAAAGAGCAAGCACACGCACGCCAGCCGCCGTCCGGATGGAGGAGTGCGCGCCCGGAGGGTACCCAGCCCCTACCGGCTACGAACAGCCGCCGTCCGGATGGATGAGTGCGCGCCCGGAGGGTACCCAGCCCCTGCCGGCTACGAACAGCCGCCGTCCGGATGGACGTGTGTGCGCCCGGAGGGTACCCAACCCCTGCCGGCTACGATAGCCGCCGTCCGGATGGACGAGTGAGCGCCCCGCAGCGACGCCCCGCACAGCAACACAACACACCGAGCGGGCACACCGGTGAACAGGAGCCGGGAGGCCCAGGACACCGCACACGCAACACAACACAGAGAGCGGGCACACCGGTGAACAGGAGCCGGGGGGGCCAGGACACCGCACACGCAACACAACATACCGAGCGGGCACACCGGTGAACAGGAGCCGGGAGGCCCAGGACACCGCACACGCCACACAACACACCGAGCGGGCACACCGGTGAACAGGAGCCGGGGGGCCCAGGACACCGCACACGCCACACAACACACCGAGCGGGCGCACCGTTGAACAGGAGCCGGGAGGCCCAGGACACCGCACGCGCAACACAACACACCGAGCGGGCGCACCGGTGAACAGGAGCCAGGGGGCCCAGGACACCGCACACGCAACACAACACACCGAGCGCGCACACCGGTGAACAGGAGCCGGGGGGCCCAGGACACCGCACACGCAACACAACACACCGAGCAGGCACACCGGTGAACAGGAGCCGGGAGGCTCAGGACACCGCACACGCCACACAACACACCGAGCGGGCACACCGGTGAACAGGAGCCGGGAGGCCCAGGACACCGCACACGCCACACAACACACCGAGCGGGCACACCGGTGAACAGGAGCCGGGAGGCCCAGGACACCGCACACGCAACACAACACACCGAGCGGGCACACCGGTGAACAGAAGCCGGGAGGCCCAGGACACCGCACACGCAACACAACACACCGAGCGGGCGCACCGGTGAACAGGAGCCGGGGGGCCCAGGACACCGCACACGCAACACAACACACCGAGCAGGCACACCGGTGAACAGGAGCCAGGGGGCCCAGGACACCGCACACGCAACACAACACACCGAGCGGGCACACCGGTGAACAGGAGCCGGGAGGCCCAGGACACCGCACACGCCACACAACACACCGAGCGGGCACACCGGTGAACAGGAGCCGGGAGGCCCAGGACACCGCACACGCCACACAACACACCGAGCGGGCACACCGGTGAACAGGAGCCGGGAGGCCCAGGACACCGCACACGCAACACAACACACCGAGCGGGCACACCGGTGAACAGGAGCCGGGAGGCCCAGGACACCGCACACGCAACACAACACACCGAGCGGGCGCACCGGTGAACAGGAGCCGGGGGGCCCAGGACACCGCACACGCAACACAACACACCGAGCGGGCACACCGGTGAACAGGAGCCGGAAGGCCCAGGACACCGCACACGCAACACAACACACCGAGCGGGCGCACCGGTGAACAGGAGCCGGGAGGCCCAGGACACCGCACACGCGAAACAACACACCGAGCAGGCACGACGGCGAACAGGAGCCGGGAGGCCCAGGACACCGCACGCGCAACACAACACACCGAGCGGGCACACCGGTGAACAGGAGCCGGGGGGCCCAGGACACCGCACGCGCAACAAAACACACCGAGCGGGCGCACCGGTGAACAGGAGCCAGGGGGCCCAGGACACCGCACACGCAACACAACACACCGAGCGGGCGCACCGGTGAACAGGAGCCGGGGGGCCCAGGACACCGCACACGCAACACAACACAGCGAGCGGGCACACCGGTGAACAGGAGCCGGGAGGCCCAGGACACCGCACACGCCACACAACGCACCGAGCGGGCACACGGATGAACAGGAGCCGGGAGGCCCAGGACACCGCACACGCAACACAACACACCGAGCGGGCACACCGGTGAACAGGAGCCGGGAGGCCCAGGACACCGCACACGCCACACAACACACCGAGCGGGCACACCGGTGAACAGGAGCCGGGAGGCCCAGGACACCGCACACGCCACACAACACACCGAGCGGGCACACCGGTGAACAGGAGCCGGGAGGCCCAGGACACCGCACACGCAACACAACACACCGAGCGGGCACACCGGTGAACAGGAGCCGGGAGGCCCAGGACACCGCACACACAACACAACACACCGAGCGGGCACACCGGTGAACAGGAGCCGGGAGGCCCAGGACACCGCACACGCAACACAACACACCGAGCGGGCGCACCGGTGAACAGGAGCCAGGGGGCCCAGGACACCGCACATGCAACACAACACACCGAGCGGGCACACCGGTGAACAGGAGCCGGGAGGCCCAGGACACCGCACAAGCCACACAACACACCGAGCAGGCACACCGGTGAACAGGAGCCGGGAGGCCCAGGACACCGCACACGCCACACAACACACCGAGCGGGCACACCGGTGAACAGGAGCCGGGGGGCCCAGGACACCGCACACGCAACACAACACACCGAGCGGGCACACCGGTGAACAGGAGCCAGGGGGCCCAGGACACCGCACACGCAACACAACACACCGAGCGCGCACACCGGTGAACAGGAGCCGGGGGGCCCAGGACACCGCACACGCAACACAACACACCGAGCAGGCACACCGGTGAACAGGAGCCGGGAGGCTCAGGACACCGCACACGCCACACAACACACCGAGCGGGCACACCGGTGAACAGGAGCCGGGAGGCCCAGGACACCGCACACGCCACACAACACACCGAGCGGGCACACCGGTGAACAGGAGCCGGGAGGCCCAGGACACCGCACACGCAACACAACACACCGAGCGGGCACACCGGTGAACAGAAGCCGGGAGGCCCAGGACACCGCACACGCAACACAACACACCGAGCGGGCGCACCGGTGAACAGGAGCCGGGGGGCCCAGGACACCGCACACGCAACACAACACACCGAGCAGGCACACCGGTGAACAGGAGCCAGGGGGCCCAGGACACCGCACACGCAACACAACACACCGAGCGGGCACACCGGTGAACAGGAGCCGGGAGGCCCAGGACACCGCACACGCCACACAACACACCGAGCGGGCACACCGGTGAACAGGAGCCGGGAGGCCCAGGACACCGCACACGCCACACAACACACCGAGCGGGCACACCGGTGAACAGGAGCCGGGAGGCCCAGGACACCGCACACGCAACACAACACACCGAGCGGGCACACCGGTGAACAGGAGCCGGGAGGCCCAGGACACCGCACACGCAACACAACACACCGAGCGGGCGCACCGGTGAACAGGAGCCGGGGGGCCCAGGACACCGCACACGCAACACAACACACCGAGCGGGCACACCGGTGAACAGGAGCCGGAAGGCCCAGGACACCGCACACGCAACACAACACACCGAGCGGGCGCACCGGTGAACAGGAGCCGGGAGGCCCAGGACACCGCACACGCGAAACAACACACCGAGCAGGCACGACGGCGAACAGGAGCCGGGAGGCCCAGGACACCGCACGCGCAACACAACACACCGAGCGGGCACACCGGTGAACAGGAGCCGGGGGGCCCAGGACACCGCACGCGCAACAAAACACACCGAGCGGGCGCACCGGTGAACAGGAGCCAGGGGGCCCAGGACACCGCACACGCAACACAACACACCGAGCGGGCGCACCGGTGAACAGGAGCCGGGGGGCCCAGGACACCGCACACGCAACACAACACAGCGAGCGGGCACACCGGTGAACAGGAGCCGGGAGGCCCAGGACACCGCACACGCCACACAACGCACCGAGCGGGCACACGGATGAACAGGAGCCGGGAGGCCCAGGACACCGCACACGCAACACAACACACCGAGCGGGCACACCGGTGAACAGGAGCCGGGAGGCCCAGGACACCGCACACGCCACACAACACACCGAGCGGGCACACCGGTGAACAGGAGCCGGGAGGCCCAGGACACCGCACACGCCACACAACACACCGAGCGGGCACACCGGTGAACAGGAGCCGGGAGGCCCAGGACACCGCACACGCAACACAACACACCGAGCGGGCACACCGGTGAACAGGAGCCGGGAGGCCCAGGACACCGCACACACAACACAACACACCGAGCGGGCACACCGGTGAACAGGAGCCGGGAGGCCCAGGACACCGCACACGCAACACAACACACCGAGCGGGCGCACCGGTGAACAGGAGCCGGGGGGCCCAGGACACCGCACATGCAACACAACACACCGAGCGGGCACACCGGTGAACAGGAGCCGGGAGGCCCAGGACACCGCACAAGCCACACAACACACCGAGCAGGCACACCGGTGAACAGGAGCCGGGAGGCCCAGGACACCGCACACGCCACACAACACACCGAGCGGGCACACCGGTGAACAGGAGCCGGGGGGCCCAGGACACCGCACACGCAACACAACACACCGAGCGGGCACACCGGTGAACAGGAGCCAGGGGGCCCAGGACACCGCACACGCAACACAACACACCGAGCGCGCACACCGGTGAACAGGAGCCGGGGGGCCCAGGACACCGCACACGCAACACAACACACCGAGCAGGCACACCGGTGAACAGGAGCCGGGAGGCTCAGGACACCGCACACGCCACAAAACACACCGAGCGGGCACACCGGTGAACAGGAGCCGGGAGGCCCAGGACACCGCACACGCCACACAACACACCGAGCGGGCACACCGGTGAACAGGAGCCGGGAGGCCCAGGACACCGCACACGCAACACAACACACCGAGCGGGCACACCGGTGAACAGAAGCCGGGAGGCCCAGGACACCGCACACGCAACACAACACACCGAGCGGGCGCACCGGTGAACAGGAGCCGGGGGGCCCAGGACACCGCACACGCAACACAACACACCGAGCAGGCACACCGGTGAACAGGAGCCAGGGGGCCCAGGACACCGCACACGCAACACAACACACCGAGCGGGCACACCGGTGAACAGGAGCCGGGAGGCCCAGGACACCGCACACGCCACACAACACACCGAGCGGGCACACCGGTGAACAGGAGCCGGGAGGCCCAGGACACCGCACACGCCACACAACACACCAAGCGGGCACACCGGTGAACAGGAGCCGGGAGGCCCAGGACACCGCACACGCAACACAACACACCGAGCGGGCACACCGGTGAACAGGAGCCGGGAGGCCCAGGACACCGCACACGCAACACAACACACCGAGCGGGCGCACCGGTTAACAGGAGCCGGGGGGCCCAGGACACCGCACACGCAACACAACACACCGAGCGGGCACACCGGTGAACAGGAGCCGGAAGGCCCAGGACACCGCACACGCAACACAACACACCGAGCGGGCGCACCGGTGAACAGGAGCCGGGAGGCCCAGGACACCGCACACGCGAAACAACACACCGAGCAGGCACGACGGCGAACAGGAGCCGGGAGGCCCAGGACACCGCACGCGCAACACAACACACCGAGCGGGCACACCGGTGAACAGGAGCCGGGGGGCCCAGGACACCGCACGCGCAACAAAACACACCGAGCGGGCGCACCGGTGAACAGGAGCCAGGGGGCCCAGGACACCGCACACGCAACACAACACACCGAGCAGGCACACCGGTGAACAGGAGCCGGGGGGCCCAGGACACCGCACACGCAACACAACACAGCGAGCGGGCACACCGGTGAACAGGAGCCGGGAGGCCCAGGACACCGCACACGCCACACAACGCACCGAGCGGGCACACGGATGAACAGGAGCCGGGAGGCCCAGGACACCGCACACGCAACACAACACACCGAGCGGGCACACCGGTGAACAGGAGCCGGGAGGCCCAGGACACCGCACACGCCACACAACACACCGAGCGGGCACACCGGTGAACAGGAGCCGGGAGGCCCAGGACACCGCACACGCCACACAACACACCGAGCGGGCACACCGGTGAACAGGAGCCGGGAGGCCCAGGACACCGCACACGCAACACAACACACCGAGCGGGCACACCGGTGAACAGGAGCCGGGAGGCCCAGGACACCGCACACACAACACAACACACCGAGCGGGCACACCGGTGAACAGGAGCCGGGAGGCCCAGGACACCGCACACGCAACACAACACACCGAGCGGGCGCACCGGTGAACAGGAGCCGGGGGGCCCAGGACACCGCACATGCAACACAACACACCGAGCGGGCACACCGGTGAACAGGAGCCGGGAGGCCCAGGACACCGCACAAGCCACACAACACACCGAGCAGGCACACCGGTGAACAGGAGCCGGGAGGCCCAGGACACCGCACACGCCACACAACACACCGAGCGGGCACACCGGTGAACAGGAGCCGGGGGGCCCAGGACACCGCACACGCAACACAACACACCGAGCGGGCACACCGGTGAACAGGAGCCAGGGGGCCCAGGACACCGCACACGCAACACAACACACCGAGCGCGCACACCGGTGAACAGGAGCCGGGGGGCCCAGGACACCGCACACGCAACACAACACACCGAGCAGGCACACCGGTGAACAGGAGCCGGGAGGCTCAGGACACCGCACACGCCACACAACACACCGAGCGGGCACACCGGTGAACAGGAGCCGGGAGGCCCAGGACACCGCACACGCCACACAACACACCGAGCGGGCACACCGGTGAACAGGAGCCGGGAGGCCCAGGACACCGCACACGCAACACAACACACCGAGCGGGCACACCGGTGAACAGGAGCCGGGGGGCCCAGGACACCGCACACGCAACACAACACACCGAGCGGGCACACCGGTGAACAGGAGCCGGGAGGCCCAGGACACCGCACACGCAACACAACACACCGAGCGGGCACACCGGTGAACAGGAGCCGGGGTCCCAGGACACCGCACACACAACACAACACACCGAGCGGGCACACCGGTGAACGGGAGCCGGGTGGCCCAGGACACCGCACACGCAACACAACACACCGAGCAGGCACACCGGTGAACAGGAGCCGGGAGGCCCAGGACACCGCACACGCAACACAACACACCGAGCGGGCACACCGGTAAACAGGAGCTGGGAGGCCCAGGACACCGCACGCGCAACACAACACACCGAGCGGGCACACCGGTGAACAGGAGCCGGGAGGCCCAGGACACCGCACACGCCACACAACACACCGAGCGGGCACACCGGTGAACAGGAGCCGGGAGGCCCAGGACACCGCACACGCAACACAACACACCGAGCGGGCACACCGGTGAACAGGAGCCGGGAGGCCCAGGACACCGCACACACGTAGGGCGGCCGGGGCACAGGAAAGAACCAACACCCCATGGGTCGGACGCACTGGGGCGACCCAGCCGACCCACCGGGCCAGTGGCAGGAGCGGTACACCAAGGCTGCTGGTCCGAGCCCGGCCAGGCTGCATCGGGGACCATGGCAAACGTCACCCGGAGCCATGGATGCAACCGGTGACAGGCGAGCCGGTACACAGTCCAGGAGGGGGTCGCCTGCCAAGCGGAGCGGCCCCGCAACTCAAGCCACAAGGGTGAGGCGGTCGTACGGTAGACAAGCGGGAGCAATACCCCTTGTGGTGAGAGATACTCCACACGGCTGGGCAGCCCCCAGACCTGCCGCCCGAAGGAGGGGGCATGTGGCCCTACTCATGGACCCATGTGGGGACACCCTCCCACCTGGGACACATGGACCGGGTGGCCGCGACAATGCCTTCCCAAGCACATGCGGGAGCGGCTCAAGAGGCACCTAACATAGGGCAGTGGGAGGGACAGGACGTCCCCTTGGTAAGACCTTCTTCCTGCACCGTCAAAGGAGGCATCCCGAGCTCCCGAAGATACCTACCTACCTGCCTCTTGAGCCGCTCCCGCATGTGCTTGGGAAGGCATTGTCGCGGCCACCCGGTCCCTGTGTCCCAGGTGGGAGAGTGTCCCCACATGTGTCCGTGGGTAGGGCCACATGCCCCCTCCTTTGGGCGGCAGCTCTGGGGGGCTGCCCAGCCGTGTGGAGTATCTCTCACCACAAGGGGTATTGCTCTCGCTTGTCTACGGTACGACCGCCTCACTCTTGTGGCTTGAGTTGCGGGGCCACTCTGCTTGGCAGGTGACCCCCTCCTGGACTGTGTACCGGCTCGCCTGTCACTGGTTGCTTCCATGGCTCCGGGTGACGTTTGCCATGGTCCCCGATGCAGCCTGGCCGGGCTCGGACCAGTGGCCTTGGAGTACCGCTGCTGCCACTGGCCCGGTGGGTCGGCTGGGTCGCCCCAGTGCGTCCGACCCATGGGGTATTGGTTCTTTCCTGTCCCTCGGCCTCCCTACGTGTGTGCAGTGTCCTGGGCCGTTGGGCTCCTGTTCACCGGTGTGCCCGCGCGGTTTGCTGTGGTGCGTCTGCGGTGTCCTGGGCCAGCTGGCTCCTGTTCACCGGTGTGCTCGCTCGGTGTGTTGTGTTGCATGTGCGGTGTCCTGGGCCACTGGGCTCCTGTTCACCGGTGTGCGTGCTGTGTGCGGTGCGCGTGTGCCATGGGTGGTTGTGTCCCTCTTCCTCCCCCCCTAATTTTCTTTTTTTTTTTTTTTTTTACTTGTTTTTTTTTTTCTTTTTTTTTTTTTTTTGGGAAGAAAGAAAAAGAAAAAACAAAAAAGAGGAAAACAGGGGCGCGCGTACACTGCAGGCACAGGCACGGGCAGCTGGTGCGGCGGTGCTATAGCGTTGTGTCCTCTGGCGTGTGTCGTCGGTGCTGTGGCGGCGGTCGCGCCCCAGGGGTGCGGCTCGCGTGTCCTGATGTACACGGGTATGGGTCAGGGTGGGTTTGGTTAGGTGTCTGTTCGCTTCTGGTGCTGGCTGGTTAGGCGGCTGTGTGGGCTGTGGCTGTGGGCTGTGTCTACGTATTTCCCTCTGCGGGCCTGGTTTGGAGTCAAGGGTTGACGGTCTCGGGGTGTGGCTCGGGTTTGATTTGTGTTGGGGCTTCGGCTCGGTTAGGCTTGGGTCAGGGTGGGTCTGGTGAGGTGTCTCTTTGCTTCTGGAGCTGGCTGGTTAGGCGGCTGTGTGGGCTGTGGGTGTGGGCTGTGGTTACGTTGTTCCCTCGGCGGGTTTGGTTAGGAGTCAAGGGTTCGCGGTTTCGGGGTGTGGCTCGGGTTTGATTTGTGCTTGAGTGCTGGCTCGGTTTGGCGGTGGCGCGGGGCCGGGCGTGTGGGTAGCGGCGTCCACGGGGTCGTGCGCCCGAGGCGAGTGCGGGGTGGTGCGTGCGGGCCGGCCGGTGGCCGGTGGCCTCACTGGGAGTCCCACACGGAGGGGTCGACGGGTGTGCCGGGGGCGTACGCAGCGTGCAGGTTGGGCAGCAGCGGGCGCACGTGCAGGGCGTCGGCGTGCCCGATGAGGACCTCACTGAGTACCGAGGGGTTGGCGGCAAGCAGTATGCGATGCCCGGGAGGGGTGGCGGCGAGGAGCGGGAGGATGTCCGCGGCCCGCGACGTGGGGGCGAACACGACGTGGGCCGGGTGCGGCCCCGGGAGCGGTGCTGGGGGGAGCGGGACCACAGGATGGCGGTCTACTGTGAGGTGCCAAGTGGCGCGATGGTGGAGGAGCCGGACTAGGGCGATGCTGTGGCGCAGTGTGTGGGGCTGGGTGCTGGGCGGCGTGGGGACGTGCGGCGGGAGGGGGGGGGGGGCGGGGCGGTGGCGTGGGATGGGGCACGGCGGAGGAGTGACGTCAGTGACGTGTGTGCCGTGCTGAGGGTGGAGAGGAGCCCACGGTATCGGGCCTGGGTTCGGCGCCTTTGGGCGTAGTGGTGCTCGTTGTCGTGTGCGTTGGTGTCCTTCGGCGTCCGGTTCGTTTGGTGACTTCTGGGCGGGGCCTGGCGTGGCGCCCCGTGGTGTTGGTGTGCTGGGTAACGGGGTTAGATGGCGGTGCCGCTGGCCGGGGGGTCGGGCGCGTCGTGTTGTGTGGCGCGCAGGGCTCCTGGGGTGCTGTGGGTGTCGCCGGTGTCGGTGCGCCGACGCTTGTGGGGTGGCGAGGGGGTGTGTGCGTGCGGGGCTGGGCTTTGGGTGATGTCCCACAGGCGGATGCCGTCTCGCCGCGTTTCCTGGAGGGTCTCCCGCAGGCGCCTGAGGACATACGGGTGGTCCTGGGGCGCGGGGAGGTTGCGGGGGTGGACTCCCAGGGGGTGGAGCGCATCGGCCAGCATGGCTTCCCATGCGGCCTGCGGCATCCACCCCCCCGCCGGCCGGAGGCGGCAGTTCTCCACCGACCCCTTGCGGGGCCGATGGACCAGGCCCTCGAGGGAGGGCTCTCCCCGGGCCCACTTCCGCAGCTCCCAGAGCTGCGTGTGGGTCCAGCGCTGCCACCACTGTTCCTGGGCGGGCCTGCGGTCTTGGGCGGAGGAGTGGGCGTGGGTGGGTGTGACGGGGTCGTGGGGACCGGCGGCGGTGGCGGGCCTGGGGGATTCCTCGTAGTCCTGTTCCGTGGGGGTGCGTGGGGAGTGGGGGTGCACGCGGATGTGGACCCGCGGGTGTGCGCGTACGGTCTCCGCCTCGGGGTTGGGCGGGGAGTCGCGGCGGCGGCGGTAGTGGGGCATGCGTTGCATGTGGGCTGTCATCGGGGGCCGGTAGGGGGGCGGGGGCGCTGCTGGTGGACCCTGGAGCGGTCCGTGGGCCTGGGGTGCGGGCTTTGGCAGGTGGTGGGACGAGGCGCGTCGCGCTTCGGCCGCGGCGCGCTCCGCCATGAAGGTGGTGGCGGTGGCGTCGGTGACGGTGGGGGGGCGCCGCGCTGGGCGCTGCTGCCTTCGGGCCTGGGACGGCTGGGGCCGGATGTTGTAGAGGACATCCTCGGGGGGCCGGGCTCGCGCTGCCGTCGTGGCGCCGGATTTGGGCTTGGGTTTTGGCTTGGCTGCGGGTCGCCGTTTGGCGGCGGTCTTGGGCTTCGGCTGGGTCGTGGGCGTGGGCTTCGCCGGGGCGTGGGCTTTGGCGGCGGCGGGGCTTCTCGCGGTGGGGGCGGGTTTGGAGGCCCGTTTGGGAGGTGTCCCCCGCGGCCCGGGAGGTGGAGTGCTGGATGAGGACGTGGTGGTGGTGGTGGATGAGGTGGTCGTGGTGGTGGAGGTTGTGGAGTCGGAGGCGGAGGAGAGGGCTGTGGGAGACGGCGAAGGGTCCCGGGCCTCGGGGGCGGGCGTATGATGCTGGGTCCCGCTGGGTTGGCCTTGGCCGGTCGGTTGGTCTTGGCGGTCTGACATGGTGTTTCTTTCCTGCAGGGCGGCGTGGGCTGGGTTCGTTTTGGGGGTGCGTTGCTCGTGTGGTGTGCCGCGCCGCTTGGCTCCTGTTCACCGGTGTGCACGCTCCGTGTGTGGTGTTGTGTGTACGGTGTCCTGGGCCCCCCGGCTCCTGTTCACCGGTGTGCACGCCCTGCGTGTGGTGTCGCGTGTACCGCGTCCTGGGCCCCCCGGCTCCTGTTCACCGGTGTGCACTTTCTGGCTATCCCTAAACATCAGAAACCTATCATGGCTAGAAATCATGTACCAAAGAATCAATATTCCATCACGGCAGCATAAAGCAATATGCATCGCAATCCTATTGGGTTACATACAGCATTATGTACCAAAATCCTCAGAAGGACATAGTCCACAGGAATCTAATGAGATTTGAAGCTAGAAGAAATTCTGATTTGTGTAGACATGTCCCAAATGACTGAAATTACCAAAGCAAATAATTTGCACGAAGAAGTGAAAATGTAGAAGTGTGTTCATCATGCAAATTCAGAGAAAGAAGATGTATGGGTTGTGACAAGTGCTAAAGATAACAAAAACCGATGAATTGTATGTGCGAATGTAGGGGTTGGGTTCACGGGTGGGGTGGGTTGGTCCCCTGGGGTTGGTTGGAAACAAAGTTGGTAAGTAATAAGTAAAAAAAGTTGAAAGGTCGGATCTTTCATGGAACGCCGTTCAGCTCTAGTGCGAGCCAACGGATATCCTACACGACTGGAGGGTCGCCACTGCCTCATACGCGAGATGTATCATTGTCAAGTTGTCTCAGACAAGTAGAAGTAGTAAATCTCCGAAAAATGCTATCGTAGTTAAAGTGTGTTCTGTACCTTACCGGAAGACCAATTACGGCGAGCCCCTTGCCCAGCAGATGGTTGTACAAAGCCATCCGTGCGGGGGCCTATCTTCTTACATGAAGAGTGAATTCCGCTCAACTGATCTCCAGGATTCAGGCTATCCTCGTGGAGCTTAACTCCGTCATCTATCTCTACCGCAAGAGAAGGGGTCTATCCCACTGCAGGGAAAGTACTTATCTACCCGCGCGAGGGTAGAAGCCCATTACTATAGGCTTTCGATACCTTTCGATAATCCTTTTCCATAAGCCTACCGTAGTGCACCGCTGGTCTCCTTGGCTACCGGCGTAGGGCTCTTCAGTAACACATCGCGGAATGCATTAGCCAAGTCACAGGCTAAGTGACCAAGCTGAAACCTGTTCACTTGTGTTACACAACAAAGATGTGGCGGGCTGAGACCAATGCCGGCTCCTGTAAGCGGACACTGACTGTCGACACGAAGGAGATGACTTAGAAATTGGCTCGTAGGCAAAAATTTGATGGATGTGGTACTACAGCAATTCCTCAGAGTGTGATATCCCAAGAGAACAAATGGAATAATCAAATGACTCATGGTATGTGTTTGTGTGTGTGTTTTATGTGTAGTGTGATGAGGGAGGGAATGTGTCAAAAATCCAAGTAAGTGTGTCATGCTGATGGTCTGGTCGGGGGGATAGAGAATGTGATGTTGTAGGCTGTGGACACTCAATTGAGCACTCTCAAACCCAGTAATTGAGGCTTTACCAGGCGATCTAGCGAAAGTTAACGAAGCGGAACGGACCCGTAGTGGTTTGGTAGCAAATTTGAGGATAAACTAGCTCTTTGGACCAAATGACCTAGGTCAATGATCGCGAGGATTGGAAAAGAGATTCATTCCTCACAACTTGCAATTAATCAACAAAAGTTGAGTGGATACGAATTGATTGTAGGTCGCTGCGATCCAAAACTCGGGGTCTATTGAGCAAAGGTGCTCATAGAACTACGTTGGGCAGATCAATTACGGACCATATTGCATGTTGAGCGGTATGGGCAAGCCCTTGCAATAAGGAAGTAATGCAATAAGTATGAAATGTAGGTTTGCAAAGTGAAATGCAATGAATGAGTGACCTTTCTGAACGAAATGAATGAAATGCCATCTGAATGGAGAGTAGAATACATCACTAGTCAAACGCCTGCCTTGACAGCCATGCAGTGAAGGATGAGATGCATGGTAGAGTGAAATGAGGACAAATCACTTCCTAGCTCAAATGCAATTGTGCTGAAATGAAACAATGAATGACACACAGCTCACATCAAATAACTTGACAAATTCAGGCTGCCGGAAAGGGTCTCAGCACACGCATGACTGGCGGACCGTGACCAGAAGTCATGCAGTCTATGCAGAGTCTCAGCAACCCATGAGAGGGCACGGACCGTGCTCAGAACTACATCGAACTGTGTCAGGTAGTTTAGTAAAGAGATGAAAATCAGTTAAATGGCATTGCACGCTGACATTTCGGCCTGCACCTACTGGAATGGTTACCTCTATTACAGTACCAGCGCCTTGCGGCACTTCTCCTCACCAGCCTGCCCTACAGGGGGAGGACCGGAGACATTAAGTCGCATACGCAACCGTTAGCATTAGGGTAATACCCATAAAAGCGAATGCATCTTCTACACTAGCTAGTTAGCTAGCTAGCTAGCTGGAGTAAGTAAGTAGGAGTAAGTAAATTTTGCAAGCCTCTTCCGCGACCAGTTACCACCAATAACCTCTCTCATCGGAGAACGGTCACAAGGACCCCGAGAGAGGTCAATGCCAATGGTTTGGTCGCGTGCGGTCTTTTAGTGTTCCACTTGGGTGCTCCTGCATTCAGTCTTCTTTCCGCCTTCCGCTCACACCCATCAATCGCCTCCCTACTCCCTGGTGGCAACAAGCCCCACGCCTTCTTTGTCCCCATGACAACGGGCCAGCCAAACTGAGCCACTCAGCCTGGGGAGTTGAAGGGAAAGCTTAGACGGTGAATGTGGCGGATGCAAGCGGTCCGCTAATGGTTGTGGCCAAAGTTTGTTTTGTGGCCAAAAAAGACAACAAAATGTTTCACTATTGACTGTGTGTCTAAGTAATTCCAAGGTATCTACCTTTCTACCTAGGCTAAGCCTAGTTAGACTGAATCAAAACTGATGCAAACATTCACAAACTGCAATATCATACAATGATTCAGGGTTAGAAAACCAAAGATTCGCGAATGGTTTGGCAAACATTGATGTCAAAAAACCTCTTTTTTGTTGAAAATGCCCAACTTCTGCACCACTTTTCTGTACTATGTTGCTGAGATGTCAGAAAGAAAAAATCTGCACTATGTAGGGCTTGTCCTCGGGTTTCTGAAACATATTTGATGTTGCCCCAACTCATCATAGGCTCAGAGAAATAGAAGTTGGGGGGAGACACATGAATCCCACATGACACATATGCTGAAAAGCCATCAGAAAAACATAAGGAAATCGAACTTTTTCACTGTCATTTCATTTTCAATAAAATCCAATGATTGAATATCTGCAAACTAGACACCATTACCCTTCCAAAACAGCTTTGATGACTTTGCAACTCACCATAGGCTCTGAGAAAGGTCCCAACCTTGTAGCATCATGACCATAAAAATTGAAAACATGCTTTCATGCACTAAGTTGACCACCATGAGAAATATCCATTCTTGACCACAGAAATTCAAAGTAAACATTTGTTGTAGACTTCATACTCCAGTGTTCACAAAACACATTGGTTCAGGTTCAAACTCACCAGGGTCTCAGAGAAATGAATAAACCTCCAAAACCATTTTGCATGATTTTTCACCAAGTGGTTTGTGTGGTAACTTGTTGCATTTTTACCATAGTCATTCCCATTTTCTGAAAATAAAAGTGACTCAGGATTCGAAAGCATGTACTTCAGTGTTGTTTGGAAAAATAATGTCGAACCTCAAACCTTTTTTCTCTGGGAGATATGAAGAAAGCACAAAAGGCACTTTGAGGGGTATTTGGGGTGTGTTTCATAAGGGACTTTGTTCGAGATAAGGGAAATAGTAGAAAAATTGATTTTAAGGAAATGAAGTATAGTAAAGAAGCGTACCACTGTCTAGTTTCGAAAAATGCTTGGTTCGGATTTTTTCAGCGCACTGGCGCGAAGATATGCGTAAAACTGCATATGTCATTTTGGGATGTTTTAGAGGGTTGGACAACAAGTGATTCATGGGTCATCTTGGAAAAATCACAGCAAATAGCCCTTGACGAGTTGAAACAAAGTGAAAAACGTATTTCGAAGCTGACGCTCTGTAGTTTACGACAACGCTTTAGTTGACGCGATTCAACGCACTGGCGCGAAGATACGCGTGAAATGGTGTAGGCCATTTTCGACATTTTTGGACTTTTGGTACATCAATGACGTGAAAGAAAAGTGAAAGAATTCAAAGCTTTTGGACTCGCAAGAGGGTCAACAGTGGCTGGGGTGGGGATTTATAGTCACGGATCGTCTCTTTAGTCCCTTCCCTTGACATAGGGTCTCTTGAAGGACCGTAAGCAAGGAGAAGATAAGCCTTGAAAATGCACCACAAGAAGTATGCAAAAAGGAGCAAACAAAGGGCAACAAAATCAATGGCTCTAGTCCGCAAAGAGCCTCAAGAGAGCCTCTGGAAGCTCGCTCTGAGCGCTCCTGCAGCACATCGTCGTCATAGAAGTCGTCGTCGTCGTCACTGAAGCGCTGGGAAGGCGCCTTGAGTTGTCCAAGTTCACCACATATTTAAAACTTCTTGTTAACTTAAAATCCTTCAAAATCTTCACTCAACTCAATGAAATAAACCCACTGGACGCCTTTTCGAACTCTTCTGAAGCCTCTGGCGTCGTCGTATTTGCGTAAAGGTCGCTTCACGCTACGCTCTTCCAGCTTTTGAAATTATTTCAAGGTTCTTTGACCATAGGAGGAAGTATACCTGCAAGACTTCAAAGTTTCTTGAAATTTTTGTCAAATTCAAGCAAGGAACTCACTTTACGTAAACAGCGTACGCTGGCCCAGCTGCTGCTCATCGTCCTCGTCGTCAACGACCTGCTGGAACTCTGGATTACTGGACTGTATTGTGCTTGTACTTAGTATTGCCAACTTACTTAGGGTGCACAATAACGTCTTTTGTCCTTGTCTTGCACTTCAAAATCAAATTGTTTTAAATGAATTTCTCCATTCCAATTGATTCCCTTGGCAAGCACAAAGTAGGCAACAGCAAGAAGACGAAGTCGTGAATGAACATTGAGCTGGACCAACTGGCTGGTCCAGTAATACGGGTTCAAATGCCTAAATAAAACTTAGCCCACGCAAACTGCACCCCCCTTTTGGAAGAGAAGGACCTAAAAAATGACCGCCTGAAAAACTATTTTTTTTGGACATTTGCAACACACATGACCCAGATACCACCGAAAAAATACAATTTTACCCGATTTGCTGCTTTTTTCCACTTTTTGTTTTTTAAAATAAACTATTATTTTGTCTGATTTGAAGGGTGTGTTTTACCAATCTTGTCGTTTTTGTATTTCAAAACCCAACTGGTGTGTGCCTGTTCGGGAGCTCATTTTCAAAAATGACATTCTGCAGGTCTCCAGTTGCACCTATGTTTGTGATGCGAAATAAATTGCTTTTTTATGTCCCTGAGTGCGCGAGGCCTCGCGCACTCAAGGTCATGGAAACAATTGTGTAAGAAGGGAACAAAAACAAGACATGAAGCACACAACATATGAACACTGAAATAAAAGCTCGGCAAAAATGTACAAGCCCTTAAGGGCATATAATTGCATTCGCGTCGAAGGCGAGTGCGCGAGGCCTCGCGCACACATGACTGCAAAAACCAGGAGAAACACTTGGGTTAATGGTGGATTACTTCTTCTTCGGTCCAGCAACCTTAGACAACCTTGAACCCAGGCTTCTTGCCACCGCACTTGTCCCACTTGGAGAGGCAACGGTACCACGAGACGGCTGGGCACCAGAACGCGAGGGCGGCTTGAACTCTGCACTAGCGGTGGCTGCAGTCTTTGCTTTCTTCTTCGGCTGTTCCTTACCAGATGCGGGGATTGCATCGAAGTGAGCGGCGGCTGCCCGCTTGCGCTTCTGCTGGGTCTCCAGTACTTGCTCCGGATCCTCTTCTTCCTCCTCCTCGTCAGTATCATCGTCGTCCGATTCCGTGGGCTTGTCCGATTCCTTCTCGTTTCCTTTGGCCTGCTTCTTGCTACTCGAGGGGGTTCCCTTTCCGGCTGCAGTACCCTGAGTTGGTATAACTTTGGCAGTCTTCTTCACCTTGGCTTGCATTGGCAAAGTAGGTGCAGGCGCAACAGGCTCAGTGTCGTCAGCGGGGGCCTCAGTCACGACATCTTCCTGGACGGCCTCTGCAGCGTGCACCTGCTGGTGCCCTTCATGCCCTCAGTTGCTGTCCAAAACCCACAGTGGAATGCCACGCTGAAGCCACTCTTCTTGAGTATCCCAAGGTGCAGCTGTTGCTCCCTGCTCCGTCTGATCAGCCTCCAACATGTACCGCATGATGATTGCATGCTGCAGAGCACCTCCAACGGCATTCCCAAGGTCCTTTTGCTTGATCGTTGACACAGCCAAAAACGCCACTTTAGTACGGAGGTCAGACATCGCAATTTTTGCGGCCATGGCAGGCGTGTCGTCCACAACAACCACTGCATCAGAATACCCACTGCCCAAAAAATATTTGTCCAGGTACCACAGCACGTGAATCAGAGGCATGAAACCGCCAAGGTTCTTTTTCTGCATCTCTTCAGAATGTCCAGCGGAATACGACACATAGTTCGGCAACTGTAAATGTGATGTATAAAGACGCATAACGGAGGCAGCAGTGCGCGAGGCCTCGCGCACACAACGGCATCGTAACAGGCGAAAGAAGCAGATATACCTGCTTATCCCAGCGACTCGTTGTTCCCATCCACATACAGTGCTCGTCGAACTGATACGTACTGCTGGTCACGGGACCCGATAACCAAGAGTATACCGGCAACCGAACATGGTAGAATGGCACTGTGGTTGGATCCTTGTCCTTCTCCATACGCCAGAGCCTCTGGATGTCGTGGCCAATACGGTGCACAACATCAGCCTCGCCATAGAAAATGAGGTCTTTCCCCAGCATCATCACATCGAACAGCCACTTCGGAACAAATCCTGCAGTGTCATATTCAACGAAAAGGTCAGCGTTGATGACCCACAATGGGTACTGCAGATCCCGGAAACGGGCTGGCGGTATCTCTTCAATATCCTCAATACGGCACGCCGTCAAAGAGAATTTGCTCCCTTGCTCGTCCTGCTTGGAGACATTGATCACATCGCCAGTACTCAGCTGTGTCTGTGACGCTGCCGATGATGGTGCCTCAGTCTTCCTTTGCAGTTGTTTCCGCACGGCCAGCGTCTGTGGTAATGGAGGTGCGCCCTTGTCCCCAGTCCGCCACAGAGGTGCATTGAGCAACGTCTTCCATTTTGGCCACGGCGACCGATACCTCGTACTTGTATCCGGCCAGTAACCCCAATTTCCCAGCCCAATTTTCAGTTGCGGCGTGCCCAGTGCTGCGACTTCTGCTCGGATCTTCGCATCGGCAGCTGTACGGATGTGAAAACGGTGGTTGAGTGCGCGAGCCCTCGCGCACTGAAGCTGCGACACTGACGCATACCTGCCGTCTGGTTGACATACTGCTTATTGTCCGGATGGTCAAGATGGAAAGTAACCCATTGATCCGTAATCTGCGCGTCAATGTAGTTCTGGGTGGTGTGTAAGGTCGAGTCCTTCAGGTTCATGTGCGCACAGACTTTCCGCAATAAGCTCGGTAGGTGCAGCCCCTCCAGCTTCTTGAAGGCATTCCTTGTAACCTCATCTTTCCTGCTCTTATTCTCGAGGTTCTTCATGCCAGTAACCGCCTCACGACCGCAGTAATACGCCAGGGAGAAGATGTCCCTCCAGTTCTTGAATGTCGAGTCCTACGAGGGAAAACAATGCCATGGAGTGCGCGAGGCCTCACGCATCATAACCGTGCGATACACGAATACATACTGTGTGTCCTGCTTCCTCCAAAGCCTCGGGTGCAAGAAACGCAGAGTTGATGGCGGCCTGGGCAACAGCAGTCTTGAACCGCTCGAACTCTTGTGGTTCTTTTTCCCGCTTCTGGTCCTCAATGTACAACAACATGTTGTCCAGTGCCTCGGACAGCGGAATCCATGTCACAGACTGGCTGCCAGCTTGTTGCAGTCCTGCAACCTTGGCCCGGATCCTCCAAGGTGTTTCGTACTTCAGAATGTCAACATAGCAAAACTCCTGCCAGTCCTCCAATTCTTTGCCTTCTGCGAGACGCAGTTCCTGAATCTTTCTGCATGTTTCTGTGCCATGCTGACCATTCAGAACGTAAAGTGAGCCATCTGCAAAGCAAACCATGTACGGAAGCAAAGAGAAGAAACGTCTTCGATGGAACGCGAAGCGAGTCATACCACTATCCTCCCACGCCGTTACGCGCAACGGTCCAGCTGGTGGCAGTGCTTGGTATCCCATCACTTTCCTGGCAACATCGTCATAGTTGATGGATCGGATCTGTCCGCGCTCCTTGGTCTTGTCAACTCTCAAATCAGCAATCTTTACCTTCACGGCTTTACCATTCTCCTGCGGCAACCACTGTTGCACGTCGACTGTGAGCTTCATCTCCGGTATTGGCTTCTTCTCACCCTTCTTCTTGCGTCCTTTCTTCGGCGTGTCCCCTTGGTCGGTCCCTGGTGACGACTCCATGGCCTCTGTGTCTGGTGCTGGACGTTCTGGCGACCCTGGTTCACTCATGATGCCAAACGATACCTAAGAAGGGCAAATGGCACGACTTGAAACACAGTCATTGGAACTCTGAAATCAGTCGAAACGGTATTTTGCAGGTCGTTTTCGCACATCTGTTCCACAACTATCTCTGTTGTGACTTAATCTAAGGCACTTAGCGAACTACTCAGTGCGCGAGGCCTCGCGCACTCACATCGCATTACATACCTGTTTTTCGCAACGTTTAGTGTGCGAGGCCTCGCGCACTGCGGGCGTCTGTTACCGCAAGCGTTGCCGCACGTTGCGTGTTGCTGCTTCCTGTCTGTCGGCATCCATATCTTTTCTCCGCCCCACAACAGCATTCAGTTTCCGTTTCAGTTGGTTGGTGGGATTTGTTTTCTGGTCAATGAGGGCATCCAGTACGCTGTGACCAAGTGGCCGGTAGTGGTCGTAACCAAGGAGTTATGTAGGTGAGGTTGGAAATCTTGGTAACCTCCGCAGCCACGAAGTTGCAACGGTGCTGACTCTGGCCGACTCCCACTCCACATACGCCATGCGAATTCGGTCTGTAGCCAAAAATCTTGTCAGTCGTTGTCGCATGCTGTGTACCAGGTTCTTGGGAACGTTTTGCAACCCCACGTGTTTGCCACCAGGACCAACCTTTAGTAACAAGTAATGGTTTTCGACCTCCTCAACAGTAACAGAACCCGTGTTTCTCGCCTTGTCCCGCACCAACTTGCTCAACATCCCTTCTCCAAACTCCTCTGAGTTTGCCTGACCGGGCAGGTCCTGGTGCCACTTGCTGTTGTACAGCAATGTGCACATGATCGTGCGTTCGTACTTCAGTACGGTGTCACACGGTCCTCGACGCAGCCTCCTCAACAGACACAAACTCAACTGCAACACCTCCTGAGCTCGTGACCCTGTACCGTTGTTTTCGCCTGACCAGTTGCATTCCCGTACCACGTGGCCCAAGTACAACAACAACGGGCACCATTCCGACAACAAATGCAAGACTGCGTTTGCCACTGCTGCCCTGTTGGCATGCGCAGTGTCACGACCACTGATCGCGGTTGCAGCTTGTGCCTTGCGCCGATACGGGCGTAGTATTCGGGGGGTGGCAAGCATCAGCGCAGCAATAGTTTTTTCCATAACTATCAGTTTGGGGTATGATAGTATGGTGGAACCAGGTCGTAGCAGACCTTTCCGTAGGTAGGTTAGAATGGGCCAGAACACCCGAAAAGTATGAGTAACAACGAACTTGTAGGCATGCCAGACACCGTAAACTACAGGCACGTAACGCAGGTACGCACGCATGTTCCATCGTTGGTTCTTGGCACCGTACAACAACTTTAGTATCCTGCAGTGTATGTTTTCGTCAACCAACAGCGGTAAAACTCTGTTTGTCTGTTGCGCTACGTCCTTTGCAAAGTGTAACAAGTTTAACAGACCAACACCACCAGTTACCTTTTCTTTTGACAGGGCAAACGGGCGCCACACCGGTGCCTGCACGGTCGTTGCATCCCTCCTCACATCCAACGGTGCTCTCACGTTTCCGGTGTCTGGTGTACACCCATCTGCATACCCCATGTCACGCAAAGTCTGGGGGATTCTTCGTTCACGTTGTTGCAGAGCCCTTGCCACTGTCGTTATCCGCACTGCCAGGTCCTCAACGGCTGGATGTCCTGCCCAATACGTGGGCCTCTGCTTCAGTTGAAGTACTGCCATTGCAGTACATTTTTGTGACCGGTCACTTTCGTCTGGGTGTGTCGTGTATTGTGCCCGGTACCAGTTGTCTATCTACAGCACGCAACACGACGAAAGCACCAGTGACCACGTTGCTTTAAGTGCTGCTGCTGCCTGTTCGTCCACTGTATCTGTGGCATCGTCTGCTTGCCCAAGTCGTACTTTTGTTCGTCTTTCTGTTTGTGTTGGGTACCCTGTTTTGTTTCCTGGTTTTTTCCTGTTTGCTACTGCCCGTTGACGCATCAACAGGTACAGGTTCCAGCCCTCCTGTCGCAAAATGCGCACCCAGCGCTTGTCCTCCTGCCTTTTAGCTGCTGGTAAACTGTGGCGCGTTCTTTTGTTGAAGCTGAGTCGCTGTGCAAATTGTAACAACAGTTGCGCCGCCAGGTCGTTTCGTTTGAGTCCTTTCCACAGGTCGTCTGCTGTTTGGTATGCTGGTTCTGCCGCGCATGCCTCTCGTAGTGCTGCTGCTCCTTTGCTTACTTCTGCTATCATCTGATGCGTTACGGATTTTCTGCCTCGAAGTGGCATTTTGCGTCTTTCTCTGTGGAATTAGATTTACGCACATATTTTGGTTATCGTTTCGCACAGCGATCTTTAAAAACAATGTGTTTTAAAACATCTGGCCTTTTCCTGTCGTCATTTCTGGTGCGCGTGTTGCCGCCGCAGATTGTATTTGGTGTCTGCGTGCGCTCCGTTCCCAGTAACCGAAAACCGTTTTCGCAACCACAATTTCCTATTCTGTTTCCTTTTGTAAACCCAGTTGGAAAAAAAAACCATATCTATCGGGCAGTGAAGGCTACGGCCGCTATTAGAACCGGACACGTCTGCCATTGAGTGGCTGTTGGAAAAAAGCAAATCATTCCCCTGATCCCCTGAAAAATATGACGAAGGTTACCGATGTATAATCGACTGTCACAGGTGGTAGCCGCGAAAGGGAATGTAAATACCGGCATGCCTCACCTGACCTGCCTGCTTTTTCATTTACTTCCGTCATTTGAGTGCGCGAGGCCTGGCGCACTGATTGTTTCCGTCGGACAATGTTCTATGCCTTGTTATATCTGACCAACATGGTGTCTACACACACATACACCCGAAAAATCAAATGTGTTTGTTTGTCTGGTACCGTACCTACAATTGTACGCGTTATTTCCATTCTGCAATATCAATACATAACGTGACCTGAATGCGCGAGGCCTCGCGCGTTCAGGGTGCCTAAATTTGTATTTTATTTTCACTTTACAGTATATGTGTTTCCCCTAACATGGGAAGTCGGACAGTCCTACACTTCCAATGCTCCGTGGGCAACACAGTCCTACTTTTAATACCGTGTACCGAGCTGCGTATTTCCGCAAACGCCAGTCCTTACGGGTGTTTGGGTTTCGTGATAAACTCTACTTTGAACATCTTGAGTGCGCGACGCCTCGCGCACTCAGAACGCCAGAGAAATGTAAAAAACGTCGCATTGAGGAGCGCGGAGTTGCACAACACTAAAAAAGCAATTTATTTCCCTACGTCTAAAATCACGTTCATCAAACATCCAAAAAAATGGTTTTTTTGCCCCGTTGCGAACCGGTCGTTTTCTGCGTGTTCGGCGCGCAAAACAGGGTGCAGTTTGCGTGGGCTAAGTAAAAGGAAAATTGATATAACAATAAATTCTCATTAAAAAGGCAATAAAACCTATATTTTAGCAACTTTCTGAGTAGTCTATCTTATCACAGGTCTTGTCAATATTACGTGAATTGCTGTCGACGGCAAAAGATGGCGACAGTCGCGACAGGCCATCTGAAGCTTCCAAATAGCTTCAAAATAGCTTCTAATACATTAGAACCTTCTAAAATGCTATAAAACATGATTGAATCACATTATAAGCATATGGGATGTGATTATTCATGTATGGCTAGTAATGTATCCTAGATCTGTGCTCTCTGTAGTGTACCTAAGAGCAGTAGAGTCTAGCAGCAAGCTATAGGCTTGGAATATAAGCCAAATATGAGCAAATATCCTAGTGTTCTAGGATCTTGAAGCTTGGAGAGGTCTAGTACAGATCCTGCAGAAAGCTTCTGAGAGGCCGAAATGCCCTGACTTATTACAGTGTCAGCGATCAAGCAAAAGGACCTTAGCAATGCCGTTGGAGGTGCTCGGCAGCATGCCATCGTCATGTGGTACATGTTGGAAGACGATCAGATGGATCACAAAGTGACAGGTGCAACTAGGGATACTCAAGAACACTGGCTTTTGCGTGCCATTCCACTCCGGGTTTCTGATAGCGACTGAGGTCACGAAGGGCACCAGAAAGTGCATGTTGCAGAAGCTGCCCAAGAACAGATCGTGTCTGAGGCACCCGGTGACAAGAATGAGTCTATTGCGCCTAAGCCTGCACCTACCCTGCCCAAGCTGAAGAAGACTGCCCAAGTTGTACCAACTCAGGGTACTGCAGCAGGAAAAGGAACCCCCTCAGGTAGCAAGAAGCCGGCAAAAGAAAAAGGAAACGAATTTGACAAGGCGGAAGAAACAGACGATGAGGATGGCGACGAGGAGGAGGAGGAAGAGGATATGGATCAAATAATGGAGACCAAGCAGAAGCGGAAGCGGGCGCCCGCCTCTCACTTTGATGCAAGTCCCGATGATGCGGGTAGGGACCAGCCAAAGAAGAAAGCGAAGACTGCTGCAAGTGCAAATGCAGAGTTCAAGCCGCCATCGTGTTCTGGTGATCAGCCATCCGTGGTACGATTGCCTCCCCGATCGGGGGAGGCACAGTGGCAAGAAACCTGAATTCCAGGTTGGCTAAGGTGGCAGAACCGAAGAAGAAGTAAGTGACGAGTTACAAAGGTGTTTTTTTCTTTTTTTGCAGTCATGTGTGCGCGAGGTCTCGCGCACTCGCCCTTGACGCGAATGCATTTATATACCCTTAAGGGCTTGTACATTTTTGCAAGCTGTTGTTTCAGTGGTTTCATGTAATGCATTTCGTGTCCTGTTTTTGTTGCCTTATGTCCACAATGGTTTCCACGACCTCGAGTGCGCGAGGCCTCGCGCACTGAGGGACAGAAAAAAAGGATTTATTTCGCAACTCACACTTTGTTACCACTGGTGTTCTACATAATTACATTTTCGAAATTCGTATTTTCAAATGGTAGGTGCTTGCGGGGTTTTGAAATACAAAAACAACAACATTCGCAATACCGACCCTTCAAATCAATCCAAATAACATTTATTTCTGACAAACAAAATCTTCAAAAAACCACCGAATCGCGTGAAAAACCGTTTTTTTAGTGGTGTCTGATTCATAGGTTTTGTAAATGTCCGAAAAATAGTTTTTTCGGTTGCCATTTTTTGTGTCCGCCCCTTCCAAAAGGGGGTGCTGTTTGCGCCTGCTAAGTACATCTCTTTGCCCAAAGGCTTTGGGGGATAGTTTTTTTAAAAAGAAATTAACACTTTTTGCATAATTTGCTTCGGGGATTGATGATTTGAACTACTTATTTAGTTTATTTGCTTCCTGCTGCCGTGTACATTTTTCTGAAACTTAATCACACAAATTGGACTAGATTTGCAACCCGGTATAACTAGTCATCAAAACAATGAAGCTTTGATGCCAAAAATGGCCATTGTATGGGACGTCAATCACCTTGATGTTTTTAACTTGTTGTGAATCGATTATTTTTGATTCATTTTCAAAACCGAGAATGTGTACAATTTCTTCTTGTACACTCTTAAACTAAGTCTTACCCATTGTTAATAACTTTTTTTTCGAACAATTTCTCAAGCATATTGTTCAAGCTTACAACACAGACTCAGTACTGAGAAGCTAAGAAATTCCTAGCGTGCTTTACTTGAAACCGTTTGTTGCGTTTCACACCTCAATGTACCTATTGTTCAAAAGATCTGCAATGGGGTAAATTTCTAGTTCTTTACATTTGCTTTAATAGTATAGGTGTTTCTAACTATCAAGTCTGCACTGTCGTGTCACCTTTGTGGGCCACACCTTGGAGCAGCCTCCAACCACTCTCTGTCTAATTTTCTTCGGTTATCTGCCGAGGCATGCCATTTATGGAACGAACAAAACTTATCACGAAAGAAGCTTAGTGAAAACACTTTGTGCGAAGCACCTAAGACTAGAGTTAGACTTTGTTCATCCATTCATTTGCTCGATGGTGGCTTAAGCCCATTCCAGCATAATTGATTGCATAATGTACAAAATTGCAATGCGCAGAAATCATACTTTGGTAGGGGGAGCACATATACAAAAGAAACATCAAAAAGAAACGTAAACACATGGCAGTAGCTTATGTTATTGCAAACTAATCAATCATTGCACATCCTCTCACTCAAATCACGTTTCGGCGGCGGGTCCATCTATGGGATCCAGTAGGTAGTATGACGGGCTCACCTCCCCTTGGACTTTGGCTCGCCATGACAGCTTTTTCGTAAATGATACGGGATGGTCCACTAGCATCATAAACACCGTACAAACTTCCACAATCTGCAAAACCTACACCCTGGACATGCCCCCCCAACAACCCGCCATCCACATCCTCAAAGCGGACGCCCAATGGTGGGTCCTCCACATGGCACACGGAGTCCTCATGGCGGCCCAGGCCTATACCCCGGAAATAGACCCGGAAGACCCCCCACGGGGCCAGCAGCGACTCCTCCAAGCCACCACCCTCACAGGCCGCGAAGGCGCCCCCTGAGAAACCCTGCACACAGCACTATACTGGGCTCAAGGCTCCCCCAACGGCCCGGACACACCGGAACCCACAGACCCCTGCGTCATGCAGGCCAAGGCCATGAGGAACTACCACCTACACCACCCCTTCGACGACAGCCCGGCCGCACTGCCATGGCCAACAGATCCCCCGGAGACCGTGCGCAGGCTCGCCGACATCATACGCAGCCACGCGAAAGCGAAAATGCAAACACCGGCAGAACCCCCTCTGAGGGATCCGGACCAGCAAGCAACGCACCCCTTCTTCAAACCCCATGCCCCCCCAGCCCCGCTACCTCCAGTCCCACCCAAGCGAACGAGACGACAAAGGGGCGCACCCGCCCCCAGCCAAGCCGGAAAAGCAGCGACCTCCCGACCCCCCGCATCCCACCCAACCCACCCGGCGAACCCAGACCAAGCATCCTCGTCATCCTCCCTCCCACCATTACCACCGCCCCACCCGGACCAAGCATCCTCGTCATCCTCCCTCCCATCACTACCACCGCCCCACCCGGACCAGGCATCCTCATCATCCTCCCTCCCGCCACCAGCACAGCCCCCGCCCAAAGCGTACCCAGGATTCGAAAAAGGCGCGAAGGTCCAACAGCCCTTCCGCAACGACCACACAGGCGACTGGATCTGGTGTGAGGGCACGATCCAGTACCGCCTCAAGGAACCGGGGGACAACGGGGGGCCACAGATCCGGGTGATCTGGCACCGCCAAAAGGAGCTAGACCAAGGCAGCAGCGCCCCGGACAAACCAGTCAGCTACACCCTGGAGCTCACCAGCGCCCACCCCATCCGGCTCCGCACCGAAGAGAACAAGGCCCACACAGGCACCAAATACACTGGGGAGCTCCCCCCGGAGTGGAGCCAAGGCCTCCCCCCGCCGCGCCTACCCAAACGCCCACAAACCGGCAAAAAGTCCCCGAGCCCCAGTCCCCCTCCCTGACGGGGCAAGGGCCGAGGGCACAAGCCTCCACAGCCCCGGCCCGCCCCCACCGAGGCCACCGTCAACCTCCTCGACCTCAACCAGCCGGCCGTCACATACTCCAAGGACGCCACATCCGCCCTCCAAGAGCTCCCGATGGCACAGGGGCCGGGGTGGGTTCCCCACCTCCTCACCTTCCAGGAACAAGGCCTACAGCGCGACGACCCCCAAGAAACCACCCCCATATATACCCCGGACCAGAAAGCGTACAAATGCTACTGGCACAAGGGGACCCCCCTATACGCCCAAACCGGCATCCACATCCACCTCGTCCACCACCTCAGCGTCCCAGGGAGGCTAGGTGTCTATGAGGTCGTCGGGGACGGATGGCAACTCAACGTCATCAACACCCACGTCCCCTTCGGCGAAGCCACGGAAACCTTCCTCCAAGCCCTGGCCGAGGCATACCGCCAGATGGCCATGCTCGCCCCCACAATCATCATCGGCGACATGAACGCCGCCCCCACCCCAGCGGACCGAGGGGGACAGGCCACACCCCAGGACCAAGCAGTCCGCGACACCATCGAAATGCTGGGGCTCGTGGACCTGACAGCCAACCTCGAAGGCCAACCATCCCACTTCCCCCAACAAACGGATGCCGCCCCATCCCGCATCGACGTATGCTATGGCGACCCCACCACCATCATCCGAGCGGAGGCCCGATATGGACCCCTCCCGCTGGGACCCACTGAAAGTGCTGCCCTAGGTCGTGGATGGTGCCGGAGGGCTCAGGGCCGGCAAGACCAGGGGGGCAGGCACGCGAGGAGTCGACCTGAACACTGCTGTTGGGGGCAGAACCGGATACACGGACACCAACGGAGGCAAGAGCGGCGACAACGGAGGCAAGATCCATGCTGATTGTCATCCGGCAAAAAATCCCAGTCTATGAAGAAAATTGATGCGGATATTCCTAAGTACATCTGAGTGTCCATATCTATCTGGAAAGATTTATAAAAATCCGATTGTGAAAAAATATTTGGCCGATCTGGCTCGCGCACGCGCGTCAGCGGCAATTGGCGATTCCGGGTAAATGATCGGAACGCGGCGGATTTACGATGAATGGACCGCGGAATCAGATCCGGCACATCAGAAATATATAGGTCTGATCCTGAGACTGAGCTGCGGGGCGGCGATTCCGCCGAAGCAGAGAAAATGGCCAAAATGTAGCCAATCTGGGGCAGATCTGCGAAAATCTGAGCAGATGGGGGTTAGCCGCACTTACACTCCCCCTCCAAAAACACACTGGGGTGTGTCTCTACGTCAACGAAGAACGTAGTGCGGGTAAGTCCCAGAAAAAAATAGAAATGTAGCCTCGATGGGGCGAAATCTGCTTGATCTGACCTGATTTGGGCTGAATTTGCACTGAATCAGGATGGATGAACCTGAAATGAGACAGAATGAGGAGTGACGAACAGTCCTCCGGGCAGTAAAACATTAGGTTAAGGGCTAAAAAGCATGTAAACGTATCGAGAATCGATACCAAACCATGCCCAGGTTGAGAATGAGGTAGATTATTGGTGGATTGAGTGGGAGAATCAAGAAATGGAGTGACATCTCGGCGCTCTGGCACAGTTTAGCTGTCGCGGGCACGCTACGGTGTCCTCCACGTACTCTACATCGTGTTACTCCCGCTTTTCTCTTTCTGAAAAGTGCAGCATGTGCGTCAGATTTGGCGCATCTGGTGGATGATCACAAGATTCAGCAAGATTGAGAATCAATTTGAGCAGAGATGAAGGAGATGAAACAATCACAGAGAGGGAAAACAAATACAAATGTAGTCTGCAGGCCCTAAGTGAACAGAAAAACATCAGCGTCAACGAAGTTAGGCAAAGCCGTAAACAGATCTTCGAGGAATGAGAGGAGATGACAAGGAAATCAACCTAAATTGTCCTAAAATGAGGGGAATTTGCTCATTTTCGTAAGATGAAGGTGAAATGAAGCGGAATGTCTAGAACTGAAACTACTAACACCTTCGTTTAGACTAGAGTTAATATATATTGTCGTTTATTCAGCTGAATTGTGCTTTCCGGCACGTTGGTTGGCGAGCATCCAACAGATTCCATGAAAATGTGGATCATGTGATGATGCATCATGATGGGACATGATAGCCCTGGACCCTTGGCATGTACCGCGCCGAAGGTTCGCTGGAGGCGCTTTACTGACAGTATATAACCGAGAGACACCGAATAGTCCTTTATTTACAGTGGCACGGTGTCAATCGACTTGGACAAGGCCCATCTTTCGATTGAGTCCCACAAGACACTTGGATTCACCATTTTCGACAGTTTCAGGTCGGATTGAGGTCACATTGGCGTGTGCCAAAAATACACCGAAGCTTACGGAAGCTCTGAGGTCCGAGAGGTTGCTGTTAGAAGTCCCTGGAGCTCCTATATGAAGGTTGTCTGAACAATTGACGTCGGGGTTTTGCTGCACTGTTGCGCAGAATGATGGACAAACCTGAGGAATTCAAGGTAAATTCAAGGAATCTGGATCTGAATCTGGACTTTGGCTTCAGCCTCACGGCAAATGAAGGTAAGATCTGAGTTCCTGGACTAGTTCCAGAACTACAGGGGGTGCCTGTAGGGGTGAATGTCGCTGGCCAGCGTTTTTACTATGTACATTTGCTTCCATCTGCACGAGTAGCCAAATTCCAAAGATGCACAGACCAACAGAGACAAGATTACCCCGGATCTGCCTGAATTAAGCCTGAGTTTGGTTTTTTCTGGACACGGCAGCACACTCCGTGGCTTTCGGCAGCGTATCTACGCCTTGTCTGCCGAACGGAGACCAAAGAAAAGTTGATTGACGTCAAATTATCAAACATTCGCAGTTCTCCACATCATGTCGTAATCAGGAAGAATGAACAGTGGATTGAGCAGAATGTGGTTTTTTTCAAGTCGTCAGAACACTCACATTGGAATAAGTGGTCGACGGGGCGAGGCGTCGGCGACTCAAGTCACGACGGGTCTCCCTCAATTCGGCCAAGCACGAATACATGTGACCACCAACCTGTCTGGTGGGGCCCTCGTACGGCTTGGGCGCTGCAAATCAGCGGCCGAACTCGAAGCTTGGTCCTCATTTGGCTCCTGGGCTGGCCTGACCGCAGGAGGGGGGATCGACGGATCAGCCCTGGAAGGTGGCTGCTGAGGGCCGTAAAAGGCTGGATCTCGATTCACCACAGGTCTTTTTCCGTCGCTCTCCACCTGTCTGTCAGGTTTCGACAGACAGTCTGTCAGGAGTACGCCAATTTCGGGGTGCTTCTTGAGGAAGTCGATGAACCCCTTGGTGTACCCATGGACAAAAGAATGGACTGGTTCCCAGTTGTTGTGACTGGAATCAAAGCCCCTCCACTCACATAGAAATTCCCATTCGCCCTTTTCGTCACATCTTGCCTCTAAAATCCTCTTGAGTTCGTACTTCCCCCCTTCGATGACCCGATCGGACAAAAATTTCGAAGTCCAAAAAAGGGGTTTAACCCGATCCTTGGGGGAGGGGATCTCTCTCTTGAGGCGATCGCCCGAAACTTCAATTTCCCTGCTGACATCCACACGAATCCTCCACCTGTTCTCACCTAGACGCGCTGTAACAGCGAATGGCCCCTCCCACAAGGGAAGAAGCTTATCATCTCCGTCCAGGGTGGTTTCGGATTTTCGAAGCCAAACTCGATCATCGACTTCAAAATTGTGGGGGTTTTTTCGGCCTTGATTCTGGACCCAAAGCCAGTCAGCTTGATGCTTATCGATTAATTTCGAGACAGTTTTTTCTGCTCGTTCGATTTCGTCCAAAAACAACGAAGCATCTTTACAAGGGCGAGGATTATTCAACGGCATGTTCCACCAACACTTCTTTCGTCCAAAGACAATTTCATTTGGAGAAAGGCCATGGTACAATGGCGTGTTGTGGTAACGGCGAAGCAATGCGAAGAGAACTTCAAGCCAATGGAAGTCTTTCTCACTGGCGAGCTCCTTACGAAGCATATTTATAACAGAGCGGCCGGCTCTTTCGCCAGGCAGCGCTCGATGTGAGTGGATTTCACATCTCAGGTGGTGGATTCCAAGGCGAGCACATAATTCCTTCCACCATTCGGAGGTGTACTCTTTGCCTGAGTCCGTAACCACCTCGGATGGGACGTCCCAACCTCCCATCCAGGTCTGCGCGCACCATTTGGCGGCAGCTTTGCCAGTCATTGACTCGACGTTGCAAGGCAACACCTGAATGTAGCCAGAATGACGGCATTGTATAAGGAGCACTCCATTGACCTTTTTGTTGGTCCAATGGCACTCTTCGTCGTCGAGTTCACCAAGATGGAAAAAATCACTGGTGACTCTGTTAAAGAGGCGCTCCGGAATAGGATGTGGCCTCAGATGGCCGTGCTTCTTCGCGCTGGGGGGCGTCGAGACAGCACATTGGGCACATCCGGCGGCTACTTTCATACAATGAGTATATAGCCTTGAGCCGAACAACCTATGTTTAATCATCGACCATAATCTACGGCCATGTGCGTGGGGGGACTCCCATTTGTGCCACCAGTTTAACACTGGGGGGGCCAGGGCGTCTGGTACGCACAATTTACCCTCCATCCACAGCTTCCCCCCATCCAACGAATATTCAGAATAAATTCCATCCTTGTGAGCATCTTTGGATTTGAGATTCTCAAAGACCTCTTTAAACATGGAATCATGCAGATAATCATTCGTCCAGTCACGGATGATAAGGGAATCTTTCGGCAGGGGTGGAGTTTTGGCCGGATCTCGACGCTTAATGCCCTGAATCAACCGAAATCCACTTACAGGTGGGGTATACTCGAACCGTTTCACACTCCCTGAGGAGGGATCGGTGACTTTCTCCACGACTTTCAGTGATTTGGTGATAATCTCATGGGCATGCGCCGGATCTGAGAAGGCCGTGATATCATTACACGGTAATGCGTGCTGTTTAACAGAGCATTGCATGCATTCACGTCGAATGAGCTTTTTTTCTTCTTGATCCCACTCGATTACGACGTGGCGGTCCTGCTCCGTACCATGGATGTTGGTACTTTGCAGCCCCTCTGAAGCGGGGTAAGCCCATCGGCTCAGAGCATCCGCTACCGTGTTGTGTTTTCCAGGCAAATACGACACATGGAGGTCAAACAAACTGAGAAATTCATGCCATCTGGCCCGTCGACCAGCTGGGCTCGCGACAGTATCAATGTGTTCGGTGGCCCAATACTCCAGAGATGGATGATCCGTTAGGACCTCAACTCGATTGGTGCCAACCCACGATTGGTACTTCTTCAGAGCGCAGATTATGGCATATGTCTCTTGCTCACGCGGTGACCATTGCATCTGGCGTGGAGCTAGCTTCCGAGACCAAAATGCAAGAGGGTAATGATCACCTGTGGCTTCATCAACCTGTTCAAGGACAGCTCCGATCGCGTACCTAGAAGCGTCGGTTCTTATGTAGAAGGGTCGGTCGAATTTCGGCACATGCAACGTGGCGACTTCGCAGAGGGCCGCCTTCAAGTGATGGAAGGCCTCCTCGCACTCGTCAGTCCACTTGACACGAACCTTTGAACCTGCCTTGCCCGCATCTCTCCCTACCTTCAATAGTTCAGTGAGGGGGGCAGCAAATTTGGCATAATTCGGCACAAAAGTGTGGTAAAAATTGCAACAACCCAGGAATCCTCTGAATTCCGTGATCGTCTCAGGGCGCTTCCACTTCTGAATAGCGACGAGCTTCCCTGGACTGGGTCGTCGGGTGCCATTATCAAGGAGAGAACCACAAAATTCGACTGATTTTAAAAATAGTTTTCCCTTCTTTGGCCCACAAATCAGCTGATTGGCATCAAGAATGTCCAAAACCTGGTTCAGCTGCTTTTCATGTAAGGCCACCAGCTCGGCTTCGGTCAGTCCCTCCCCCTCTGTCGCGATGATTATGTCATCTATGTACACACTCACGAAGGCACGCAGCTCAGGATGAGCTGTAAAAAGCACATCCTCCATCATTCTTTGAAAAAACGAAGGCGCGTTCTTCAGGCCCATGGGCATGACCGTCCACTGGACTGGGCCACATGGCGTGCACATACAGGTGAGAGGTCGGCTGTCCTTCCTCAACGGCATTTGGTGAAAGCCGTGACGGAGATCCAGCACAGAAAACAAACGACCTCTTGCCCTCTTGGCGATTTCCTCCTCAATGAGGGGCAGGGGGTGTGAATCCGCCTTGGTTTCGGCGTTGAGGTTGCGAAAATCAACAACCATTCGCCAACCATCAATGGTGTTCTGGTCTGCAGGCGGCGGCTTCGGGACTGTGAAGGGTGCACAGCACCACTCGCTGGTCATACAACCCTCAAGCCAACCAAATTCCCTGAGATTTCTCTCGATTATTTTTCTGAGTATCTCATGTTTCTGTCCATGGTTCTCATAAGGACGCTGTTTCTTCGCCTTGTACCCTTCACGAAGCTCGATGAAGGCTTCACCCAACTGCCCACGGACAGGGGGGTTTTTGATCAACTTCCCCGAAAGGGTTGTGTCCTTCCGTTCCTCAAAAATCTTGTCTCTTTTCTTGGAACACAACTCAGTGTCCACCTGATCGCCAGGAATTACTGTCGAAAAAACTTTGGCGATTTCTTCGGCCTTGGCAGGAAGAATCTTCTTACGGATGTCCCTAAAAAGGTCCGTATCAACTGCCTCTTGAAGATAGGTGGGTCGAGTGTCGACATTCCAGAGATTCTCTTCGTGATCCAGCTCCTCGAAAGGATCTATGAAGGCTTCCACACGGGGTTTTTCATAAAAAACTCTGAATTTGCGGCGCGAAGAAAATTTTTTTGTCGTCCGTGCGCCGTAGATTTTTTTGGATGTAGATCGTATTGGGGAAGAGGGAGACGAGGCGGATCCATTTGACGTTGGATCACCTTGGGCATCTGACGGACAAAAATCAGAAAAAATAGATTCATCATCAGGACCACGCTCAACCTCAGATTCAGACCCAACACAGGAATCAGTACTAGAATCAGCAGAATCAGAGTCAGAAAGCTTTCCATCCACCAGGAATGCAAGCGAACTCCAGGGCCGCTGTGGCAGGGGACCTGTGTCGTCCCTGGCATACAGCTTAATCTTCCTGGGAAGTTCGATGTAATCTACACAAATGTCTTGCAATTCCTGAAACCAAGGCTTGTCGTCCCACAAGGGCACAACTAAAATCGCCTGGGTTTTATCTTGCTTGATTTTGTGGATGACCTGCCGGATTAAGTGAAACGGAGGATTAATCCATAACTTCTTGTCCCATTTATGGGTCCAAGCGTCGCGAAAGTGCTTGTCAAAGCGCTTGTTCTCGCGGTTAGCAAAGGCATCACACTGTGGCCAAAAGGAATGGTGTTCATAAAAATATTCACAAATTGTATCGCGCCATTTGTCGACAACTCTGTAGGATGAAGAGTGCCAGCGCGAAGGACGTCGTGGCTGGGTGTCCCTACGAAGACATTCTAACTCTCGGGAGTAATCGGCACTCCCATTCACCTCTGCAATGGTGACATCTTCGCCAAACTTTGGTGAAACCTTTTGCTTCAAAAATTCTTCTGCACTTTTAAACCCTGCGTGCAAAAAACGAAATTCAGGACGCTCCAAGGGACCTGACTCCAGCAAAAAACAACGCCGATGACCTACGGGCGCCACCCTGTTCTTGCGAAGCCAAGGATGGCCCAAGTAAAGGTCATACTTTATGTCGGCACGATAGAAGTAGTCATCCTTAAGGATAACTTCCTCCACATTGCCATCTTCCCAAAGGTCTTGAGCGACCAAATGAGTTGATATATAACAACCGCGTTGCCCACCTGCGAGAGAATGTCCAGAAACTCCCTCGAGGGTAACAGGATGAGGCGAATCAAACACGCAGTCGTCAGGCAAAAAAGAATTGGATTGGAGATTTACCTCCGATCCATTGTCACACAAACAAGTGGCGAGGTGGAAATTGCCCTTGCAATCAGAGACCCACAGCTTTGTGACAAACTGACGGGCCCTGTGCTTGGACTGTACACCAACCTCGTCCACTACAACAGAAGGATCCGCTGCCGGATCCAGGGGAGAGGAGACAAGCGACCCTACATCAAGTAGTGGTCGAGAAGGAATCTGGGGATCATGCCTGAAATCGCCTGGGGAGGGGCGATTTTCGTGGCTCCCCTAGGCGTTCTGATCTCCAGTGGCTGCGTTAACATTATGGACACACCCTGATTCGCCGACCCACTCATCTTGGAGCGGATCATCTGCTGGATTCAAGGCATTTAATTCATAATCTCGATCCTCATCGGACACCTGATCTGCACCTGAGACCTGATCCACACGATGGTTGCCCTTTCCACGTCCACGGCCACGGCCGCCGGATGATGGACCTCCACCCTCGCCACGCCCTCTGCCCTTACCAGAGGAAGGGGTTCCCGAAGGATTTCCCTTACCTTTACCCTGGGATCCTAGAGCATTTCCCTTGTTTGCACCGGATTGAGGGGTTTGGCCTGGATTTCGATCCCCGCCTCCGGCGTTGCTATTGGGATTTTTCTGGCCGTTCGGCTGCCCACCGGAGCCGGATGGAGTCCGATTTCCTGTGCCTTGGGACCCGCCAGGGCCTCCAGGATTTTTGTTTCCACCGGAGGGGGTCGGATTCCCTTTTCCAGCCTTCCCACCGTGCACCTGTCTGTCATTCCTGTCTGAATTCTGCGAATTACTGATATTTTCACCAATCACTTTGTGATCGTAAGGAGACCATCGGTGATTATCAGTAGAATGCGTCTTAGCTCGGTTCGTAGAACCTAAAAGAAGGCAGATGCTACAGTGCTGCTGAACATTCTGGGTGTCATTCACCTTTTTGTTGCCCTTTTGGGCCCCATTTTGGGTGTTTTGCTGGGTATTCTTGTTTCCCCCAAGACCCTCATGGAAATTCTGGTTGGCGGCGTCGGCGAGCCGCTCAACCTCCTCCCAGAGTTCCTTCGGGGTGTACGAAAACACCCAGTTTTTGGCCTTCAGGCGATGGCCATGGAAGCTGACTCCCCTGTTGAGGACTTGGACAAACAAGTCCCGATCCTCGTGTTCATGAAACTTTATTTTCCACGTCTCTTCGGTGAATTTCACCTTAGAAAAGGACGTGGGGGAGCACTTTTGAAGTGCCTCCCTGACGGAAAACTTGTTGGCAGAGGCATCCAAGCCTTCCACCTCCGCCCACCAGGTCTTGACCTTTTCTTCGGACTGTTTGTTCCGAAGGGTGGCGGCAGTTTCTGAGGGGATCTTGTCAAAAATCAGACTTTTCAGCTCGGCACTAGAAAATTTTTCGCCTGAATGTTCAGCTTCTTCCACTAAATTCCAGAAGCGCTGTTTTTTGTCTTGCACTTCGTGCAAGATTAATCGCGAGAATGAAGGAAAATTCTTCAACATTTGGTGGTAGTGGTCCTCTGGCAGCCGGGATCCACGTACCTCCAACTGTTCCCACACCTCATCAAAGGTAAGGGAGGAACTTGTATCCTCGCGATCACTCCAAGTCCTGAGCCAAGTGTTGGCCGGCGGTCCCTCAAGGCAATCCAAGAGGGCCATCAGGAACTGATCATCTTGGAGCTTTTGAGTTTTAACCCACAGTTTAAATTCCCGTTGGAACTGAGGCCAACGTCGGGGGTTCCCATTATACTTCGGTTGCTTGGCAACCTGACGAAGTCGCAAGGAAGTAGGGTTAAGAAGCGAATCCAGCCCAACACCGGCCGTAATGGCAGACACCTTGGCGGCATCATTCGCCACACCAGCTCCGGCGAGGGTCTGGGCGAGCAACAGCTGGGCTAAGGTATTGGAATCAGCAGCAGGAGGGGCAGTACGGGAGGCAGTTCGCTTGGCATTCTGAGCCTCAGTCCTAGCCTTCGCCGTCCTACTCTCAGAACGAGAGATTTTAACCCTTTCCTTTAGCTTGGTCCTGCTGATCCTTGCATCGGTGGTCCTGGAGTCCACCGAAGGAGCAATTGAAAAAATTTCTGTCGCCTCCTCCGATGGCTCTGTTGCTTGTTCCACCGATGAGGCGCCCTCAGACCGCATGTGCGTCTTGAAAAGATTTTTTATTCCCCGCGTTTGAATGATGAGGTGCATTTGATCTTTGAGCTGTTGGAGCTCAGCATCTCGCTGGAATCTGCAGGAGCAGTCAACAGGACAGTACATGCCGTGTCCTGAAGGGCCTGAGCAGGCTGTCGGACCGCTGATCTCGGTGGTCCGCAGCCAGGAGTCCACTTGGGGAGCTCCTTCAGCCCTGATTTCCAGGCTTGCCTGCCTGGCCGCCTCTAAAATTCCTTCCTCAACCGCGGCGGCTAGATCGTCGCGGATGGAAACAGGGGGATGAGGGGCGGAGGGCCCCGGAAAAGGTGCCCGAACCTTCTCCTCCGGGAAGGGGCTTGCCTCCCAGATCTGCAAAAAAATGGCAAAAGAGTCATCTTCTTGAGAACGCCACCACATCCTGGTATTAATTTCGTTCTGAAGGAGGAAAAAATATTCCGTTAAAAAATCAGAGGCGATTCTTTCTTGTTCGATCAGCTTAGACGAGGCTAAGTAACAAAGGGCCTCAAGGGCCTCAAGGTTACGGGTCACTTCTGGGGACAAATGGTCGCCCCAGTGTGCCCAAGAGGCTGGTCGATTATAGCTAGGTACCTCACCTGGACCGCCCATCTCAATGTCGTTCAGATCGGCGTCAATGGTCTCAAATGTTGGACATGCGTAAGGAATGTTGGTACCTGTCAGCTCCGTAAGCTCCACCGGAGCATTGCCATCGTCGTAGGCCGGCGGATTCCAGCTGCTCGATGGCCAGTTTCGACTGGGATTATGGTAATCTGGGTCCCCACAGCTGCTGATGTGCGCCCTTCTTGGGCAGCTTGGACTTGCGCAAGGCATTCCTCTCAAGGCCTCGTTCGCACAGCACCAAGGCAGTGTAATCGTTACTTCTCCAGAAGCGGCGGGGTCTACGGGGCCGTACTGGGGAGCTGGCTGTGGATGGGACGCCACTGAAGCAACATTCATGTAGCCTCTGCTACCATGAAAGTGCTGCCCTAGGTCGTGGATGGTGCCGGAGGGCTCAGGGCCGGCAAGACCAGGGGGGCAGGCACGCGAGGAGTCGACCTGAACACTGCTGTTGGGGGCAGAACCGGATACACGGACACCAACGGAGGCAAGAGCGGCGACAACGGAGGCAAGATCCATGCTGATTGTTATCCGGCAAAAAATCCCAGTCTATGAAGAAAATTGATGCGGATATTCCTAAGTACATCTGAGTGTCCATATCTATCTGGAAAGATTTATAAAAATCCGATTGTGAAAAAATATTTGGCCGATCTGGCTCGCGCACGCGCGTCAGCGGCAATTGGCGATTCCGGGTAAATGATCGGAACGCGGCGGATTTACGATGAATGGACCGCGGAATCAGATCCGGCACATCAGAAATATATAGGTCTGAACCTGAGACTGAGCTGCGGGGCGGCGATTCCGCCGAAGCAGAAAAAATGGCCAAAATGTAGCCAATCTGGGGCAGATCTGCGAAAATCTGAGCAGATGGGGGTGAGCCGCACTTACACCCACAGGCCATAGCCCCCTGCACATCCGCCTCACCATCCCCAACCTTCCCCCCAGCCCCCCAGAGGATGCGGACCAAGGCCTACCACCCCCCCTGAAGATGCCCCCGCTGCATGACAAGTATGCCTGGTCCCAATATCACAGGGCCATAGACCGCGCCCGGCGCATCCAACCAGACCCCACCGACCTACTCACAGCCATGCGCACGGGCGCCGTCGCCTGCGGCTTCCAACAACACCCCCACACAGACGACGACCAACCACCCACAAACCTGGGGGACATGCTCCATGACCTCTGGCATGCGAAGCAACAACTGGCGACCCTCCTCCACACCGACACCCCCCAAACCCGCCGCCAGATACACCACTGCAGGACGCGGATAGCCGACATCAGGGCAGACCTGCAGCGGTGGCACATCCACAGGCAACAGCGCATCGCCCAGGAACACGAACGGTATGCGCAACATGAACTCCCCTACAAGGCCATCCGCCACCTCAACGACGCCATGACCGACACCGGCCACCGCACCATCACCACGGTCCGGCAGGAGGACGGCTCCCTCACCAACGACCCAGCCACAGTGCTCCAAGCCACCCAAGACAGCTTCCTCCGGCAACACACCCCCACCCAAGACACACTGGACCCAGACACCCAGGCCAAAATCGACCGCCTCCCTCGAGTCTTCAACCACGCCCAGAGGAGGCAACTGGAAAAACGCCCCTTCACCATCCACGAAGTCCGGAAGGCCATCCACAGTCTCCGGCAACACAAAACCCCAGGCTACGACGGCCTCCCTGCAGAGGCATACTACCACCTCCCCGCCTGCCTCCTCCGCATCCTCGACCACCGCCTCTGGGACATCGTCACGGGGCGGACCCCCCTGCCACCAGACTGGGCAAACGTTGTCCGCCCCCTCTACAAAAAAGGGGACTGGGCAAACCCGGACAACTGGCGCCCCATAGTCTGTGCGGTCACGGAGGTCAAAATCGTCTGGACCATCCTCCTGCGCCGCATCCGCCCCCACCTGGACCCCCACATACCAGCAAGCCTCTGGGGGGCCATCCCAGGCCAGTCCCCACACGAGGCCATCTTCCTCCAGGACACCATCGCGGACATGGACCCGGTGGACCTCATCATCGCCTCCCTCGACGTCAAAGGAGCCTTCCCGAACACCCCCTGGCTCCTTCTAGAAGCGGTGTGGAAACGCCTAGGCCTCCCCTTCTACAACTTCACCTCCGGCTACATCCGCACCCGCAAATACACGGTCCGCACTGGAGCAGGCCTCACCCCCTTCCTGGAGCCAGGCAGTGGGGTCCCCCAAGGGGGAGCAGAGGGCCCCTTCCTGTACCTTCTAGTGAAACTCCCCCTGGCCCTCGCGATCGAGCAGGATTACCCGGCCTACGCACCCTACCCCCTCCTCTCCCCCCTGGTGGGCTTCGCGGACGACACCAACCTCACCGTCGCGCACACCCCACACGAACCCCATGCCCCGGACCCCGGGCCAACGGTCACCAAACAGGCCAACGACTTACTAGACGTGACCGTCTCCTACCTCTCCCACAACAACCTCATCGTCCACCCCACAAAGTCAGTGGCCATGATCAAGGGGTCTGCCACACCTCCCACCCTAGGGCCACAAGGGCCCCCCATGCAAGTCGTGACAACCACCACCCACCTGGGGGTAGTCCAGGCCGCCAACCCTGAGGACGCCACCCTCCCTCCCAAGTTGCAATCACACCTCGCCCATCTCCCCAGATATGCGTCCCCGACCACCAAGGCCCTCTCCCTGTCCCACCAGAGCCTGGCGTACTACCTCACCGGGGTCTTGAACGCCTCCATAGGCTTCCAAGCACCCCACCTGACACACCCCACCACCGCCCTCCAGCCGGCCACACGCGCCGTGACCAAGGCATGGGCAGTACACGGGGGCTGGCCCACCTCCATACCCACCCGCGCCATCCGAGCGGCATGGCCCCACTATGGGGACGCCATAGGGGACGAGGTGAAAGCGGCCTACACCAGACACACCGCCCTCCCCCTTCACCGCATGACCCACAACCACTCACCGGAGGTCCGCGAGGTCACCGCAATCCGCCTCCAAGCCGCACAACGGGCCCGCAACACATGCCCGCGCTGGGTACTCCACCAGACGGGCATGCCCACCAACATGAACACGCGCCTGTGGAACCACCTGCAGCTTCTCCTCCCATCCCCACACCACGCCATACTCACCAACCACACGTGCCCAGAGGAAGGGCCACTAGCGGTCCTCTGCGGGGACCTCCACCATCACCCCAAGGGCACCATCCACACCATAGACCTTGTCGGGGCCTCCATCACCGTAGTATATGTCACCCTCCCCCGAATGCGGGTCCTGCACCACAGCGGGGCACACCACACCCCCTTTCTACAGCTTCCCGAATGGCCACAATACCGCCTCTTCCACCAGTACCTCACGCAGACGGCACGAGCAGCGGGACACACTCTACCGGGCAGCAAAGACATGCGCACAGCCTACCGAGAATTCACAAAGCAACACCCCCGACCCATCCCAGCGACACCGCCCTACGCAGCCACCGGATCGAAACACGAACCCGTCCCCCCTGTGACGGGCCCAGTCCCACCACTAACCCTACTACTGGCCCCGAATGAAGCCAAACCCACGCAGACCACCGTCATCCACCGCGGGGCAAAATGGCGCATACCGAAACACCACATGACCGCCCGAGACCTACCAAAGGTCTGCCAAGATTCCCAGAGCATGCCACGCACATGTTGGGCCTGTGACCCCGAGGCACCAACCACACCATGGCCCGTACTACACCTCATAGCACGCCACCACACCCACCCCACAACCCACCTACCACCACAGGCCTACGCATGGATAGCCCCATGGTTCCACCGCACCGACACTAACCCCACGGTAGCATGGAACCCCGACCACGCGCCCAAATGGCCCTTAACCACTACACCCACATGCCCCCGCCCCGACCCGGCGGGGGTCGCCATCCGTTACAGCATGTACGAGCCAGGCAGAACGGGCAAGCACGAGCACCCCTACTATCCGCTCCACCACTCCTGCCACACACCGGAGCACCGAACACAAACCCTCACATGCCACGACCTAAACGCCGACACAGCCTACATCCTCCACTACATCTACTCCTACCTCACACAAGGACAGCCGGAGCAGGGACTCATAGCCCTGTCCCCCCAAGCGAAACACATCATCTCCAAAGGAATAGGGGTGTACGCCACCCCCATCCTGCAGCCCACAACCCCAGTAGCCCACCTCGCCACGGGCCTTGCCATATACGCCTACCTGCCCATGAACCCATGCCGCCTCCCACAACCATCACCGGCAGACCGGCTCTTCTTCACCGACGCCTCAGGCGAATCCGCCCTCACGCCCATCAACGGGGGGGCCACCCTGCAGCTAACCCACACCGGGGGACACTACGACATGGACCACCACACGGGCCACACCACCTATGGGGCCTCTTCCCACAGGGAGCTAGGGGCCATGGCCGACTCCATCACCGAGATCGCGGCCCACCTACCCACCCACTCCCCGCACATCGTCCGGGTCTGGTTCGTGGTAGACGCCACTGTCGACACACACCTGCTCCTCCGCATAGCAAGGCAACCACTTCACAAAGCCACCGCGACGAGCCTCGGCACCCAGGCACTGCTGCTCTGGAAAGCCCTTCGCAGCCTTCCCCCCTACGTCCAACTCCACATCGTGAAACAAGAGTCCCACAGACACCAATACGGAAATGGTAAGGTCGACAACCAGGCAGTACACCAGCGCACAACACACCTACCAGCCCTCCAGATCCCTGACCTCGGCCGCAACCACACACACCTCCAACACGTGCCCCCTGTACCCAAGCCCCATCAGACCCCGGACTGGGTACCAGGGGACGCCCCCTATTCCTCCCACGACAGAGCATACCACTACCCCAACCCCATCCAACATCTAGGCCGCGTGCTCGGCGACGCAGACAGCCGGGCGCACATCCAGGAGCTCCAGGACAGACTGCAAGTCCCCCTCTACCACTCAGCGCTGCGCCCAGCAAACGTCCCAGCCCACCTCCAAAAACGACGCATCCAGCTCCTCAGGGAGCAACTGCAATTCCTCACCAGGGTCGCCAGATGGCTCGCCCGCAAGCACATCCACGTCCCCGAAGAACACACCCGTTGCCCGTGCGACCACACCACCCCGGAGGCCTGGGAACACTTCAAGAGATGCCCCCTCCATACAGACAGGGACACGCTAGTGGGCTGGTCCCCGGCGGAAACCCTGCGACAACACGAAGGATGGCCAACCCACAGCCAGGCACACCAGGCCACCGAACACCTCTTCCGGGACCCCCTGATCAAAGAAGCCACCATGAGAGGGGCAGTGACACAGGCCCTGCACCGACACCTCACCAAACACACGGAAAGCCCCATGGAGGCAGCAGCACGCCTCCAGCTAGAAGCAGTCCGCAGAGCAGCGGCCCAAATGGTACACCGCAAACACCTCCTGCTAACACACGCGGAGCAACTGACCGACCCCACCGCCAGGGAACACATGCAGCGTCTCATCCATTACCATGCCGTGCATGACCCAGACGTCCACTAACCCGCTCCGCGCCCCGCACGCGCCCCCCGTCTCCATCCACAGGTCTCCAAGGCACCACCACAGCGCCCCGAGACCCGTCTCACACCCAAGAAGCCACCCGGCACCGCCCAGTCCGGCCGAGCCCAACCAGGGCCAACCATCGATCGACGTAGACGCGCAAGACCCCGGCAGCCCATCCAGCCCACCCCCCCCGGACCCGGGGCACCCCCCCCTCACACCGGCCACCATCCGCGACCCCGACCTCCTCCGAGCAACCCTCCAAAACAGGGCCCCGACCACCCCCCTGGGCTGGTACCGCCTACAAGAGGACTGGACCAAGCTCACCGTCAAAGCCCTCCGTGACCTGACCACCCCAGGCAGCGGCCTCCGCGAGACCATCGTAGACCTCGTGCTCTGGCGAGCTTGCAAACACACCCGGGGCCAGCACATCTGGATCCCCCCCATCCAGTGGGGCCAGGCCCTGACGCACGACACCGGCATCAACGTCACGCGTCAAGGGACCGTACGCCTACGACGGGCCGCAGCGGAGACGGACCACCCAGCAGACCCAAACTGCCCGGAGCAGTGGGAACAGGCGACCGCGCCCAACCGCGACACCGCCCTCCGCGCCCCCGGCCTCTGCACCCCAGACGACAACCTCCCCCCCCCACCTACAGACAGTGACCACCCCCCGCCGGAGGTCTGGGTTACAGTCCTCGAGCGTGGCCACTACTACGTGATAGCCGCTACGGCTACGTCCCCCGGCCCGCAATGGCTCATCCAGGGGACAGACACCATGTTCGCCCCGGAGACCGCCCCACCAGGGGCAGTGGGGGACCCCACCACCCAGCACAGGGTCCTCAGGGGTGTCCTCCAGCCAGGGGACAAGCCCCCAGCCCGCGCCCTGGCCCAAATCACCTCAGGGAAGGCGGGCTACCACCTGGGATCCGCCATGCTCTGCCTAACCCACTGGATCCAGCGCCGCTGGCCACCCACGGGGACCGTGCCCTGGGTTAGGGCCATCCCCACCGCCCACACACAAGTCGAGGCAGGCCCGGACACACGACCAACCCCCCCCCCCAGACCGCAGCAGTCCCTCACCTGCGGATACCACGCCATCCACAGGGTCCTCAACCGCGCGGGTATTAGCCCAAAGCTAGCATACCCCCTTCCCACCACTGACCAAGAGGTCCACCAGATACGCAAGCTCGTCTGCGAAATCCTTGCCGCGGCAGCAGAAGACGGCAAGCTTCTCCTCCAAACCGCCCGGCCTACAACTGCCCACGCAAGCGCGCCGCGGCAAGCGGACACATACACCGACACAGCACACCCCGCCACACAATCCCCGCCCATGCCCCCCCCCTCTCGCTGCTCAACCGGAGACCCACACACGCCCACCATCGCGCGCACCCCCGGGCCCCGCGACACGGGCCTCCCCCACCCGCCCGAACACCAGCACACACCCGCCACACACCCACCCGCCGGACACCCTTCACCGCCCCCCACACTCGACAACCCACACACACCCGCCAAGGGGAGCCCCGCGCCGCGCGGCACGCCCACCCCTCCCAGTGGCCCGCCCACGCCCCCCACACACACCCCAGAGGACCCAGGCCCACCCCCCCCGGCCCCTGAATGCAGCCCACGCGAACTGCTCCCCCCCGCGGACGCCAACCCACGCGACCTCGCACATTGCAGGACCCGGGCCCAGCCGAGCCCAGAAGGAGAAGGCCACAGCCCCGCGCCTCCCTCCCCCGCCGCTGCCGACCAGATCGGCCCGCCGGGCCGCGAGGTCACGACCGGGCCCCCCCAGCCGCCCGCCCCCAACCTACAGCCCGAGGACATGCCCTCCATCCTCCCCGCCGTGGCCGCAGCAGAAGCCGCCGCCCAGAAGCCCGCCCGCATCACAGCCCAACCCGCGTCCACCACCTCCTCCTCATCCTCAGCCTCGTCCACCTCCTCCACCTCATCCTCCGACCCCCCCCTCCCCGCCGCCCTCATCCTCAAGGCCACGGCAAAAGCCAAGGCCGGGGCCGCACACACCGACCCCCCAACCCCCACACAGGCGACTCAGGCACCCCGGCAACGCACCGGGACGACCCCCGACCCGACATTGGCGCCCTCACACCTCCGGACAGAGGTACTGCTCAACCTGGAACCGGACCCCAACCCCAAACCCGACCCCAAACCCAAGCCGGCGCCCACGCGAGCACACACAACCCCACAAACGCAACGACACAAACCCGGCCGACACCACCCCCGCCCGGACCCTCGCCCAAGCCAGGACCCCCCACCAACCGCAACCCGCGCCTCCCTCCCGCCGGCACCCACCACCACCGCAGAGGCGGCCACCCAGCACGACCCCGTCCAAGCCCTCGTCCGCATCCCCGTCACCAAGCGCCCCGTCATCCATCCCCCACAAACCACCACCACCGCCGGCCAAACCGACCCAGGGACGTGGGACCCCTCGACCACCATCACCGTCAAGCCGGGCCCCCAACCCGCCCCCCCTGCCCACCACATAGTGCAGCCCCGGGGACTGCCCACGATGCCAAACCCCCCACCCCCACAAGGGGGACCGGAAAACCAACAAGGGGTCCATGGGCCATACCCGCAACACCCACCCCACCACTACCCACACCACCACCACCAGCGGCCCCACCACCACCACTACCAACACCACCCCCACCACTACCACTGCCCACCGCCCTACCCCACCGGGCCACAACCCCCCGTGCACGAACAGCACCAGCGGATGGGATGGCAGCCACCGAGCGCTCCACCCGCAGACCCCACCTACCGCCAGGGGCCACCCCCCCCGTACCAGCCACCCCCCCCGTACCAGGAACCGTATCCGTACCCCCCCGGCCACCACGTCCACGCCGAAGGGGCCCCCCGGGCCCAACCCCGCCAAGGACAACCATAGCCGCTGCCGCCACCACACCCCTACGTGGCGGATCCATGGACGACGGGGGACCTCCCCCCCCCCCCCCCCAGTACCAGGCGACACCGCGCGAGGCCCCCCAGGGGCCGCCAACGCCTCCGGACTGGCCCAACTCGAGCGATGAGGCCCGGTCCCGCAGACGGCGGCGCTCCCGCTCCCCCCCCGCACGGCACACTCGCCCACGGCGCCCACACTCCCACCGCGCCTCAACCACCCACTCGCGCCGCTCCCGCTCCCCCAGGTACAACCACGACCCCCCGGGACCCCGCTCCCGTCGCTCCCGCTCCCCCGGGCACCACCACGAGCGCCACCGCCGCCCCATGTCCGCCTCCCCCTCCCCCCACCGCCCAAACAAGACCCCCAGCCCCAGCCCCCGCCACCACCACTCCCGCTCGCCCCGACGCAGCCAGGCACACCACTGCCGCCCCACGTCCGCCTCCCCCTCCCCCCACACGCCCCGCCGGGCTCCCCGTTCCCCCCGCCGCCCGTACCCAACCACCACCCCCAGCCCCCGCCACCACCACTCCCGCTCCCCCGGACGCCACCGAGCGCGCCACCGCCGCCCCATGTCCACCTCCCCCTCCCGCTCCCCCCTCCGCCCGTATCCGTCCTCCACCCCCAGCCCCCGCCACCGCCGCTCCCGCTCCCCCAGGCACCGCCACCCCCGCCACCACCGCAGGTCCACGGCCTCCCCCCGCCGCTCCAGGACCACGGGAACGGACCCCTCCCCCCCCCGGGCCCCCGCCCACCTCGCCTGGTGGTCTCCCCCCGCTCTGCAGGAGCTCCGCCGCTGGGTGAAGTGGGCCGGAGGAGCGGGAAGGCACGAAGGGGTGCACATGGTGCATACCTTCGAGGAGGTGCGCACCCGCACCCCCGCAAACCCCAACGAGGCCGCCCCGGAGGCCATCATGCCGCAAGCTGCATGGGAGGCCCTCCTCCGTGATGCGGTCCAGGGCCTCCGCCCCCCCTACACCCCCCGGGCCCTCCGCCAGTGGCTCCAGGCCACCCACCCCCAGGCCTGGGCCGCCGGCGCCCCCTCCCCACCCCGCCCCTCCCGCCACCACCACACCAGAAAGGGGCAGGACAAGGGCAAGGGAAGGGCAAGGGGCACCAAGGAGCACTCAGGCAAGAGGGCACGGAGGGGCCCCAAGTGAGGGCAGGCACTCGCAGGGACAGTACGCCGGAAGCGACACCACATGGGGGCAGGAAACCACCCAAGAACCAGGAAGGGGCGGGAGCGGGGACCAAGACACGGAGGAAAAGGGCACCACGGCAGGCACCACGACCCACACCCAGGAAGGGCACACCACGACAGGAGGACCAGCGCCGCCCCACCCCCACCAAACACCCCAACACACACCACCGAAGCAAACATCGGACGCCATGCGGATCACACCAGCGCACGCCCACCGGCCACCGGAAACCACACGGAGAATGGAGGTCACACCTACACGGGGAGAACGGGCCACACCCACAGAGGAAGCCACAGGGAACGCCGCCGCACGGCGCACCACCACGCCCTCACCGCCAGGCGACGACCCCGGCCACCACAAGGGCCACCTCACAGGCACCAGAAGAGGACGAAGACACGGCCGAGGCACCCAGGACTAGGGACCGAAACCCCCCGAGGACACGGGACCAAGGCACAGGCCCCCAGGGAGGGCAACCCCACGGACCGTCACGCGAACGACCTACCCGACCCACCAGCCCGAGCGGCACGCCCAAGCCCCCACAGCACGGACCCAGCGAGACACCCACACCTAACCGCACCCCCCAGCCACCAGCCAGCAACACTCCGGCCCGCACTCCGCACCACGACACAGGCCAGGCTGACCTCCACTGACCCACCGCGGCACCACGCGAGACCACGGCACACCGCACCACAGCGCGCCACAGTGCAACGCGCCACAGCACGACGCGACGCGACGCCGCACAGAGCGGCACAACACGACACAACTGACCCTAACCTGAAGGACTAACCAAAGCTAGCCACCGCACACCCTGGAAGGCGCCGCGCCAGCACGCCACACACCAGCACCGCAGGCCACACACGGGGCCACAGCGCGCCTGGCGACAACAGTGGCGGACCACCCAGAAGATTACAGCCAGCACCGCGGAGGGGAAAGGACACAAACAACCCCAGCCCCCTAACCCAAAACCACAAGCAGCCGCCTGGCGCAGCCGCCCAGCCGGCAGAGCCAGGACCTAACCCGGCAAGAAGGGGCGCCGAGCCCACCGTGTACATAGCCCACCCGACCCATGGGGCCGGAACGCGGCCACACAGAACGCAACTGAAAACAGCAGCCCGGAAGACAACACTGAATGCAGGCCAGTGCGTGCGCCAGCCCAGGGAAGGCAGAGGGAGGAACAGGCAAGCCCCCCCCCCCCCCAAAAAAAAGGAGAGGGGAGGGGGAAAAGGCACGAAAACAGCCCACAGCCGCCAAACCGCCCGCCAACACCACCAGAGGCGGCCAAACCCCCCCCAGAAGGCACCGAAGACAGGACCTCCACAGAGGCACAGGGGGACCACTCACCCAAAACCGGCACCACCAAGCCAGTAACAGCGGCCCACGGGGAAAAGGGACACCGAAACGAAAAAAAAAAAAAAAAGAGAGAGCCACCAGCCCAGCCCGAAAGAATGGGGATGGAGGGACAGGGACCACAAAGCCCGGGACAGGAAAAAAAAAAAAAAGAAAAAACAAAAGCGCAAAAAACACACCCCGATCACCCAGCCAAGAAGGGCTGGGCACAGCCGAGACCCGGGCCCGGCACACACGCCCACACCGCACGCCGGAACCGGAAACGGCGGGGAGCAAGCGGGGCGCCCACGAAACCACACACGTCCCAAAAGCAGGCCGAAACCGAAGCCCAACCACGAACACCACAAACAGCCGACACTAGAGGGACAACACCACAAACCGTGCCCAAACACACCCACCCAAGACCCCAGCCAGGACTGGCGGGGTTAACAAAACCCACACCCAACCGCCAACCGGACCCAAACACAAACGCCGCACAACAGTAGGAAACCCAGTGCCCACAGCCCGGGCACTGAGGCAGCCCGTGCCATGCAGGTGACCCGTCCAAACGAGATCCGGAGACCGGGGGTAAGGCTGCATCCTAAGGCCTGCGCTGCTTTGGGACTCGAGGGGGAGCGTGCGACACCCAAGCGCCTCGGAACCCTAGTACCAAGAACGTGCATGCATGCCTTGGGAACGGGATACACCAGGAAGTCCGGTGAACCTCTAGGGTTCCGCCCAAAGGAGGGGACGTGCGCAAGCACGGGGGCACACCCTCCCGGCGAGACAGGCACGTCACGCTGGCGGCGATCAGCCCTCCCAGCGTTGCCCGGGGCCGCTTTGTTGGGGGCCAACAGTCAGGTCTAGCGGGAAGTAAGCCGCCTCCCCTCTTCACGCGCGGAGCCTCTTCCTGTTCGTCACAGGGGCGACGCCAGGGGGAACCATGGGGCGCCTCTCCACGACCGAGTGCACCTACCTACCTACCTACCTGGTGTCTGATTCATAGGTTTTGTAAATGTCCGAAAAATAGTTTTTTCGGTTGCCATTTTTTGTGTCCGCCCCTTCCGAAAGGGGGTGCTGTTTGCGCCTGCTAAGTACATCTCTTTGCCCAAAGGCTTTGGGGGATAGTTTTTTTGAAAAGAAATTAACACTTTTTGCATAATTTGCTTCGATGATTGATGATTTGAACTACTTATTTAGTTTATTTGCTTCCTGCTGCCGTGTACATTTTTCTGAAACTTAATCACACAAATTGGACTAGATTTGCAACCTGGTATAACTAGTCATCAAAACAATGAAGCTTTGATGCCAAAAATGGCCATTGTATGGGACGTCAATCACCTTGATGTTTTTAACTTGTTGTGAATCGATTATTTTTGATTCATTTTCAAAACCGAGAATGTGTACAATTTCTTCTTGTACACTCTTAAACTAAGTCTTACCCATTGTTAATAACTTTTTTTTCGGACAATTTCTCAAGCATATTGTTCAAGCTTACAACACAGACTCAGTACTGAGAAGCTAAGAAATTCCTAGCGTGCTTTACTTGAAACCATTTGTTGCGTTTCACACCTCAATGTACCTATTGTTCAAAAGATCTGCAATGGGGTAAATTTCTAGTTCTTTACATTTGCTTTCGTAGTATAGGTGTTTCTAACTATCAAGTCTGCACTGTCGTGTCACCTTTGTGGGCCACACCTTGGAGCAGCCTCCAACCACTCTCTGTCTAATTTTCTTCGGTTATCTGCCGAGGCATGCCATTTATGGAACGAACAAAACTTATCACGAAAGAAGCTTAGTGAAAACACTTTGTGCGAAGCACCTAAGACTAGAGTTAGACTTTGTTCATCCCTTCATTTGCTCGATGGTGGCTTAAGCCCATTCTAGCATAATTGATTGCATAATGTACAAAATTGCAATGCGCAGAAATCATACTTTAGTAGGGGGAGCACATATACAAAAGAAACATCAAAAAGAAACGTAAACACATGGCAGTAGCTTATGTTATTGCAAACTAATCAATCATTGCACATCCTCTCACTCAAATCACGTTCCGGCGGCGGGTCTATCTATGGGATCCAGTAGGTAGTATGACGGGCTCACCTCCCCTTGGACTTTGGCTCGCCATGACAGCTTTTTCGTAAATGATACGGGATGGTCCACTAGCATCATAAACACCGTACAAACTTCCACAATCTGCAAAACCTACATTTTTGCAAAGGCCCCACCTTAGAACTTTATTTTCGCGGCTTTTTTTTTTCGGCTTTTCGCGCAAAAATGTGAAATGGTTAGCCACAAACCGCACATCGGGACGCCAAAAAGCGGACGAACAAGCGGTAGCCACCCCCCCCCCCCCCCGCGCGGGAACACCTGACACCCATTCTCGCTGCACACTTTGGCTACTCATCCGGGAATGGGGTCATGAGAAATCATCAAGTACATCCAGCGGTCACTCATACCGCTGTTGCTTCCCTCTGTTGCTTTGAACGGCGCTGTTGCAATTCGGCTACTTTGCATTGCAATAGATTGCATTGCATTGTGCTCTGTGGCGTTGTGTATCGTGATGCATTGTATTAGATTGCACTGTGCACGTTGCCATATTTTCTTGCAACTTTTGACACGTTGTCTCCGGGGCTGTCGGTTGCTCTGCACCCTCGGCCGAGGGTATGCCTCAATCAAGAGTTTAGTGATCCCTCCAACAATTTACGGCTAACTTTTTTTGCTCTTGTTTTTGAGACATGCGTTCACGAACAAAAGTAGTGCATCCAATTGACTTGCCCATGCCTATACTTGACAGACTGCGGGCCAAAACATGAAGAATTCATCATCATGAACAATAGAATGAAATCCGTACACTGCAATTGACTGGTCCAAATACCACAGGTCCGTGAGACCTAAGAACAACGCCCCCGAGGCTGCCAAGCAAAGAACAGGCACGTAGCATAAATGGGGTGGTACGCACGGAGCGTACGGGAAACACAAAGAACAAAAAAGAGTTGAACCCGCGCGGTGCGTGTGCTGTGCAAAGCCACCACCCCTGGGAGCACGAAAGCAACGCTTACCGAACCCACGATAAGAGCATCCAGGGCACGAAGTCACGGTACAAAAAAAAGAAAATTCAGAAAAAGGGAGCCAGGAAATGCGTGGTGGCATCCCGAGCAGCAGGTGTAAAACAGCAATAGGCATAACAAAGAGAGAGGGGGCAGGGGCTGCAAGCAGGGAGCACAGCCAGTAAATAAAGCAGTGGAGGGCTGCCGTGACCGGAAAAATGCGTAGTGGCATCCGTAAAAATTAATAATACAAACACAACAACAAAACGGCCAAACAACGGAGACAAGGGTGGGGCGGCAATGGGGGTAGAGTGGAAAATAAAAAGAACGGGAACAGACATAGAGAACCAATACAGTTCCATGAGATAGGCGAGCCCGTCGATAAACAGGGGTGAACCATGGGCTAGCCATGGGGAGCCTGACCACGGGAAAATACCCTAGACACTAGGACAGCCGTGAAGTGTCCGTCAGAGTGAGGGTTGACCTTAAAGCCCCCGGGTCCATGACCTGCAGTACGCGTATGTGCAGGCGTGAGCCGAACCCAGGGAATGTGAAAGAAGCTCGCCCCCAAGCTTCTAGCTGCGGATGGACGAAAACCAAATGCATCCACGAACTGAGTGGGTACTCCAACCCGTGAAGAATGGGGAGTGGTGGAATTTGGCCGGAGGAAATGCTTCGTTGTCAGCAAAGCTACCCACAGGAAGCCCGCCTACAGGTGCCCGAAAAGCTGTGCTAAAAATGAGGGGGGTAGGCCGGAGAAACCTCCGAGAAAAGACTGGATGGGGCGCCCGTGAGGGCCGCACCAAAAAGAAGCCTACCGCTGGTTAGGCCCCAGGGGAACCTGGGCTAAGGTTTCAGCTCTGAAGGCGGAACCCGCGGGGGAACCAACGGTGCAGAGCTCCCCTTCCCGCCCGAGGCGGCCACCATGTAAAACCAACAAAAAGATGCGCGAACAGGCCGCCTATGTGGCTGCCCTGCAAATCAAGCCAAGTGAGTTGCCAAGATATGCATGGTCAGAACTTTGGTGCCTGCCCAATATACCAAAACCAGAAAACCGGAGCTCACGACTTGATGCGTAGAATTAATTCAACTTTTTTGCGATCAATTTAGAATTTCGGGTCATTCTTTTTGATTGTTGGGCTGGAACTTTTTTTGCAACAATTTTTTTTGCCTGGGACTAACTTTATATGCACCTACCCAAGAATGAATTAGCTTTAACTTTCCTTAAATTTGACCAGTACATGAACTGGCCCCGAATATGCAGCTGCTGACCCCTGTTTTCTTGATGCGGTCTTCTACGGCTGCAACTGCTGCATAACAATTTATTGTTTCATCAAAAGCAAACGCGGCAAAACCAAACAATAGCAACAGGTGCGCAAGATGAACATGCCACAAACAATTGCCATGAACTGCACGAAATCACAACAAATTGTGAGATTGTGGAACATTGAAGTTGACATCTTTTCAAACTTGGCAATATTGTCAATTTTCTTTCTCTAAAAGAAAAAACTGCGAACCAATCGGCGTCAACTTATGTGCACTTTCTTTGAACTAAATTTGGGAAGAATGCCCGACAAATCATCTACTTCAATTCAAATCAAACCTGAGATGCTGCCAGCAGCAGAAAACTGGATTCCACTGTCCCATTATTGCCTCACTGCACCATTGACTTCTGCTGATACCACACCCACTGCCTTGGCAACAAATATAGGCACCTCCAACGTAGGAATGTCTGAGACCCTACCACCCACTTAATACGCAGAACTGATCAAAACAGAATCACCTATCCTACCCAATCACTAAAAATTACCTAGAACTCCCCAAACCCCCCCCACATCCCCATTCTGGCAGGGTGACCACCACCCCATTTAGCAGATAAAACCACTGAAAATGGTGGGGGCTGGTGATACCCCCACCCCCCCCTGTGAGGGATAAAACCCATCCATGCATTAAACCCCAAACCCAGTTCCCCCTCTCAGGCATTAAACCCCCCCCGCCGTCACACACAAGGCACAAAGGCAAGGCACAGCCAAGGCAGCAGCAGCCCAGCACATAGCCCACCACATCTCATCAACATCAGCCATAATAATATGATCACTTTTTCTTGGGGGGGAGGTATCACCACGACTAGCAGGGGGCGTTGTGGCTGGACATCTCCGCTCAATGACTGGCAATACCCACTACCCTCCCCAACCCTTCACTACCCTTTGCAACCCTGCACAGCCCTCACACCCAGCATACCCACACCGACAGGTTGTGAATCGCCATAGACTGGTCCACATAAAGATCAGAAGAAATGCAGACAGAAGGTGCAACCTGGAGGCTGATGGGGACCCCTTTCTTGTCACAACAGCAAACATTGGAGAAACAACAACAACAACACTCGCTGCATTAGCCTGCACTCATTGCTCAGCAATCCTGATTCTATTTGGACATTTCAAACAACCATCTTGAGCACAACACGCAGCATCCTGCACCCAGAAGTTCAGGTCCCTACATCAACCACATCTCCAGGCCTATGTATCTTTGATTTTGTCAACATTACCTTGCACTATCAAAAACAAACCCAACACAATCAACCCTGCTCCAATGAACCACGCCCAGTTCAGCTGCTCTTGAAACATCACTGCCCCTGCCAAAGCCTGCGAAACAAGGCAAGTGTGCAGTGGACAAAGCAAGTGCAAGGTTGGGTGGGGGCACGGTGTAAGGTCTGGTATCGACAGGGATTGCCGAACCATTTTGTGGCGCATGTGCTCATCATCAGATCAGCACACGCCCCACTACTCACAGCTCGACGAGATCCTGCAGAACATAATTTTTTGGGGACGTGTATGAAACCCCCTTTTCTACTTGCAACTGTAAGGGGTCCCTCTTCACCGAAGGCATTGGCACTGGTGTTGGTGGTGCCACCGCTTTGATAGCCAATGATATGTAGTAAGTCCCTCCTGCTGCAACACATCCGCCCCCCTTTTCAAAATCCCAGACCACAGCTTAATGAACACTTTCAGCGTCACTGAGCAACTTTGATGCGTTGCACTACAATTTCTATTGCACTTTCATCATGCCCACAGCACCATCGTTTGGTGGAGTACATAGACTACAACATCTTTTCTAGCAAATTTTATTGAAGCCCTCGCCCCTTCCTTCACGAGGCCAAACAGTGTCGAACACTAACGCAAAGGGAAACAGTGTTTTAAAACGAGCTCATGTTTTTGCACAATCATCCAATAACCAGCCAATAACCATTCAATAACCATTTGCACCCACCACTGGGAGCTTCCATCTCAGGACAAGGCGGATAAGATCTAGACTCCACTCTGGCAAAAAAGACTTCCGAAAAGACGCGCCACACCTCTGGGTGGCTGCCGCGCCGGGATGTGTATTTTGCGGCAGCCAACACGACTATTGTGCCCATTGCTCCATTGGCGGACAGGCAGGGACCTTAGCCCCCGGCCGAACGCATCGATCATACACCACATGCCAGCACCGAAGCTACTACTTTCTCGCAGCAGATGAGGTAAAGCACAGCATAATGAGTCGCCCTCCCTAACAGCATTCATGTCCAACAGAAAATTGCAATTTTTTTGGCTGCCACGCCAACTTAGCGAACGGCTGCAGCGTCAACTTAGCGGACAGCTGCAGCTCCCAGTGCATTGCCCATGATGCCACAAAATTGTGCGGATTCATTCGTTGAAACAGATTGTTACGTCGGGGGACGTCAGCCCTGGGACAAGTTGCTGCATTAAGGTATGTGTAGATGCATTTACATTTGTTGAATCGGCAGCTTCCTGCACCGAAGGTCCAACGTTCGGCCTGCACCGGTGCATCATCAAATTGATTGCATGTCCACGACAAAAGCCCGCTCATGAGTATTAAACAATACGTGCGGATTCTGGTGGATTAGTGAGATTCGTTTCGTTTGGGCCATAGCTGGCGCAAAATGTGATGTGGTGTTGTGTGTATAAGTTCTCAGTTTCGCGCACCCACTTGAGTATGCCTGGACGGGATACCGGTGCCATACTCACCACTCACACACTTTATCCCCCCTTGCCAAGGACGGCGCAGGTTCCTAACGCTGCAACATCATGGGGATGCGCTGGTTTCACAAGGCAGTGCTTGCCCGACTTGCATCGATCAGCCACCGAAAACCCGGTTTGGGATTGCCTAGGCCCTACAGCAGGGCCTTGGTCGAACACACACCCCACCAACCCCCTCCAAGCCCAGCCCCTCCCTACCCACCCCACCCCAGCCCAACCCAGACTCGCCCTTCTCGGCCCCCAACCTTCACTGGTAACGGCAAGCAGAAGCACGCCTGTAGCCCCTCGACCAGTCTCCAGAGGCAGACTCCGTTGGGCAGGTGAGGGCTTCGCCACTGAACACGCAGTCAAACCCCTTCACCAGCGGCTACGCCGCCCTGTCCATGCCACTACCAAAAGAATGCTCCCACAAAGAAAGGGCACTCATGCCGCCCACAGTGCGGACCAAGAACGCGAAACCTGACCATGGTCTGCGCGTAAATCTCTAAGCGTAGGGAATATTTCAACCGATTGCATGCAATGCTGCACGTAGTTCCCAGCGACATGACCAGCTCCGGTGCAAAGGTTAGAGGAAACTGGTCAGTTGAGTGTGTAGTGAAGGCACACCGTGAGGACGAAATTGGTTCCTGTGGAAACCACGCTGGCCTTTGCACTCGTCACAGATGCCATCGCCTGAATGTAGTACCGCCACATCAAAGCCGTGCAGATGACGTTCAATCCAAAGCTTACGACCCGGGCACCCATCAGCACCTTTTCAAGACGAGAAGGGGTGCAACGAGGATCGCCAGGTCAGAGCTGGGGATGAGAGTGCGGATGAATTCAAATGCAATTGCACTGGACTGTCAACCAACGCCCCACCTTCTAGTTCGGAGGGGTTTCAAAAGAAAATAAAAGCACTCACCAAGATTTGGCTCCTCGATTGAGGCAATGCGGCCGACAAGATACAAATGGCACCCTGAACCTACGAAGCCTGCAGACTCACAGCCCGGCAGACAGTCACAGAATCGTGCAACGGCCAGCCTCTCTCTCTCTCTCTATCTATCTATCTCTCTCTCTCCGAAGAGGACATGGGAAGTTGTCTCGAGTCTGGGCTCAGTCCCGTTTATATTTTTCTCAGCTAAGAGCCCCCCATACTCGTGCAGCGAAGCGAATTAGGGGTATTCAACTGCCCAGGGCTGCTGAGAAAACATGATTTCGCACACACACACACACACACACATACACACACACACACACACACACACACACACAAACCCCAGGCGGCTGAACGCTGGTTACGCTGAGGGGGGCCTCTCCCCACCACCCCGCCCCAGGCCGGTGACCAATGGGCCAGGTGCATAAACCCATGAAAGCCCCTGATCCAAGGACCCCTGCACCACAGGTCCCAGAACGGGTCCTACACCGCCCCCATCCCCACCTCCTCTCCTCTCAGGTCGCCGAGCAAGCGGAGACCTGGGGCACCGCCCAGATCAGGGCAAACGCCTGCAATGGGCCCCAAGAAAGGGGCTGAAGGGCGGACTAAAGAGGTGCCGGTGGAGGGGAGGGCAGGACAAGAGGAGGGTCAATGGGTGAAAACACACGAAAAACGACCCCGCCTCCAGCATACATGTAAATGCCCAGCAGTGGGGACACAGCAGCACCCGGCCCCCAGGCTGATGAGACTGGCTGACGGACCCTTTGGCAAGACCAGCACTTGGTACCAGCCTGCCGACCACCGGGTAGAGGGACTGGCTGACACCTTCGCGTGGTCAGCGCCCAAGACCAACCGCAGGGGCCGCTAAGAACAGCTGGTCCTAGCCCTTAGATGGTCAAGGGCCCCACAGGGGAGACACCGCAGTGCCTGGTACCGCCCCCCAAGCCAACGCGACCAGCTGACGTTGCCCATGACAAAGCAGGGGATGTGGACTGGCCCACCAGGCAGGGTACTGGCTGAGACCCTGGGGTGGACAGTGTTTAGACCAGCTGAGTGGGCCGCTGCGACCAGCTGGTGCAGCCCCTCAACCGCGGGCCCGGAAACCCAACAGAGAGGTGGGTAGCAGCCTTGGGGCCCATCCCCGGGACCCCCACACCCTGCTCTGTTGGGTCGCATTGCAACCCTGCACCCCAGACACATGCCCTCACACGTGCAGCACCAAAGCGGAAAAGGATGGGCCCCAGGACTTCATAGACTTTGCGGTGGACGGCTCAAGGAAGAATGCCGCCACATCGTAGCATCAGAAGCCTCGGCCGCATGGACAAGACCTGTTGCCGCCCAATCCGTCGGCCTCCAGCCCCATGCCCCTTCATCCCTCCGCAGCCCGCTTGAGGACACCCCGCCGTGGACCTTGAGGGCTCCCTAAACGCGATGCCCGATCAAAGCACGGATGTTGGCACCAAGGACCGGTCCTGAGGGACTGCAACCACCGGCCACCCTACACCTTGCGCCACACCCCGGGCCCTATACACCCTGAACGCTCAGCCTCTGGGTGGTCACACCGGCGCGTTACTTGATGGCTCAAGGTCCGAGGGCCCGCGACCCCTCATCTCTCGGTAGCTCATCTGAGGACACCCCACCATGCAAACTAAGGGCTCCCCAGACCTGATGCCCCAACGAACCACCCATGAAGGCACCAGGGATTGCGGCGCCTACCCACCTCACTCCGAGCGCGGGCCCTGCGTGTCCACAACCCTCAGACTCTAGGTGGTTGAACTACAACACTACTTGACAGCTCGAAGTCCCGGGGCCCGCGACCAGCAACTCGCCTGACAACACACCGCCGTGCCAAACATGGGATCCCGCAAGCCTAAGCCCCAACCCACAGGACACAGATGATGGTGCCAAGGACCAATTCTGAGGGACTGCGACGACCGGCCACACCAAGCACCACACCGCGAAACCCATGCACCCTAACCCTCAAGCTCTAGGCGGTCATGCGGCTGCCCTACTTGGCGGATCCAAATCCCGGGGCCCACCACCCCGCATCCCTTGGTAGCTCGTCTCGGGACACCCTGCCATGCGAACCAAGGGCTAACTGGCCCCAAGCCCCCACGTGACATGGAGGATGGTGTTACGGACCGGTCTTGAAGGATTACAGTGACCACCCACCACACTTCAAGCACCAAACCCCTAGGCCCCGCGCACTATGCGCCCTGAGGCTCTCTAGGTGGTCATACCGCCACCCTACTTGACGGCTCTAAGCCCCAGGGCCTGCACCCCTCTCATCCCTCGCCAACCTGCTTGTGGACACCATACCATATAGGCCGTGGGCTCCCCCAACACCAACTCCGAATAATACACAAATGTTGGCACCAAGAAGGAGTCGCAAGGGACTGCAACAACCGGCCACCGTACTCAAAGCACCAAACCCCCAAGCCGCATGCACCAATCATCCTCAATCTCTAGGTGATCATACTATGGCCCTACTTGACCAAACCCCACCCTTCCTGCGGGCCTCAAGACCACGGGCCCACACAACCTCCCAAGGCGCTTACCCTTAGTAGCGCTCGTTGCCTGCACTGCCCGCTGCCCCCTCTCGTGCAGCCGTTCACTGAAGAATTTCCCTTGCCCACTAGCCCCTGTAATGAGATAGTACACTGAAGGATTCCCATGGCCCATCACCCCCTGCAGTGCATCAATGTACCAAAGGATCACAAGATCTCCACCGTCCACTGCGCACTGCTCTTGGGCGGTTTCTTGAAGAATCCCCAATGCCCACTGCCCCGTGCAGTAAGGCAATGACGTGAAGGAGTACTGCCCATTGCCCGCTTCCAGCGAGGCAGTACATTAAAGGATTTCCACTGCCCACTGCCCATTGCCCCCTTCCAGCGGCAGTACATTAAAGGATTTCCACGGCCTACTGCCCATTGCCCCCTTCTAGCGAGGCAGTACATTAAAGGATATCCCGGCCCACTGCCCATTGCCCCCTTCCAGTGAGGTAGTACATTAAAGGATTTCCACAGCCCACTACCCCATGCAATGAGGCAGTGTGTTGCAGGATTTCCCCTACCCATTAACCCCCTACAATGAGGTAGTGAACTGAAGGATGGATTCCCACTACCCACTCCCCCCTACAATGCAGTAGCTTACCAAAGAATCTCCATAGCCCATTGCCCTCTGCAATGAGGATGTGTCCTGAAGGATTCCCCCTTGCGCACCAAAGGATTCCCCATACCCACCGCCCCATGCAGTCAGGCGATGACCTAAAGGGATCCCACAGCCCAATGCCCACTACCGCCTCGGTGAGGCAAGAAACAGACGGCTTCCCACTATCAACCGGCCCGTGTAGTGAGGTAGTGTGCTAAGGCTGCCCACTGTCCCCGTACAGTGGTGTATTGATGGATTTCCACTCCACGAGATATTGGGTGATGCTTGGTGCAAGACGAGGTAAGACTTAGTAAAATGTGGTAAAACTTGGTAGAAAGGAGGTTAAACTCAGTACAAAGAATTTTTTGTACACAAATTCATGTAAATTCAATTAGTTTGCATAGGTTTTACCACCCCCCCCTTTTTTCCTTGGTAACTTCACACTTCAATGGTACCTTATACTTGCCACTTGTGTTAGTGGCGCCTCACTCTAGCCAAACCATCCCGCACATGTGTGCTTTTTTTCCATAGAGAGAGGGGGGGGAGGGAGGGGGGGGTGCATCCCTTTATAGTCCATCACACAACACATGCTCATAGATGATGTTTGCCTTTGTGTCTTTCGGGCTGCGTTGTGCAGCCTGTGCATTGGCTTTACACAGGTCCCAAAGAGGAGTGAGGATCCTGCTATCCTAGTGTTCAATCGCCTGTTTGTCATTGTACAATAGTGTTTGGAATAGCAGGCAAGAACTAGATATTCCTTACCCAAATCAAAATGGTCAGCCGGACCTCATCTTTGGATGGGGGTTTGTGTCAATGGCTGGGCCCCCAACGTTTGGTGCGATCCTAAACATGCATTCGATGGACACAAAACACAAGCACGGTGGGCGCAATGAAGAGAAAGACATTCAGGGCATGGTAGATGGAGTGTGCCATCAAAAAAGTCCCATGACTCAAGGGGGCCTGCAAATTTGGGTGTGGGGTACAACCGCACCAGCACCCAATGCATTGTTGTAGTCCGGGGGGGGGGGGGGGGGCTTGGAACTTGGAATTGTAGTACAAAATAGCTTGTGCCATTTCATGCAACAGCCACAATTTGTCCCGCGGCGGTTGCATCTTGCAAATTACAACGCGTCCACACAAGGCACAATGTAACGACAAAAGACATGCCGGATGGCAACTCACATAATCCTCATTCTGAACGAAGGTAGGATATAGGGTTGCAATCGCAAAAAGCAACACCACCTAAAAAGCACCCTAAAAGCTCCCCCACTCATTCCACTGGTGTGGTCAAATGCCTTCTTGCTTGGCAATCAAATCCACAACAGCCAACCTCCTCCAAGTGTGGTTGGTGACACAAACTTAAGGCAGAGGTATTCACGTGTTGGGGCAATCAACAATAAGTGAAGCACACAATGTGAATTGGCCAAGTTATAAACTTGCGCCGCAATCAAGGCTAGTGCAAAGCCATATCAATAGATGCTACTTGCAAAGTGCAACAATTCACCCGACTCTTGTGTACAGTGCCGACTTGCAAACGACACATTCCACAACAAATCATGGACAACCCGTGCCACACCCGTTTTGTCCCCATCCGTACTGACAGAAGTCGTGGCTTCCGACCAGTAATATACCACAATCTCAGCATATTCTGTGTTGGCATTCGGTCCCTGAAATGGCGTGCCTCCAACTCATATCAGTCAAGCAACGGGCCCAAAATTGTGATATATAGTGGGTGCTCCCAATGGTCACGGAGCAGTGCCTCCAACTCTTGCAAATAACTTGAAGCGAGCCATGGCTATCAATGAGTGGGTTGCACACATTGGCCAATATTAGTTCTGTATAGGGAGTTGGGCGTAAGAGGGTTTCCACGTGCATCTCCTACTCCCACTTTTGTAGAACCCATGTTACCCCATCGCTATGCTTGAACCACCTAGCTAGGCACTCCACTCCAACCAAGCACCGAATACACCCATCGTAGTAGATGCACCACAAATTCACAGCCATGCTACACTGGCCACACGTGAACGTGGGCAGTACAAGCGCATTGAATACAATGTAAAATTCCCACAGGCCAACTCACTCTTGATGTCCTAGTCAAGAGAAAGAGAGGTTTAATGCAACTCCCAAAATGTCCAATGAGTGTTGCAAACATGAATGTAATTTGATGCGCATGATTTGTCCAATGATGATGTCTAATAATTTGAATGTCGGTCCCCCACATGCACTGCACCTCAGCATGTATCGGTTCCTATTTCCCCATGGATGATGAGTACGGTGAACCTGTGAGTACACTGCCTCAATGCAGGGGACAGTGAGGCAGCATACTGAAGTATTTGCACTACCCACTGCCCCGTGTAGCGAGGCAATGTACTGATTAATTCCCACTACCCACTGCCCCCTGCCCCCAACAGTAAGGCAGTGTACAAGAAGAATGCCCACTGCCCACTACCTCCTACGGTGAGGTGCTATGCTGAAGGATCACTATTGCCCCGGCAGTGAGTGGTGTACTGACGGATTCCCACTGCCCACTGCCCACTGCCCAGTGCACAGTTTTCTGCTGTATGGACACAATGCGCGCAATATTCTTAGTCCTCGGCATTTCCAAATGTGTGTGTATCTACTATTGGCACCTGAGGTGACCGTTCAACGGTCCTTGCTTTTATCTACACCCATCTTTAACCTCTTGGTCCCGCTCTTTTTTCCTGTGCACCTGCTGTCTCTACAGGTCTATAGGCATGAGCGTAAGTTGTCATGTGGTGCTGGGGTGCCATTCCTGTGAAGTCTATGGGAGGCAGCATCTGGCAAAACCATCCTGTCAGCATGATGGCAGAAAAGGGCTGCATATACTGTTGGTATTCTATTGTATGGTGCACACACACACACTCTCTCTCTCTGGCAAAACCATCCTGTCAGCATGATGGCAGAAAAAGGGCTGCATATACTGTTGGTATTCTGTTGTATGGTGCACACACACATTCAACAACCTCCAGACTGACATATGTGCACACACAGGTAAAGGAGGATACCGTCTCAAGTGCCACGCCATCCAAAACAGCACTTTCCAACAATGCCCATCGCAAAAGCGAGGGGCTGTCAGACTCCACCGATAATTTACCTGTGGAATGGTCGCGGCATCATGGTAGTCACTGAAATGCAATCTGTTCTTGATCATCAGATTGACCCACATATGCACGCTCAATGTGATACCACCCCAGTGCCACCCCCGAACCGTTTGGAGATGCCCAAGCATGCAAACGTGCAAACACGCAACATCAGCCCCATGATACTCCATGTCACGGAAAATCTAGAACCTCAGGAAACATTTGGACAGCATTTGTGCTGGAAACAGTAGTTCACTCACATAGAAGACACTCAAGACAGGGATACGTTTGGAGTTAGGACCTGGAGGGTCAAAAGTGCCCTCAGAGACCCCTTGCAGCACCAAGGCCCCGTGAACAGCACCTGTGCGGCACAAGAGGTGCCTCCCCATATATGAATCCTCCGGCACCGTACCCCATCTATGAATACTTGGAGTGAGAGCACCACTTGTGTATGCCACACACATTTTCAGGCAATGATCCTAACAGAGGCCGGATTGCCCCCCCTGCCCCCCTGCCCCCCACCAGAGAGAGTCCTATGGGCAGGCTCTCTCAAAATAAGAGGCACAACTGGCATGCACTATTCCTGCCGACAACCGTAACAAACCCAACAACCAACCAACCCATCACTGTTCATCCCGTCAGAATCCTGGAAATATACCACCGCCCGCTGTCCCTCATGGTCACCTGATACTTGTACACACACTACATGTGCACTGTGTCTACGCAACTCACAGCTTTACGCCATAACTTGGTAGACACTTTCCACCCAAAACATGCAGCCCAAGACATGGTCTGGTCCTTGGAGCCCAGTATGGAAACCTTTCCTTGGCAGCCATGGCCACTAGAGATGTTGTCCAACTTAGCCGGCTGAGGTTTGCAGCAGCTTCAAAGACATCACAGATTAAGAAAATGGGGCGCCGTTTGGTGGGCCTCTACTGACACCCTGCGGACTTGCTTACACCTGCTCTAGGGAACAGCACTGCTCTATAGGTTGCCAAAATCACTAGAACGCCTTACGCTCTAACTTCACATTCTTCCCTTCCCTGCTTTACAGGCTCCAATACGGAACCAACACATCGTAGGAATCCACATGCCACAAAGCTCCAAAGACACCTTCCAGGAAAATACCCAAATACTAGCCCACTTGCCCACCCCAATCTATAATGTGCACAAGATCAAAGTTAAAACAATGGAAATGTGTAATGTTGAAGACTGGTAGTCCCATTAATTCCTACGGTACAGAATTTGCCATCAGTCAGCACGTATGCTGGTCATGACAGGAATTGTAGAAGCACAATTTGGAATGGCCACGGGCATCTTCACTGCGCAGGTGATTTTGCTCGCAGCCAACACCATATTTTCATAGAAATGGGGGTTTTTAGGGGTGGGGGAAGTGTCCTACATTACACCTTCCACTATAAACATTCCAAAACACTGAAGGGTGCCCCGCGGCATAGCAAGCATGTAGCAATTACCCGTCACGGCAGCAGCCATGTGGAAAAACATATAATCCGCCCCCTCACCCCCCGAGTTTCCCAATTGTCGGTCGTTTTCGGGCCCAAGAAGGTGAAACATATAAAGAAGGTCCGGAATAAGCTTAATAAGCGTTTTTGTATCATGATCGTCACAGTATCAAGGACACGTTGGTTTAAAACACTCTATCTTTAAGCGTCAATGCACGGGCAGGTGGCAAAGCACTTTTTAGCGGCTGGGGCCGAAGTATCGAAGGCAACAGGTGAACAGCAGGTTGGCACTGTTCTTTTTGCAGCAGGTTATCACAGATTGCAGCAGGTTGCGACAGGTTACGACAGGCCACGTTTGCGCCAGGTTAATGCGTGGCCCAATCCATTTCAAACAAATAGGCTTCAGTGGACTGGAAAAAGACGCAGAGTTCGTCTTTCTGGCCCCGGTCAAGCAATGCAGTGGCCCTCACCCTGATCCTGCACATGTGCATACCAAACACAGAGGACAAGCAGCCAAACGTTCCAGCAACTACTCCGAGGGAGAAGAACCTCAAGTGCACCGCCATAGGCTAAGTCATGCACCCCAAACAAAAAGCTGTGGCACTGCAACAAAAGGACCCATGCTATAACACGCAATGCTTTTTTTTTATCGAGGAGGGAGCAGGTGTGCGTTGCGTGTCATGGCATGCCACACTTGATAGTGCATTGAATTCGCTAAGATTGTTCGCGCAATTTGCGTAATGAGACCGCTGTGTTCGTGTACAGAATGCCACACGGGTGGATGCTTTGTCCCGCGCTGTCTGTCAGCAGTACAAAGTTTCAAGAAGCCCCTAAGTGTCAACATTGCCTTAAGCACTAATTCATTCTGAATCTTACACTTGTTAGTGCTTATGCACGCTGGCTGCTTGTAATGGTTGCGTGTTGGTCGCTGTTGAACTTGCAAGGGTCGCCGAGTCTTAAGACCCGCATTAGGTATACAAAAATTCTCAATCGACTCTTTGTTTAATGAAAAGTTATTTATGATACTCCTTCTGATGTCTTCTCTCCGCAAAATTTGGATTCCAAGTCAACCATCAGGTGGGACTGGGTTCATGATCACCCTATGACGGGCGCATTCTCCCAAAAATCCAAAAGCGTTGGCAAAAGAAGAGTTCATGGCTTCGATGCAGTGAAGGAGGGTGCACAAGCTGCACGACTGCGCTGCCATGGTTATCCCCCACAAGCTGCTGTAAGGGTCCCTCCTGGGCGACTGTGCAATGGCATGTCAGCAAACACTTTCAAATTGATTGAGAAACGGGCAAAACGAACGAAACTGGACACAGCTGGTACCTGTGTCGAGGACACATTAATGAAAGCACATGGAGCTCTGTGGATACCTTCTGCGGATCCTTTGCACCGCACCTATCAGGAAGGCAGGGCAGGAGCGCCTTCTATTACATCCTTGCTGTGTCTAGAATTGCTCGGGTAGGATCCTAAAACCTGGCTTGCAACGTGATTGCACGCAAATACACATGCGTGCACAACCCGAGCACGAACCACTGCACAAGAGCCAGAGAATAGCCTGCCAATACCATGCATGAAAAGTGTGATTTGTGCCATTTGCAAGGCAGCAATTGGTCACAACAAATCCATCTGATAAGGACCATCAATTGACATTTTAGATTCCAGGTCAGGAGGACCTTCTCCAACCAATTTGCCAACAGCCAATTCTCGTGATTCTGAACACCAGGGTATCAATCATTTCTCAGCTTTCAGGTGTGCTAAGCCTGACTGGAATTCTGATCGGGCTCAGGGTTTACTCCACTCCTGCCATCTTTTGCATTGACGTGTGCCATTTTCAAACCTCAAACTCGAGCCTCAAACCCAACGATGGTGGTACGGCACGTTGGTGACAAGTCGGGAAGCGCCCTCCCAAATCCGTGCAGTTTTTTTTTGGGGGGGGTAGGGGGGGCAAAACAGCGCTTCCGCCGAAAACTCTCAATCCCCTGTGGAACGGCCAAACGAAGGAAAACGAACGCCACATACTGCACCTGCCCTGCATTGCTGGTGTCAGACACCTTTTTGGGCTGCCAACTCCCTGATATGTCCGAGAAAGGCCCCCCAAAACGTCCCCAAACTAGCCAAGAATCTGCGCACTTTGGCCAGAAGTAGATCCGGAAAAGCAGAGTTTGTGACCACGCGGGGGATTTGCTGGTCTCATAACATGCAATGGGCACTCAAACTTCGGTTCTATATGGTGCATGAAGCCTAGAGCTGCAACCAGATATCCTTGAATGCTGCACCCATCGTACCGCATGCCCTTTTCGGCACGCTATCAAGAATGTAAGCATGACAAATCAGGAAAGAGGTGAACGAAATGGGCAGATTGTTCCGACGGGTTCGCCAATGGTGACACATGCAGCCCAAATTTTCATATCATCAGCCCTCATCCAAGTAGTGGCCTCGCAGCTTGATACCGCCGACCGACCCTGCTGGCTGGAAATCAACACAACCATTTCGACCCCAATCCTATTCCAGCGACACCAACGACAGCGGAGTCAGCGCAGATCTACACCCTCGGCACGGACTACAGTTTATGGATACAGTTCGCACGCTAACGTTTGTTGTTCTGAAGGGGAAAAAACGCCAAAGCAAAATTCTGCGCTGGCTCCATTGTCTTGGAACTGCACCCAACCCTTCATTCCCCCTGGTCCGCGTACCAATATCTATCCGACAATTCCAACGCAACCACGCCTGCAGTGCCATCTTGGGGCACCAGATCTGCAAATATCATTTCGATTGGTTTTGTCTGCACCCCAGGTGGTCTCGGATCACTTTTGGACAAACACGTATCTGACTAGTTTATTGGTCCCATAGCGGTCCCTTGTCGAAGCTTTTTGGGACTTTTGTTGGCCGACTGTTGTGGGTGAGTGGAGCGCGTGCTTAGGCACCCCACTTCGATCCATTTTGGGCCCATTTTGGCCTCCAAAGAAGTACATAGGGAGGGCTTCCACCAAACCCATCGCGATTTCCAGAGCTGCGATGGCACCGCTGGCTGGACGAACGGCCTGCGCGATTTGGGAGCGCGGATGTGTGGTTCATCTTGGAGGTCTGGTGCTAGGGCGCCGGATACTACCAGGTCTATGCCCAACCCCCCTCACCCTATGTAAAGAAAAACAAACCTTCAAAGCGCCACCCTTCAAGTAGGCACGGGTCCTTGACGTAGCGGCACTACCTTGGGCCCGGAGGGCCGGAAGGGGGGGAGGTGGGGCGGCAAAGTGTTTTGAGTGGGCTAAGATAGGGTTCCCATGATAGAGGTCTAGCGCCAGGGGGTCTGCCTCTTCGATTGTATGTTTGCTCCATAATCTGTGCCTCAACGGCTTTACAGTAGTACAACATGTTGTAGGTTTGTGGCTTTAGCTCTACCTCAAATGGCCTTCGTTGCCGCTTCCCAAAGATCTCAACCCCAGACCTCAGCCTTGGAAAGGTGGCAGGATATGACAACTGCAGGGGGTCCAGCAATGGTCCCCGTTCTATCGCCAGCGAGGCTGGGATGAGCGCAGCTGTGGTGTGTTGAGGTGCCGGCTCGTAAGCTTTGTCGCTGTCTCCGCGCAGAGAGTCTTCTACGACGTCAAGCACGTACGCCTTCTCCTCTTTCATAATGCCAAATACATTTACGGCGAATCCGACCACTGCAAGGCTAGACCGGAAGCAGTACGTCTGCGACACAGTAGACAGTAGATGAGGTTGCCACGGTATTGCATATCGGTATTGGATCGCGATTTTGCAGACGAGCGGTCATCGCTAAGGCCCAGCATCTCCCGGTGAAACGTACGCCTGCAGTGCCGCAGCACCTCCGCCACAAAGTGCCGTGCTGCCAGATCCCGTGGGACAGCATAGGGTCAAAAAGCACCTGGAACCACTCGCACTAGGTGCTATGCACTGTCATCTCGCAACTAATCCTGTCCATCAGGGAGTTGGCTCCGTGGATTCTGCATTTGCCTTGTTCCCATCGCTGGGCATACGCACTGATAGAATGCTCAACTTGCGCCTTTGATGAGGGTCCTGATACCTGTTGAGTTAAAGGGGCAGGATGTGCGGATAAGCGTACAAACGTACAAAGGGGCAGGAAATGGGCTGTGCACAGGGTCCAGAGGATTCCATGAGGGTCAAGAGGGTTCCACAGAGACTACAACGTTCTTCATGGTCTGCATTTGCAAATGATTCCCTCGGCTGTGAATGTATCTTTTGTGCTGTTGATCGTATCCTGCGAGACCCAAATCACGCATATAGTTCATCACACTTGGTCAATCAAATAACACACACCGCTTTACCAGCCCACAGCAGTGATGCAAAGAAACACACCAATGCCACCCGTTGTGTGTCCACTGCAGTGCGTATCTGCTTCCTGGGACACCCATGCACCAGGAAAAATGTGGGGGGCATTTGATTACTTCGGGGGGGATCCTTGCACTGCATGCTATTGTTAAGACAGAATGTCCGGGAAAGCCTCAAAATTGGCCCCCTTCCAAACGACCGCACCAGACAAGCCTCTTAGGAACCCAATTGAATCTTGCAATTCCCTACTACTGCGACAGCTCGTGAATGTACTCCAACCACACAACAGCCACACACCTCGGGGCGAAGGGGAGGAGCAACAAATAGAAACCTGTATCCTTAACATGGTTGTGCAGGGTTGCTCGAGCAGGACCAAGCTAAGAGTACAAACTGCTCACAACCACTACCTCCAACTTGACAGCTGGAACTTACCCCTTTGGTTGTGATGCACTGCCTTGGCAATGGCACCCAGGGTGTATGAGCCTTTCCAGTGCTCTCCTCTGACAACCACCCATGCCCTTATGCTGACAGATGTGAGTTTTCAAGGCGAATGCCCATTTCTTGAAAGGAAAAAGGCTCTTCCACCCCTTCAAACATTTCTCTTCTCTAAATTGTAGTTTAATTTCCATTTTTTGCAGTCATTTTGCTCCCCTTGAGCCTACTCCTATTTAAGATGTGTGAGCCTCTGTTTTGCATATTTTTATGTGGATTGGTCTTTTTCCATGCCTGAGAAACACTTTGAATTTTCCACTTCTTTATTGTTGATGATGCCTGCAGAGGGGGCACCTTTAGCGCAGTGCGCACGCCGTGCAACCATTTGGCCTTCTGGCCAAATCAAGGACTTGCAGCCTGCACCACGAGTAGGACAAAGTAGGAACGTGGTTTCCCACAGGTACCCTGGCCACCCATACAACACACACACAATGAACAAGCCACAACGTTGGCTTATTCGCAATACCATTTCATACCTGGAGGAGCCTGACTGCTTTGAAGGTTTACAAAAAGCTATACGAAGCAAGTGGTGAGCCCCTCCCCTGGGTCATGTACGGCTTAGAGGGCGGGGTAGATGGGGTTGGCGACATGAGTGAAAGGAGGGAGTATGGGCAATCTTCTCAAAGCACTGCAGATGATTGAACTGTGGTATAAGTATGTGTCACATGAAGCAGTGGAGGCTAGTCTTGTCATCCCCCATTAACTAGGCTTTGGTGGTCAAACCTGGTAGGCTCTCCTAGTTGTCCAAGTAGTGAATGGGTAGCAAGGCAGTAGTGGTGCACTGTTGACTGCCATGAGGAAGGGGTTGATCCTTTCCTCCTTCGCCAACCCATCCGCTCCAGTGGCCATCCCTATCCCCAAACCATTGGGGGACTCCAATCGCCTTGGCGCTAGGAGAGGGTGCAGTTGGCCGGGAAGGACCGTTCGTACTGCACCCCCAGCACGACACCATGGCACACACCTGATTCTATACCAACAAGCGGCCCTCGAGGTGCCACAAGTTCAGGGAGGGGGGGCTGCTCTTGTCACCACAGATTGTCGTCAACCCCAGCTGCCCCTCCCCCTAAGCCGTACATGGCCGAGGGGAGGAGCATATCTCACCCCGCAGCTTCCGCCCCCCTGTGCTGTCGTCCCCACAGCAGGAGCCGTCCAGACCTGAGGAGTGAGCAGGGCATGGAGGGTAGGGGAGCAAAAAGGAGTAAGCACCCTAGTCACCCCAACCATGCCTCACGTGTTTCCTTCCATGCTTGTTTTGCTCTGGGAGTACCCAGCCCCGCCCCGCCCTGCCCCAAGAGCAAAGCGCGACGCCAAACCATCGGTGCGCGGTCCGGTGGGCTGCGCGTGTGCGTGCCCAAGCCCCGCGCACACGGGGCAGATCTGACAGGTCCGTGACAGATCTGTGGATCACAGGGACAGCCCCTGCAGGATCAGCGCGACACGAGTTTTTGGTGGTGCACGTCCTGCTCCTGCAAACAGGGCCGTAGCCATGACTACCAAGGCCGCCTTTAGGTTGTAGTTGTAATCAGGCTTTAAACAACCTTTAGGCAGGAAGGTACTGTTGGATCCAACTGGCGAAAATGAAGGAAGGAATCCTCCCATGTCTACTGCCCATATTCACCATGAAATGGACTGAAAACAGACAGTGGATCTGCCATCGCCCAGTGCAATGTCCAAGGAATCGGCCAACGAACTCTGTGATATTATTCGTCTGGGGGTGTTCGTTCCTACGTTGCTGACAGGGTGTTTTCTGTGTCGGAGGTCGCAATAGGGGGGCGCTTCTGATTGTTGATTCCATTATTTTCGGCCACAGCAGGGCGAGGCTGCACAGGCCATGGCTGCCTTGGTCTCAACTAAGGTTTGCAGCCCTGACCTTGAGTTGCACCCAGCCCCAACGTTTCCCACCGATGACCATGAGCCCCCCCGGCCCGTTTCTTTCACCCGTATATCCAGCATAATCCATGTCCATTGAATCAGCCTCTCCTGCATGTTTCAGGAAACATTTTGTGTTAAAAATTGTTTGAAGTGCCGCCAGCGTTGACACGCATGATGGCTTACAGGGCTTCATCAAACAGTATTCAGCTTTCTGTATTTCAGCTGGTGGCCCTACAGGGCTTCGCCACAAGGTGTTCTACTCAGCTTTTGGCCAATGGTCTACGGAGCTTCACAAACATTTCTACTCGTGCATTCGGCTGATAGTGTGCGGACCTTCACCAAAAAATGTTCCACTAATGCATCTCGGTTGATGGTCCACACTCCTTCACCACACACTCTTCTACTTGTGCATTTTGACTGATGGTCTACAGGGCTTCACCACACAATGTTCTACTGCTGAATTTTGGCTCATGGTCTGTGAGGCTTCACCTAAAACGCTTCGACTAGGGCATTTCCGCTCATCGTCTATGGGGATTCACCACTCAGAGTTCCACTTATGCATTCCGTCTTTCCGTCATTCCGTCACAAAGGTAGTGCTTCACTCGGCAGCTGTAGACCAGCTGCCGAAATGCATATGTGTCGCCCTCCCTCCCACTCCCACCTCCACTGTCGCCACCACTCCCAAACGCTACATGCCCAAACCAACTTCAGTCCCACTGCAAATATCCAATGCCCTTAATGCATGAAAACATCTCACGAAAACGGTTTGCTGAAATCTTCTTGTGCAGTCAGTGCATTCGACACAATGCTTCGGATGCAAGTCGCTGAACAATCCATGAGTTAACACAAGCAAATCAGAAGTGGCAACGACATTCTAGGTCCACCAGAAGGCTTCAACTTCACCTCAAAAAGCGAGGTGTTCAGGAGAGATGAAGTGACGGGGTGACACCAGTGCCCTCTCCTTCCAGGGGATTTGGGGCTGAATTCCCACTAGAGGTTATCCAGAGTATGGTCCAGTTGTGGATAGGAATCGCTTTCAGGCAGCTTGCAGCCGCCTCACACCTTTGAGGCAATTCACTGACCGCAACATGTGTGACAACCAAGCCGAAGGCCTCCAAAAGGTTGCAAAAAACGGCATTGTCCTCCCGTCGGGCTTGGCAGGCTACGAAGACTGTGGCACCAATGTGCATATGCCTCTGGATGGTAGCCGCAAGAGGTTTGTAGAGTTGGGGCAAGTACACGACGTCTGATGCCACAATGTAGTCATAAGGAGCTCCCGGCGGCAGCTCCGGAACATCACCTGAGACACAAAGTTTGTGGATAACAACACATCGCTGTGCATGCAACTGATCTTCTGAATACACGTTTTCATTTTGTCGGTCTCATCCCCCTGGTTTGGGGAATGGAGATGAGGGGAAGGGGATGCTATACTCTGGGAGAATGCCAATCCGCAAGCCAAGGATTCCTGCAACTCCCTCATGTCACAACTGCCAGTATCCCTGCCTCTCTTCTGTCCCTGATATGGATAGAGTCTGGGATCAAAATAGCCTAGTGCCCTCCCTATCATGGTCTTCCCCCACTGAAGGTTCCCATCAAGGCACAGCCAGTCCATTCGAATTCATAGGTGAAAACACAAGATCTGTGCATGTACAAGGTATGGTGGATACATCGCACAGCCCAAAGGAAATCAGACATTTGTGATTGTATGTGGGAACGGACAAGGCCTCATGGGGTACCGGGTTCTTCTACTGGATCTACCACACAGATGGCTCAGGGGGCTACTTTCTATGAATGCCCCCCTTCAACCAGGGACATGGGATTGATCTGTTACCTTCACCTCCTACAAAGCCACAAAGTACTAGGACAGGGAGGTAGAATGCCAAGCGGGGCTGGCATTGTGCAAGTGCTGCCTCTTCAACCTGAAGCACACGGCATGTGACCCACCATAAACTTCACCAACCCCAAGGAATCTGCGACCAGAGAGACCACATCACCCGCTGGCCAGCCTGATCTGTGGCATCTGCTATTCGAGGGCAAGAGGGAGGAAGATAGCGCAACCCATGGAACTTTAGGGAAGTTTGCTGCAGGGCAGCTTGATGCACAACTTGGCACTCGGTGATGCAATTAACTGCGATGAAGATTGCGATGGCAAGTGCAACTGGAGCCAAATGTGTGGCAGCCTACCTGACTTGTTTGTGACCCCATCTGAAGGGACTCCGTGGGCTGGACCTCTGGTCATTGGGGACATTTGACGCAATGTGTGCGCAGCATGGAAGCTAAAGTGCCATCACTTTCAGGGGGTTTTGCTTCTCCACCCCATTTGAAATACTAGAGCCAATGCAGGTTCCACATGCAGTGTTGTACGTTCCCTACCTATGAGAACACTTTGTGTAGTTACATTGCTCCTCTCCAGCTGATACCACATCACACGTGGTGCAGCCAACAGTAAATCCGAAATGAAGTTTTCATGGTGTGGGCTATGTTTGAAAAATCCGCATGGACTGATGGCGCGTTAATGCCCTTCCGGTGCACAGTTAACAAAGGGTGCAATAACGAAGCTGATGAAGGGTGTGACGCGATGAGGCACAGCTGGGACCTAATTACCAACACACCGTAATTCAAGTTTCCTCTGCAACATGCCTCATCACTATCAGACTGCATGTCCACATCCCGCTTTGTTGCATTGTTTCATGCATTAAACCCCTGTTGTTTGCGCATCACTGCTGAATTCTATCTTCATCTTTTGGGCTTTACAAGAACAAACTGAAGAACCGAATAAAAAAATGTTTCTATGAGATTAATAAGCGTGATTTTGAACTTTTTTGTTGATGTTGACAGGCACCTGAAAATGATTTTCCTACTAGTTTCTATTTGCACCCCCCCCCACACTGGACCCCTCAATGGGTGGGCATGTGCACTGTGCACACCTTTAAACTGCCCCATGTCCCCTGAGCATGAAAACAGCCTGAGCAGGGTCTCCAAAGTAAAAGAGTAATGTGGCTGCTTCACCATGCATGATGGGCAAATACACCACAAAGCCAGCAAGCCAGAAAAAGCGGTGGCACCAGCGGCCAAGCGGCAAAGACCACGAGAACAACCCTTGGAGGGTGAGCAACAAAGCTCAGTCAGCAAGGGACCTCGGGCAAATGCCCAAGTGCAGGCGGCGCAGGCAGCAATGGCAGCTAGGCACAGTTCCGCAGCGACTGAAGTAATGTAAGCCCCATGCCAAAGGAGCCTCTTGCCAAGGCGAAGGGACGGGCACATGGACACAATTTTGCTGGAGCCCATTTCATCCACCGGGACATGACTGAAGCACCTGTAATGCGAACCTAATCCTGATGACCCATGCTTATGTGTGGCCTCTGTTGCAGCAGTGCCTCACTCCTCTACACTGCCTCGCACACATGTTGGCTGCACAGCCAAGTCTACTGCAAGCCAATGTTCAAGGAACAGACCTGTCACGCATCTAGGGGAGTGCCCATGGTCTCTAGCTGGTTCCTCGTTGCCCGTACTCCCAGTGGTTCCTGGAGGGTATTGGTTCAACATAAAACTCTTGCAAAGCAGTGCACTATGTGCGGAGTGCCTTTCGCTGGGATTCGCCTGCTGGTTGACTGCTTCTTCCCTGCACTATCTGTCTGGGCTCCCGTGTCCTCATGTTGCCTGCACCCGCTGCAGCCAGGGCTGCCCTGGAATTCTATTGGGCTGCCAATTGATGCCCATTTTAGGCTGTAGACACTGGGGATGTTTCTGCACCACATGTGGCCTCTCAAATAGGGGTCGCCCGTTCATTCCCACGAGTACTCTTGTCCCAACAGGAACCAGAGAGAAGCACCCATTGGTTGCAGGTTCTGGGAGTACCATTCCCCTACTGTTGCACAAGAGAGTAAGTGCCAGCTTGAGCACCTTGCCTTTTTCTTGGAGCGGCATCTGGTGCATTGTGTACTTCCCCAACGGAGCTGGCAACACGAACCTCCTCGGAAAAGCCTCAAAGCCCAAACTACCTCTATGACCTGGTCCCGTGAACACCCAAGCCGTCGCTAAGGGCGTCGATGTCAACTCCAAAGTGGACAGCCATGCTAGAGACATGAAATTGGAGCCCCATTTACATAGCCTAGGAAGGCAGCCTACAGGTGGCACTGCCACCAGTACCATAGCAACGCCAAAAAAGTGGAAACATTCCCGTGTTTCCCGGTTGGAACATTGCAGGTGACGTTGGCACTAGTTGCAATAGACACTGAGGACTTTGCTTGCTCATTGGGTTTGACTCTACATGAATGTTGCACCTCGTGTGCCCATTGTCTACCCATCTCCGGCAACTGTGCGTGCTGCTCAAGCTACCTGATGTGCTCCTCCTTTGGTAGATATTGTTCCACCCAATTGCATAGCAGCTGCATCAACTATTCACATTTCATCCTCCAATGTGCATTCTACCCCATGCCACTGGTGCAGACCATGGTCATGGTTTTAGGCCGCACAACCTTAGGCACATGGGCCATTCCTATAGCAACCCCAGGCACGGGCCACAAACCAACACTATGACTCCTATCACGAAGGGGTTCCATGCAAACAATCGAGCAGAGCAATGCAAGCGAAGGCACTACAACTGCAAAAAGGGCAGAACCCGCCAAGGGCTCGCCATCCCAAAACCTGCATAGTGTACACGGGCCTTCGGTTTTCGCTGACCCTAGTCTATGTTACATCCCTCACTTCCGCAGCATATGGTCCTTATCAGAAAGTGTTTCTATCCTACGGTATGGGCAGTTTGGGGTTGGCCTAAGGTTATGCTAGTGTGCCCTATGCACCATCCATGTGGCTTTTGCCAGCACTTTGTGCTGCTCCCTGTGCTCTAGTCCAACAAGGTAAGGTAAACCCCCGGTGGACCTTTGCCCCTTTTCCTTCAAACATGGATTGTTATCGCATGAAGGCAATGATCAAGAAGGTCAAGGAAGGCATGTAGCCATCCGCACCTTGGGTCGCGTCGGCTAGGTGTGCAAGCAAGTCCAAGGCAAGGACCAAGCCCTTATCCCGGTTCTACAGGCCTTCAGCCTTTATCAATTGGGGCCTAGGCGTCAAGTGAACGGGGGCGACAACTCCGTTTGCGCAGCCACTCCCGTCCTTGCATACCTCACCTATGCTTGAGCACATGGAACCAATGATGCGGCCAGCAGATGTGGCACATCCAACTACGTGGGGAGCCCTACTTCCGTCCCAGGCGGATGGAGAGGTTCGAAATGATGGAAGGGTTAAATGAGGACGACTCCATCTTTTTGGCCTGTGCCCGAAAGATCGGGAGAACATGGAAACACACTGGCACACACTGAAAGGGCGCTGCAAACACTCTGCAAGAAAAATGTCGCCAATTCGTTGGGGAATTGAAGGCCGAACAACTCGCCAAATCACATTGACCATCGTCCACTTTTGCCACTTATAGGCCATTGGGGGTTACGACTTTTAGCAAGCACAATAGGCACCAACTCCTCGGCTAAAATCAATTGATCAAGTTCAAACTGCCGCACTTTGCTCGCATGCGAGGACCGACCATCAGCACAAGGACTCCGCCACAAATAATGTCGCTCAGGGGCAATGGGTCTCGCTAAGGGATCTACAATGAATGAACCCTAGCTCAACCCCCCATCTAGCCGACCCGTGAATGCGCACATGCACACACACAGCATACCCCACACATATGGCACGGCCACCGGCCTCACCAATATTTCAGGCCCTCCGGCCGATGGGAAGTTAAGATCGATGTTGCGTGAAGTGAGCGACACGATGTCCGGCAGATCCGTGAGGACAACCTCGGCCCCATGCAAGGCTAGTGCAAGCCCCACCAACCCTGGTCCAGCCCCGAGCTCCAAAACTCGCCGCCCATTCCATGTGTCGCGGTTTCGAAGGAGGAATTCTGCCAAAAGCTGCGCGGCAGGCCACGCAACACGCCCCACATGGGCGACATTTTGGCGGCATGGCTTGCCAGAAGCGGATGGAGGCAGCGGACCTTGCTCAAACTGGAGTGTGTGGCTACCAACTTTCACGGACCTAATCGGCTGAAGTTGGGAAGAGGTGGGGCTCCAACTGCACATAAAACGAAATGGGCCAAGGCACCTTGGAGGGCCATACAAGTAGTCTAAGTGTGGAAGGGGATATGGGCTGCCCCAACTACTGTGTTGCAGTCAATCTTGGCGAGCAGGCAAAGCATAGGCACTAAAGTGACACCGATAGGTGGTAGAGTCCGAGTAGGAGGGATGCCCACAAAACCTTGAAGCGTCACGGCAACTTGCTGTGTGCCACTGGCCCCCCAAAACTATAGACACGGGTCTTATACTTTTTTGACCCGAAGGGCCTTATCAAGTGGTCTTTTGAAAGTGGGTCTTTTTTTCTATCCGGAGCTATCATGAGTGAATCCCATGGACACATTCAAGCGATGAAGAAGGTTTGGAAGAAGAGGCTCAAATCCATGTGATATTTGTAGATTACATGGTTCAAAAGGGTGTCCTTCTGGGCGATGTACTATGAAGGCTGTAAGAGTCAAACCACACCGCAAGCAAAAGTCCCGAGTGATGCATCATAGGCTACAAAGCGCAACAAACAGTGCTGGAGGGTTCTTCAGGTCTCGATGCACATACACATCATGATATTTGAATTCTATGGACACTTGGGGACACTTCGGACGATGGCTTTGATTAAGCGTAACTATGTGTGTTCTCATCTTCGACACTGTCAAGCGGTACATCATTTGCTATGATGTATGCCAGGCCACCAAGACATGGAACACATCCATGTCGACACACCCTATTCAAGGAGGAAATCGGATGAGGAGGAGGTTCACTGTGAAACACTGTTATAGTGCTTGGTTGGGGCATCAAGCAACAACAGCTTGTGTGCACGTGAGCAGCAACGATGGCACGCATCGACAAGATGGGGAACCCCCACGGTAGTCATGCATTAGCAATGGCTGTCCGAGAATGGTGGTTCCTGCAGTCATTGAGCACCCGTAGGCCCGACAAGCTACGGTCCACGTCCATCCTCATCCCTCGAGTCAAGTCTTATCTGCAGTACCTTTGCGCGTGTGCGCATTGCCATCTGTCTATTCCTGTGTGATACTCTGGTCTCGCACGCATAGAGGTTTACTCAAATGAACGACAACACGGACCGGGTGTGAGAGTTGGGGAGCCCGTTCATGAAGTCACCGTGACGAAGCCCCAACCGCTAACTTCATGACTTTGGGGGTTGCATGCAAGGCTAATTTGCCTTACCCCACGGGCACATATCTCGACTTGCTCTCTAGTTAGTCCTTCCATGGTCACCAACTGCGGAACGAAGTTCAAGCTATATTAGTATGCGTGCACATATGCCATGGTACAATGCCTTCTCTTACATTGACTCAAACACGTGCCGCACTGCTTGGAGCCATCGGGGTGGTGTGGCCCAACACCCACCAAGGTAGCATGGCGTGTTTAGCGAGTCATACGTGCGGGTCCTTTGGATGCCTTGTTGAAGAGGCTTAGTAGCTGTCTAGTGTGCGTCCGGTGCGGTGCGCATTCTGGTGCCCATTTGACAAATCGCCTATGACAGCAAGCCGTTCACTTAGGTAGGGAAGTACTTCGAAGTACTTTACCACGTGACTGCCTAGGATTCACCCCATTATCAGAGGGAATAGGGTTAGGGTTACTAACCATAACTCGCCAACCCTGTCACAATGAATATTGTCTGCAGATCCTAAAAACAGCCTGATTCCAGGAGGGTTAACTCGCCGCCGGGAACCCAGCGCGGCGAGTTAACCCTCCTGGAATCAGGCTGCTTTTTAGGATCTGCGCACACTGTTCTGCGGCACTTCGAAGTACTTTCCTACCATGGATAATCCCCTACCAGTGAACTCAGTGCCCGTATGACTCTCCCTGAGCACAGTGGGCTCCGCGACACTTAGAGAGTGCGAGCATGCGCTGTTCAGGCCGCTGGGGTTATTGTTTTTTTTACTGTACTTATTTTTTGTAGACTTACTTACAATGTTTACTTTCCGCAGTGAAAAAATACCGCCTTTTCTGATCTTCCGAAATTTCAATATTCCAATCATTTACCCCGTCCTGAGTTCCTATTTCACGTTGGAATAGTGCGAGCCGAATCTCTGCTATTTCAAGATCCCAGTATGGAAGCTGGATTTTCTTTGAAGAAAGCTGACTGGAAGGACTATGGGTTGGACGAGAGAATTGTGCAAGGGATAGCAGCACTGCACTTCTCGAAGCCCACGGCTGTTCAGGCCGCTTGCATTCCTTTGGCTCTCAAAGGAAAGGACCTTTTGGCTCGCGCAAAGTGTGTTGAATGTGCCAAGCATCTATTGCGAACTGTTGACTGCATTCACTGTGAGATGTGAAGTTTTGTGTTTTCATTGCTCCCTTCTGCAACTCCGTCACAACACCTTTCTTCGTCTGCAGCACTGGAACAGGGAAGACGGCTGCGTATTCTCTGCCCATCTTGCAGAAAATTATCAAGGATAAAAAGGTATTCGAACCTTGCAAGTGCCCATTCACGCCTCCTTGTTGCAGATGCAAATAAATAGAGGGCGGGAATTTTCGAAAATCCCACGCAAAGAATCTGTGTACCGCGTTGGCCTTTGTACTCTGTGGTCCGTGCTCACGGTTCTGGGCACTCATCCCCAGCCAGTCTGCAACAAGCCGAGCACATCACGCAATGCTCCGGAAATCGGGGTCCACGGTCTCTTTCTACACTGTTTAGGTCTTAAATGTTCCCCATATTCGCGCTGTCATTCTGGTTCCAACACGTGACCTGAGCTCACAAGTGGAAGAAATGATCAAACGGTTCACCAAATTCTTGAGGAAAGATGTGACGTGCTTCAATATCCTGTCGGAAGATAGAATCGCAGCTCGCCTGTATGTCACCACACGTCCTTGAATTTTGCCAAGTCAACCCATTATCCTCCGTGTAGCGCTGGTGTCCCCACGAATGCAGTTTGCTCAACGTGAACCCGATGAAAAACTCTTGTATGTCACCGTTCCTGCTTGTGCAGACCTATGCTCAAGGCCAAGCCCGACATTGTTATTACGACCCCATCCGCCTTGTTCCAGCACTTGTCCTCCCGAACCATTGACATCTCCCAGCTTTCATCTCTAGTTGTTGACGAGGTTGCTCTGCCGTGAAGTCGTGTGCAGGCTCGATCAATGGGAAACATTATGCAGGACGCATCCTTGACTTGTTCATGACCGTTGTGGTTGGTGGAAAACCCATGAGCAGTCTAAGCAAGGAAACGTTTGACGTGTCTGTTATGGTCATGCCTCCTGGAACTTCTCCCTGCTTGTTCTTTGCAGGCTGATCTTGTGTTAGCAGGAAGCAACCAAGTCACATCCATCCGAGGATACATTCCCCAAAATTGCCAAACCTACATGATGTCTGCGACCCTGTCCGAGGTGTGCTCAAATTTCTACGTTAGAGCTCGAAATGCTGCAAGGGTTCTTCTCCACCCCACGCACAGGAAAACATTGTTGTGCACCTACAAGCAGGGGTAGGGCTGGGAGAAATTAACGATTGTAGCTGAAGGCAACATGCTGGCACACTCACGTGTTGGTGCCAGGTGGGATGTGCGCTATGGCACGCCAAAGGGTGTGGGGGGGATAGTCCCTTGGATGATCCAGCCCAGGGGGGCAGCAATGTGAGGTCCCAAAAGAGACACGAGGTTTCGGGCACCACCGTATACTGGCCCTAAATCAGCCTCATTTCGATGCACAATCCAATCACACCGAACCCGGGTTGTGGGTTGTAGGATGGAAACTGTGGGCGCTGCTGCACAGGCGGTTGGGAGAGTGGGTTGCCATAAAGGCTCCGTAAATGTGGCGGTTGGTACTTCCGGGTGGGCGCGGTTTTCGGGAGGGAATTGTCTGCATTGTTCGTCGACAAAAAATATTTTTGGTCCACTTGGGGGGGGGGGGGGTTCCACAAAAGCAATTCGGTGGGTGTGATTTTATTCGCCGCATGCGCAAGAGTTGTAGTTCCTGTCTGCTTCAAGGTGTGCACCCGATGGTGCTCTCACCTCACTCTCGAGCCTGGGCAATCGCAAAATTGCAGTCTGCCAGCCCTGTTGGCGAAGCACAGCGTCCCTCCACACACTGGAATTCATGGTGCATTTTGATGCGTCCTAGCAACACGGGACATGTTTGGCCGGCATGTGCAACACAACCCTGTCTGTGCACAACTCATCAAAATGGTATCAGTCGTCTGACATCAAATCGGTGTTGTGAGGGGCAGAAGAATTCGAAAGAACTTATGATTTTCGCAGGCCAACCGCGTGGGCTGGCTGTGACCGTCAATCAACCAGGACTGGACTCATTCCATGCGCATTTCTCAGCCAAACATGAAATGGTGATGAAATGGGTCAAAGGAAGTACACCCTGCTATGTTTATTTGGACCCAACGGCACGATTCCCACAGATGCAACCACTTCATGTTGGGAGGGGTGACATGCACCATGTGGGGGTGGGTTTTCCGATAAGTGGCATGGGTGCATTGCTGGACCTCGTGCCCTAATTGGTACTGTGCTGCAAAAAGCGAGACTTTTCACAACATTTTGGCGGGTTAAGGGGTGGTGAAATGGAATTGGAATCATTCTAGACCTGAAATGCTACTCAAGACGTGACTCTCTGTGCCTAATTACTCCACAAGAAGCGCCGTATTATTATTATTTCGCACAAGACACGAGAGAAGCTGGCCCCCTAGGGTCAGGTATGTGCTAATCACACAAAGTTTGCTTGCGTTCTGACCCACTGGTCTCTTCTCATGTTATCGCTTTCGCTCAAATATGCATCAATACAAGTCGGATTTGACATTCGGGAGCACCAGTGCAGCCGACCACCAATCTTCTGCGGCGGTAAGCCCTTACACCTGGACCCAAGTGCAATCACAGCTTTAATTCTCAGCATGAAGGCCATCTGGTTTTCTTGGCGTTTTCTTTGCAAATTTGCAATATTCCTTGACACCAATTGCAAGACAGACCGCATGGGAATTTCAGATTCGTCGTCAAGCATAGAAGCATTCATTTGCCATCATTTGGCTTCTGTGGTTTATGTATCCAATCTGGCAGGTCACCAGTGAGGCAATGGGGCAGCCACATCCCCACCGATCCTCTCTGCGTCCGGTGTAAGAGTTTTCGGGATTTAAGTCACTTTTTATTGGTTGCCTGGGGAAATTGTCGGGAGTTGCGCCTCCTGACGCATTTTTGAATGTTCGGCCTGAAAAAACCATTGTGATATCAAATTTTCAGTGAACGGTGCCAAGTGGTATGCATGTGTGTCACTTTTTTGTGGGGTAGCTAGCATGTGCTCGAATCCATGCCAGCCACTTTTGCAGCCCACACAGACACCAGATCATGTACCAGCGGTGATGCAGCATCCCCACGATGACGATTACACACTGCAACACAGCACAGAGATGCAAAGGGTTTCATAACCCAGATCATATCCAAAAAAAAATCAAAGAAATCGAACCCTGCAATTACCAAGCGGTTGACAAATACTTCTAACCACTTGTGGCAGCCCGTATCAGCACCAAGGTCTCCAACGGAGGAGGCCCGGTGAAATGGCTTTTCAGAGTGCACGCTGACAGGGATAGTTTGACAGCGAGAGGAGTTTCAGTGCTTATTTCTTCATTGTGCAGGACGTAATGGAAGTCAAAGGCAAGCTGATGAATTCACCGGTGTGTGGAGGGGGGGAGGGAAGGGGTGGAGTTAGAGAGGGCGTGCAAACCGTCTCCCCAGGGACCGTTTACGTGGCTGCTGTTTGGATTTTGTTCCATGCCAGCATACCAGGTGTGGCTTGGGTGGTGTCCCTGGTAGTGGTACCGTGTATCTGCGGGTCTTGCCGGATAGTGGTGCTTTTGGACGTTGCCCTTTCGGATGCAACACCGACCAGCCTGAGTCCACTCGGGGGCCGTTCTTTATGCTGAACGGGTTCACCTCGCACAGTTTATCATCAAGCTGCAGGAGCAGGAGGATGAAGAATATAAAGTACGGCAGTACTATTTGACGTATGTTGCTGTGATTATGCTTGTTGCGGTCGCTATGATGCCAGCAGGGTGGATACAGGCAGGCTCGACTGGAGTGCAGGTGGACAGGGGTGGTGTGTGCTGCAAGCAGAATGGATGCTACGTTGCTTGTCCACAGACGGTGGGGAAAAGTATGGTAGGTTGTCCCTCTGCTCAGCACCGGCAGTGCCTCACACGAAGTCTTTTCCCAAGACGGTGAAGTTTGGAGGGTGCTCAGCGCCATTGATGTGGGAAATGTAGCACGGCGTCGGTGGTGCGCAGCCTTTTCTGGCAATCTGCCTTTTGGAGAAAAACAAGAGTAGCTTGGCGCTGTGGTCTGTGGGCAGGGCTGCCCGGTCCCTTGCGTGGGAGGGGCCAACCCCGCAGAACCTCAGAAGCCCGTCTGGCGCGTATCATACACCAGAAAAATCTGTTTGCGACAATTTCCTCGTGAAAACCCAAACCAGTGCGTACACACCGGGAAGTACCAACCGGCACATTTACTGAGCCCCATCGCTTTTCCGCTGAAGTCATTTGTGCTTTCAGCTCCTCCACATGAATAAACAGAACCAATCTGGCATTCTCTGCCTCAGCAGCTTCATTGGCACCATCAGCATGAGCAGGTACAGAATCTTCGGGCACAAGCCGCCTTTCTGCCTCACTGCTTGCGATACTGGCCATCTGCACCCCTTCAATGAGATCAGAAACCACGAGATAACAGGCACAACAACGCACATGTACAGGTTTACATCCCAGAGCCCCCCCCGAAACTGAAGTAAGTGAGTAGGTGTGCCAACCAGCACATTTGCTGAGTCTTTATGGCAACCCCACCCCCCACCCGAGAATTGGCACACCGGCTGCAATTGAAAGTATCATCCAGCCTTTATGGAACCCCATCCCCCCTCGAGATTCCCTCACAGAGAAACTACACAATGCGACTGCCATAATACTGCAGTACCGCTGACATAGCAGAGGTGTGCTGTAGATGGCAATGGCATGACAGTGAAACGGCAGTGGTGTGGCAGTGGTATGGCAGGTTTCGTATCATGATTGCATGCCACTGCTGTACCACTGTGGCGGTGGAAAATTGTTTGTATGTGGGAGCTAGTGGCCACTTGATAGCCAGCAGCCACTTGGTTCCATTACCTTCCTTCCAGTCTCCGGGGTCCAGTTTCAGGACGTCTGTCACATGCTCGCCGTGGTACGTCCTTCTCTCCCTGTCTCCCTCTCTGGGTGTCGAACCTGGAGCTCCTGGACACACCACCTGCACAACCTGTGTGTGTTTTGTGCTATGCATGTCCTGCAGTCGTGCGTTTTTGTGTTGTTCTGCTTTGGTCATGTGTGCTGTGTCTCGTTGCATTGGATTTTTTCGTGATTTGCAGATGCCCATCCAAGGACAAGTACATGGTATTGCTTGGGATGCTCATGACCGGGGACATTGAAGGAAAGACTCTCATTTTTATCCATGACGTCAATTCGGTGTGACTGCTGCTGCGCATTGACACAGGACTGGAACGGTATCAGAGGTTTTTGCTGGGAGGTTAAAGACAGGTCTGCGGGTGGGATTGTCATTTTTCCCAGAGCCCTCCGCTTGCCTTTGTGGGTCCCAGGGAACCTATTGGCCTACGTGGAACACAGCCACATCTGTGGGGAGAGCACCGTCCAATACTTGGCATTTGGATTTGGCTGGCATTGAAACATTTCGTGGTCCAGCTGCCGAGTGGGCAGAAGGCTGCAGCCTGGTGGAATTTCGGGTTCTTTTGAATGGTAAAACACCAATTTTATGAGAAAAAATACTCTCAAAGATTGTTTCCAGTTTGGCCCACCCAGCCCCAGTTTTACGCTTGGCGGCCGCGGGCCGGGGTCAAATGACCCCCCACCTTTTTTTCGCCCACGAATGCTTTGTGAAGTTTGCGATTTTCGGCCAAAGATTTATTTCCCGGACTTGTGGCTGGGGTTGCGAAAGGCGCAACAGCCGACAGATGCACTGTTTGGCTGTGTTGGACTGAAACTCAACAGGCATTATGGCTGTTTTGGGCTGGAAACGGAGTTGCTGCAATTTCCCACTACTGGCGCGTTTTTGGGCGATTTAGGGTGCAGTCGACGAGTGTGTGCTGGTTGATGACCAGCTGTGCACGTCGATTTGTGCTGGGTCGCAGGATTTGGGTTGCGGAAGTGGTGGTGGCATAGGATAATATTTTGCTCAAAGACCCGTCGTTTGTGGGACTTTTTCCTTTCGATGCGCCCAAAGACATCTTTTTCATTGGAAAATAGGACACATTTTCGTCTCGAGGAAGAATGTGGAGATTGCTTGCCCCTCGCCACGAACAAGACGACACAGCCAAAATAACATGATGAAGTAGCGTGCATCTTCTCATTCAAGCCAAATGATAAGATCCAAAGCATGAAACGCATCCCTGCCCATCTTTCCAGCAGACCACGTAACGTATAGAAAGATCCTTTGGGCATTGCCCCTGACCCCAGAGTCGTTCCACGTGCATCTGCCTGGGGCTCACTAAGGCTCCACTCACGCCCCCTGCTTGGCCCTGCCGTGTACTGTCCGCTGGATCCATCCAAGTCATTCAAACTTTTGGAAGCGGGAAATCAGAGCTCTTCTGCACAAGCACATGCACTATTCAGCATGGGCCTTGGGGTGACCGAAATGATGCAGGAAATGCTGGTGGACTTCAGGGAGCAGGGCGAGTGGGGCTGAAGACAGAGGACAGGATTATGATTTTGACACGTTGCATTGATTCCTTCTGTCCTGAGGTTGGCGTTCATTCCGCAGTCACTACAGTTTCTGCCATTTCCCCAAACTGTCATGATTTTTCATTTGTGAGTTTTCTGGCCATTCAGATTGTACCCATTGAAGTTTTTGAAAATCGAGACACTGGTACAGTTTTGTCTGCTTTCTACCTCCTGGTCGATCACATCTTTTGCCCCCCAGTAGACAATTCTGAGATCAAGGCTGAGATGTGAAGACTGCACCGAGCACAATGCTGAGGTCCCAGGATCGGACCTCAGTATCAGGGAGGATAGTCCACTGGCAGTGGGCATGCCCACTGCCAGTCCGCAGATCTTTTCCCCATGGCAGTGGGAGTAGATCTGAAGACTGGGTAGGCCCATGCATCTGGGTCAACAATTGGGGCAAGTGGCTGCGACAAATCATAGACAGCCATAACCCAGAACTCGGGACTCATTTTTGGACAACCCAAACAGTGCAGTGGGATGAAGATGACAGTGGGAGGTCGAGGTTTTGAGCCCCGCACATTCCCACCAGGTACAAGACCATACTGGACAAGGTTTGGGTAGGGGTCCCTTGCTCAATGCATATTTCAGGAACACCAATTCATTATTGAACGCAATTGGCCCTGGAGGGGCTCTGCCTCCCCGTTGAAGCCTGGCCTTAGGCCTTGCAGAGGACACCTCGACATTGCACCTTCAGGACAACGAGGGCGTTGAAAATTGCAACGTTATCATTTGCCCTGCTGGCTACAGTCTGCATGCTCTGTGCACGGTCAGAGTTTGAAGGGTTGCCACCAGTGTTTCGCACTGCATTCGGCACGGGGCCTTGTTCGGAGGGGTGGGGAGGGGGGGCGTGGCATTCAATGAGCATTGCCCTCTGCTCAGGCGACGAAGCTGCAAATTTTCTTGGATTTGTTCAAGATCCCTTGTGCCATTTTGAATTCCGAAGTGCCGGAGAACTCACGGTAGTAGCCTGCGCGACCCCGTTTGCGTGCCAATACATTACTGACACGTGCCTGCACAAAGCCGTGACCCCAGCACCTTCAGCCCCGACGCGGTGGACCGCAGCTGTTGCCACGGAGGCACGTGCAATCAGAGCGCTCACCGATTCTTAGGGTATCTCACACCATCTGAATCATGAAAACGTGCACAGTTGCCTATTCGGGGGGGTTCATCCCCCCACCTTCTTTCATGGAACACCTCGAGGGTGAGCAATGGCGATTGGCTTCGTGTGGACGGCGGTTGGGAGTTAGTTTACCAACGGTGAATGGCAGTCAGCCATGGCACATGACACCAGTTGAAAGACAAGGGGGCAGAGCTGTGGGGCACGGGCGCAACGCCCATGGTGCGGGCCAGGATGCCCTCCCCCTTCGGGGCCCATGTGCGCGGAGGCCGTCGGGGCCTCTGCATCGCGAAGGCACAGGTCCCGTGGATGGTAGTTACATCGAGTCCGTGCCGTCAGGGTTTCGTGCAGAGCTGCGGCCTCGGGGCAACGCCGGCATGGGAGGAGTGAAGATGCCCCAGTTGAACACGGGGAGACTCTGGGATATTGATTGCATATTGCTTGGTGCTGTCGATGGTCTGGGGCATTTGTAGGGCGCTGCTGTGGATTCGGCCACGAGCGACCAGTTTGTCTGCGAGATGCCGTCATTCGGTGCGGAGGACGTTCAACGAAGACACTAAAAATTTCTTTTTCTTTTTTTCAAAACGCAACCAAGGCCCTCCAATAGAATGGCATGCAAATGCACGAAATCTGCTGATGTCTGAAAGCAGCCACTGCGCGGTTTTACAGATCTGGAAGCAAGTGCACATGCAGCCCTGTGTACCCTGGCGATACTGCACACCACACATGTTCTTCAGTAGCCCTCAGCGTTATGCCAGGATAGCACCTGCTTTGGCCGACGCATTCAAACCCCTTTCTTTCGTGAAAAATGGAACAAGATGGCCGACGACATGACGCTCAGCTTCCCGCAGTTTGTGCAGCGTTGTGTTGTTTTCAGGGTTGGAATGCAGCTGATTTTGGTTTTCTTCATCTGGGGCAGCGGCTTCGCGGTGCCCTGAATGGGGTGGGATGCTTTTTGTGTTGTATTCCCACGTACCTCCCTATCTCCTGCACTTGCTGAGGTAAGGACCTGGTGTAGAAGGCCTGTGCGCTTGCCATCCTCCGTGCAGAAATCACATTGTGCGCCAGTTCAATGAGGGCAAGTTCAAACACCTCATTGCGACGGATGAAAGTTTGAGGCTGGACGATATTGCGAAGCGAAAGGTGCTTGTCGATCCTGGCCCTGACCTATCTTGTGGGTGTCCCTGGCCATGTGTTTTGGGTCACCTACCTGTTGATTGAGGTCATTCATTGGAATGGGAAGCGCAGGGCAATAAAGTGCAGTTTTTTGGGCGAGAGTTGGGGACAAGACCCGTGGTTGCAGCCGTGCCTAAGTGCTGGTCTGAAGCATGTGCACCTGTGTGGTGCCACTCCAGCCATGCGCAACCGTGCATAGATTTGGCGGTCGGATGGGATGATGCTGTTTATTGACACAACACCGCTGGACCAACCACACACTGGTGCAACCCACATGTGGACAATGGACAGTCAAGCAGGGCCCAGAAGAGTCACATATTGTGACTATGCCAGGGCTGTCTTAAAGAACCCGGATCCTTTTTTTTTTGTGCTTAGGACAGCCCCCAGGGACCACCAACCGCCAACTGCCGCCACCCGCCAAACGCCAACCGCCACCAACCGTCAACCACCAACCCTCAACCGCCAACCGCCAGCCCCTGCCAACCACCAACTGCCAACCACCACCAACCCTCAACCGCCAAGCCCCAACTGCCAACCCACGCCAACCACCAACTGCCAACCACCAACCGCCACCAACCGCCAACCGCCAATCTTTGAAGTGAAAAGGTCCCATGACCATGAAGCAGAGAGCGTCCCCGTGAACGTTCGTTTCTGTTGGCGTTACGAACCCTTTTCTTTTTTTCCCCTCAAGGACAGCCCTGGACTATGCAGAGCTTTTGCGGTAACCTGTGAAGAGTTTTTTTATGGCTCTCTAAGCACCGACCCCAACTGACTATTTACTAGACCCAGCTACTACGATGGCTACACTGTGATCCTTGAGGCTCTTGACATCAGAGGACATGGCTGAACTTAATATTCTCCCAGGACGTTGCAGAGGAGTGAAGAACTGAGTTGATCTTTGCAGACACTTTGCATGGGTTGAAAGGAGGATGCAGATTGGATGTACAGGATTGTGAGAGATTGGGTTGGAGAGACTGGCAGTAGAGGATTGGAGAGAAACAATCCTTTGTTTTTGGGTGGGGCCCACAACTAGTGTCATGACCCATTTTTGGTATGTCAACCTGGTTCTCTGTGCAAATCTGCACCCAAACCCCACAGCACCACAGCCCCTTAGCCCGTGGGTGTTTCTCTGGGATTTTTGACACACATAGGGGTGGCAATGAGTAACTGTTGTTTGGATAGAATCAAAGTGATGAAAGAAAAAGGAAACAGCCAACAATGCCTTGAACTGACCCCCTTTTTGGTAGGTGCAGAAATAATGCAGAAGTTACCAATGTCGAGTTTTTGAGGGCTGCGCCCCCTCCTATCACTGAGTCATCACCTGCAATTGGGCAGGACAGTCGGAGGACAGGAGGCAGCTGCATCTAGCAATTGGTTCCACCATAAGTACATCATGAACCATTTTCCAGTAGCTTCAACACACAAGATACGTTGGGGAAAGAAAATTTAGTGTACGTTGTATGGAATGTTTTGGCCAGTTGATGCCTCGACTTTTATGGTCCACACACACCCTCATGGACCATGATTCTGTGTCCTCTTTTCTGATTAATGTTGGGTTGAAGTTGTATGTTGCCTTGTGTTGCATTCAGCTGCTCGGGTGATGCGATGCATTCTTTTTTCCACAGGCGGACCTTGAAAGCAGCGGGAAACAGAAAGAGCTGGAGCAAGAAGGTGTGCAACAGGGGGAGGGCACCCAATTAACTCGCTGTATCACCATTTTTCAGACCCCTTGCCCCCAGGGGGCGGTATGGCAAACAGTTCCCCCCCGTCTGGTATTAAAAAAAATTGTAGCTCATCCGTTTTTTTTCACAAACACAAAATGGAGGGAGCTTGCGGGCCATTTGTTGATATTATATGGTAGAGGACTGACTCAGCTCCATTGCTGCTGCACGCTTTTTCAGTCTCCCATATATTCCCCCTTTCTTTCATGCATGTTTGGGAGCCTTCCTCCCTCCAAAGTTTAGCCACTACAAACTGAGGGTGCTGGCTGTGGGGCTCCAAGGGTTTTGGTTATTCGTAGTCAGCTAGCAATATAGGTTAGGCTGCCACCTTGTAATGACAGGTGGAGACCACAAAACCCCAATGGAACCCTACTCCTTCCTCTTGCATGCTTTTGCAACACAACATGGCCTAGTTGTTAAGCCAGATCTCAGCAAGGCATATGAACATCTGAGTAGAGGAGAATGTTTCATCACTGCTCCCGCCTATCTTCTAGTGTCTTGTTGAATGGTGGTAAAGACCTTGAGAATTGATGACATGCATTGCAATGAGATGAAATGATGATTTCTGGTCATTTGACACTGTCGCCTACGCCTGATTGAAGCACAATCACCGAATGGCACGTGTGCGAGCATCACATTTTTTTTGGGATCATGTTGTGGTATGTCGCTTGTGCATGTGTTAATCTGGGCATATTTTTTGTACTGAACAATTTTGTATGGATAACCAGAGTTGTGGACTGAAAAGCGGGGGGGGGGGGGCGCAGGGCCTGGTCTTTGTGCCCCCGCCCCTCTCTGTGTTGATAGATAGCAGTCTAGGGATTGGGGCATCTGCAACACCGAAATTTTTCCCATTCCTACAGTAGGGGGTAAATTTTCAGTTTCGCCCCTCTTGTCTATGCTCAGAATGCTCAGGACTCAACATAGAACGCAATTTGCTGTGTGCCATTTTGCATGGTAGGATTTTTCTTCGTATTTTACGCTTTGCTTCTTCTCCAAGGCTGAGTGACCCCGAACTTTTGTTCCAGGATTAGGGACATTGAGCTGGTGGCACAATTAGGGCCTTTTTAGGGAGTATGTGGAGCTACCCCTTTTAGCAAGCAGCAAGCATCAGCACCAAGCAGCACCAAGCAGCAGCAGCACACACAAAGTGGCAAAATTCGGAACTCAACCCTAATGGCTTGGATTAGTTTAAAACTTAGTGGATGATGCCGAGGTCTTTGGAGTCCAACCCCACAAAGTTTGAGCAAGAAACTCAACAGTGGCAGTCAGAGACAGTCGCTGTAATTAGCAGACCTATATCTCAAAATCTGTCAAAAATTAAAACGCGTGTCAATATGGATGGGGCCATACATGAGAAAACGATTGCCCAATGTTAAGAAAAATTGCTCCTTACCTTTTTGCAGCCTTTACATGTGGCTCCTTGTTCAATACATCTTTGCAGCACAATGCACTCCTTATGGCGAAACAAGGAGTGGTGCTGTGACAATCATGTGCACATCATGGAGGGTTGTACTGATCGTTTATTGGAGTGTTGGGAAAATTGGAATGGGACAGCACATCACAGATGCATTGGAGCATTTATTACACACACTGCCTTCTTTGCAAAAATATTCCAGAAGCTATATAGTCCTGGTTGATTCCCTCGAAGTGTCGACCCCAAGCCTTTGAAGTGCACCTCAAGAAAAGTGTGAAAGGATGGTGCCTCCAGTGTTTGTGAATTCGCCATTTGGAATGGTGGCACGCGGTGCACCAGTATGCCCTTGACATGGGCATCCCGTTGTCTGTGTGCAAATGGGACAAGAATCTAAGTCCATTGTATGCAAGAGGTAAAGGAAGATAACACCGTGGTACCAACATGCTTGGTGAGAACAATGGGAACAATGGGGCATGTTGATGGTTCATGTATTTCTTTTATCTCCACCATGGGGACCCCTAGGTTTGGGGTTAGGGAGTCTCATTGTTTTTTCCCCACTACGGGGACCACTTGTATGCATGTGTGCACAAGGAAGGATGGAATGGTGGTGGAACGATTGCTTGCAAACAATGACATGGAAACAGTGGCTCAAGTTTAAGTTGTTGATGTTGCTATGTGTCTTGCACTGCCTGCCAGGTGCTTTGGTGGTTCGGTTGTGTGTTTGCAGCAATTCCTACTATTTTTTCATTTGTGTTTGTGGTGAATGGTAAACGGAGATTTTACCCCACAGGTGTTATCTTCACAATGCTCAAAACGAAATAGGGAATTCAAAAATGCCACCAAAACCGGAAAAATATCTTGACCCCCCCCCCCCCCATCTAGACCCACTGCCGCCGCCGCGGGGGTTGGGGTCCGGATTTTTACTGAACCACCCTGCATGGAAACCAGGAATAACACATATGAAACCCTGCAAACCTTGCAGAAAGCTTGTCTTTGTGCAGAAACGGGGGGTTTCCACAAAAGCCCCCCCATGCACAGTAAAAAACATGGAAAATGGCAAAACACCTCCCCGGCATTAAAACACTCATAGAAGGTTTTTGGGGGGCGTTGGGTTCACATAAAGTGAGGCATGCATGTGGTCACACAACATTCTCGAGGAAAGTGGGGCGCTGCCAACCACCGAACAACCACCGCCAACCACCGAACAACCACCACCAACCACCGAACAACCACCACCAACCACCGAACAACGACCGCCAGCAACCAAACAACCACCGCCAACCACCAAACAACCACCGCCAACCACCGAACAACCACTGCCAACCATGGAACAACTGCCAACCACCGAACAATCACCGCCAACCACCGAACAACCACTGCCAACCACCAAACAACCACTGCCAACCACCGAACAACCACCGCCAACCACCGAACAACTTCCTAGCCAATGTTTCTTTGGTCACACCCCACATGGGTCCCATGCACAGAGCATCTCTATCACAGGGCAACCACCCGTATGGCCCCTTAAAGCCGCAAGGGGAGGAAGGGCAAGTGTGACTACCAATCACCGGGTCTCTATGTCACACAAGCTGGGAGTAGGTGATGAGAATTGTGGGTGCCACTTATAGGACCTCTCTCACACATAAGCCGACAATGCCATCACGCATTTGGCTGCAACATATTGTAGATAAATTGCTTTTTCTATTAGCCATTGGATCGGATGTTTATCAGTACTTTGCCCTTTCTTTTCCCCTGAAATCTATTTCACCTATGCTTCTACACAACCAGTAGAAGAGGTACAAGCTGCTTCCATTTTCTTAGGATGTAGAACTATCACCATCATTCTCATTTCCATCAAAATAAAAGTAATTAGCAGAATCAGGGGTACATGATGTTTCCATGCATTTATTGTCTTACTGGGCAGTGCTGAGGGATTGCCACTTAAGTGAAACCCAATGTGCCCACCAAGAGTTTGGATGGCAATGTGCCGCATAGTCCTTGATGGTCAGGACACATGGGGTTGCATAGCAGCCTGGAATGGGATACACTAGATTCTTGTGTTTGTGCCAGGGCACAGTTGGCTTGAAGGTGACTGCAAACAGGCGTGTATTTGTAATTGTTTTCAACCACAGACGTGGTAATCCAAGTTCCTATGCTGCAGCCACATACAGGATTAGGTTTTTGCCTGGTCACCCTCTACCACTACCTTCTCCGTGCAATGCGTCATCAACAGTGCATTAGGCGAAACCGACAACGGTGGTTAAGTGACGGTGGTTCATGATTGGATGACAGCAGCCGCTGCTCAACCGAGTGTATTTTTGCCATAGTGCAGAACGTTCAGGTTTGACACTGTGACAAAAATATGTTTGTGCTGCGAGCGTGGCTTTGTCTAAGCACAGGACTGGTCTGACCGCTGGTTGTCCCCACTTGGGCCATGCTTGCGCACAGGGGAGGGGGTGTACCCTGCGCTCCCTTGTCCAAGCACAGGGATCCGTCAGGCTGTGGCTTCTACCTCCTATCGGGGCGTCGGTTTCAAGGGAAGCGCAGACGTGCGCAGACTTCTTCTGAGTGCTGAGCTGATGATTCACGTCCTCACTTGAGCTGGTCCCATTGCTCCTGTGCAGCTCAAGGAGTCGGCAAGAAGCGGAAGCGCAGTGCCTCAGTGGTGTCCACTGAACCTGCGATCGCGGGAGATCGTGGTTTGGGTGGGCCGCCTGTGAAGAGGATGCGTCTGCAAGACAAGATTAACGCTCTCCACGTATGGCGTTGTCGTGTTTGGTCCTTCCGCAACGGAGGACTCACTCCTGATGAGTGGATGGTGACTGACAGATGGACTAGAAAGGTTGCAATGGACAACCCACCCCCTTGTGACTGAGAGGGTAAACGTCGATTATAGTCCTGGACGCCGTGCGACGGGTGAAGCGAGGGGGATTGTTGACAAACTGCCCCTGTTTTGCAGAAACGTTTCCACGTGCACTCAGTCTTGCTCAAATATGTCTGTTTGGTCCTTTTTAGGAAAAGGAACAGCAGGCTGGAGAATACGGCATGCATCGTGGTATTGATTTCAAGAACGTTGGATGGGTCATCAATTTTGATACGTGTGATGATGCAAGCACATACACTCATCGAATCGGTATGCTCAGATTTCTCGGCCAGGGCTTGGTTTCCATCACTTCCATCATGAAGTTTTTGGGTTTTGTTGGGTTGGGGGCCAGAGCAGTGGCTCAGCATTGATAAGTGACAGCACCGGCACCATGCTGAACTCATGAGCATCATTACCCTGAGCTACTACTGGGGGCTGGCGAACCCCCCCCCCCCTGGCCCTGGGGGCCGTGAAATGCTGGGCCTGGGTGCCGAAGCCTGACAACGGGTTGAGGAGGACAGGGTAATCATGCTTCCAGCCGGCGCGGTGTGGTGTAGCAAAGCAGCCCTGAAACAGTTGTGCCAATCATTCCTCCCTTCCTGGAGGCATGCAGCCAGTCACAGGCAAGCCCAAGCTGCAGGACGTCATAGTCTTGGATGTGCAGCAGGGCAGTCCCAAGAAATCGGCGGGGTCCAATGCTGAATAGTGCTTTCGCCTGCGTGCTGAAAGCCAGAATATGTTTGTGGCCCATTGATCGGTCCAAGAGCTACCAAGCACTGGAGGGTTTTCTTCCAACCACGGAGACGCGCACCACACAGCTTTGTATTGAGCAAGCCATCGCTGGAAGAGCTAAGTAGAACTCAGAGTGCTCTCAGTGCACCTGATTTCCATTGCAGCTGGGGTATTAGTGTGATAGGGGTGCCGAAGAGCAGACTCCCAACTTTATTTGAGACCTGCCGATGCCAGCACAGAAGTGGACACCAGGGGGACAAAATAATGCCATGGTGAGCAGTGGGATCAACATTCCACTCCCATCCATAAAACTGCAATTTTCCCTCCTCCCTCTCCGACGCGAATGACCTCAATCAGCAAGCACGTCAGGCAAAGGACGTAGCACATGGACACTGGTTCTAGTATGAAGAAACCAACCAGCCTTCATGGAACCTCCCACCCGTCCACCTTGCACCTCATGCTCCCTCCCCACCCGCGTTGCAGTGCAACGTCCAGGTTTTGTATGGCTTACCCAGCTAAAGCGCCGTTGGGAAAATGCACCCGCCTGTGGAGAAGACGGCAAGGCCGAGCAGCCGCAACTTGGGCATTGGTACAGTCCACTTAACAGCTTTACCCTTCCAACAACCAGGGAAAGAGCCCCACTGTGACCCGACCCGCATGTCCTCTTCAGGGCACTGCCTCTTTAGGGGCGCCAAAGGGACGAGGTCTACGGGGTGTGAGCCTGCCAACACACAGAATCCATCTTAATTGGTGTGTGCCCCCACAAGGCAGCCAATGACGTAGCTCTATGCATGGGGCCACCAATAAGGAGAAGCCGTGGGGCCAACAGGAAATGCCCACGAGATCTCTGCGAGGGGGTGTGGGGATGGGTGGAATTGTGGGAGGTTTGCCACACCACGGGGCTGAGGGGTGTGGCATGGGGGGGAAATCCTTTGACAACAAAGTCCATGTCGGTATACCCCTCCTCTCCCCTGCAGACACACGGCAAAAGCCCCCACGCACGCATACCCCTCCTCCACAGGACAGTAGAGTGGACTGGATCAATTTGTGACCTGCTTGCGGTCCCCCACACACACTTTGCAACCCGGGCTGATTCAGTCCGCCTGGAAGGAGCTGCCTGCATGGGTAGATTTGGTCCGCCCTTGACAGAAGTCACAGGGCTGTGACCTCGTCTACATTTTGTTGCTGTTGGCACTGCACGAACGAAACACCAAAAAAAAATGGCAAAACACCTGGACATGCTGCACACAGCTGATGGGTGACGCTTTGTGCTCCGGAACTCCCTGGCCCTGTGCGATATTTCGTACATTGGTGGTGGTGAGCACCCTCCAAATTTTACTGTCTTGGGAAAAACTTCCTGTGGAGCATGCCGAGGTGGCGTTGCAGAAAAAGATCATTTTGGGTGCACAGTAGATCATTCAGAAGCCTCTGAGTGGTGCAGTAAACCAGCCCAAGGGCCACCTGAACAGGGGAGGGCAACCTCCCCTGGACCAGCGCGGTCCACAGAGAAACACACTCTGGCAGCGCCATCCGCAAAGCAGCATGCACAGCACCTCGGAGCCAGCTGCACCAGTCATCAGAGTCCTCAAAACGTTCTAGACACAGGCATGGGACGCCAAGGGGCACAAGCAGAGGGACAACTGCCCCACAACAAGTAAGATATTGTGGGAACAAGCAGGGCAAACTTGTGTACACCTGGAAGCACCAACCGGCATATTTATTTATCTACGGCATCCCGCCCCCCCCCTCTTTCCCCAGGGCTGGCATGCTCAGGCTGCAGAGTCCACAAACCCTCAGCCAGAATAAAGAATTGCTAGGTCCTGAGCACACTGAGCACAGTCCACTAGCAATACCACAGGTAAAATGCTTGGAAATGCTGATAACATTTGTGTTATGATTACCACATCAGTGGTGGGTGGTGGAGAGCACCCTCCAAACTTCACAGTCTCGGAATAAATGCATGTGAATCCTGCTCATGTTGGCAGGAGAGCAGGGATGCCAAGGGGGCACTCTCATCCACAAAGCTGCACTCCCCGCCTTCCCCACATGCACTAACCCCCCAAAAGTGGGTTTGGTTTGTGCAGCAAACCAGTCTGCCACATTGTCTCATTGCACAGCTGGGGTGCTTGTCAGGCCTCCTAAGTAGCCGGGATTTCGGTGACCTTCAGTGACCAGTGACCGGTGGTTTGGTAGTTTTTTTACACTCAGTGACTTCGGTGACCATCAATCTACAATAGAAGATGTGAAGTAGCGCCTGTGCCATAGCAAACGATCAGAGGAGTGGCTGCAGGCCTCGGTTTCGATGTCCACCAATGTTTTCTTTGCTTCCAGTGTCCTGTTGATGTGCTCGGGTTTGGTTCCGAACCAAGACAACAATTTTTATCAATGGGATGATGTTAAAAAAAAGCGCCTCAACGGCTTCCAATGGCGGAATTTGAACCAGCCTCTTTTCTTCTGCAAGCAAGTGCATATACCACTGGGACCAGGCTTCGTTTATAAGAATTAAGTTGCAATGGGGGGGGGTCTGGGTGGGTGGGTCTTCAGCCGGGTGGGTGGGTCTAAACCTTTGGACCCCCCCCCCTCTTATAATTCCGAGGGTTTCCTGGGTTGGGCTCCAGCCACCCCTTCTTTCTTTGGTCACAGGAGCCTTGTCTGGCTGGTTGCTGGTGCCCCTTTCCGCTTTGTTGTGCAGGCACCATGCCAAAAGGGTAAAAAAAAAAAGCGTTTTCACCCCATGTGTTTATACTCCATATACTCGGAATTTTCACGAGAATTTAAAAATGCACAAAAATGGGCATTTTCCAGTCATCCCAAAATAATTATCTCATTCCTGACCGTGTGCTTGTCAAAGATGTCCAGTATCCTAGTTGGTGGAACACTGATGCACAACTACAAGATCCTGGGTTCAATTCCTCAGGTTGGCATATACCTGTCATTGCGCAAAAGCGGTGGAGCTGTTTTCCCCGTTTTTTCCCATGGCTCATCATGAAACTAACTTCCAAAGGCAGGGTCATGTAGCCAATTTGGTTTACAAAAAATGCTCCCCACAGAATTATAAGACGGGGGGGGGGGTCTGAGTGGGTCAAAAGTGGGGTGGGTGGGTCCAAAGTTGGGTGGGTGGGTCTTGTCCAAACCCCCCCCCCCTCTTATAAGCGAAGCCTGACTGGGACACTGCATAATCTACTGCACAATTGCTCATGGGTGGCACACAATCCAAGGAGCAAATTGTTTTCCAATAGATGTGACATAATTTGGGTTTCCACAAGACTACAAGTGCAGAACATCCAAAAGGAAAATGTTTCTAGGCAGGTGCATAACAAAACCCAACCACCTGCCACCTGGATGGTGACTTCTTGCTGAACTGGTGTATCAACAATCGAAAAACCTAACAGGTATGGACAAAAACCGGAGACAAGTATCAGGACAATTTTAATTGGATGATAGGATCAATCAAACAGCCCTTTGCACAGTGGTTTACAATTTTTTTACAGTTTTTTTTACCAGTTTTTTTTTACAGTGTTTTACAGTTTTTTTCAGTGTTTTACAGTTTTTTTTCCAATTTTTTTACAGTCTATTACAGTTTTTTCTTCTTCTTCAATTTTTTATGTTTTTTTTCAGTTTTTTTTACAGAGTCTGGCTTAGCCATGGAAATGGATGGTGAATTTGGTGCTGGCTACTTAGGAGGTCTGGCTGGTGCTTGTGAGGCTGTGCTTGTAATGTGCGTATAAGACTCCGTTCACTTGCCTTGAACGCATGTGATGTACGGGATATGTTGTGCATTGCTACGCTCAAGTCATGTGCTGTGCAAGTGAAAAACGAATCCACACGCTTCAGTGGGTCAACACCTCAGGTAGTCTTGTGCTGGCATATTTCTCTTCCAGACACAAAAGTGTATGTTGCCATTTTCTTTTCATCAAAAAATTGTTTTGTTGTGAGGGGCAGTGTAGCCCTTCCACTTCATCACTTTTATAGTCCCTGTTCCACCCTCACTCTGCACCACTGCAGGCCTTGCATCCCTCAACTTTGCGTTCCCTCAGCCCCCTTCCTCTTCTGCAGGTCGTACAGGACGAGGTGCCAAGCATGGGAACGCTTTGAGTTTGTTTAACACAGCACAACAAGAGGATCTGCTCGAGTACATCCAACAGGATCAAGCAGGTGAAAATGGCCCCCCAATGCCCAGGGACGCATTGGAATAAAAAAATTGTAAGGGGAGGTGCCCCCCTTTCCCCCCTTCCAATGCGGGTGAAAGGCAAAAACTTCGTTGGTGAGTGTGCCGCTTTGTGATATACAAAATGGTTGTCTCGCCCACTTGTTGTGCGCAATTTGAGGGTGAAAAGGAGTACCTGGTGGTAGCATCCCTCAATGCTGAAGCTTCCCGGGGTCATAAATTTGCAAGGCAATAGTGGTGCTTTGTCAGGAGCCTGAGGGATCTGTGGAGTGCTTTGTGTGATATTGCCCATGGTTCTCTACAGATGCCTCAGACTCCGGACAATTTCTTTTCTATTCCTGGTGCACAGCCAACACCTGCTCCGACCCTTGAGCAGGTTGTGTGGGCAGTGCTCGTGTTTCGGCACCAAGATCGCCTTGTGGGGAAGGCACGTGAGGTGCCATACAACAAGGCACAGAAGGCTGAAACAAAACTCCATGCCACACAGCCGCAATGGCACGAGCCACCACTGCTACTGATTCAGACTAGCTTTATTGCGCTTCATTGCTTCCCTGTTCACTGTTGAAAGGACCTCTGCAGAAGCCTGATTTATTGCTTTGAATCTGCCATGCACTGCAACATCCGTTGACAAGCAAGAGGGTCAGCCCCCCCTTCCCCCCCAGTTCGAACCCCCACACCCCCTCTTCCGCTCTAATGCATCCCTGTTGATGTCTTCATGAGTTGCTGCATGGTTTGAGTGTGGGGTACCACTTACAAGGGAGGTCGGAAGAGGCTTCCATGTGCAGGGGGAGCTGATAGTTGGCAGAACCTGGGGCCACAGACCTTGACGTGGTGGTTTGAGGCCCAGTGGGCTGCCATCTCTCGTGAACAGGCTGAAAAGGGGGCCGGCCGGGTACGTACATCCACCTGTGCTCGTTTTGCTGCAACAGTTGATATTGTACAGAGGTGGCTTGATGCCTCTATGCACCGGCTTGCCATGCATGTGAATGCTTCTCCCTTGCCTGGCATTGGGACAGGGGTCCTCTGTGTTTTTTCTATGGCTATTTCTGAAGTTTTCTGTCAATGCTGTACAATGTGTGGACTCTTTGAGGACCAAGGATACTCTCTGTCCTGTGCAGCCAGAGGCAAGGAGCTCAAGGAGTACCCAGTCCCAGCTGCACACTGGGAGAAGTTGCGAGTGCGCACACAGGATGTACTGGAATGCATCAAGAGATCAGACATCAAGGCGGCCCGGATCGCGTCTCTGGCCCGTGAGGTCGTCAATTCAGAACAGCTGCAGGTTCCAGCCTGCCTCAGTTGTGTGCAGTGTGCAATTTTTCTCATGCCTCCAAACCACCACTGCAGATATGTTTGGTGCATACTGCATTTCTCCATGTGTCGTACTGCTGTTTATGGTCACCTACCCATGTCCATTCTGATACGTGCCGCCCTACATCCATCAACCTGCATTACTACCCATGTCCTGCATCCGGTCTGGTGTAACCCCTGCCCATGACCCCGCTGCAGTGTATGCAACCTCGAAGTGATATGCTGCTGCAATGTACAGCGGTTTGCTGATTGCACCCTCAGGGTACCTACAGGTGCTCTCGAGGTACCTGGTCATGTGCAATGTGCCCTCACAGCGCCATGCGAGCATTTTTGGGGCGCACGGTCATCTGCCATGTGCCCTGAAGGCACCATGCGGTTGCTCCTAGGGTGCCTTGTATATGCAATGTGCCCTCATGGTGCTGTACAGGGACTCCAGGGATGCCTGGCTACTTGCGGTGCCCTTTGGGCTCCGACTGCCGCACTCCATCCGCCACGTCCTCTCCCCTGCCCACCGGACTTTAAAGCCGAGCCCCTCGCTACTCTTACTCTCCAGTGTGTGTTAGGGTTCGAACCCGTGGTCTCCGACCGTTGTTGTCATGCCGCCATGCTCTCTCTCCTCGCCACTCGACTTTGGGAGGAGCCTCTCTCTACTTGCCCGCTCCACTATGTACCAAGGTTGGAATGAGCGACCTGCGGCTGCTGCTCCCCAACAACCACGTTCTCTGCCTAGCCGGTGGATTGCTGGCTGAGCCTCTCACCACTCGCCCGCTCCAATGTGTGCCAGGGTTCAAACCAATGATCGTTGGTCGCTGCGCTTCTGCTTCATCACCACCAAGCTACCGCACACCTGCATACCGGCTCCCGTTGTTGGGTGTTATGGGTGTTTTGCACCAATCTGTTGTCCTTCCCTCATGCTCCCCAGCTCTCACGGCTGCTTTGTCGCCCGCCCTCTCTAACAATCGGTGCCGCACTACACTGTTGCAGGCCACACACGGCCATCACTTGCCGGGCCACTCGGGGCCCGCATTGCCCATCAGGGCGCTCATCCACACGCCACTCAGGCCCTCGCTGGATGGGCCACTCGGGACCTGCAATGCCCATCGGGCACTCTCTCTCTACACTCAGGCCTGGACACTGAAACACAAAGGAAGGTTGTACGCACGTTGTGCGGCACCCACACTAGTGCCCCAGTGGCAGGCACAGGGCTGGCCCGGGGGCGCCCGTTAGCACGTCTTGTCTCCTCTTGCCGCTGATGTCCATTGGGCGCATTGGGAGCTTGTCCTAGTGGCTAGAGCACAGCCAAGCCTGCACCGCCCACTTGCACTCACTTCGCCAAGCGAGCGCTCACAATGTGCTCTGGGGGCACACCGCAAATGTAGGCGCCCCAAAAGCGCTTGTATGGCGCACTCCAGATGACCAGGCGCCCCATGAGCGCCAATATGGCACCATGAGGGTGCACCGTGGATGCCTTGGTCCTCTAAGAATGCCCACCAGGCGCTGTGCACATGGCTAGGCGCCCCAAGAACTCCTGTATGGCGCCATAAGGGCGCACCATAGATGACCAGGCGCCCTGAGAGCGCTTGCATGGTGCCATGTGGGCACAGTCTATAAGACCTAGTGCCCCGTGAGCACCCGTATGGTGCCCAAGGGGCACACCGCACATGACTTGACGCCTTGACAGCGCCCGCATGGCGCCCTGAGAGTGCATTGCAGATGACCATGCGCCTCGAGAGCACCCGTATGGCACCATGAGGGCGCACCGTAGATGAGTAGGCGCCACGAGAACGCCCTCATGGCACCGTGAGGGCGCATCGCAGATGACGAGGTGCCTCCAGAGCACTTGCATGGTGCCGTGATGTCGCACCCCAAATGACCGGGCACCTGGAAAGTGCCCGTATGGAGCTATGAGGGCGCGTTGCAAATGACCGGGCCCCCAGAACGGCCGCATGGTACCCAGAGGGCGCACCAAAGATGAAAGGTGTGGCGGCTAGACTCAAGTGGTTGCTGGCCATGTAGGAACAGGTGAGCTGAAAAAGGGGGAGCACGTGACACGGTGCGCGGAGCCCGACCGAACAGCTGTAGATTAATTGGTGGCTAGGCCGGAAGAGCGATACTTTCCCTCCACTATTTGGACAAGGGCAGGAAAAGTCAACAATCCAGCATGGGGACCCCAAACCAGGGTGGTGGTTGCTCCCAAGGGGCCATCTTATGCATTTTTACCTGGGGAGGCGACGGATAGGGCAAGACGGAGGGATGTTTACACAGGTCTTGTACCGAATGGCCCCCTCTCCTTAGGGGGCATTTTGTGATGGGGTAAAAGCCAACCCATTCTGGGTAACCCCCTATAACAGTAGTGCACGGTGCACGCGCGGTGCATATACTCCCCCAAAGAGGCGCGCCTAGAGTATAGTGGCTAGGCGATAGCTTAGGGGGAACACAGCAGATGAACATGTGAAGTTCGCCAGTACGAACCCCGGCGCACATAGGAGCTGCTTTTTTTTGGTGGAGGCTGCAGGGACGTGCCAGTGGCGATGGGTGCAAGGTGACAGGTATCGGCGCTAGAGCCATTTCTTCCCCCCTGCCCCCCACAGAGATGCCAGGTCCAGTGAGGCCCCTCAGATCGGGGACAAGGTGGAACGGGGCGCGTAGAATTTCCCCATGATATGAGCAGGTGGAGCCGAACGAGACAGCAGCGCCCGTATATGTGCAGGGAGGACGCCGATTGGCCCCAAGAGATTGTGTGGCACTGTAAGCAGCCAAGAGTGGCACCTCAGCCTAACGCGCAAGGTCTTAAGGTCTCAAGCCCTGTGCGCCACACCAGGAGCAGGGCCACGGGCTCGATGTCATCTGGAACCAGAGCGAGAACCCCCTGGCGGCCCACTTAACCGCCGCCCCCCCCCCCCCCCCTGAGTTATGACAGATAGCCGGGTGGTGGTTCGCTGCGGGACTGGTTCCACTGTCTCCCCGTGGCTCCACCTTGGCGCAGTGATGTCTGTCCTGAATTCTTAAGACGAAGGCAAAAGTGCAAACAGCAGTTTTGGTGCAAAAAAAAAAGCGCCATACAAACCTGCCATTGGGCTGGTTTGTGTAACCAGGTCGCGAAACAGTGCTCAATGATAATCCAATCAATATGAAAGAACCACCATCTCATTCCAAGGTGTTTGGGCGAAGTTATGAAGCATATTGGAAATAGTTGTTTGCGCTTTTGCTGAAGAATTGTTTTTTGCAACAGGACCTTGGTTATTTGTATGCCATGGCGTGCACCTGCATATGCCATTGTGCACAGGAGCACCTGCTGTTGTGCAGTCCCGCTCGCCGTGTTGCAGGCTCATTTCAAAGATAGTCCTGAAGATCTGAAGCGACTGAATCATTTGGCGATCAAAAAGCCTAAAGCTGCACGGTTCAAATACATGCACTATTGTATGTTGGTGTTGCAGGCGTTGCGTATCTAGATCCATTGTGTTCCCATTGTGCACAGTTGCAGGGACAGGGCACTCTTTTCATCACCAGTGATTTGTTCCCCAGAAGCGCCCTTCAATAAATGGTTGCAGAGGAGTGTGTTGCACAGGTTTACTTTGCGAGCTCTTTTACTGACAACAAGGATTGTGTCACCGAGGAGTTCCTTGTGAGCTCTTTCCCTTCTCCTTAGGAGCCTCCCCCACCCCCCTTGCCTATCTCGTTTCACTTGGCCCTGGTACAACAGGGAAGACATCCCCAATTTCCACATTCCTGGCCCTATTATTTCGATCGGAACTGTGTGTTAGAAGTGTCGTGGGCGCAGTGTATCCAGCAGTGCTGCGATCACCTCCACCGCCTGTGTTCATGAAGAATGTTGCTCATGAGGGTCAATGCTTCTTCAGGGTCAGGAACTCGGTGGTGGCCGTCCAACAGGGATTGTTGGTCAACAAGATTTTTTCTCCCCATAATTAACAAGTGCAGGATGGCCAAGCAGCTGCAGGGTACCCAGGGCAGCACAGCACTGTGGGGTTGGCGATTGTGTTCAGTAGACACACAGGCACACAGTGGAAGAAACACCCCCCATGAAATGATCGGGCGACAGAAGAACCGGCATTTGCTGTCAAGTCATGTACGTGGAGCAGTGTGAAATGACATGGCCCCTCCCATGCAAAGGGAACAGCTACAAGGTTATGACTAATGTAGGATACAAGGGGAGCTTTTGCACACAGTGTGCATGCAGTGCAAAGTTTTGTGTTGATGGAAATACCGGGCCCATATTTTCAAGTTTGATTCAATGCAGTATGAAACTAATGGACAAAAGGGGGTGTCAAGGGGCCCAGATGTTGTTTCTCCCCCATGAGAGTGCTTCATGTAGACACATCACTCCTCTTTGCTTTGGAGACCCCTGGATGGCATGGGATATGAAGCCGTTTTACTCCTCTCCATTTTTGGAGCTGCACTGCGTGCACATTTGACACAAGACCCCATGTTTTATACCTATGAAAGCCATGATGTCCCGCACCACATGCACGACAACACAATTTGGCATTTCTCAGTTGCTTTTTGTGATGTCAGTAAGTCTTTGACACTGGTTTGTTACCTTGGAGTGATCCTGTGTGACCACACAGCCCTAAGCTCGGTACATGCAGGTCCACGCACACGCAGTTCAAAGTAGCCCTCAAAGGGCGTAGGTGCGCAAAATGCTTCAGACAGGCCACCACTTATAGTGGCACGTTCATCCTTAGCCATGCCCGAGCTCCCATATTGCATGCTGGCGTCACATGCATTTGCATGTCCCGGCCTTCTCTTATCCCTCAGTGCCCAGCTACCTTGGATTGACACGAGCAGTTGAGGGTGAGAAGAAAGGTGTGCGATGAAGCATGACTGTCGGGATGGGCAGCTGCACCTGAGTTCAGGGACGCATGAGGATAAAACTTTTATGAGGAGGTCCAACCCTCCCTCCCCCTCAGTTCATCCCCCCCACGCCCCCTGCCCCCCTCCGCTCCCGACCAAGTTGTCTGAAAAACAATGTTCTCCAGCGCTCTGGCGCCACTGTTTTGTGTGTTTTGTGGACCATTTTTGACGAAAAAACGAAAAAATGTCGGGGTTCAGTTGGTAAGGGGATGGGGCACCCCCCTCCCCCCCGCCCCTCCTCTGCTCCATTGTGTCCCTGCCTGAGTTCCGAAGCCTCCAAACCTTGGTGAGATAAACGCCTAATGCCGGGCTCAGATCTGTTACCCCAGTTGAGAAGTGGCAACTACGGCCATAGGGTGAGCCCCTTTCCTGATTCATCCGCCCGTCCCCGATGCAAAGAGATTCAAAGCTTTTCTTTCTTGGCCTGCCGCTGTTTCTTTGCCAGTGGAATAGGATTTTCGGGGTCTCAGACCCAAGTCAGGGGGTTTCACGTCCCCTTTCCTTTCCATTTCCGCCTTTTATGTTTGCGACACACCAATGCCCACATGAAGACAGAGGGACTGGAGCAACAAGAACAAGCCGCGTACAAATGAGCAGATGAATATTACACTTCAGAATCCTCACACTGGAGGGTTGGTTACATATTTCTGGCCACAGCAGCCAAGCTTTGGGTGAAGCTGCAACCCCCCAGGATGCCATTGGAGCAGGCACCAAATTATGTAACAGAGAGGAATCGTTTCGAGCCAACAAAGTTCACTGCTCATGCGCCCAGCAGTCAACGAGCGCACGAAATGTCGCACAAGGCTTCCTGTCTGCACACCTGAGTGCTGTAGTGCACGGCTTAGTGAGCGGGTGCCTCCTTGGCTGAGCCCCCCCCCCCCCCCACCACCTGCATGGCATCCTTCGTCCTGTCACGACGCATTTCTCAACGTGCATCCTCAGACAGCACAAACCCTACTGAAAGAGCAGTGCTGAGCCAGGGCGCCCACAACCACCGATCCGCTCAAAAAGTTTCTGCAAAACAAAAAGGCAGGTGGTCAGCTCTGTCCTCCGCAGAAAGCCACAGCCCACGCTACAGCTCACTGAGACTGACATAGCAGTCGGCTGCAGACGACGGTAGTGACTCATCTGCGACCGCGCTGTCTTCTTTTCTGCCTTCTTGGCCTCCTGCCTTCTCTGGTGCAAGATCCAGTGTCCTCCAGGACGTCGTCCCATCCGTAGGTATTACCAGAGTGGACCAATGGACTGTGGGTGGCGTCAACTGAGGGAGGCTTTAGGCTGTGCAGGTCCCCACAGTGAAACCATCCAACATCAACAGGGTTGTGTTGCATGTGTGGTCAACAGCGTCACGTCGGCTGCACTGCGTCGCGCTGTGCGCATTGCACAAGCTGTTCCGTCAACTGCGACGGTCAAATCAGAGAAATGTGGGGCGAAGACATTCTGAAGAAGCGGCCAGAGTGCCACGTGTTGCACCCTTCCACTGCAGACCTGAATGTGTTTTGACCTTCTCTTCCTCACCAACGGGCGATGCAAGACTGGTGAGTCTGCGGTGGAGCCAACCCGATCCCTGAGGCCGCCAGAGCGTTTATCAGTGACACCCAGAGTGCTTTTCCTTTCAGTAAGCCAACCAAGTCAGGCTGCGATTTGCGGGTGCGACGTTTTTCCATGCCAGTCGCCTTTTGGCTGTTGAGAATTCCATTTGGGTGGACAATGCCGCTGAATGGCAGCTCCCTTCACATGTGTAGAATTGCGCATTCCCAGACCCTACCCCTTACCCATGCCCCTGGGCATCCATTGCCAGCCCTGGCCGGCACTGCTCTGTCGATACTCCATGGATCCCACCCAAATAATCGAATGGGACTTATTCAAATAAAAGAAAACAATCCTCCCCCGCACCCATGCCCATCGCCCGTTGCCTGTGTGCGTGGCCCATGCAGGCCTGCCCTAATTACCCGTCGCGCCACCTGTCATATGGCAAAAAACGCCGTTTTTTTGGCCAAAATCCACATTTTTCTCTGTTTTCCATTGTTTTCTGGTGTTTTCTGGTGTTTTTTGGTGTTTTTTGGAGTTTTTTGGTGTGTTTTAGCACATGTGACCACATTTCATGGCACTCCAATACCACATCTTTTAATTTTTGCCTTTGCATAATCTACCTGCTGCACGCGTTTTGCGTGCTGCACGCGTTTTGCGCAACGCACTTCGATCCCTACAGGTTCATCAGGTACCCCGATAGGATCAGGTGTGTATGACACAATTGTCTCAGGTTCATTAGGTACCTTTACAGGTGCTCGGGACATGGCATGGTTCGAAGAGAGTGGGAGTAAGGCTTTAGCAAGAATCAATATGGTATTAGCTTACACATTCCACCCTCATTCTTTTCTCTCATAGACACCATGCTTTTCAGCAGCACGTGTGACTTGCGTACGGTATATCTTCAGTCCGTGCGCCGTTGTGAGGTAATCCGTAGCTTCAGTAGCACTGGAATACCGCGTCCATTGTCCGCCGGTGGGGCGCAGCCAAATGGGGAGGCTGCGGGGGTTCGACACCGCCACCGGTTCCCGAGGACGCACCCGCTCAATTGAGGCCAACAGCGCTGACGTCCTACTTCTCTACCATCTCGGCACCATGTGCCTGTTGTGACGAGAAGTTGCATGGTGCAATCGTGCGTTGCACGCTGTGCCAAAAGGATGCCCATGAGATCTGCACACAACATGGCAAGTGCCTACGTTGTGTATGCCGCGTCTGTGATTCACCGTCAGCCGGCGTTATGCGCACTTGCAAACAGTGCAAGCGACGTGTCCACCAGCGATGTTCCACTGCTGTGATGTTGGAAGCAGTTTGCCATGTGTGCTCTGCTCCAAGGCCTGCACCACCGCCTTCACAGCCTAAAGTTCGGAAATTTAAGCCAAAGTGGCGTGAAGGTCGCCCATGGTTGTGTCACGAGAATGGCTTAATGTGGTGTGCAGCGTGCCGAGAATACCCTCAACAGGGTGTATGCCAGTCATGGGTGGACGGCAATTCATGTTTGCGGTTATCAACTGTCAAGGACCACACCAAGTGTGGATTACACGCTAAGTCCTTGGCATTTTGGAATAGTGCTGGTGCATCATCCTCTGTGGTCGGTGCTCTTCCCAGCCCAGTACAGTCCTGCATACGCGGTCTTTTCGCTGTCGTGTACCGCATCGCGAAGCGAGGTGGTGCCCTTCCCGGGGATGCTGAGCTTGTCACTTTGACAGGGGGCTCCATCACTCCCTCATATCACGGACGGACCGCGTCCGTCACCATTCTGCATGCCATTGCTGCCCCATACCGCGCAGACGAGGGTGTTGCCATCATGGCCAGCCAATTCTTCGGATTGGCATCGGACTCGTGCACGGACATGGGTGCACATAAGGAGGAGCTGTTGTACACGCGCACCGTCCGGAATGGTGTGGTGACCACCTCGTACCTAGGATGTGAGTATCTGAAGAGCGGGGACGCCGGTGCCATTGTGGCTTCATACAAGCGCGCACTCCTCCGGGCGGGCGCTCCCGTTGAGGAATGGGTTGCTCGCTTGTTTTGGTACTGGTTTCTGACTGTTTCTTCCGTGTGTCTGCAGACCTGTGTGAAGATCAGAATCAATCTGCAGACATGGACGGAGTGGACGTTCAATCAGCGGACTGTCAAGACCATCGTCCGCAGCCAGTTGTGAAGCGACACAAAACTGACCCGCAACCTATTAGCGATAGCGAGGAGTTGGGGGGGGGAGGCAAATTTTTGCCGGGGCAAGAGCACGACAGTGCTCAGGTGCGAGAGCGGGAGGGGAGCCAGTGGCCACCTGATTTCTAAGCACTGACAGCAATCAAGAACGGGTGCATGGCCTGGAGCCAGCCCAATGGACGCCGCCATCGATGCGCAAGTGCGCTGATGTAAACCGTGTTTGGAGAATGAGAAGAATGATTTGTTCATTGCATGTTGTTGTAGTGTCGTGCAGGGCTGGAGGGTTTGGTATATGAATTACAGCTAGTGTGCAGAAGGCGGGTTGAAATAAAAACAACCATTCAGGAACTACATTCAGTGCACTAGGACAAACAGGACACCAAACATGGGCCTGCTGCAGCATCTTGCGCTATCCAAAAAACCAAAAAATACCCAAATTTCCAGAAAAAACCAAAACAATCCACCCATCCAATGGTGTGATGTCCACTGCCCCCAAGCCTACCCACCCCCCAACCCCCAACAAACCATGGAAAAAATCCTTTTGGGGGCAAATGGGCACAACAAGTAGCCAAAAAACATCCAAAAAACACCAAAAAACACCAAAAAACACCAAACAACAGACCTGTTGAATAGACCAACCCGCCACCCGCCAAAATGGCCTGTGGCGGGTGTTTTTGTCGGGCTTGGGCCCATGTACAGACCCTTCTCGTCTTCCACCCCACACTCACACGGGGCCAGTTTCCCAGAAAGACTGAAAAAAAGTGCCGTGCTTTTACGCCTCGTCCAGACACCACTGATCCAAAGCCCTGGGATGCCACGTAGGTGTCTCTGTTCAGGTAAAGATGGCTCTTCGAAGCCGATGGAAAAGAGGAGGTTGATCAAAAAACTGCAAAAGGAGAAGGTTGTTTGTGCACGTGTCCCTGTGTGTATGAATGTGTGCTGCTGCACATGCAATGTGCAGTGGTGTGTCTCAGTGGGGTTTCTGCATGACGAGGGTGTTGGTGTGGGTGGGGGGGGCGGCGTAGTTGGTTGCTCAGGTGAGGTGGGGGTTCGGACCCCAACTTTTTTCATTTTCGAATTCTAACAAGGTTGTTGTCCTTTGTTTGCACTGGACACTGGATCCTATTGCTATTCCACATCAGTGCCAAGATTTGGGGAGAGAGGCCTGGTATAGAGTCAATGAATGAATGAACCAATTCTCTGCATTTCTTATCCTGCTTACCGGTATTCCACAGATATGCATGCAAAGCTGTGGACAGTGCAGCCCACAGGTGCATTTTCTCCATTGCATGTATGCTACAGTGGTGAAGTAGTGATGCACATGTTTTTTCTTTTGGTGGTGTCCATGCATATGGCCTGAAGGGTCGTGATGTTCACCTCTGTGCCCATTGTGTTTTAGACCCGGAGACCCCGAAAAGGGAAGGATCCTCTCAAGGCGAAGGTGGGGAGCTACGAGCGGGCAATGCAAGGTGTTGCGCTTGTGTCACTGCCACTCGTCAACACCACATACAGCAACACAACAGGGCCTGGTGTCTTCTTCGGTGGTCTCGTTACGAGGCACGGAACGCAACCTCCATAACCTTTCAATCAAGTTGCAGCTGAAGGCAGTGGAATCGCTCCCTGGCGTTACTGAAGAAATCGCTTGGACTACGGCGAATCGGTGAGCTGGAGCTAAGGCCTGGCTCTCTGAGCCAGATAGCCAAGGCGCAGTGTGTCCGCGCGGTGGTGGTGTGGCCGCAGTATGCCGCTGGCATAACACAGTGTGCCCTGAGACCTCTTCCAGCGTGCACCCTACACATCAGTGGAACACACCATTCTGGTGTGGCGTCCCAGTTCTCGTCAAGGTTGTTGTTCGGGGGGACAGCCACTCTAAATACGCCCACAGCGTAACACTTTGTTGCACATGGAAGTGCCAAGGAGGTTCAAAAGAAAGGATCGCAAACTCGGCTGCACGTGTGTTGATGTTCCCAAGTGACAAGGAGTACTATTGTGACAGCCCAGCATACGGCGGCTACAAAAATTGCGTAATGAGGCGTCCCCCACACCCCCAATACCTGTCACATGAATGCTGAGCCACGCCGGCAGCCTACCATGGGTGACTGGGCGTCCCCCCTAAACAGGCCCAAACTGGCGGCAGGGCATCGGGAACCCGCAGCCTTAGGCTCCTGGAGCCCAGCGTTCATGTGATCGATGGGTGGTGGTGCCACGCCCCACTGCGCATGCTCCTGTTACCTTGAGACTCAAGCACGTGCAGAGTGTTGGTTTGGCTCGTGGGCGTGCACGCCAACCCCCTGCATCTCAGTGAGCTCCCAAGGGCCCGAACCCAGGCAGAGAAAGGAGAGCGTGTGTATGGATGTCCCTGGGCTGGTGGAAAATTGAAAGGCCCCGGGGGGGGGGGGGGGGTAGGAGCCCCCAAAAGTTAAGGGGGGGGGGCTGGGAAAAGGGGCTCCAAGGGCTGCAAGGTTAATTGCTCACTATATGTGCCCCAGAAGGGCTCCAAGGGCCAGGGAAGTGTCAGAACGGCTGTACATTGCAGGAGGAGGGACCAGGACAGCAGACATGTGCTGCAGTTACAGCATTCGTCTTTAGGCCTGTGGGCATGAAGTGCATCCACCCAAAGATGGCCAGGGGATGACCACATGTGTACAGGGAATAACAACAACCCTCCATACCCCTTTAAGAAGTAGTGGCATCTGTCCAGAGGCCCACGGGTATGCAGTGCGTGCACCACGAGATGTATTGTGGTGGGTTGGTGGGTTATGCCCCCCCCCCCCCCCCTCCCGGCATGGGCATTTTTTGAGTGGGTGAGTTGGCCAATAATCTGGGTGGTTGGGTCTCCCAAATCAACCCCCCCCCCCCCAAATGGAAAGCACATCCATCACCCCGTTAGCACAGGAAAGGGCGGGGTACACAAATTGGGGGCTCCATTGGCCGGCTGCCCTTGGAGCCCCCCGTCCAAGGAGGGGGGGTCTGGAAAAGGGGCTCCAAGCCGCCCCCCCCCCCCCCGAGGCTTTTCAATTTTCCCCAAGCCCTGAGTGGCAAGGGGTACAGCATTGCCAGTGCGGCACAGGCCAACAACAATTGCCACAGCCAGCCTGGGCAATTTCCGCTTGGAGGGGGCTGACTTTGGATCGGGAGTGGGGAACGAACACTTACCCACAGTACCTCACTGGCCCCAAGTCGGGGCCCAAATCTGGGGACACCATCTTCATGCCCCTCTGGCATGGGTACGGCGATACGATTGAACTGCCCTCCTCTGCCCTGTGCCATTTGCATGCCCCATTGACATCCTTAGGCAACGCCCTTGGCGGCAGCCCCAAGGAGCATCTGGTTAAATGCATGCAAACTGACCCCCGGCACTTGCCTCCCCCCCCCCCATGGCCTGCTACGTTGCGTTTACATTGCTCGGAACAAGCAATGTAAACAATTTCTAAAAGCCCACACCAGTGCATACACCCAAAGGTGCCAACCGCATGTTTTTTTAGCCTTTAGCCCCGCCCCCCCCCCCCCTTTCATGCACACCATACAGGGGAGGGGAAAATTAGGAACAGGCAAAATTTGGCACAACAAAAGTGTGCCAAATTATGCCTTCGTATTTGAGGTCCGAAGCCATTTTTCTTGATGTCATTTTTAGCGCTCTTGGCATGGACATTTCTTTGTGCACGTGCATGTGCTCTACACGGACCGTTTGGGAGGCTATTTGGAGCCGTCTATGCGAAACGGATTTTGCCAGAGCCCGGCTGAAATGGCTGGGCATAGTGTATGGAAAGTAGCAAATTGCTTGATTTACATCCAACTCCTTGATTTGCTCAGCTCAGCTCAATATTTGTGCAAATGCCATGTGGCATGAAACAACAGCAAGCATCTAGAAGCCTCCAGGAAATAACTGCGACCAACCAAAGGTCCATCGGAAATAACAACCACCATTCACAGTCCATGCAAGTTCCTGTGCCACAGAGAGTACATTAGCGCACCGGGCGCGTGCCGGGCGCGCCGGGCAAACTTTCCCCTTATTTTCCCCCACTTCCCCCAATTTTCCACATTTTTTTTGTCCCCGTGTTGGGGACACGTTGTTGTTTGAAAACGGATATTTTGATGCTCTTTTCGCATTGGGGATATGATATATTTGGATTTTCACTCTTTTTCACACATTTTTTGCTCAGTTCCACCACATCCATTTCTTTTTCGGTTGATATTTATCTATCCCCACTATGAGAATGCTTTTCCTGCAACGTGCAGTTTGGGAAACCTGCCTAATTTGTGGAGGGTTTTAGATTCCACCTTGTTGTGCTCCCCGGGGGCTTGGGGCCGGTTTTACCATATAGTATGGCCCTTTTATGTAGCCATATTGATCTCTCCCTACCATGGGGACCTCGAGAAGGCACAGGTTGTGTTACGGGGTGTCAGCCCGGGGGTAGGGTTTAGGTAGCCACTATGCCCACATGCGGGCCATTTCTGATTTTGTCCCCGTGCTAAGCATTGGGAGCCATTGATTTCTCCCCAGCAGCGGGGGACACTTGTTAAATGCAATCGTCAGCCCTACCACACTTTACACGTTGAGCCGGGGCCGTAGTCTTCACATTGATGGAGCGGGGGTGTCAAAAGATCAACATGTGCTATTTCTCAGTTATCTGGTTTGTTTCCGGAACACTCTGCAATGAAACAGGTTTCTCAAACCCTGCGGTGCCTGTGGCGCGCAGAAAGCATTCTCTATGGGGACCCTGAGAAGGCAGGGGTGATGTAGCCATATTGATCTATCCCCACTATAGGGACCCCGAGAAGGCAGGGGTGATGTAGCCACATTGATCTATCCCCACTAGAGGGACCCCGAGAAGGCAGGGGTCATGAAGCCATATTGATCATTCCCCGCTATGCGGACCCCGAGAAGGCAGGGGTGATGTAGCCATATTGATTTCTCCCCACTATGGGGACCCCGAGAAGGCAGGGGTGATGTAGCCATTCCGCCCAAATGTGGGCCCCCGAGACGGCAGTGGTGATGTAGCCATGCTGACTGACAAAGGAAGCCGGAGCATCTACCTTGATCGCTTTTGGGGGCGAGTGCGAAGGAAGTACCTTCGGGGAACCCAAGGCTGTCCCGAGCTCTGCTTCAGTGGTTTCAGTACCTACGGGGAACCTAGCCCTCCTTTGTCTTGGATTCAACCTTCCGGTGCTATTGACGAAACCAGGCCAACCTTTGTTACTTTTTATTTTGCATTGCGTTGCGTTGCCAAATTCTGTGCGATAAGTGATGCAACCTGCTTGCACATGCGTTAGGAAAAGGGCGCCTGGATGGGTGCAGATGCATACACGCCGGAAGAATTTTGGATGAAGTATGGCCACCCAAAGTTTTTGGATAGGGAATCTATGCATCGTTTCTTCTTTTGGATGAAGCACACTCCAACGTCATATGGCGGTGCATATATGTCTCAGACAGACAACTGTTCAGAGGTGGAATGGCGAAGGTGTGTGGACCGAGTTCGCAATTTGTTGAACCATGTGGTACAGGAAATCAGATGGGCCGACAGATTGAATCGTTTAAACCATTGTCCCCATTTCCCTTTCTTCATGACTCATTTCATAGATAGCATGCCTATTAGCTTCATTGGAGGGATTTTCTCAGCTGACCTGTGGAACCCGAAATATGCATCCCATATTTATAAGGTGAGGGTGGCAGTTGACATGTTGGGTAATATTGTGTGGATATGCCGGCACAAGGGACTTCAGCAAATGTGCTCATCTGGGATGGTTATGGTCCGTCACGCACAAGAGGAGAATTCTTTGATTTTGAGGTGGGCAGCCATGATGAGGCCTACAAGGGTAGGGTGCATGTGATAGTCCCATTTGTTGGGCGAAAAAATGGGAATTTGAGCGACCGCCAACAGTCGTGATGTGTACAACTGGTATAGGGCAAGGATTGAACAGTTGATTTGCCATTTGTGGCATTGGGGTTTGGTGAGGAACGTTTGGCGTGGCAGTGCAGATTAGTTGCACCAAAGTGTGCGCGTGTTGTTGCATTTCACACAATTTTGCATTAGGAGGCAAGTACGGTATAAGCCTTATGGTCCATGGGACCATGTGCCGCCGCATGTTTGGGTTGTTGTTGATGACCCAAGCACTGCCTCACGAGATGATTGTGCTTTGTGTTGTCACAAACGCACCACCACAGTTTGTGGGCACTGCAATGAGAGGTATTGCAGTGAGTGTATTGACCCTCACACTTGTGGGGATGAAGTTGTGCATGTTGCACCGTAATTTTGCACATTTTCTTTACATCCGTGACTTTCCCATGTTACAACACACCCTACATTATTTCCTTGGAACACAGTCCTCGGCAAGCATTACGCTTGTGGAATAACGATGCATGAAAGGTTCCTTGTTCATTTGCAGTTGTGCTTTGTGGTGTCATTCGTGCTTAGGGTTCCTGGGCTGGAGGAGGGAGTGATATCTAGTGGTAAAGCATGGGGATGGACGACCGGGACATTGATTTGGATGCCGGGCGTGCGCCAGGCAAACGTACCATAGTTACGTAGCACTCGTAGTAAAGCAGGTTCAGCACACACAACATCCCCTGCACCCCCCCCCCCCCCCCTCACTCTCTCATTTCTCCCTCCATCTCTCCGACAGTCTCCTTTTTCATTAAGGCAGTCAGGCCCACCCGCACAGCCATATGGACAAATTCGATGGGGACGGTGCCTGGTCTTGGGAGCGGCTGTTGGCTCACGATGAGTCCGTGTTGGACGCAGCATGGGCTGAGTTGATGCAGCAACACTGGCGGGCGATGGAGGTCCCGCTAGAGCGGCGCGGTACCGTGCTCGACGTGGGGATCAACAGCCGGGTCCCGACGGCGCGCCTCAACACGTCCAAGCCGGCGGTCATCTTCAATCGCGGGCTGGGGGTGTGCCTGGTGTGCAAGAACTTCCTGGCCTACAGAGATGCCTTCCTGTACGGCTTGGGGCTCGCGTGGGGCATCGAGGTCCCCAACGTCCAGCTATTGCAGCCCTAGTCCGAGGCAGCCTTCGAGCTCTGCGCGTCCCTGCAAGAACTCGAACGCCGGGCGGGACAAGGAGTGCAAGGCGCTGGAGGCGACAACGACGGCAGCGCGGCGGGGCCATCGGGCACGCAGCCGGCGTACGGCCCCGGGGACAATGGAGGGCACAGCGACAAGGCGAGCGACAAGGTCAAGTGGAACGTCCTGACGGCGTCGGCGGCCCGCAGCATGAGACGGCGGCCGGGGGCCACGAGGTGAACTGATAAGATATGCAGGGCGCTGGAGCAGGAGCTAAAAAACCACGCGGCGGAGAGCGAGGCGGAGCCCAGTGCCCTGGCGCGCAAAGTGTGGAAAATCGTGCTGGACTGCGACGTGACCGGAGCTGACGAATTGAAAGACAAGGCCCGAGAGCGACGGAGGAAAGAAAAGAAGCGGGAGAAAAGGCAGCGCCGGAAGGAGCGGCAGCGGCGGGGTAAAGGCAAACGGCGAGATTCCAGCTCCGACAGCAACGACTCCTCCAGCTCCAGCAGCAACAGTAGCAGCAGCTCGGGCTCATCATCATCGTCGTCGGGACGGTCCTCGCGCGCACGCAAGAAGCAGACGAAGAACACCGCGCGCCGGGCGGGAAACGACATCGCAGGGCGCAAAGAAGGAGAAATCTGGAGGGGCACAGGCTCAGCCGCCAACACCGAGTTCACACTGCTGGGCGGCCGCCGCCACTTCCAAAGCAAGCGCTCAGGGGCCTGGGAAGACTGCACAGACCCACCGAAAACGAAATGCACGGACTGCGGTCAGGCGCACTGGTACTTCGACAGAGACGAGCGGGGCTGCGTCAAAGGCAAGGGCACCAAATGACAGCGGGAGCGAAAGCTGCCCGTGGCGGAGGCCGTCGAATGCCTCGGGCAGGCTATGCGGGACGGCTGGGGCGCAGGGTACGACGCCAGTGTCGTGCGGGGCCTCAGCAAGTCCACGCTGGACGGGTACCTGGGGGCCCTCGCGAAGCTCCGGCGGCGCGAGCGCATGCAGCCGGGGTGCGGAAGAAGGCGCGTGTTGGAGGACGAGCTCGGCGACATCGCTGCCCACAACGTGGGAGAGGGCAACATCAAGAAACTACTCTCGGGGGTGCGGCTCCTCGAAAAACTGGGATGGATCAAAAATATTGTACGGCCTGGGGACTGGTACCTCGTCCTGGGGGTGGAGAAGGAGCGTGAGCAGCAGGGACGAGGAGCGGTCAAAGAGTGGGCCAGCATGGAGGCGCTGCGGTACATGGCGGGCATCGCGCACACCAGGGCAGAGTGGGAGATCCTGGCGCTGGCAGCGCTATCATGCGCCCACTGCCTCCGAGCGAGCGAGGCGGTCACGGCCCACGTCGAGGGCAGCGAGTTGGTGTTCCAGGGAACCAAGTCCTGCAGTGGCGAGCAACGGCAAGAGATGGGGCAGTGGACGGCAAAATGGGCCGCGTTCGTGAAGCAGATTCGGTAGGTGTGGCGTCATCCTTCTGATTCTTTCTTTCCACTTTGGACCTTTTCGCTTACCCCGATTGCTTTCACTTGAGAAATCCCTTGAAGCTTTTTCAAAATCCTGAGTAGATCTACTTGAATCATCCAACATGGCCTTTGGCTCTCCGAATCTTTTGCCTTGCACTGCATCACGGTTGCTCTTTTGCACCACTGCCGTTTTGATAATAAAACTTTTATCATAAAATCCTGCTTGCTTGTTGCACGGATCCTGCTTGTTGGTTGCACGGAAGCACAAAACCTTGCTGCACAGACTCTTGTCGCAGAACACGGACTCTTGTCGCACGTAAGCACACAGCTCAGAGCACAGCAGCAGCATAAATCAACAGAGGTGCAACCTTTTCGAAAGTTTCTTCAGTACTTTCATAGGCTGAGACCTTCAGGCACTCTTGGTGCTCAGCTCCACGATGCTGGGCGCCGCCGGCGTACAATACACCTTTGGCCCTCAACGAGGGCGCTGCTCTCCATGATGCTGTTGGCAGATTCCAACAGCGAGGGGACTCTCCATCTGCGGCCTGCTACACGCCGCACTCCACGGCCTTGGCGCCCACGATGTGACTGGAAAGTCCAGCCACGAGGGGCGCTGATGACAGCGCTTGGCTTGCACAAATAAATCTAGGAGCCTTGCATGACTGCGGCTACATGCCTGAGATGCGCACATGCAAACATGCAAACAGTGCTACAAGAAAAATGCGCTGCACTGTCATCGCCAAATTTAATATTATGAAATATATCCTCAAAAGACATTGAAATCCTTAAAAAAAGCCTCCAGCACGCATTTAAAGCATGCTGGTCTTCTCTGTCCTCTGGCGTCAGCGACGCTTTGCGCGGAGCGCTTAGCGCGCGCCGATCCGCGCTGTTCTCTGAACAAAGACAGCGTTGGGCACAGGGGCCCCAACTGCATCACGCCCCTCCCAAGAGAATAGCGCGGGTAGGCGTGCATCTTCGTGTCGCTGGTTGAACGGCGGGGAGCGCCCATACTGCCCTCAAGGACACTGTCCTTTTTTTTCACCTTGTACACGCTGCACTCCCCATCTTGTGACACCTTCGTCCTCGCGTCTGTCCCATGGCACGTCGAACTCCGTCAGCTGATGTTACGCAAGTGGTCGTGCTGCACAGAGTGGCAGGACTGCATAGATTTATTTTGAAGCAGATTCGGTAGGTGTGGCGTCATCCTTCTGATTCTTTCTTTCCACTTTGGACCTTTTCGCTTACCCCGATTGCTTTCACTTGAGAAATCCCTTGAAGCTTTTTCAAAATCCTGAGTAGATCTACTTGAATTATCCAACATGGCCTTTGGCTCTCCGAATCTTTTGCCTTGCACTGCATCACGGTTGCTCTTTTGCACCACTGCCGTTTTGATAATAAAACTTTTATCATAAAATCCTGCTTGCTTGTTGCACGGATCCTGCTTGTTGGTTGCACGGAAGCACAAAACCTTGCTGCACGTGAACACAGACTCTTGTCGCAGAACACGGACTCTTGTCGCACGTAAGCACACAGCTCAGAGCACAGCAGCAGCATAAATCAACAGAGGTCCAACCTTTTCGAAAGTTTCTTCAGTACTTTCATAGGCTGAGACCTTCAGGCACTCTTGGTGCTCAGCTCCACGATGCTGGGCGCCGCCGGCGTACAATACACCTTTGGCCCTCAACGAGGGCGCTGCTCTCCATGATGCTGTTGGCAGATTCCAACAGCGAGGGGACTCTCCATCTGCGGCCTGCTACACGCCGCACTCCACGGCCTTGGCGCCCACGATGTGACTGGAAAGTCCAGCCACGAGGGGCGCTGATGACAGCGCTTGGCTTGCACAAATAAATCTAGGAGCCTTGCATGACTGCGGCTACATGCCTGAGATGTGCACATGCAAACATGCAAACAGTGCTACAAGAAAAATGCGCTGCACTGTCATCGCCAAATTTAATATTATGAAATATATCCTCAAAAGACATTGAAATCCTTAAAAAAAGCCTCCAGCACGCATTTAAAGCATGCTGGTCTTCCCGTCCTCTGGCGTCAGCGACGCTTTGCGCGGAGCGCTTAGCGCGCGCCGATCCGCGCTGTTCTCTGAACAAAGACAGCGTTGGGCACAGGGGCCCCAACTGCATCACGCCCCTCCCAAGAGAATAGCGCGGGTAGGCGTGCATCTTCGTGTCGCTGGTTGAACGGCGGGGAGCGCCCATACTGCCCTCAAGGACACTGTCCTTTTTTTTCACCTTGTACACGCTGCACTCCCCATCTTGTGACACCTTTGTCCTCGCGTCTGTCCCATGGCACGTCGAACTCCGTCAGCTGATGTTACGCAAGTGGTCGTGCTGCACAGAGTGGCAGGACTGCATAGATTTATTTTGAAGCAGATTCGGTAGGTGTGGCGTCATCCTTCTGATTCTTTCTTTCCACTTTGGACCTTTTCGCTTACCCCGATTGCTTTCACTTGAGAAATCCCTTGAAGCTTTTTCAAAATCCTGAGTAGATCTACTTGAATTATCCAACATGGCCTTTGGCTCTCCGAATCTTTTGCCTTGCACTGCATCACGGTTGCTCTTTTGCACCACTGCCGTTTTGATAATAAAACTTTTATCATAAAATCCTGCTTGCTTGTTGCACGGATCCTGCTTGTTGGTTGCACGGAAGCACAAAACCTTGCTGCACGTGAACACAGACTCTTGTCGCAGAACACGGACTCTTGTCGCACGTAAGCACACAGCTCAGAGCACAGCAGCAGCATAAATCAACAGAGGTCCAACCTTTTCGAAAGTTTCTTCAGTACTTTCATAGGCTGAGACCTTCAGGCACTCTTGGTGCTCAGCTCCACGATGCTGGGCGCCGCCGGCGTACAATACACCTTTGGCCCTCAACGAGGGCGCTGCTCTCCATGATGCTGTTGGCAGATTCCAACAGCGAGGGGACTCTCCATCTGCGGCCTGCTACACGCCGCACTCCACGGCCTTGGCGCCCACGATGTGACTGGAAAGTCCAGCCACGAGGGGCGCTGATGACAGCGCTTGGCTTGCACAAATAAATCTAGGAGCCTTGCATGACTGCGGCTACATGCCTGAGATGCGCACATGCAAACATGCAAACAGTGCTACAAGAAAAATGCGCTGCACTGTCATCGCCAAATTTAATATTATGAAATATATCCTCAAAAGACATTGAAATCCTTAAAAAAAGCCTCCGGCACGCATTTAAAGCATGCTGGTCTTCTCTGTCCTCTGGCGTCAGCGACGCTTTGCGCGGAGCGCTTAGCGCGCGCCGATCCGCGCTGTTCTCTGAACAAAGACAGCGTTGGGCACAGGGGCCCCAACTGCATCACGCCCCTCCCAAGAGAATAGCGCGGGTAGGCGTGCATCTTCGTGTCGCTGGTTGAACGGCGGGGAGCGCCCATACTGCCCTCAAGGACACTGTCCTTTTTTTTCACCCTGTACACGCTGCACTCCCCATCTTGTGACACCTTCGTCCTCGCGTCTGTCCCATGGCACGTCGAACTCCGTCAGCTGATGTTGAGCAAGTGGTCGTGCTGCACAGAGTGGCAGGACTGCATAGATTTATTTTGAAGCAGATTCGGTAGGTGTGGCGTCATCCTTCTGATTCTTTCTTTCCACTTTGGACCTTTTCGCTTACCCCGATTGCTTTCACTTGAGAAATCCCTTGAAGCTTTTTCAAAATCCTGAGTAGATCTACTTGAATTATCCAACATGGCCTTTGGCTCTCCGAATCTTTTGCCTTGCACTGCATCACGGTTGCTCTTTTGCACCACTGCCGTTTTGATAATAAAACTTTTATCATAAAATCCTGCTTGCTTGTTGCACGGATCCTGCTTGTTGGTTGCACGGAAGCACAAAACCTTGCTGCACGTGAACACAGACTCTTGTCGCAGAACACGGACTCTTGTCGCACGTAAGCACACAGCTCAGAGCACAGCAGCAACATAAATCAACAGAGGTGCAACCTTTTCGAAAGTTTCTTCAGTACTTTCATAGGCTGAGACCTTCAGGCACTCTTGGTGCTCAGCTCCACGATGCTGGGCGCCGCCGTCGTACAATACACCTTTGGCCCCCAACGAGGGCGCTGCTCTCCATGATGCTGTTGGCAGATTCCAACAGCGAGGGGACTCTCCATCTTCGGCCTGCTACACGCCGCACTCCACGGCCTTGGCGCCCACGATGTGACTGGAAAGTCCAGCCACGAGGGGCGCTGATGACAGCGCTTGGCTTGCACAAATAAATCTAGGAGCCTTGCATGACTGCGGCTACGTGCCTGAGATGCGCACATGCAAACATGCAAACAGCGCTACAAGAAAAATGCGCTGCACTGTCATCGCCAAATTTAATATTATGAAATATATCCTCAAAAGACATTGAAATCCTTAAAAAAAGCCTCCAGCACGCATTTAAAGCATGCTGGTCTTCTCTGTCCTCTGGCGTCAGCGACGCTTTGCGCGGAGCGCTTAGCGCGCGCCGATCCGCGCTGTTCTCTGAACAAAGACAGCGTTGGGCACAGGGGCCCCAACTGCATCATTCCTGGCGCGACTCAGGGCAAGCCACGGGTACTACCCTGACGTCCCTGCGTGGTTCCAGGGAACGGACAGGTTACACAGGGGACTGCACGGCATCCTGGACCGACCCGGCGGATCCTTCAAGTACCTGCGCTGGCACTCGTTCAGGCGATTCGTTGCAACCCAACTCCACGGCCTCGGACTCCCAGTGCGGTTCATCATGCTCTGGGGGGGGTGGAGGTCCGCGGCAGTGGCGGAGATATACTACAAGGCACCGCCGCGATGGCAGCTCGTGCGAGAGGGACCCATCCCCCTGCCAGAGTGCGGGGCGACCGAAACGACGGCGCGGCTGCAGCCAGGGACAACGTTGGGCATGTGGCCAAGCTGGATCAGGAGCGAGCTCGAGGTCCCCCATGTGCGACTTGCTCGGGCAGAACCGAGTTCGATGGACAGTTCTGCCCAGGTACAGAAACGGTCCCGGACGGCGTCACCCAAGCGCGACGTGGTCGAAATTGACGACTCGCCAGAGGGACCACCGGCCAAGACCGTCAAACGCAAGAGGGGGGCGACGCCAGGGGCGCGGAGGAGATTGCCAACGGCAAGCGGAGGCGAAAGCAAACCGGCAGGAGGAGCGGCAGACGGTGCACAGGCCTCACGGGAACGCGCGGGGAGTGACGATCGCGGACGAGCGCTTGGCACGGGCGATCAGCAGGCTGCCGGGAGTGAAGCAGGGTCGCAGGGACATGGTCCACAGGGGCGTCCAGGAGCTGATCATCGCGGCGGCGCGGCTGAGGCTGGACTTCGGTGATGCGACAGAGAAGCTGCGAGTCGCACAGTGTGCATTGCAGTGTGCAGTGTGCAATTTGTAACACACGGTGTGCTGTGTGCAGCGTGCAATACACAGTGCGCAGTGTGCATTACAGGGTGTGCAGTGTGCATTACAGTGTGCAGTGTGCATTGCAGTGTGCAATGTGCAGTGTGCAGTGTGCAGTACATAGTGTGCAGTGTGCAGTGTGCAATACACAGTGTGCAGTGTGCAGTGTGCAATACACAGTGTGCAGTGACAGTGTACAGTGACAGTGACCCATGAGTGAGCCCTCAGTGAGCGCCCACTGAGCCATTTGGCGCGCTCACTGAGCGCTCACTGCGCCGTTTTGCGCGCTCACTAAGCGCTCAGTGAGCGCTCAGTGAGCGCGCCAAATGGCTCAGTGAGCGCTCACTGAGCGCGCCAAATGGCTGAGTGAGCGCTCAGTGAGGGCTCACTCATGGTTCACTGTCACTGTACACTGTCACTGTACATTGTCACTGTACACTGTCCATGTACACTGTCAATGGTGTCGCTGTCTACTGTCACTGTACATGGTACACTGTATTCTGGCACTGTACGCTGTCACTGCACACTGCACACTGCCACTGCACACTGTCACTATACACTATCACTGTACATTGTCACTGTACACCGTACTCTGTACACTGTACTCCCCAAGGTCTCATAGAATGTATCCCCACACACAGTACGTCCGCCACAACGCCCAAGTCTCTATACTAGCACTCTACATTGTCACTCTACACTCACTGTATGCTCTCACTATACACTGTCATTGTACACTGTCACTATAAACTTGGTGCGGTCTTTTTTGGGAGGGGGTGGATGGTGATTTGAGCCCCCCTCTTTGTAGTCCTTTACCCCCCCCTCCCCCACAGCTACAGCTAGAACCCAAAGAACAGCAGCAGCCACAGTGAAAGCTGCAACTGCATCCTTCGCCACAGCCAGGGCCACACACACTGACACAACCACAACCAAATCCACACACAACACAGCTTGCAGACACACACCCACACCCACACCCATACCCACACCCACACCCACACCCACACCCACACCCACACCCACACCCACAAGCAAAGCCGCAACCACAGCCACTACCATTACCACACCAAGAACGACAGCTACCACAACAGCCATGGCAACGACCCCACGCAAGCCCAGAACCACAGCCACAACCACAAACACAACCATACCTGCATCTGCAGCCACAAACACAATGTTATGCGCACACAATCAAAGCCTATGCCACACAACACCAAAACCAACAACAGGATCCAAAACAACAACTGCAAAAGCTGCAACACACACACACACACACACATTGGCACACACACGCACACACCTGCGCGTACACACATTCACGAATCCACGTACGCACACAAACCTAGACAACCGGAAACCAAAGAATGCAATCACACACTCACAGTGACGCACAAGGACACCTTCACCCACGCATCGATCCAAGCAAGCCCCCCCCCCCCCCCTGACTCACACACAAACATACATACAAACACACTAAATGAGAGAAACCAAGAGGGAACAAACCATCCACACTTGCGCACATGCGCATGGGCACAAGCACACACCCGCGAACACACACACTAGCACAACATACCTGCAAAGGTCATCGTCATTGCCGCCACCATCATGCACTCGATGCCATGGCCAGCAAATGGGGAAGGCATGGCAAGGGCAGGGCAAGGGGACGCGGCAGGCAAGATAAGAGAAGGGTTTGGCATGGGGTAAGCGGGGGGATCAGGCATGGCAAAAGGGGACGGGAGGGGATAAGGAGGGAGGGGAATGAGTGTGTCATGGTGTAGGTCACGATGGTTGTATGATCAACCTCACAAAAGCGAGCAATATCCTCTGTGCCCTATTTGTGCTTCATGGCGCGCGCGCCCGTGTGTGTGTGGGGGGGGGGGGGGTGCCATTGTCATGAGGCAACAAGGAACACCCTCGCAAATGGTTAGGTTCATATCCCCGAACCCCAACCCCGTAATCATCTCTCCCTAGCCCTTCACTTCACATGGTTCAATGTGGCCATGTGTTTATGTACACGCAAGATAATTGCACACAAGAATGAATGTGGTTGTCAATTTGTGCATGTGCATGTGTGTGTGGATGTGTGTATGGTGTATGTGTGTGTATGTGTTTGGATATTTGTGTCCCTGACGAAGTGTGTGTGTTTGGATGTTTGTGTGTTTGTCGCCACGGGTGCATGTATGCAAGTATGTCTGTGTGCATGCACGCTCAAGTTCTTGGAGAAAAGACGTGGTGAGAACTGCAGACCAATGTTGGTGTGAAAAGGGTGAAGTGTGGGCCAGCAAGGGTGGGAAGAGAGGGCAGAAAGGGGGAGAAACTCCTGAGTGAGCCTTGAGTGAGCCCCCAATTAGCTCTCAATGAGCGCTCACTGAGCGCTCACTGAGCCATTTGGCGCGCTCAGTGAGCGCTCAGTGACGGCTCAGTGACGGCTCAGTCGGGGTGCTCAGTCAACTGAGCCGTCGCCAAAAAAAGTACCCTCCACCTTGAACCTTGACCAAGTGAGTATCTAAAACTTCTAAAAACATTAAATGCACATTACCTAGCATGCAAAACGCACAACAAACAAGCACAAAGACATCGCAATGCACAACTGAGCCCCAACTGAGCCCCAACTTCACATTTCCACTTAGCCACCAGTGAGCCGCAGGTACATAAAGTAGCAATCTACCGCGGACACAGGTCGGTGGTAGTTGGCACAGACAGCGACGCCAGCAGATTCTAGGTGGCAGGGCAGAGGGCTACAGCTTGCTCACAGGCCCACCAGCGAATTCTCCGTCGTCTGTTCTGGCTCCGGCTCTGGAGTTGTGTGAAACTCGGTGTGTTTCGGGTCGATACTGCGGAGAACCCCGCAGACCCGCTCAGCCGCCTGAATACCTTTCCCAGCAGGCGGCACGCTGTCCAGGACGCCAATGACAGGCGGCAGCTCTGGGAACGCAGCGCACACAAATTTATGCATCTCCATTACTTGCCTCAGGCCCCTTGGAGTTTGGCACAGGGGGGGGGGGGGGGTGACAACGGCCAGCACGGGACCAGCGTGAGTCCGGGGCTCGCATTCGCGAGCACTTTGTGCAGTCGGTCCATGGAGGAATCATGAGTTGTGCTTGTTCAGGGGGGCAGGGATGCGGGGGCTGAACCCTCACAATCTGGGCATTTTGCACCAAATTTTGCCGTGGTATTTATGAATTGGTGCCAATTTTCTCCGCACCAAATTTCGCTGTTCCAAATTCCGCACTGTTCCAAATTCCGCACGTTCCGAATTTTCCCCTCGAGAGCTGCAATCCCCAACGTATGGCACAACAGCCTGTGACTTGCATGGCTCTGTTTGTGGGACCTCCAAGTAGGGTTACCATGACCCGACCACCAAGCACAAGCTTGCTCCCCCAAGGCAATCCTGCTTGGAGGTCCATTCAGTGATGGCTAACGTCAGCCAGCTGTTGGCAGGTGCACCCTGACCTTCAACTGGTTACCGTAATTGTCGGGTGTCTGGTGTGCAACTGTTACCCGGTGAGGCCTAGCTTTCAGGGGGACTGCGCTGAGATTGCACACCCTGTGAGCAGTGATTGATAGATGTCTCTAGCCAATGCATTTTGCACAAGAGTGCCTCTGGGATCATACACCACTGTGGCATGCTGGTTGTGAACTAGCAGAACTGATTATTTGTCTACACTGCACAGCCGAGAAGCGCATGAGTCTCTTGGACCTCGAAGTCGTCGACCCCGCTGCTCTCCACAAAAAACGAAAGGTGCCTCCTCTCTTCGTTTTGCCCCAGGATCTTCCGCAGACCCACCCTGTCCTCTCTGTCCTCTCTGTCGTTCCACCTTCCATTCTCCTCACCCTCTGCACTCCACTGCACTCTCACTAGAGCCAGGACCCACCCCTGATTCGCTATGCAGCAGCAGCATGGCAGTGCCCCCCTGACTTCAAGCACCTTCCAGTGCTGCAAATGAAAGTGGGGTGATGTGTCTGGCCCTGGTGGCTGGGGCACAGGCCGTTTGTATTGGCCCATCACCACTGTCATGACCTGCAGCTATTTAGTTCAAAATTCTCGGACTGATTTAACCCATGACAAGGGTCTGTCCTGTTCCCAACTCCTGAGCTGGTTTCCAGATGGCCCACAAATTTTAAACTGGCAATTGGAAGACCTTGCAATCCCTAGATATGACAGCAACAGAACTGTTGCGCTGTGTAACAGGGTGCGAGTCACCAAAAGGTGACTGATCCCGCAAAAGAGAGAACTTCGATAATTTGAAAAAGGTTAACATATGGTTGCATAATTTGAAAACGTGTTTTGACGGTTTCAAGCCCAGATGTTGTGCTTCTTCCACTGCTGGCTCTAGAAATTGCAATAGTATGCAAAAAGCCTTTGACTTATGTCCATCAAAGAAAAAGAACTTATTCAAGAATACGGCCTTTTGTTGATACATGTTTTTGGGGATCCTGCACACACACACCCAGATTGTGGAATTTACATCAAAAAGCAGGCAAAAAGCAACAAAAAAGGGGCATCAGTGGATGCAGGTGGTTGTTGTACAACACTACGATGTGGGGGTTACAAGCATTTTGAGACAGTTATAAAGGCAAAGAGATTACAGCTTTGGCCATGGCATGTAATGGCAGCAAAAAAGGACGTGAATGCACCACAACGTTATGTATGCTATGCCCTACATGTCCTAGTCGAGGGGGGTGCTATTCCTACAGCACCTTCGGAGCGCAATTTGGCCAATTATTCCAGACAAGTGAGAAAATGGTGGTGCATATATACAGTCACTTTTTACGTAATCCCTGCCCCTATGTACCATCTTTTTCGTTTTTTTTTTCTAGGCTGTTGGGCGGCAGGATTGTGGGGTTGTGGGAGTGTGGGTTTGCGGGAGTGTGGGGCTGTGGGGCTGTGAGGTGTTGGGGCTGTGGGGTCATAACTCTGTTTGGACACGTTAAAATCCACTGAAAACTGGGTCATTGGATGCACATTTGTCAGCCCCAAAATTCTACCGTCCACCACTATGCACTAGACAAGCCTACAGCAAAGGAAAGTCGTGTTCTTCTGCTATCTTGCACAACACAAAGAAGTGCTAGCTGGAGGGGTCATGCTAGCATACGGGAGTGGGGTTTATGTCCATTAGGTGTTTGCTTTCAGCTCTATGGCATGTGCACTCGATGCTACACCGAACAAGATGCGACAAAGGTTGCACATAAACGGCCAGCCCATGTACAAATGCAGATTGGCATGGAAAAATTGATTGTATTGTCACAACATACAGAATATCTCTTGTCCAGCCACTGGTTGACAACTACTAGAGAGGTCCATAGGCTCCTCGCAAGTCCAACCCCGATATCTTACTACGAATAGAAGCAATAGAACTGAATCAGCAAGCACCAACATATCCAAACAAGGTATGTTTTCAGAGGGAAACCTCTCAGGTGCTTTCCTTCTTTTTTACAACTTTTGAACCTCTTCAAAATTGTTATCTTGACTGAAACTGTAGATATTTTGTTATCTTGACTGATAGTTTTTGGGGTGGCGACAACGGGTCTGCAGGGACGGGGGTTGTCATGGGATGGGGAATATTGAATTTGCTCACCAAGGTTTCCCCGTAATTTTTGAATTTCCATTTCGCTGCTTAGTACCCCCCTTGCCAGCATGTGACATTTATGCGGAAGGTTCAAAGATGCTTGTTCTCCCATTCAGGGCCCCATGTCAACCGCCCCCAAGAGTTCTACCGCCTGTAGCCACCCTCGAAGGGATCTCATGCCACTGCTTGTATACTGTTGTAGGCACGAAATGTAGGCAAGGGAAAGAGCAAGAAGGCCAAAATGATGCGGAAGAGAGACGAAAAGAAGACGGAGATCAGGAAGAAGATGATCAAGAAGCATCTTCAAAACAAGCGGGACGTAAAGAAAAGCAAGGCATGATCGTCCGCAGTGTGTTGAGGTTCCAGCTGGCAACCTCAAGCCTGGGCAGATCTGATGATCAGCTGGGGAAGACGTTTTTCAAGGACAGCTTTGTCCTGCTGCATACAGGAGGATGGGGGGTTGGGGATAGCAAAGGGCAGTGATAGGCCTGCGCTTGCATGGACATGAAGGTTCTGGGTTCAGGTGACAGTCAGTGGGTTCAGGCGGTATACAGCACAAAGCTGGGCACAAGGGTGTGCTGTATCAACTTCCACAAATATTTTTTTGAATTTTGACAGCCCCAGTTCATGCAACAAGCCCTGAAGCCTCCTTGCAGAGCCGGCACCGGAGACACAACCGGTTCCAGCAATGTCTGTCATATGAAGATGATGCATTTCGTTTGCATAATGAACCGTGTGGATATGGTGTGCTGGTTACTGGGTAAGGGAGTTCAGCCAAAAAGTCGTGGGAAATGCGTGGAAGTTCGTAACCCCCCACGCCTTTTCAACAGGGAAGCATGCCTGTCCATTCTTGTCACGGGAAGGAACTGAGCCTCCATGTAGCGAAAGCAGCATTACGCTGTGTTGCACAATGTCAGCTGTCAACACCACCACACAGGGTTTCTCTCATAAGCTGAAGCCTTTCTTCTTATCTCTTTTATGGTTCAGCCCCCCCCCCCCCCCCCGAATCCACCCTACCCGGAACGAAGGACAGGCCCTCGGAACAGCCCCTGTGGCCGGCTGTCACAGGCCGATTGCCAGCAAATACCGGCCATGTTGAAGGTTGATTGCCGATCAATCATTGTTGGTCAATGCCCCCCGACGCGCATGACAGCAAATGCGCATGCGCTGTTTCAGTGTCCACATGGCACAGGGATGGGACTGATACAGCCTTGTTTCTTTTCAGCATTGCGGCAGACTAAGTCATCTAAATCGCGATTGCTTACGTGCTGAGGCATCTGATCCGCCAAACTCAGGCACAATACTCTGCCTGAAGTGAACCATAATTTGGTCAGTTTTGCCGTGCCTGTTCCATTTTCTAGCCATTTTCCTGCGCTTAGGATCATGGGTGTTGTGTATGGCAACCCGGATGAGCAGCTTCAGTGTTTTGTGTTTTGTGGTTGACGACCAGGATCTTTGGTTCAAGTTTTCTCGACGGTTTGGCATCCAATTACGGTAAATCAGCATCTTGTGCCCCCCCCCCCCCCCCAAGCCCCATTGAGACCAGGAGCTCAGTCATCACTGCAGTTTGACACACTATCACTTGCAGCAGGTGGCGGTGAACGTTCTGAAAACCTCTTCTGACGTCACTGCGTTCTGGCCATCGGATGGTCGCCCCTGGGGCACAATCGTTGGGTGCCCCAGCCCATCGGGATCCAAAGCACTCCGTGCCCTTTCTGCAGGACCGCGCCCCCTTTGCCCAAGCGCCGGGCTTTTTTGAATACTGCTGGTTTCAAGAAACCGACGTGCGTGCCGCTTCCGAAACTGCTTCTTTTGTCGCGCTGATCCTGCAGGGGCTGTCCCTGTGTTCCACAGATCTGTCACGGACCTGTCAGATCTGCCCCGTGTGCGCGGGGCTTGGGCACGCACACGCGCAGCCCGTGTCCAAGCATGGGCATACCCCACCGGACCGCACGCCGATGGTTTGGTGTCGTGCTTTGCTCTTGGGGCGGGGCGGGGCGGGGCTGGGTACTCCTTGTGGCCCTGGGCTGGGCCCTCTGATTTCCTTTTTGGTGTTTCACATATGCATTACTGCACCTGCCCCCTCTCCCCCTCCCTCACCCTCCCAAGCGTTTCCGCCGAAAAGCCTGGATTTGGCGAGGGCACATGCCTATGCACGTCATGGCCAGGGCAGAGCGTGAAGCACTGGTGGGGGTTCAAGAGACGGGTTGCTTGTTTTGTTGTCGGTTGTTGCACAAAGTAAGCTTGTGGCGTTGCATTTTGGAGGCGGGGGCTGGTCTCCAACTGTCCCGGCATACGGCAAAAACAGCCGATATTTTTTTTTGGACCAAAACGACCCCGGATCTCGTTCAAGGTCAGACCGCATGATTCCAAAAGATAGTGGACTTTGTAGCATTGGCTTTCTGAGCCATTTTGGTCTGTCATGACCTGTTTTGGCCCGGACACTGGCCTATATATCCTCTTTGGGGGTTTTATGATTTTTGTTGGACCGAAGAGTCTCGGTTGCAGTAGACCAGATGCAACAAGCTGCGAGGGTTTCAGTAATGCATGCTGCTCCCCAAAAGGCGTAAGTGAGGGAGGGAAGTGTCTCTTTGCCAAGATATCAGTGTGAAGTTCCACAGTTGGGTCCCCAAGCATTTTGAAACAACAGGTCACGGTGGCTTGTGGGAGGTGTGAGGGTAAATACCAGTTGAAATGCAAGCCAATCAACGTGATGACCACTGGAGGAGAATCCTATTTTCCCAGGCTTCCAATCTGGCAGTGGCATGTTCTACCCCTCATCTTCTTCATTGTTGCTTTCATTTCAACCATATCCAGTCCGGCTGTGTGCTATTTCTTTTTGTCTCTGATTTTCATGATGCGGTTTGGCTCAGCTTTTGTGCTGGAAAGTATCTTCAGGGTCAGGGCAGCAATCTGGGTTCTAGAGGGTTGGTCAGTCTGAGATCCACCATCGTCTTGGACATGGTGGATACAAATTCAGTATTACCATTTATGGTAGCCGTTGTGACCCGCCATGTGGTCATCTGATTGCATGTCCCCACCCACCCAACCTCCCCCCAGCTCCTGCACACTTTTTTTGACCTTTAGCAGCAAATTGATGGGTGACATGTTGTGGGTTCCCGTTTGAGCAGGTGCTCGCTGGGCCTGTACAATGCACCGGCCATTCATTGGCCAGGCTGTTGGACCACGCAATGAGTCCACTGCTGGAGCCTTTCAGCTTGCTGGTTTCCCAGGTGCTTTGGGCCGTATCCTCTAACCACCATCTGATCTCTGAGCGTTTTGTTTTGTTGGACCTTTGAGCCTTTGGGGGGGACTGAGTTTGCATCCTCTGTTCTTTTGGGATGATAGTGCATTGGGCATTGAGCATTGGGATTTCCCCCCCGCTTTCTCTCTCCGGCAGCTGGTGTTCAAGCACATGGGAATGGATGTACAATCTGGTGGATTTTGGACAGTGCCTTTGGGTATGTGTTTCGCCAATAAGAATCGAACCTTCGTGTGCAAAAAGAGGCAGTGATTTTTCATGGCCCAGCCAGCAGTTGATTGCTGCCACTGCCACGAAGCGTATTCAAAGCCAAAGGATGTTTCTCTAAGTTTTGTATCTGATTGTATGGTGCCCTGGTGGTCAAGGCAAGTACCTCTTTTGCCAAGAGAACGCAGTTTTCCTGATGCATTTCTGTGGATGCAACAGTACAGTGCAAGTAAAAACATCCTGAGTAAAGATTATGCCCCGCGTTCCAGACTGTGGTAATTTGTACCGCCTACAATACCACTCACTACCGACTACAACACCACACACTGCCTGGTGGGGGAGCAAAATGCAAGCACAATACCACCTACTACCGACTACGACACCACACACTGCCTGGTGGGGGAGCAAAATGCAAGCGGGCCAAGTTTCTGGGTGATAAGTCGTTGCCCAATGTGCATAGGAACATAGCATGGGCACTATAGATTTGGGTACAGTTGCAGAAGAGCACAGATGATGTGGAGATGTCTGATGGTGCTGGGGCAGATCAAGGGTGCCTGGCCTATCCTACTGCTAGGGGCAGTTTACTCACCAGTTGGGGATTGTGAGGCATCATGGGAAGGACCATCTGTGCCCCTGCAAGCTGGTGGGTCGGTGGGTGGGCCTGGGTTGAGCGGGCAACTGCACGTGCCTGTTTGGTGTGGGGATGCTTACAGCACAAGTAGAAACAATGTTCTGTCACACAGAAGAGGACAGGCAAATCTGCGGGGCTGCTATGTCAGGTGTGTCAGGGGAATCATCTTCAAAAGGGAAAAAACAGTTGAATGAAGCCAGTTTTTGCTTTAAACTTTGGATTATCAAACATTATTCCAATGCCAAAATCTGCGTTGGTTTTCAATCAAGCGTGCTCTTGGCAGGGCCAAGAGCGCCTCACACATGCACCTCCTGGAATGAAGTGAAAGACATCCCTCATTCTTACAAACCGTTAGTGAGCCTAAGCAACAAAGAGGGGAGGTAATGCAGAAACATTCCCCAAAATTCAAAGCTGTATGAGATCAAAGGGCTCACACACACACACAAAACATGCGTTCATGACCTTAAGTGACAGACAAAATTGTCACCAAACCCAGAGGGGACAGAAAAAGAAGAAAAATACCCCAAATATCTCAAACATGATTCACTGCACACATCCCTGTTCTACACGGCCATATATGCACCAACGTTAACATGCATGGGTTAATAAATACGTGCATGAACGAGTGTAACCGAGCATGAGTGAAACGGAGTGTGCACGAACGAAGCTATGCTCATGCACAGAAAAACATGGGAGACCACACGCTAAAAAGAAGCAACAAACCAAAGTCTGCACAAACGAACATAGCCATCTGAGAACAAATGCCGATATGCACGAACAAAAACATGCACGGACAATGCAGACAAGAGAGAAACATGCGTGCATCATGAACCAGGTCCTAAGTTGATTCTCCACAATACGTTGTGTCAAATAGTTTTCATGCTCTTTCATTGCCAATTCTCTTTTCATCAGTGTTACACACTGAAAGGAATAACTAAATCAAAAGGTTCTGTTCCGCTCATAAATTGCAAAATTGATTCGTAGAGACATGCAACCAAACGACGGATGCAAACAAAGACATGAGAAGTAACGAAAACGACTTGACAAGACCAACAAACAGATGCCAGGTTGGTCGTTAAGTTTCCAACCAACCAAAATGCTTGCGACCATGAAGAATATCCTTACAAAGACCATAAATTCAAACTCCAAGTTGATTCTTCATGTAAGTTGGAAAGTTCTCGTCTCCACTTACCCACAGCTAAGTTTTCAATAAATTGAACTCGGGCAAAAGGCTTTCCATCGTTGAATGAGACATTCAAATCCACACGGATGAACACACATTTGCCCTTCACGTCCACATGGAGTGAGGGTTCTGTTTTTGCACAAACGAACAACCATTGATGACGCCTTTTGTAGTTCTCGAGTTTTCGGTATGAAGTCTCTCGTGATCAACATCTCTCGAGTATTCACAACAGAGTCTCTTGTACCATCATGCTTGCGGTCGATTGCCTTCAAGGCCTTGCCGTCATTCGAGAAAAAGATGTAAAGTTGATTGAAAACAAGCTGGCACAGAAAGTTTTATAGTGATTTCAACACTGTGTGTTTGTTGTGCCTCTCCTGCTGCTTGCTGCTGGTGTAGGATTCCTGCTGCTTGTTTTTGATGAGGAAAATGTTTTATTGTTGAAATACAAGCAATCCAGGATAACCCAAGCCAAAGATAAGAAAGTAGAAGATAAACAGGATCAAAGCATGAAGGGCTGCAGTCACAAAGAGTTAGATAAAGACAACTATCAACAATAGACCACAGCAATTAGCATACATTGCAGCCCAGGATGAAATATTTTACATGTTTGAGAAAAACTGATTGGAAAACTGCCCTAAGTGCTCACTCTCACCCACAGTGCCATCTTGAGATGTGCACTCTTTGTTTTTGGGTCCCATAGGTGCTGAGGTGGCATGGCTTGTGGCGTTGAGGTCACTGCCATGTCACATGGGATATTCCTACTTAGCTAGGCTGACTGGGTATTGAACCCAGGACCTCTCAAAAAGAGGTGCCCCAGCCCCCTAGGGTGCATACCACTAGGATAGCTAAGAATTCATGAGAAAACATAGATAAATTCATAGGCTCTGCCCTCAGTATATCAGTGCCTCAGCAACCCAGGAAAAGATGTTTTAGTGCCTATAGCTTGGGGATAAAGGGGTCCACACCACATCCACATTTAGTGTTTGGTTCCATAGGTCAAAATGTGTTATCACCCATTTTGGGTGGGCCAATACTAAGATAAAAATGCATGAGTGCTTAGAGCACCTCTAATACAACTAAAGTATACCCTAAAGCATTGGAAAAGCACTTTTTCTTACTCCCCCCTTGTGCTGTGGTGGCCACTACTGTCGCATTTAAAGGAAAAAGGGATTTTTTCTTGGCCCTTCCTTGGTTTCCACACCTACTTTAAAATACCTATAGCTTCCCTAACACTGGAAAAGAGCGCTTTACCATGGCCAGCGACTCTTGCTGCATTGTTGATGACAATCTCCAACAGAAAAGTCAGCACTCTTGGCGCTGCCGGGGTTCTTGTGGCTTGGTGGGGTTAGAGTAGGGCATGCCAAGACCATATGCATGTGCATCCCTCCCTCCAAGCTACAGTGTAACACAACCCAACGCCAGACTCTCATAGGACGCTCGACCCAAGTCTCAAGGAACCTGATGGAGACACGTGTCCTGGTACTGGGGCGAGGGTGCGCCGATTTAATTAGAATTGCCCCTTGGAGGGGTCTTGATTCTGGTTCAGTCTCCTGCTGCTGCTTTTCGGCCAGAACAGCGGCCTACTCAACGAGGCTTTGCGAGGAGGTCTGCACAACAGAGGAATGGGAGGATGAGATACGAATCCACGCAAACGCGAAGCGATAGCACCTAAATCGGTTCAATGACGGCCTAGAATTTTTCTGAAGGCACACACCCGGACAGAATCCAATTGTGCATCAGATGCACATTTTTATAGAATTTGTAGTCATCTCTTGATTTTTTAAATCAAGAAATTCTTACGCAGAAAAAGGCGGCGCGCAGGAGCGGCTCCTAGCGAAGCGCCGGAAAATAAAGAAATAATGAGATTATAAACGTATGTCTAACGTAATGCCAAAAATGACGAGACACACATAGATAGATACAAATAGTGATTCCACGCACGTTGCCAGACACAATGAAAATTCAAGAATTCAACAAGCCAACAAAAAGACTTCGAGGAATCAGGTACAGTCTGCAGGTGTGCTCGTTTTGCTTGAGTCACGGACAGTGCTCGCCTTGTGTCGTCGTCTTCAAGCCTGGTAGCACGATAGAACACAATAGAGGGTTAAGACTGTAAGATTGCGGATGATTAGAGGTAAGATCAGGGTGATTAGACATACACACAAGTGCATAGCGACGTTTTTCGCTTGTGTCAAGCGTTCCCCTCACCTTGCTTCACTCTCCAGCGGTGAGTAAGGTAGGTAAGCCCAGGTGGGGCCACCCCCTGGTAGAGTTCGTGATTGTGGGATTGATTGTTAGGTAAAAAGAAAGATTGAACCAGGTTGTTTGGAAACTCGTGCATCCTTGTGCATTCACACACGCATTAAAGGGTAAGCCACGCGAGGTGCGCACCGTACAACCCTTGTTTAGGTTACCCAGGGGCTCCACCCCATGTTCTATAAGAGAATGGGTGGAGTTCCTTGAGCTTGCTTGCTTGTACTAAGGTTTGAGGACAGCGTATTATAGGGCTACCTGAGAAGCGTATAATACGTGGAGGTAGTCTTGGTTCCTCAGCCGCAAAACTCAGTCATTTGCCTTTGCTTTACAGGTGGGAAGGTCAGGGTGATTGGTGCAGCAGCGTTCGCTTTTTTTTCCTGCCCTGCTAAACAAGGGTGCTGATCCCACAAACAAATAACTCCGCTTCTGCCTGTGGCAAGGCCAGGAGTCCGACTCCATCGACATATGCGCTGTGCACGCCCCAAGAGCACTCCTTCCCTCCAAGCCCTAGCAAGGAAATGCGTTGTCGCGTCCCTGTTAGGCCACAGACGCTTAGTAGCTTTGTGTTTTCTTGTACTCTCACAGGTGAGCCGCTAGGGCTCTTGTCCTCATCTTCAACGAAACCTAGTAGAGCGTGCGTGTAGGAGTGGTAGTCCTCAGTGGGGGCTTGAGCCAGTTGCAGTAGCGCTCGCCCACCAGGATGGTGCCACTGTAGGGTGTGTAGGACTTGTAGTGCGTGTGTCACTGTTCCACCCGTTTCCTGCAATTTTAGCCGGGTTGGTGGGCAGTGGCAGTGGTTAGGCTAGATTTTGGCCATCGTAGCAAACAGGCGTTTTCAAGCCTTCATAGCTTTTGGCCACCCCTCCCTGTAGTAGACAGATGGGTAGGGAAAACAATACCTGGATTAGTACGCTGGGTATTGCCCCAAGGTTTTGCGCCAGCACAGAAATTGGGCGCTTAGGGGAGGAGAGACCCGGGGCGTACCCCGTGGCACCGGTTAAGACAATCCTCCAGATTTAGCAAGCGGGCAGATTTGGGTATAATTAGGACACCACTTCTGCGGCTTGCTCTCAGGACCCTAGGAATAGCACACTCACACATACGCTTAGGCAGGTAAGGGTAAGGTTCAGTCCCTAGCTTTAGTCTTGGAGGCAAGCGTCTCAGCGAGCCTCAGCAACTCACCGAGGTTGTTCTGGGACAAGTAGTCAACCAGAACTGAGCTTAGGCGTCCCTCAGGTAGAACAAACGCAGAGAAGGGCTCCCAGGTGGCCTCTTCGACTCCAAACCCTTCCCAGAGGGTGAAGAAGCGCCAACCCTGGCGATAGCGGTGGCGTAGGACAGACTTCATCAGGTAGAAGCCCTCTTTAGCCATCTCCTCGGCGTTCATGTCGGGGAGTTCCCCTTCAACTTCCATAGGGCTGGCAGCCCCTTGTAGGTCCAGGGCAGCGATCTCCTCATCGTTAAGCTCCCACTCTTCCCCACAGAGGTCTTCAGGATCATAGTAGCGTTTCAGATGTTGAGCAGCGCACACCAGGGTCCCCCCTAGACGGGGAGAACACCGCACGGTTATACGGTGTCCATCCACAGTTAGAATCTTGTAGGGCCCGAAGTATGGGTCATCGCTGGTAGAGCGTGGCCAGGCGGGTAGTCGGCTGTGGTGCACCAGCACCCAGTCCCCCTCTTGGTAGGTGGCTGGTACTCGGTGCTTGTTCTTCTTGTTCCACTGACGCTCCCTCACTCTCTGGAGCATAGCCTTGGCCTTGTCCACCTTCGCTTGTTGCTCTTGGACCCATTCACCCACGGAAGAATGGGTGTCTTCTGGGTAGGGAGCATGTGGGAACCACGCTGGGCGCCCTAGGAATAGCTCATGGGGCGAGTAGCCAGTCGCCGAACTCTCTTGGGAGTTCATCATCAAGGATATGACGGGGAGTAGTCTCACCCAGTCTCTGGTGCGTTCAGTTTTGCACCATATCCTTACATTCTCCTTGAGGACACGAATCTGTCGCTCACATAGGGGGTTGCTCGTATGAGAGTAGGGGATCCCCGTAGACACCTGGACATTGAGGGATCTCAGGACCCTCTTGTACCAGCCGGTATCTGAGCGTACTCGTACGTCCTCATCGGAGTTGGTCTCTTTGGGCGCCCCATAGACACAAAACCACTCCTCCAGGAGTATCTTGATAGTCTCCTCCCCTGTAATGTGCTTGGTACATGGGAACACCCTGGTAAACCTGGTCAACCCACAGGTTACCACGAGGGCGAAGTCATAGCCCCCGAACTTCGGCATCTCCGTGTAGTTCATGTATAGAACACTGTTAGCACAGTGAGGGATGGGCAGGGTCGAGTAGAGACCTCTGTCCCTGATATCCCCTGGTTTGCAGGACCTGCACGGGCACTTGTCCACGATAGGCTGGAGGGTTTTCCGCAGTTGGTCGTCAGTCCACGTAGTGTGGAACCACTGCTTGAATAGCCTCAGGGTACGGTCAGCACCCACATGACCGCTGGACTCATGGGTCCACTTCAGCAGCACTGGGACTCTGTCCCTGGGTACCACGATGCGGTCCTCGTGCCAGAGGTAGCTCTTGTCCCTCTTCCACTGATCTTGGTTGACCAGGAGGCGTTCAAGGCGTTTCTCCAGGCGCTTGTAGATATCCACAAACTCCTTCAGGTACTCCAATTGTAGGAGTCCATCTAGGGGGCGTATCATCGTCATGTTGAGGTCCAAGTGGACGTCCATACGGCTGAACGCCTCCTTAGCCAGCGCTTCAGACCGGGCACCAATCAGGGCGTCGAAGTTGTTGCGGCTGATGTAGTCTGCACACTCGTTCTTCACTCCCTGGATATGGTGTACTGTCAGTCGTAGTTGGGTGAGGTAGGTCTACCAGCGTCGTCGCTTGGCCTTCTCAGGTGGGGGACACTTCTGAAAAGTGCGGACCGGCTCTTGGTCGCACAGCCAGACCACAGGGTTGCTCCCCAACAGTCGTGCTTGTGAGGATAGCACTAGCATACCCGCGAGCAATTCCTGCTCATAGGTGGAGTAGTTCCCCCTGGCCTGGTTCCATTTCCAGTTCCAGTGGCCCAGAGGTACTAGGACCCACTTGTCGTCAGGGTAGCTGTGCTTGAGAGTTCCATCTCGGTTGAGACCTTCAGTCCCCCATTGGGAAATTGCCGAGTCGAACTCCTCCTTCTCTAGTGCTTGCCATTGGAACAACGTTCCACCACCGCCCACAATGCTGGCGTCGGTCACCAGGATAATCTCCCCTTGTGCCCTAGGCACGCCCAAGCACTTAGCGTTGGCCACCTTGTCTTTGAGCTCGTCAAACGCTTATTGCTCTTATGGGCCCCAGCGCCAAGTAGTACTCTTCTTGATCAGGTCCGTCAGAATGGCGCTGGTGTAGGTGAAGTTTTTGATATGGAGTAAGAAAACGTCACTGCCATGTCTTTCTTGGAGGGCTTGATCCAGGCCAAGCCCCCCTTAAAACCCTTTTGTTGATGCTAAGACTAACTTAACTTATTTTTTTCTCTCTTTTGAAGCACTAAGTACACTTTCTCAAAGTAACTAGGGTTGTAACCCTAGCCCCCCCATGAAGTTCACCCCTACCACTCAACTGAGCGGAGGTACCTTCCTTCATGGAGGATATACCAAAAAAAAATAGGCATTTCATGCTTTAGGCCTTGGAGGTTAAGCCTAGTGGTCTCCCACCCCAAGACCCCTATACTCAATTGTTTCTACCACTTATTGTGGTCCTACTTTTTAACTGTTTCTGAATTCAGTTGCTTGGCCAAGTCATTTTCTGTGTTGGCCTGACATCTATGCCCCACATTCCTAACCAGCACCATTTCACCCAAAAGAGTGCACATGAAGTGCCTGATGCTATCTAGGAGGCCAGAGTCAGTCCAGTTTTCATATAAAATCTTTTGTATTATCCATTTGTGATTGAATCTTTGTGTTTATACCTGCATTGTCTATCTGCAGCCCTTCTGTGTTACACTGGATTCCAAAACCAATCATTGATTCGATCCACATCCTGTTCTTGCTCTACTTGCTGCTTTGGTTTTGGGTTTTCAACTTCAAAACCTGCAGGATTTCATCAAAATATCTAGGGCATTAATCAAGAACATCTTTCCTGTAGCAGAGACAGTCCCTTGTGACCTTTTGAACCGACCCTGAGAAGAAGTGCAGCACACAAAGCTCAACAACAAGTTCATCATGTCCACGCCAAGCGTCTGGACCTGGCCCATAAGAACTGTCCAAGTACAAATGGGCAGCATGGCCCACCCTATGAGTGAACCACCTTACCGAGCTCCACATCTCAGTGGCGCATCTGGGTCCCAAGGAGATCCAGAACGCAGAAGGGCGGAAGAAAAAACAATCCTTACCACCGAGACCTTAGGGGCCACGGTGGAGACAGCCTGCATCATCTCCACAGGCGTGTAGCAGCCTCAGTCTCCCGATCTGCCTGTCCGGCTTCATCCGATTGTTCCGATCCGATCCGATTGGAGGCCCTGAGGAATACGAGGAGCTGAGGAAGAAAATGGATGAATACATCCTCCATGAGGACTACTACAAATCCATTCGTGGAGAAGATGGGGAGGAGACATTGGCAGTACACGGATCCGGACCACGTACAGACCTAGGGTCCTACACGCACTCTGGCCCCCTGTCCGACAGAGCCGAGACAGCATCCCTGCCAAGACGACCGAGACCCGAGTATCCAAGAGCATGTTGTCCAACCCCAAGGGCTCCCGAAGTGGGCCCAACTCGAGTTGAGGAACACCATGATCCAAGGCCAACCTACGGTGCCCTGGATCATACGGCCGAACCGCTGGCCAAACTTCTGTCTGGATCAGAAGATCCAGATGCGACGGCCCTATCGGAGGCCATGAAGGCGAAACTGGGTATTGCAGAACCCTTACCCAAGCCAGAGTTGTCCTCCCCCTCTCCCGGACTGAGTACCCTGGCCGAAGATCTTAAGAGATCAAGGGTCTCAAGGCTGTTGCCTAAGGTCACCTGCCCCAGCCCCTTTCACCCCCGTGCCAGGACAGTGCCCATGGCTGAACTACACGACGTGCCTGTCACAGAGACTGAGAAAAGAGGGCTGTCAGCCCTGGCACCTCTTGCCGGCGTATTGCCTTCAGGCCTAACTCCGGGGGGTGGGAAGACGGGCAGACCTATTGCCCAGGGGAACATCCAGCTGGAACTGCCGGAGTTCGACCCCAAAAATATGCCCGAATGGGCAGAAGAATTTGCTGAGTTCCTTTTGCTGACTGGCCAATCCCATGTGGATGTGGCCACCAAATGCTCCCTGCTGAAACGCTCAAGCAAAAAGAAATTTTTGCAAAAACAGGTGAAACAGATTGTGAAAACCTGTTCCACCTGGGCAGAGGTACTCCTTGGAGAAAACATTCCCAGTCTATGAGACTGACCTCAATGTGCGCACACAGATAGAGGAGCTACCTATGCTCCCTGAGTTTCCTTCCGCTGCGCGAATCTCTGAATACGTGTGCGACTTGGAGTATCTGTTTTCGCGGATGAACGTGGGCTCCTACGGAGCCACTGAGCCCCACCTGTGGCTCATGACTAAGATCCCCCAACGTACGTGGGATGATTGCCGCTCTACCTCTGAGAGGAAGAGTCGGACCCACGCGTACGATGAACTGTTGGACCTCCTGATTGAGCTGGCTCTTGAGAGGGAGAATGACTCCCACATGGAGAAATTCCTCAAGAAGCACTTGGGTCGAGGTGGTACCCCAACCCCCGAACGTGGCGACGGGAAAGGGCCTAAAAATCCCACTAACACCAACCAGGGAGGTGGTAAAAAGAGGGGTAACCTACGAGCCATGAATGAGGTTAAACCTGATGCAGGTACACCCCCTCTGTTCTACCGCAAACCTGTCAATGACAAGGGAGGGCCTTGTCATGCCTCTGACTGCGATCACCGCAGTAGCTGTATGCTGCAGATGAAACGACAGCAGCATACCAAGGATGGGAAACCTGTGACCCATCAGGATCATTTCAGGTGTACCATCACCTGTGGGTATTGTGGCAAACGTCGTCACTACGAGGACGAATGTCACATAAAGAAACGCGAGAGTGATAAACTCAAGCGTCAGGAGGCCGAACGCCAGAAGACCCAAACACCCACCAGAAATCCCCCGAATGGGGATAAAGGTGGTAAAGGAGGTGGCAAGGGGGGTGGCAAAAATGGACCCCCTAACCCCCAGAGGTGCTCATCAGCGCCCGTTGCTACACCCACTCCTGCTGCTACACCCGCTCCTGCCGTAGGTGATCCCAAGAAGCGCCCCCAGGGGGATAAGGCTACCTCTGAGGGGAATAACTCCAAGAAGAGGGGCTTGGCCTGGATGGCCAGGTCCCTCATTGCTGCAGGGTCGGATGTCAAGTTCCCTGATGAGGAGTAGGGGGGCGGCTCCGAAGAGGAGGACTTGGTTTGGTGGATCCTCGTGAAAATCGGGGATCAAGTTTTTCGAGCGGTGCTTGACACCGGTGCAACACTTTCCATAGTGGCCCGTCGCCTGCTAAAGACTTTCAAGAAAACTAAGACCGTGGCCAGAAGAGTGGGGGATGGGCGTACCATCCATTCCTTGGGGGAGGTCGATGTGACTATACGCCTTGGCGACAAAACCGTGACCCAACACTGCAGAGTGCTGGACACCGACGCCTTTGACATCGTCATTGGTACCGACTTCCTACGAAGAAACCCCCAGGTAAAAATGCTGTCTCTCCAGCGCCCTCATTCTTTGCACTGCGACTTTGGCAGTGGGCTATTCTCCGTACCTTTGGAGCTGTCAGGACGAAAAGAGTCTGGGCTGCGCTACGCATCCAAGACTAACTATCGTACTCAAAACTACCAATTGGCCCGTCACGTTCTTGGAAAATGGACTGGCGGCCCTTCAGGTAAACCTGGATGAGATCCAGGTGGAATTGTTTGCCAGCCAACAACAGCACATCATGCAGTTGTACTGCTCGAAACAACTGAACAATGCTTTCCGTTTCTTCTGGAAAGCAATGGGCCTAGCGTATGCTAACCCTCCCTTCTCCCTGCTCGCGAAGGTTCTAACCAAAATCACTTATGAGGGAGGAAGGGTTGTCATGTGCACCCCTGACTGGGGCTGCTCTGGTGAACATGCTTACTGGCGCCGTATGCTAGATCGAATGACCGTGGGATGAGTGCAACTCCCCGACGGCCCCATCTATGTGCCTTAGGACTCAGACACAGCTATGCAGGCCCCTGAGTGGGCTAGTTTCCTGTCCATCGTCGATGGATCTCTCAATCCTGTACCCCTGTGTGACCTAGACCAGGTGCTACTGAAAGAGGTCATGGCCGAAAATCGTGGCCTGACCCTTTTTGATCTCAAAAATCGATCTCCTGAGCACCTATCTGCCACACGTACAGGGTGTGAGTCTCCCGATGACTATCTGGAACCTGCAGCTGTAAAAGGGGATGCTGACGACCAACTGTCTGAGATCGCCAGCACTATTCCTCCTGTTGATCCCAGCTGTGTTGACCTAAAACATAGTGCCTTCCTAGCCCAGCTGTTGCTAGAGGAGGTAGATCTAGAGTCAACCTCTGAACCCGCTTCCCCTGTTGGGAAGCCAGTGCTACACATGCAGCCTATGCACACAGGTGAAGCCGTGGCCCGGAGTGCTGATGCTCTGGCGCGGCCTGCTGCTAATAACATGCCATTGTCTGAGCATGACACTCAGGAACTCCGGCGGCTGTTGTACCTGAAGGCCGAAGGTATTGAGCGCCAAGAGCGGCTGCAATACCTCAGACAGACCTGGAAATCCTCCATCTGGTCTGAGGAGGACGATGAGTCCTATACGCTGCCTGATCCTGAGATACCGCTAGTGTATTCTCTGCACTATGGGCAGCAATGTCCCCCTGAGTGGGACGATGGTTCTGTGCCTGCCGAAACTGCTGATCGGCAGAAGAAGAAAGAGCATGGAAAGAGCAACCTCCATGCTTAGGAGGATTTCCTCCAGAAACTCGAGAGTCTTAACCTTGACCCCCGCCTGAAGAAACTGCTGATAACCTATGAGGAGGTGTTCGGCGCCTTGCCGCCTCCCCTTTCTTGTAAAAAACTGGTCCAGATGGACCTGAAACTGAAACCTGAATTTGAAAAGATGCGAGTGAGGCGTCGTCCCTATCCCGCTCCACAGGAACAGGTTGAAGAAATCGAGCGCCAGATCCAGGAATGTATTGATGCTGGCCTCGTTGAAGAATATAAGCAAGGGGACTACCCCCATCACTGCAGTGCCTGTTTCTTGGTTGCCAAACCAGGGTTCACTGCCCTACGACTGGTTGTAGACTATGGTGAGGTCAACAAGAAAACCCAGAACCACTCAGGGAGTATTCCTAACATGCAAAATACCCTGGAGCGTATTGCCAAATGCAGGTACAAGACCAAAATGGACAAACGCTCTTGTTTCTGGCAGGTGGACCTAACCGCCGCAGCTCAGGAGCTGCTGGCTTTTATAACCCCTAAGGGACGGCTGTTTAAGTGGAAGATTATGCCTTTTGGGGTGGCTAATGCCCCAGCGCTCTTCCAGGAGCTAATGAACAAAATTTTGTACATACTGAGGCGCAGGCCTCTAGTACAGGAGTTGATTTCTCGGGGTGCAGAAATGGAGGCTCACATCGACGACGTGAGTTTGGGTACTAATACCAAAGAGGACCATGTCCTTCTCCTCCGTGAATTTTTCATTGTCTGTCAAGAAAACCATCTCCGAATCAAACTCGAAAAATTTGAGTTTATGAAAGAGGAGATGGAATATTTGGGTTTCGACGTGGGGTATGGTTGGTGGAAACCAGCCGCGTCTAAGATGCAGCCCCTACAGGACATGCAGATTCGCGATGACCCTAAGAAGGGTCTACTTGACGTGAGGAGTTTTGTGGGCGCCTGTAATTTCTATCGGCGTCACATCCACAATTTTACTTACTCCTCTGCCCCCCTCACTGACCTAATCAAGAAAACTACTCCCTGGAGGTGGACCGCCAGAGAGGAAGAGTGTTTGCAGGAGTTGAAGAAGAAGATTGCCTCCTCCAACTGCCTGGGAGTACCCCGCCCTGAGGGCGAGATAGTCCTGATCACTGATGCCAGTGATGTAGGGGGGGGTGGTACGATCTACCAATGGCAGGAGCTTAACCCCGCTGAACTAACCCACTGCCATTATCGTACTAGTGGACTGAATCGTGATGGTTCGTTGAAACATGACTATCCTACCAGTGAGTGGCGACTGGTGCCACTGGGACACTGGAATTGGAAATTGAACCAAGCGCGTTCCAATTACAGCACCTATGACCAGGAACTCCTGGCCGGTATGTTGGTGCTTTTGTCACAATCCCGACTCCTGGGATCTAACCCTATTGTCTGGCTGTGTGACCAGGAACCTGTGAAGTCTTTTCAGAAGGGCCCACCACCAGAGAAAGCAAAGCTAAAGCGGTGGTGGACTTACCTGAGCCAGTTCAGGCTGACAGTTCATCATATCCCCGGAACAAAGAATGAAGTGTCTGACTATATATCGCGCAACAACTTCGATGCGCTTATTGGTGAGAGCTCTGAGGCGCTCGCCAGAGAGGCTTTCCAGCGTATGGATGTCCAGCTTGACCTGTCCATGCTCACTGCTGGAATCCTGGAGGGTTGAAGTCTAACCGACTATCAGTCAGAGTATGAAGAAATTCTCCAAACCCTCAGCACTGGTCTCGAACCCCATGTCATTGACGGGCACCCGTGGTATAAAAACAATCAGTACCTCTTCTACGAGGACCGAATTGTGGTGCCTGAGGCAGGACTTGATGGGTGCCTACAGTGGTCCCATCTCAGTTCTGGTCACACTGGCGCTAATCGCTCAGTGGACTTCTTCCGTGAGTGTTTCTACTCTAGTCTAACCTTGACTGAACTGAGGTCGCGTATGCAGACCATTGTGGATGCTTGTGGCTGTCATGCCAGCAAGCAGAGTGACAGTAGGGATAGGGGCCTGATCTCCAGCTTACCCATACCCTATTGTGCTAACTCTCTTCTCTACGTGGATTTCATCCACGGCCTACCACGCTTCGGCGGCTATGATAGTTGCCTAGTGGTCACCTGTGGCCTATCTCGCTTCACCCGTGTGTTCCCTTGCAATAAGAAAATCACAGGTGAGCAGACTGTGAAAATGTTGGTCGAACAATGGTTCGAACCCTATGGAGCACCTAAGCAGGTGCACTCTGATGAGGATGTACGCATCCGCAGTGACACTGGGTGGTACAAACGAGTGCTAAATGCCCTCAACGTGGAGGTAACCACAGGTGTGCCCTATACCCACACGTCTAACCCTCTCTGTGAGAGACAGAACCGTGTGGTGGAGCAAAACTTAAGAATCCTGATGAAACAGGAGCGTACCAAGGACTGGGTACGCCTAGTGTCCTGGGCAGTGCTGACCATGAACTCACAGCGGAGCTCCTCTACGGGTTTCACCCCCCACGAACTGTTCCATGGAGGACGACCTGCTTGGTTCTTCAAAACCCCCTTTCCTGAGGACTTCAAGAGCCCTGTGGGAGATTGGCTGGAACACAAGCAGTCTCTGGCTAACCAGGCTAGGACCAACCTGAGACACATTCGTGACCGTGAACTGAGCCGACGGAACCGCCTGCGGCGACCTGCCAGCTTCAAGGTTGGTGACCTTGTTTTGGTACACCATTCACGCCTACCCTCCTGGCCACGTAACTGCCTACAGGACCCTTATTTTGGACCCTATCGTATCATCAGGATTGATGGATCCAGGATCCATGTCAGGTGCAGTCCAGGTCTAGGTGGTGAACTGCTGTGTGCACCTAAACAGTTGAGGCACTATCACTCCCCTGACGATTTGTCTTGGGATGAGTGGCGCCTCAGCGACAGTGAGGTCGAACGTATAGACCTAGAGAACGCTGCCAGTCCAGAGGAGGCAGACGAACTCGAAGAGATGACTGCCGATGAGATGGCAGTCGATGGTTACTACGTGGTTGCAGGTATTGCTCGCCACGAGTATAAACAGGGCTGGAAATTCCTAACCCTGTGGGATGGCTATGGGTTATCTGAGGCAACCTGGGAACCTATGTCAGCCTGCATACAACCAGACGGGAGTATCAACGAGGGGCAGCTCCTAACCCGTGCTGAGACTATATCCCAGCGTAAAAAGCGAAACTAATTTCCCTGTGTCAGTCTACTGACAGGTGCAGTGAACACTCTTCTGACCCTGTCTGTGCCCTGCAGACCCATGCCTGTGGTTTCCAGCGTGGGCCAGGTGGCCGCTTATCAGGATTGCAGCCACCCAGCGAGTGTATGCCTTGTTGACCACGTGTTGCATGGGTACTGCCCTGATGTAATGACCTTGGGGAGCCAACAAAGAACGGTGGCTTACTACACCAGGGGGGAATGACCAGCAAGGTGTTATGAGGCAAGGTCTGTCTTCCCTCCTTGGGGACAAGCGAGCCCACAGTTAGGACCCCTGACTGGTCCAGACCCATGGGGTTCTACCCTTCCTTACAGGGTTTACCATACCCCTATGTGTGCTACGTATGTCTGTGTGTGTCTGACTTCTCTCCCCGGCGTGGCTCCCGGAGACCGGGCTTCGCTGACGTCGGACCAAAGGTCCTAATCAGGTACTATTACCACTCCTATGGCGCCCAATTTCTGTGCTGGCGCCTATCCTTGGGGGAAGACGGCAAAAGCCCTACCTACTAGAGGGGAGGGGTGGCCAAGTGTGCTAAGGGCATACAAAACGCCCATTTTTGCTACAGGCCAAAAGCTAACGCACTCCCCTGTCCACGAGGAGAAGCACGCGGGACAGGAGACACCACTACACTACACTCACCAACGCCAGCACCGGCCTTCGAAGGCAGGGTGAGCACTCATCACTTGCACTCAGCCCCTGCCAGGCCTGCTGACCCTAACACCTACACACGCTACTTGGTGTTGCTGTCAATGAAGTCTCAGGTCCTAATGACCCTCCTGTGAAGAAGTCAAGAGAACACAGCGCTGCTAAGCAACTGTGGCCTAACAGGGACGTCACAATACGTTTCCCTGCTAGGGCTTGGAGGGAAGGGGTGCTCTTGTTGCGTGCACAGCGCAGATGTCGATGGAGTCGAACTGCCCACGCCACTCCTGGCTGGGGCGCAGTCAATGGATTGTGTGATCAGCGCCCCTGTTTAGCTGGGGCAGAAAAATGGGTAGCCGCCGAAGGCAGCTGCTGCGTGCACCAATCACCCTGAACCTCTCCCACCTGTACAACAGAGGCCAATGAAGGGGTGTTTGCGGCTGAGGAACCAAGCCACACTCCACGTATTATACGCTCCTCAGTGTGACCTATAATACACTGTCCTCAAACACACCCTGTCAAGCGAGCAAGCGTTAAGAGACTCCTCAGGTTCTCTTAAAGAACGTACCGAGGAGCCCCTGGGTAACCTAAACAAGGTTTACCGTGCGCATTTCGCGTGACCTACCCTTTAATGCATCGTGTGCACGCATGTAGGGAAAGGAGGCGGAACCATAACCACTGACTCAATCAGGAGGTGAGCTCCTCCTAGGCTAACCTACCTTACTCACCATGCATCGTATGAATGCCGAAGTGAAGCGAACGCAAAACAACCCTATTGCGTGTTATAAACAAGCCTAAGCGTTTTAAGCAACCCTACTTTAACGCTACGGCTACACACGAACAAACACTTTCTTTTCTTACCTGTGAAGAGAAAACAAGGCTGAATTGGGGTACAGGGAAAGCGTCACAGCGTGTGAATGCCTCAATTAGGCACATGCATCGCGAGCACAGCGCATATTATAACCCTCAATGCGCGCTGCGCGCTCCATTCGCATCGCATACCTTTCATTCCTGTTTTGACCTGTGCAGAGCAAAGGAGATGAGCGCCCGAACCCCGAACGAACACAGCGTTGACAACCCTAACGTTTTAACGAAGCAACCAACACGAACTCAATGCATGCATGTGAGATGACACTGGCATACCTGAGAGGTGGGTTGTCCACCTGCTATGTGGTGTGGGTTGAATTTCAATACTTTTCTCTGAAGTTTATAAAAATTTTGATGCAACTGTGCAAAAATTTCCTTTAGAACTTTAAAAACTACGGCTCACACCTTCTTTTTCAAAAGCTGTTTACACTTGCGCAACCTTGTTTTTGAAGTCCGCTTCCTTTGCGCTTGTCTGCGACTTTGAGTTATGTGTAAAAATGACGATTTCTCGCGTGATTTCGTCAATCTTTAGCGATTTGACTTGCTAAATCGCAACCCCTTTTGCTAAACCGCGGGAATCACTCCCTGTTGGTTACATTTTCTATTTTTTTCAGCTCCTGGAGATTTGTGTCCTCCATTGGGAGTATTGCTCCGCCCTGGCCCTTGGTCAGGACGTTTACTAAAACGCTGTTTATGCAGCGATGGCCGTCCGCATCAGAGCGGTCGACTGTACCCTAGTGGGCAGGCACATGTGCTCTAGGGAGGGAGTCCTGGGTTCAAACCCCACTACCGCCGAATTTTTACCAAAAGTTTTTCGTCGCACGCCGGCGACTTTTGAGGAATGCCCCATCGAAGGGACATCATTCACGGTACATTACACTTTTTTTCGAGGGTACCTACAGTGCGATAGGCTTCTATGAACTGATGAGGATGTTTTTGGTATGTTTAATGCATTTTCTGAGGTAATTTTGGGAATATTTGAGCCTTTTTCCTTGGTCCTACTAGCTTAGCTAACTAGTACTCCAGGGGGGAGTAAGAAAAAGTCACTGCCATGTCTTTCTTGGAGGGCTTGATCCAGGCCAAGCCCCCCTTAAAACCCTTTTGTTGATGCTAAGACTAACTTAACTTATTTTTATCTCTCTTTTGAAGCCTTAAGTTCACTTTCTCAAAGTAACTAGGGTTGTAACCCTAGCCCCCCCCATGAAGTTCACCCCTACCACTCAACTGAGCGGAGGTACCTTCCTTCATGGAGGATATACCGAAAAAAAATAGGCATTTCATGCTTTAGGCCTTGGAGGTTAAGCCTAGTGGTCTCCCACCCCAAGACCCCTATACTCAATCGTTTCTACCACTTATTGTGGTCCTACGTTTTAACTGTTTCTGAATTCAGTTGCTTGGCCAAGTCATTTTCTGTGTTGGCCTGACATCTATGCCCCACATTCCTAACCAGCACCATTTCACCCAAAAGAGTGCACATGAAGTGCCTGATGCTATCTAGGAGGCCAGAGTCAGTCCAGTTTTCATATAAAATCTTTTGTATTATCCATTTGTGATTGAATCTTTGTGTTTATACCTGCATTGTCTATCTGCAGCCCTTCTGTGTTACACTGGATTCCAAAACCAATCATTGATTCGATCCACATCCTGTTCTTGCTCTACTTGCTGCTTTGGTTTGGGTTTTCAACTTCAAAACCTGCAGCATTTCATCAAAATATCTAGGGCATTAATCAAGGACATCTTTCTTGATTCGAAACAAAAAAAAAGAAAGATGTCCTTGATTAATGCCCTAGATATTTTGATGAAATCCTGCAGGTTTGGAAGTTGAAAACCCAAAACCAAAGCAGCAAGTAGAGCAAGAACAGGATGTGGATCGAATCAATGATTGGTTTAGGAATCCAGTGTAACACAGAAGGGCTGCAGATAGGCAATGCAGGTATAAACACAAGGATTCAATCACAAATGGATAATACAAAAGATTTTATATGAAAACTGGACTGACTCTGGCCTCCTAGATAGCATCAGGCACTTCATGTGCACTCTTTTGGGTGAAATGGTGCTGGTTAGGAATGTGGGGCATAGATGTCAGGCCAACACAGAAAATGACTTGGCCAAGCAACTGAATTCAGAAACAGTTAAAAAGTAGGACCACAATAAGTGGTAGAAACAATTGAGTATAGGGGTCTTGGGGTGGGAGACCACTAGGCTTAACCTCCAAGTCCTAAAGCATGAAATGCCTATTTTATTTCGGTATATCCTCCATGAAGGAAGGTACCTCCGCTCAGTTGAGTGGTAGGGGTGAACTTCATAAGGGGGCTAGGGTTACAACCCTAGTTACTTTGAGAAAGTGTACTTAAGGCTTCAAAAGAGAGATAAAAATAAGTTAAGTTAGTGTTAGCATCAACAAAAGGGTTTTAAGGGGGGCTTGGCCTGGATCAAGCCCTCCAAGAAAGACATGGCAGTGACTTTTTCTTACTTATGGCGGCGATAGAAGTTGCAGGCCCCAATGAAACTGCGTACATCATGAAATCCTTTCATGGGGTCTTCGTGTCGTACCTTGGCGTCCATCAGGGGTTTGGCCTTAGAGGCGGCTGGGGTCCACCACCCATAGCAAACGTCAAACCCCAGGTACTGCATGGTCTCCTGCATGAACTCACACTTCTCCAGCTTGAGTCGTGTGTGGTTCTCTTGGCAGACCGCAAAGAACTCACCCAAGAGGATTAGGTGATCCTCCTGGGTATTGGTCCCGAGGCATACATCGTCGATGTGTGCTTCCATCTGGGCCCCACGGGATATGAGTTCCTGCACCTTAGGTCTCCTTCGTAGGATGGACAAGATCTTGTTCATCAGCTCTTGGAAAAGAGCGGGTGCGTTGGCCACGCCAAACGGCATGACCTTCCACTTGAACACCCTCCCCTGAGGGGTGATGAAGGCTAGTAGCTCCTGAGCGTTGGGCGTCAGGTCCACCTGCCAGAATCCGCTCCTCTTGTCCATCTTGGTCTTGTAGCGACAGGAGGCTATCTTCTCAAGGGTAGACTCCATGTTAGGAATGGACCCTGAGTGCTTCAGCGTTTTCTTGTTCAGCTCTCCGTAGTCCACTACCAGCCGTTTGGCTGTAGACCCAGGTTTAGCCACCAGGAAACAGGGGCTGCATGGTTGGGGGTAGTCCCCGTCCTTGTACTCCAGGACTAGGCCAGTGTCGATACATTCTTGTATCTGTAGCTCAATCTCGTCGGCCTGCTCTTTAGGAGCCGGATAGGGTCTCCTCCGGATCTTGTGACCCACGAACTCGGGTTTCAGCTTGAGGTCCATCTGTACCAGCTTGTCACATGAGGCTGGGGGTGGTAGTTCCCCAAACACCTCCAGATAGGTCCTTATAAGCGTCTGCACCCGCGGCTCCAATAGCTTGATCTTGTCCTCCATGTCCTCGTCAGAGTGTAAGTTGCTTGCCCCCTGAGTAATAGACGTCAGGAGGTGATCCTCGACCGACTCTTCGCCCTTGGTAGAATCCTTCAACCCTTGGTAGGCGTAAAGTAGGTCCCGTTCAACCATCTCCGGTGGACAATGGCAACATAGGCATGCTCGAGGGGGTTCACATACTCATTCCTCCGAGAGGTCGTCCTCCTCTGGGGTCCTCACATGGGCACCCCACACGCTCTTCATGAGATTAAGATTTGCGGGGACTGTGAAGTGGAGGTACCTATGGCCTCCCGAACTATCGCCCATCGGTTCCATGTGATGGACACTGAGGCCTTCGACTTTGTATTGGGGACTGACTTCTTCGTGCAGCACTCCCAGATACAATCCCTGACGCTGCAAGCGCCCTACCTCCTCTACGTGGACCACGGCAGTGGCAGAGAGTCCGTGCCACTGGAGCAGTCGGAACACACCTCGAGCTACCTCAGGGTATCGAAGGAGGAACCCTCGAACATGATGGCGGCCTCCAAAACTGAGGACTATCAACTATTGGGGGAAGTCCTAGACCAAGGTCTGAAGGAGTGGGGTTACTCTAGAGAAGACCTGAGTGTGGAGTTGTTCGCCAGCGACAAGCAACATGTACTGGACCTTTACTGCAGCAAGGGGAAGAACTGCAGCTACAAATTTTACTGGCCCTCTTTCGGGATGGCCTACGGGAACCCCAGGTTCAGTGAACTGGGGAAGGTCTTGACCAAGGTGGCCTTGGAACGTTCCCGTATGGTCCTGTGTTCCCCCGATTGGGGAGCCCATGGGGGCAACGAGTACTGGCGAAACCTCCTGGACAGGCTGACTATCAGCTCTGTTCGGTTACCTGATGAGGCCATCTACGTGCCGGTGGGGCGTAAGACGCCTATTGGGAAACCCGGATGGGGGAGTATGCTCAGCGTGGTGGACGGAGGTCTTACCTCCATCCCCTGGGAGGACCTGGACTCGACTCTGGTCCAGGCTATACAACGAGAAAGCGATGGACTCGCCTTAGGTGACTTGTAGGATCGACTACGATCTCAAGATGCTATTGAGACTATACCCAGAGGGGATGAATACGTCGTGACTAACACCAACGCCCCCAACTCTCCCTGCCATGTACCGGTTCCTGATGGAGTCTCTGAGTGTGGACTATCCGAGCTCCCTAGCTCAATGCACTCAGATGACGAAACTGAGCACGACGCTTTGTTCATGCAGACATGCATGGAGGAAGTGGAGAACGCCGAGTACGTCGCCCCACTGAAACCCCTACTCTCTATGAGGGTGGAAGACCCCGTGGACGAAGAGCTGGATCCCCGATCCAGGCTAAGCGAGTACGCGGACTCCAAGAGGACGTTGGTAGTGAAAAAGCTATTCTACGCTAAGCCTACCCGCACCTCATGGCCACTGAAGCAAGGACGTATGGGAGGACTATCCCAATTGAAGGAGGACCTCGAACAGAAGATCACCACCTGGCAAAGGGAGGTAGCTGTGCACCACATGCCCATCCCCCATTCGTATAGCCGCGGTGGTCATGGTGTTCTTCAGGCTCCCACAAGGTAAAGTTTTCTGGGCCACTATTGATATGGTGGCCCCAGTATCCAATACCCCCAGGTATTCATGTCCCCCTAGTCGGATACGTACCCAGAACACCAAGTCCAGGGCCCCAACGGAGCGTCCCCGTCAGAACTCCGCGGGACAGGTCACCTCAAACCCCTTGTTCCGCAATTTGCGGGCCATCCTCATGAAACGGCTTCTCTTCCTAGCGTTGCCGTCATCACCGCCTTCATGCTCACGCTTAGCCCCTTGTTCTCGCTGGGCCTGCGTTTGTGAGTGCGTGGTCGGACTAGACTGCCCCCCAGAGGGCTCGGAGTTCCCCCCTGGATTAGGGTTGGGGTTGCGTCCGTTCTTGTCCGGGTTCTTGTTGTCCTTGTCTGGCTGGCGGTTAGCGCCTCCTCCTCGTCCACCTTGACTCTTGTCTTGCCCTTGTCCACGTCCTTTTCGACTTGCCCTTGCCGGAGTCGTTGCCTTTGCCTTTGCCTCCACCTTTGCCAAAGCCTTTGCCAGGGTCCTCACCCTTCAGCTTCGCCGACAGGCGCTGCTTGTGGTAGCACTCATCCTCATAGTGCTTCCTCTTCCCACAGAAGGCACAGGTGATAGTACACCTGTAGTGATCCGGCATCTTCGATTTGGCGCCGGTGTTGCTCTCCTGCTTCTTCCCTTGGACTACGAAGCAGTCTCGCTGCTCGCAGTCTGGGGCGTGCTGCTGGTGGCCCTGCTCATCTCTGGCATCACACAAGAAGAGCTCCTTGACGTTTTCCATGATACGGGCGTGTTTGGGGGTAGTCCCCTGTCCAGGTCTGGATCCTTGGTACCCTTTGCCTTGGCTTCCAGAGCCTCCCCCTCCAGGACGGTAGTTGTTCAGGTGCTGGTCGCTTTCTTTCTCCAGCGCCAGCTCCAGGAGTAGTACACATAAATCCTCGTAGTGGAGGGCTCTAGCCTTGCGCTCTGCCGTTGAACGGCACTCGTCCCACAGCTCTCGGGGGAGCTTAGCCAGCAACCAGAAATGCAGGTTGTCGCTGCTGTAGGAACCGGGCGTCAATCGTCCAGCCCAGTGATCCAGGTCAGCCAATAGCTCAGAGACCCTGCCAGGTTTGGGGTCGTTGGGTAGCACTGGCAGGTTCTGGATCTCGCCTCTGATGGAGAGGTCGGTTTCATAGGTCCGGTACTGCCTCTCCAAGGCAACCAACATATCGGCAAAGGTGGCGGACTTAGTTACGATCTGCTTGACCTGCTTCTCCAGGTACTTGGTCTTGCAACACTGCAGGAGCAGATGGCACTTGACTCGCCCACTAGCGTGGGTTTGGCCGGTCAATCGAAGAAACCGGCCAAAATTCTCAGCGAACTCGCTGAGGTCCTTGCCTGTGAACTCAGGCAAGTTCACCACGATCTTGGAGGTGGCAATAGCCTTAGCCTCCTGAGACCTGCGTCCCTCAGGGCGCTTGGTCTTCCTCTTCTTCTTCTTTTTCCGCCCACTCGGGTTCTCGGGGTCCTCAGGGTCATCGTCCTCCGAGGGCGAAGCAGAAGTCATTGAAGGCGGCTCATCGTCAGAGGGGTCTCCGCCTAGGTCACTGGAGCCATAGGGCTCCACGTCCACCATTGCCCTCAGGGCTGTCAGCCCCAGCCGCTCCAGCTCGGCTCTCGTAGAATTCCCCACGTGGCTGTAGGGTGGCTGGGCCGTCCTCGGCACAAAAGGGCTTCTCGGTATCGCTGCAGGGGTCGGCATCGGTCGGCTCCTCAGGCTCCCCAGGGTGTTTGTCAACCCTGCCACCAGGTGGTTGGCCTGTACTCGATGGGGTGACATTCCCACCGTGGTAGGTGACGCTTCGGGCGGAATCAGGGGCTCTAGTTTAGCCCGAATCTCTTGAGTGAGATCGACCACAAGTTCAGAGGTGGCTCCTCGGAGAGCCTCTTTTATCTCTGATCGCGTCAGGGACCTGTTGGAGGATCTCCCCGATCCTCTGCTCCTGCTCCCGCATGACTCAGGTCCTCTCCTCAACCCACTCAGGGTTGCATACCCAGGAACATCCACATAGGCTCCCGTAGCGGGTGGAGGATGGTGATAGTCAGCCGCATACCAACGCGCCGCAGAACTGGAGGCCACCGGCTCACTGGTAGTAGTTGCCTCTGGAAACGCAGTGGTAGGTGGGTTCACACCATAGGCAGGGTAGGTAGGCATACCAGTAAAGCCTGTGCCCTCAGCCATAGGCGGGTTGGTTATGGGTGTGGATGTTGCAGTGGCTGGGTCCGGAGTTGGGAGTGTGGTGGTTGTAGGAGAGGGTGATGCGTGGAGGCCAGAAGCGCTTGGTGCGCCCTCGAAGGTCGAATCACTCGTCGGGTCGTGCCCATGGTCTACTCCTTCGTCTGCCATGCTTTCTCCAGCATGCTTCTCTCTCTCTCTCTTTCTCTTCACAGGATTGCTGTCCACCTCCTCGACTGAGAGGGCCCGGAAGGCCGACTGAAGTCCTTCCAGCGAATCCTCCGCCACGTCCACTGGCCCATGTAAGGGCACCGAAGGTACAGCGCTAGGTCCAGGTCCAGGTTCACCAGGTGCTGGCATTGCTGGTGCCTCAGGCGCCGTCCTCACGTCGGTGTCCTCTTTCTTTGTGTCCATATTCGTTCGCCCTTCTTGCTTATATATGACTGATCTCGGCGCACTGGATGTACGGCACGGGGTTGCTGCCGGTACGCAGAGACAGTCTGCCTCTGCTACCAGAAAGTTTTATAGTGATTTCAACACTGTGTGTTTGTTGTGCCTCTCCTGCTGCTTGCTGCTGGTGTAGGATTCCTGCTGCTTGTTTTTGATGAGGAAAATGTTTTATTGTTGAAATACAACCAATCCAGGATAACCCAAGCCAGAGGTAAGCAAGTAGAAGAAGATCAAGATCAAAGCATGAAGGGCTGCAGTCACAAACAGTTAGATAAAGACAACTATCAACAATAGACCACAGCAATTAGCATACATTGCACCTCAGGATGAAATATTTTACATGTTTGAGAAAAACTGATTGGAAAACTGCCCTAAGTGCTCACTCTCACCCACAGTGCCATCTTGAGATGTGCACTCTTTGCTTTTGGGTCCCATAGGTGCTGCGGTGGCATGGCTTGTGGCACTGAGGTCACTGCCATGTCACATGGGATATTCCTACTTAGCTAGGCTGACTGGGTATTGAACCCAGGACCTCTCAAAAAGAGGTGCCCCAGCCCCCTAGGGTGCATACCACTAGGATAGCTAAGAATTCATGAGAAAACATAGATAAATTCATAGGCTCTGCCCTCAGTATATCAGTGCCTCAGCAACCCAGGAAAAGATGTTTTAGTGCCTATAGCTTGGGGATAAAGGGGTCCACACCACATCCTGATTTAGTGTTTGGTTCCATAGGTCAAAATGTGTTATCACCCATTTTGGTTCGGCCAATACTAAGATAAAAATGCATGAGTGCTTAGAGCACCTCTAATACAACTAAAGTATACCCTAAAGCATTGGAAAAGCACTTTTTCTTACTGGCACAAAGGAAAACAAAAAAAAAAGAACATAACCAAACAAAAATTCAAATGACGTAATTTCCCAAAATTGTTTCTAGCGCCCTGAGGGCAAGCATAACACACACACAAGACCCTTAGCGCATGAGGACCCCACTTGGCGAAGGAGAAGTAAGATATTGCGTACGGAGGGATTCGCTTGTAGTTGGTGTTAAGGGTCGAGTTCATTGATTATTTCTCGTGCCCAAGAGAAAGCACATCTTGGTGCTTAAAAAGCGCCGAAGAGGAAATGCCGCATTGGTATTTTGGACGCGCCCCTGCGGAAGCGCGGCATTGGTACGTCGGGGGCACCCAAGCGGAAGCACCGGGGCAGAGGATATAAAAGAAGAAACACTAAGCTACAAGGTAACAAAAAGGTCACTTAATCAAAAATTGAGCATTTGAAGAGTCGGCATATGAAAGTCCTGAACTTTTGAGGGCTTGCCATAAAATTAGGCAAGCCTCCGCTACTAGAAAGATAAAATGGGTTTCGACACCATGAGATATATTTCAAAATAATGCTTTTCTTGATTCTCCATTTTCCAAGATGATTATGTTTCAACTAATCCAAGATAACCAAACTAAAAGGATAACCAACAAAAAACGCAAAGTATAAAAGATGGGCTCAAAAAAATATACAAGTTTTGAGAGGGGTGCACGTGAGCAAAAATGTATCTAAAACAGTTCTGACATTGTTTGGTTGTTGTAAACCATTTCAATACAAAGTATTCCTATGGTATTGCCCATTAACAAAAAAAAAAGAACAAGAGCAAAGGCAAAGCAAGGAAAACATAAAGAAAGTCACCACGAGGCAATGCACTCCACAATCGGCTGTACGTGCATCTTTAAATGTCTATGTGAAACCTGGTTGAACCCCTGCCGGGCTCACCTTGGCATAGTGTCTAAGAACAGAGGAAGACCTGCATGCAAACAAAGAAAAATATGCATGCAAACGGGGCAACTATAGTCTTTCCTACAGACTATGCAGATAAGCTCAACTACTATGCATGAGTGTAACAAATGCATGTAATGTATGTTGCACCCATGTGCAACAAAGGAAAAGCAACAGCTTCAAACGCAAGAATTGTATACATGAAATGCATCTCAATGAATGAAATGTACACATCACTTGATTATCAATGATGTGCATTGAATGACATGCATTGAATGAAATCTACATAATTTGACCGCAGAATGTCTTTTGGTACATGCACTACCACTCTTCTAAAGTAGCAATGAATGAACAATGCATGCCAAAATGCAATGAATGCACAGATGGATGCAGATAGCCATGTGAAGACGGCATCAGGCGACGGAAATGATAAAACTGTTTAATCGCCGTCTTGGAGCATCAAAAACACGATCTAACTTTACTTTTTGGACGTCAAATCCGAATTACAAAATGGATAGTACCAATCGTAGGCAGCGGGCGACGCGATCTGACCTACTGTACTCTGTGTCTGTCTAAACACGAGCAATCTAACTCTCTAACTCTATCACACTGTCACTCAACCTATAGCGCCCGCAAAGGAAAATCAATCCCTGCAAATAGACGCCATTGGCAAAAATTTGGCATCTCTCGGCAACTTGAGACATAAAATAGGGTGTGCTAGGCTTGGTTGATGAGGGCTGTGCTCCTCGCAGGTGGCCGAATGGTCACATGGCTTTTGTGCATGTTTTGCGTGACTTGTTATCAGACTTACCAAAACGTAATGCAGAGGAAGGAAGAGGTGGCGAGACGGAGGCCCAACACAAGACATATGGAGATTGTGCTGTGCCGGAGTTGAGCCTCCTGCATATTCACATATTGCATTTGTGATGTGTGCTGCATACTTTGCGAAGATGCTATTTGTTGACTTCCTTAGGCCACACACCACAGCCTTCATCCCCTTGTTCCATTCCTAGCCCCTTACGGGCGGGGGTTCAACTGTGGCTCAAGGCCCAAAACCATATGATTAGAAAAAAAATTGTGAAACTTAAAACTCTACGTGAACTCAAAGAGCACCTCCAACTTTGCTCATCAAAATGACCACCTCAATCAGTTTACTTCTGCGGTCATCTTCCTTTTAGCTTGTCATTTGGGCTACAAAAATATGTGAAGCTCCAAGGCTGAGCTTTTTTCAACTAAGATCCGGAAATGTGTGTATGTGCAGGGACCCGTGTTGATGATGCACAAGCAACGTTCACATAGGGAATAACATCATTTGCAGTTTTAAGCAATGAAATCTCCAAAAAAAATTAGTCGCCATGTTCATTCCTTGATTGCATTGGAAACCACTATCACCAATGTTAGCGCGTGCTCAAAGCGCCGGAATGCGAAGATGTTGAATGGACTTCTGTTTGGTGTGTGTTACCATGTCCTAAATGTGTGTAGGACAATTTTGCATGCATTTTGCCACTTTATGCTGTCTATAGTGATGTCCTACCTTTGGGATATGTGTTGCCGTGTTTTGAATGTCCTCTGCAAGGTTGTGAGACAGTATGTTGTAGTACAGTGCTCTGCACGTGTTTCTGTGGATGTAGTGTTTGAATTTTGCATAGGTAAATGCGGATGTAGAATGCGGCATGGAAATGTTTGGATTGCTTCAAAAAATTGTACACAATATCCATTCTGCCCCCCCCCCCCCCCTACCATTTGTGATTTCAGTTGTGAATCGAAGTTGATTGCGCCGACTGCATTGAGGTTTTCAGCTATATTGCTTCCTTTGTGAAGTGAGCGTAGGGGTCGGAAGTCAAGATGGGGTGAACGGTGCCAATATATTGTGGTCGCAGTGCATGCTTCTCTCAAAAACTAATCTCCACAGGTTTCCATCAAAGTATTTTGTGAAACAAAAAAGCAACCAGGGGGTAGATGGCAAATACCATCCGAAAGCTTAGACAACATGTGGCTACAAATGGGCCTGGCAGAGTGAGGCTCGAGTTTTCACAACAAAAAAAAACCTTTTTTCGGTATTTTTCGGAAACGGCATGTGGCTAACAGGGGCAAACAAGAGGCAAAGCGTTTCAGAAAAAAATTGCAAAAGAACCTTCCTTTTGTTACAAAATAGGTTATGTGTTGTGTTTCATGGAGTTTCTCCATCTCTGTAAAACTTGGTCTCTTGTGACCTAAATAGGCACTTCACCCTAAACGCATACCCGCAAATCTCATGAATGCAAAAATGTGAAACAAACTTAGACATTTTATGGTTTGTTGGAATCTTTCTATCCATCGAATTATCTTCCAAAGATACTTTGTGGCATGCAGCCATAGGGGTAACGCAAGAGAACAATAGAGGGTTGAAGCAATACACCTTGTGGCAAAAAACAATGCACCTGGCTAGGCAACCCTTCAGAGCTTGCCCCCCAACAGAGAGGCATGTCATCACACATAATGACACATGTGGGGACACCCTCTCAGCCAAGACACATGGACTGGATGCGTGCCATGATGCTTTCCCAAATTACATGCAAGCCAGGCTTGGTGAAGCACCTACAATGGGGAGTGGGAGGGCTGGACGCCGACATGGTAAAACCTCCATACACCATCAAAAGACATCTCCCTAGCTCCCGAAGATACCTACCTACTTCCCATGATTTGCATGTGCTCTGTGTATTTGTATTGCTACTGTGTGCACAAGCATACAAATTGAACATAGCGTGTTCATTGTGATTTTGTTTTTGCAATGATGTGCACATCTTTATGTGGGAATGGACACTTAAAAAGACTTCATCAAAATTTGGCGTAAGCGTACTAGCAAAATATCAAATACCAACCAGATTGCTTTAAATGAGGCCCCCCCCCCCGCTGTCAATGTTTGTTCATTAAGGGCAGTTTCTGCCAAACCCTATCCTTGGCATGGCACAAAATATGCATGTTTCATATTATTTTTTTTCAACAAAATTCAGCCCCATTTGTTGTGAAATACTCTGAGGGGGGCAATCAATTCCGGAGAAAATGTTCTATTTGTATTTTTCTTACTAATTGTGCAAAATCACTGCACAGATTGTTAGATTGAAACCAAAGTGTCTCACACGAAATGGGAAACAAAATATTCCCCACTTTGGGGGCCCAATATCATGTCATAGCCTGAGGGATGCAGGGTGTAATTTGCTGTAAATAGCATTTTTGGCCACAATCAGTATCTTACAATGAGGTTTTGGTGAGGACCTTCCTTGACTTCTGCAATGCGTGTAACCCCCCCGCCCCACCACAAGCTTTACCAGACCCCTGTCCCCAGAGTTTTCAAAAAGCAACTGAAAATGACAAAAGCTGCCATGAGGTGTCCATAATGACACCACAAGCCGTTTTCACTCCTTTCCACGCTTGTTTGAACTTGCACATTCACCACCAATGTAAGCTGTAAAGTGTCCCCAAATCCCATCTTTGATGACCCCCAATGTGTTTTTTCCAGGATGACAGCAAGTGAACAACGACAAATTACCATGCCTTCTACAGAAAAAATCACAGTGCCTTCTTGCAAATGCTGACCCAACACATGGGGCAGACTTCAGTGCACCACAAAAAGATACCAAACAAGTTGTTCACTATTGACAATGGTGGTGTAAGACCACCCAGATCTAAAGTTTCTAATCGATGCATATACACAGGTACTGGCATGGCGATGCATAAGCACAGCCACACTGCCCTTGCACTGATGCAAATGCCCTGGGGCAGAAATGCATAAAGAATTCAGAATGGGACCCCCCCCCACAGACTTTGGAGCTATCCAAGGAATCACCACAGAAAATGTCTCGCCCATGCAATGTACAAGGGCTGGGGGGTGTTTAAAATTTGTGATGCAACTTCAACGACTCCAGCCAAAAAGCAGCATTCATGGGCGGGCAGCTTTACACAAAAGAAGAATTCAAGCATAGAAGAACATAGGCCAGAGCTGGGACTTGGGGGAAGGGTTGCTTGCATGGAAAAGCTTTTGTGGTGTCCGCAGCACCACTCTATCCCTACTACCTGACACAAATGTGTGAAAGATCACCCAGCAATTCACATGGCCATGAAGAGAGCACATGGGTCACAGGCACAGAGGAACAAACTGCCTCCCACCAGTTACATGGACTAATATGATGTGTCACCAAGCCTCAGCATGAATGGTCAGATGCCACCTATGTACTTATCTGCTTTTCCATGCTGTAACCGACACATTACAGTTTTCCCAAGACCATGCCAACAATATGTCTGAGCAACTTGTTAGGGAGTGGCAATGTAATAAGCATACCAAGCCAGCCACATTTGTTCCTTGCTGCTCGCGATGCAGGCACCAGAGGCTGTATGTTTGTCAGGGCTAATCTCCTTGCAGCAGCTGCAGTTGTCAAAATGTGGTTCAGTGCAGCTGCATTGCCACATCTATGCTACTTGACATTGGCAACGTGTTATCCCATAGCTGACTTGAAGGATGCATCAGAAGCTGTTTTCCCTTTTCAGAATATCCATATCCAATGACATGCAATTGACAGCACTCTGACTTGGGCTCCTTGGAGCCCATTAAATTTAAAAAGACACAGGTTATCTGTGCAAACTTCATGACTTGGGGAAATGGCGGCTGCATTTCACTGATTCTCGAGGAGCCTGAATAAGCGACCCATTGCATGATCCACCCGTAATCTTCACACCCAAACAATGCAATGCATTGCAGATTTGCGGGCAGATGCTTACAGACCTTTGAAGATGGCCGATGGTCAGAACAGAGCCTATGCCACAGACAACGTATGGACACCAAGCCTGGACAGTATCCTGGAGCAAAGAAACAATCTATTCATCAGGTACAATTGCTGTGTGTCTGCCTGGTGGGGGACATTCTGCCTCCACTGCATCAAAATCACACCGAAGTATCTGTGGTCACAGCCACACACACCCTTGAAATCAGAGGGATGAACTCGATGCTAAAAATGCTGGGGATGCTTTTCACCTGCAAAATGAGGGAGGGAGGGAGGGAGGGAGGGAGGGGGTGAGGGAGGTAGGGTCACCATGGGTGTGTGCAGGCGGGGCTAATTTTGCGATTCGATAACGCCACCCACGAAGAAGCAACCCAACGCACCTCATCTCCAGTTTCTTGCTAACGAAACGGCATGCAAATTGTCACCCAACCCCGCCCCTTCCAGCGGGCACTGTGCCAACCACGCTATAATCGGCTTCCCAAAAGCACTGAGTGTTATGCCATTTTTCAGGGGGTGTCAAGTGGTCCTGAATAGCAGGAGTTGGGAACACTTCCCTTTTATGGTGCAGTGGAGGTTCATTCGTTGATTCCACAGCACAAAATGTGCACAGCCCACATCACACTGCAACCAACATTCAGAATGCAAGCGAGCAGCGTACCATATGTGTGCACATGGGGCGCCCCGCAAAAAGCGGTCGCTGTTCCCACCCTGAAACAAAAGCCAGGAAACACCGCGCCTTGTTAACCCACGATGCCCCCCCCCCCCCCCCGGGCAGTGGCGCTGCACTCACATGCACAGCATTGATCGCAAGGATTGCATTCACGTCTCAACCAACCCATCCTCCGACGGTATTACAGTTGCAGGCACATATGCTTCCTCCTCATGCCGCCCGTAATGCCTTTTCACAGGCCCCCAACGCTGCACAGCACCACCCACACCTCAGCATACTTTTGTCGGAATGTTCATTTTGCAAAGCGTGAGCTCATCGCATACATTGGGGTATATTCACCAGGCCCAGGGGTTGCCTCCCTTTTGGAGAAGACAGTTTCCTTTTTTGCCCTGCAATGAAAATAAATACAGGTCTGAATCATGAGTGCATGGGGCAAGCAGTGTAGCAACGGATAGACAGAGGAGAAGCATAGCATTGGCGAACACCATGCACAGCAGGCATTGCAATGGTGCCAGTACATCTGGCCGGTACACAAGGGGAAGTACTTCTGGCTTCATGGTGGAATTCTGGCTGAGGGACCCACAAGCACAGAAAACACCTCAGAAGTCTTCACTTTCCTATCACTACTTTAATGCACACACACCCCACATTTGATGTCCTCTGCAAATGCCATGGCCACAGTTATGACCCATGAGGGCTAACAGCCTTTACTAGAGACAACCCAAGGAACTATGATTCCAAAATGGGGTGGAACCCTTGCACTGTGTGCGCTCTCCTCACTGTTATTCAGCCATATTGTCCGAGAAGGCTTCCAAATTGAGCCCCTTCCAACTGTGCCTCCAAACCACTGGGTGCCCTACTGTTCCCTATGTTCCCTATAGCCAAAAGAACATGCAACCTGGACAACAATAGAAACATTTCATGCATCATGGGGGCTGAATGTAATCCAAAGTAGGAGGCCACAGATGGCTACACAACACCTGCCATATCGGGGTCTCCACAGCAAAGAGGAGCAAATTAGCTACAACTCTGCTATCTTGGGGCCTCCAAGGTGGACGGCACTACAATGGTGACCTAACTCCTGCTCTCTGGGGAGTTCAAAGCGGGGAGGAGTAAGGTGACTTCTTACCCCGTGCTGTATTGGGGTCTCCAAAGCAAAGAGGTGCATTGTGGCCACAAAACCTTTGCCATCTCGGGGCCACACCACAAATGAGCGTGGATTGTGGCTACACAACCTTCCAACACCACCCTTGAGAGGGTAAAAAGAAATGTAATATGATGAGGGCAGAAAAACCTTTGAATAGCATTGGGCGACCGCATTACTATTTTGTACCATTTTTGCTTGTCCGTCCATCCCGCTTGTCTGTCCATCCTGCCCGTCCATCCGTCCCGTCCGTCTGTCCCGTCTGTGCATCCCGCTTGTTTGTCCATCCCGCAGACATCCCACTAGCGTCTGGCAAAGAAACTGGTTCTCAGGAGCGATCGGCCCCATATCAACGGCCGCTCAGTAATACCCGCGCCCCGCACCACCGGAACTCAGTAGGAACGTGCTGCGTCCAGTGTGTGGCTCAGTAGGACCCTGCTCCATCCGATCATGTCTGAGCCAGCAGATGCTAGTGGCAAGGCTGGTTCCGCCCGTTTGTGTGTCCCGCCTGTCTGTCTATCCCGCCCGTCCGTCTGTCCCGCTTGTGTGTCCGTCCTGCTTGCGTGTCCGTCCCGCTCGTCCGTCCGTCCCACCCGTTCATCTGCCTGTCCGTCCGTCTCACTTGTCTGTCCATCCCGCGTGTCCGCCTGTCGCACCCGCCCGTCTGCTCGTCTGTCCATCCCGCTTATCTGTCCGTCCAGCTTGTCCGCCCCACTTGTCCATCCGTCCCGCCTGTCCATCCGTCCTGCTTGTCCGCCTATCCCGCCCGTCTGTCCTTACCACCTGTCCATCCGTCCCACCCATCCGTCTGCGCCTCCTGTCTGCCCCTCCCGCTTGTCCACCGGCCCTGCCCGTCTGTCCATCCCTCTTGTCTGTCCGTCCCGCCTATCCTTGGGAGGCCGGGTTTTCGTTTCCAGTGTGGGGGGGGGGTCGATAGAGCCCTCCGGCCAGACCCCCCCCCCCCCAAAAAAGGGCTCAATTGACAGGACCCCCAAAATCCTACCGAGACTGACCCCCGGGCCTCGGAGGTGACCCAGACCCAAAAATCAGGAAAAAAAAATGGGATTTTTGGAATCAGCGCGTCGAGGGGGTTCAGAAAAATCATCATTTGCCATATATTTGGTGGAAAAAAAATCGACCAATTTTAATGCTCTACAAATTTTTCAGACTTCATCATGACTGATTAATGGTGCCTGTCAATTGAGCCATTTTCCCGAACCCCCTCCCCCCCAGTTTTTGGGGGCTCTATTGACCCCCCCCCCCCCCTGAAGTGAAAACCCGACATGCCCTTCCATCCCACCTGTCCGTCCGCCCCGCTCGCGGGCCAGTCCGTCCTGCCCGCCTGTCCGTCCGCCCCGCCCATCCGTCCGTCCCGCTTGTCTGTCTGTCTGGACCGTACTTGGAATTTCAAGGCAGCCACAAACTGCCATGGGCGAATAATGCCAAACGTTGGCCTTCATCCATCACTGTCTGTTGTCGGCTGACCACAACACACAACATCACCCGCTTGCTTCTCAACAGTGCTTTTGTAAGAGGTAGCTGCGGTTTGTGTTTTGTTATCCTTCTTCGATCACATTTTGCAGGGCACATGGCAAAATCAATGAAACCTAAGTGTAGGGGGACGATGGGTTGTGATGAATGTGCTCTTGTCTGTAGGGCATGGGCACATCAAATCAGAAGGTCAGGACGAAGCATTGTGACATGATGAATTTAGACTGCCTGTGTACCCTACGTACACTGGCAAGATTTCGAAACTCAAGCGCAGTAATCTATCTCTCCACACTAAACATGAAATCCGCAAGAGGATCCTTGCAACAAGAGTTGCAAGTTAATCCTGTGCAAAATTCAATGCGCAGATGATGATCTTGATGCCAATGACTTTGTAACTCAATACCCTACCAAATACTGCAACCAGCTGTGCGGTTATTACTCCACTGCTGCATACATGCATGCTGGGTCAGGGCGGAGTAAGGGCATCCCCTCTGAATTCTTTCATTCTATTCTTTCATTCTTGCTCAACCCAACCACCTCTAAATATCATTGATAAATTTGTGACAGATTTAAGCTCGCACCCTAGCATGGTATAGAGCTAGGAATAAGGGTGGTTTGGCACTGGCTGAACTGCATGGCATCTAGTGGAGTAGTATCAAGTCCTACAGCATGTGGACTCAGGCATCTGGCACCATGGCATTTCCCATTTGTAGGGGCAATTCCCACTAGTATGGCATGTGCACACATTTCGGAATCTCCCCATGGCAATTTTACCCGCCTGCCCATTCCATTCCCAGTTTTAACACATATGTCGACAGCAACCTAATTGAAAATGTGCCGGTCTCATGCCAAGCACAACAAACATCAACTCCTTGTTTGCGGGTGTATTCCTGTGCTGCCTACATGGAGGGGGTCAAAAGCCCCATGCACCATGCGCCATGCAAAATGCTTTACTTTGCCTTCCTTTGCAGCAATCGACAACGAAGATTGCTCAATTGCTTCCCAAAAAATAAAATAAAAATAAAATCTGAATGCAAAACTTACCCCTGCTGCCACTTGCACAAGCACTGCTGGAGACAGGCAAAACAATGGTCAGACAGGGATCCTGTACATAGAGAAGGAATGCCATGCGCTGTGGGGGTAGGGGGGGGCTGTTGCCATTTCAAAGATGAGTGAGCATGCCGGTTGGTACACGCACTCATTAACCTTTTGAGGAGGGAATGTGTGGGTGGGGAGGGTTGGCCCCATTACGCCAACATTTGCTCCAAAACAAACCCAAACAAATAAAAATGGGCTGCAGCCTGAGGCAGATCACAGCAACAACTCTTCACAGGCATGCCACAGCCCCTTTTTCACACTACAACCGGCTCATAAAAAATGTCACCTTGCATTCTTGGCTACAAAAATGTGGTCAGGAAAACAACAGGCACGAGTGGCCCTGAAAAGATGCACCGGCCCCTCGAAATCAGGGGGGAAGGGAGGGGCGAGTGCATGGAGGCTATCAGTCACCGGCCACCCGCCCCCCAGCCACCCTCGAATGGATGGACCCTCACGAAGTACCTGCAGGACCGGCGCCCCCCCTTTCCCAACTTCACCACAACTTCCACCAGCGCAGCGGTCACGCTGGTTTCCAAAACGGGGGTCTGGGGAAGGGGGTCTGAAGGCGCGTTCGCAGACTGCAGGGGTCAGGGACAGACCCGTGGTCAGAAGCGGGCGTGCACGCTTGCGCATGCTTACTTTCGATGGCTGTGCACGCTTACGCACGAGTACACCCCAACACTCCGCACGCTTGTGCACGCTTGGGCCTCGGGGACACAGAGGGGGACCTCCTGCTTAATCATGCACAGGTTCTCTGCAGAAAAAAATTGGTGCTGGAATTTTTGTTTAAGAGCCCTGTGCGCGGATAAAGCACTTAAGGGGCTTTCCGGTAAAAAAAAATGCACACTGGCGCACGCTTGCGCACGCTCACCCCTGGTCTGTGCGCGCGCTTCTACCCACGTGTCTAGTCAGGGATGCCCATGGCTTTTGTCGGTGAGTCTCCACACACCTGCCGAACGTGCCGCAGTTGTTCTGCCTTTGGTTTGGGTAGGTGGGTTGGTAGGCACAAGGCCCAGGACTGCTCTCGGTGATGGAGCTAGCTGCTGTCCGCTTCTGGCGAGGGAACGATGCCGGCGCACGGTAGCCTCCCTGAGGGACATTGTACGCGCAGGGCCCGGGGCTCTCAGAAAAGGCGTTGACACGGCCAGTCCGTGCAGAGCGCGATGAGCGGCTGAACGGCACGCCCTTCTTGGACAGCAGGGACTCGTTCGCGGAGTACTGGCAGGGCCCTGGACTGTCGTCCCTTCCTGCACCAAAGAGGGCCAGGCGAGAGTGACCACTTGCAAGCAATGAGCCGGTAGCCATCCCCTTCGCTGTTCTTTGCATATTTCAATTCCCATGAAATTCTGAGCATTTTGACTACACATAAGTGGGGGCGAACCACCTTGCAAAGGTTGTTATATCAAAACCAGGTGGGGCCACAGATAGGGGAAACGCCACATAGGACCCTTTGTTGGGCCATTCATGTACCATAGACCAAGGGGTCAACACCAGGGTTTTGCTGTGCAAAAGATGAACATGTACATGTAAGAAATCACACGCGCAAAACCTTCATGCTACCCGTTCAACAAACAATTTTGCTTTGCTTCATGAAAGAAGAACATGTCACAAGGCACATTTTGTGTCCACTACATCCTTGTATGCAAACCTGCCCATTGACAGCAGCTAGAATGGCTACCTCGGCATCTGAAGCATTAGGGACCATCCTTGCAAGTCAGCCCTGCATATTTGAAAGCTTGCCACCATCATAAAGGCCCCAGGTTCCCGAAGGCAACACACATGCAAACCCGACCAGTGCAAAATGCGCTGTAATTGCCGTAAACACCTGTTTTGAGACCTCAGGTTCAGTCCCGCCTGCCTTGCAAAGTGAAAAGATGGCCACAGAGTTGTCTGGATTTGGCCTTCTTGTAGCAGCCCTTGGCTTAGTGGTTGGGGTCTCAGCACACAAAGCATGCCCCAGGCCCCTTGCTGCTTGCTCCAGCTAACTCAGGGGACACCTATGTGGTGGTTAGGGCTTCAATTGTTGTTTGCTCACATATGTGATCACCAGGTCACCATCAAATCTTCAATTATGTCCTCTTGTGCCCTTGAAGCACGCTCCATGGACTTCAATGGCGCGTCCAAGGGCTGTTCCTACGAGGACATTGGCCTTCATCATGGCCCTTCCGGCGTAGTAAGCCCCATGATCACCACAAAGTCCTACAGGTCTGTGAGTCCCATACCATAGGGCTTTTTGGTGGTCAACGGGTCCGCCAAGCGTACCCTGGGACATTGAAAACATCGGCTTCCCCCAGTGAACAGGTTTTTTTTGTTTTTTTGAAGTTCATGTTGCCCAAGAATGCCCAATGTTAAGCCTTTTAATGCAATGTGTAAAATGCACACCATGAAGTGCGTGGAGAGCACACTGTGCAATGTGCAAAGTGCGCTTTGTAATTCTTTCTGCAAATGCGCATTGTGCAAGTTGCAGGGTGCAAAGTGCAAAGTGCACACAGTACACATTGTGCAGTGTGAAATGTGTGTAGTGTGCAAAGTGCAAAAGCACAGTGTGCAGTGTGGAAGTACATGATGTACGGGCGGGGGGGGGGAGGGGCAACCCCTTGGTTCTAGACGCCAACTAACCCCCCAACTAACTGTTGGCCGGGGGCCCCTTGGGGGGAGGAGGGGGGGGCTCACTCTGACCCTAGCCTAGGGTGAGAGCTAGGGCTAGGGTTAGGGCTAGGGTTAGGGCTAGGGTCACCGAGCTGGTGGAACCAGTCTTGGTTTTATAACCCTTTTTAGTGTCTAGGGTGGACCTACGAGGTTTAGCAGCAGCAGCAAGCAAGCAAGCAAGCAAGCAGCAGCACGGGCGAAATGGGGAACAATCAGATCTCCGTCGTGGTGCTTCAGATTCGGGTGAAATTTTGGTGCCTGATACCTATGGGTGTGAAGTACAATCACACAAAGTTTGAGCAAGAAACTCAACGGTGGCGGCCGGGAACGGGATTCGCAAGTGGCGGACCTCAGTTTCAAAACCTGCAGTTTAGGGCCAAAAACAGCCATTTTTGGGCCAAAAAAGCCCTGGAACACATTCAAAACGGCCAAACGAAGGGAAACGGTGGGTACACTCCACGTGCGGCTTGACTTCCCCGTGTCAACGAGCTCTTTGCGGCCCTCTAACTCCATGATACGTCCCGGAAACGGCCCAAAAAGGCCCCCAGAAGCTCCAAATGCCGACAGCCACAAACCAAGAATAGGCCATATCTTTGGCTACATGGCTCAAAATGCGATTCCGAGGGCACCCACTCCACCCGCAACCCCCCACTTTTTGTGGTTTCCACCCCTCACAATTGCCCAAACGGACGCCTAGACCCCAATACCTAGGCCCACTATGCTGCGGCAAGCTGCAAGCTCAAGCCCAAACAGGTGGGTGCCCAAATGGGTCCTAGACCATGTGCGACGCTAAAACAAGTGTTTTTGGACCGTTTTGAGCTTGTGGTGGCCCATTATGGTCCTCCGAAAATCCCAAAATGCCTTGAAAATGGGCTGTTTTGGGACCAAAAATGGGTCAAAAATGGGTCAAAAACGCATTTTTCCAAACCTCATCCTAGACCATTTGGGGTGCACAAACGGGTGAAATGAGCCCATTTTGAGCCGATTTTGGGGCATTTTGGCCCCTCAGAAGTCCAAAAAGCCTTGAAAGTGGGCCTCGTGGTGATGGGGTTCACTTGCAAGCTGATTTCACTTTGTCAAGAGCCATCAATGTGTGAATCATTCTTGATGTCCCTCACCAGTCATAGCTGATGTTCCCTCCCCCACCAGCTCGGTCCCAATATTCAGTCTTGATTAGGTGTAGGGTTAGAAGTAGGCTAAGGGTTGGGGGTGGGCGTTAGAGTCAAGGTTGGGTTTAAGGATAGTGTTGGGGTGCAAAGGGGACAAAATTTTCCTTAGGGCACATTTGGTGTTCATGGAGCATCGGGCGCCCATGGACGCCTGAGGGCGACACCTTTGGCAACTAACTGTTGGCTGGAGGCCCCTAGGGTGGGGTTGAGGTTGAGGTTGAGGTATCCCGGGGCCTGTACCGGGTTGGCCGTCGTCGGAGGGCTATCGCACTCTCCTTCTACCGTGGGTGCCCACCCCTGATCGGGCTGCGCACCGCTCTGCCGTGCTTGCCACTGCGCCCCTCGGGAGCCCAACCCGAGATCGGGCTGTCTCGTCCGCTTAAGGGAGGGGGGGGGGGGCTGGGTGTGTTTTGGGGGGGGTGTCGCGGTACCCTATAGGGCGGGGGGGTGCCCCGTGTTTTCTGGCCCCAACAGGGGGTCCAGCCCACGGCCAGCACCCTCGCTTTGTGGTGGCTGAAATTTGGGGGGGGGGGGGGGGGCAGGGGTAGTTGGCGTCCTAGGACCCGCGGAGTCGCCCCCCCGCGATGTACGGTGTGCCAAGTGGGAGCACAATCAGTCAATCAGTAAAGTCATTCAGAAGCCCCCACCCCAGTCCAAACACCTACACAGGGTGAAAAAACATGAAAAGAGGGTCTAAATCATGCTTACATGGGATACTTGATCGTTGTGAATGGTCCAAATATCACAAAAAAAAATGGTTTCGAAAATTCCATTGTCTTCGGCAAGTCCACCTCGTCAAGAATCACCCAAAACCCAAATAGGGTGAAAAACACATAAAAACATGCCCAAAACATGCCTTAAATAGGTTGGATGTCAAGAAAAAGAGTTTTGGACACTTCGATTTTCGACCTGTACAGGGTTAAAAACTGCATAAGCAGGTTGTGTACTAGTCCATTGGGTTGCCATGCCTAGACAAGGCCGCGCTACCACAGCAGGGGCACAAGGCACCGCAGCACTGTGTTGCACAAGGGAGACATACTGTTGAAATTGATATTGCGACGTGCCCTTGTTATGACCCCCCCAGGGGTTGACACGCTTGGATGTGAATCATAAGCGCTGGGCCCTGGCGTTACTTCACCACCCATCTCCAGGCGCCCGGAGGCGGAGTTGCTGCGGAAGCGTGAGGAGCCACCGATTTTGATACCTTTGACAGTGAAACAGCAACCGTAGGTGACGAAGTAGAAGCGAAACGAGGCAGACCCATCGAGTGGGTGAGCGAGAGGGCACAGTGCTGGCGAAACCTGACCAGCAAACCCCCCCACCACCCCTCAACGCCATCCAAGCATAATGCAAGGGGCCTCTGGATGGACTTCGCCACGGATTCCATGCAGCATGCGGACTGTTTGCCACCTCCAATCCACGTAAATTGTGCACAAATGAGTTGCACTCTGTGGCACGCACACACGCACGCACGCACGCGCGCACACACACACAGGATTGGATTGGATTGGATCGGAATTGCGGGTTTTCCTCACTAGTTCCTCGTAACTAGCCCCCCAGGGATGTCTCAGCTCCGAGGATGTTTGTGTTTGTGACCGTGTTCGTGTTGTTCTCTTGTGCTGTTGTGCCTTGTGGTGTATGCTCTGGGTGTCTGGCTGTTTGCATCTACCTGCTTTCGTGTGATTTCTCTTCCTCCTGCTGTTTTTGTGTCTGTTGCCTGCTGTAATTCTCCATGGACAATTCAATCCAAGCCCCAATCTGTGTGCCCACTGTGGTTTCTTGCTCGCGCCCCTGCGTGTTCGCCCTTCCCTGGGCTTTTTTCGTTCCCTTGGTGGTCCCCACTTGGAACCCTGGGCCTCTGGTGCGGCGCATCCCCTCCCCTTGGCTCTCACCCTGTTTTAAGCCCCTAGCCCCCCTGCCCCTGACCCTCCCTGAACACACATGCACTGAGCCTGTCGGGTAGCTTTCACTGCATTGACGGTGCTCTTGGTGTCTGCAGATGTCGCCACTGGTTCCCCCTTGTGTCCTTTATCTCCTGTAGTATGGAGGTGGGTGTTGCCCCTGTGGCTGCCAATACTGGCCCCCATACCACCCCTTACCCCCCTTGCCTTTACCGATGTGCCGTGGCTTCTTCTTGGGTATCGCTCCTTTGTGATCCACATCTGCAGAGGAGCGAGAGGTGTGTGGTAGGGATCCCGTGGGTGCCATCGTCCCTCGTGCTCACCACCACCCCTTTGTATCGCTCCCACGTGACCTCCCCTGTAACCCATCCCTTCTCTCTGGGCACGTATCTCTCATGGGGCATGAAGAGGATCCAGTACACCGCATCCCCCTGGCGGTGTCATTGTTGCACCGTCTGGCTGATGATGTCCCCACTGCCCCCCAACCAGGCCACCCACACTCTGGGCACTTTCGGGTGCCACGTCGTGAGGTACACCCCCCCCCCCCACCAGGACCACATGCGCCACTTGTGCCTGCTGCCCCTTTCGTACGACACTGATTGCCCCCCATAGGTGTTTGGGGTCCACGCTCTTGGTGCTGCGGGGTGGGGTATCCCCCCTGCCCATCAGTACTTCCGAGTTGATCCCTGGTACCCGGCTGTGTGTCAGGTGGGGTCTGCCTTCGTCCCCTGGCGCAGTCCCCCACCCTTCATACACCCACGTGTGTGCCATTTCCAGCACCCGATACACAAAGGCGTGAGGGTCCGTAACTCCCTCTTTGCGTAGGCCCTTGACCACTCCTTGCACGGGCCCCCTCCCCAGTACCACTGGCCATAGGCTCTCCCGCTCTCCCATGCGGTATTGTATTTGGAGCACCCTGCTTGGGTGTGTCCACACGATATGTAGACCCCTCCGAAAGCGTACTCCTCCCCACCGGTATTGCACATGTCCCTCCGGTGTCCCCAATTCATGTGCTAGTGCTTTCCCCCCATCTAGTGCAGCACCATGTGTTTTAGACCCGAGCAGTCATGCATGGCATGTATGTGTAGGTGGTGTACCCACATACCACAGTGTGCGCACTCTTGTACCTCGGCCTCCGGCTCCCACTCTGGTATGTCCGGGAACATTGCCCACGCTCGCAGCTCTCCCACCGTCTGATGTGTAGTGGTTGTAACTTTTCCCACTCCTTCATCGCTCCCTTGAGCTCTGTAATCTCCCCCGGCCACTCCCACTATTGTGGCTTTGACTCTTGTGCCCTATAGACCTTGAGGTGCGGCGTATCTTGTTGTTGTAGGTATTTCTTAGGGTTAGCCACCGGCTTGTTGCAGTGCGTCAGGAAGACGGCACTGTCCCCCATCCACACTTGCGCCACTTCCCATTGTGTACCCCCCCACTCGCCCCCTTTCGTGCCCCTGCGTCTGGGGCAGGCGATGGGGTCTCTGTCCCCCGTGTCGTGCTGTGCCTGCACCCACACCCACTCCACCGGTTGGGATAGGCTATGTACATGGGTCACCACTATGTCTAGGACATTGTGGGGTCTGTAGGTCAGCGTGCCCTCTTGCATCCTTTGCACTGCCGCCATATTGTCTGAGCACGCTAGCAACCTCTCCACCTGTTGTGCCCCCTGCTTCAGCCATTCACTGATGGCGCCGTGTCCTGCTATGGGAGGTAGTAACCTTCGACACGGAGGCCCTCTCCACTACGGTGGTGGAAGCCACCATGATTGGGGCAGGGGTGATGGGGGGACGTATGTGCACTTTCTGGGGGGCAATGCCAACCCGGTGGGGGGACACCAAAAGGTGCGCAGGGGTGCGGGAAAATTGGCTTGCGCGGGGGGGGGGGGGGTGTCGTTGGAGCCCCTTTTCTGGACCCCCCCCTCCTTGGCTCCCGTGACGGGGCCTTGAAAAAGGTCATAGATGGTGGCAAATAAAATTGAACTTCCATTGAGAGGGGGGGGGGGGGGTGGCAGCAGTGGTGGTATTTATGTCCGGTCAATTCCGGCTACATCCCATAGCAACAAAAAAATTGAGGAGATGTAGCGCCCCACCTTGGCCTCCTGCTGCCACAGACGATTGAGAGGCGGAAGTCAAAGACGACACATCAGAGAAATCGGAATCAGAACTTGAGGTGTCATTGCTTGAGTCAGAGCTAGAGTTGGAGTCCGATTCAGATGCAGAGCTGGAGGTGGAGCATGTGGAAGAGGCTGAAGTGGTAGGATGTGATGAAGGAGCATAGTTGGGATCAGCCAATTCGGAAGCAACGTCACGTCTTTCTGAGAAACACTCTGGACAAAACCAGGAAGAATGAGGGATGCAGGCAAAAGGGGGGACACAACACCGCTGATGATAGCCCACAGTGGTACTATGGTCACAATCACAAATCAAGATATCATTCCCCTCAGATGTCTCACCGCTCAAATAGATTGTGTAGACAATATCTAATCCATCAGAGTCCGGTTCAGTTTCCAGGACGTCTTGCACATGGGCCATTTCAGCACTCTCTACAGGCAAGCAGAAGTTGTGGATGTCCAAAAAAAAAAGCAGACTGTCCGCGTGCTGTGAAGCAGTTGGTACCGGTAGATCACTTGTCGCGCGACTGCCCCCTTGTGAAAGCAAAGCGTGCATGTGTGCGATCCCTCCCAGCCCCCATGTGTGATGTGCATTGGAGTACTCAATGTGACATTTTGCTGCAGCAAATTGTTGAAAAACAAGCAACCTTTTCTTCCGACAGTCCCGAGGAAACCCACAGCCACGAAACCCCCAACACACCAGCCAGGCCAAAGCGGACTACCATCACAGATTTTTTTTACGCCCGTGTCCCAAAGTTCCTCCACACACTTCTCATCCGTACCCCATACCCCAACTTCAGCACCCAGCCCCCGCATCAGCATTAAAAACTTTTTCACACCGTCTTCTCAAAGTTCCGTCCACTCTCCAACATCATCCCGGGACCTTGCTCACTTCTGGAGCAATTTGGTGCCTTGTCCCAAAGCCCCCCTTCACAACGTGCCCCGCGTGTACCCCAGTGCTGCCCCCACTATTGTGCCTGTGGTTGGCCCCATTGCACAACCCACAGATTCCATCTTCCATTCCATGTCTGTTCTCTCCATGCATGTGCACTCACTCAGTACGGAACTGGACATCACACCCACAGGTGCGCTGTATTGCATCCTGAAGCTTGCAGGTGGGGACTGTGCTGAGACCCGTTCTGTGCCAAAGGGAAAATCAAAACAGGCTGTGTTGCTTGACAGTGATGCCTCCCTTCCACCTGCTGAAGTGCTTGCGGTCCGTCGGCGCCGGTTTCAATGTGTGCTAGCCAATGCCATTGCCGGTGCGACATACAGTAAAAAAACTCATCATCAGTCTCATGTCGCACCCTGATGTTGAGGTGTCGGACACCTTCTCGCAAGATTTCAGGATGTACCGTCGCATTGTGCTGGATGGTAAGCCTGAGGAGGTTCCCCTCAACGCACGCTTCTCCATTGTGAATGCCCTCAAGTACCAAGAGCTGCACCATGCTGGGTTTTTCGATTTTCAGTTGCGTCGCATGGCATTCGTGCGTCATTTGAATCGTTTATGCACAGCAGTAGATTATAATAGCCCGCCCTCATTCAAAACATGCTTTGATTTGTCAATCTCCAACGATGCAGTCTGTGGTTTTTTGAATGACCCCATCTATGCCGAAGATGGAAATTTCATGGCACCTGATTCCGTGGAGGAGGAAAGGCAAAAAAAAGGGTGTACCTGTGTTGAAGGTTGACCCTCCCTCTTTGCACTGTGAAAATCGGTACTGTGTCACACAGCATCCCACGGAGAAACAGATGGAAGATGTGGCCCGAATTGCTTTGGGAAATGTCTCCAAAGTGGCACAGATTGAGAAATGGTTTGCATATCGCCGCAGCTTGGAGTTTTTGAAGAGTGAGGCTCGGTTAAAGCGGCGTTGCGGACAGGTGACTCCTGGTGTTTTGGCTGATGTGGAACGCCTCTTGCGACAGTTGCGTGGTTCATTGGGGATTAATGGACAGTGCACTGTTAGTAATTTGAAGCGAGTACTGATGAACTAGGGGTAAAACCCGAGTTGGTGCAGCGAGTGTACAACTACATACAAATTATTAGGGAGGCTAAAGGCTTTCAAACTGTCCAAAAGCCGTGCTGTAGTACATCTGTTATCAACAAGATGTTTGGCAACTCTCTGAGTGAGTGTCCACCTATCCGGGACAATCCGATTTCTATCGTTCAATGGGGTGGTGGAAAACATTTCAGACACAGGTCCATGTTCTGAGTTCCAAAACTCTTCATAAGCGTTGCGAGGAACACGAAAACACTTGAATGGAAGGGGTATGATGCTTGACATTTTCACTGGTAAAATGCAGAAAATTCAGATCTAGTGCGTGAAAAAAGATCCTTTTTCCAGGGGGGGCGGGATTCTCGGAAATCGGATATCATGCTTAAAACCCCCCCCAGAGCCAAATTTAAAAAAGGGGGGGGTTTTGGGGGGGGGGGTTTTAAGGGGGTTTTTCGCTGCGCGGGGGTATTGTCCGCGGAAACGGCCCCCCGCCCCCCCCCCCCCCCCCAATGAAGAACATAGTGTCGGGCACCTCCGAACAGTTGGGTATGCGGCCCAGGTGTGATCCGACAATTCGCACCGCCCCTACCAACGTCTATGGTAGGGTTTCATCGGCTTGGGTATTTCCGGCCGTGGGTATCAGAAACCTCGGGACTGTGGGTCTCCGAGGCGGTCATGGGGTTCGAAGTACACCATGGGGTTAGAATTGCAGTATGGGGGTTGACCCGCATCAAGGTTCGTCATGGGGTTCGGAATGCATCATGGGGTTAGAAATACACCATGGGGTGGGAAATGCGTCAAGGGGAGGGCCTAAAAGAAGGGGTGTGTGTGTGTGACTGTACTGGTCGGCCGACGCAACTCGGGAGGCCCTTAAGGCTATGGCTGGCCAGGCCTCCCTCCCTGCGCCATTGTGTGGGCCTTCCAGTCCTAGTGTGCATGCAACTACAAGGGAAGGAGAGGAAAGGCGAGAAGGTGTAGGGGGTGGGGGAGGTATCCGTTTGTGACGTGTGTGTGTGTGTGTGTGTGTGCATGTAGCTCCGCCTACTTCTTCCGCCCTGACGTCTTCACCGTGCAACGCTTCTTCGCATTTTGCTTGGTAGCGCTGATGGGCCGCTTTGTGCCCTTGCCAGGAACGGCTTTCTTTTGCGGGACAACTTCCACCCCGGAAGAAGAGGTGGAAGAGGAAGAAGATGAGGAAGAAGAGGAGCTATTGCCATCCTCGGAAGTTGCGGCACTCTCGTTACCGCTAGACGAATCGTTATCTGCGGAAGACCTAGATTCCACAGAGCTTGCATCCTCCTCCGGTTTCCAGTCCCGATCGGAGCGTCCAAGAGAGGCCGCAGAGAAGGACGCACTCTCGTTGTCCACCGCCTTTGCCACTTTCAAAGTGATCTTGGGCTTCATCACCATGGGGATTTTTTTGGCTCGCCCCTTTTTTTTCTCATCGTCCTGCCCAACTACAACCCATTCCGTCAAATCAACGCTGTTGGGTGGCACGGTTGGATGGCACCGAGCCAAGTGAGTTTTGATGTTCAAAACCCACGGGGTGGCACTGCACCCGGGAATAGGACATTCACGGGGCATGTTTTCTTTTTTGCGCGTGGCCATTGCGAGCTTCAATGGGCCCACACACGGGCATGTGCTACTGATTTTCTTGCCCACAATACTTGTGGTACACGTGCCTGTTGTGCGTCCACAAAAACCACAAGGTTCGGCCTCACCATGCATCCTTGGGTCCGTTACCACCTCTCCTTTCTGCAAGTGCACTGCCACATGATGACGCATCCTTGCCAAAGCAACGGCAACACCACAAAACAAACAAAATTCTGTTGCTTCTGCGGGCCGCACGTTAGTATGTGCCACACCAGCGTATGGCTCTGCACGCAACTGAGGACAATTGGGTACCTGTGCAGTTTTCACAAAGGCAGACAGGGTGCCCACTGGAATCAGCCAACGACCATCGGCATCCATTTGGGCATCCAAAAAAACCACATGCCCATTCCGAAACTCACATTCCGGACCAAACCGCCCCGTCCACCGCAACAAGGTTGGATCACTGGTCATGGCGACAAAAGGCAAAAATTGACCCGTTACGGGGATGGCATGTCCCGTCGCAAGCGCCTCCTTTGTGGTACCATAAACCCGTGCACCGTCAACGGTGCACCATGAAAAACTAAATGTGCCGATGGAACACGTCCGGTGCGAGCCCCATATGAAGGTCACAAGTGCAAGAAAGATAGCACCCACTGTGACCGCGTCCTCATCAAAATTGCAATTGTCAGACAATGCAACATTGTTTACATTCGTGGGGGTTTGACCAAACCGGGCGGTTTGTGCCGTGCGCCGCAGCCGATCGGTTGACGCATGTTCAACGTTGCCGTTGAAATACTCATTGACAAGTTGTGCAATATGCACGGTGTGTCCATTGGCGCATGTGACATAGGCTCGATTTCGGTCAAAACCATGACAACGCAGCCAGGATTCCAGGGAACAAGCATCGGTAGGATCGCTATCCTCCATTCCTTTGGTGTCCGGGGCGGTCCCCAAAAATTCGTCTTCTTTGTCCAAGACAAGGGGTGCACCACATGGTTTCAAAAGGGTTGCACCGCCTTGGTAAAGAGATTCCAGACATTGTGCGCAGATGAGCCAATCTGTGGGTGTTGCTCAAGGATGGTTGTGGCACGTGCTGTACCCCTTTCCCAAACCTTTTTGAGATCAACACTTTGCACACTACAATCCGCAGTGTACTCAAGTGGAGTCAATCGATCAATGGCGTAGCGCTGATGCCGCTTGCGCCAATCAGGATGTGCCAAAAAAATGTCTTGAATGTCCAAAACAGCCTGCAGGCGGTCCCGCAGCTGCAATACATCAAAATTGCGGTTGTGGTTCAGGGTGCGGGTGATGGAAAACAAGTTCTCGGCCGGTTGCGACCCCAATTGGCATATGTACAAGGATACCGTTGGGTCACGGACCTGCATGACCTTTACGGTGATGAAGAGGGTCTGAAAAGTGACTTGCCACCGCAAATACAAGCTTGTAGGTATGAAATCCTTTTGGTATTTATTGAAGGCGTACAACATCAATTGATGGCCCGTGGACAAGTCTTCCATAGCACAATACAAACTGAGCTTTGGGTTAAAATACCCCGACAACAATAGATCAAACAGTTGCCCGGTCAACCGCACATCAGGGATGGCCGCACGCAACGTCGGTGTCAAATCGCGCCCGCCAAGGCTGCAAGCGGCATCACCAATGCTTTTGAACAATTGTAAAAATGCAATTGCAAGGGGAACGTTTTGCTTGTCCTTCGGATCGTATGCACGGTCCGAGATCGGACATTGAAACACATGAGCCAAGGGTCGAATTGTTGCCACAGTAACTCGCATTCCTGACTCAAGTTGAAAACCACGGTTCAATCCATGTGACCGGCTGTTCTTGAAGAGATGTGGGGGATCAAAAAACATTCCCCCCCAGCAGGCAACATTACAATCAACACCTGGGATGTCCAGTGTTTGTGACAGTTGCATGCTACCACGGTGCGCAGCAGCCCGTCGCGGGTCACCGTCGGTCCCGGGTGACAACAAGTACCCACGTTCACATAGCTCTCTGGATTGGGCCCACGTCGTGTATATGTGGTGGAGCATATCTTGCATGTCATGCCGTGTGAACTTGTTACACGAGGCATACATTAAGAAGGGTATTCCGCTATGTACCTCACGATGCATGGGGACAATGAGCCACACGGCACAGACCGACGCCCGGTGAATGGTACCAGCCTCTAGCTGTTGCCGAAGGGCAAGCAAATCACTTTCACTTTGAATTTCAGGAACACCTGCATGCTCCATGCAAATCCATAAAGCACCGGGGATGCACCGCCAACCAATGATGGTACAATGTCCCCCTCAACCGCCACCTCATCCACACAAATGGAGTATGCACAAAAAGGCAATTTGCTTGGCAAGACGGCCAACATGTCTTCTGCCGTTATCATCTTGCCATAGGCAATTGGCCGATGTTTGTGCTTGGGGAGCACTTGATCCCTGCTTGGGGCACACCCTGCATGGTTTGCGGCAGAGCGGGGGGCAAAATCAGAAGTGGCCCACAAGTGGGCAAATTGGCTACCTCACCCCTGCCGTATCGGGGATCCCCGCCGCTTCAGAGCGGGGGGCAGAATCAGAAGTGGCCCACAAGTTGGGCAAAGTGGCTACCTCACCCCTGCCGTATCGGGGATCCCCGCCGCTTCAGAGCGGGGGGCAAAATCAGAATTGGCCCACAAGTGGGCAAATTGGCTACCTCACCCCTGCCGTATCGGGGATCCCCGCCGCTGCAGAGCGGGGGGCAAAATCAGAAGTGGCGCACAAGTGGGCAAACTGGCTACCTCACCCCTGCCGCCTCGGGGATCCCCGCCGCTGCAGAGCGGGGGGCAAAATCAGAAATGTCCAAAAAAAGAGCGGAAATGCAACGTCACCCTTGCATTGTGGGGTGTCCCTAGCTAAGGGGACAAAATCAAAAGTGGCTGAATTGGGAGCAAGGACAAAACTGTGGATGTGCAGTCCAAAAGAACAACACCAGAAAAAAAATCGCACAAATGATGTATGTGCGTCGAAAAACACCCTTAAAACCCCCCCTCGGACCATTTTAAAAAAAGGGGGGGGGTTTCAAAACCCCCCACGGTATCGGATTTCTCAGAAACCCCCCCCCCCTGCCTTCCCCCCCCCCTTTCCTTGTGGGTGGGAGTAAGGAAAGGAGAGGTGGCGTCCACCTTTTTAGCCCCAAGGGGAATAGGGGGGGGTCTGAGTGTGTATTTTGCTTAGCCCACTTTATAAGGGGGTCGGCCATTGCGACTCCTGAGGAGGTGCCCCGGGCCCCGGGCCCCGGGCCCCGGCCTCAGTTTTTTCTTTTTCCCCCTCCGCTTCGGATCTGCCACAAGGGTGTCACACCTGCGAGACATCAAAACCCTAGCATCACGGTTGAGCGCACGAGGGAACTGCCCCCTAGGTTCTGCCCGTGCCCCTTTTATACCCTGTAGGGACCGGCGGGAGTTCGTTCCGGAATTCAGTGAATGGGACTTTACCATGGGTTCTGTCACAGGAGCCCCATTGCCAGACCCCCCCCCCTCCTTCGGGGGGCTCCCATGACCTGCCCCCCGCGCAATCCAATTTTCCTATTGCCGAGGGAAATAAAAAGATGGGCGGTCACAGTCTAGCCCAAACTACTTAGGCCACGCTAACTGCCCACCCCCCTACCCACAGGCTGGGCTCCGCGGGGCCATACTAACCCCTTGTGACTACACCCAAAAACAGGGTATGGATTCTGCACCTAGGGGACCCCTTGCACCTGGTAGGAAAAAATGAGTATCTCTATTTATCTAAAATGTTATTCTCATGTAACCACACCCCAGTTGTCAAAACACAATAAGCATGTATGCATACTGGAAAAGCAGAGGAAGAAAGAAGGTTTTTGGAATACAACAAACCTTTCCAGTGTTACACACAAATGCATCATCCACCGAGGCGATGCAGTGCAAGAAGTAGGGTAGCACACACTTGGCAAAGATTAATGCACCATGTGTGTGCCCAATAACTGTCAATTGACAATCACTCAAATTCATGCATCATAATCGAGGTCTCTATTTGCCATTGTTGAGACCTCTGAGCGAAATTTCTTCCAGCTTTACAAAAATGTAAAAACGACCCCTGTATTCCGGGAAATGCCGGAACCTGGGCGAAATTTCTTCCAGCTTTAGTAAAACACAAAAAAACAGTGCTCAAAACGTCAATAGTATCTGCAGAGACAGCGCACAACGACATTCAGACGTGTAACAGGGAAAACATACAACACAACAGTCAGAGCACACACCATTGTCACTCTAGCGCCGCTTCCTCAGGCCAGGTGCCTTTGGTTTGGCACCCTTTCCAGTAAACTGCCCACCATTTGCTTGTGGTGCCTGGGCACCAGGCATCTCATTGTTAGCACCACCAATGGCATCACGTTCATTCTGTGTCTGCTGCGACGGTCCGAAATGGGCTGCAAACGTGCCCAACGCCTTGTTGGGTGGAGGCTTTGATGCAGCCTTGGGGCTTTGCTGTGAGCTGCTTGCTGCAGCCTTTGGTTTTTTGGCCTTGGCGGGTGTGCTGTCCCCCTGCTTGCCGGTTGACTTTGGGGGGGGGGGGGGGCGTTTCTGGGACTCACCGTCCTCTTCCTCTGGCTGGGTGGCCTCCTCTTCTTCATCTACATACCTCCTTCCTGTACAATCCACGAGAAAACCATCTGCAAGGTCTTCACAGACTTGTTCCCACTAGATTGGTGCCACAGTGTCGCAGTTTGACACAGCAGCCCTCAAATAAGTAACAAATGACGCAGGAACATACTTCTCCTCAGATAAGTATGCAACTGCAATGTTCACAGGAAACATGCTTTGAATGGACAGGGCTGCAGAAAAATCTGGCTGCTGTGTGCAAACCATTACCCATGTACTATTCGGCTGAATCAAATCTAATGCATACAGCAAATAGTAGAACACTTCAACAGGAATGGCACTCGTCAGGGTGCCTTGGCTTTGGCTTCGGTTTGGCGGCTGGTTTGGGCTCTGGTTCTGGTGCGGGGGCGTCAACAGCAGCAGTTCCCTCACTTCCACTAACATGCTCTTCATCATTCACCGGGTTTTTGGGCTGTGTACCAACAATTTGAGAGACTTCCATACAAGACATCGCTTGAAAGATAAAGAAACATCAGATGCAGAGTGTCAACATGAGGATTTTCGGGTGCTGAGACAGAGATATTAGCCAACTTAGATGAAATTCGGAGAAACCAGGCTGAGAAACAGAAACTGCCGTACAACACGGATGACACAGTGCTGAAGGCTATGAAATTCACGTTGATCGGAAAGCTGGGCGAAATTTCGCCCAGGTTTGGCAGTTTCAAATAATACCAGGCACAAAATCATGAAATTCGGGCGCCTGGGCGAAATTTCGCCCAGCTGGAAGCACAATAGCATATAACACAGTCAAATCAATCCCAACCCTGTGTACTATGTCCCAAATCCTCTTCCTCATCAAGCATTTCGAGTGACAGTGAGGCAAAGGGCAACATATCAGGCACAGGACAAGCAAAGAAACAACAGGAGGGGGGCTGGAAGAAATTTCGCCCTGGATCACTGATTGGTGTTTTTGACCTATACATTTTGCAGAAGAGGCGGAGCTGGGGGAAATTTCGCCCATGGTCATCAAGACATCAAAATATGTATACCTTTTTTTGCTATCCGGGGGGGCTGGGGGAAATTTCGCCCAGGTCTGGGAAAATTGGCAAATAGAGACAGTGAATTTGAAGGCTATGAAATTCACGTTGATCGGAAAGCTGGGTTTCGCCCAGGATCACTGATTGGTGTTTTTGACCTATACATTTTGCAAACAGGCGGAGCTGGGGGAAATTTCGCCCAGGGTCATCAAGACATCAAAATATGTACATCTTTTTTGCTATCCGGGGGGGCTGGCGGAAATTTCGCCCAGGTCTGGGAAAATTGGCAAATAGAGATAGTGAATTTGAGTTTCAAAGTGTGTATGCATAGGACACGCAATAAATGTATAATTATTCTTCACCACCTATTACAGTATAGGCGACACATGGAAAACATAGACACAAAAACAAGACACAGAAAAGGCGACAAAGTGCACATGTTTGGGTCATAAGGGGCGGGTAGTTAGCGTGGCCTAAGAACTATGGGCATGGCCGGTATCGAAAGGCATAGCCCACACCATCATAGATGGAGTAATCGACAACCGAATAATATACAAATCCGTGGTCAATATCCCCATGGAAGAGGTATGTGGGGAGATGATGGGGAACATGACAAGGGTCTACAGGGACGCCTTTGGGTTGGCAAGGGGTACCCCGAGAACGGCGGTATACCAAATCTTGGGAGTGCAACGCCCAGACCACGGGCTATGGGAGACAATGATTGTCGAACTGTTGACAGCAATGAACTCGCAAAATTTTTTGCTCAGGGATACACTGTGGGGACACTACTAGCGAGAGGGCCACAGGGGGAGTATGGTAGACCACGACATGCACAGGGTACGTCAGCGACTAAACCAACAAGACATGAGTATACGTAAACACAACAAAGAGGGGGGGGGGGGGTCAGTGTGAAGTGGTCACGCCGCCCTGGGAAGCACGCCGTATTACCAAAGTAGGGGATGCCAGCCAGAGAGAGCACTGGGGGGGGGGGAGGGGGGCAGTCATAGCCGTCGATGAAGAGGCTTTGGCCTCTGGTATGTGGCCTGCCCCTCAGGCGACTTTGGGTTGGGCCGTTCTGATGTGTCCTTCATACCTCTCAAGGTGCAATCCCCAGAACTTCGACACATTGCAGCTTTAAATTGTCCCCCCGCGCTAATAACAGCTCTGGCACAGTGGAGGGTAGCCTGTGTTTGCGCTAGATCGAGCCCCAGGACTCCCGTGTCGTCGATGAGGCCCAGCGTGCCGACAATGTGCTTCTCTGTGTCCCCCTCTATTGGAATTCCCACGCTCCGATGTATGATGTCTTTGTGTAGGGGGGTGGTGGCAAACACATACAACATAGGGTCCAGCCCACCCCCTTGGACCACCCCCCCCAATCTGGGCATACCACTCTGACAGCCCAAAGGCTGTCACCACGTACGTTCGTATCTCCCCATAGAACCTCAGGATGTCCCTTGTGAGGGCTCAATCATGGTCGGTCACAGATACTGGATGCCCCCGCCCAGGCAATTCAAGCCAATGTCCCAGGTGTTGTCCACAATCAACTGCTATGCTACATCCAGTCGTTAAGACACAGCCTGATATGTACACGAGCATCCGACATGCCGCTTCCTGGAAGCGGGTGCACACTGGGAGCAGGCGGCAGCTGCCAAGCCTGATAGCATAACATATAGCCTTCGTGTGCCAGCGCCAAACACATAGGGCACCTGTCGTGTCAGAACAAATAGGGCATCACAATGAACAAAACCAAGTATGGTGCCCAGCGTCACAACAACCCAAAAGCAAAGTGCCCCAGGAAAAACCCCGTTCACTGCATGAGGTCGAGGGGCTCCGATTCCCGTCCCCGTTGTATGCGGTGTCAGGCGCCGGTGGGGGGGTTTGGGTCTCTGTGGATCCGTGTTGCTGCAGGACGTTGAAGGGCTGCGCCTCCCCCCCCTTGTATGCGTGATCCTGTCACAAAATGGGGTTGTGGGGGTCCCCGGCCCTTCCGAGTGATTGGTGACTGTGGGGACACTCGACAGGTGGCTGTGCGTAGACTCCTCGCTCCTCGGGCTGTCTGGCATCTCAACTAAACCCAATTGCAGCCACACATCACTCTCATGCCCCTGATCCGAAGGGACATCCGGGGTTTCCTCTCTTGGTCCTGGTGAAGCAATACACTGCTCCCTTGTGATGTCCCCCACCTCCCGTCCTATTTTGTCCGCCACTTGCTGTATGATCGGTTGCGCCGCCTCGTCAAAGGCTGCCGCCATGTCCAAAAAGACCGCCGACGCCCTCCCATGGGTCCGGAGGCTGTGGTGGAGGAGCGTGTGCAGGCGGCGTCTTAGTCCCATGGCACCCGCGCCCTTGTATGCTGCGAATTGACGCTACCCGTACATGTGGGGGGTGAAGCACCCTTGGAGATAGTGGTTCAGTAGTTTGGCCTTTACCCTGTGGAGAGCTGTGAGGATGTTGATGGGACGTGTGTGTTTGTTTATGTCGTCCCTTGTGGCTTTGTGAAACGCCATGCGTAGGCTTCTTTGCTGTCCTCCGGCCATCGGGTTAGGGGGTGGTTCATGATGCCCAGTACCCGTGTGGTGAAAGGGCCGGAGATCCGGCAACTTGCCCCCAAAGAGTGTGCGCAAAAATACAGAGACACACAAACACGCCTGCCGGACATGTGGCTGAGCAACATTGGGGTGGGGGACAAAGTGAACGAGGGCCAAAACTCCATGCAACAACGGTACCGGTCGCAGCAAGTGGGGGAACACACAACACACATCCAGTTCATACAAATGTGCAAGCAGCTGCCCAAGATCACCAATAAAACGGAAAGCATTGAAGGGATAGTACTGGGAGGTTTGGGATCCGAATAGGATTCGCACCACCACACTGTGGGTTAGCTGTAATACTCTCATGGTATCCCCCCGGAGCCACACCGCTGACACCGCCTCCCACTGCGCTATGGCCCCCAAATACTTCTGTGGTAGCTTGCGTTGCTTGGCCTCTCCCCTACGTTCTTGTCCTTTGAGGATGAGGCCTGCTGCTTTGACCATGTCATGCACTTCCTTGGCCCCCCTTTCCTCTCCTCTCACTCCCTTGTTCATCGCCACGACCCCCTTGCGGTACAGCTGCATCCACTGCGAGTGCGTCAGCCATGGGCGCGTCATTGTGACGTCCGCAAGTTGTTCCTTCGCTGCGGCTGACCACTGCTCCATGGTCACAGGCTGCATGTGCGCCGGTGCCGAGGCCGACGTGTGCTCAGCACCGAGGACAGCCCATACTACGGTGTGGTATGCAACATGTTGGAGCCAATGCGCTTGAGGGGTCCCCCCATACCCCTGCACCACCACAAAGTCCTTCGGGAGCTGTGTGTCATTGCACATGGGCACTATGGCACCTCCCATACGTTGCAAGATGCGCTGCAGCTTGGGGTGCTGTCGAATGCCCCGATTCCAGTCGCCCCCCCTTTTTGCCTAATGGTAGCTCATTTGTTGGTGCACGTGCTCCAAGAGTGAGCGCATGCTTCTCAAAGTTGGCTTTGTTCTGCCGGAGCGCCATGTGGCACGTTGTGGCCGTGCCCACTCCAATGCCTGTCTACACTAGCACTGCTAGGGCATGTCGTTGGTCTTGCACCACTACCACCTTCTTGCCCCACGCAACCTTGACCCACATTTCCGTTGTCGCACCTTGTTGATTGGTTTCCGCCCGCAAACTCTAGTACCCCTGCAGTTCTCGTGGTCAACGCACAACACCCTATGCCTCCTGGACCAGCACCACATCCGCTTGGATTTCCGTCACGACTTGGACTAGCTGATCCCATTTGCTGGTTGTCCCCATGTCGGATTTGCGGTTGATGCTCTGCAAATTAGCCGTGATGACCATGGTGGTGACCGTCCTGTCCCGTAGCCCTTCAGGCACCTGCATGTGGCCCAACGGTAGCGCCTGAAAAGTAGGTTGTTGTACTACTAGGGCAACCCAGTGGAGCCATACGTGGGCTGTTACGTGATCCGGGTGCCTGCGGACTCCTACTCGCACGTGCTCTCGCGCTATAGGGTGTGCCCTCACGTCCCATTGAAGGAGGTCGCACATAGTGTTCCACCAGTGTGCCACGTCCATAGCAATGTGATGTCTGCGCCTCTGCTATTTGCTTGCCGCGACGCACCACGGTCTGGGTGTTGTAACCCCTGCGGATCGCCTCTACAATGTGCCATAGGTGGTAGTCTCCTTCCTCTAGCCAGTCGTCCCCTGTTAGGGGGGTACTGAAGACTCCATGTTGGGCCACGATGCCCTTATGTTGGGCCACAATGCCCTTGTTTACCACGATGTGGAAGTTGGCTGCGCCGCACGTGTACCGTGTTGACATCACTTCGCTCCGTGGGCCGCTGCTCGTGCCCCCCACCATACATACTTGCAAGCGTGAATTAAACATTGGCCAAGAGGTTTTTGGCCAGTGGCCAGTAGACTGTTTATTTTAATGTTTATTTTTGGTTTTCTTGTGTTTTTTGTCAAAAATGGTAAAAAAAAAACAAAATGTTTTGACTGGTATTTACTTTCTTGTGTACATGGGCCTAGATCCATGCTTTTGGTGACCATCCATTGAGTGGTCCCATCTTTTGTGACCATATCTACTTCTTCCTTCTTTCGTTCGCGCTTTCATGTTCATCTTGCTTGCTTGGTGTTAATGCCTGCATAGTTGTGCCAATTACCTGATGCTTTTTGCAAATTCCTTTGCGCTTTCTATTTGCTGGAGGCTGTTTTCATCCAAATTGCCTTGAAATACACATTGCTTTGTCCGGTCAAAGCTAACGTAAATGTAAACTGATGGTTCATTTTGTAAACAAACCACCACGGTTTTTAAGTTTTCTCTGCAAAAAGTGGAACAACGATGCAGCAGCTGACACTGTGTTCCCATGCGCCCTGCACATGGAATACAAGCAATAAACAATTTGCAGCTGTCACTTGCAGACCGGGTGTCAAACTGTGAGAGGAAGTGTGTGAGCTTAAAAGTCTGGAGGCCATTCGCTACGTGCTGCCTCCCTCTCCTGCAGCGTGTCGTGCTGCTATCCCAAGCACAACAACCGCCCCCCCTCTTCTTCTCCCTCCCCCCCTATTTCCTCCCTCTCCGCAACGCTCGCACCGTCGCCACAATAGACACACATGCACACATGCACATGACATGAATGAATGGCATCAACGAGTGTAGATGGCGTGTCCGTGTGCCCATTTATGCCATGACCCATATCCCACATCTTCCCACTATGATGAACCATGCCGGCGGACACAGAATGCTAATCACCTGCCTTTACTTGCACCAATTTCCAACTTTGATACCCTCAAACATGCACAAACGCACAAATACTCTACAAATACGTCACAAAGGGGACAAAAACCATCAGCAATGAATGCAGAAATGTCAATAAACACCAACAAACGTCAATAAACAACGGTTATCCCCCTCAAAAGGGCATTTTTTAAGAAAAAAAAACGCATAAACGCGTCTATTTGCCATTTGGCCAGTGGCCTGGCCAGTACTTAATTCATGCTTGCATACTTGTCGGCGCCCGATCAGGTCCCCTCCTCCACACTTACGGGCGATGCATGGGGGCACCATTTGCTGCAAGGTTAGCTGGTGCCCCCCTATGTCCAGGCATAGTGCGGAGGTTCCTGGTGGCAACACCGTGAGACAAGAGCGCGGAGATTGCAGTGGTGGCGGAACGAGACCCAGGGAAAGTGGACATGTGGACGTCAAGGAGATGGAGGCCCTAGAGGCCATGCGCAAGGTTGGCGGCGTGGTCCCGAAGGCAGCGTCAACGACCAGCAGCAAAGCCCACCCGGTGACCATCCCAGCAACTGGTATGTTCCAAATGAGACCTTCACAAGACCAGTGGCCCATGCTCCTCCCCCCCTACGGGGCACAAGGTGCATTCATCAGTGTGTGGGGGTTGAGCGAAGTTGAGGAACTGGATGGGATTGTACATATGACTCAATGGACAGAACAAGAACATAGCGACCACCAGGAAGTGGTGCGGAGGTATGCTATCTGGCAACTGCAAAAGGAACTGGCGGAGCATGGCCTTGAAGTTTGCAAAGTCGAGCCCTATCCTCGGGAACAGGTCCCGGCAGACCCTGTACAGGTCGATGGGGTCGACATTGCTGATGCCTTATGTGGACCGGCTTGAGCTGGTCATTGAGCTTGTCTATCCACTGTGTTGTCACTTGGGACTTGCCGCTCCCTATGACGGAGTTGTCTTGACGTTGTTGGTCGTCCCTTGCACTTTTCTCTTTCTCCGGCCTTCGACCCTCATCCCCGGCGGACTTGCTTTTGACCGGTGTGTCCACTCGTGCTTCCGCACCCTTTTCTTTGCTGCCCTCTCCACTATTGTTGGTGCGGCGCTTTTTGCTTGGTGTGTGTGGAAAATCCTCCACTTGGTGTTTCATGGGGGACATGTTCAGCTTGCGCTTGCGGTACCTTTCTTGCTGTGCAGTGTCCATTGGCATGCCCGTCCGCCTGCGTTTTGCAGAGAAATTCTAACACGACTTTCTTCCACCACTGGACTTCTTGTTCCCTCGCCGTGCGTATCCTGGACGTGACCTCCTTGGCGATGCCAGCCCCTGGAATGAGGAGCACATCCGCCACGACACTCTCAGTGTGCAGCCGGGCCATGGTAGCCGCTAGATCGCCTTCCTCTATTGGACATATGGGGCTGAGCGACTAGAGGAGGTGTTCCACTTGCTGTCGTTCCCGGCGGACCCGAGTCACGGACACGTTCTCCTCTTCTCGCTGTGGCTCCAACGGCATATCTTCGGTGTCTCCCATGATTTGTGGTAGCATGTGACTCCATACCCGGCGTAGGTCATTCTTGCTGTTGATTCTTGCTCGCGACCACTCGCCGGCCACACCCTTGACACTCACTCTGTGTACCACTTCCATCATGGCATCCGCCGTTTTCTGCTTGTCCTTGATGTCCTTGTAAGTTTTTTGGTATTTGGCTGCCGTGGAGTGGTACACCGTGGTACTTATCTTCTTCTCATCCGCCGTTGTGAGCTCGTGCGCCAGCTCCTGGAATGTCCTCGTTTCAATTCCTCGATCCAGTTCTTGTATCCTGCTGCATACGTCTTCATCGACTTTTCCAGCCCACAATAGGGGCATGAGGAGCTTGGCCCTTGGGCTGTCTTTCGTCAGCCACTGCTAGAGCTCCTCTTCCACCTCTTCCCCGTCCTCGGGTATCCGGCGCACTTGGGCCGGCAGCTGGGAGCCGCAAAGAACTCCGCTCTGCAGAGTGAACGCCATTGCTGCCAAGAGTTAGACAGTAGGGGTCGGGGGGCATGTGTTCCCTGAGGATCACTGGGCCTCCCGGTCTTGTTGCCCTGTAGCTCATTGCACCCAGGGGTTAGGGTCGTGACTGCTTCATTGTGTCTCCCCTCCTTCCCCCCCTCCCCTCATGGTGACACACCGTGGCCGCAGGGTCGAGCGTGGCACGTGATTGTTCTGCAGACTTTGGTAAGCCTGCGCCCAGGGCTTAGGGCTTAGTGCCTGTGTCCACATCTTTTTTTGGCGCCGTGGGTCCCAGGGATTAGGGTTGGCACCTTTCTGTGTCGCTGTTGTACCCCTGTGTTTGTGCCCCCCCCCCCCCCCTTTTGCATACGTATGTTCCGCCGCTTGGTCATTGTCTTCCGCCACCTGTGCAATGGGCAAGGGAGAAGCAGGAGGCAGCAGGCAGGTGGGGGTTGGGATTAGTGGACGCCTTGTTGTCGTCTGCTCCTGTCATTCTCTTCTCTGGACTCATGTGCAAGCACGACATGCGGCCTTATCCCTGTACCTCCGCCCCTTCTTGTCTCCCTTCGGTTTCTTACCGTGGTTTGTTTGGCGCCTGTGTTGGCTGCGCCTGTGTCTCCCTTTCGGTGGCCTCTCGCTCTTGCCTGTTTCTCCTTTATTGTTTTTTGAATTTTCCAACCTCCGTACGGAGCTGAGCCCTGGGAAGGAAAACACACACACACACACACACACACACACACACACACACATACACGGACACACACACACACATACACGCACGCACGCACACACACACACACACACACACACACACACATACACGCACGCACACACACACACACACACACACACACACTTTGTGAGAGAAACCACACACAAGCACGCACACACACATACACACACACACACACACACACACATACACATACACACACATACACGCACGCACGCACGCACACACACACACGCACGCATGCAGCATACTGCCCGCAACTTACCCCCACCCCCCAAGCCAATTTACCAATCCACTGGCAAATGGGGCCGTGTTCCCTCCTTCCGACGCAGGTCAAAAAGCACTCACACAGGCACTGGGATGCATATGCAGCAATGTTCAAAACGGCCATGACTTCAGGTTTTGGAAACGCCAGCATCATCCTGACCTTATGCCAGATCATCAGTTCTCACCTGCCCACTGTTTGTTGAATGCTTTGCCTTGCTGCCCTTGCAGCGCAAACCAGACCAGCAGTGAATGTTGCTTTGAGGTCACCGCACTCCCACGGCTGTCGAATGTTTCTTCGCTGTCTGGGGTCAGCTCATCCCCCTCCCACAGAACCCGATCAGCCTGCGGTTAGCTCGTACCCTGCCAGCAACGACCCACACAACTCATTGCCCGCACATCGTCCACTAACCCCACTCACACTGGCATTTGATATCCCCCCACCCCCGAGACCCTGGTGAATGCAATTCTGTAAGCCCCAGTTCTGTCCAATGTTCGAAAGGAGGGGGGGGGGGGGGGCTGGGCATGGCTGTAGGGGGGCCAACAAAACAAATTGTGTTCAAAACCCTCAAAAAAGCGGTGATGCTCGGATATTGTTTGCTATGCACATGCTTTGAAAATCCGTTCCAAGGCCATGTGGTGCATTTGAAGGGGTACTGGCGTCTGAGACCTGAATATGGCTCCTTTTTTTTTTGTGTTTCGAGCCTCGTAGTAATCCATAAACCTGTTGGAGGGGGGGGCAGTGATTGTTCGTTCCGGAGGGGGTCCATTGGCAGGGCCACAAGCAGGTCAACAAGGCGGTCCACGCATGCACCTCCTGGTCTGGTCTGCATATGCAGCAACGTAGGGCATGTAAGGGGGGGGGAGGGGCAAATCAAATTCTTCAGCAACAGACTCCAATAGTGGTGGGAGGAATGGCACACTGAATTGCATCACACCCTTATTACTCAGTGTACTTGTTGCAGCACCATAACTTCCAGGTCCAGGGGAATCTGTCGCCCGTTTCTCATCAAAAATGGGCTTCCGCCGGGACGTGCTGAACCGGGGAGCCTTGCTCCTGTCCCTGGCAAAGAAGCCTTGATGGTCCAACTGGTTCCCATCATAGAAGGGCATCTACGATGACTTATGGGGATCACCAAAATCTGCAAATGCACAGATACAAAAAAGCTCATCTGAGTTCAAACTTTCAACACTTTGTGCCGCAACTGTTAATCCCTGTGGTTGTAGGAACAAGACCAAGCAACTGCAGCACACAGCCGTAGGCAGAACCAGACGGGGGGGGGAGGGGAGCAACAACACATTCACATTGCAAAGCGGGACTACAGCAGGGCAAAGCGTTCTCAAACTGTAGTTCTCAGTCCCGTTCCAACCATCTCAACGAGCTATGTCCACAGGTCAGAACGCCATTTGTCCACATTTGCACCCTCTCTCATCTGCCGAAGCTCTGTTACTCATGCTGGCTCGGCATGTGTTTGCACAAGAAGCGCAATACTACTCCACATAAACACGCAATCGTGCATCAAAAACACACCCCTGCCCATGCTGGCACTGACTCGGCTAAACATGTGGTCGCACATACCACTGTACTTGGTGAGGGGGGAGTCCAATTCCATCACTAGAGTCACCCATGGACCCCCACCCATGGTGGGTCATCTGTCATACTCATCTTCGACCCTGGGGAGGTTTAGTGGAAGAGCCCCCCCCCCCCCCCGCCCCGGCTCGGAACTGCCACAGCACCCTGAAACACACAAATACATGCAGCCAAAGGGGTAGATACGTGCAACGCGTGCGTTCTTTCGCATGTAGTCTCGAAAAATTTCAGTGATTTTTTAGGTTGTCAGGGATGCGTTGGCCTAAGGGGTAAGCATACAACAATAGAGGCCTCCACTCCATCCTCCTCAAGAATTGCATGGTGGTTGTAGCCGCCCCCAGCCCCCTGTCGGAGGGGGCCGTTGGTTGATGATGAAAGGAGAACAATTGGCTAATTAGCATGGCCCAACACCAAAGAGCGGGGCAAGCATGCAGCCACTTTGCAATGCTTGCTAAGTACCTCACAGGGTGCCCAAACCCGCAAAGGTGCTTTGTTTCGACCGTTTCATGTTGCGATCCACCACCCAATGGGGTGCCCAATCCCATAGGGTAGTGGTTTCGTCCGTTTTGCGTTTCGCTTCCCTACCTCATGGATTGCCCCATTCCACAAGGTAGTTGCATCAATTCATTTGTCTACTCCTCGTTCTCCTCGGCGCTTGTAAGGGATGACCCTCAAGAGGATGATGAATCCGAGTCAAAAGAGGATGAATCTGAGTTGGTGCGCCGTTGTGTAGCCTTTGGCTGGCCAAAGATGGCGCAAGGAAAGTGGTCCGCAGAAAACGTTTGTGCCTCTGATTGTGGGATGGGTTGTTTTCCCTAAAGGGGAGGGGTTGAGGCACCCGTGGCTATTGTCCACCATCGCGACAACATCACAACCTGGCTTGGCGCCCTATCCTGCAGCCGCAGCTGACGGGCTCACCGGGGGAGGGGGGGGGGCTATAGGGCCGGTGTGGTGCTAAGAAAAAGCACAATGGGGTGTTATGAAGGAGTCAGCCGCACTACCCAAAAGACTGCGCATTGCGCGCTGTATCTCCCCCAAAGACCGGTAGCGGACACACTGAACATAGGGCGGCACGAATCATCAAATTGCATGTCGAATGAGAGGCCTGCTGCCCCGCTCAACCCCCCCCCCCCCGTTGGTCTGTGACACACCACCGACACAATATCCTGACCCATTTCTTCCGTGGCTAAACTAAATTTTATTGTTAAACTTCAGATAATACTTGTAACTCCAACTCATTCAATAGTCTCTTTGTGCATGTGGGGGTTAACAATCCCATTTTGCTTCAAAATCCATCCGCTTAGTGGGGGTTGAGGAGAGTTCAGTTAAGCCCCCTTGGTGCCATGGTGACATTTGTACCGTTGTATCATACACGAGTGGCGTTGACTCAACCGAGGTCATGATTGCAGAGAGACGGTGACGGCCTCGTCACTTCAGGCGAAGAGGATCAATAGGGAACCCACGGCGTTGCACTTGTGTTAAGGGGGAATGTTTGCCCGGCGTGCTACCTTTCTATTAACTATCCCGACTTCAGCCCGAGATTTACCCTCTGATGGAGAAGGCCCCCCAAATAGACCATGACACCCCTGCCTTCTCGGGGTCCCCATGGTGGGGAGAAATCAATATGGCTACATTACCCCTGCTTTCTTGGGGTCCCAATGGTGGGGAGATATCAACCTAGTAAGGAGTGGATGTGGTGGAAACGAGCAAAAAATGGAAGAAAATTGGTGAAATTGGGTGAGAATCCAAATATACCATATCCCGAATGTGAAAGAAGCATAAAAATACCCGTTGTCAAACAACAATAATGCCCATAGTATCACAAAGTATGGGGTTCTAGGACGGCTAGATGTCCAAATAGTTGCACTGCGCGCGCACTGTGCTTAGTGCACCCCCTAAAGGGTCACCGGTGGGGCACGGGTCAAAAAAGATGCCCGGCGCGCTAACGCTCCCCCTAAGGGGCAAGGACTTTCGCCCCATTTCAGCAATGATGTCTGCCCTCTTCTTACCTTGGGGTCTTTACCTGACTAGGAACCTTTATCCAATGATATTCCGTGAGCGCTGAGTTGCGAATTTCCAAAATCTCTACCCACAGGTCGGCATTGCACCCACAGGTCGGCATTGCAGACAGTCCTTTGGACTAGCCCTCCACGACAGGGCAGACCCTTTCAATGCACTATATACGTGCGCAAATGGGTGGCAACTGCCATTTTGTCCCCACGTGCAGAGGTTTTCTGTAAAATAGTCATGACTATTGCCAATTCAGTTTTCTTAATGGTTTGTTTCATATCGATGGGTAAATACTTGGTGTGTTCCCATCCACATTCATCCCAACAGTCATCCATCCTGTTCTGTTATCCCATTCTGAAGGGGCGGGGGGCAGGGGACATGGGCATGCCTTTGTGTCCCTTTGCACGCTTATACATGGTTGACTGGGCGGCACCCAGCCTGCTGTTTGTGATGTTGTCACAAGGAGTTGCTGGCTTCCCATTTTGTTTGCTTTGCGCGAAAGAATCTTTTTTTCATGGTGTTGAAGTAGTGAATCGTGTGCATGAGTCCGAAGCTCAGTATGTGCCCAGTACCCATGGCTTTTGCCTGTGATCCTAATCTTCTGAAGTCAACTGATGTCTTGGACTGTTGCTGTCGAGTAGCTTGCTGTCATGTGGCTCGATGATACAGTAGTAGCAATCCATCAACCGGCTCATCCGCACTGTGCAATGGGACACCGCGGAAAATCACGGATTTGGTTTGGCTGGTCTTCATTCAGACAGTTTGCTATGGATGTCTAGTTTGCTACGGATGCCTGTTGTCATGCGGTCTCAGTTGTTTAGTGTGCGGCTGTATACTTGCCATTCATGTCCGATTGCGGTATGTCGGGTCTTGAATCTGAATGGCAAGGAAGTACGTCGAAAAGTCCTGTAGAGTGGTGTCTGTGGCCACTGAATCTGTACTATTTGGCTGTTGTGGCACCCCCCCCCCACCCGCTTTGTCCAGGCAACGGTAAATGACCAGAAATTGACGGAACCAACGCCTATTGTTGCTTGGACACGGGTGTTGCTTACGCGCCGTAACTTGCGTGATACACGTGTAAACAGTCCTCAGGGGGTTTGAAGTGGAGATGGTGGTACACAAGGAAAGGGTTGACTGACAATCAGATTCAGGATCGGAGAAGGCGGGGGTTTTGGTGCAGGGGTTGCTTTTGTGGAGGCATGTGGTGACCTTGGGGAAGGTGCTGTTGGGGCAGGTGATGGTGAAATGGAGGGGGGTGATGGGGAACGGATGTCGAAACGGATCTCCTCCAACCATGACAGTCATGTGTTACAGTCTTCCCATCCCGCTCATACTGATTTGCCAAATAATCTGCACCTCTCGGTGAGGGACCAACGACAAAACCACGACTTTCTGCACCAGTGGACTGTGTGCAGTACAACGGCCAACCGGGCTTTATCCAACACATGGTGTACTATTCTGAAATCCAAGTGGCAAAACACGCTACAAATGCCCTCTTGGCCAACAGAGCTGCCTTGATACAAAATATGAACATTGTGCATCTCAAGACCAAGGTATTAGGAAGCACACATGGCACACAACGTGCATAAATTGACGGAACCAACACCTAGTGTTGCTTGGACATAGGCATTGCTTGGACAAAAGGGGGGGGTATGTCGCTGCACCTTCCCTTTGAAATACAGTAATGGCCTACAGTTGCCAATTTTCTGAACTTTGTTGCGTGATAAATGCAATCATGCAACATCATGGCAATCACGGGAACATCATGGCAATCATGCATAACTTTTGTCAGCAGATGGGTAATGATGAGATCTCAATGCTAATATATGAATGAGAGCTCAATGCTTGATGTAAATAACATGGGCAAAACAGTGGTGGTGGTACGGGGGAGGGTGTGTGTAACAGTGCAGGGCTTTGCACTGTGCCATTCCCAATGGTTCTCGCTTTCAGCTTCTGCCGAGTCTGCATTTGTGTGCCCACACTGTTACCCCGAGGAAGCAGGGGACCTGGTTGCTGAAGCACAGCTATGGTTTGGAGCCAGGGTGTTACTGCCCCCCCCCCCCCCCGTTATATATGCTACGCAAAAATACCAAATGAATACGGCCCCTATGCATACTGTAGGGGGATCAATGGTCGGTATTGTTCGACCGAATGTCCCCGCCATAGACATTTCCAGCCATTAGTCCAAAGGTTCTCACAGGACAGTTCATGTGTCCCCTTCTTGGTTGGGGTGCTCCACTATCGTATGTACATTGTAGTGACCAGTAGTGGTGCAGATCGTGCCTTCCAGATCAATATATCAAGCGCCCGTATGAAACAGCCAATACGCGCTATATTCTACTACCTCCATTGCTTCCGGGCTGCAAAGCATGGCACTCCTTCGGCCTGAACCCTGGCAATGACTGGTTCATTGTTTCAAATACATACATGCAAGAAAGGACAAACAGGGGGAGGAACCTGCACGAGGGGGCCGCAGGCCCAGCCTCTGGAGCGCATGAGCTCAAGTAGTGCAAATCTGTCGTGCCTGTTGCCACCGCCTCACAGTCTGGCGCCCGTAGGATTAGGTTTTGGCCTCCCAGCGTAGCGGCTATGCAGCCGCCTGCAGCCCTATAGTCGCCAGTTCGAGCCCCGGAAGAGGAATATGAGGAGGAGATGCGTCCCCGGTCGGCCAGTGGTGCCGGTGGCGGGGCGCGCTGCTATAGGTGTGCCGGTGTTGTGGCCTTTTAATCTTCCTAAGTGTTACACGTGTGTGAGAACATAAAAGAAATATGAAGACGAGACATGTCACCCATCCACCGGCGGTACCGATGGTGGGGCAGGTTGCTGAAGGGGGCGGTGGCGGGGGCGCTGCCGACGGCCCCTGGATGGGCGGGGGAACCGAGGTTCGAACTCCCGACGACGACGACAAATGCCAGTCCATGGCGCATACTACTAGACCGTCCATGTCTCTTATGCATATATGTGCAAAATTTCATAAAGCTGATACTATGGTACTTGAGCGGTGTGTGAACTACTGAAAAACCAGGGTCTACAACCCAGCGGCAGTGTTGAGTGCGTGCCCCGTGCGTGTGTAGTGTGCGGGGAGTCGGCCCAGAGGGGGTGGGGGCACCAATGAGGCCTTAGTCCTCCGCTGCATTCCGTCGAGCAGGACAGCGCATCGTTGGATGCCAGCGAAAGCATCGCGTCGGTATCACACAGTTCAGAGTTGGTTGAATCCGTGTCACAAGTGTCAACGAAACTGTCCGGCATAAGCTGTAGTTCAAGGGCAGTGAGAATTTCATCTGCCTTGCCTGGGTTCATGGTGGGGGGGTCCTGGAACAGGCGGAGAGGGGCAGGGGGGAGAAGGGTGCGTGCCGTTTGGGTCGTTTGGGTGCTTTGGGGGTGGTAGGTTGGAAGGCAGAGTGTAGCCTGAACAAGGGCGTAGCTTACACGCGACACATACAACTACCGACACACACGTGAGCGAGTGTATGGTATGAGTACACCTTAACCTCCACCCACATTCCCAAAGGCATGCAAACACAAGAAAGTGGCGGTAACATGAAATTTCACGTACACACCCATGTTCCTCTCACAAGCAATGAAGCACGAGAAGCCTGAGAATGTTCGGCCTAGAAACCCTTCTTGCGATGATATACAATGCGGAACAACTGCGCATGCTCACCACTGCCTTTGAAGATGCCTTGCCTAAGGTTTAGGAGCTGGTTTGGGCTCAAGCAACTTCAAGTTGTTGGGAATGAAATTGTCTTGCATGTAGTCTCTTGCAAAATATAACTTCCCATCAACTGGCAGAACGTGTGAAAATAACCGGACACCCGGGTTTAAAAAGAAAAGATTGCATGGTGAACTGGTGCAAGAAGGGGGAATATAGTACACAATTATCCCCAAAATCAGAGCTATGTGGGTTCAAGTGGTCAAACACTCACAACAAATGTGTCCATGACTCTATGTGACTAGCAAATTTGTCATCAAACCCATCTCTTATGCGGCTGCACTACATATGGTACCAAATCAAATTAGGTACCAAATCAATACACTCTTCGCCCGCTGCAGCTGGGACAAGGGCATAGCTTATACAAGGCGGGGGCGGGGTAGTATTTTACAGTGTATGGCACTGACTTGGGGAGAGGAGGGGCAGCTGAGCTGGACCTCCAAGCATCATGGAGCACTTAGTATTGTTCCGAAGCTCATTGATCCAATGGTTATGAAATTTGACACACAGTTGGGGACATGGGAGGTGACCAGAAACCTGGGTGTCCGGAATCAAAACCACTGACAGCCGCGGACTGAATTGATCCCCATCCATCATTATGTCCCAGCCGTTGACAAGTGGTTGTCATGAAATCCCTGTATTCACGAAACCTCTTGATGCCGGAAAACCTCGAGAGCTTCCTCGGACCCAGGCTCCCCCAGAAAACAAGGTAATCCCTGTGCTTGCAATTAAATCCCGACAACAGTCAAGAAATATCAAAGGTGGTAATTCATTCCCCATGTTTGCCAATCCAAGACTTTCCTGCCTGGCCTGGGGACCCAAAAAACGGCAGGCGCTGGCACGTGTGCCTCCTTGGCGGGACACAATGCTCCCTCAAAATCCGTGAGTTGTTCCTAAGAACATTGAGGAATCACCAATGCCCCCTTGCCACATGCCAGAATCCATGACTTGTTGACAATTGGCCACAAATGTTGGTAATTGACCACAGCTGGGAGATGATGACAAACATAAAGAGGTAATGAAACGGTTCTGGGATAATGCCGGTCAGGAGCACTGGCCTAAAACTTTGCCCAGCGCGCACTCCGCGAGGTACTGTTGCCTCATGGCTCATCCTGTGCAACAGCCCTTCGGAGGCGAGCCGGTTTGCGCATGATCTGAATTTGTCTCCGTTGTCACACGCCCATTGAGTGCTGCCGCCAGGCCCTCATCCGAGGATAGCATGGTTGGTTGGTGGGCAGGGTAACTCCGCCGCGGACCCCTAACTCAACCGCACTCTCGAGCTGGATAGGCCCGTACCTTGCTTCAATCATACACCACGCACAAGACCGTGTGTCCACCAGGCCAGAGAGGAGGGGCGACCATATTACCGAGGTCACCCCCCGCCCATGTCCAGCGAACAATAAAGTCCTTAAAAAATATGGTCCGAACAGGAGTGTTCGCTGGACGCGCCGTTCGGTACCTAATTCGGTACCTAAAGCCGGTGCCTAATTCATTAGGTCCCAAAAAGATATGGTCCGAACGGAAGCGTTCGTTGGCAGGGGGTACATCAGTGTGGGTCAGCGAGGTCAGTAGCACAGACGACGGGTGGGAACGTCCCTGGGTGGAGGGTTCGGTGGCCTCCGTCCCGGCGCGCCCATGCCGCGCTGCAACCGCATCCACTGCAGCCCTCCATCGCCGCTCGCACGGTCGCTCTGTAGCCCCCCGGGACAGTTTGCTCTGCCATGCGCTTTGTGGCAGCCCCCCCACCCGACAGTGTCCGCCAGGCCAGAGAGGCCTCGCCGACTCGTCGAGCGATCTGCACCTGAAAACCTGGAAGCTGACCTGGCCATCTGTGCCCATTTATGCGCTGTGGAGTTTGCACTGGCCTCAAATGCAACAGTGAGGGAGTGTGAATTGGATGGTGATCTCCACCACCGATGCGGATAACACCTATGCCAAGCGGTTGATGACCCAGTGATGGGGGGCGCCACATGACGGACTGACCGTTACAAGGCCGAGTTTGGTGGTTGGTCAACAGGAGTTATGGAATTGGGCAATAAACTGCACGATGCTGAAGTACCAGGGCCTCAGCATGCAACACGGGCGGGATCCACAGAGATTTTTTGGTACACCACAGCCTCATTTGCCAGGGCTTGCGATATCATCGTAATCTGCGGTTGTTGATTCGGTGAAAATGTCATTTCAAGCCATTTCCATCCGTCCTACCCAACCGACATGCAAAGCAGAATTCTGTCAAACCACAATAGCACTGCATGCCACTCAGGCATACTCCATCACTTCTGAAATCACTCCTCCGTTTAATCCTGATCAGCTGCAATGCTCAGTGCAGTCAAAGGGCAGGCCATGAATCACTTCAATCACGGCTTACAACTGCAAAGTTTTACTGATTAGCAGAGCTGCAGAGCTACTACGGAGGGGACATACGCTCTATACGTGGCGAAGAAGGGCACTGGAGTCCTAACCTCCTGTAGCTGTACGCCAGATACAAAGCCGCTGGCAGCAGAACAACACAGGGCAACAGCAAGAACACGTCACTGGTCCAAGCGACATGCAGCGCCGCCGCCTCTGCTGCGCTTGCCTCCGCAAACTCCGACGCTTTCGCCACCGCAGCCCCGATGGTCCATTCGACCTCCACTCCACTCACGTTGTGCACCATCGTCACCTGCCGGGCATTGGCAGCAAACCCCCAGCCCCAGGGCCGCCCCAGCAGGGCCACCGTTAGCGCAGCATCGAAGCACCGGCCGGGCATGCGGCGGCGGGGGGTGTTGGGGTCCTTGCCCTCGTAGTCCTGCACGAGCGCGGCAAAGTTCTTGGAGCACAGCACGGTGCCAGCCGCCGTGATGTCGTTGATGGCGGGGCGTGGGAACGGCATCGTGGGCACAACCAGCCACAGAAAGTGTGTCACGTGGTACAGCAGCGACATCCCCCAAAACTGCTGCCGCATCGCAGCCTCGGGCAGTCGCAGCCCCTCTGCGTGCTTGGCCTTGAGCTGCACAGCATGGTGGAGGCTAGGGTGGAGAGCAGGACCCAAACGCATTTGGGCTGCAAAGATGCCGCCCCCTTTTGTTTGCTCGACAGACACATGGACAGACAAAGAGACAAATTTATTTCCCATGGGGCGGCTGGGGAACAGCACTGTCACCGTACACGAGCAGTGGACTGCTAATGGAAACAATTGGTGCGGAGTCGTGCTGCACTTCCACATTTCACATGATGCGACGATATCCATCGTCGCGCTCATGATGCGACGATATCCATCGTCGCGCTCAGAGTACCCGACAACCATCGCCCGGGTGAGCTCCTTTTGTTGAGCGGATGAAAATCACATCTGTTTCAGGTGGGAACAAGGTTGTGCTATCCAAATCCATGAGTAAATATGCAATTGAAAATGCCTTGTCACAACATGTACCGTGGTTGGCAACAACCGCAGTGGGCAACACACAGCAACTTTAAACTGCAACACGCAATTTTCTGGTTAATGACAAAGTAATCGTTCCCCTCCACCCCTGGGGATGGACATTGGGTGGGAGGGGTACATGCTGCCCTGGTAGGTGCTGTGTATGCATTCAGGCAGACAGACAGGCCAGACCACAGCACAGCACAGCACAACAGATCAACCGACAGATACAGAGAGCGAGAGAGAGGGAGAAAGAGAGAGAGAGAGAGAGAGAGAGAGAGAGAGAAGAGGGGTGGGGAGACAAAGAGGGAGGATTGGCAAGCCCAGAGGTGGGGGGTGCTGGACTCCTTGAACATTTTGTTCGGAACCTACATCAGTGGAATGAGGTGAATGTTTATGTCTTGTATGACTTGGTACCCTGTGGTACAGTTTGGTTTCACAGCTTGGCTTGGGTGTGCTTGCTTGGCTGGGCGGACTAAACTGTACGGCTTGGCTGCCGGCCGTTTGTTTGGGCATACTGGCAAGAAATCTGATGCAAACAGGCATGACTGGTGTCACCCCCCCCCCCTGTTAGAGATTGCCTTGGCTTGATGCATAGCTGGCATCGGCAATGCTGTGAATGCCAGTTTGCCAGCGGTTCACGAATGTTGAGGCCGGGCTACCGCAACTCTTTCGCCTTTCTTTGGCGTGTTTCTTCTTTTCAAGGATCTCAGTCCTCGTAAGTCAGCCAGTTGCCTTACATGTCCATTTTGTTTCGCAGTATTTCTTCATGAATGGGGAGCAGGTGGTGTTGTCAAATGATGGGCATGCCGACAAACCCACGACAATGGGGCCTCCGAGCGGAACTAAGGCATCATATATTGTGAGCACCCCTCCCAACATACTGAGTGGCCTCAAGCATTGCAAGCAATTGCAGCGTCGGATGCTTACTCCTTGCCCATTCAAGTGTTCACTTGTGGACATGATTATGAAAATCCAAGGAACGCCTTCAGTTCCCATTCCCAAGTTGCACACTCGTCGATCAGCCATAAGAATCTTGCTGGGATGGAAATAGCACTATCCTGTGATATGGTGTTGAACACCCCCAGTTTTGAACGCTTTGGCGTTTGTACATTGGTATATTGTACCTGTGCATGCCTTTGTCTGCCAATTGGTGCTCGCTGCATTATGTTCCATTTGCTTTAATTTGTTTTCTCTCTTGATGATGTTGGGTAACTGATGGCCCACCCAAAAATAAGAGGGAGCCTTTCGATGGATTAAAGGCCCACTCAACGAAACGGGAGGACCTTGATACTCAGCAGTAGAAGTAGATGAGTTCGCAGGCAAAGCAATGGACTAGGGCTTGAATGTGGAGGATTTGATGTGGTTAACCTGTACGTTGGGTTATTACATTACAATATCTAGCCCATCCAACAATAAAGGAAGGGCTCAGAAACCTAAGGGATTGTGTAGATGATTTTCAGGTTCCTTTGTACATATATGATATCTTCGGCACGGACATGGGCAACCGGGCTTGAAATTGAGGGGGGGGGGGGGCGATAGAGCCCCTTGGATAGACCCCCCTCTCCCCCTAAAAGGGCTCAATTGACAGGAGCCCCCAAAATCCTACCGAGACTGACCCCCAGGCCTTGGAGGTGACCCAGACCCAGAAATCGGCAAAAAATGAAAATGGCATTTTTGGAATCAGCGCGTCGAGGGGGTTCGGAAAAGTCATCATTTGCCATATATTTGGTGAAAAAAAAAGACCAATTTTAATGCTCAAAAAACTTTTCGGCGCCTTTGGCGCCAGAGTTCATAATAACTGATTAATGGTGCCTGTCAATTGAGCCCTTTTCCCAACCAACCCCCCAGATTTTGGGGGCTCAATTGAACCCCCCCACCCCTCACTTGCAAGCCCAACATGCCCATTGGTGCATGCCTTACTAAAACAAAAAAGAAGGATTGACAAGCCCATAAAGCGTACCCAGAAGGGCTATCCCCCTGCAGTGAAAGACGTACATGGATATCGCCTGAATACAGTACAGGCAGAACTGACAGTGTTCAGGCCGCTGCTGCAACTCTTATCAGGCCGCAGTTCAACAAACCTGTAGCTGATTCTGGATCAGCCGCAAGCACCCGGCAAAGACCCCAACCCCAACGACGCGCCGCCCCCCGATCTCCTCCTCAGTGCCTGGGAATGCGCACGGGTTCTCCACAGGCTCGTATGTGTCAGTGAGTTCCGCCACCAGCACCTTCTTGATCTGGGTCTCCATGTACTTGGCCCCGTACCCCATCCAGCTGCGGATAAACATTGCGCTGCGGAGCGCAGCAACCCCCTCCATGCGGTCCGGCTTGCTGGACAGGAACACCGCCTGGACACTGCCCCCTCCAACATCGAGCGCTCCAGTGGTGTCGGTCATGGACTGGTCATGCAGGACCGCCGGGATGTTCGCACCGTTCACGTAGTTGACCGCCAGCCACCCGTAGAATCCCTCATCCTCGCCACTCAGGGTGGTGAAGTGCGAGCGCTGGACGTAGAACGTTGGGTTTAGCGATACCGATTCGAAGACCCTGTCGTAGATCTGATGCTGGGAGGCCTGGTGGTGCAGGTGGAAATGGGGTTCAGAGGCCTGTGAGGCTCCGATTGCAGGCTGCAACACAAGTCATGCACCATTGCCCCGCGCCCACCCCAAAACCAGCCATCAAGGGCCGAGTACTTCCCAACCGGAGCCGGTAAATAGAGGAGGGTTGCTCTGGTTGGGTGCTGGTTGCGAAGCCCCGCGCAGGGCCTGGGAACTGCCTCTGGCGGTGTACTAACGGTGTTGGGTGTAAGCGGCTTTGGAGCAAAATACCAGAAAGTCGCCAGCAGTTTTTAGAACACCGGCGGGCGGCGCTGCATCCCCTTCTTCCCCGTGACTCAAGTCGAGTCACCCACAGTGTATTGCCCTTCGGGGAGTAGTCTGCGGGGGTAGCCTGGAGCTCAGGGGGAGTGCAGGGTGCTCCCCCACCCCCCCCCCCCCTCAAAGAACACGCACAAAACGTGCAAGCCACACGCCGGGGCCCTGTAGTCTCTGTGCACTGTCCCTGCCACCACGAGGCTGGTGGCCGTCACTGCCGGTAGCCCCCCATCAAAAAGCTTGCGCCCCCCATGGGGACGGTGCGCTGCCGGACCGGCGGCCTGCGTCGCCGACAATGCCCCACCATTCCCACTGTACAGTGGCCAGGGGCAGGGCCCCTGCAGCATCGGCAGTGGCAAGACGTGGTCCCTTGTCTCCTGGGGCCTTGGGGCCGGGGGAGGCGGGTCAGTGCAGGGGCAGGGGGAGGGGGTCCTAAACAACAGCAATTTTGGGGCTTTTGGGGGGGCCCATGGCCTGAGCTACATCTGGGGGGGGCGGGGATTGCGGTCTGCAATTTACCGCAATTTAGTTTCAGTGATGCATCTCTTCAAAAATTTCATTTTTCCTCTGAGGAAAATTCTTTCCCTCCCTTCGCTGTTACTAGGCACACTGTACGTGTATGTGTTCTCATTTGTCCTGCATGTCATTTATGTGGCAGGACGCTTTTCTGTTTTTGTGTTCCCAAAATGTCATCGACAGTGATTCCGGCAATGGTAAAAGGCCAGTGAAACGTGGCAAAGGACAGGGTGGCCAAAAGGCACGCTATGACACACAGATTTTGCTTGCAGCACATGTCCGCATTGTCTGCGATATGTCGACCGTACTTTGTATGAAAATTTCAAAATGCATTCATGGCTCATTGTAATGGTGACGTGGAAGGACGGTTAGAGTAGCTGCTTGTGCTAAAAGCTTTGGTGCAGTGTGCATGCTATGTGCTGAAAGCCTCACTATCCTACCAATTGGGTGCATAATTGGTCAAACAAACCTTATTTGCAAAAAGTCTCGTGCTCCACTGCTGCTCATGGTTGGCATAGAGTCTGGGGACCAAAAAGAAATGCACCGCAATTTTTACCGCAATTTAGGGGGCGCACTTAGCGCAGTGCGCGCGCAGTGCAACTATTTGGGCGTGTGGCCGTACTAGAGACCCATACTTTGTGATACTAGGGGGGCATAATTGTTGTTTGAGAGTAGGTTTTGATACTTCTTCCACATTGGGGATATGGCATTTTTGGATTTTCACCTAGTTTCACCCATTTCCACCTTTTTTCACACTTTTTTGCTCATTTCCACCACATCCACTCTTTCCTAGGTTGATTTCTCCCCACCATGGGACCTCCACAAGGCAGAGGTGATGTATCCATGTTGTTTTCCCCCCATCATGGGGACCCAAAGCAGGCACGGTTGATGTCGGACCTCTGTATCATGATCAAGGCCGCGGGACAATCCATCATCCTCTCCAAGTGTTGTATCATGTCCAAGTACTATAATCGAAGGTGACCTCATGGGCTTGATCAACGCCAAGGATCCTTCGTGCTAGCCAACACGTACCATGCCGTCAGCATGAGACGGTCGGTAGCGGGGCTATGTTGGATGGCCGTACCCGGCACCCCCGGGTCCATCGACCCAACCCCATTCGTGGAAGATGGACCACCTCCCGCCTCCACTGAAGGAGGACTCCCAGGGTCTACATTGGGACATGCTACTGAGGCAGGGGTGACATAAGAGCGTTTGAAAGGGGTGTGCCTAGGGACTCTTCAAGGGTAACCCGGTCTAAAAAGTAGCGCGCAAGGGCGCTCCCTTACCGCAATTTACCGCAATTTTACCGCAATTTTTTCAGGCTTGGGGGACCGCAATTCGCCCCCCCCCCCCCCCGGCTACATAGGCCTAGCGGCCACTACCTGGGACTTTTTGGCCCCAAGGGGGACACACAAAAGTGGGAGACCACAACTTCCCCCTGCTCATGTCGGGGACGGAGGGTGAGCTGCGGCGATCCGCCACAATGGGAAAGGGGGGGTGTCTGGACCGAGGCCACGGCCCTCCCCCCGCCATTTGAGAAGGGGGCTAGGGCAGTCCGGTGACAGACCACCGGGGAGGCAAAGGATCACAACTTCCCCCTGCCCTGGTCACAATGGGGAAACAAGCTGTAGGGCCTCAGCGTGCGGCCGGCCTCGGCAGAGAGGCACGGTGGAGCGGAGGACCACAATTTCCCCCTTCCCCGGTCGGGTTCGGGAGGTGGGCTGCAGGAGGAAGATGCACCAGTGGGGCTCACCAGGGAAGGATGGAGGGCGCCAAGCTGGGTGCGCGGGAGGGTGTGCCACATAACAGCCTAAACAGCAATTTTGCGCAATCTCCTTTTTTCGTCTATTGGCCTATGAGGGGTCGGGGGGGGGGGGGGGGGTGCGAGTTCTGATGCCCTGCCTTCCGGTCATGCCCCTCGCCTATGCTGTGCGGCGGCCAAGAGGGACGAGCTAGTTGGGACTAAGTCTCACGTAGGCCCAAAAATAGTCGAAAATTCGACATCCCATACGAAAATTTTCGAAAATTGGACATCCAACACTACCCATTGCAGTATGCTGTGCAAATGACCCCCAACAGGGCGGTATCTGGCACCCGTGCCTGCGCTTGATCTAACAACGTCTCTTCGAGGTGATTTTCGAAAAAAAATTTCAGCCCATTCTGGCCTGAAAACAGTTAAGCCCTCACTGCTGGCACACAGTGGTAGCTAAGGCCAAACCAAGTTTCGACCCAGCCCCAATCCCCGCCGAAAATGGTACCCAGGTACGGGGAGTGGGGAGAGGGTTGGAGGGGTCAGAATCAAAACAATCATTGGGGTTCATTTTGTCTCCCAAAATGATGATTTTACAAGTGGTTGAACATCGGATATCATAGTATGGGGTATGCAACGCAAATGACCCCCCAAAAAGGGGGGAATATGGCGCCCGCACCTGCGCTTGATCTAACAACCTCTCTTCGAGGTGACTTGCTGGAGACAGTAAGGGTGATAACGATGCAAAATTTCGTGCAGTATAGTGCTGAAGCATCATGGACAGCTCTTGTCCCATTCACTGCACGCAGCTTGCTTGGATGCCCGCAACAGCTTTCGTTGGGACCGCAAGGTCGGCGGGTGCACAACAGGGCTTAGGAAGGGCCTACAGAGGTCTGCAAGGGCCACCGAGGGTTTGCCAGGGGGTCAACTGCAGAGGTCTGCAGAGGTCTGCAGGGGTGTGCAAGGGTGGAGAAGGATCTACAACACTTGGCTGGTGACAGCAGAGTTAAGCAAGGGTTTCACAACGATTTTTGATTGTCTGCAGGGGGCTGCCAGGGGTCACGAGAGACTGCAGAAGACACCCGGTGCCCAAGGAAATGAATTGGTGCACGTGTCCTTTTCACATTGAAATTTCTCACGATGTGATGTCCCTTTACCCTTCGCTGATTCAAATGCTGGTTACTGTCGGGCTGAGTGAGATCGGCGCATTGTGCTGCGACAGACTGTACAGGGAGACAACATGGCGCAGGGAACACCTGGTTCAGAGTGCGCATCCCAGCAGTAGCCCACACAAACAGGGGAGTGCTGCGGTGGTATTTGCTTGGCACCAGCCGCTTCGCTGCACCCAGCAGCGGTGTGATCACCTGGCGTGTGCCCTCCAGGTTCTGGTGGTGTAATGATGCAAGGGGCGTGTCCACCTTTGTGGGATTCCCCAAGGGCACAACAGTGAACGACTTAGGGCTCTGGTCCAGCACCTGGACCTCGAATGCGTGAAGGCGGGAGCCGGTGCTTCCACAGTCAACAAATGCCAAGTATTTTGGGGTCTGCAGCCGCCCCAGGTTTTGAGGCATGCTCCGCATGCTCCGGCTGCGGGCAGTCAACAACATCACCAGCAAGATGACGCAGCTGAGCAGTGCTGTGATGGCACTCCCCAGCCTCTTGCATCCCGTGGGCTCGGTGAATGACCGAGCCATGTCTGGCTGTCATAATTCCATGGTTGCAATCAAAGCAGTGGACACTGAGGACACATTTCAGTGGCCATTGCCCTTTTCTTGCGTTATCTCAGTGCACGCGGAGGTTTGCTCCACAGTGAATCTCGCAAAATTATGCCAACAATGAGATACTACACGAGTACGTTATGAGTGGACGTGAAGGGGGGGGGGGGGGGGCTGCCGTAATGGTTGAGTAACGGCTGGCTGGTATTGGGTTCTCATGAACACAGACGGGGGGATGCATGATACAGGTACAAGATCTTCTCTCAGGGCTCCTCCAGCTGTACCTCAGACGGAAACCTGTGGGCTGACGGGCGAGCCCCCATTCCCCCCTAAAGACACCTCAGAATCTGCCGAACTGAAAACACGCCACAGAGTCGTGTTCCCCAGGACACAACAGGTCCAAGAACAAGCAGGAGGTAAAGCAGAATTTGCAGCGTTGAAGGCATGGTCACTCAGTTGGATTGGGAAATACGAAGTAGGGGAGGTAGACTCTAGGCCCCAAAGACTAAACCCATGAACCCCACCCCATTGCAGATATGTACATCATGTGCTTTTGTGTCGATTGCTGTCCATTTGAGATTTGAGGAAGGAAGGTGAGGGCCGTAGTGTGGTATGTGGGATGTGGGATGTGGTGTCATATCTGTTTGTGTTTGTCCGTAGAAAAGGGAATGCACAGCTTTGCGGGACTGTTACTCTACTTCCAAGTAAACCCATCATTTTGGGACACAGTCGTGCAATATTGTTGTATTGTCTAGGGTCACCATATGAGCCATAGTTAGTCTTTATTGTGGGAAACTGTAGCCATGGACAATCCACATATCAAATACATACTACGTACTAGCTTGAATCACCAAGCGGTCGAAGATGTTTGCAATGAAACCATTCATCAAAAATATTGCCTTCTTGCTAATCTCCATATTAGCAGCCACTTCCCTGTATCGTCAAAAAGCCTACAAAGGCATACTTAGAGTCCAGTGTATCCTCCTTGTTTTGAGCCTTCGGGGATTCTCAGATTCTTGCTTTGGCCTCGCCCGGCGAGGCTTCACTTGCTGCCTATCCCTCGTCTGAGGCGTTGCACGTTTGGCCCTGCAATTCAGTGATTCGGCATGGATGCGTAGGAGGATGCGGATTAGAAAATATCCAGAGTTGACACATATGTTGTGGATGATGCTTGCCCTAGCAAATGCTTGCCTTAGCAACGCTGTTGTTGCTTGTTGTATTGTTTAGCGTGCGGTCAGCACATCTGCCCTTCCTATTGACGCCGCCTGCTCTTTACTTTTTTTTTTTAAATAAATGGGTTTGGTTCCATGGACAATGGTGTGAGATTGATACGGCTCTTCAGACTCATTGTCTAAGACCATACACAACTGACCTACCCTACCCGCGTTCCTTGCAGAGAGGAGGCATAAGATTATGTGTACGCTCGGTAATGCTGGTGGTGCCTCCACAAGCCACTCTTGCTAGACTGCTAGAAATGGGGTGTAATGGTCCACTCATTGCTACCGTGTAGAACTTCTAGAGGTGCCGCAAACGCCTCTGCCCGTGTGCGCTGTCCACTCCTACAACGTGTAGCCGTGGACATGTTCAGTGGCCTGCATATGTAGGTGATGCGGCATCTCTGCTGTTTGACGCATGTTGAAGATGGAGTGAAGCGCCGCAGGAGGCTGCCGCCTGCATTGTACTTTGTTCGGCTGCACCTTGGGATGACACTATTGTGCTATGGACTCTGTTGGTGCGAAGCCCAAGATCTTTAGGAGGACTTGCCCGCCCTCTCCCAGGGCCAAATCTGCCGCATCCAGCAGGATAACATCCAGGCCTCGCCATGTGAGGAGATGCATAAGTAGAGCCTTGATTGACTTCAAGTCATCTACGAAAGTTCTTTTAATCGTGATCCACAAGATCTCTACTCTCTCTCTCTCTCTCTCTCTCTCCCCCTCTCTCTCTCTCCTCTCTCCTCTGCCCCCCCCTCTCTCCTCTCTGCCCTTTGTCACAGACTGCTTTGTCTTGTGCCCTCGCCTGTCTTCCTGTGCTCTCTCAGCTTCCCCTCTAGGTCTTGTATAGCCTCCGCCCGTGTGCACTTTTTGATTCCCTCTATGACATCTCTCCTAGCCCGCACCCATAGGTCCTTTTGTTTTGCCGTGTAATGCCGTGATGTATCCCTCATCCACTTTTCTTGCTTCACGGCATTCCTTGTCCATGCATGCCTCCATGCCACAGCCCACAACGAGTCCTCATTCCATGTTGTTTGCACCATATGTCCGTGTCCTTCTACCATCTGCACTAGTTGTCTCACCGCATCGTGCACGAGTTAAAGGGGCGCATGTGGGAGGAGTACTACGGACAACAGCGGGAGATGAAGCGCGCGCATGATGCAACATGCGGCAGATGCGGTTTGCGGCAAAATGGCCTCCTTCACAAACTGCACCACACAAGAACCTCACCCCCGCAGAGAACTCCACATATTTACCCAAATGTTGTATTCTAGTTTCAATGACTAGTCCAAAAAATTTTTTCCTCCAGTAAGCATAGTCCGGCAACTGCAAAGGTGAGTCCACTGGCTGCTATGTCACATTATGGGTGCTCCGCCCGAATCATATAGCATTTTTAAAACAGGCCTACCCCTCACAAGGAGAGGGGACAATGTTTTCTCGTGACAACACCACAGAGTATGCCGCCTGGTAGCGGCCACGCCTTCAAACTAAGACAAAGCCAGGTAAGTGAACTGGATACACCCTGGTAGATACGTACTGATTCTGCATGCAAACTCACATCATTACGTGTGGCACATGGATGGCCCTCAAACCGTGGTACGCAGCACGCACGCAACCTCCTTACCCACACGTGTGGACAATAAAAAGACTTGGCACACCCAAGCCGTGGCACACAAGTGTAAGCTTGTGTGGTTCAAGGTCAGAATGTGTGGCAACTCGAGTGATGGGCTGCACGACCCTGTCTATGGCTCACCGTTCCTGTGCGGCGGCACGTGATTGCCCACTCAGGTATACTGTTGGCTGCCCCAAGGGCAGCAAAGGAAGCCCCCTGTTCTCCGATGTTTCCCATGCCAGCAACACAAGCACAAAGGAATCTGCGGGATCAGCCAGCGGGTACACAATTATTGTCCTGATGCACCTATCGGTGCATCTCTCCAAACTGTACCCAAGCTCTCGGAGTTCACCGAGCTCCGAACAATAGGAACTAGGTGGGTTGAGTAGGGCGGGCAACTCATAGGTTAGAAAACTGACACCAAGCAACAAAGGTCCCACAGGCCCCCCCAGGAAAACAACAGTTCAGCGAGAGCCAAATTGTCGTTTCCCATGCCGGCAACACAAGCACAAAGGAATCTGTGGGATCAGCTAGCGGTATATATTGCCCCCCCCCCCCCCCCCCCAATCCCTACACCGCTGTGTGAGCATCTGGGCGCAACCTGTGCATGGCATATGGTACAAGCCGCCGCGCCCGCTCGCCCACACCCTAACACACCAACCAGGTCACGCCGCACATACAGAGTCAAAACCGCCCAACGAACAGGGCGTAACGGTGGCGACGAGAAAACCCCTCACCTAAAAGACATCCACTCCAATTCCCACGGAGGGCCACCCATCGCTAGATAAAAAATAGAGACAAGCGCCGCGGGGGTGTCGCACACTGTCACAAAAAGCAACAAGGCAACGGTGGAGGAGCCAAACACACATGGGGACCCAGCCCTCCCCCCCCCCCTACAGCTCCTATGCAAGAGAGAAGTGACAAAAAGACGCCGGGCTACACCACAGGTCATCCACAAATCCGCGGACCAGAGAATGGGGCTGCCTCCAATCCGACAGCACCGTACATATCACCCTCCACAACCGCTGTTCCCCACCCTCCGGCAGCACGAAAGAAATCCTTCAGCCCCCATCAACCGCGAGTCGTTGGAGGTGCGGTGGGGGGAGTGGGTGCGGTGTGTGGTGGTGGAGGGCATTTTTGATGCCCTTGACTGTCCCAGTCGCCGGGAGGCAGACCGGGGGTCCGGCGCTGGTCACGATCACCGACCTATGACACTGCACAGGGTGTGTGGGGGGGGGGGGGGGGGCGACGCGCTGGCACCGTGATATGGTGTTCCATATGGGTTGTCACGCCCAATTGGGCGTTCAACGCTGGGTGTAGGGGGGAATCCTTGCACTGCGCGCGCATTGCGCGCTACTTTTAGACTATGTTCCCCCCGAAGAGCCCTTGGGCACACCCCTTGGAAACACCCTTCGAATTAGGCGACCCAAACTGGACTGGAGGGGACCTTGAGGGGGACCTTCCCGGTTCTTGTGGCAGTGGTGAAGGACCAGGGGCCTTTGGGGGGGAACTCGATTGTGTGTTGGGCAGCGGAGATGGAGGGCAATCAGGTGGCGAGTCTGAACTTAGGATGGCAAAGGAGATGGACTCCATCTTGCATTGCCAATTCACCACTCTCAACCCATCTTGGTAGTATTCCAAGTGGAGGAGTCCGTCTTCCGCCGACCACCGTGGCGGGAGGTCGTAGGCCATTGGAGCGGGTGTAGAACACCCTATCCCCAATACTGAGATCCATGGAGAAAATCGGCCTGAGAAATGAGGGAGGAAGTATGATGTCCTCTAGCAGGCACCCTCAAAGTGTATCACCATATCAATCAACCAAGAAAAAGAGTAGATGTGGTGGAAATGGGCAAAAATTGTGTGCAAAAAAGTAGAAATGGGTGAAACAGGGTGAACATCCAAAAATGCCACATCCCCAATGCATCAAAACCTATTAACAAACAACAGTGATGCCCAAAGTACCACAAAGTATGGGTTTCTACTACGGCCACACGCCCAAATAGTTGCACTGCGCGCGCAGTGCACGCGCACTGCGCTTCAGGCGCCCCCTAGGCCCAGCTGTTGGTATGGTCCATTTATTGTGTCGAGTGTTGTGTAGAGCGTTGTGTAGTCCGAGTGTTGCCATGGACGGGGAGCAGGGCTCCACACCGTCGACGGGGTCCGGTTTTCAGGCGGGGTGCGGCGCTCCACTCCACCGTTCTTTGGTCCTTTGTTCGTTGTTGTGGTTACGTATGTTGTCAGTTTTGTGTTGTTAGCTGGCGGGGAGCAGGGCTCCACTCCACCGTTGCTTCGTTGGTGTTTCGTGGGGGGGGTATGGCGTTGGGGTATGGCGTTTCAAGACTGGAACGCGTCCCTCATCGAAGGGTGTGTGTACGTGTTGTGTTGCATAGTTCGGGTGTGGTCTTGGACGGGGAGCAGGGCTCTGCACCGTCGTCGTGGACCGGGTTTCAGGCGGGGAGCAAAGCTCCACTCCACCGTTATTTAGTTTTTGATCGTCTTTTGTGTTTTCGTGTGGTATCACTTTTGTGTTGTTGGCTGGCGGGGAGCAGGGCTCCACTCCACCGTTGTGTCTTGAGTTATATGTCGGGGGATATAGCGCCATCGTTAGTATAGGTGTCGCGACTTCCCTCCATACCCCCCGCCCCCCTTGCAAACTCCCGGGTTAGCGCGCGACGGTCTCCCGGGTGGGGGGGGGAGACGGTCGCCAAGAGACAGTCTCCCGGGGGTACAACCATTGGGCTGTAGCCTACGATTAGTGGGTGTACATACCTTGCCCAGCGGCTGCTGTTCTCAGTCTCGCAACAGTCCAGAAGTTCTCCTGGGCTGACGGCCATATGAGCAGGGCCTCCAGTTACTTGATCGGTGTTGTCGTCACTGCAGATGTTTTGAAACCCGCCAGGTAGCAGCCCATTCAATCCTCGAAGTACTGGATCATGTCTCGGGTTCCAAGTCTAGTCGATTGTGCTTGGCGTCGACGGAGCTGCAAGGTTGTATTCGGCTGTGCGCCCGGGTGGGTGGAACACGTGACAATGTCATATTCCCCATGCTTTCGTAGGTTGCCCAGCGATCACTGATCTCAGTCTCAAACCAGTCAGAGATTCCCCTCGGTTGGCGGCCAATTGGGTAGGGCTCCAAATTGATTGAACGGCGTCGTCCTGTGAGTAGTCGTTTGTAGATACGCCCAGGAGCATCCCATCGGGTCTTGGGGGTACTGGATCATGTCGTGCTTTTGGATCCGGAAATACAAAGCACCACGACGGACATCTGATTGTTCCCCATTTCGCGCGTGCTGCTTGCTTGCTTGCTTGCTTGATCTTGCAGCTTGCCGCAGCCTAGTGGGCCTAGGTATGGGGGTCTAGGTGTCCGTTTGGGCAATTCAAAGGGGTGGAAACCACAAAAAGTGGGGTTGCGGGTGGAGTAGGTGCCCCCAGAATCCCATTTTGAGCCATGTAGCCAAAGATATGGCCTATTCTTGGTTTGTGGCTTTCGGCAGCCAATCCCGAGCTTCTGGGGGCCTTTTTGGGCCGTTTCCGGGACATATTACGGAGTTAGAGGGCCGCAAAGAGCTCGTTGACACGGGGAAGTCAAGCCGCACGTGGAGTGTACCCACCGTTTCCCTTTGTTTGGCCGTTTTGAATGTGTTCCAGGGCTTTTTTGGCCCAAAAATGGCTGTTTTTGGCCCTAAACTGCAGTTTTTAAAATTGAGGTCCGCCACTTGCGAATCCCGTTCCCGGCTGCCACCGTCAAGTTTCTCGGTCAACCTTTGCGTGATTGTACTTCACACCCATAGGTATCAGGCACCAAAATTTCACCCGAATCTGAAGCACCACGACGGACTTCTGATTTTTGCCCATTTCGCGTGTGCTGCTTGCTTGTTGCTTGCTGCTTGCTTGCTTGCTTGCTTGCTTGCTGCTGCTAAACCTGGTAGGTCCACCCTAAACACTAAAAAGGGTTATAAAACCAAGACTGGTTCCACCAGCTCGGTGACCCTAACCCTAGGGGGAATCTTTGCACTGCGCGCGCACTGCACGCTACTTTTAGACCATGTTCCCCCCGAACAGCCCCCAAGCACACCCCTTGGAAACGCCCTTAGAATAAGGTGACCCAAACTGCCCCAGCTGACGAAAGTTGTAAACTACCTTCCCTTCACATAACACACATCATGCACAACTGGAACAGCCATGAACAGCGTATTGGTTGCCACCCTCAAGAACACACATCTGTTTCTGTTCCATTGTCTACTAAGTACACATGGACTCCATCTTGCATTGGCGATTTACCACCCGTAGTGCATCTTGGTAGTACTCCAAGTGGATGAGCCCATCTCCCGCCATCCCAACCACCGTGGCAGGAACTCGCACGCCGTTGGAGCAGGTGTAGAACACCCGATCGCCAAGACTCAAATCCATGAAGAAAGTGTTTCTAAGAAAGGAGGAGGGGGGTATGAAGTCCTGCAGCATATGTGCAAGCACGATAGATCAATGTGTGCACACGAGCATTGCACCTTGCCATGCCTTGACACAACCATGCTACGCCTTGCCATGCCTTGACCCAAACGTGCTACACCTTGCAAAACCGCCGCTAGGCGTCACCATGATGCCCCTAGGGGCCCCTAGTATCTCAAAGTATGGGTCTCTAGTACGGCCAGACGCCCAAATAGCTCAAGGTATGTGTCTCTAGTACGGCCAGACGCCCAAATAGTTGCACTGCGCGCGCACTGCGCTTGAGGCTCCCCCCTAGCCCTAACCCTAGCCCTGGCTCTCACCCTAGGCTAGGGTCAGAGTGAGTGTTGGGGTCCAAAATGGAGCAATGATGTGGCAAAAGCAGTCATGAAGGAAATTGGGGGGATCTTGTTCGGCCCAATCAACATGGCTGGCATGGCCAAACCAACTGGCTGCAAAGGTTAGGGTTAGGTTTATGGTGATGGTATGGTTAGAGGGAGGGCAAGGGGAGGTAAGGGGAGCCTGTCCCCCCCCCCCCCCCCCCACCGACCCTCCCCCCCCGAACCGACCCTCCCGGAGCCCCCCCCCCCCCCCAACCGACCCTCCCGGACCCCCCCCCCCAAGCCCCTCCTAGACCCCCCCCCAATTCGCCCCTCCCTGAACCCCCCCCCCAAGGGGCCTCCGGCCAACAGTTAGTTGGGGGGGTAGTTGGCGTCCAGAACCGAGGGGTTGCCCCCCCCCCCCCCCCGGGCCATGTCTTGTGCCTCGTCTTGCCCAATCTAGCGCGGATGTTCAATGGACAACAACAAACGACGTTTCTTACACAAGAGTATCACGGATCAGGTCTGAAATCCCTAGATGATGAGCCCCCGGGGTAGGAATTGTGGGTGCTTGGGTGGGCCAGAAGGCCGAATCTCCGCCCCGTGCGCGTGCTGCGTCAAGTGCCCCAAGGGGCCAAAACTAGGGTTCAAGTATTTGCCGACATACAAAACTTTGCACTGTGTGTGCACCAGGTGCACACTGCGTGCACAGCATTCCTTAGAGCACACAGTGACTATATGAAACTCCCATAACACCTCCCACTTTCCGGGAGGTGCTGTAGAAGCCACAATTCTTGGGCTTGCAAAGAGCACCCCCAAGCTGGGGGAGCATTTTCAGTTTTTTAGGATGAAAAGAGAGTGCAAAAAGGGCCCTGAAAACGACCCTAAAAAGTGCTAATTTGAAGGCTCCGCCCCCTTTGTGCTTTGTATGGTGCAAATAGAGAATCAGTCATGATGGGCAAGGAGTCCATGTCCCAAAATACCACACTAGACAGCTTTGTCCGTGTCCCCAACAAACACCATCCAGCTTGCACCTGACTCGCATTGTCACAGTGACGATGACCCTCTGTCCTCCCTGACCTGACCACACATGCAGAAAAGCTGACCACACATGCAGAAAAGCAGGCAACACCAAGTAACAGGGTGTAAGACTCATCAACACTGGAGTGTTCCTACCACCCCCCCCCCCCATGTCAATGGCCCGGGCCGTGTTTCTTCTTTCGAGAGGGGGGGGGCATTTGCAAAGGAGGCCATGTTTCTTCTTTCGAAGGGGGGGGGGGTCCATTGACACGCGCCCGGGGGGCCATTGACGCGAATTCTAATCAAAACTCAAAAAAAATTATTGGTGTACGCATTTTCTTTTTTTTTTTGCATCAGGCCTGCGCTGAGTAGCGACAAGGCTCTCGGGTTCGCAACCCGGTCTCTGCATCAGTGCTGCAGGGCGCAGTACAGTCACCCGATGTAACGTGTGGCCCGAAGGCAATCCTGGATCTGTGCCTGCAGTGTATACTAATGCATGGTAGTGCAGCGGGTACTGCCACGCCGAAGCAACCCAGAAACGTGAAAGTTCACAAATTCTTCAATCATTCATTGGTGTGTTGACTTTGCAGTGGTTCAGTCATCAGTGGCACATACACATTTACGGTTCTCTGGCTACGAAATCAAGCAAGCGGGAGGGCAGCCCAAGTGCTGGGTCAAGGTGTACGGGGCCCGCGGGAAGGTTTCTGGCGGCGTGCTGCAGCGGCTGTGCAGCCCGTTGCAGCCCGGAAGACCCGAGTTCGATTCCTCTTCCGCAGGCAAGCGGAAGAGGAATATGAGGAGGACATGCGCCGCCCGGCGGACGGCGGTAGCAGTGACGGGGCGCGCTGCTGCAGGTGTGCCGTGCCTGGTGCCTCGTTTTTGTGTGTGTCGGGGGGCAGGGGTTGGGGCAGGAGTTGGGAAAAAGATGGAGGAGACACGCCACCCGACGCACCGGCGGTACCGGTGGTGGAGCGGGATGCTGAAGGGGGCGGTGGCGGGGGCCTCGCCAACGGGCCCCTGGACGGACAGACGAACCGGGGTTCGAACCCCCGACCACGACGAGCGCCAGCCATGGCGCATACCACTAGACCGTCCATGCCTCTTACCCTATCTGACAAAAAAATTGTTTGTAGAGTCTGGACCTTTTTAGGGGTTCGAACTCGACCACTTCTGTCTGTAGGGTGGGGGGTCCCAGACAGGTGTATGACGCGGGAACAGATCAGGCATCCAGAGTCCCAGCCCTAGGTCGTGCGCCCCCGTAACGTATGGCCAGAAGGCAGTCCTGAATATGTGCCTGTAGTGAGTACTAATGCATGGTAGTGCAGCGGGTACTGCCACGCCGAAGCATTCCAGGAACGTGAAGGCTCGCAAATTCATCAATTATTCAGCGATAGGTCGAAAGCATGGCAAAACAAGAAACTCAGACGGGGCAGAAACCAAAAGAGGCCCGGTAGAAAATCAGTCAGAAATAATGGGGCCGCCTCCTCCGTCGCCTCCACAACGGGCATCGAACCTACGCCCGCGTGACGAGACCCCCGTGCACTTCCAGTATGCTACACTATCGATGTGCTGAGAAACCCCACCGAAACCACCATCTATGGGTAACAGGCAAACCTCGGGGGGCACGAAACACTTGAAACCAACCCCACACCAACATCAACACGCTCATCGGGCGGCCTGCGCCGTCGCCTCCACGAGCCGCGGAGACGCAGCGCACTGCGGGGCCGGGCCCCCGTGCACTTTTAGGTATGCTCCCATCCCTGAACAGACCCCAACAATAAATAATCCTCCTAGATTATTGGTGTACACATTTTCTAGCTTGCGCCATCGGTGTAAATGTGGTGGGGACCAATGCTTGGTACCTCTTGCATCTTTGAGGTGGCTGTGGAGCTCATGCTGGCCACCTTTTGCAATTTTTTTATGCTTTTACACCATTTTTGTTGTGGTGCTCAACATTTGTTTCCCATGCCTTTCCTTCTTCACACATACCAGCACACAATAGCAAACACGAAGAAAACGCGCAACTGCAACTTCAGAAAAAATGATGGTTGAAACTGATGACCCCAGGCCTGCTTCAAAAAGTTGCAGCACCATATACTTCATGTGCGCAACAATGATGTTTTCAAATAGACATGAATCCCATGCAACTGCAATAGGCTGACCGACAGAATGAATCACGGCACCTGAGCAAAACATGCTGAAATCTGTGGCCCCAGGCCTGCTTGAAAAAATTTCAGCACTGTGAACCTGGCTGGATCACGCTGCGTTGCAAAGCTCCCAGGAGTTGATCACTATGGCTGTCAAACACTGCAGTGAAGCAGGGGCAGCTGGGTGGCACAATGCACTGCAGAAGAAATGAGCAGTAACAACATGGCTGGACCACTCTGCGTCTGAAAAGTGGTCCCCACTCAGCAACCAGAACACACTGCTTGCCTGTCTACAGATGTACTTACTGGGGGATCAATGGTCCGCTCTGAAAGACTGAATACCCCTGCCATGGACACTTTCAGCTATTAGTTCGAAAGGGGTGCAGTTGGTGCATCACACCATCAGGCATGGGTGTGAAAGGCAACAAAAGAAAGCGGGGCTGGGGAGTAGGAGTGAGACATTTACTCCAGCTGGAATCATGTAGTCCCTTCCTCAAACCCAAGACCTTGGTTCCCCTGAAACATGCAATTGTGCACATAGGCTCTAGCCAACATGGCGGGATTGCTGCTCCAGGCACCACGAGGGGCACCCTCGACTAGTGCCAGCGGCGGGAGGTGCGCGGCAGCGCACGTTGTTCGGGATGGGGGGCCTGTGCGCGCCCTGCCCCCCCCCCCCCAAGGGGAGGGGCGGCGACGACGACAATGGCCATGAGGCAACGGAAACTGGGCTCGCATACGCTCCCGTGTCACAGGCGCATGGTCATAACCACATTGTTCAGTGTGTTGCTTGCTGCACTGCAGCGCAGACCTGTTCTATACCACACCAGGTGGCTGCTGGCTGTGCATTGGCACTGTTCCTCTGGACTTTGAGGTCAGCTCGCACCCACCACCCACCCACAATGCCGGTTAGTCTCTAACCCTTGCCCTGCAGGTCGTGACCTCGTCATGCACTCTTTCTCCGGCTCGTGAGGTCGTGTCAAACTCCATCCTTAGGGGCGTAATGGCGCCTTGGTTGGCGCAAAGGCGCAAAGGCGTCTCAGCATTTCAGCATGTGCTCCGTCTGTCAGGCAACTCTACAAATCATTGTTGTCCCTCCTCGTTGAAGTGTGGCAGATCATTCGGGGAGATATAGGTTGGGGCGCCATATTGCTTACATTTTTGGGCTGTTCTTCCCCCTTTTCAAGCCGGCTAAGCAGGCCAAGAAGAATTCTCTTACAGCCCCAACAAACCGAAACCTACAATAAGAAGAAAAAAACACCATTCAATAGCTGTCTGGGGTATTTGTCTACAACAATGGGGAATGCCATGCACACACTGCGCCCGCAGTGCAAACTTTTGTATGTCGGCAACCAGGGATGGATATAATTTTGGCACCACTTGGGGGGTCCGGGTCCGGGGGGGGGGGGGATTTTTTGTGACCGGTCACAAAAAACATAAAGGGCCATAGTGGAAAAGTGCAAACCTGAAAAATATTGTGACCAAATAAGGTGTCTACGGTGCTTTGCTTTGCTACGCTTCTGCCTGCATGCAGCATCAGTCTTGCAGTTTGGTACACATGTGCAAGGAATTTTCTTGCGGCCCATTGTGACAAAAAAGAACGAAAGGGCCTGAAATAGCAGCATACAGAAACAGTGTACAACTATCAGCAGTCACAATAACCAACAGTCACAGTACCGGCAGGGACACACGACATTCCAAGC